>AP026548.1:6250000-7500000 GCA_026075535.2 Tricholoma matsutake | reverse complement strand
TTCCTAGGTTGGCTAATCTGTCTGTACAATCAGTTCACGTTCATTAACACTGGGATCTCATGTTCTCATCACCTACCCTCATAAATGACTTAACCCAATCTACCATTTGCACCATAGTTTCCACAACTTTTTTTTTCCTCCCTTTACCTTTTTTAGCTTGTACATCACCTTCAGCAGAGGTCATGCTGCCGGTATCACTATGCACTGTGTCAGAGACATCACTCTCATTACCATCATTAGGTTGTTGCTTGGAACGTCCACAAGTAGCATTTGGATCTGGATCTGGTGTCCCCTTGACCCAACATGCCCGACAGAATAGCTTCCCCCATAGACCTATGTGACAAGCAAATTCACTTTGCATCAGATTGTCACCCAGTAGTGCTAGAACTGCTGGAATCACGAGCACAGGCTCACTGTGCTGGATATCCCAGGCCCAAATACCATGCTCCTGAGCCTCCCTGACAGAAGGGAATGACTCAGAATGAGAATGGATACCTTTTCGCAAATTGGGAAACTTACTCGAGCTGTTCGACAATGCCATCAAGCATTAACAAGGGTGGCACTATGTTGGATGTCAAAAGAAAATGAATGTTGTACTCTTTCTGCGATTGTTCATGGGGCAAGCCAGCTGGCAAAAATAGAAAACTGTTGTGCTCATTCCATTTCTTTGAAAGATTTCCAGACGTGTCATCACAATACATCCATATGGGAAATGCAACAACGCATGATCCCTGTGCTAAAATACACCATTGATTTCCAACAGAGGGGTCCATAAATGTCCATGGTGTGTGTATGGATGTTGCAGGATCAAACACATCTGACTTGATGTTAGATGACAAGTATAGCAGCAAAATATGACTGACCAATGTTCTTTGAGGGGCATGAGAGGTTATACAATGAGATGGCATCACTCTTTAATTCAATAAAATTCTTCATGAAATCATGTAGGGGTACTTCATAGTCCTCATTCATAGTCACTCTCCAACCCAAAGACTCCTCTGTGTTCACAACATTGAGCTTCCAACATTTTGCAAACAATGCATTACTGCACATAAACCACCTAACAGGAATGCAACATTGACAATTGCGCAACATGGTAGGTGTAACAGTTAGCTACTAGTTTTAGATTACTCAGGACTTACATTGTAACCAACAGAGCAGAATCCAGTATATTTGGAAGCTATGTTGTGTACATTGTAAGTAAAGAAGTAATAATCTAAACAAGCATCAACATGGTAATATTAGAGTCCCTGGGTTATGTAATATGTAATGGGGTGCCCATTACACACCCCCATTTGAGATTGCCTCCAGGGAATCTAAAGCAAAATAGAGAATGATTTTTGAAAGAGAAACATAAGAAGAAGGAAAGTGCCATTGTCATTGTCACCCCAGCCCTGTGTACCATTGAAGATTGTTGAGTACGGTTACTCAACGTGTTACGTGCCGATTGGGGCAGCGAATTATGCGATTGAGCCTGTGTTGGAGATAGCAGTGGAGGGCCGCAGCGTTTTTCCAGTGAGCTCACGAGGAGTGGCCGATGCACCAGCGAGGAGCCACTTGAAGTCTAGGAAGCAGGACTTACCAGTCCCATCATCTTCATGGCTCATCAAATATTGGATGCGAGTGATGTTGTGGTAAGTGGGGCACCACCAACCATCCCATTGTGGTATAGCCACAGGTTCTCTGCCGATATCCAATCATTGTAACCGTTCACGGTCGGTGTTGCAATAAAGTTTGTGGAATGGCCCGGCTTGCAAGTGTGAATGATGATTCAAATGGTGAAGGCCGAAGGTATACGTGTGGTCGATCCATTGCAGGGGTATCCCATGATGAATAAGATGCTGGGCTACCATGTCAATGGTGATATTGGGTACCAATTTGTCATCGTAAGGGTGATTGGTGAGACTATCACCAGAACATTTGATGAACGGGGTGTTTGGATTCAATGAGTTCCAAGTATCAATGGCTTCGTGGTAGTAACCAGGGAGGGCAACTATGCATCCATAGACTCGCATAAAGTTGGATTGAGCGGTTAGAGTGCAGGGGCCAAGTGCGCATGCCAGCAAATACCCAAATATGCTGTGGCAATCCACTTGAAGGGCCACATTAATGGCGACACCGTGGGTGGCATTACTGCTACCCAATCATCCATGGTGCATGATGTACTGGGCCATCATATTGATGTCCAGTAACTGTTCCACTGGTATGAGGGTTAGTCCAGCACCCCCGGTTTTGTTATGGCAATTACCTGTGAATGCATCCTCGTCGCGATGTATAGGGAAATCCTCCCATAATTGGCGATTGTTTGGAAACAGCTTTTGGATCTTGTGAAGGAAGACATCATCCTTCAAGACCTCGTGCATGGCCAGGTCCCATAGCTCCGGTACAAAACCCCCAGAGATGCGATGAAACTTGATCAGCAATTGGTAGACTTCAGCACGGTCGATGGCAGGCTCCTTGCGGTCGTTGACGAATTGTACTCCTCGAGAGACTTTGTAGGGATTCATAGGGAACCCTCATGGTAGATAGGAATACAGATGGCAATTACCATGAGTCATATATGGTGCGTCCATACGACCCTCGAAATCAGTTGCTATGGCGGCGGTTTTTCCAGTGTACATGCAATTAGATTTGATGGAGTAGAAGATGCATCGGCTAGTCATCATCCACAATTCATTGTCCCACTTGTGTTTTCCATTGACGATGACCACACTGAGTCCATCTGGTACATGGCCAGGTCGACTTTGTGTGTACCATGCTTGGCTTTTGGCGAATTCCTTCCTCCTGGCCTCTCTGTTGTTGTTGTTGTCGCTGCTCTGGTCATCTGAACTAAGTTCAGATTCAGGGTCCTCCTTGTTAGACTGGGAACTGTCAACAATTGGTTTGTTAGGCTTGACTAAAGTTGGTTTCAAGGCTGCTGGAACGTGAACCACCAGGGGAGCGGGGACAGGGGCAGGCGTGGGGGCAACTACAGGTGTAGATTTAGGAACAGGACCAGGTACAGGTGCAATTGTAGATGCAGGTGCCAGTCGAAACGATTCATTACCGCTCAGAGCTTTGGATGAATAGTCCGGCCAATAGATATCATGATGAGGCCGTTGATCAGGTATGGGTACGCTAAGTACTCGAGGCATAGGAGATGGGGGTCTCCATGGTGCCAATTCTCATCGTGCTGGGGACGGGGTTCTCCGTCTGGGAGGTGAATGTCAACACGGTGGTGGTGAGTCCCATCATCTATATGGTGGGGATTCCCATCGGCGTAGTGGTGATAGTGATCATGGACAGTAACAATCACCTCTTTGAACTGGGGAGGGGGGTGGTTGTTGTGTTTGGTACTCGGTTGCCACTCGCCTAGGCAGAGGTGGAGGTGGTACCTCTGTGGGTCATTCCTGGCCACATACCTTGTGAGGTCGACAGTCCTCATCTTCAGGGCTCCAGTTGGTGGGAGATATTGGGCATTTCCATGACTCATTCATCATTCAAGATGCCAAGGTTATGGTGGTTCACTTTGCTCGATCTACCTCTCCCTGGAGCCCATCGATCTTATTGAGTAGTTGCTCTACCACCACTTGAGCTAGGATGTCTTGTTGTAAAAATCCCATGAATGTCCCGTCTATTCCAACCTTTTCCAATTGTTGAGCGAGTCCCTTGATTGTATTGTCCATTTCAGGTAAGGCCTGATCCCATTGATTGTTGATTTGGCTGCGCGATGGTTCGTCAATGTCCATGGCATTGTACGTTCATTGGGTGGTTTGGCGTGCCAGTGATCTTGATCGTCGATGTTGGTATTGTTCTGGTGAGTATTGGTTCCGTCTTCCCCTTGCAGAGTTCACTCTGGAACTCTGCTCACTCCATCCTGTTCCTCTGCCATGGCTATCGTTACTGGAGGCGTAAGAATAGGATCATTGCATTTTGATGTGTTCAGGTCTTGATTGGGTTCTTGGTGTACGAGTTGTTGTGTTGATGGTAATAGAAGAAAAATTTAGTTGAAAAATGTTTTATGTGTTTGAGTTGGGTTACATAATTTCCCACGGTCCAGGTATTTTCATGACCAGTCATTTTGAGTGTCTGGCTAATTGGGATGGCCATTGAACACCTTGAAGTTCAAGGTACCGGTCCAGCGCTTCAAGTTCCTTGCATGAGCTTAATGGCTCCCAGGTGGTGTTGCCCAACGACCATCAAACCTTGAATTCAAGGTCCTTTTCTCCGGTCCATCGGTGTCCAATTTGATCTTCCACAAACCACTCCTGGTCATCCGGTGTCCCAAAGTTGTATGGTTCTGGATGAACTCTGTTTGGGAACATGGCATCGTCGTTTGCATGGTATGGCCATAGTAGTGATACATGGAAGGATGGAACGATCCGTCGAGCCTGCAGTGCCATAGGTAATTCCAATACATACATAGATGTATCAGGTTTTGCCTCAAGGATCTTATATGGTCCAATAAACTTTGGGCATAGTTTACGGGCTCGTCCTGACAGCAGGTTGAGGTTTTTTGTGGATAAGAATACTAAGTCTCCTTTAATAATCTCCGGCTCATTTGCTCATTTGTTATTTGCATGGTGAGTTTGGAATACCCATGCTTCAATGATGGCATTGTGCACGTCGGCTAGATTCTGGAGAGCTTGTCTTGCAAATTCCCTTATCCCTTTAGGTATGGCATCGCCGGATCGTATCTCATGGATCATGGATGGCATGTATCCATTGTTCAATTCAAATGGGGCGTACTTGGTAGTTCCCAATATGCTGGCATTAATTGCGAATTCTGTGAGGTTGATCCTGTCAATCCAGTCCTTCTGATCATCATGAACGATCATATGAAATATTTGTCTGACATTACGATTGGCGCATTCAGTCTGGCCATCCATTTGTGGGTGATACGATGTAGACATCAGTAATTTTGTTTCTAACACTTTGTGGAGTTCATGCCACCACTTCAAAGTGAATTTTGCATCCCTATCGCTTACGATTGAACTCGGGAGTCCATGTAGGCATACAATCTCTCGTCGATATATCCATGATAATTCAGACACCTTCATCTTGGTATGAACTGGGACGAGGTGGACCATGCTAGTCATTTGGCATATAATAACCCAAAGGTAATTAAAGCCTTTCGCCTCTGGAAACAGGCCTATAAAATCCATTCTGATGGAATCCCATGGTTTAATTGGAACTGGTAAGGGATGGAGTTTCCCAAAAGGTTTTGCATTACGTCCTTTTGCTCATTGACATGCTTCGCAAGTCTGGCAGAATTCGCGAGTATCCTTACTCATAAGGGGCCACCAATACCATCACCTAATGTACTCATTTGTTCATTGGTCCCTGAAGTGCCCGAGGGTGGCATGGGCTTGGTCCAATACTTGCGTTATGGTATTCCAATTATGAGGTATGCAGATGACCTCGGCGAGGTGTTGGTTTTTTTGCCAGATAAGGTTGTCCTTGATGATAAACTCGGCATGCTTGTCGGGGTTGTCCAAGATAAGTGCAAATAACTTATCATCTTTGTATCTGGCTTGAATTTGTTTGATAAACCCTTCATTTCTCCAGGTTGTTGGTTTAGCATTTGATGTCTGTTTGAATAGTGACTCAGCCAGTGTAAGGTCGTCTTCATCAGTTGGCGACACCAACTTGTTAGGTACCTTCTCAGACATGGATGGCGCCTCCACGATGTTGGATGCATTATTGGTGATGCGCTGGTTCGCTTCAGCCATTATTTTAGCTTCTAAATCTCGGGTTTCTTGTTGTTCTTGTAGGTGCTTGCTACGACAAATCTCCATACTGCGAATGGCTCATAACTCAATTATCTTTGATGTAACTTCTTGGTAGTGTTGCGCCGGTAGGTCATCCCCAGTGGGGTCAATCTGAGTATCGGCTTGTATGTATTCATAAGGTTGATGGTTATCGGTCAAGGTATCGCTCTCGTAATACTGTGATAGACAGTCGGCCACCTTATTAAGTTCACCTTTAATATAGGTGATGTTGAAGTCGAATCAAGAAAGATAATCCATCCATCTCCGTTGCTGACTTGAAAGATTCATTTGAGTTTGGAAGAGTTCAAGTGCCTTGTGGTCCATGATAATGTGTATCCAATACCCCATTAGTTTATCTTCCCATTTCAATAATGCTTCAAGAATAGCAAGAGTTTCCAACTCATGCATGGCGTAATTGTGTTGAGCGGTGGTAAATTTCTTCGACATAAATCCAGTGGGGCGACAATTCTGCCATGTAAATCCCTGGCCGTACATCGCTCCTATGCCTGATTTTGATGCATCACATATAAGCCATATGGGTTCATCTTGATGTTTCGGGTCGATTGGTGCAATGACTGGTGTCTTGCAACATATGTGTTTGATCATATCGAGGCATCGTTGGTGGATCGGTCGCCAATGGAAGGGTGTTCCATTTTGTGTCATAGCCAGTAGAGGTCCAGTATATGATGTGATGTCTGGAAGGAAGGTGGCTAAGTAATTTACCAAGCCTACGAAATGCTGGATGTCGTTATAATTCCATGGAGTGCGCCACTCTCTAATGCGAGACAATTTGTCAGTATCTGTGTGTATGCCATTCTTGTCGATTACATGTCTGAGGCAATCGATCCATTCGGCATACAGTTTGCACTTTGACCACTTGAGATATAGTTGATTTGATTTAAGACGTTTGAAGACTATGCGAAGGTGAGCTTTGTGTTCTTTGGGTGTTTTTGAGTATATGAATATGTTGTCCAAGTAAATGTGCAAGAATTTACCAATGACATCTCTGAATATGGATGTCATAAGTTGTTGAAACATTGCTGGTGCGTTACAGTCACCTTGCTGCATGATGTTGCTGATGTAGGTTCCTGCAATCGTAGCGAATGCAGTCTTTCCTATGTCCTCTTTTCGTACTCGGACTTGTTTGTATGTGTCAGATAAGTCAACTTTTGAATGAATCCTGGCCTGGGCCACGTCTTCTCAAATAATGTCCTGGTCTGGTAAGGGGGTAATGTCTTTTATAGTGTTGTTGTTGCGTTGCTGAGCATCCACCACGTTTTGTATGTTCCCATCTTTTTTGTTCAGGCATAACATTGGTGCCGCTTGGCTCATGGATTGTGGTTCCCACCATCCTGTGTTCACATATCTATTGATCTTCTCATGGAATTGGTCGCGTAGAGAATGCGGTACTCTCAGTAAGTGGTAGCGGTATTGTTTATTGTTGTCAATAAGGTGAATCTCATGATTCACCTCTCTCCATGGTGGTAATTGATCTCGGGTTCCCCCTAGAATATCTATGAATTCATCATGCCATTGTTGTCGTAATCGTGGGTAGTCTTCTTCAGTAAGTCCCAACTCTCTGGACTTGCCTTTCTGCTTACAATGTTCAACTTCCTTGCATTGTCCTGCATATGGGTCTGGTGGTTTCTTAGGTTTGTGGAACCTAGCACGAAGTGTCTTGAAGTCTTGTTCCGAGTTGGTCTTCTGAGGTTGGAGTTGTATCGAGTTTTGTTTTCTAATGCGATCCAGTAGGCTGGGTCGCTGGTCCATAAACTCCGAGGGTTCAGACATTTCATCACTGAGCGCATCTCGATACTGTTCCCCCTTCGGTCTTGTATGATTTCCTTCATATATTCTCATGGATGCTACCACAGCATTCCATTCATCGGGCATTCTGGGGTCATGTGGCCAGTCATATTGTGGTCGTGGTACTGGTCTGTCCCAGAATGAACGAGCACTTTGACTCGTTGTTGCCTTATCTTGTTCCTCAAGGATCCTCTCCTCTTTGTTTGTAATCATGTCTTCTACTTTTACCTTAGACAATGTCAGTTGACACTGTTTTAGGTCAATTTCATTATGGTTCTTTTTAATTTTCGAATATTTCGGTGCTGATTCTTCCCCCTGCCGAAGAGTATTAAACTCTTCCTCATTCATAAGGGGTGCATGTACTCCTTCGGGTAATGTTCTTTCATTTATTCTGTTATCATCATCCGGTATTTCTTCCAAGGTTGGTTTTCCACCATGTAGTCAATTCTTCCGTTTATCAACACTGCGATATCAGCGTAGATGTCCATTGCTGTTATCCAGCAAAACCTTCACAGCAGGCGTTGGTGTACCATTAATGATGACTTGTTTGTTTTTGAAATCCAATATGACTTTATTCCTGTGCATGAATGGGGTCCCAATTATCATGTCATAACGATCAAAGTTCACGATGTCTACATAAGTATCATTAATTATGCCCAGTGCTTCTAGCCTGATGTCCACACTGTAGTTCATGGTTGCCCAGCTTTCCACTGTTCCTAACTGTAACAAATGTGGATTTGTTAGGGGGAAGACCTGGATGTCAGCCACCTGAGCGAAAGCGGGGGTACGACCCATTGTGGTGCTCCCAGAATCCCACAGTGTCCATGCCTCGCAACCACCAATGGATGCAAAAGTGGCTAGGCACTCTTTTTCTTCCAGTGTATGTTCTGGTCGAGGCTTGGCTGTTTTATCTGCACATAGGTGTACCTTCCGGAAATGGGCTTTGTCTGTATCTTTTGCTAATCCCTTTCCCTGGGTCTTGGTTGTCAATACTCGATCTGTTTCCCGATGGCGTACATATGTTCAGTATCCAACACACGTTTGTACCAGTCATTGTTGTTGTAAGCGCTGATCTTGATCATCTCGTCTTTATCACTCTGATGATCTTGGGATCCAGTGGATTGTCAAAGGTTGTGTTCTGAGGTCTGGTCCTCCTGCACATTATTCTCGTCATCTTCATCCTTGACCACAGCGGTATGAGCTGCTCAAATGTGTAATTTATCCTGTTTCAGTTTCTTACAATCTCTCGCATAGTGTCCCAGTTTGTCGCAGTTGAAACAAAGCGAGTTTTCTCCAGCGGGTATGGTGGCGAGTCTGTCCTTATCCTGATGCCCCTGGGGTTTATCTTGATATGTCTTAGGTGTGTGTTGGTTATCGTGAACTCAGGGCTTGAAGTTTGGTCGATTATTGCTTGAGCGGTTATTTATGAAGGTTCTAGTCTTCGATCCACTGTTGTCCTGGTTCAGTTCTGGTCTCTTCACAAATGTTACTCCAGCTCTCTGTGCTTTGTCCTCATGTTGACTCTGAGTTTTTGGTGTTTCTGTAGTATGCATAGTACTTGTCGAATGTCGATTGTAGTGTTCCATAGTTTTCATAGCCACTTCCAATGCTTTTCCTTCAGATACGAAGTCTTCGACGGTGTTTGCCTCCAGCATAAGACCATTCTCCAGCATCTTTGTGCGCATTTCCCTAGGTAGGCCACGCAGGAAGGTGTCCATGATGTTGTATGCATCTGGGTATACAGACATATTCTGAGCATGATCTATGAGGGTGTCATAATATCCTTGGATGCCTAGTTTGTCTGAATAGTGTGTGGCAGTGTATGCCTCATGGGCATCTTGCATAGTGGTCGGGTGTGTAAAACAATCATAAATGCCAATGATCATGTCCTCAAATGTCCGATGCAACTGGGATCGGTTTATGTGGATAACATGTCGTGAATACCATTTCTTTGCCTCACCGTCCAGGAATTCAGGTATGCACAGCATACGTTCTTGGTCCCTGTCATCTCCTCCATATTGAATAGCTTGGAGCATTACAACTACATTGATGAGCCAATTCTCCAAGTCTGAGAACTTGGGCAATCCATGGTATTGTCCTACAGAACTAGTATCAGCTCTGTGAACCTTCGTCCCTTCAGGGATCTTGAGGTGAACAGTAAGATGTTCTCTGCATAATCATAGCAACCGATCATGCATTTGTGTGCGGTGGTGTTCGGATGTCACACATATGCCAGGTGTATGTAACCTGGCCCAATCCGCGGGTGGCATGGAGTAACCCCTATGTAAAGGGCATCAATTGTTTGGTCAATCGGGTTCCTCCCCTCCAGGGTCAAAACCTCCTCCACCATCAGAAGGTTCACCATCACCACCTCTGCCACCTCCTCCATTCCTGGTTGTACCATAGGGGTTACGGTGTCGGGGTGAGTCACGCGGGATAAATGGTGGGTCTGGGGGTCATCCTTCGATTTCCATTAGGTCGGTCATCTGTCCCATCATTGTCACCATCATAAGTGTTAGGTGGTTGAGTCAGTCCGGTTATCCATGTGTAGCAGGGGTCTAACATATCGATATGATGATACCCATTGAACATTATTCCTTGATCATTGTATAATGAATCCCTAGTTAAATCAAGGTCCTCATTTCTAAGGTGTTGGTACACAATTTGGTCCTCGATAGTACTTGCCATAGGAATTCGTGCCCTACGAGGTACTTGAATCATTGGTCTGGACATCTCAGAGGTTCCCCGCACAGTGGGTCGAGTAGAGTCCATGTCCTCAGTTGGTGCTGGCTGGTGAAAGGTCATTGGGGAGGGTGTCTTTACGAATGTAACATGATGATGTCGGGTAGCCGCATCACAACGGCGATGGTAGCTGTCATTCAATTCCCCAACTTGCTGAGGTGCGTTGATACTAGTGATTGCATTCTCAACAGTGGGGTCCACGTAAGGGTATTCTGGTCATGTATCCCAGGGTACTTGAATATCCTCGGGTTTGTGCTTAAGCTGGCATTGAGGGGCCTCGGCTCATTGTTCCATGTAGTCCTCCCAGTTCATTGCAGATGGCGTTGACATGATTGCATCCATTTTCTTTGAGGCAATTTGTTTCGCTATAAGAGCCCTGAATATGTCGAGGTACATATTCTTGTATACTGTCAACGATAGGTCCACCTTCTTCCTTGCGAGGGTTAGGACCTCTACCATTTGGTTGTGTGCTACATGCCTGATCCTAATGCATAGGTATTGATTCGTGAATGGCCATTCATCCCATATTAAACCTTCAGACTGGTTGAGTATGTCCATGGGGTCTTCAACTTCTATTTCCCTGTCTGATGCTTCATTCTCATCTGCGTCAAGGTGGGTTGTCTCGATAGTTGGTCATAAGTGTTCAGGTATATGAGGTAAATGGGAGGTTGAAGTTGTGCGTTGTCATCCAGCTTGAGTTTCTGGAGTTTTGGGGACTTGATGTAAGGATGCACCTCCCTTCGGGGTTCTGGAGTGAAGCGGTTCAGCGTACCAGATGCACACCTGTTGCTCACTCATTGTCTGGATCCCTGTGGCTTTGATACTTGCATAGCAGGTCCAGTTGGCACTGGTATTGTTGATGCGGGTGTATGCATCGTTGATTTCAATCTGGGTTTGGTGGCCTTTGCCTTTAGAGAGTCCACTCTGGGACTCTCGTCTACCCTCGATCCTCCTACTACGGTCTGTTTGGGTTGTTGAGGTGGTTTTTGAGGAGTAGAGGGTGGTTTTACCCCGTTGGCTTGTGTTGACATTTGTTGTATAGTGGTCGTGGTCATCATTCTCGTCGTTGCATCACTATGTTTGTTGTCTAAAGGGTTAATAAAATTCTGTTTATTTATGTTGGTAAGCTCATAGCTTCCAAATAGCTGTTAAGCTCAAAAAAATGTAACAGTTGGCTACTAGTTTTAGAGTACTCAGGACTTACGTTGTAACCAACAGAGCAGAATCCAGTATATTTGGAAGCTATGTTGTGTACGTTGTAAGTAAAGAAGTAATAATCTAAACAAGTATCAACATGGTAATATTAGAGTCCCTGGGTTATGTAATATGTAATGGGGTGCCCATTACAGTAGGCTCATAGATAAAAAGTTGTTGTTGTTGATACATGCCATGGGTGTCATCTGATCAGCTGGAAGTTCATGCAGCCATCAGTTGCCCTGTTGAGCTTCTTCAAGCCTGGGAGAGCTATCCTCTGGATAGAAGTGAAGGTGTGGGTGGACCTTAGGGTTGGCCATTTCCTGTTGATAATATGACTTCCTGGATACCAACGAAAGTTCTAGCATACGAGCAAATACCTGAGCTATGATTTGTGAGAGAGAATTCACAAAGTAGCGGTGCCCAAGTGCACCATTGTATGGTATACTTTCAACACCACAGATCTTATGGAGGGCAGCATTGATGTTTTGCATGGCCTTGACAGACGGCACATCATTGATGTTGTTGACCTTGAGCAACCACAGGAAAAGATATAGTTGCCAGTGAGAAAATACTGAGCATGGGAGATGCATCAAGATGTCGAGGGTACATGACTGTATTGTCCTCTGTGAGTAACAAGGTGACTCAGAGTTCACAAAATAGCAGACTTACTATTTTGTCTGGCCACAGAAACCAATTATGGGATGTATCTTGAGGATCGACGAATCAAGAATGTTTCCGCAGCTGCTCAGGCATATTGGAACTATCATTTTTGTCATAAACTGGACAGATAGTGAATAACAGAGTGTCAGAGTCCCAGTATAAAAGTGAGTATGAAACCAACCAGCCACAGTAGGTTTGTGGCTTGCAGTCAAGCTGATCTCAGATCTCTCATCTAACTCATCCTCAGAAAGTTCATCGAGGCAGTCCAAAAGGCCCTGTGCAATAAGTGCAACACCACGCTGTTCTGCTGATTGTGCTAGATCAGTATCTTTGTTTGCTTCAAATAGGTTCCAGTCGAATGCGCTACTCTGTGGTGGTGAGAGTCCTTGACTTGTAGCCATGGGATATGGGTGTATAGAAGGACCAGCAAGTGAGGCAAGCAGATTTTGAACACCATCTTTGGGTATGTCTGTCTGAGAAGGGACTGGTGGTGAAGGTTGAATCACATTGTGTGCTTGAGGTTGATGAAATTGTAGGTGGTTTTGATGTGTAGTGGACTTCTCATGTTTAGGACAGTGAAATAGTTTATGAGATTGCCCATCATTGCAGACCAAGCATTTGGCTGTTGTGGTTCCATAAGCATCTGTCGAACACACCCAAACTGCCAGTCTTCAGAGTGAGCTATATTTAGATAGAGCAGTCAATCAGCAGACCTCGTGGATCTAAGCGCTCAGTCATAATATCAACAGAATAGGCGTAGGCTGAGCTCCTTACTCAACCCAAATATGTATTCCAGAGAGTTAAGCTCTATCTGTCCCTCATCTTAACCCAGTTTCATATTTTTCAAATTGCATTTGGGATGGCTAAAGGTTACACTAGATCTATCCAGAAGGTCAAGCCAAATATGTGCAATACACCATCAAACCCTGTTTATCTGAAGCTCTGGCTGTGTAGGCTCAGATGTGCGAATCATGCCCACTCACACTGATGTCACTGCACACAAGCTCGCAGGGATCTTCTTCTCTGAATGGTACTGTGAGAATGGTTTGCCTACCGAGCTTATCTCTGACCACAATAAGTTGTTTGTGTCTAAATTCTGGAAGGCACTACATCTGCTGATTGGGGTCCACCTTAAAATGTCAACTGCTTATCACCCACAAATGGACGGCAGCAGCAAACACATGAACAAAACCCTAAACCAGTGTATTTGATTCCATGTCAAACGAAATCAAAAGGTCTGGGTATGGGTGCTGCCTCTGATCCGATTCAACATCATGAACATGGTCAACCCATCGATGGGATACTCTGGTTTCCAGCTTCAAATGGGTCAGTCACCATGAGTTCTACCACCCCTCATACC
Source organism: Tricholoma matsutake (assembly GCA_026075535.2). Taxonomy (NCBI): domain Eukaryota; kingdom Fungi; phylum Basidiomycota; class Agaricomycetes; order Agaricales; family Tricholomataceae; genus Tricholoma; species Tricholoma matsutake. The sequence continues at coordinate 7,486,485 of AP026548.1, read as the reverse complement.
CACTGTGTTGGCTTCTATGGCCAAGATTGATGCATGAAGCCTGTTCAGCCAAATTCTGGCAGATGAAGCTGATGCTAAAGACTCTCTGTTGACTGCCAAAACTTTACAGGCATTTTATGCGAACAAAGAATGGGGCAAAGAAGACATGTTCAAGGTGGGAGACAAGGTCATGTTATCAACACTACACCGAAGACAAGAATGGAAAGCCGGAGATAAGAATTGTGTCATTAAGTTCTTCCCCAGATTTGATGGTCCCCACCCCATTACAGAAGCATTCCCTGACTTCTCTGCTTATACCCTAGACCTTCCAAATTCACCCAACATGTTCCCTACCTTCCACGCATCCATACTGAAGTGCTACCATCCCAACAATCCTGAATTATTCCCATCCCAAGAATTCACATGCCCTGGCCCAATTGTCACTGCTGATGGTATCAAAGAATACACCATTGAGAAAATTGTTGATGAAAGGAAAAAAGGATGAGGCCACCAATACCTTGTCTGCTGGAATGGTTTTGGTGCAGAAGATGACCAATGGTTACCGCGACATGAACTTGAGGACTGTGAACCACTGGATAAGTGGCTCGCATGTATGGAATAGGTACACACAGTAGCTTTTCCCACTGGGTTTTTGATGCACCTGTCGTGAGGTTGATGTTAAAATTTTCTCATTTTTGTTTTTATTTGAACTGTGATTGCTTACACCCCCTGCCATTTTCTAAGGGTGGGAGGGTGTAAGCCTACCATAGTTGTTGTGACTTATTTACATGCTTACATCAGGACTTCTTGCTATCATTATCCTTTTTTCAACTTCTTGACTTCAAACTACCATCTATATTATGCTAGCTCTAGTTATTGGAATACCACGCTGTGTCTTATCACTTTGTGTGATTGGAAGTAAGTCCTAGAGTTCCTCCCTTCCCTCCTCTTAGTGCTTGTCTACCTCCACATAGGAGGTAGGCTCACATCCTTCTTGTCTTTGGAGTCGGCTATGGACAAATAATTGTTGACATGAATGGCGGTAATTATGGTCCCAGAACCAGTCTTGCGGTAATATATACAAGACTCACATGACAGTCGAGTGAATCCCCAGGATAGCATTTGGGCATTGAGCATTTGATTCCAGATACACCCACTTTGCTTCATGCTGTATAGTCCATGCTGAAGTTGCCACACCCAGTCCTCTCTTCTGGGTTCCTCAAAATCAACTGGTTGTTGCATATATTGCTAAAGTCTGAGGTTGCCTTTAGTGCAGTTTAACCTAGCAACTGTGAAGGGAGACTCAGATAGACTGAACAGCTGGAGTCCAGAGTGAGCAACTGAAGAGTGCAAAACTCTGGACTCTGCAGTCTACATACTGTGAAACAAACAGTGATAAACACAAGGTGGAAACTACTCTAAGTGCCCATGAGTGTAACTACAAGTGATAGGACATGGAATAGAAGTAGGATAGAAGTAAAATAGAGAGATGGTGAATCATACATTTAACACCCCCCCTTGATAAAGCAACTCTCAAAATTGCTGAAATCACACCTTTAAACCAAGAAGAGTCCAGAATTTTTCCACCGTTACATGAGGTAGTGCCTTGGTAAGAATGTCAGCAAGTTGGTCAGTGGTGGGGATATAGACAGGGGAAATGGTGCCAGCTTCAACTTCATTGCATAGCCAGTAGTACTTGAGATCAAGGTGCTTCATTTGTCCATGGTGCTCCGGGTTTTTGGAAACAGTGAGAGTGGACTGGTTATCAATGAAGAGAGTGGACGAACAATCAACAGAATATCCAAATTCCAGTAAAATGCTGCAAGTCCACTTGATTGCCTTTCCAGCCTCTACTGCAGCAACAAACTCAGCCTCTGTGGTGGAAAGCGTCACAAAAGGTTGTAACCAACTCCACCAGTCAACTGCACCTCCACCAACACAAGTCAAATAGCCACCAGTTGAGCGACCATTATCCTTGTTACCACCATGGTCAGCATCAGTGTAAGTTGTGAATAACTCACTACCATCCTCATCAGGTCCATAGACTAGTTTGTAGTCCATAGTACCCTTGAGATAGTGAAGTAGATGCTTGACTGCAAGCCAATGATGAGGACCAGGGTTGTGGTTGAAACGACCAAGTACACCAACTGTATAAGCAATGTCTGGATGGGTGGTGGTGGCAAGGTACATCAAAGACCCAACAGCAACCAAATAAGGAACATTGCACATTTCTGCAACATCTTCCTATGTTTTGGGGCACATGTCAGAAGTCAATGAAAGGGAGGGATCCATGGGAGTCAAGACAGGTTTGCAATCTGACATACCAAAACGTTCAAGCACATCAACAATGTACTGATGTTGGGAGAGGGAGATGGTGTGATTTGTGAGGTCATGAGTAATGTGGATGCCAAGTAGGAATTGAGTAGGACCAAGATCATGAAGTTTGAAATGGGATTTGAGATCTTCAACTACCTTGTCAATGGCAGAAGTAGAAGTCCCAGCAAGAGTAATGTCATCAATAAAGATTGGAACAATTACCCTGACTTCACCTTGTGTGTAAATATAAACAGCACGGTCCGCTTCACAGCGTGTAAATCCCATAGCTGTCAATACCTCATGGAGGCAAGCATTCCAGTTGCGAGCAGACTGTTTCAACCCATAGAGAGGTTTACGCAGCAGACAAACTGTGTTTGGGTTACCTTGATGGAAACCCTTGGGTTGGCACATGTAGATGACTTCCTCAAGTTCTTTCCCAAGTAAGAAAGCATGGGAGATGTCAAGAGAGTGAAGGTGGAGGTCTTTCCTTGCAGCCAATGCAAGAATTAGCCAAAGTGAAGCAGGACGATAAACTGGGGAGAACGTAGTGTCTTCTGCATATTCAAAACCAGGGCATTGGGTGAAACCCTTAGCCACAACCCGACCTTGGTAACACTCAATGGAGCCATCAGCATTATGCTTGAGGTTAAAAACCCATTTGCATCCAACTACCTTTGCACCAGGAGGTAACTACACATAATCCCAAGTCCCATTCTCAAAATGATTGTTCATCTCTGCATTTGCTGCCTCCTGCCATTTTTGCACATCTGAGCACTTCATAGCCTCCTTGAATGACTGTGGGTCCACATAACAAGTAGATAATGCAAGATCAATACTAGAATCTGAACCATCACCAACAACTGGACCAGACTCATCATCAGATGAAGGTTGATCGAATTGTGGAGCTGGGATTGGAGCAAGGGGCTCATTCCAAGCCCATGGTGGCAATCCAGCATTCTTGCATGGATTAGCAGCTCGACGCTCTAAAAGTGGAGGAAGTGATGGAGGAGGAGATGAAATTGGGGTCTGAGGTGGAGATACAGCAGGTGTCTGAGTAGGAGGAGTGGGAGTGTGAGGGGTAGTATTAGCAGGAGGAGAAGAAGCAGGAGGAGTAGGAGCATGAGCAGGAGATTGAGATGGAACAGGATCATCATCAAGATCAGTTACACCAGAAGGAAGAATTGCCTGTACAGGTTCAGGATCAATGTCACTAAGATCAGGAACCATCAAAGGTGTAAGATACTCGGACATGATGAGAGGGGAAGAGGGATCAACAGGTGGCTCGTTCCAAGTGTGTTTGAGACCAGGAAAATAGCGCTCATCAAATTCAGCATGTTCACAGATCACAGTATGCTTGGTCACAGGATTGTAGAATTTCCAGGCTTTGTAACTCTCAGGGTAGCCAATCAACACACACTTCTCCATGTGAGAGCCAATCCCAGTATGCTTATCCTTCTGGATGTGAACATATGCAGCACAACCCCAAACTCAGAGATTTGAGACATCTGGTTTACGCTTATGCCAGAGTTCAAAGGGGGTTTTCTCCAAGAGGGAATGAGTGGGACACTTGTTCTGGACTGTGATGTATGCATCGACAGCCTCACCCAAGAAAGAAGGAGGTAAACCAGCTTCATAAAGCATGGCAGTAGCGTATTCCTCAATACTGCGGTTCACTCGTTCAGCAACACCATTCTGTTGAGGTCGATTGCAAACAGTATGCAAATGTTCAATCCCACACTGATCCATGAATGCAAGGAATTCATTAGACATGTACTCGCCTCCCTTGTCATCAATCATAGCCTTGATTTTGCAGTTCCAGTGATTCTCAGCTTTCGCTTTGAATAACTTGAATGCATTAAATGTCTGATCTTTGGTATGAAGGAAGTATTTGGAGCGGAAACGAGTATTGTCATCAATGAAAGTGATCCAGTAATGATACCCAGAGTGAGTATGTGTTTTGAAGGGACCATGCAAATCGGAGTGGATGAGATCAAGGGGATTGGCAGCACGACTAGAGGAAGTGGGGAATGGATGTGCATTCATCTTGCCAACTAAACAAGGTTTGCATATAGGGTCTGGTTTGGCACACATATTAATATGCATACCAGTCACCAGCTCATCCTTCACAATCTTATTGACAACATCATAGCCATGATGAGCAAAACAACGATGCCAGAGATTGCAGTCTGCAGGAAGAGTGGATATGGAGCGGTGAGCATGCTTGGTGAACACCTCAGTAGTCCCAGCAAGAAATGTGGAATTGTTCTCATCAATGGGAGCCATGAAAAGGCGTTCACCATCAAGTAAGAATATCATCGCAAGTTCATTGGCAGAGATATAAATGTCAATACCATGTTGACGGGGTAAATACAAGACTGAGAGGAGATTGTTCTGGAGATCGGGGACATGCAAAACATGAGTAAACTTGACAGCCCTCAATTCTTTTCCTGCAATAATTGGTTTAAACACCACACTTCCTACACCTTCAGAATAGACAATAGTATTGTCCGCAAGACGAATTGGGACACAAAAAGGGGTATAATTGTGAAGCCAGTTGCAATGAGGCGTCATATGAGACGTGGCGCCTGTGTCTGCATTCCAAAGGTAAGTTGTGGTTGAAGTAGGAGTGGGTTGAGAGGAACGATAACTTGCATTCCCAGCAAACTCAGCAACTGAAACGGCAGTAGCAACAGCTGCACTTTCAGGAGAGGAAGGTGATGTGGAGGATGTGGTTGTAGAGGTGTTAGCAATGCAAGACTGCTTGGGTTTACGTGCCTCCATCTTTGCAGCAAGGAATTTCCTGCACTGAGGTAGGGTATGACCTTTAAATCTGCAAAAGTCGCATGGTAAACCAATAACTGAAGAGGTGGCTAGAGCAGTACCGGATGTGGAGTCACTGGAGAACCCAGAACGACGTTCACGGTTTAATTGCTCATTCCTGAATGCTTCATGAATAGTAGAGTGATCAAGATTGTCGATGAGCATGAGGGAAGAGACGAATGAGGAATATTCATTGGGAAGGGCATGGATGAGAGCCATGGAGTGAAGTTCACTGTCAAGGTCATCGAGGGTGGAGCCAGAGGGACAGAGATCCTTGATAGCACGGACCTTCTCAGAAACGCGAGCTATGAGACCTTCCAGGCCCTCACTCTCTTGTTTCCTAACAGAGAATAAGTCATCATAGGTATTGAAGCGCGTACCAGGCTTCTTTGATTGATTCCCTCTCTCCAAGAGCTCCCACATCTTCTTTGGATCGTCAAAAACCCCACCCAGGTGATGCTTCTGGTCATCCTCAATATGCAAATAAATGTCCCCAGCCCCCTTATCCACTAGTTGAAACCACAAACAACGTGCCTCTGCATCCCCAGGGCTCCTGTATATCACCAGTCACAACCCTCCACCACCCCTGTTTACATCCCCAGGCAGCCATCTGATCCTTCCAGGAGGCATAATTGCAATTGTTGAGCTTTGGGAAATTAGGTGATGAGTTGGACATGTTTGCGGAACGATGCACTGAGAAGCGAGCGTGGGCGTGATTGGGGTAAGCGTAGGCGCGTTTGAGGGAAGGGAAGGTGCCGAATCTGCCTGTCAAATCCGTTCGACGATAGCATTTGAATTGGGCACGCACAAGACAATTTGAGCGAAGGGTGTAATTTGAGCGTTTGGTGTTTCAGATTCACGATGAGCACTGAGCGGGAACTGTGGGCACGTTCGACTATCGGTGTTAACGGGAGGTGGGGGGTATGTCCCCAAGTGTCCTAGAAAAAGGACTAAGCGATCCGACCAGTGGGCGATGAGGAACATCAAATTTGGTGGGAAAAGTCTGATAACTCCAACAAGGGGTTGTTGACCAACAACCAAGGCACACAGAATGGAAATTGTAGGTGCTGGGGGGTTATTGAGGTCAGGGAATTCACTGAGAGTGGTTTCAGAGTGATTGGAGTTGATTTGAAGTCGCTAGGGCGCAGGGCCCATAACCTGCTAAAGTCTGAGGTTGCCTTTAGTGCAGTTTAACCTAGCAACTGTGAAGGGAGACTCAGATAGACTGAACAGCTGGAGTCCAGAGTGAACAACTGAAGAGTGCAAAACTCCGGACTCTGCAGTCTACATACTGTGAAACAAACAGTGATAAACACAAGGTGGAAACTACTCTAAGTGCCCATGAGTGTAACTACAAGTGATAGGACATGGAATAGAAGTAGGATAGAAGTAAAATAGAGAGATGGTGAATCATACATTTAACATATATTGTACTTCATTGTCTGGAAGCAGGCCATAGAGGAAGGCAGTTTTGATGTCAATTTGTTGGGTGTCCTGACTCCCATCCCAGTGATGCTGCAATGTGTAATAGAATTCTCCAAGATTCCATGCACGCAGTTGGTGAGGTGGTCTTAGTGTAGTCCTTGCCATAAATCTGCTTGTAACTCTTGAAAACAACACATACATTCCACCTGACAGCCTTCCCAGTTTCATCCTGCTTGATATGGAAACTGGGTTTCCCTTTTTGGATATGCTTCCCCTGAGGAACTTTGGAGTGTGGTATCAATTTATAGACACCCATGTCCTTTAGTGATTTCAACTCATCCTGATATCCCTCTGCCCATTGTACAGCATCCACAGAGTTCTTGGCTTCATCCCATGTTTTTGGCTCATCTTCAAATTGAAGTGATTCCAGATCAAAATTGTCCATCACCTAAATCATAGCTGGAAGTTCATGTGCCTGATCACCAAGATTGAGATTTTCAAAGGCCTGTTGTAGTTCAGTAATGACATCATGATTGGGGAGGGGCTCATCTAAGGTGTTAACGGTCCATCTACCCACCCTCTGCTCTTGATGTGCCTCTTTTATGCAGGTCACGCTATTTTGGGATTCTTGTACTGCCTTCATTGTACATGTGAGAGATGGTCCCCCATTAGGATTCCTTTCAGTTGGGACCAGTACATGAGATGATCAGCAAGGGGGTTCTGGTTGGGGGGTGGGCAGCGCAGTATGGTCAGTAACAGGAGGGTTGGATGGTGGGATAAAATCGTCATCATCATTGGCATCAAGCAGGGGGTTGAATGTGGGGTTGGCAGTTTCATCAGGGGTGGGGTCCGCCTTGGGTGGGGTTGGGTTCTGTGGTGGACACATGTGTCCATCATGGCTCTTGAGGAAGTGGACATGGAAAGAACTATGTATTTTCTGTGTAGTGCTGTCATAGCATCTGTACATTTTCGAGTTTGGGCCATAGCCAATCAGTGTACACTCAATCGACTATTCAAAAATCTTCAGGTTATCTTTCTTTGGTATCAAGACAAAAGCCCGACATCCAATTTCCTGCATATAGGAATAGTCTAGCTTTTGACCAAACCATAATTCCCAAAGCATGATTCCTTGCAACAAGCAGGTTGTAGTTTTTGAATGCAGATGTATAGCTGTTAAATAAAATTTGTCCCAAAGGAAAGGGGGCAGTCCTGCATACAGCCATATTGTTCATGCCTTTTCCATGAGTGTTCAATGCATCCGTTTGACACATCCAATGTGGGCAGATGTGTGTGGAGCAGTGAAGCATTGGTCTGATCCCCAAGATTTAAGCCATGTCTGCATTTTGCTGGACTTCAGCTCTCCATTGTCAGTAATGTATGTCCCAACTTTCAAGCTGGTTTCATTTTTGCACGCCAACTCCCATGCCTTGAGCTCAGGAAAGGAATCATTGTTATGTTTGAGGGGTATAGACCATGGAAATGAGGTAAAATCATCGACAATGTCCATTACATATTCATGACCAGTATGGGACTTGACCGCATGTGGGCCTGATAGATCAACCCACACCTTCTCTAGACGCCTTGTTGCCCTATGTCCCTCACCCTCCTCACATTTTTTTGGGACTGGTGCTCTTGTCTGTTTTTCAACAACACAGGCATCACATTTGGGTGGCCATGTAGTGGCTGACAATGGCATACCTGTGAGTGCGCCTTTCTTGGCTATATCCCACAGGGATTGATAATTGGCATGGCCAAGGCAACAGTGCCAGGTCTCCAGATTTGGTGATCCATGAATTGTTAATGTGTGCTCAACAGACACAGAGTGTAGGGTGAGTGAGTAAAGTTTCTTGGAGGTCATAGAACCATGAGCTATCAATGCACCTGTGGATTTATTAGTTATCCAGCAAGATGAGTCATCAAAATGTGTGATGGTGTTCGAGTCTCTGGCAAGGGAACTGACAGATACCAGCCAAACTGTTGACTCAAGGACATAGAGTGCATTATGTAAGGTGATTGATGTACCCCGAGCTACCCATAGTTTGATATCACCCATGCTGATCACAGTGATTGAAGATCCTCCCATGCCCTTGATTGATTGAGAAGTGATCAGGCAGAGAGAAAAGAAATCAGAATGGTCTGGGGATATGTGGACCGTGGCACCGCTGTCAACAAGGAAGGGCAAATCAGTCGATGAGATATGGGTGCACTTGGTCTGACTTAAGGGTGCAACAGTGAAGGCACCGTTGTCCACCGGAGCAGTGTGCTTTACCCAATCAATGGTGGTCCTTGGCTTCTCCTCAACCACAAGCCAACCCTCATATTCAATTTCATCAATTGTAGAGATGGGAGCAGGGTCACATGCTATACTCATGAAGTCAGGGAATCAGGTCACTGGTGAGGAGGGGTTATGATTGACCATGACCATGAAGGCACAGCCATTTACATCTTTCATGGTTATGGGGATCTTTGAAGTAACGGGACTAAGCTTTTTCTTTTGGTCAGAAGCTGCCCTGCAATCGACTCAGTAAGTGTCTTCCCTGCCATCCCTCCACCAGGTTTGATGCAGTACTCGATGGTGTGTCCTGGCTTCCCACAAGTAGAGTTGCTACAAATGAGTCCATTGGATGGTCTGGTCAGTTTGGTACGAGCAGTTAGTGCAACAGAGGGAGGGAAATTGTTGCAGACATTGTTCTCAAGAAGGGATTGCTCATTCTCCAGGAACTGATGAATCTTCATGGAAGTGTATGGCGATGCATCAGTGGAGGCCATGATATCACGAGAAATAATGGAACGCGCATGAGGAAAGTGTTTGCTGAGAGAATTGAGGATTAGTGTTTATAGGTCCGGTTCAGTCCAGTTTTTTATGTCTAAATGCAGCAACCGCAACCGCAACTGGTCCAATACTGACCCAGATACTGCTGAACTGCAACCGGACCACATAGGACCAGTCCATATCAGTCCATGGACTGAGAAAAACCAGTTCGAACTGACTTTTTGTTGTAAAATTTGCTGTACCAATATAACCCATATATTTCTCAACAACTATTAACCGGACCATCTCACCATTACACAAGCAGTTGGATATTGTAATTCCCCGGTGACTGGTCCAACTTTTAAGAGATTTTAGCAAGTTCTGACAGAGATATAACTGAAACAAAAGTACATTGTATTCCATGTTGTAGTTTGTAGTTTGTAGTTACAACTTGTTAGGGCTGTTAAATGAATCAAATACACATGGTATAGATGTTTATGTATGTTATTCCTTTGCCTTGGATAATGTCCAATTGTGCCCAACATTTTTGTAGCACAAGGTATAAACAGTACAGTCACAGCTGCTCAAATGACATCAAAATACTCACATCAAAATGTATCTCTCTCAGTTCTCAACCGTTTTTGATGGTCCAGGGAGCGAAATTGAAGCCATTATGTGTGGGAATCAGGGGGCATAGTGCACGTGACCTATAAACCGGTTTGGATCGGTTTTCATCAGTTCAATGATATTTTTCAAAGCAAAAGACTGGCAAACGGACTGCAAAAGACTGGTCCTATAAATAGCCACCTGATGAACTGGACTTTGGTTCAGTTCAGTCCAGTTTTGGTCTTTTTCCAGTTCATAGGACCGGACCTTTAAACACTATTGAGGAGTGCAATACAACAAAGAAGATCAGCTTTGATGTCCCCCATGGCAAAAGCGCATTCAATGAGGGCACAAATCTTATCCGCAGTCTCAGGGAGGGGGGTGTTCTTTGTGCATTGGATGGAAAGGGCCTGTTGTAGAAGCTGGACCTGGTGGACTGGTCCCTCTTTCTGGTGGCATGCTTGAAGTGTCTCCCAGTTGACGCTAGGTCCTTTCACCATGTCAAGGAATGGCCATTCAGAGGGAGCAACACTAGATGCTATAAAAGCATGAGCAAGCCACAAGTTGGCCTTGTAATTTGTGAGGGCATGGGGTTCATTTGAGGATGGTTCAATGATGTTGTTGACAACATACTCATAGAGCCCATTTAAAGAAAGAGCAATGGTAATTTCTTTGCACCATTCTTTGTAATTGGACTTTAGTTTATTGAGCTTCTCCCCTGAGTACTGAACAGACGGTTTAATGAGGGAGATAGATGGGATTGTGGATTCAGATGCAGCTGTAGTCAATTCGATCATCATATTTGATGGTAAAGTGTTGCCAGATAGAGTGGTGAAAAGGTATGTAGTATAACAAAGGGGTATGCTTGCTGGAAGACTGGATGTGCTCAAAGTGAAGTCCGTGATCCGGGACGGAACGGATGATCAAAATGATCAGACAGTGTGACATATAGTATTGAGTGGCTAGGAAGTTCTACTGCTGTTTCTAACAATGGGAGTGGCCCATAACCTGTGAAAAATCAACCTAGTGTAATCAGAGTATAGCTCAGTCTCTGTATAAGCAACTTTATAAATACAATCACTGTACCTAGCGTAATCAGAGTATAGCTATAAGTACAGTAAGTATTGGTCCATAATATCATAATGTCTAGAATACTCACCTCAGTCTCTGTATAAGCGACTGAGGTGATTGGATAACTATGTACCCTATATATAAGTGAGTTCAGCTATATAAAGAGTCAAAGGGACAAGAGACACAAAGGTATCTACAAGATGGCACATCAAAGGGATATGCTAAAAATAGTATGTGCATCAAAGATGCAATCATGTACACTTACAGTGTGATAAATGGCATCTCAACAGAAACATGGCTATCGCCACTGTGTATTAATAGAGGAAGGATGTCTAATGCTTGTAACAGAGGTTGTGAAGGCCATCACATCGAAGGAGGCCAAATGGAACGACTCCAGCACCCAGACTGATGCCACTACCACCATTGATGTTGACATGCAGACCAACACTGTGGCCACCATCATTGTCGACATCCAGGCAATACCCACTGCCCCTACTGTTGTTGATGCTGTCACCCAGATAGCCCCCATGACCAACAAAACAGCTTCACAGACTGATGATGGCCCCCAGGATCTGTTCTTAGCCCTAACCCCTTTTACCCCCTTTTACAGCCCCCATCATTGACATCTGCCATCCATGTCAACTCCAGTGCCCAGACCATGCCTAGTACAAGCAAGACAGCCTCACAGACTAGCAGGAGCCCTCAGGACAGGCCTCCAGTTCCAAAATCAAGTGTGGAAGGAGACTCAGGTCTGACATCTGAGGAATTTCAGGTTCTATTTGTGCAGAGCAAATAAAAAAATTTGGGGTTTTCGGAAATTGCATTTGCAGATCTTCATCATCACATGATTGAAGGTGGTTGTACTCCTCATTGATTTCCTTTTCTAAATTGCCCTAAGTTTCCTCTGATACTAGTACTATAAGGGCAACCTGAGCCTCTAGCAAAGGGAAATCCGAAGTTAAAATTATGCTACATAATACAGGGATTGGGGGCGCACCTGGCAAAGGGAAATCCGAAGAGAAAACTCTAAGGATCCCCTTGCTGATGCCCAGTATATGTGAAGACGACAAAAATCAAATATAACCTAAAAATAGAAAAAGGCAGAGATAGGCGGATCAAGGCCACCGAATGACATCATACCAAGGGGTATGTGTCGGAAGGGGTACTCTGCCTCTAAATATAAAAGTGTCAACATATACAAACATGATAGCAAGGGAAAATTAGTAATAAAATCCGGAAAAATCATAGAAGATGAAGAATAGAAGGAAATGAGGTGGGGAAAAATATGGGACGAACATAAAAAATAGGAAAAACACACAGGGCACCCCCCTAGTCCCCTTACATCACCCCCTCTCTAAGATGCATCGCCCCGATGCATTCGAAATCGTATACGACCAAAGTCCGTGACTTGAATGCGACGCGGTGCAGCAGTGTGCTGTCGGTGGAATTCCTTGATTAACCGAGGGGCATTTACGTCAGACTCTTCGACCCATGAGTTCTCCTCATACCCATAACCCTTCCAATGTACCAAATACTGGAGTTTTCCTCGACGCAAATGGCTGTCCAAGATTGACTCGACTTCATATTGGGGTTCTCCCTCGATCACTGTAGGTGGTGGTGGTGGGTGTGAATGGCGTCCCGGGAACGGATCTGGGGGAGCTGGAAGCAATTTGACGACATGGAAGATGGGATGGAGTCTGGACATGGAGGCTGGGAGGCGTAGACGATAGGCATGTGTTCCAACGCACTTGACAATGGGGAAAGGTCCCAAGAAGCGATGAGCGAGTTTCTTGGATGGACGTGTAGTGGAGATGTCACTGGAGTCGAGATAAACTCGATCACCAACCTTGTACTGAGGGGTTGGGGAGTGGTGCTGGTTGTAAAATCGCGCCATGTCATCCTTTGCCTTTGCTAAGGCTGCCCTTGCCTCCTCCAAGCTATCCCTCATGCGTTCTGTGAACTCATTCACTGTCTCGATGTGTGAGGGAGTTTGGCGAGGTTCAAATCCCATGCGTGGATGTCGTCCAGTGTCTAAGAGGAAAGGGGTCTGTTGAGTGGAAGCATGGACATGGTTGTTGTACCTGAACTCAGCCAAAGGAAGGAGATCATCCCAATCGTCCTGGCATTCATTGACAAAGAGGCGGATGTACTGCTCCAGTTCCTGGTTGACTCGCTCCGTCTGGCCATCAGTTTGTGGGTGATAAGCAGTTGAAGCAAGGAGTTTGATCCCCAGGAGTCAGTACAGCTCACGAGTGAACTCTGCCATGAACTGAGGGCCACGATCCGAGAGGAAGGCACCAGGAAGTCCATGTAATTTCCACACGTGGTGGAGGTAGAGTCGAGCGGCACCTAGGGCACTGACAGTGGTGTGAGTGGGAATGAAGTGAGCGCATTTTCCCACTGACAGTGGTGTGAGTGGGAATGAAGTGAGCGCATTTTCCCACTGAGTCAACTGTGCACATCACCGCATCAAACCTGTTTGACTCTGGCAATTCCACCACAAAGTCGACGCTGACGACATCCCAACGACTCTCTGGAACAGGAAGAGGGTGTAGCTCACCAATAGGCTTGCGACGAGGGACCTTGGTGCGTAAGCAAAGGTCACAAGTGCGACAATACTGACCAATGAGCCATGACATTTGTGGCCACCAATAGTTCCGTGAGGTGAGCTCCAGGGTCTTCCAGCGTCCGGGGTGGCCAGCAATCTGTGAGTCATGGTGTTGGGATATGATGTGCCGGCGAAGGTCTGGGTCATTGGGAACATAGATGTGATCCCTGAAATACAACAAGTCCTCCTTTTCAGCCCACTCTGCCGCATGTAAGGAAAGGGTCGATCCCTTCCTCAGTTCTTTAACAGCTCGGGCGACAACATCCTCATGTAAACCGCTACGGTTTGCGCGACGAATGTCATGTAGAATGTCCCGCTCCTCGCCCTGGGGTGCGATGCCTTCCAGTGCCTGAATGGTGGACAGGTCTGGCTGCAACAGCACAATGTTTTGGTTGTCACCGCTGCCATCCCCATGGTCTGCACGTCGGGATAGGGCATCGGTCTTCCCCATGCTGCGACCCGGATGGTGGTGCAAGGAGAAGTCGAATCTAGATAGATACAGGGACCAACGAGCTTGACGACGGTTCAATTTCTTGGCCGTCATGAAGTACTCGAGGTTCTTGTGATCCATCCAAATTTCCACCTTGTGTTGGGCACCCTCGAGGAAGTGTCGCCACTCCTCAAGCGCACGCATTATCGCCAACATCTCCTTGTCATGGATCTCGTAGTTTCTCTCTACAGCACTAAGGCTTTTGGAGTAGAACGCAACAGGATGCCACTTCTGGTCCTCCGGAGACTGCTGAGACAACACAGCACCCGTCGCAAAGTCAGAACTGTCGGCTTCTACATGAAAGGGACGCGAATCGTCAGCAAAGGTAAGGATCGGAGCGGAAGTGACCATCTCCTTAAGTTTTTCAAATGCCTCCTGTTGTGCATTATCCCACCTCCATGCCTCCTTTCCTGTCAAGTCGAACAGCGGTCATGCATGATGTGAGAAATCCTTGATAAAACGCCGATAAAAATTGATGAAGCCCAGGAAAGACTGCACCTCCTTCTTGTTTGTGGGCGTCGGCCAAGCTGTGACCCCGTTTACCTTGATAGGATCCATCTCCACTTGACCCTCCGAGATAATCAGGCCGAGGTACTCGATCTTGGTCCTTTCGAACTTGCATTTGTCCTGACGAAGGTAGAGTTTGTACTGTCGAAGTCGCTCTAGGACAAGGCGCGTGATGTGATGGTGCTCTTCAACCGTGCGAGTGAAGATGAGGATGTCGTCGAGATAGATGCAGACAACACCTTCGAGGATGAGGTCATGGAAGATGTCGTTCATCATGGTCTGAAAGGTGGCAGGGCTATTAGTAAGGCCAAAGAACATGACAAGCGGTTCAAAAAGACCATGGTTGGTACAAAAGGCTGCCTTCCACTCATCTCCCTCCTTTATCCTCACATTATTATAGCCCCAACGGACATCGAGCTTGGTGAAGTATCGGGCTCCACGGAGCTGGTTTACGAGTTCAGAGATGAGGGGTAGTGGGTAGCGATTTTTGACCGTGATGTTGTTGAGTCTTCTGTAGTCTTGAACCGGTCGAAGTGAGCCATCCTTCTTCTTGACAAAGAAAAAGGGAGAGGCCATGGGTGACTTCGATGGTCGAATACGTCCAGAGGCCAGGTGCTCGTCGATGAACTGGTCAAGCTGCCGTTGTTCCTCTGGAGAGAGAGGATAGACCTTGCAGGATGAAGGGGTTGCGCCGGGGGTGAGTTCGATCGCATGATCCCATGGCTTACGCGCAGGAAGAGAGTCGAATGACTCCTTGGAGAACACGTCTTCAAACTCATGGAGATGAGGGAGTAAGGAGTTAGTAGAGGATTTAGCAGCATTGTTTTTGTGGAAGGCCTCGGCAAGGCGTTGGGATATGTTCGATGTGGCACACACCTCATGCGATGAGCGAATCGCAGTGTAGAAGATCCGATCACCCTCCTCCACTTCCTCTGGGTCCTCATCATCATCATCCGAGTCCGGCATTAGATCAGGAACCCCTTCCAATTCCACTTCAGGTATAGGCAGGGGTCCAGCATGACACTTCTGAGTTCGTCGTATTGCCGCCTTCTGTCCACGACGTTCTTGCCTGGCTTCTGTGAAACACGTCCGACAGCAGGATGGACATCGGCTCATGGTAACCTCCCTGGTGTGCCAGTCGACCTCTGGGTTATGGTCTTGAAGCCATGGATATCCCAAAATCGCCTTTTGCTTTCCTAATTGAGTGACAGCAAAAAGGGCACGCTCACTATGATCTTTGTAATGGAGAACCAGGTCTGCAACCTCTCGGATGGCACCAGCTTCATTTGGGGATCCATCCACGTTATATACAGGTATCGGACATGAGAGTGAGCGAGTATTTAGACGATGTTGTTGTACCAGATGGGAATCGATGAAGAGACCAGTCACACCAGAGTCCAGGAGTGCAGAGACACCGAGTATCTGTCCAGTGTCGGTCGTCTGCAGTTCGATGGCTAGGTTTAAGGAATGTGCAGAGGGAGTGGATGCCACAATATACTTGCGTGGTAGTTTACGCTCCCATGATTTAATTTTGGGACATGGAGTAGAAGGAGAGATGGGGAGAGCAGGTACGTCTTTAGCCAACTTCGAAGGGTCAGAGAGGGGAGCAGTCACAGAAATGGATTCATTCTCCGGGGATTCAACTGACAAGACTTCAAAGCGGTTATGGACAGGCAGTGAGGGCGTATGATTCACTCGCTGCGAATAGGAAAATCCTGCTCCTTCACAACTTCCAGCTTAACCTCCTCTGCAACTTGATCCTTCGCTTCCTCAACATCTACAAGTGCCAACAAATCTTGCAGGAGTTCGTCTCGTCCCTCGGGGGTGAGCATGCGGATATCCTGACGATGGGGACACACTCCAGCCCTGTGTCCAGGTTCCCCACAACGGTAGCAGAGATCCAACTTACGTGCACGGCTGCGGGCTGCATCAACATCCATTGGTACTGGGACATTGACGGCTGGTGTGGGAGTTTGACGAGCAGGAATGGGGTTAGGGCGGGGGAGGCTTCGATTGAAGGTGTAGGGTGTATGAGTGGTAGTTGGAGCACGGAATGCAGCATTAAACGCCGCATTTGTGAGTCGGTTCTCGTCACAGAGTGAAGCAGCTTCATACCAAGCAAGGATATCATCGTCCGCTGGGCGCCCTTCCAACATCTGTGCAATCTGGTCCTGAATTTCTCAGTTGAGCCCCCGTCGGAACTTCACCACCACTGGTAACCCACTCCCATACCCTGCCATGTCCACCAAATCCTTGAACTCATCGATATAGTCGTCCACGGATTGACGTCCCTGGTGGTAAGTGGATGACTCAAGTCGTGTCACTGCTCGGTGGCATTCATTGAGGGGGCAGAAGTGGCGTATGAACTCAGCTCGAAAGTCACCCCAAGTGGAGAAAGGTAGAGAACCGAGTTCTTTAGTTTGATGTAGGATATGGTCCACATAGAGATAGGCGCGTTCAGATTTCATGTATGTGAAGGCCCAATAAATTTTTGCAGCCTCATCGATGAATTGATGCGACTGGAGACTAATGTATAACTCACAGGAATTAAGGAATGCACGTCCCTGCGCACGTGCACCATTAAATTCGGCGGGGGGGGACGGTTTGATCTGGGCACGTTCCTTAGTGGACGTGTTTGGCAAAACATCGTTGTTGGGTGCGCTTGGAGTCGTGAAGGGGGAACTATTAGTCGTAGGGTTAGCCTGGAGGGTCCTAACGAAGTTTTCAATTGTAGATTTAAGCGAGTCGATTTGCGCGCGCATTCTGGAAACGTCGCTTTCAAGCGCGTCGAAGCGTTCTGATGTGTCCATGTCGCTAGGGAGTGCGTTTGGCGAAAATGGCGGCGTGATAAAGGCGAGAGTATCTGGAACAGTGTGTAGGGACTCTGTGGAGCTTTGGGAAGCGTCGTCCAGTCCGTACCTGCCTATTTTGGGCAGCGCGTTCGCGATTTTCGGGCCTTAGGGGAGAGTTTTCTACTATAAGGGCAACCTGAGCCTCTAGCAAAGGGAAATCTGAAGTTAAAATTATGCTACATAATACAGGGATTGGGGGCGCACCTAGCAAAGGGAAATCCGAAGAGAAAACTCTAAGGATCCCCTTGCTGATGCCCAGTATATGTGAAGACGACAAAAATCAAATATAACCTAAAAATAGAAAAAGGCGGAGATAGGCGGATCAAGGCCGCCGAATGACATCATACCAAGGGGTATGTGTCGGAAGGGGTACTCCGCCTCTAAATATAAAAGTGTCAACATATACAAACATGATAGCAAGGGAAAATTAGTAATAAAATCCGGAAAAATCATAGAAAATGAAGAATAGAAGGAAATGAGGTGGGGAAAAATATGGGACGAACATAAAAAATAGGAAAAACACACAGGGCACCCCCCTAGTCCCCTTACAAGTACACTGTAATGATTTTGGGTCACCAATGGGGAAACCTTCACTGGGACTCTTGCACAAAATTCTGCTGCTTGCTTTCTTCCTCTTTTACTTCCTCAATTGTGGCTTCCCTAATTTGTCTCTTCTCCCTACAATTCCTAGATATGTGTACTAATTTCCCACAGTTAAAACATTTGAGTGGGGGTCATCTACCTACTCAATCAACCTCCATCGCATCTGGTGCTGGTGGCACTGCAACAATAGGTGTCACTGCCATGGACAGTGGCTGTGCCCTTGGAATTTGTGCTGCCATTTGTGCCTGAGGCACCTTTCCATTCTCAGTCTTTCCCCCTGATGGCTCTCCAAATTTACTACTTCTGTACATCAACTTCAATTCAGCTTGTTCCTGCCAATATTGCCAATCAAGGTGCATGGCCCAATTATACCACTCATCCAACCACTCCAGCATGGAAGGTAGTCTATAGATGGACTTGAATAGCAAGGGATTTAATCCTGCCTTCAAAAATTCTACCAATGTGGCCCCTCCCATATCCATCTGTGAAGCTTGTGCCTTGAACTCCAAAATAAACTCATCCACGTTAAGGAACCTTGGCACATAGTTTCTAATTTAGCATTGGCTGTTGCCTTCAGATTAGAATCCCCAAACTGAGCTTCCAATCTCTCCAAAAATTCCTTGAAAGTCACAAATAGTTTGTTTCCCCCAGCAATTTGATTAATAGCCTCATTTATCTAAACCTGTGCTTTCCCTGCCTGAATATAAGAGAGAGCAAAAATAATTTTAGACTCTGCTGTTCAAAATTCTGGCTTCCTCCCATGGATGTACGATACTATAGAGCTGATGAACGATTTCGTATTCTTCATAGTACCATCAAAAATCTGGGGTGGTGCATACTTATGTAAGCACACCTTTCCATTTTCAGACTTTTCCACTGTCTGCACATCATTCTGTGAAAACCACTGAACCATCTCCTCCATCTCATCATCTTTCTCTGCTGTTATCTGTGGCTGTACTTCTGGTTGATTGGGCTGTGATGCTATGAGCACTGACACTAGTTGCAACATTTGTGCCATCAGTACATCAGTCTTCACCTCTAGTGCAGGAGTAGGAATGGGATTAGGGATGGGATTAGAAGTTGATGGTTCAGACATAACAGATATATCTGTGATAAATCACTTCTTCAGCCAAGTGCCTGATCTTGGAGATATCACTGAATTTGGCTTGTAACTAAACTAGTCATCCCAATAGAGTAATGTAAATCATAGTTAAACCAGATCCAATCAGTTGTCTGGTTACAGCTGTCTTAATGATGAGTACTGCCTCTCAATTGCTGGCAGTCACAATGTAAGGCAAGGCCTGGAATAGGCTTATGAAAGAAAAGATAGATTACATATCCACAGTTACTTCCAGTTCATGCTGAAAGGATGAGTAATTGGATGTGGCACAATGAAACAATGATGTATGCACAAAAGAGAAGGCACTAATATGGGAAGTTGTGGTCTTCTGTTAGGGTGACACCCACTTATCTGCACCATGCAGGTTCTCTCTACAAGAAGGGGGCAGGATGTGTGCATATGATGGGGGAATTGATGGTTTTGATGCAAGGGGTTATTTATAGTTTAGTTAGTTGGTTGAGGAAGGTGTTTTGCACCACAATAGTAGGTGGAATACCTATAAGAACACAACTGGGGTCCTTTAGGTGTATATTTAAGTTTATATACTATGTTACATATGTTGTACATTGTTGCTACCAATGCACGCATACGTGTATATACATATCAATAGTGTTTAAAGGTCCAGTCCTACAAACTGAAAAAAGACCGAAACCGAACTGAACTTAACTGAAGTCCAGTTCATCAGGCAGCTATTTATAGGACCAGTCTTTTGCAGTCCAGTTGCCAGTCTTTCACTTTGAAAAATATCACTGAACTGATAAAAACCGATAAAAACTGGCTTATATGTCATGTGAACTATACACCCTAATTTCCACGCATAATGACTTCAATTTCACCCGCTGGACCATCAAAAACAGTTGAGAACTGAGAGAAATATCACCAACTACATTTTGCACAAGAATTTCATTGTGATTAAAATAACTTTGATTGTACTGCTTATACCTTGTGTTACAAAAATGTTGGGTACAATTGGACACCATCCAATACATAAAAATAGCACACATAAACATCTGTACCATGTATCTTTGATTAATTTAACACCCCTGACAAGCTGCAACTGCATACTACAACTACAACCTACAACCTACAACCTACAACATGTAATACAATGTACTTTTGTTTTGGTCATATCTCAGTCAAATCTTGATAAAATCTCTTAAAATTTGGACTGATCACCGGGGAATTACAATATCCAACTCCCTAAGTAACGCTTAAACTGTCCGGGTAATAGTTGCCGAGAAACATATGGGCTATATTGGTACAACAAATTTTACAACAAAAAGTCAGTTTGGACTGGTTTTTGTCAGTCCATGGACTGATATGGACCAGTCCTATGTGGTCTAGTTGGGGTCCATCAATATCTGAGTTGGTCCTGGACTGGTTGCAGTTGCGGTTGCCCCATTTAGATGTCAAAAACCAGACTTAACTGGACCTTAAAACACTACATATCAATGCACATGAAACAAAATTCTCATGCCTCACGCATGTAGTGTAATTCAGTGTAATTCAATGTGATTCAGCATAATTCAATGTAATAAAATAAAAATGAAATTTTATTATGTAATGGGGCTGTTTCCTAATACCCCCATGCCTACGAGCAACTGCTCGTAGGGTGGATGGTGGGTAATGTCACTGACAACAACAGGAATGACAGGGGGACAAAGCACCACTGAACACCACAGTGCACCTGCTCCCATGCCTATGAGTGACTGCTCATAGGGTGGATTGTGGGTACTACCAGATGATAACACTAACAACAATGGGAGTGACTGGCTCAACCTAGCACCCCTTCTTATAAGGGCAACCTCAGCCTCTAGCAAAGGGAAATCTGAAGTTAAAATTATACTACATATTACAGGGATTGGGGGTGCACCTAGCAAAGGGAAATCCAAAGAGAAAACTCTAAGGATCCCTTTGCCAATGCCCAGTATATATGAAGATGGCAAAAATCAAATAATAACCTAAAAATAGAAAAGGTGGAGATAGGCAGATCAAGGCCACCAAATGACATCATACCAAGGGGTAGATGTTGGAAGGGGTGCTCCGCCTTTGAATATAAAACTGTCAACATGCACAAACATGATAGAAAGGGAAATTAGTAATAAAATCCGGAAAAATCATAGAAAATGAAGAATAGAAGGAAATGAAGTGAGGAAAAATATAGAACGAATGTAAAAAATAGGAGAAACACACAGGGCACCCCCCCTAGTCCCCCCTAGTCCCCTTACACTTCTGCCATGTGAGCACTGGCTTGCAATGGTGGTGATGGGTGCTACTGGGCCATGACCTCAGGAGACAAGGAGCACAGGGATGACTACTATAAGGGCAACCTTAGAGGCCACTTAATTAGTGGACTAGCAAAGGAAAATCCAAAGTTAAAATTATAGTACATATTACAGGGATTGGAGGCACACCTAGCAAAGGGAAATCTGAAGAGAAAACTCTAAGGACCCCTTTGCCAATGCCCAGTATATGTGAAGACTGTAAAAATCAAATAATAACTAGAAAAGGTGGAGATAGGCAGCTGCATAAAGGCTGCTGAATGACATCATACCAGTAGATGTCAGAAAGGGTTACTCCGTCTCTAAATATAAAACTGTCAACATGCACAAATGTGATAGAAAGGAAAATTAGTAATAAAATAAGGAAAAATCATAGAAAATGAAGAATAGGAGGAAATGAAGGGGGGGGAAATATAGGATGAACATAAAAAATAGGAGAAACACACAGGGCACCCCCTAGTCCCCTTACAACTACCAAAGGCAAGCATGGAGACAACTACCAAAAATGAGCATGAGGATGACCACCAATGATGCACCCCTCACTGCAGCTGCTTCCAGGTGGATAATGGGTGCTAACAATGGCATAACCACATGGGTAAGTTGTAACTGTACCCACACACTCTTGAGAATGAATACCCATATTCATGGGTAATCTGGACCCTTATCAAAGGGTAGGGGTATGTGAGGGTATGGGTATGGGTATTGAAAAAATACTTGGGGTTACCCATGCCAATCTCTAAAAGAATGTGAATTTCACACTGTCCAAGTCAATGAAACTGAACAGCCTGCATGTGGCCTGCACACACAGTTTGAAAATGATGCTTAATGTTTGCTTAATGTATCTGCCAGTGTACCTCTGAGTCTGGCATGTCCAGTCCTTAAGAATGGTATGTTCCAACAAAGTCTTGTAGGCATTCAAGTTTATGCAACTGGGCATCCAGATTTAGCCTCCAGATGTTTGGCACTCTGGAGACTTCTTTGTTCAAGCCTCAAATCTCCTGCATCTGCCATCTGAGGTATGGCACAACTTGCCACTAATGGTTCAAATGGTTTTAGCATGCTGTAACATATTCTGCATTAGTTGCCTGAGTTCAATTTGACATAATCTACCATTAAATGTGAAGTTGGAATGGAAAAAATGACAATGTTAATGGTCTCTGAAAAAAACTTGTCCAGTTGGGCCATGGCTAAGCCTGGCATGAACGAGTCCTCACTTCATGGACTTTTTTTTCTTTAGTCTGCAATTATTTTCAACTGACTCCCATCACGCCACTGAAAAGATGCATAGGATACCAAGACAAACAGGAAGGTGAGGCTCGAACAAAGTTAAGTAGGATGGAATTGGATGGAAGACAAAATGAGCCATGAAAATGCCTTCCTGTCTTCTTAGATTAGTCTTTAGAAAAACTCACCTATCCCAATCGTATGCACTATTTTTGGCTACCAAGATCAATGATGACATAAGTGGCAAATAAACTCGTTTAGTTACCGGAGATGATGTCTATGCTTTTCAGACCTCCTGGTCGATCGGCATTAATCAGTGTTCTCATAAAATCTTTGTAGTATCTAGTGTTTAAAGGTCCAGTCCAGTCCGGTTTTTGACTTCCAAATGGGGCAACCGGCAACCGCAACTAGTCTACGACTGACCAAGATATTGGAGGACTGCAATTGGACCCTTTAGGACCAGTCCTAATCGGTCCATGGACCGAAAAAAGACTGGTTTGGACCAGTCTTTTGTTGTAAAATTCATTGTGCCAAATAACCCATATGTATCTCAACAAATATGACCATTACCTCATATATATTATATTCATGGATAGAGATTGTAATGCTCCGTAGACTGATCCAACACTTAAGCAATTCCGTCAAGATTTGACTGAGATATGGTTAAACCCAAAAGGACATGCATTCAAGTTGCAGTTTGTAGTTTGTAATTTGTGGTTTGTAGTTGCACTCATTTGGGCTGTTATATGAATAAAATCCCATGGTACAGATGATTAGGTGTGTTGTTGTTACTTTTATGATGTCATATAGCTGTACAAAAAAAATTATAGCTTAGGTAATAAGCAATGCAATCAAAGTTGTTCTGATACAACAAAATACTCATACAAAAATGTTTTTGGTCATATCTCAACCAATTATTGACCGTTTTTGATGATCCAGGGACCGAAAATGAAGTAAATATGTGTGGAAGTAAGGTCCAACATACGTTGGGACAAAAAACCGGCCGCAACCGGTTTTAACTGGTTTTTCATTGGTCCTACTATATTTTTCCAAATGAAAGACCAGCAACTGGACTGAAAAAGACTGGTCCATAAATAGACCACTGGTCCGGTCCTAATCGGTCCAGTTCAGTTCAGTTTCGGTCTTTTTTTCTGTCCTACAGACTGGACCTTTAAACACTAGTAGTATCGCCTTGACTTCAGATGTTGAATTTTAACCTATTCGTTGACTCAAAAATTAAGTTTTTTAAAGTGCCCTGAACAGCCAAGCTCTACAAGGACAGCCCATTTGACCAGGATTACGCTTCCTGAGACAATAAAACTACCATGGAACCACTGCAAAATGGCGGTGATGGTTGGCAAAAAGAAGGCTAAAACAAACAGAGGCCAATACAGCCCATGCAGAATGGCAATTGCCAAACAGAAGTTTGGGGACATCTTTTAGCTGGGTGCTGATGATGGAACCTGCACAATTACAAGATTACTTAGTCAATGGGCCCTTTCTTGAGGCAGTCTAATAAAATGAGATCTATAAAATCACTACAAATAAATTCAATGAAATAAAAATATAATATGAAGAATGGTTAGTATGGAGTACAAGAGGATGTTGGATATAAGCTATGCATTTACTAGAAGTGATCCATGGGAGGTGGGTGGGCGTGGTAGTTGCTGTCACCTGCTATGGTGGTAGCTGTGGTCACCATTGCTGTCATTGTTCATGGCCATCGCTTCATCGCTGTCTCCTCATGATCGCTGCAGTCATCCTCTGCTATTGTTCCCCTGTCATTGGTCTTCCCCCATTCGCACTGTTCTCCCTGCCATCGGCTTGTCCCTGTTGGCTCATCACCCTGCTTGTGGAGGCTGTCTTCATTGTGGTCATTGTCCCTCTGTTGTCCTTCATTCTTGTTGTCCCCATCCCCATCCCAGCCATCCTCTTCCTCATCCCCTGGTCCCCGCTGTCATTCTCCATCCTCTCATTGTCGGTGTCATTCTCATTGTTGTTTCCCCCCCGGCCCTGTCATTGTGGTGCCCTCTCACCATCTTCGACGTCCAACCCATGAGCAGCTGCTCACAGCAGCAGGGGTCTGGTAGGTGGGTGCTGGTGGTGGTCATCATCATCTGTGCCTTGCCGTTCGTCCTCGTCACTGGGCCAAGTTGTCCCCATCATTGTCCTGATCCACTATCCACCCTGCAAGCAGATACTCGCAGCAGTGGTGCAGATGTAGGTCTGCTGTCTTGGTGCTGTCTCGTGGTAATAGAACCTAAATATCAAAACAAAACATTTGTTAGTTGAAAAGAAAAGAGAAGAGAAAAGAAGAGAAGAACTTGACACTTAGGCCCAACAAACAACTCATTTGCAGCTGTACATTGCGTTGCTGAGCATTGTTGAGGAAGTGTGACTCAACGTGACAGTTTCCTTTCTCATTCAAAATCTGCATGTCAGTAAAACCCGCTTAATGTGAAAATATGTAAGGGGCTGAGTCTGACTGACTTCAAAATATAAGCCTGCATTCAGAAAGACTTGAAACTCTGAAGCCTGCTGAGCAGCCATCAGACTTAATGCTCTGTAAAAAAAAAATTTCTCAGAGTCACATGATAGTTAGGTGCAAGTCAACAAAGTCAGGTAAATGTTAAAAAACCAGTCAAAATGTCAGGTCCAATGAGCAAAGGCTTACAGTGTGGGCACGAGGTAGGGAGAAAGAGTCATTCAGCGACCCTTAGGGTCAGCCTTAACAACTGTCATGTATTTGTATCATCAAGGTACACCACTAGACTAAGGGTGGGAAGGAGGGAGAACAAAAGACTATGTGAGCATACGAGCAAGAGGACAAGAAGAAACCCCAAGAAAAGGGGTTTGTCTTACTGTACAGAAGAGTCACTCTACTAGTAAATAGGAGTAGAACAATATAATGAGGAGAGACAGTTCTTGCAGAACTGTCCAGGACCGTAAAGTGTTACAGCGTGCACACGGTGCTGATGACTGAACCTGTAAGGTGTTACAGTGTGGTTGTTATGATTTGTTATCTGGACCCACAAGACCGGGCATTTCATTTTTCCCTTCTGACACGACATGACTCACTTCCGATGGAGACCCCCCCCTGACCTGACTCCTGTCGATCGACATGCTGCACCACAGTATTCCATGACGTTGGACTCCATGACATCGGACTCCTTGACATCGGACCCTTGATATCAGATCCGTGACATCGGACGCCTCATGCTTGGCATGAGGGTTATCTGCTATTGTTCTTTGACATGCTGCGCTGCAGCACTCCATGACATCGGACGCCTCATGCTAGGCATGAGGCTTGCTGTTCTATTGTTCTTTCTATATTTACTTGACAAGGATCTCGTATTCTGATTGGACGATAGACATTCTCTGAACCGTATATAAGCTACAGTAATACTGCCTGTATTCCTTAGCTTGACCTAATTCAATCAATGGTCTTAGACTCAACTGAACACTCGACAGCTTAGGAAGCCCCTAGCTGTGATAACTCAAACTCAACAGTTGGAAAGCCTCCAACTGTGATACACAAACCAATGGTCTACTCAGAAAGCCTCTGAGTATGGATAACCGTGACAACTTGAGGAAGTACCCAAGTGAAGGCAGGAAGCCTGATACACTAGGAAAGTCTCCTAGTGCAATACGAGACAGTTGGAAAGCCTCCAACTGTAACATATGAAGCCAAGGCTGAGTTAAAGACCTATAGTCTTAACAAAAGGTCAAGCTGATCTACGAAGTCCACCTACCTAGGTGCAGACACAATGTCTTTCAGACAAAGCCCAGACAGACCTCCAACCGGAGCATCATCAGGAAGAACCCCGTGGTATAGATACCAGGGTCGACTAGTACAATACTCGGAACCAGCACAAAAGTGGTTCTCAAAGAGAACCAGTGACAAAGAACCCCAATACCTCGATGAAGAGGATTTTAGATCCTTTGATAAAGAAGAAACCCCAGAACGAGATCCATTCTCCCTATCCGACGACAATGCCAACATGTCTACCGAACCCACCGCATCGACCAAGGAGATCAGAATACGAACTCCCTCCAACTTCACAGGGGACCGAACTAGAACTGCGAAGTTCTTACAAGAAGTGAAACTCTATTTGATAGTAAACCATGGAATCTACGACACCGACGAGAAGAAGATCATCTTCGCATTGTCCTTCATGAACGGAGGAACTGCTGTGCCCTGGGCACAGACTTGGGCAGAGAGGGAAGACCTAGGAACCTGGTCTACCTTTGAATCGGCGCTCAAGACAGCGTTCATGCCAATCGATGAAGCTGGCAGGGCCAGAACCGAGATGAAGACATTGAAGCAGGGACAGGACCTGGAGGACTACATTGCACAGTTCCAAATCCTGTGAGAGAAGGCAGGAATCAACAACGACACCGCCCTCATTGAACTCTTTATGGATGGGTTGAACCCCAAGCTCCTCAAAAGAGTTTTCAACATGGAAACGATCCCTACGACCTTGGAAGGAATGATCAATGCCGCCTCCAAGTACGATGGACAGTGGAGAAGAGCAAAGGCCATAGCAGGGAGGCTGCAGGAGACTTTTACGAAGAAGCTCCCGGCCTCTAAGGCAAAGGAAACCCCACTCGAGATCAACCGCCTCTCCTACCAGGAGAGGATTGAACACATGAAGAAAGGGTTGTGCTTTGTGTGCCACCAGCCCGGACACAGAGCAACTGAACACAAGAAAGGGGAAACAAGGACCGAGGACCGGCCTTTTCCAAAGAACAAAGGCAAAGAAGCCTACTCAAAGATCAGAGCGATCTTGAACAAACTCGATGGAGAAGAAGCGACAGCCATCGCTGCCATTGGAGATGAGGGTTTTTAAAGGGGTGGCCTGCCTCAATGCCAGGTACCACCGAAATCTCTGTCTGCTCTGTACTGAGGGATATTCATGAGTCATGAATTCGCAGAGGATGGCGGATTTGAACTGTACCCCCTGGAGAAGGTGATCAAGGTCAAGAACATGGACAGAACCCCAAACAAGAAAGGGGAGATTTCCCACTATGCCAAGGGACTCTTGACGATCAATGGAAGGACTTTCCCAATGACCTTCCTCATTG
Organism: Tricholoma matsutake; assembly: GCA_026075535.2. Classification (NCBI taxonomy): domain Eukaryota; kingdom Fungi; phylum Basidiomycota; class Agaricomycetes; order Agaricales; family Tricholomataceae; genus Tricholoma; species Tricholoma matsutake. The sequence continues at coordinate 7,458,745 of AP026548.1, read as the reverse complement.
CAGGACTGGGAAAGGAATCAGTCATATTGGGCTTGCCATGGCTCAGGAGAATCAATCCAGTAATCGACTGGAGAATTGGAACCTTCCAATTCAGGACGAATGACAAGACCCACCCTGAATTCTCACATGGGGGAGGGAGAACCCTTATCGGTAGGGTACAAACCAAGAAAACTGATGATGAACACCTGTCATGGCATCAGAAGGGAACCGAAAAGAAGAAGAACCCCTTAGACATGACAAAAGAAGAACGACAGGCATGGTGCTGAGGCATCATTGCCAGAGATCAAGAGAAGCTCGCCCTCAAGAAGAAAGCCGCCGAGGAAGAATGAGCACAGTGGAAAAAGCTGGCCACCAGAGAGCTGGAGAAATTGGCCACTAGAAAAGAAGAAGGATGACTGGCACTGGCCTGAATAGTTGCGAAAGCAAGGGAAAAGATAGCCCTGAAAAACAAGAAAGAAGAACTGGCAAAAGAAGAATGCCGAGAGCAATGCCGAAGAGTTGTCGCCAAGGCGAAACTGATAGGAGGAGTCCTCCACGAAGAACCAAAAAGGAGCAAGATGCCCATCAAGACAAGAAAAGCGACGAACGAAGAAATTGACGATGAAGAGATCGCGATCACGACTCTTCAAGATGTGGAGCCCATTGGGCCACAAGATGAAGAAGACACTGGGAAGGAAAACCCAGCACAGGCAAACCATGAACAGGCAACAGAACAGGCAATGGAACAACCGAAAGAGACACCCGAACTAAGGATCGAAGATGACGAGCTACTAGTCGCCTACATCCGAGGAGAACCTGTCATTGGAATATTCGAGCCAGCTAAGACACCGCTGATGGAGGAATATGATGAGCCAAGATACCGATATTCTCTGACGACGAAGACAATCTCTTGGATCGTAAAGGCAAAAGGATCACCACGATATGCTTATGGACAAAATATCTGGATTAGGGCAAAGACATCGGTCTCTCAACACCTGACACACAAGAAGGAAGGAGACCCCGAACAGAAGACCCTAGATGAACTACTCCCTGAACAGTACAAGGAGTACCGATGGATATTCAAAAAGGAAGCATCAGAACGATTCCCAGAATCAAGACCCTGGGATCACGCGATTAAACTGAAACCAGACTTTGTAGCAAAGGATTGCAGGGTTTACCCACTGTCACCAGCAGAACAAAAGAAACTCAACGAGTTTCTCGACGAAAGCCTGCAGAAAGGATACATCCGACCATCGAAATCACCCATGGCATTGCCATTCTTCTTCGTTGCGAAGAAGGACTCGGACGCGCTATGACCTTGCCAAGATTACAGGTACTTGAATAATGGAATGATCAAGAACACCTACCCGCTGCCGCTGGTAGGAGACCTGTTGGACAAACTAAGAGGGGTGAAATGGTTTACGAAATTGGACATCCAATGGGGATATCACAACATCAGAATCAAAGACAGAGATCAATGGAAGGCAGCCTTCAAGACAAATCGGGGGCTGTTTGAACCAATGGTGATGTTCTTTGGATTATGCAACTCACTGGCGACCTTCCAGGCAATGATGAATGAGATATTCCGCGACATGATCGGAGAAGGATGGCTTGTGATCTACATGGATGACATCCTGATATTCTCCAAGGATCAGAATGAACACCAGGAAAGGACAAAGAGGGTACTGCAAAGACTGGCAGAAAACGACTTATACCTGAAGCCAGAGAAATGCAAGTTCGACGTCCACAAAGTGGAATTCTTGGGTCTAATCATCCAACCCAATGAAATTGCCATGGACAACACAAAACTGGCAGGTATACAGGATTGGCCTACCCCAATGAATGTAAAGGCAGTCAGATCCTTCCTGGGATTTGGGAATTTCTACAGGAAATTCATTGGGCATTTTGTGGAGACAAGCAGACCGCTTAATGAACTGACGAGGAAGGACAAGACGTTCAACTGGACAACGGAATGCGAACAAGCCTTTCAAACGCTGAAAAGGAAATTCGCAGAAGCCCCGGTACTGCTGATGCCAGACCCGACAAAGCCATTCACGATCGAATCAGACGCCTCAAAACATGCGACAGGAGGAGTGCTGAGACAAAGGGACACGAATGGGGACTGGCACCCATGCGGATATATATTGCATGCGCTAACACCAACGGAACGGAACTACGAGATTTACGACAGGGAGCTACTGGCGATAATATGATCGCTAGAAACATGGTGACAACAGATTTCATAACCGACCTACCAGAGTCCAATGGTTATGATGCACTCATGGTCGTGGTAGACCATGGGCTTACAAAGGGGGTAATTTTTATCCCTTGCAGGAAAACTGTGGATGCATTGGGAGCGGCCACCCTCTATCTAGACTACGTCTACAAACGATTCGGCCTCCCAGACAAGATCATCTCTGACAGAGATCCCAGATTTGCCTCGCAGCTGTTCCAGGAGCTAGGAAGGCTGCTCGGAATCAATCTGGCAATGAGCACAGCGTACCACCCCCAGACCGACGGGGAGACAGAACGGGTGAACCAGGAAGTGGAAGTATACTTACGGATCTTCTGCTCAAACAACCAGGAGAATTGGAAGCACCTCCTCCCGACCGCGGAGTTCACGCACAACCAGAGAATGCACTCCGTACAGAAGAACTCCCCGTTCTACCTCATGACGGGCTATGAGCCCAAGGCGATCCCACTCCCCTACCTGAAGATGAACATACCGGCCATAGAAAAATGAATAGTTGCACTGCAACGGGCCCGAGATGAAGCGAAGGCAACTCACGAGTTAGCCAGACAGATGATGGCGGAAAGAACGACAAGGCACTTCACCCCGTTCAAAGAAGGAGACAGAGTGTGGCTAGAAGCGAAGAACCTCAGAACGATGCACCAAACAAAGAAGCTCGCACCGAAAAGAGAAGGACCATTCTCTATCGAGAAGGTCCTGAGCCCACTCTCCTATTGACTGAAGTTACCAGAACAGTGGAAAATACACCCGGTATTCCACACGGCACTTATTTCCCCATACAAAGAAACCGAGACACATGGACCAAACTTCCCAGAACCACCGCCCGACCTGATAGAAGGTGAATCGGAGTATGAAGTGGAAGCGATCATTGGACATAAAAAGAAAGGAAGGACCATGCACTTCTTAGTGAAGTGGGTCAGATACCCGACCTCGGAGAACTCATGGGAGCCCAAGGGAAACCTGAAACATGCCAAGACAATCCTAGGGGCATATAAACAGTGACGACAGCTGTAGAACCCCCAAGACCAAGACACCCACCAAACAAACCACAAAAGAAACCACAGAATGCTCACCATCCCATCGACACTACACCTACCACGAACCCCAGCAAGGACTGGGTGAACGGTCATCGACCAACAACCACTGACGAACATACTCCCTGGCAGACCCGCATGGGATTCTCTTCTGGATTACAAGGGATGATTGGATAAGAAGGATGACCTCATCCTGTCTGAAATGCTGTCTCTTTGCCTGGAGAAGCACGAAAGCGGATTACAATTGGGTGAGGGCACAGTATGAAGAGTGGTGCTTTGAGGGAGAACTGGACGAGGAGGACTACTTCCCAGAGGACTTCTACATCAATCGAGAAGGACTCGCCCCCGGCAGAAGACCACTATCAGGGGTAAGTGTGCTCCTGTGGAGAGACCTGCAGTGGAATACCCACTATGATGACAAGAGCGGATATAGCCTGGCGAAGAGGTTCCTGCTCAGAGAACATGGAGAGTTGGGAACACTGCTGCGCTCCAACCAATTTCCTCAAACCCCACGACCCCACCCCACCTCCTGACTAGAGAGGAGAAAGAGATTTTGATCGAAGTCAGTGACTTCGAAGATAGAGAGAGGGTGATGTTACAATTTGTTATCTGGACCTGCAAGACCAGGCATTTCATTTTTCCCTTCTGACACGACATGACTCACTTCCGATGGAGACCCCCCCCTGACCTGACTCCTGTCGATTGACATGCTGCACTGCAGTATTCCGTGATGTCGGACTCTGTGACATCGGACTCCTTGACATCGGACCCTTGATATCGGATCCATGACATCGGACGCCTCATGCTTGGCATGAGGGTTATCTGCTATTGTTCTTCGACATGCTGCGCCGCAGCACTCCATGACATCGGACGCCTCATGCTAGGCATGAGGCTTGCTGTTCTATTGTTCTTTCTATATTTACTTGACAAGGATCTCGTATTCCGATTGGATGATAGACATTCTCTGAACCATATATAAGCTACAGTAATACTGCCTGTATTCCTTAGCTTGACCTAATTCAATCAACGGTCTTAGACTCAACTGACCACTCGACAGCTTAGGAAGCCCCTAGCTGTGATAACTCGAACTCGACAGTTGGAAAGCCTCCAACTGTGATACACAAACCAACGGTCTACTCAGAAAGCCTCTGAGGACGGATAACTGTGACAACTTGAGGAAGTACCCAAGTGAAGGCAGGAAGCCCAATACACTAGGGAAGTCTCCTAGTGCGATACGAGACCTCCAACTGTAACATACGAAGCCAAGGCTGAGTTAAAGACCTATAGTCTTAACAGTGGTGCACACAGTGCGTTCGTCTCGCATCGTCGAAAACCTTCACCATTGGACCCATGTAAATGGACTTTAAACCCAACCAATGAGCAAAGGCTTACAGTGTGGGCACGAGGTAGGGAGAAAGAGTCATTTGGCAACCCTTAGGGTCAGCCTTAATGACTGTCATGTATTTGTATCGTCAAGGTACACCTAAAGTCCTAAAAAGAGAAAAAGGTAGGGGTTGTGTGTGGATTTTGGAAGATGAGGTACGATGTGAGGAGTGAAAGATACAAAGTAATGTCCATGAAACTATGTCCAAAGTGACCAGGTGTGGCTGTAGTCAAGGCAGAGAACGAAGCAAGAAAATCTGTCTGTGTCCATGTCCCAGTTTGTGTATAGTAGAAAGAAGGAAGAAGTTTAATTCATGCCTAAATCCATGCGTTGCAGAAAAATGTCTGTGAGATGAAAAATAGATGGACAGAAATCAAATGACAGGAAAGTTGGCGATGTAAGCACTCAGCGGAGCATAGAACTGGACCATGCAGATTTCACGCGTGAATCATGCAGCATGCCCTGCGGGGCAATGGGACTGTGACACCTCATGGACACTCACGCATGGAGCATCGCTTGCAGCAGCACTGGGTGTTTTTGGATGTAGATCTGCCATGTGGCCAATGCCCAACGTCCGATGCCTTGAATAATATGTGGTGCCACCCCATTTTTGGCTAGGGAAGTGGCACCACCTGCTCGCATGGACTGTCCAGCGACATCCTTGTCAAACCACAAGCATAAACGTCATATGAAGAAGGTTCTGGTCGGGACCCTGCCAGTGGAAGTCAGCCAGAGTGGTGACGACAGTGGGAACCGGCAGTCTTGGGATGCTATGTACAATCAGAAGAGTTTCATTGGGTTGCACAAGAGTGGGTTCTCACGGATGATGATGGTGTTTCCCTCAAAAAATTGGTCGGCCTTGTGGCCAGGCAAGAAGAATTGAAAATAGGTGGGGTGGAGATGAACGGTGTCCCACTTTGTCAGTTTGCAAGGGTCCCGAAGGGCAATACTGTCGGGAAATGTAAGTTTGTCAAGTCGCATCAATGCAAAGAAACCAACACATAGTTGGGTGTAGAAAAGGAGGTCATCATGGGAAGTGTAGTCACAGTGAGAGGAGCACACATGGTTGAGATCGTCAATTGTCAGGGCACACTTCCTGATCGTAGGTGTCCCACACAAGTGTTTGCAGCCTTCCAACATGCGGTGAACAAGCCATCCCCTCCGGGCTTCGCAAACTTTTGGAAAGTAAGGCTCAAGTTGTTGACAGATCCCTGAGAGGTATGTATCAATGGAATCTGGCCTGATATGATGGCACATGTAAACAGTGTAGAGACTGAGGGTGTCAGCAGTTGGTTCCACAGGAATGTTGTGAAGTCGGACGAATGTTAGGTAAGAGTTTAGGGCCAAGCCATAGTTGTCCCAGGTGCTAACATCAATAGCTTGTCCCAGTGCTATGGCCCACTCACGGACTAGCTGCTCTTGTGACCACACTTCCTGCATTGGTTGCTGGGCACAAATGTGCAATACAATCATTTTTTGGTTGCCCCCAGTGTGAAGAGTTGTGGGGGTTGAAAGGTTTTGATCTGCAGGCCGGGTGCAAGTTGTTGCGCCCAATAAAATTCCCGCCGTGAGATCGCATCAGCAATCGCATTGTGTTCTCCTGGGACGTGCAAGACTCGGATCTGGAACTCCTTAATGATCATGACATCAACACAATGTCGTAGGAGAGAGTTGAACTCAGGCAGGCAGTGCAGGGAGCTGAAAATGTTGACCATGTTCATGCTATCGGTGTAGATGATGATGTGCAATTGGTGTGTCATCATTTTCTTCAGATCATTGCAGGCACTAGCAACAGCCAGAGCCTCAAAGTAGAAGATGATGTCATGTACAGACTCATTGGGTACAGGTGCATAGAAACCAGTGAGGCGATCAGGATAGTAGAAGGCAAGTCCTTCCATGCACGCATCACAGAAAACTGTCACATCTGCGTCCTCAACATCCCAAGACATGCTCGAGAGCAAGTTGATCCCAAGTGAAGTGTGCATGTGGTGCGTTGCCCAGTCAAGATCTTCACACATGGCATTGTTGACCCTGATTTTGGTCAGAGGGTGATCCTTCCCTGCAATTTTTGGATAGAGGTGGTTCAGGCTAGGCTTCAGCAATGGGAATACGTTGAAACTCCAATTCACCCAGCCTGCCAGTCTTTGCCAGCAGCGTAAACTCCATGATGCACCATGCTTCCGTTCTGACCAGGAGGTGAATTCCTCAATCTCCTGTAGGAGTTCATCCAATGCTTGTTTCGGGAGAGAGAAAGTCAGGTTGTTGGCATTGACATAGATACCAATAATGGTGAGTGTCGTGCCAAAGAGTTGTTCGTGAGGTTGGTGGGGAATACCGAGTTCATCCCAGAGGGATAGAAGCTTGACCTGGTTTGCGGGCATGTGCTTCTCATACTTATGATACCACACCAAGTTCCCTTCTTTGTCGATGCCAAATGAATCATCCATGTAAGTCCATAGGTCTTCAATTAATTTAATCCTTCGCGCTATCCAAGTTACTAAACCATTGAAAGAGATGTATATTCCAGGAGACCCTCGTCCTCCAAAACAATTGTTTCAATCAACATCTCATTCTCCATCAATTGTAACGATCTGTTTGATCTGCCACAAAGGATGCATAGGAAGTAATTGATAAGCCTCAGCAACATCTGACTTGTAGAGGACCCAGGACTGGCCTGGCTCAGCTTGGTGTCGGCAAATGAGGCCTTCTCCGAGGTGAGTCATGTTGTCCAGTGGGAAGCTGCAGACATCTTCGTGCTTGATCATCGAGTTTGGGGAGAATAGACCAGCACTTTGGTCTATCACCATCCTCAATTTGTCTGAGTGTGGTTTGGGTACGGTGTGCACAGGTGATGCATCCATTCCTGGTAGGAGGTCTCGACTGAATGAGCCAGAGAACCTCCCTGTCAGTCTTTCATGATCTCGCTGTTCATGTAGGAAATCTGCTTCCGGTCTGTCCTCCGGTGTCCATAAAGATTTGTCAATGGTTGGAGGATATTTGCCTTGGTGGGTATCAGCCCAAGGCCAGAAACCCTCGTGCAATCCTCTGCAGACTGATTTGATGAACAAGCGATTTGGATGTGATGCTAAAAGAGCTTCAAACCAGTCAACATTGATCAGGGTAACAATCTTGAAAAGATTGGGTTGACTATTGATTGTTTGCAGGGTGATGGGGTTATTGAGTTTGGATAATGGCACTGTTGGAAGTGGTTTGGCTGTTTCAGTCCAGTCAGCGAGACACCGGAGTGGCTCGACCTGATCCTTTGCTTTGTCATTGCCCTGTGCTTGCCAAATATTATAACAAAGGTATTTGGGTCGTAATCCATAGCTTGCCTCATGCTTGCTGAGGACAGTTTTCTTTTCCATGTCCTGATTGTTTGCATTTGAAACAGGCATGTCAGTAGCAACAGGTCCCTGCTGCACTACAACATCCACCTGTGCTATTGAATCACCGACAGATGTCAGAGGATGTACTAGATCATGCTCTCTGGTTACTTGTCCCCTGTCATCCAGCTGACCCAGTTTGGATCCCATCTGGAAGGAGGAAGGCAGAGTAAAGATATGAGAACTCATTTCAGTCGGTGAGCAAAATCACTTGTCCTCCACCCACGTGGGTTCTGACAGCTTTGTCAAAGGCGATGAGTTTGTGGTGTGCTCCTGACTGTCTCACTGAAAACTTGGATGAAATGTAATCTCCCCATTTTCACAGTTCATCGTCTTGACTCTCTATGGGGGAAAGCATACACTGTCGCTTTGATGGTCGTGTTCCATGCGGCGGTCCAGTCACCACTCATTTGGACCTTTCGAGCTGGATCTGTGCTTCCAAGAGAGATTTCTGTTCTTCTGATGCGGCCAACATTCTCCTTAGGAGGGGCAACGTGGTGGAGATTGCTAAACACGACATCAAGGTTGACAGCTTCTCCATGGAAGATATGTCGCCATTCAGACTCGGGAAATCCTTGCGGTGCCGTGGTTGACCACTTAATGTCTTGTTCTGCAAAGGTAACATCACTTTGGAAGATTCTGAGGATCTCTTGTGTCTTCTTTCTGTTCTCATCAACTTCCTGCTTCTGTGCATTGGTCTTGACGGTGTACCATGGGAGTTGGGATTGATATATTTGTTTCTTCTTGTTAGATTCTCCCTCTCCCTTCCCTGAGGTGGATCCATCATCTGAGCCAGAAGAGTTTGAAGGGGTTCGACATCTACGCTTCTTTGTAAGTTCCCTTCGGAGGTCATGCAAGAACCTCCCTGCTTCATCATCATCTGATCTCTCTCAGTGTTCATGCTCTCTCCTTGGTCGCTCATTCTCATCTGGTTGCCTATACATGTCTTGACTGTCTCTGGGTCCTGCGAGACATGCTGCATGTTCTCCTCATTGTTCTGCATTTTGTCGGTGTGAGTCAATGAGGTCGATTTGGTTTGCATATTTGTTGAGAGCTGCCTGTTGAATGGACTCATCAACATTGGCTTCTTGGATGACTCACAGGATCTGGTATAGAGCCTCGATTTTGGCCACTTTCTTATCTCTGAAATCCTGGATGTGTGCTTCAATTCTCTCAACAAGGTCTCTCCTGAACTTGGGGTCTGACTCTCTTCCAGGTCGCTCTGATTCTTGTTCTCTGCGTAGCTGGGTCCATCCGAGAGGCGTGAGAGCAGTGTCTGCTGTGGTTGGGTTGTTCTGATTTCCTGTGCTTGCAGATCCTCCATCTCCCTCAGGGAGGGTGTGAGGTTGCGATTGTCCAAAATATGCAGCATGGTCATTGGTCATTGAGGAACGATGGGTGCTTATAGAACAAAAGACTATGCGAGCATACGAGCGAGACGATGAGAAGAAACCCCCGAGAAAAGGGGTTTGTCTTACTGTATGGAAGAGACACCCTACTAGTAAATAGGAGTAGAACAATATAATGAGGAGAGACAGTTCTGTGAGAACTGTCCATGACCGTAAAGTGTTATGGCATGCATGTGGTGCTGATGAGTGAATCTGTAAGGCATTACAGTGTGGTGCACACAGTGTGTTCGTCTTGCATCGTCGGAAACCTTTGCCATTGGACTCGTGTAAATGGACTTTAAACCGACAAAGTCATGTCAGAAAAATCCATGACCTGACTTTGACCTGACATTTTTTTTAAACATTTACCTGACTTTGTTGACTTGCACCTAACGGTCACGTGACTCTCAGAAATTTCCGTTTTTACAGAGCTTAACATATCACTTTTGCTGGGTGGTTGGTCGAGTTAAAAAGACGAGTCCTCGTAAGGTAGAAGACATCCATAACCTGCCAACATCACGTGGACAGTGTGACAACTGCCAAATTGGTAAATTTCGCACCAAAATGGGAAAAATGCTCCTCAGAACTTCACATATGCAGTTTATACAAAATATAGTCAATAGGAATTGGTCTAAATATGTACTAGATGGTTCCCAGAAGGTCAATTTTATGTAAATGATGTACCCAAATTGGAATTCAAAAGTTTATAGATAACATGTCATATTTGGCAATTCCGCCTGTGCAACACCTCCTGCATGCACCGGCCGCATGGGGACAAAGTGCAAAGGCAGCTTAGCACAGCTATCAAATTTCACACATTATAGTACATAGTTTAGACGATCGTCATAGGTGTATTGACAGTTGATCAATCAGTACATAGTTATAATCATTTATTGTTGAATTCCTCACTCAATACTTATTCCTACATGATGCGGTTTGGAATACAAGGCCTCTACATGTATCCAAAGGGTTCGTATTGAACAAAACTGGAAGAATCTTGTCTCAACATGTTCTAGAACTGTTTCAAAGAATTTTCACCTTTTTTGGCGTGTTACCATCACAAAAGTAATGACACGTGACATTGGCGGGTTATTTTTTTTTTTTTTTTTGGATTAAGGATTTATTCCTTTTTTAAAAGGGCGCCCGAACACAATCCCCCGGAAGTAGGCTACACCTAAAGAACCCTCCTCATCGACAAGCACCTGAACCGCTACCACGCCCTCTCAAGCTTGCAGGACTGGCTGATGCGCTTCCTCCCACTACGGTATTCTATACTTCCCGAGCCCGCATGAGCGCTGAGGCTTCCAGCTGTCAGCGAACTGCATAGTTGGTGTACGAACACGGGATCGATCACGGGAAGGCTTAACTTGTGCCTGTCGGAAAAGAAAAAACAATCGTGGTTAAACGAACGACTCTTGCCTTTACTCTGCAGTTCCGCCCCCCATCCCCCTCAACCGATACTCCCCCTGTTCCCCATCTATTCCTCCCACGGTATATACGTCCACGGTCCACCCCTTGCCGATGAAGTCCCAAGTCGAGTATGCCAACACTCTCCCAATAGGGTGTAGGCCGTGCAGGGACAGTCCTATGATCGGCCATTGGCGACCTTCCACTATTGGTCTTCCTCCCCGAAGGTTGTAGGTCTCTACCCAATCGACAACGGATTGCACCCTTGACACAAGGCCAAGGTCTGCGCTAAGCAGAGCTGGTGGCGGTACGTCGAGGCCTCGAAAATGGTGCCTGAGTCGCATTGAGGGTAAGATGGATAGCAGGGCATTCCTGCCGCCAGCAAGAGCATGTGGGGTCCACCACGCAAATCGTCGCGATGAACTCCGATAAGATAAAATGAAGGGGTAGTTTATGAAGGATGACGGCTCGAGCCATGAGAGAGGCCCGACAGTGATTAGTGAGGAGGTGTTAGGTAGAATAAAGCACAGTCATAGTGGGGGCACCGAATTCCCACGACCGGATGGTGGTGGTTAAAGATCAAGAAGCGGCTGACGTTGGCGGGTTATGGATGTCTTCTACCTTACCTCGGACTCGTAAAAACTAAAATTAGTAATCAAAACATACCATATATAGAGGGGGTCGGGCACTTTAAAAATCTGGGTGGATATGTCCTGATACCCCCTTGGTTACCATCACATAATCGGGATTCCCTTTGTTCATAAGAACTCGGATTTGCCATAACCGAAAGCAGCGGCCCACTCTTGGCCCACTCAAATTAGTCTTGCTGTTTCTGCCTCGAAAATAAATTTCGATTCCTGAACTATCGATACAAAATTGAATAAAATGTATACAGCCAGTCACCAGTGCCCAAAAGTTCTAATAGTGATTTACATATAAGGATATTGCGATGCTAAAACGAGAGTGATACAAGGCTAAACGACAACGATGCCAGGCCAAACGAGAATGATAGTACCAAGTCAAACGAGAACGATACCCAGTCAAATGAGAGAAACTATACCCTTGTAAAGTAAGGTATATGGTTATGTGTGTTCGGAACTAAACCATCCAAAACGAGCGACATAGGAAACCAAAGGAAGGAAAGAGGGATAAGACGGAGAGGTAATAGCACTCTACATTATGGAGTAAGGGCATGCAAAGCGAGTGCAAGAAGACGACGAACCGTTCACATGCAGTTGTAGAAGCAAAGTGGTTCGGGCACGGGCTTAGGCTCGCGGGGCGCTGGCACTTCTGGTGCGGGTACAGGTACAGGTATAGGCGACCCTGATACGGATACCGCGACTGCAGAAGAAAGAGAGTTGAATATCACAGACACCATCGAGGGAAGCTTGTATGTACTTACTGCCTGCAATGATGGAAGCGATGAGTACGGCAGCGCGCATTTTGGATATGTATTTTTCGGGAGTGAAGATTGTAGATGAGATCGCTAGTGGATATGAATAACTCAGAGGCGACTCGAGTCAGGGGGAGTCTGATTTAGAAGCTAGGACTTTGTGAGATTGTGGGTAGGTTGTATGAGAGGCTAGAGCGAGGGGGTTTATAATGGCACTGGGCTTTGAAGAGAATGTCCAAACGCGGAAATACAATGCAGTGGTTTACGATACATCAACGACGATTGCTTGTTCGATATAATTAGCACCATCACCACCTGAAGAAGTCATCATCGGAACGTGGTGGCATGTTCTGATTCGGGAGGAAGGTTCTGAACGGTTCGGGGAACCTGTGGCGTGAGATGGAGTCGAAGTCAACATTACGGCCATGGCGGAGCTAACCGCCATGGTATGATGGAAGTGGCACGGTGTGCAACGGGCGCAGAGGCAAAAACTTTCAGGTTTTGCGGAACGGAGAGCACATGCCAACCTGTAATCCCGCTCCTGAACACATCACGTCATGCCGTCTAATTGCAGGGCGCTCTTCGTCACCCAGACTCAGTAATACAAAAATTCCACCCACGTACTAGGATGAGTTCACAACACGGATGGCATTGAGGTTACAGCTTGAATCTCAGAACATCGAGATGCATTAGAGGTTGCAGGAAGCGCGCTCCGGGCGCGCCTTTGCCGACGGGCATTGCAACTTGAAGGGATGCGCACTGCACATGAGACGAAACCGTCGTGTGCCACGGTTCGCGGTTCGTGGTCATCCTAGCCGATCTCAAGTTCGATGTGTGTCATGATGGAAATCGCTCAAGCGCTCAAGATTAGGGTTAGTACAAATCCAGCCGGCACCAGTACTTATAGTTCTTTGTTCCGTTTTTGGGCATACCTTTGTGGCTTGGATTACGTAGCTTGAAGTCTCGGTCAAGTCTCGGTGTTATGTGTGTATTCAACTTGGCGTTGCGGCACACTAATAATACTTATAAGCTCATTTCATTGCTAAGGTCATTCCGTAGCTGTCATTGTGTTAGCTTGAAATGACTCAGACTTTGTTCAAGTTGGTGTTAACTTTCGGGTATTTGGTCATCTCAAACTACTAAGCTCATTTCCTTTCACTTGGTCATTCTGTAGCCATTCTGTAGCTGTCAATACGAAAGTTGCGGTTTCACACCGGGATGATGGGTTCCATGGCACCGTAATTGAACGGGCCGGCGTACATATAGTACTAAGCATCGTGGCAGGCAGTTTGACAGAGATCATCGCACGGTGATAACACTGATATCTCTAGGTTTCCGAGTCGACGAAACGAAATTTGGAACAGGTAGGGTTTATTTTCTTCAAGTTGGCTGTGAGGCATCGCGATCTGTAGGAGGGTGAACGCGCAATCACAGTGTCAGTGGGCCAAGGGCAAGCGTAGATACTGTCGTGACTGAGCGTCTTATCGAGATCTGGGAACCCGGAAAACATATACTGGCAGCGGGCCCGAGATGGGATATTCCGATTTCGCTTTCTGGCCGAGCATGAATCTAGTAGCTACTAGCCCGGGGCTTAGTGGGGATGTCTTGTCATCAACGATCTACAGGCAAGGCTTGGATTTGGATGGCAGTGCAAAATACATGAAGAAACACTGGCAAGTACAAGAACTTGCTTCAGTAGCGTCGATCTGGATCACAACGGTGTCCAACGTGTCAAGAAGAACCATGATCGTCGTCGTGGTAAAGAGATGTTGTCTCCATACATGAATCAGATCTGTCACAGAAGGTTTGCAGAGCAACCAATGGTATGCGCAATTCGACTGCCAGTGGACTACATACTGATAAAAATACAAGTCAAAAATGTGATGGATATAATCTACATATAACCGGGTGCTGAAGTCAAACGCATAGGAACAGTAGTCTAGGGTAAAATCTTGGTAACCGAGGTATGGATATTAACTTAGTGCAAAACCAAACCAGCCAAAAAGAGAGACACAGAAACCGAAATGGAGGGGTTGATGGGGACGTGGAATGAAGATGAGAGAGACCCGAAAGTGATGTGTGCAGAATTTCGTTCTGTGGAGGGTGTAAGAAATTCAGATGCGTGTGTAAGAAGAGGGCGACGAACCATTCACATGCAGTTGAACTTGCAGAGCGGCTTAGGCTCGCGGGGCACTGGCACTTCTGGTGCGGATACAGGAACAGGTATAGGCGATCCTGATACGGATACAGCGGCTAGGCAAGAAAGAGAGTTTGAATATCATAAACACACGCTAATGATAGAGCTCGAGAATAATGCTTACTGCATGCGACAACAGCGGCGATCACTACGGAAGCGCGCATCTTAGATATTTTTTGGGGATTCGGGTGTAGATGGCTATAGTGAAGTCGAAAATGACTCGAGTTCTGGAGAATCAGAAAGATCTGCTTGTGAAGCTGGAGTTGCTGGATACCTTGGTTGACAGCGCGGTTGCATTTAGAGAGTGGTGGTATTTATATCATGGCAGAGTCAGGCGCAAGGCATGTAACTAGACAAGGGAATGTCCAAATGCGGAAATCTCCAGTGTTTCACGATTAAAGGTGGACTCTACAAAGGATCACCCAGATTAAGTAGGTTGCATAGAACCGTTCCGCCAGGCGGTAATTAGAGAGCCAGCCGGCAAGTATTTGGGATGCAATAACTCACTATGCGATAAGCTGTGAGATTCGAATTTCGAACATGGGTTGTGAAACGACGTCCTTGACTTGGTTAGATCCATGATTATCAACAGGTACAACAAGCACTGTCTTTTCGTTACCCAGTCAGATATTCCGTATTAACGCGTGAAGGTCGACTCCAACTCTAATCGATTTCAGGCCATTGGTCGGCGCATTATCCGTATAAATGATCATTCCTTCCACTCAGACATTTTCCTTAGCTGCTAATCCAACGATGGTTTCAAACCCGATAGACATAGTGTAAGCAACAAGGCTCATCCTGCGGTATGGTGGTCCTCAGGCTGATACGAGGGTTTTCTGCAGTCACAATAAAGACGACGTCGCCGTCGGAGAGAAAAGGAATAATAATATATTAATTGTCGTGGGAATTATATGTCGATTCTAATTTTACACCTGACCAAACTCGAAAACCCCAACGCCTCCCTTTGCGCAGATGTATAGTGCAAACCAGCATCCCAGGTCTCCCTTTTACGAATTACTGAAACGCAATGCTCGATGTCTTTGGTACCCATAGCCCTCCTAAAGCAGGTCCACGGAAGTATCCTAGGATGGATCCTCAGACCCCCACGCCTTGGACCTCCTTCCCCAATGACCCATACCACACGCGCCAACTTGCATCCTATATCTTTTGTCCTCAGGAGGCCGCCAGTGACAAGAATTGTGGAGACAGGAGAAGATCCCTTTGCACGCAACACACGTTACGAAGGTTACGTGAACTGGTTGATTGAATAGGCGTTGAAGATGTTTGGAGGTACTACAAGATTACAGATATTTGGGGTGAAGGGACATTTCGCCTTGCCAGGTGGAAACGCCGCAATCGTAGGAGATCCGAATTTCTCATGGGTCATGAGTCCTGCACAGTAGCACCCGAAAGTTATCGTGAGCGTATCAGTCACTACATGTGTACTCACTGTTAACTCGGCTGGTGTAGGTTGAGTACAAAACTTCGTGGGCGGCGGATCTGCCAATCTTCCCCCGATCTTTTGTGGCACTCGTCATGACGTGCTTGGCAGACAAGTCGATGCTCCAGATCTACGGATATATGACCTTCAACCACAACAAGTTAGGTATTCTTACTAATTGACCGGCTGAAATACCGGATCGTAAGACTTGATTACTACCTCGAACTAAGTAGATGGACCTAAGACACCTATCTCTACGTTGAAAGCGTGGGTCGGTGTGGTGTTGCTTGCAGAGTGATCGGTTCTATGCATCCCCTACCCTCCCTCTGTTCTGCCCCTCCAGCTCGAAACATTAGAACATCGAAAGCTGCCTGGAATGAACGAGAGGCAGCCGTTGCTGATGCTGAAGGGTCATGCTCCTTGTCAATGGTGAATACCAGTGCCTTGTTCTTGATATTTGTCCTCTCTGCCTGTCGTGGAGCGAATGATTGTGTGGTGCGATTTCTTTGACCATCCCCCGGGAAACGTGACCTCATGTTGTCCATAAAGTGGTTGATGTCTTGCGCTATCCTTATCCAACAGCTTTGCTAGAAGGTGAAGACCCCACCTATGCAGCTCTGCAAAATCCTCTTTGCATCAAGATGAAGGCGGTTCTCCTATGGATTCATAATGCTGGGTTTGTCCACGGTGATATTGCACGTCGTAACTTTCATGGGATGGATCGCGGTGATGTTTTCTTGGTGGACTTTGAGAGAGATGTCAACCTTCTGGGAACCTGTCTGAGCTGGGTGATGAGATGAACAACATAGTATGTTACTCTGACCCTATTATGTTTTTTTTTTTTTTTGGATTAAGGATTTATTCCTTTTTTAAAAGGGTGCCCAAACACAATCTCCTGGAAGTAGGCTACACCTAAAGAACCCTCCTCATCGACAAGCATCTGAACTGCTACCACACCCTCTCAAGCTTGCAGGACTGGCTGATGTGCTTCCTCCCACTATGGTATTCTATACTTCCTGAGCCTGCATGAGTGCTGGCTGTCAGCGAACTGCATAGTTGGTGTACAAACACAGGATCAATCATGAGAAGGCTTAACTTGCACCTGTCAGAAAAGAAAAAATGATTGTGGCTAAATAAATGACCCTTGCCTTTACTCTGCAGTTCTGCCCCCCTCAGCTGATACTCCCCCTGTTCCCCATCTATTCCTCCCATGGTATATACATTCACGGTCCACTCCTTGCCGATGAAGTCCCAAGTCAAGTATGCCAACACTCTCCCAATAGGGTGTGGGCCATGCAGGGATGGTCCTATGATCAGCCATTGGCAACCTTCCACTATTGGTCTTCCTCCCTGAAGGTTGTAGGTCTCTACCCAATTGACAATGGATTGCACCCTTGACACAAGGCCAAGGTCTGCACTAAGCAGAGCTGGTGGCAGTATGCTGAGGCCTCAAAAATGGTGCATGAGTCACATTGAGGGTAAGATGGATAGCAGGGCATTCCTGCTGCCAGTGAGAGCATGTGGGGTCCACCACACAAATCGTCATGATGAACTCTGATAAGATAAAATGAAGGGGTAGTTTATAAAGGATGACAGCTTGAGCTGTGAGAGAGGCCCGACAGTGATGAGTGAGGAGGTGTTAGGTAGAATAAAGCACAGTCATAGTGGGGGCACCAAATTCCCACAACTGGATGGTGGTGGTTAAAGATCAAGAAGCGGTGACCCTATTATGTTCTTCATGATGTACATCAGCAAAACTGCAAAAAGTATACATATGCATACCTACCAATAGATAGCTCACCAATGTTTTTATTTTCTCACATGCTGGGTCACCCATGAAAGTGAATACACAGGGACGATTTCTCGTCCTAGAAGTGATATGTTTGCAAATTTCGGCCCAACTTTGGACCTTGTTGGGAAACAAGTGCAAACTTGGCCAACTTGGACAAATCCTTTTGAAATCTTGGGCAAAATTATCCAAGATGTACTAAGTTTGAATACTCAAACCATGAAGGGCAAGGATTCTATTCTTATTTTGAACCAATCACACCATTTTGCAAAGCAAATGTCTTTATTACTGATAAAGAGAATGAAGCACACAAAGTACAACTTGAATGACAAATGTGAATGAAAATGAACACGATCACAAATGAATAAGTATGCAGGATGGACATAGCAGTGACAGGAACAGAACGAGACACCTCGAGAAACATTTCCTGAGAACAAGACCTAGAGAAATATGACAATGGGGACACGAGCATGTTGAGAAACCGGGCTAGCAGTGCATAGCAAAGCAGGGAAGGAGTGGAAAAGCAACCAGTGCCTCGAGAAAGAAGTGATCCAAAGGTAATCTAAAAAATGTCGCAATCTGACGGGTTACAAATGCAGAATGGCCAGTCATCACTCATCCTCGTTGTCAGTTTCAGCATTGTTGTCAGCTCCCTCGTTACCAGGTCCCTGATCATTGGTTTCTTTGTCATCCGAATCACTCTCCCTCGAATAGTGTTTCTTCTTCTTGCCCTTGGTTTTCTTTACCTCTTGCTCATCGCTGTCCGACTTGCTCTTGACCGCGACCCGTTTCCTCTTGTTGACCTTCCTGTATGCCCAGATCGAGGTTTCAGGGTCAGGTGATGACGAGCCAGCAAGCGTGGTAGAATCTCCATCATCAGTGGCTATGGCAGTGGAGGTTGAGGTGGCAGCCAAGGAAGCAGAAGCGCTAGTGGAGGTGGCAGCAGTGGGCAGAGTGGTGGTCGCAGCAGAAGCCTTCCTGGCTTGTTTTTTTGCAGCACATTTCACAAGGAGCTTCTCAAGAGTCGATCCACGGACTGGAGGGGACACTGAGGCAGCTGGCTTGGTACCAAAAATCTTCCTAAAGCCAGTATTAAAATGAGGGCATGAAGAGGGATAAAAAATGCACCCATTCCACCAAGAAAGCATCTCTGTGACCCATTCATCCTCCTCCTCATCTTCACTGTCATCCTCGACCTCATCCTCATGACCACTAACCCTGATCCCGAATGCGAGCATGATCGCGCTGTAAAACTCTTTGGGCATCCAGTTTCTGTCAGCAAGTTGCCAGTCATCAGATCCGCTTAGACACCAATGCAACTACACAAAATAAAGGTTAGTACATATTCTACGTTCACATTGCCTTTACCTGAGTCGCAGCGTAAGCGATTGATCCTGGCATGACTTGCTTCATATTGTGTTTCTCCGCCTGGCCCTTCTTCCCTTTTGTGCGGCCAGGTTTGTCTTGCAAGGCTGAAGATGGTGACATAAATATATGTCTGAAGAACTAGGTCAAATCAGTGACAATCTGTCGGCACCATGGTATTGAATACTCACTGCGATCAAAATCTTGCTCTGTAAGAAACCCAACCCAGGATTGTCATCATTGATAAGCTCCTCGTCGTAAAGGCACAATGGATAGTGGGTGCTATGAATCTTGATGGAGCTGTTTAAGAGTTTGGCACAAAATCTGAAAAAAAAAGGAGAATAAGATGTAGGACAAAAGATGGAGCATACCCTTCAGGGTCCTGATCAAACAAAGCTATATAGTCGATGGGGCATAAAAGTTGCGTGATCATAGGGTGGTTAAACCCTCGAACATCAGCCTTTGGCCTGCTTGCAGATATCGGTGGGATTAGGGCGCTGTGCTTCTCGTTGATATATTCTAGGCCCTTCATGAGTAACCCATTTGAATTGTCTGAGCATGCTCCACATGATGCATGATTTAGCTGGTAAGATAGCTATATGTGTTGTAATTGCAATAAAAATGTGGAAGGCACTCACCACACTAACAAATTCCTTCTCGTACTTTTGCTTGCATTCCATTTTCTTCACCTCACGTGCAAATTGCGGGTGCTCCTTGTGCAGTCATTGATAAACAGTGGTTTCAATACGAAAACTTTTCATAAACCTGAAAAAGAAAATAAGGATAAGCATGCATACAATGAGAATATTGAACGTACTCCTCTTTATCCTCATAGTCCTCTGCATTCAACTTGAGCCTGACATCCAGGATGGCATACCACGAGATGAATAAGTGCTCTGTATGCACTATCCATCTAGCAAAATCCTTGTAGACATCAAATGAGTCTTCATCCTTTTCCTTCCTAGCTGTAAAGTAGTGAGTGTGAAAGATAACGGTATTCATTTTGGGCCACTTACTTTGGGTGTTTGTCTTCCTTTGTCTGCTTTTCCTTGTTCCACTTGTGCTTCTTGCTTCTGGTATCTTCCTTGGTTCATTTATGCTTATTGCTACCAGTAGTGTGGGATGATGAAGATCTGGGATGGGAGGAGGACAGCATGGAGTGGAGAAGGTGGTGGGAGGGAAGAAAGAGAAAGACACATTGAAGAGACCTGTTGAGAATGAGTCAGGTGATCATCCTCAATCACATTGTCGATTGCAAACAGTTGAAGCATGAAGATCAATGCACGACTCAACCACCAGACTTCAAACACAATGTACAGTGTACACCACCCTCCTCAACCACCTTTGAGCATGACAGTATTGTCACTCTCACAGCCTGACATGTGTCAGCTGTGTCCTATGGATATCGACATGAATAACAGCGTTGGAGACCTCGGGCTCTTCTTTTCTTGCATTCTTACCTCAAAAGTTTGGTGACTCAAGATATCCCACCACGTTCATGACATTGCATCTTCACGTCTCTTGATCTTCCACACATTCTCAACATTTTTCTGATCCTCATAATTTTGCAACTGCACTCGCTCTCTTTCCTTCAACTCCTTCTCAGCTACTTTGGTCGAGTGTATGACATCACGCCGCCAACCCCACCTCTGGTTCCTCATATTTCTTGTCCTTATCACAATGGTTAGCTGTCTGTGTGGGCAGACTTTTCTGAATGATGGTGCATTGGGACAGCATCACAATACTTGTCAAGCATCATGGAAGCAGACTCTTGAGCTTTATGAGAGATGAGCAGAGGTTGTGAAATGTAAGAAGACGGAGAAGGAGAACCCACCAAATGTAGAGGTAAGTCATTAATTGTTAGACAATTTGCTTTTGATGACGGTGACAGGTGCCTACTATGATTGTCGATGAGTTTGAACAACAGATCAAACAGGATCCAGGGCCTAGTCGACAAGAGGTGGTACCAATGCAATCAGGTCATTGCAGGTTCCTTCTGAATCATTTTGAGGACTTTGTGCCATCGTCTTGCACAGCCATCCCCCATGTTCCTGAACCTGTGTGAGATCCCACCCCACCTGCTGGCTCTCACTCCCCATCCCCATCCCCTTCAGTACATACACCCAAGCCTGGCTTCTTTACAACAGATTGTGATGACTTTGGTTTATATCATGAATACATAACTTTTCCTACTACTGATCCTGAGGCTGATCAAGATCTAGATGACATCTATGATGTTCCTGGAAAGCTGTCAACAGAATCTGGACAACACTGGTGGACTGGTGTGGGTGCAATGTTCAATGCTGCCACCAAGAACATTACCACCCTTTTCTCAATGCAATGGTTTACTGGCTGATGAGCTGGTTCTATTCTGGTTCGAACCAAAAGTCTGTTGCTGAGCTGGACCATCTCATTAAGGAGGTCATCCTTCAGGAGGACTTTGATGTCAGTGATTTGAAGGATTTTAGTGCTGCTCGAGAGCTGCGCCGCCTTGATACAATGGAGGATGAAGCTGCATTTTCAGGGGAGGCTGGTTGGAGAGAATCTTCTGTGAAGATTCCTTTACCTGTTGATAAACAGAAACTCAAGGAATCCACTGCTCTGAAGTTTGAGATACCTGGTGTTTGGCATCACAACCTCCTGGAGGTAATTTGCACTGCATTCCAGGATACGAAGGCACAATTTTATCATTTGATGCTGTTTCATCTTTTCTGGAAACCTACTCCTGACAGTGAGCCAGAGCAAGTCATTACAGATCTTTACAACTCAGACGCTTTCTTACAGGAGCATGAAAAGCTGCAGCAACAGCCAAAGGAACTGGGTTGTGATCTGGAGTGGGTTGTTGCTGCGATTATGATATGGTCTGATTCAACACACCTGGCAAATTTTGGGCAAGCATCACTATGGCCGATTTATCTCTTTCTTGGGAACCAGTCCAAGTACCAACATGTGAAACCATCACAATTTGCTGTGCATCACCTTGCTTACATTCCCTCAGTAAGTCAAACTCTTGAATTTTTTTCTGGTCCATCTGACTCTTGATAGCTCCCCGATACGATTCAGGATTTCTACAAGGAAAACTTTGGTACTGCATCTCAAGCGACTCTTACACACCTGAAACGGGAACTAATGCATGCTATCCAGGAATTGATACTTGATGACAAGTTCATGGAAGCATATGAACATGGCATTGTGATCAAGTGCCCTGATGGTGTCTTGTGGCAATTTTATCCATGGTTCTTCATGTATTCTGCAGATTATCCAGAAAAGTGGGTTTTTGTTATCTTCTACATTCAATTTATCTGATCTCATCAGAGCTCTTCTGGCAACAATCCAAAATCTTGGCTGATGTCCATGTCCACGATGCGAGATCCAGACGGTGCATGTTGGTGGTCTTGGAACAACTGTTGATCAGCAATGTCGGAATCATGAATGGACTGACACACTTTCATGGATTGGCTGGATTGATTTAGCATGCAAGTTTATCTTTGAGAAGGGGGCAGGTGTCACGAGTACTCGAGTGGAGAACATTCTTAAAGAGATATCTGAAGTCCTGACTCATGTGAGTGAAATAATTTAATAGATTTACCTAAATAACTCTTTGCTAGAATGCATTCTCCAAGTGACTACAAAGCTTTGGGTTTAATTTTTTTTCAATGTTTGTTCCCGACTGTTAGGAAACCACCCCATTACCTAATAAACTTTCATTTTTATTTTATTATGTCGAATTACGCTACATGATGCCAAATGACGCTACATTTTGATAGCGTGAGAATTTTATTTTGCACGCATCAAAATGTACGCGCATGTACGAGTGCGTCGGTAACAACAATGTACAATATATGTAACATAGTATACAAACCCTAAATATATGCCTAGGGGACCCCAGTTGTGTTCTCTTAGGTATTCCACCTATGTTTTTGGTGTGAAAGGCCTATCTCAACAAACTTACCTATTAATAACCCCTCACATCAAAACCATCAATTTCCCCATCACATGTGCAGATCCCACCCCCTTCTTGTAGAGAGAACCCGCATGGTCTTAGCTAGCAGATAGTGGGTGTTGCCCTAACAGAAGAACACAACTTCCCATATCAGTGCACCTTCTCTTACTTGTGCATATGTCATTGTTTCACCGTGCCACATGCGATTACTCATCCTTTCGGCACGAGCCGGAAGTACTTGTATATACGTAATCTACCTTTTCTTTTGTAAGCCGATGCCAGGCCTCACCTTACATTGCGACTGCCAGTGATCAAGAGGCAGTGCTCATCATTAGGACAGCTGCAACCAGACAACCAATCGGATCTGGTTTAGTTACGATTTACATCACTCTATTTGGACGACTATTTTAGTTACAAGCCGAATTCAGTGATATCTCCAAGATCAGGCACTGTTGGTTGTTGATCCGAAGTGTCAAAATAGGCGCCCGACGAACGACGAACCATTGATGAACCTCGACGAACCTTATCACGTGACCTGTAGACGTTTGGAGAGGTCTCGAAGTAAAATTTTGAATTTGTCGAAGAAGTGATTCATCACAGATTCTACAATTATGTCCGAACCTTCAACTTCTAATCCCGGTCCTAATCCTGTTCCCATACCAGCACTAGAGGCGAAAATTGATGTGCTCACAGCACAAATGTCGCAATTAGTGTCAGTATTGGCAGCATCACAGCCCAGACAAGTGGAAGTACAGCCAGAGACGACAGGAGAAAGAGATGATGAGATGTAGGAGATGGTGGAGTGGATATCGCAGGAGGATGAGACGGTGGAGAAATACGGAAATGGAAAAGTGTGCTTACCTAAGTACGGGCCCCCACAAATCTTTGATGGTACCATGGAGAATACAAAATCCTTCATCAGCTCTATAGTATTATACATCCATGGGAGGAAGCCCAAGTTTCATACAGCCGAGTCTAGGATTATGTTTGCTCTCTCATACATTCAGGGGGGGAAAGCACAGTTCTGGAGAAATGAGGCTATTAATCAAATTGCCATGGGAAATAAACCATTTGCAACCTTCAAGGAATTTCTGGAGAGATTGGAGGCACAGTTTGGAGACCCTAATTGAAAGGCGACAGCCAATGCTAAATTAAAGACCATGTGCCAAGGTTCCTTAATGGCGGATGAATTTATTTTGCAGTTTAAAGCAGAAGCTTCACAAACGGACATGGGAGAAGCCGCGTTGGTAGAGTTTTTGAAAGCAGGATTAAATCCCTCTTTATTCAAGTCTATCTACCGACTACCTTCTATGCCAGAGAAGTTGGATGAGTGGTATAATTGGGCAATGCACCTTGACCGGCAATATCGGCAGGAACAGGTGGAGTCAAAGTTGATGTACGGAAGTAGTAAATTTGGAAAGTCATCAGGAGGAAAGTCCGAGAAAGGAAAGGCACCTCAGGTGCAAGCTCCGAGGGCACAGCCACTGGCCATGGCAGTGACACCTATAGTTACGGAGTCAGCAGCACCAGCAGAGGCAATGGAGGTTGATCAAGTGGGGAGACGAGCCCCACTTAAATGTTTTAACTGTGGGCAGTTAGGACACATTTCTAAGTATTGCAAGCAGAAGAGAAAGATCAGGGGAGCTACAATCGAGGAAGTGAAGCAGGAGGAAGGCAAGCAGGAGAATTTTGTGGAAGAGTCCCAGTGAAGGTTTCCCCATTGGTGACCCAGAATCGTTACAATGTATTAGTATCTGAGGAAACCCAGAGTAAATCAGAAAAGGAAATCGAGGAGGAGTACAACTGTTGCGAATCACGCAACAAAGAAAATTGTCACATGTCATTTCCGAAAACCCCTAAATTCTTTATTTGCTCTGCGCAAATAGAACCCAAAATCACCTTGACTGTGGGACTGAAGACAGTGGACATGCATGCAGCTATTGATGTGGAAGCGTTGCTTGACAGTGGTGCTACAGGATTATTTATTAATCAATCCTTAATTACTGGAAATGGTATTAACACATGCAAGCTGGTGCAACCTATAATGGTGTACAATATTGACAGAACAGTCAATCGTGGAGGAACTATCAAGGAGGAGGTGACTATGGTACTAAAGTATCAGGAGCATCAGGAGCGAGCCATATTCGAAGTGTGCGATCTTGGGAAAACCAATATAATAATAGGATGTCCATGGTTACAGAAGCATAATCCCTAAATTGATTGGAAAACTGGGAAAGTACAAATGACTCATTGTCCTAAGGAATGTAATGTGTATGGGAGGAAGATGAAGAAAGAAAAAAGGAAAAAGAAAGAGAAAGAATGTCCGAGGAAGTATTCTGTTACGATGGAGGAAGTGGAGGATGAGGAAATGCCAAATGGGGAAGTTCCGATCATGATCGAGAAAGAAGAGCAGAAGCAAACCTTTAGAGCAGTTCGTGGAGGACAGTCGTGGGACAAGAATATCGTGAAGGTGGAGAAGCCAGTGGAGGAATGGGTGCCAAAAGTGTATCATAAACAGTTGTCAGTGTTCCAAAAGAAGGAGTCTGAGCAAATGCCAGTGCGGAAGCCATGGGATCATGTGATTGAGATGAAGCCAGGGTTTGTGCTGAAGAAGTCGAAGGTATATCCGTTATCTCTGATGGAACAAGAAGAAGTGGATGCATTCCTGAAGGAGCAATTGTGCAAAGGATACATATGACCTTCGAAATCACTGCAGACGTCACCAATATTCTTTGTGCCCAAAAAAGACCAAAGGAAGAGGATGTGTACCGATTATAGGTATCTGAATGAGTGGACAGTGAAGAATGTGTACCCCCTGCCGTTGATCTCAGAAATAATTGATAAGGTGGGAAAAGCCAAGGTCTTTACAAAATTGGATTTACGATGGGGATACAACAATGTACGAATAAAGAAAGGAGATGAGTGGAAGGCTGCATTTGCCACACGTCGAGGATCCTTTGAGCCGCTTGTCATGTTTTTTGGGATGACTAATAGTCCCCCAACCTTTCAAAATATGATGAACGACATTTTCAAGGATGTAATAGACAAAGGCGTGGTAATAATATTTATTGACGACATTCTGATATTCACGGAGGATGAAGAGAATCATGAAGCGATAGTGCAAGAGGTGTTATGGAGGTTGGTGGAGAATGATCTATTTTTGAAACCAGAGAAGTGTGTGTTTGGGGCAAGCGAGATCGAGTTCCTAGGATTATTGATTGGCCCTGATGGGATCAAAATGGATCTGATCAAGGTACAGGCGATCACAGATTGGCCTGTGCCCACCCGTGTCAAGGAGGTTCAAGCCTTCTTGGGACTCGCAAATTATTATCGTCGCTTTGTGCACAATTTTTCTAAATTGCCGCACCCTTACATAACCTTATGTGAAAGGGAGTAGTATGGAGGTGGGGAGAGCAGCAGCAGACAGCGTTTGAGGAGTTGAAGAGGAAGTTTGTGGAGGGACCAATATTAGCCCCAGTAGATTTCACATGCCCTTTGTGAGTGGAATCCGATGCATCCGATTTTGCTACTGGAGCGGTATTATCAATGCTGTGCAAAGATGACAAATGGCATCCTTGTGCATACTTGTCAAAAGGGTTGAATGATGTGGAGAGGAATTATGATGTGCATGACAAAGAGATGTTGGGGATAATATGAGCATTGGAGGCGTGGAGGCATTATTTGGAGGGATGTATGCATCAAATTGAGATCTGGACGGATCATCAAAATCTGCAATACTTCATGTCCGCTAAAAAGCTTAATCGCCGGCAAGTGCATTGGGCACTATTCCTATCACGTTTCAACTTTCACTTGGTCCATAAAGCAGGAAGCTTAATGAGGAAAGCAGATGCCTTATCCAAATGTATTGATCATAAAAGGGGGGTGGAGGAGGACAATAAAAATGTTACCTTACTCACACCCAAATACTTTCACATTTGCGCTATGCGTCAAGGGCATCTATTAATAGATAGCTCGGAAACAGAAATGTTGTCTAAAATTAGACAATGTTTGGAAATTAGTGGAAGCCGTGAAAGCTCTGAAGGGAGAGAAGAAAGGTAATATCAAAGGAGACAAATGGGCTGAGGAACAAGGGTTGGTGTTGTTTCAAGGAAAAGTGTATGTACCAAAGGATCAGGATTTGCAAAGGGAGATTGTCCGGTTACATCACAATACGCCAATTGCCGGACACCCAGGAGGATGGAAGACGTTGGAATTAGTAATGAGAAATTATTGGTGGCCCAGAATTTCGAAGTATGTGTTGGGGTATGTGGATGGATGTGATACGTGCATGAGGGGGAAGAAATTTCCAGAGAAACCTGCAGGAAAATTAATGCCGAACCCTATACCTAAAGTGCCGTGGCGAGATATATCTGTGGATTTTATTACCGGATTACCCGAGGCTCAAGGGTACGATGCAATATTCGTAGTATGCAACCACTTTACAAAGGAGGTCCATATTATTCCTACTACTACAGAAACCTCATCATTGGGCTTGGCGTGCCTCTATCTAAATCAGGTATGGCGGTTACATGGGTTACCTGATACCATTATCTCTGATCGTGGACCACAATTTGCTTCCGCATTTATGCGAGAACTAAACAACATATTGGGAATTCAAACTAAATTATCTACGGCATATCACCCGCAGACTGATAGGCAGACAGAGAGAATGAATCAGGAGTTGGAGCAGTACCTACATATGTTTGTCAACTACCAACAAACCGACTGGCCTGAATGGTTGGCAATTGCCAAATTTTCCCACAATAACAAATTCCATTCGGCTACTTGTATGTCACCCTTTTTCGTGAATTATGGATATCATCCTCGCATGGGAGTAGAACCCAGAAGGGAAGTCAAAGTACAGTCGGTAGAAGATTTTGTATCTATGATGCAAAGGGTACAAGAGGAAGCAGAGGCGGCATTGAAGAAAGCACGTGATGACATGATGTGACATGCGGATCGTACTCGAGCACGCGCTCCAGAGTACAAAGTTGGTGACTTGGTATGGCTAAGTACCAAGGACCTGAATATTCCATGACCTTTGAAGAAACTTACGGAGAAACAAGTTGGCCCATATGCAATCTCTAAAGTGATCTCACCTAATGCGGTAGTGCTAAAATTACCCCGATCATTTAAGATTGATCCCGAGATTAACATATCCCACCTATGCCCTTACCGTCCACCCACTATTCCTGGCCAACAAACTACTCCACAACCTCCGGTAATAGTAGAAGGTGCTCCAGAATACATAGTTGAAGAAATTATAGACTCACGTCTTTGATGGAACAAATTGGAGTTCTTAATAAAGTGGAAAAACTATACCAACGAAAATAATTCATGGGAACCCGAAGAGAATTGTAAGCGAGCACATAACACGATTGCCCAATTCTTTAAACGTAATCTGAATGCTCCGCGTCGCATTGCGAGAATGGTGTATGAGGGGATGAAATTCCGGCCTTACCAAAATTTCACAGAGGGGACAAACATAATATTTTCTTGCCTGGAAGTTGAGGCATAAAAGGGGGGTAATGTTAGGAAACCACCCCATTACCTAATAAACTTTCATTTTTATTTTATTATGTTGAATTATGCTACATGATGCCAAATGACGCTACATTTTGATAGCGTGAGAATTTTATTTTGCATGCATCAAAATGTACGTGCATGTACGAGTGCATCGGTAACAACAATGTACAATATATGTAACATAGTATATAAACCCTAAATATACGCCTAGGGGACCCCAGTTGTGTTCTCTTAGGTATTCCACCTACATTTTCAGTGTGAAAGGCCTATCTCAACAAACTTACCTATTAATAACCCCTCGCATCAAAACCATCAATTTCCCCATCACGCGCGTGGATCCCGCCCCCTTCTTGTAAAAAGAACCCACATGGTCTTAGCTAGCAGATAGTGGGTGTCACCCTAACACCGACTTGCTTCATGAATTTGACCTTGGAGTCTGGAAACACACTTTCAAACATCTGATTTGAATTCTCTATGCAGTGGGCAATGATCTTATCAAGAATTAAATTCACAGTTTGTAAATTCAAGATTTCAGGGAGTTGGTTGTTGATAATACCTTTAGGTATCAACAAATTCCAACCTTTGGGGCTTCAACAATCTGATGATTCAGTTCCAATGCATCTGCAATGAAGAAACTAGCTGCTAGAGATTTCAAGGATTTGCTGCAGGTATGCAAATCTCTTTTTTGATAATAAACTGCATGGTAATTTCATCCCAGTGTTCAATTCCAGTATTCGAGAACCTACTTCCAAACAAACACCACAATACTCTGATCATGGACATGCTCTTCATCTTTTGTACCTGGCATGCTTATGCCAAACTTCGGCTTCACACTGGTTCTACACTTCAAGCCTTGGCAGAAACAACACGAGCACTTGGGGCATCTCTTTGGCAGTTTGTCAAGGTCATATGTTCATGTTATGCTATGAAAGAGCTGCCAAGGGAGGAAGCTGCATGAGTATGCCATAGGGCCAAAGCGAGTGCACAGGGAAAGAGAACAACAACATCTGACAAACCTAGTTCAACATGTGGGCGTTTCAACATGAATACATACAAGCTTCATGCTCTAGGTGATTACGTTGCAAATATCTGGTTGTATGGAACAATGGACAGTTATTCAACTCAAGTGGTCAGTTATTTTACCTGTTGATCATTTTTAACATTGAAGGAAAATTGTAGGGTGAGCTTGAGCACCGCCATATTAAGTGTTTCTATGCATGAACGAATAAAAGGGTCACATTTACCTGACAAATAAGCAAACACCACTGGTGGCAGCAAATTTTGCAAAAGATTTGAGAGTGATATGCAGATTGACAAGTGGTGAGGGAGTGGGACCACCTTGACACTTGGAGGAGATTGCAGTACCAGTTGATGCAAGTGAGCCCTTGCCCTCGATATCCCCTGAGAAACACCACCACATGTCTGTGTCTCGTCGACACCCTGTCAATATCCTGCAATAGACAGATGAATGCTCTGATGATCCAGCGACCAGGGTATGCTTTTTTTTTCTCCTTTGGCTTGCTCTGTGCTGATGTCAAGTAGACATTTATTCAGGACCTCAAATCACATCTCTTAGGACGTCTACTCAATCACCCTTTCAATGAAGACCATATCTACTTGGATGTTGAGCTAGCAACAGTCAAAATTGTCAACAACCGAATTTACAACCACAAGGTTCTCCACATGAATTATATGACTTATGATATGCGGCGGGCACAAGATTCAATCAATCCTCGCACACACCCCGGTATTATGCTGCTCTCAGGAGAAGACCATGATGACTCAGAACCACATCCATATTGGTATGCACGGGTGCTTGGGATATACCATGCAGAGGTCCGTCATGATCACCTGAATGCAGTTTCATCAGATGTCCAGGTATTGGAGTTCCTGTGGGTACGTTGGCTTGGCCAAGATGCTGACTACAACACTGGGTCAATAGGGCATCATCTATATTGAGTAGGGTTTGTGCCAGATGACCTCATTGATCTTGATGATCCCTCAGAGGCTAGTGGCACATTTGGCTTTATTGACCCTGCAGAGGTTATCCGGGGTGTACACCTCATTCCTGCATTTGCATATGGAAAGACAGATGGACTGCTTGGACCCTCAACTGCACACCCACTGAAGGACAATGATCAAGACTGGCAATACTTTTATGTTAACATGTATTATTTTTTTTTTTGACTGTGATCTTCTATCTAATTTGGGCTTAGGTTTGTTGATCATGATATGTTCATGTGTTTCTGAGGTGGGGGGATCAGACACAAGGGCATGCTTGAACAAATTGCTGGTTTACAAAACAAGGAGCAGCCTGCTGACCAAATGAATGAGGATCTGGACTCTGAGATTGTAGAAG
The DNA here is from genome assembly GCA_026075535.2 of Tricholoma matsutake. Classification (NCBI taxonomy): domain Eukaryota; kingdom Fungi; phylum Basidiomycota; class Agaricomycetes; order Agaricales; family Tricholomataceae; genus Tricholoma; species Tricholoma matsutake. The sequence continues at coordinate 7,427,906 of AP026548.1, read as the reverse complement.
GATTGGGGGACAATGAGGAGGAGGAAGATGAGGAAGATGAGGACTCAGACTTGGACTCTGGTGATGAATCTGATAATAGTTTGGTTGATTTTAATCTGGATGGAGAGGAGTGAGGTGAGGATGAGTATGACATCTCGGGCTTTGCAGCTTTTTGAAATGCCACACATGTGTTGTTGGGATAGGAGCGGTACTAGTGATCACATATGAACTTTCAATATAATAAATATCATTGAGCTCATTCTTCTGTGGTCTCAAGATAAGCTAGGTAAGGATGCATCAAACAAGGTAACATTAGTATCTATGTACAACAAACTATAATCAGCACATTCTATGCTAAACTACAAAGGAATTGCAAGTTCAAGATTATTGAGTGAGCCCTGTCATCGACTGCTGGTGGTTGCATGTGTCAGAGACATTGCCAGTTCAACAGAAACATTGACACTTACCATAGGCTCCTCATGTCACATTGCGTACGACTTCTTTCAGATAGAAAACACCATTAATTTCAGTTGCTTGAGAGTCGGATTCTGTCAGTGATGGGGACACAATTGAAGGCCCATGAAGATTGGAGACCATTCTCATTGGCGTGTTTTGGAGGTGGGACTGGCAAGTCTCTTCATCACGTGCTTGGGAGTGGCAGTCATGTTGGGGAAAGACTTTGTGAATGTGGGAGAATTGGGCCATTGGAATGATGAACTATCAGAGCATCAATAAGGAAAGAAATGGATGGAATGAAAAACTTACCTTGTAAATTCCCAGAGCACAGACCATGCACAAGCACATTTTTCAACTGTTCAACATGGGTTGCCAGGACTTGAACAACATGTATGAGCCTTTCAACAGTGTTTTCAGTGCTCAATGAGTGTTCGGCACTCAGATGGATTAGGTGGTGCATCCGATGGTGATGAATGGGATGAGAAAGGTACTGGAGGTCTGTGAATTGATTGAAGCCATCAATCCTGCCTTGCATTGCATCCAGAAGGGTGACCTCATCTTTGTCCTCAGAGCCTGATACATATTGCTGGCTGTCATCCATGTGTTCCAAACTCAGGGTCTAACATGTGTTGCATGGCAGTGTGTGTGAGATGTCAGGATATCATAAGGCACATACAGGCATCACGCTCAAATGAGCCAGATAACTCACCAATGGTCGAAGTTCAAATATGTCATTCAGTGTTGTATGTCATGGTGGTGTGACATTTGACGTTGTCATCGCTCGTGGATAGGAGCGGTACTTCTTTCAGTACAATATATTCTTGGCACCACTTTCCATGTTTCATCCAACATGGGGTATGCAGGCAAACTTGTGTGGAACCTTGGACCACAATCCCTGTTCTTTGCCAAGTTTGAGAAGTATTGCAAGCCCTGGAAAAACTTGTGGACAAAATTGGCTAGCATCACAAACATGTCTTGACAATCCAAACTACATCAGCAAAATCAAGGATCGACTTATTTGGCTTATTTGGCTTAAACCCCAATTAAGGGAATTAAGGTGAATTAAGGAAAATAAGTTCATTTTTCCCCTTAAAACTGATAACTGTTAAGCAGATATAATCAACCAAGCGGTATAAGCAACATGTCAGCAAATTAAGGCCGTAAGGAGCATGTAATCCCTTAAGGCCTTAAGGACTTTTTCGAATTTTCTTCCAAGTCCCTCTTGGCATTTCCCGAAAATGGAAATTCAAACTCAGCATTACCAACGTCACACGTTGTTTGTGTTCAATCCACCACTTCCATTCCACACCTCTACACCACCATATCCATGCCAGCCAGAGCCACTAGTGACTGCAAGCAAGATTCATATTCTATGTATGTTGTAACAATGAGACGGCGCCAAGACACCCACACCTAGGACAACGACCCAGGATGGGACCAGGAGAACCCACCGCTGTGAGCCCCTGCTCGCAGGGTGGATGGAGGGATAAATGACAAAGATGAAGATGAACCACGAGGGGGAGAGGATGACGACAACAAATGATGAACCACTACCACAGCACCTCTAACCACCGCGGCGAACAACTGCTCATGGGGTACAAACGGGGAGCAACGAGATGGGACGACAATGCCAGGGGACCGGGATGGAGAGGGGTACAAACGACGTGTGCGGCAAGGAGGAAGAGAACGGTGATGGGGCCAAAAAAAAACATCAAAAGGTGAGGTTTTTTTCTTTCCCCTTTTCTAATTTCATTTCCTTGTGGCTAACAACAAAAATTTTAGGTAGTGATTTTACTATTGACAATGATGACAGGCACCCCCTGATCAACCCCCACTACTGCTGCGAGCCCCTGTTCGTGGGGTGGTTAGGTGGTAGCACAACCATATGCCCACGAGGAAGGCCACAAGGATGATGGGGTGACATGACAGCAGCACCCGCCATAGCAGGTACCACGATGCGAGGAACACCGCCACCCCTCACCCCCCATCATCTCCCTCACAGCGAGATGGGGTTTTTCGCTTTGTAGCATTGAGACAGCATGACGCCCAACCAGAACACCATAACGACGAACAGCATGCCACCAGCCACCAGCCACCAGCCTCGTGAGCAACCGCTCGGGTGGATTGCAGGTGGAATGACGACAATGACAAGGCTGCCATGATGATGGGGGAGCAGCAATGATTGGGGGCAAAGGGGAATATTTAGGACAGTGAAAAGGGGTGTCGAGTGGGGGCTGGGTAAACACATGGGAATGACGGGAGCAGGGATGAAACCATAGTCAGCGATGTGCTTATATATATATATATTATTCTTATTTTTTTGCTTAAACTGCTGCTTAAGTTTCCTTATTGACATGGCTAGGCAGCCCCCTAAGAGCCCAAAAGTGGTTTAAGAAGTGATATAAGCGTGAATAAGGGGAATTTTGCTTAATTCAGGGAACAACCCTACTTATTCTAAGCAGAATTTCCTTAACAGCCATTTCCTTAATCTTCCTTAATTTCCACTTTAAGTGCAATAAGGAGACATTAAGCATAATAAGTTAGTGTCGGATTTTCCAGATAGGTAAGCTACAATGTACCAAATAATATGGTCTATCGAACGCATACAGTGTACTGAATGATACAGGTTCGGTGGATGCCGTCGAACGCTCTCATAGTATGTATAACATGTACTAGTATCAAATGAATACACTTTTACAATTCTTGCTTGTGATACACTATGAAGAATGTTAATATACAGATCAGAGATAGCGTTGGACACAGTACTGGGCAACAGCAATGGCACAACCTGGTGGCTGTGCCGATGCCGATTCCGATGCCACTGCCGTCTCCAAAAATCTCGAGGCTGAAGGTTGTACAGTGTCATGTATGATATACTCAGTAAATGCCCTGTTTATGCGACGATTAATTTGTTGTAGTATGAAGATTTATAAAATAAGGTCAGTGCCTAGTGCTGCTCGGCAACCCGGTGGCTGTGGCCAATGCTGATGCCAATGCCACTGCCATCTCAAAAAAATCTTGATGCCAAAGGTTGTACAGTGTCATGTATGATATACTCAGTAAATGCCCTGTTTATGTGATAATTAATTTGTTGTAGTATGAAGATTTATAAAATAAGGTCGGTGCCAAGTGCTGCTCAGCAACCCGGTGGCTGGGCCGATGCTGATGCCAATGCCATCTAAAATAAATTCCTGATGCCAATGCCTTGTTGTCTATGCAATAATTAATTTGTTCAATGTAGTATGCAGACCTCCAAAATGAGGTTGGTGCCGAGTGGTGCTCGGTACCCCAGTGGCTGTGGCCAATGCTGATGCTGATGCCACCTAAAAAAAATCTCGATGCCAAAGGTTTTACAGTGTCATGTATGATATACTCAGTAAATGCCCTGTTTATGTGATAATTAATTTGCTGTAGCATGAAGACTTACAAAATGAGGTCAGTGCTGAGTGCTGCTCGGCAACCCAGTGGCTGTGTCGATGCCAATGCCGATGCCACTGCCATCTCAAAAAATCTTGAGGCTGAAGGTTGTACAGTGTCATGTATGATATACTCAGTAAATGCCCTGTTTATGTGATGATTAATTTGTTGTAGTATGAAGATTTATAAAATGAGGTTGGTGCCGAGTGCTGCTCAGCAACCAAGTGGCTGTGCCAATGCCAATGCCAATGCCGCTGCTGTCTCAAAAAAATCTTGAGGCCAATGGTTGTATAGTGTCATGTATGATATACTCAGTAAATGCCCTGTTTATGCGATAGTGCTGCTCATCATCCCAGTGGCTGTGGCCGATGCCACCTAAAAAGAAAATTCTGATGCCAAAGGTTGTACAGTGTCACATATGATAAAATCAGTAAAGGCCTCACTTAAGTGATAATTAACTTGTTGTAGTATGCAAACCTAGACAATGAGGTCAGTGCCAAGTGCTGCTTGACAACCCAGTGGCTTTGGCCAATGCTACCTAGGAAAACTTCTTGATGCTGCAAGGTGCACAGTGTGGTGTATGATTTATTCAGTGGAGTCAAAGCCTCATTTACATTTGTAGTATGCAGACCTGCATAATGAGATATGATGTTGGAGGAAATTACATCCAAGTCTGGAGGTTGACTAACCTCAACAGATGGGCATGGCAATGGAGGGGATGGAGTTGAGGGTTAGTACACAATTATTGTGGATAGAGATCATTGCATAAATGAAAGCATTTACTGAGTTTCTCATACATGTCACTGTACAGCATTGGGAATTTTTTTTTGGTAGCATCGGCCACAGCAACAGGGGGGCCGAGTAGCACTCGGCACTGAGCTCATTGTCTAGGTCTGCATACTACAACAAATTAATTATCACTTAAATGATGCCTTTACTGAGTTTATCATATGTGACACTGTACAACTGTTCACATTGGGATTGTTTTTAGGTGGCATTGGCCACAGCCACTGGGTTACTCAGCAATGACCTCATTTTGTAAGTCTTCATACTACAACAAATTAATTATCGCATAAACAGGGCATCTACTGAGTTTATCATGCATGTCACTGTATGGCATCAGGATGTTTTTTTTGGTGGCATTGGCATCGCCATCAGCTACAGCCACCAGAGTGCTGGGCACCACTCAACACCAACCTCATTTTGTAGGTCTGCATACTACAACAAATTAATTATCGCATAAACAGGGCATTTACTGCGTTTATCATACATGTCACTGTATGGCATTGGGATTTTTTATTTGGTGGCATCGGTATCAGCATCGGCCACAGCCAGTGGGGTGCTGAGCACCACTCAGCACCAACCTCATTTTGTAAGTCTTCATACTACAACAAATTAATTATCACATAAACAGGGCATGTACTGAGTATATCATATGTGACACTGTACAACCTTTGGCCTGGGGATTTTTTTGAGATGGCAGCGGCATTGGCATTGGCATTGGCATCAGCCACAGCCACTGGGTTGCTGAGCAGCACTTGGCACTGACCTCATTTTGTAAATCTTCATACTACAACAAATTAATTATCACATAAACAGGGCATTTACTGAGTATATCATACATGTCACTGTAAAACCTTTGGCATCAAGATTTTTTTGAGATGGCATCAGCATCGGCATTGGCCACAGCCACCGGGTTGCCAAGCAGCACTCAGCACCACTCAGCACCAACCTCATTTTGTAAATCTTCATACTACAACAAATTAAGTATCACATAAACAGGGCATTTACTGAGTATATCATACATGACACTGTACAACCTTTGGCATCGAGATTTTTTTGAGATGGCAGCGGCACCGGCAGCGGCATCGGCATCGGCATCGGCACAGCCACCGGGTTGCCGAGCAGCACTCGGCACCAACCTCATTTTATAAATCTTCATACTACAACAAATTAATCATTGCATAAACAGGGCATTTACTGAGTATATCATACATGACACTGTACAACCTTCAGCCTCGAGATTTTTTTGAGATGGCAGCGGAATCGGCATCAGCATCAGCATCAGCCACAGCCACCGGGTTGCCAAGCAGCACTTGGCACCGACCTCATTTTATAAATCTTCATACTACAACAAATTAATTATCACATAAACAGGGCATTTACTGAGTATATCATACATGACACTGTACAACCTTTGGCATCAAGATTTTTTTGAGATGGCAGTGGCATCAGCATCAGCCACAGCCACCGGGTTGCCGAGCAGCACTTGGCACCAACCTCATTTTATAAATCTTCATACTACAACAAATCAATTATCACATAAACAGGGCATTTACTGAGTTTATCATACATCTCACTATATGGCATCAGGATTTTTTTTTCGGTGGCATCGGCATCAGCACAGCCACCGGGTTGCCAAGCAGCACTCGGCACCGACCTTATTTTATAAATCTTCATACTACAACAAATTAATTGTCGCATAAACAGGGCATTTGCTGAGTATATCATACATGACACTGTACAACCTTCAGCCTCGAGATTTTTGGAGATGGCAGTGGCATCAGAATCGGCATTGGCACAGCCACTGGGTTGCGAGCAGCACTTGGCACTGACCTCATTTTATAAATCTTCATACTACAACAAATTAATTATCACATAAACAGGGCATTTACTGAGTTTATCATACATCTCACTGTATGGCATCAGGATTTTTTTTTCGGTGGCATTGGCATTGGCATCAGCATCAGCATCGGCCACAGCCACTGGGGTGCTGAGCACCACTTGGTGCCAACCTCATTTTGTAGGTCTGCATACTACATTGAACAAACTAATTATTGCATAAATGAGGCATCGGCATCGGGAATTCTTTTTAGGTGCATCGGCATCGGCATCGGCATCGGCACAGTCACCGGGTTGCCAAGCAGCACTCGGCACCGACCTCAATTTGTAGGTCTGCATACTACAACAAATTAATTATCACTTAAATTTATTCTACATGATGCTGTAATACCTTCAGCATCGGCTGGCATCAGCCACACCCACCAGGCCGCAGAGCACCACTCGGCACCAATTTTATTTTGTAGGTCTCCATACTACATAGGTCTAACAAATGAATGCCAACTCCCCATCCTGATTCCCAATGGGGATGCCCAATGGTGATGCCCCAACACCATCCCTAGCAGCCTCCAGCCCCATGTTGCTGCTGCTGACTGCCTCTTTGGATGGAGCACACCATATGGGTTGCACCACAAAGAATCACTTACTCAATCACTCCCCACACCACTCGGTGAATCTGCTGCAATGTCCATCCATGGTGCACTCACACCAAACTCCAAGACCACATATGCTGCTGGCCTCCTCCAGTTCACCTGACTCTGTGATCACTGGGACATTGATGAAGAGGCTCATATGCCAGCATCTTAAGCCCTTTTCATTGGTGAGCACAAGGGCTGCCAAGCTGGTGGCACCATCAGGACCTGGTTGTCTGTCATCTGCAGCTGGCATCTCATCAACCATGCACCATGGTATGGCAATGATGACTGGGTCCAGTTTGCCCACACCTCTGCTAACAAAGAAGGCACAAGACACAAATGTCCCCTCCATGCCCCAGTATCAATTGAGCATCTCACTGCTTTGCACTGCAGTATCAACCTCTCCAATCCCTTCCATGCTGCTGTCTGGGCAGTCACCACTTGCACCTTTTTCAGGTGCCGATGTCTGGGTGCGACCACAGTCTCCTCAGCCACCTCCTTTGATGGCAAATACCATGTCCTTCACTCTGCCCCAGTCACTTTCAGCAAACTTTGTGATGGTACATGTTCTGCTCATTTTCCCATCCCTTGGATGAAAACCACCAAGGAACAAGGGGCCACAGTAGTGTTGTCTCAGCCAAGCCAATGTTCTTCATAAAATGAGCCATAACTTGGCAAATAAAATAGATAAAATCTCCTGAATATTTGAGTGTATAGATAACCCCAATAACTGAGGGGTCCTCTGCCAAAGCTATTTGAGACAATCAGCCAGTCCCAACTTATCTGACCAGCTCTGTTTTTGAGTTGAGTCACTGAGTCAAAATTTGTTTTTTAACTAAGTCAGGAACACATCATCCAATCAACTACAGTTAGCAGAAGACCCCCCAGTGTTGGGGCCCCTCCATATGCCCAAATATTTTAGTGATTTTATTTATTTTATTTACCAAGTTATGGCTCATTTTATGGAAAACATCAGCTCAAGCTGTGGCAACACCAGGCCACAGTTATCCTCACAGCTCAAAATGACTTCCTCTGCCCATGTGCTGCCTTCTGTAACCATTTGACAATCAACAGCTCAGCCCTCCCTACTGCATCCCTCTTTGCCTATTGCACAAGTCCTGGCCAGTCAAAAAATATGTTTAAACACAACTTCCTAACATTTGTCACTGGCATTTGGTCCTCAGCCCTCCTCACTCATGTCCTTGGCCACAGCTTCTGAATTGATGGTGCCGTTGAACTTCTCCTGGCTGGTGTCCCACCCAAAATTGTTGCTGCAACAGGCGGCTGGACCTCACTTGCTTTTCTACTCTACTGGCGGCATATCAAAGAAATCCTCCCGATGAGCTTCTCTAAAGCCTATAAAAAATCCCATTTTGATGAACTTGCTACCATTTTCAAGAACTTTCACATCAATAACAGAATCCCAGAAGCTCTCCTCACTGCCACAGATGGCCGCTCAGTGAACAACTGGGGCTCATAGTACAGGTAGATGATTCTTGTCTTTCAAATGTCTGCTGGACTCAATCGCTACCTTACCAGTTCTGTTGCTGAGCCTGATCCTCTTCTTGAACTGCATGCACATGAAAATGGTCACTGAATGACACCTCTGTTCATGCATACATCCAGTCAAAGTATGCTGCTCACTGATTGAGACTTGTGTGACTGCTTTGCCTGCTTGGACTATGCTTCAAGCTTGTCACCAATTGCAGGCATCAGGAAATCATGGAGATGCTGGTATAAGGGCAACCTAAGCCTCTAGCAAAGGGAAATCCGAAGTTAAAATTATACTACATAATACAGGCATTGGGGACACACCTAGCAAAGGGAAATCCGAAGAGAAAACTCTAAGGATCCCCTTGCTGATGCCCAGTATATGTGAAGACGACAAAAATCAAATATAACCTAAAAATAGAAAAAGGCGGAGATAGGTGGATCAAGGCCGCCGAATGACATCATACCAAGGGGTATGTGTCGGAAGGGGTACTCCGCCTCTAAATATAAAAGTGTCAACATGTACAAACATGATAGCAAGGGAAAATTAGTAATAAAATCCGGAAAAATCATAGAAAATGAAGAATAGAAGGAAATGAGGTGGGGAAAAATATAGGACGAACATAAAAAATAGGAAAAACACCCAGGGCACCCCCCTAGTCCCCTTACAGCTGGTATTTCCAGTCAATAGTGACAAATAGCTATCACAATGTTATATAATGAGACCTGATTAAATACTTTTATCTTTACACTACAAGTAATTTATTATCAGAGCTAACATTGGAATGTTATGACAGTATTTGAGTTCTGGGCTATCTTATACAAGTCTGATGGAAGCATTGCAAAGCATGATATGTAGCTCACAATTATGTTGGAAAATTGGAAAGCCATACAAGTATCCATCAGTCTTGTATCTAGTTGTAGCCTTATTGCCAGAATTGGTCCTCTTGTCAAATATACTCAAACAACTTAAAACACCAATAGTGCACAGATAAACATTCCCAATTGAACTCAATTGAACTTTTTATATTGTTATTTGTTGCCATTGTTGCCAAGAGTGTAAAATCCAACAAATTGAGACTGCATAGCCACAACCCAGTGGGCTCAACAAAATACAAAAACCTAATCATGACCTCAGCCACAAACAAACAAAGGTGTGTGAGTAAGCATGTAAGACAAATAAATAAATAAGGATTAAGTTAACAACAATCTATCAACATTACTGAGTCAATCACTGACTAACCATGTCTAATGTAAGAGTGAAGTGAGGAAGCACAAAAAGGAATGAAAATAGCAGTATTTTCTGTCTTCTTCTATTTAGATTACAAGCTTTGATCTACAAACAGAAAGCTGCCAAATATTGATCAAATCCATCAGTCTGGCAGATCTGGTGGAATTGGCCAACCCTACTGTGCTATAGTATCTTTCATTAGCAGAGGATGTATAAGAATTAGACATGTCATACTAAAAATTTAGCTTATCAGGCCTTGTATAACATAGTCTAACATTATTATTTCCTCCTTGGTTTCCTGATGGGGTCCTATTTCCCAGGTCAATCTCATCCAGGAAGCTTTTGGTGTCCGTTATTCACCTTTGACTCCTTTTGCTGAAATGACTACGAAGATTCGTGAGTGCAACAAGCATATATGGGACATGGGGTAATCCCACCTCTGATAGCTAACTCGTCATCTTGATGCTTCTTGCCTTATCATCTCCTGATCTTGCCAATGTTCAGGATCCCATTGTAAGCTTACCTCTGATAGAGTTAAGCTTCACTGAGTCTGACAACACAGAATAGGATCAGGATATATAGTGGAGCAAGAGTCCAAGGGTGAGGTACAATAGTGAACGGAGGTGAACGTAAGTGGGAGAAAAAAAAGGAATCTGATCTCGAGCCTGTAAGTATATATATATAAGATAACTATTGCGTCTTAGTCACAATGGTAATGTGGGAAGGAAGGACAAGTTGTCCTTAGATACAGATAACTTGGGTTTGCGGAGGACCTGGTGGTTTCGCCCTTTCGAAGTGGAAATGTTTTGATCAGATGATCAAGAATATTCAATATTCCTAAGAATAAGGCAAACCAGAGCAGGTCCTGAGCGTTTGGACAGCCAGAGTGGGAAATGAGTGCCGAAATCCAAACCAGCTGTACCCAAATAGAGTGTAAGCTCAATACTAGCAGGTTGGATGAAGTAGACAGAAGCCAGACTGGTGTCCCCAAGTGAGCGTCACTCTACTTCTTGTCAGCCTGAGTGTTGGGAATCAGATACAATTACTGCGGTATGGTTCGATACATGAGGGCTGAGCTATGCAGTATTGGAATGGTCATGAGGGGCTGTAATGAGAGCGAGAATGATATATGCTGGTGGTATATGACGCAGTGATTCTATGAGAAGAGCCAAAGTAACCAGGAGAGGATGAGTATGGTGATTATGTAAGTGTATAATGTAAGCGTGGATACGCAGTGCTGCAAGATTCAATAGAATCTGAGTCCATTAAAGCACCGAAGTATGAGTGTGGCCCAGAGGGCGAGTAGCTGATAATCTGAGAAAAGACTGGAGAGAGACTAGCACTTCGTACCGCACCGGTAGAGAAGATGGATCCATATACTCATGAGTCATCAGTTGTGCAAGCATTTTTGCTTTCAGTTGAAATCACGCATCGCTCGAGCTCTCATGCTCTGCAATCTCCTGCAGCGAGCATTGACTGTCAGTGCCAGCGGTTGTTGTGTGACGGACCATATTTCTCATTCGCCAGGAAGAGTTCTAATTGCAAGGCGTCAACACTCGACACAAAACTTTTAACCCCAAAAAGTCCATCTGGCTATTCGTCCTTGTTCATCTGACCTATTATGTCCATGAACTCGCGCAGCTGACTAGAACCAGGTATCTGAGGTCTAGTTTTCAGGGGAACGGTCTGAGCCTGAGAATCTGCCGTTTCGCAAGTGCATGCAACTCCCTTGTTCACGCATTGACCACGCCTACGCACAGCCGACGCATGTAGCATGTAGTTAACGTCATCCCAGGGCCACGAGAGACTCGCACGGAAGCGGCTGCCTTGATATACGTATTCGAGGTTAGGAAAGATCCTGATTAATGAATTGAAGACTTCGCCTGGGGATGGGATGATGTATGTTTCGAGACACAATTTCTGGATGTTTGTATTGGAGACTTCTTCGACCTGGGTTGGATCGAAAGGCTGAGCATCAACTCGCAGCCTGACTGATTCGAGCTTCATGCAATGCTTCACTAGTGGGATCAAACCCGCTAGGGTCATCTTTGCCTTTATTGGGCCCATGTTCGGTGAGGAAATGGACATACTTTCCAAGCAAGGCCAGTTTGCCGCTGCATCATTGTACCAGGAATCACGTAAATTGGCAGACACATCGAACTGCAGATTGATGTGCTTCAAACTAACAAGTGCGAATAGCGGACGAAAGACATCTTCGACGTATGATTCGTTGTCGTCAGCATCACTCAGAGTCGTCTCGAAGTCAATGAGACTGAGATGACTTAAAGACGAAACGGAACGGTGCCTGAAAATGGACTCGTTGAACGTTCGGAGGTCGGAGAGAGTCCCCTCCTTCTGAGTAGTCACGGCCAAATACGTGAAGCGGCAGTCCATGGAGTCCATGATCGTCGCGGCTGATGCCCAGTCATCAACCACAAAAGAGAACTTGGTTAGAAGGGGAAATTGACCAAGCGCAGTCGTGTAAAATGGAATGTGATTGGCTTGTATAAGGCTCATTTTCAAGTTATCAAGGGAAGAGAGACCGCCTAGCAGAGGTGTCACTCGTTCATGGAGACCACGGTGCTTGAGGTCAATGTTGAGGGTACGGAGGTTGCGCAAGTCTTGAATTAATTGAAAAATGGCAGAGCACGGTCTTGTGATGCCTGTGATCGACCAAATGTTAAGACGAAGGATATCAGGGGAAAGGAGTGGGATGAGAGAAGACAACACTTCAATGGCGGACTCTGCATCTTCCGAAGTGATTGAGATGGTGACTTCTGCGACGGATGGCCCAAGAAATAGACGAGCGAATGGTACAGCGTCTGGGGGAAGCATACGGAAATTGAGAGAGTGGAGATTGGGAAGAAGAAGTGTGTTATGTTGATAAAAACTAAGTTCCCGGAGAGTCTGCGTACAAACGTCATACCAGCAGGCATTCCCAGAGCGGAAAACTGTCTGGCCCAGAGTGCGAATTCTACCCTTGTAATAGTTAAATCTGGTCCAATCTGCGTCTAACAAGGGCTTGCGGAAACACTAAGAGTGATATTAACCCCGCGATTTCATAGAAACTATATCCACTCTCTTACCAGCTCTTTCCTACCCGATTGTTTTCCCTTCTGCAAAACCCAGAGATCGGAGGACAGGCATTGAAGCAACGGGCTTAGAGTAGCTAGTTCCCTCCAAAGAACATCGAGGGCTGGTTCTAGGAAGTCGAAGGAGATTCTTTCAAATACATTCCGACGCATGGAAGAATGGACTCTACCGGTGAATGTGTGGCACGTTCTTGCAAGAGCTGCTAATGTCGACGCGTCAGCGGTGACGAAGAAATGTTCGAAGATGACTGATAGAATCTCATTGAGCAAGAGGCAGGAATGCATGGCTTCACTAATTCGTTGTTTTACTGTCGTTATTTAAGTGTAGCCAGGGAAGAATTGCCGCAGCGCCGCAGCCTTGGTTGAAAGTAGGAAATTGAACTAACGCCTGCTGCGACAATGCTGCGCACAGTTACACCAAAGAAAGGTTCAGTGTTGTAGGCTTCTATGTTCTAAGTATCAGTTTACAGGATATCAGTGACAACAATGAATAAGATCCAAAGGTCATGCGCAAGGGTGGGTCACGTTGCGTCAGGCATACATCAGCAGACATGTGGGACATGAATTTCCGAAAGGTCTGTAAGTATGCATTGGTTTGGCTCAATTACATACTTGCATGAAGTATGAAACTTATAGGTATTCATATTCCAACTGATCGAAAACTTGTATATCTTCATACAAATATAATATTTAGTTCTATTCTGGTTCCAAGTTTCATCTGCATTCCATCCTTGACAAAAACCTGTAAGATACATCAGGAAAATCCCACATAGGTAAGCTACAGTGTATCGAATGATACGGGTTCGATGGATGCTGTCGAACACTCTATATGTATATATATACATACTGTAGTATCAAATAAATGCACTATTACAATCCTTGCTGTCTTATACACTACATATGTGTAATGAATGTAATATATAGCTCAGTGACCTATGCATTGGACACAATCGGCACTGGCACTGGCACCGGCAATGGCAACGGCAACGGCATGGGGCATTACCATTCAGCCTGGCTGGGTTTTCCAGGCAGAAATGATGTGAGTGTGGGGAAGGGAGGCAAGGGTGGACAATAGAGGAGGGCTGGGGGAAGTGGGGTCAGGAGCTGTAATGACAATGGGGTGAGAGGCAGCAAGAGGTGGTATTCTGGGTGCAAGCTGGGAAGAGAAAGATATAAAAGGAAGAAAATTTTGAGGAATAGTGGGGTGTGGTGGGGCCAGTTCTGAGGGATTGGCTCCACCCACTTTCCTCTCAACAGCACATGCTGCTGAGCTGAAGGTAGGATTGAGGCTAGACATAGGAAAAACAGTTGCGAAGCTCCTCAGGGAGCTTGAAATGAGTGGGTAGTTGTTTTTCTGGGGGACCCAGCTCTCCATGCAAGATTGGGTCAGCCAGGTTAGCTTCAGACATGATGTAGCAAAACTGAGGAGTGATGAGAAGGGATGAGAGGACAGTATAGATATGGTGTACAGAAAAGTTGATATGGTGGTTTTGGCTGCGGCCTTTGTCAAGGGCACCAATAGCTCCTTGGTTGTCTGAGTGGACAAGAAGGTGGGCGTTTTGCAAGCCCATGTCTTCGAGAAAGTAGGTAAGAAATTCAATAGCTAGCATTTCAAGCCAACAGATGTCTCTACCTTCAATTTTCCAGTCTTTTGTCAGATGGAAGGCAGCCCAGTGCCCCAAGATGATGATGCCAATGCCCCATGAGGTGGAGGCATTGACAAAGATTCCCATGTCATGGACAGGTCCCTGGGGAATAAGGGTACATGTGATGTTTTCAGCTGATAGGGTGATAAGCCACCACCCTTTTGGTGCTGCTTCCACTAGCAGTAATGCAGGAATGATCACCAATGCAGCTCTCGACATCTGGGAGAGTGAAGGGGTCCCCCCTGTGCTCAAGTATGAGGATGACCTCAATGCCTTTCATTACCCTTCAGCTAAGGGTCCCTTCATCGATGGCGACTTCCAATATGACTACGATTGCACAGAGATCCTGAAGAGGATCAGCCACCTGGGCATCCCATGGCACAAAGAGAAGGGCAATGTGTTGTTCATGCCTATTATGACCTTCATTGGCTTTCTATGGACATCCCACCCAGGCAGGTTAGCATTCCTACTGTCAAACAACTCAAATTCCTTGACCATGTTTGACACTTCCTTGACTGCTTCAGAGGACACCCTTGCCACCTCAATGATGTTGAGAGAATCCACAGCTCCCTTCACCATGTTGCCTTTGTATATACAGATAGCCACTCCTGTTTACCATCCCTCTCCAACTTTGCTGCCTCATTCCATGGGCATGAATTCATTACTCGACACCCCTCACCCTCTATAAAAATCATGATCCATGAAAAATGCATTGTTGGACTTACTACTTCAAACTACATAGTTGTGACAGTGTGAGTTCGGAACTTACCGATTAGTTACAATGTTTGTTTATTTGTTTGTAGTTATTTACATGCTTGTTCAAGTCCAATACAAGCACGGAAATCTATCGACTGAGCTCTGCGTGGTCCCGCCGCAAGTCATCTCAATACAAGCACGTCACGGGTGGCTCCCGTTCACCACAGCTGTACTGGGAATCAACCTGGTACTGGGACCATGCCACTGGACTGGAGACTCGGTCACTAAGGCAACCCAAAAGCCCTGCTGGCACTTGCAGGCAGTTCTCTAAGGCCCGAAACTCTCTGGCAACAACACTCTAGCTTCATTGTTAATCATCCTCTATTCTATTTACTACATAAAGTCTCACTCTAGGCAACTTACAACGAGCCGCCTCATAAATACCACCTCACACCACACCAAAATCCTACCAGACGAAAAACGCGCCCAACGCAAGCGTTACGCACATGGCCCGAGCCCCCGGCAAAGCAAACAAATCGGTCGAGAACGCACGGCTGCGTCTCCCGAATCTGCTAGGAACTCGACGCCATCGACAAAACTTACCAAAACCCACGAAACCCCGAAATGGACGAAAAGCCCCAGAGCGGCGCATCGAACGTTAGCCCGAGGGATAAGAGCCTAAAGGAGGAAAGAAAAGGGAGGTAGGAAGTCGACGAAAGGACCGATGAACCCACCTGGGAAGCCGCGAAAACCGCCACGTCACCAACGTCCACCGGAACTCCTGACGGAATGAGCCCAATGGGGCCGGCTAGGGTAGAATAGGGACATAACAGGCACATAAAGCAGCGACGCGAGGGGAAGACGGAACGAATCTAGCGAACGCAACGACAAATTTTTCGAGCCCACCCACCCAATCCCTAACACGACGAATCACGAGGCGCTAAATGCGAATATATTTTATAACGGGTTCGATCCGCATGTCAACACTAGGAACAAAGGGGGGAATCCCCGGCTATTGTTGAGAGTGGATGAGAAGAAGGAAAGAAGAAGGAAAAGAAGCGAAGGCTAGGAAGGAGAAGGAAGGAAGAGCGAAGAGTAGGCAAGGACAGGCGGACAAGACACGAAACAACACCAACCGCTGACTCAAGAAATAGGCGAGGAAAGGTGGACGAGACACAAGACGACCGCTGACTACGCCGACATGTACCCGTTGGTACAACTGACTGCACCGCCAAAACATTGGGAGGAAGGCACGAACTCGGGATGTCCATCACGACCATAAACTGAGCCTGGGGACCGAAGCACCAAGTGGGAACGATCGAGGAAGTCCAGCATGACTACATAAACTGCAACTCGACATCAAAACATTGGAATGCATGCACAGAACCAATTGTACGAGAATCAGCGGTACAGCAAACCAACAAATCTTTTTTCGGGAAATATTCCGATGTTCATAGCGCATCATGTGCATCATCATTCATTCCTCATTCGACACTCCTTACATTGCTCCGATTAAGGGGGAGCCAAGTCATTCATTGAGGGGGAGTAAGTATACTCCATTTATTACATTCTTTTATCCTTCACAACTTCTTTGTTTGAGGGGGAGTGTTGGACTTACTACTTCAAACTACATAGTTGTCGACTGCTTCTTGATCTTTAACCACCACCATCCGGTCGTGGGAATTCGGTGCCCCCACTATGACTGTGCTTTATTCTACCTAACACCTCCTCACTAATCACTGTTGGGCCTCTCTCATGGCTCGAGCCGTCATCCTTTATAAACTACCCCTTCATTTTATCTTATCGGAGTTCATCGCGATGATTTGTGTGGTGGACCCCACATGCTCTTGCTGGCGGCAGGAATGCCCTGCTATCCATCTTACCCTCAATGTGACTCAGGCACCATTTTCGAGGCCTCGACGTACTGCCACCAGCTCTGCTTAGCGCAGACCTTGGCCTTGTGTCAAGGGTGCAATCCGTTGTCGATTGGGTAGAGACCTACAACCTTCGGGGAGGAAGACCAATAGTGGAAGGTCGCCAATGGCTGATCATAGGACTGTCCCTGCATGGCCTACACCCTATTGGGAGAGCGTTGGCATACTCGACTTGGGACTTCATTGGCAAGGGGTGGACCGTGGACGTATATACCGTGGGAGGAATAGATGGGGAACAGGGGGAGTATTGGTTGAGGATGGGGGGTGGAACTGCAGAGTAAAGGCAAGAGTCATTCGTTTAACCACGATCATTTTTTCTTTTCCAACAGGCACAAGTTAAGCCTTCCCGTGATCGATCCCGTGTTCATACACCAACTATGCAGTTCACTGACAGCTGGAAGCCTTGGCGCTCATGCGGGCTCGGGAAGTATAGAATACCGTAGTGGGAGGAAGTGCATCAGCCAGTCCTGCAAGCTTGAGAGGGCGTGGTAGTGGTTCAGGTGCTTGTCGATGAGGAGGGTTCTTTAGGTGTAGCCTACTTCCGGGGGATTGTGTTCGGGCGCCCTTTTAAAAAAGGAATAAATCCTTAATCCAAAAAAAAAAAAAAAAACTACATAGTTGTGACAGTGTGAGTTTGGAACTTACCAATTAGTTACAATGTTTGTTTATTTGTTTGTAGTTATTTACATGCTTGTTCAAGTCCAATACAAGCATGGAAATCTATTGACTGAGCTCTGCGTGGTCCCGCCGCAAGTCATCTCAATATGCATTAGCGCATCCCTGGAGGACAAGCCAAGGCTTATGAGAAGGTAGGATGGGACAGGTATGATGGAATTTGGCTATGTCCAGGGTACATGCTTGTGTACCTGGTGGAGCAATGGGAATCTGTGCATGTATGACTATGTGTATGACATTGTAAGGTGGAGGGGAAGAGGAAAGTATGGGCACATTGCGTGCAGATGGACATGAGTCCAGGGTGAGTATGAACTCATGGATGTGCGAGAGGCAAGGAGGACTTTCAGTGTGGATAGTGGGCAATCCTGGGTAATGCACATGTGCAAATACCCTAACTGCAATGGCAGTGAAGGAGAAACAGGTTCACGCACAAAACACAAAGAACCCAAACATAGAGGAGAGAAGGGTGGGGGGAAGTATAGGCAGGGATAGACTTACCAAGTCAGCTACCCTTGAGGCAGTATCAAAGTGGGTAGGAAAGTCCTCATTGATATGTGAGTTGATGGAAGCATGGGATCACAAGGCTTTTGAGAGGTGTCAGCAGATGTGGATCTTGTCTGGTGCACCTGGGTGTTGAGGTTGTACTGAGATGATAAGAGGTGAAGACTGGAAGGGACCATGAAGGATGTGCTCAATGTCTCTATGAGAAAATGGGCCAGACATTCTTCATGACTCTACCTTGGATGCGAGGTATTCATCAATAGTGTTTAAGTAGTCCAGGCATGAAGGAGGATTGGGTAAGATGACAGTCTTGAGGAGGGAGGGCATGTTGCCAAGAGGGAAGCCATAACAAAGGTTCTGAATGAGCTGGGGGTATCTGTCTGTTAGATTGAACTTTGAGAGGGAGGACTCGAATGCATTGGTGTTATATGGATGGTGAATTCTGTTGAAGATGTCTTGGTGCAAGTGAGTTGATGGGTCAAAAGGAGGGCATGGCACTATTGAGTTGGTAAAATTGGAATACTGTAGAAGAGGGGGTTGAGCAGTGAGGAGAAAGTCTTCAAGTGTCTGTGGGGTGGCTGTGACAGGTCTAGGATAGTGCCGAGTGGGTTTTTCTGCAGAAGGAATCGATGTGAAGATGGTCACTCTTGGGGTGGTTGCAGTTGGCATGGTCACCCTTGATATTCCAGTTGATGCAGATGTCACTGTTGTCATGGGAGTGCAAAGATTTGTTGACAAATTTTGCCCAAGCTGGTTTTCCATCATTGAACTTAGCTGGGGA
Source organism: Tricholoma matsutake (assembly GCA_026075535.2). Classification (NCBI taxonomy): domain Eukaryota; kingdom Fungi; phylum Basidiomycota; class Agaricomycetes; order Agaricales; family Tricholomataceae; genus Tricholoma; species Tricholoma matsutake. The sequence continues at coordinate 7,408,753 of AP026548.1, read as the reverse complement.
GGTGTCCTGTTCATGTGTGAAGACTGTGTGGCCCCTCTCAGCACATAAGATGCAGAACACAGAGGAGGGGTACCTGGTGCTGCCTGATGGAAAGGGCAATGAAGGGTTATGATCAGTGTGGGAGCATGAAGGAAGGTTGGCATTTCTGCTGAACCCTCCATAGCCTCATGTAGGATGGTCCTTGGGTGGGGTGTCTGGTTTACAGGCCATCATTTCTTTCATGAGTGCAAGGGTCTTTGATTCTGACTTGGAGAGGTCATACTTGGCCATGTAGTAGTCAGTATCGAAGGTGGTAGGTTGGCTTCAGTGTTCCTGATGAAGGTTGAATTCAACAGATTTCCATGCGTCATAGTGCTCATCCTTGTCAATCTGAGTGTGGAAAAAGGAGAAGTGTTGATTCCATTGGGTCAAGAACACACCACCATCACCTTCAGAGTCGCGCTCTGGCTGGAACTGGAAGTAGTTGAAAGTGGCTTCAGTCCATTGGCTGCAGGTTAACTCTTTTTCTCTCCCCAGTTTAAAAGATAACTTATCAACATTGAGGATCACAGTACCCTTAGTCTTGCTGGGAAGGGGGTTAGATTTGATGGTGGGAAGGGTAGCAGCCTCATCAGTGATGGTACAAAGATTTTTGTTAAGGAAGAAAGGGAGCAGGATGGAAACACACAATTCAGTGTCAAAGAGTGTTTGAGGGAATTTGATGGTGGGGGTTTGACCAATAACCCTTGCAATATGGCTTGATCCATCCATGCACTGCCTCTTGGTAATGCATGTGTCCTTGTGTATCCTCAAAGTGTTGTCCCTTCTTCTTTTGTCTTTTTCTGATTATTCTTTGAGCTCCTCATTGACCAGCCATCTAGCCAGGTATGGTGGTATTACAGTCTGGAATAGCGTGAAGAAGGAAGGGAGTTTGAGTCTTTGCTTGTCAGCTGTTTCGATGGTGATGAGCGAGGCTTGTTTGGATCCAGGGTCAGGTATTTTGCAGGATCCATGCTGTGATTGAGGTCCCTGAGTGATCTGGCCAGATTTTCAGTCTCAATTTCTTTATTCTTTTGGAGTTTGTTGAATAGGGGAAGATCCTTAAGCTTCTGGATGATTGTTGGATTGCAATGAGTACGATGAGTATGGGAGGCAGAGGCTAGGGTTGGGATCTGGTCAGGAGGCCCATTTCCACTATTGCCAGTGGGGATAGGCTGATTTGTCATCTCAGTGGGTTAGAAAAAAAAATAGTGGGTGGCCAGGCCAGAAAGGGTGAAGAAAAATGAGCACAATGGTTTAGGATGTGCTCACAGCAGAAACCAGATCCCAGAGAAGAGGTCTTTGATGTGTCCTCTTCTCTGTTGGCATATTTGTACATATGTATTATGATATTACCAAATATGCTAGGTATAGATGTTGTTCTGCTGCTCACAATTATCTTATCATCTCAGAATGGGGAAAGTGACAGATATGCAAATATGAACATTGGATGAGTAAGCATCAGGATTACACCCCCCCCCTCTGAAGAATTCTGTATCATCTGCTGTCAACCAGAGAAAAAATATATATAAATAAGTACCATAAAATTGCTCATCGGGTGTGGCAAAAACCCCATAGGGAAAAGCTACCATCAGCAGGGACATGGTAAAAGTGAACAGTACATGACACCATCACCTTGCTCCTGCCAACCAGTTGTTGAGCACTGCATTGTCCATGAGTTCGAAGCCCATGAGCCATTTGTCTTCTTCTGGGCCATACCCAAGCCATTGAATGAGGTATTGCATTCCTTGTCCACATTTGTGTGTGTTGATAACCTTGTCCACATAGTATTCTTCTACTCCATCTTTGGTGACAATCATGCCAGGTTGAGTGAGTTCTTGTGAAGGGAAAAGGGTACAGTCATTTTCATTGTATGGCAGGATTTCAGATGTGTGGTATGTTAGACACAATTTTGATGTAGGGGGCAAGTTAAGCATTACAGTTGATGCATCATGGTTGATGTCTGCAATGATGTATGGGCCATCGAACCTAGGCATAAATTTAGCTACTTGTTTCTCACCTTTTGCAGTGTATTGTTGTTGACAATTCTTGGTGGAGGGCATCACATGGTCTCCGATGTTGAGTTCAAGGTCAGGGTTACCAGTGAGGTTTGCATAAGCAGCCTGTGATATCTTCACTTTGAGTAGGTTGTCTTGTGCCTCTAATAGATTCAGTTGGAGTCTGTCAATCAATTCTTGTGCCTGTGTTTCCTCTGGGGTGGCAGGTACACCAGGGTAATCAAGGGAGGTATCAGCCATGGGCTTTGGCCAAGTCGCAATTGGAAGGGTGAGAATCCAGTAGATTTGTTGATGGTGTTCATGAGATCAAAATGTACACATGGCAATGCTCGTGCCCATTGTTTATGATTCCAGGCAAATGTGATACTGAAGTGCTTGATTAAGGGTCTTGTTTGTTTGTTGGCACCATCCATTTGTAGGTGGTATGCTGATGACATCTTTAGTTTGATGCCTGTTAGCTTGTGTAATGCCATCCAGAATTTTGACATGAAGAGTTTGTCATGGTCAGAGATGATCTCTAGTGGTAACCCATTCTTGCAGTACCACTGATCAAAGAAGATGGCTGCAAGATCTGTGGTGGTGATATCTGTTCTGGTGGGTACAATCTGGATATCAGCATTGAGGTGATCCATCATTGTTAAGATGTAATTAGAACCACTGTCTTCCAGTAATGGGCCAATGAAATCCATTGCGATGGAGTCCCCACATTGGTCTGGAATGGGTTATGGGTGCAGGGGTCCAGCAGGTTTAGTCATTTTTGATTTATTTCTTTGGCAATCGGAGCAGCTGGGGACATATGTGGTCTCGAGGTCTCTTTGCATATTTGGCCAGTAGTAAGAGTTACACAGAGAACCATAAGATTTTTCAAAACTGAAATGTCCTGGTGTGTCATGTGTGGGTCAGAACAAGGATTCCCATACATTGCCAGCTGTGGGTATAACAAGTCATTCTCTGATGAACATGAGATTTTCTTTTTACTGAATGATGGGCATGCCAGCTGCTGCACTGTGCAGCTTCTTGCACCAGGGGTCAGTATCATATCCACTGATGATAGTGGTATGCAGTTGAGGATCTTGCGATATTGACAGCACAGCCATTACCACTTGTGTCAACACAATATCGGTTTCAGCTGGTGCATGGGCATCAAAGAGGGGGCAATCATCTGTTGCAGGGAGGATAGCATTCACAGTTACAGAGTTCTCTTCATCGTCATCTGGGCAGAAATCATATGGAGATTTGGCAGACAGTACAGCAGATTCACTAGAGGTGCAGACATTTACAGGCAGTCAGGAGAGTGCATCTGCAACAGTGTTTTCTCCACTCCTGATGTACACAATTTTAGCATCAAATTGTGACATGAACTCCATCCAGTGGTGATAAGTCAGGCTGGGTATCAAGGTTTTTGAGAATCTTGTGATCAGTGAAGATGGTGAAGGGTGAGCCCACAAGATCTGCTCACCATTTCCACAATGCATGAATGATAGCTAGCATTTCTTTTTCATGAACTGGGTAGTTGAGCTCTGCACCTTTGAATGTCATGGAGTCAAACATGATGGGACAGGCTGTTTCCTATGTTTCCCTGTAATTTTCCCTCCCCCACCAATTCTGATTGGAATCCAGTTATTCCAGATGCTCAACTTAGAGTATGGATCGTGGGTGGAATGACAAGACGATGGGGCTGCCACAACATTGTGGGCAAATGGAGGAGGCAACAGATGATACCTACCAATGACACCAATGCTGCCAACACACAACCCTGACATACAACTCCATGACAACAATGAACAGCCCCAGAACCCCATGACAATGACGACAAAATGATGACATCAGTACCAACACCAGCACCAGCATGAACAACAACAATGCCAGCATTAACAACAACATGAACAATGACAATGATGATGATGGGGAGGCCATTAAATGATGCCCATGACGACCAGCACCCCCTCCCACCACTGCAAGCAACTGCTCATGGGGTGGAGATGTGGTGCGAGAGGCAAGGCAATGGAGAGTGGCAGCAACAGCAGCAACTAGCCTAAGGGACATCATTGACATCTCTTGGGCTGTAGCTACATTGTTTTTTTTTGTTTATCATTTCATTTTGTTATCAATGAAAATTTTAGGTACTAACTACTACTATGATGGGAGCAGCACCCCAAGATTGTGGGTGCTAGCACTTGAGGATGATGCCAGCATGCCCAAATGACTGCAGCTGACCTGACAGGCCCCAGCACCAGTGGAACAACAATGATAGGTTTGAATACCAGGAATGAAGCACTGTCCACCTCCAGCCTTGTGAGCAACTGCTTGTGGGGTAGATGGTGGGTGGAACAGCGACAACAGCCAAGGGGGAAGGGAGGTGACGCTGACAGGGAGACCACCTGGGGGAATGAGGGGGAGGAGGGGAGATGGTGGGGAGGGAGAATGAGAACAACAATGCCACTGCCATGCTGGTTCCAAAAAAATGTATTTGCATTTGCATGTAACAGTAGTCGTACAACCCCAAGAAATACTATATCTTGTTACTAAGTGTTCTATAATTATGAATTAATTTTGAATATATTAGGTGGCACCACATCAAAGCAATGTTTGTCTGGAGGCTGCAGATTCAAGCATTTGGCTAGAGATGCATGTGGAAAATAATGGGCAAAGGAATCGATCTCTTCCTTGTAACACATCAGTACCCCAAGACTAATGGCAGTGAGCACCTCATCAGCATGTTGGTCATCGCTCCCATCTTCAGGATTGTGATCATGATCCTGCTCTGGCAGAAAGCTGCCTTCATCTACATCTCCACATCCTCCTCCTGGTCCAACTCTAACCCATTATCTTGGTCTCAAAAAACATAGTTCTCTAGCCAGAGCGACTCTGTGCACCATTCAGGGAAGACAATGCAGGCTTGTCAAATAGAGGGAAGATGAATGTGAGACATTAGGTTTGCAATTCCAGGCTCAAGGATGAGTGTGAGTTCCATAAGCATGGGCCACTTGATTTGTGGTAAATCAGTGGGGGTGAGCTCAATGCCATGAACAGCAATAACAGTGTCCTCCAGTTGAGGTAAAGGAACTAAGAAGTCATAGAAGGTTCAGGGTGTGGATGCATAGAGCCTGGGCTGAGGCACAGCAAGACCCGGGGTCATGATGGTGAGATGTTTGATAGACAATTGGAAAGTGCTGGTGGCAAAATCAATGCAATGAGTATTGGCCAAATAAAAGTGCCCTGTTCCCAACAGTGGAGCATCTATCCTGACCATAAGAAGTAAGGGACTGGCATGGTAGTGACCTGCTGCCCAAATAAAGAGCTTGGTAGCAGCAGGTAAATGGACTGTCCCAAGATCATGCAGCCAATTTACTTTGACAGAGATTTCAACTTCAGTCAGGTTTTTTGCGATAGTGCAGAAGTCTGTGAACAAGGCCTCTGTGCTCACCAGGGCATGGTGAAGAGTAGAGCCATACTCTGTGATGTTGTGGATGCTTGTACAATGCATCATCAGCACTGTGACAGAGGGAAGCTTTCCAAATAACACCTTTCTGATTCTGTTGGTATCAACAACAAGGCATTTAAGTCTAGGGAGCTCAATTTGATATCTGACAGGGGATGTCTGATGCCTCCTCCTCAAGATGCAGGTGGGGACTCCTCTCATCACAGTGTACAGGAGTTTGAGGTTTGGAAACACAGGAATGGCAATGAAGTGAGTGAATGGTGATCTAACTTCAATGCAAAGCTCAGTTAAGGCATCAAAAGCACATCTTCCTTCCAACATGTCAAATATTTGATCAGTGATTCCAGCATGCATTGTTGATCAATGGTTGTCTAACTCAACTACCACCAAATGCATTGACATGTTTGATGTTTGCAAGCTGTCTATCAGATCCAGCCATCACCCAAACTTCAAAGTGGAGGAATGTTTTAGCAACCGATGCTTTGTGAGAGGCCATATCATTGTCAAATTTGATGTCAAATATTGCAAAAGGGTTGTGGTGATTATCAAGGATAGTACAGAAGGTAGTGGATGTATGTTGCAGAGTAAGCCAGTGTAGATGAACTTCTGAGCATGCAATACTGCTGGAATGGGAGAAGCTAATAAAACTGAGTCCTATGATCCAGTCAATTACTTCATAGCATAGAGAACCATATGGATAATTGCTAGGAGGCATGATCAGAGAGGAGCAATTAGTCTCGAGGGGTGGTCTCAATGAGAATCTTTTGCATCTGTTTTCTATCGACTGCTTTTGCTCACTTTGCTGTCAGATTCTTACTAAGAAACTCAACAGTATTGCAAATACTTACCCATGTCACAAAGCCCACTGTGGTGCTTCTTTTTTGTGGTTGCCTCACCTGCAGGACATATTTCATAGCCTTGATGTCGCGTTTGCAGCTGTGTAATAGCTGTCCAACCAACAACACTGAGGTTGTGGCCAGAAGGCATGGCTATTACAGTGATCTGAAAGTTACCTTGATATGTGGTTGATCTAGGGTTGATTTCAAGTTCTCCAGTATTTTGACAGTCTGTCTGACCTTCCAGGCATCCGATTCTATGTGTCCAATCTTATACATCATCCTCAGCAATTAATCTTGATAGTTGCCAGATATAATGTCATAGTCAATGCCTAGCTGGACGATTGGATGACTCCAGCCCTATTCTCCACCCCCATGCCCAGGTTGGTCCCTCCCCTATTCCTCTCATCTATTTCCATTCTGCTAGGCTTGGTTCTAGCCTCTGCCTCTTGTTCATCTTTTTAGACTTGCTGCTGGTTTTGGCAGTTGAACGCAGCCAGAAGATTCAAATGGCAGTGTCAGTTTGAAAAGAAAAATTGGTGATGTAACTGTCAATGAAAAGTTGACTGTTAAACAGCCACATAAAAGATTGAGAGTTAGCAGTAATAAAAGTTCTGATACAACAGGTAATGAAGTTTACCATATCTCAGTCCCTCTTGGTATAATATGAAGCAATAACAGTTGTGCATATAATTCTGTCTTTTCTATCCTTTATGCAGTGTGGAAGACTAATCCAGAGTATTGGAGTCATACTTTTGGTTCTATAGATGATGATATACTTGAGGATATATGCAATGGATTTCAAAGTCATTTAGATGGTCAGACTTTATTAGAAAATGTGAGGGACATCTTTAGACATAAACTGGATGACTTAAGAATTGCTGGCTTGTGGTGGGGTAGGCATACATCAGTGGTTAGATTATTACAGCTTATGTTTACAACACCAACTCAAATTGTGTCCTCACAACTTACATGTTCTCAAGAACATACATTGACTCAGGCTCAAACTCATCAACATTCTGTTTGGTCTTGCATTTTGTCTTCTTGAACAAGTCCTTATGTATCAATACAAGATTGGATTCAGAATCATCAGGAGGGTTCAATGTCTAGATGTTCTGAATGCAACATACATTCATATTCTTTTGTGTCAGTTCCAGCTATACTTATATCTGAATTTGAAGGAAAATTTTAAAAAATAGACCCAGAAGTGACAATTGTTAGCAGAAATAATCAACCTTTTACAATAAAACTAAAAGGTATTATCTATCATGGAGAAGCACATTATATATCACGCATTGTTGTTAATGAGCAACTATGGTTTCATGATGGTATTACAACTGGTGCTAACATGGTATATGAGGGACTATTGCAATCTATGACAGATCTAATGCATTGCAGAAGGAAAGAAGCACTTGTGGCAATATATGCAAAGTGATGGTGAAATGCAAACTGTGCATTACATTATGGATTATGAACTTCTGTGATCCTGTTTCCATATCTAGTCCTCACCTAGTAACAATTATAATGATAACTTATAGGAATAACTTGAACTGTAATATGTTCCATACTGACTGGCTGTAAATTTTTCTGTTTGTATGACTCATTACTTTAGAATGGAGGACTCATTCATGCCAGGCTTTAGCCATGGCCCAATTGGACAAGTTATCTATGGCATATCACCCACAAACCGATGGGCAGACAGAGAGGATGAACCAGGAGTTGGAGCAGTACCTATGCATGTTTGTCAACTACCAACAAACTGACTGGCCTGAATGGCTGGCAATTGCTGAAACTTCCCATAAACAAATTCCATTCAGCTACTTGCATGTCACCCTTCTTTGCTAATTATGGGTATTATCCCAACATGAGAATAGAACCCCAAAGGGAAGTTAAGGTACAATTGGTAGAAGACTTTATATCTAAGATGCAAAGGTACAGGAAGAAGTGGAGGCAGCATTGATAAAAGCATGTGATGATATGATGCGACATGCAGATTGTACTCGAGCTCCCACTCCAGAGTACAATGTTGGTGACTTGGTATGACTAAGTACCAAGGACCTTAATATTCCATGACCTTCTAGGAAACTCACAGAGAAACAAGTTGGCCCATATGCAATCTCTAAAGTAATTTTGCCTAATGTGGTAGTACTAAAATTACCTCGATCATTCAGGATTGATCCCAAGATTAACATTTCCCACCTATGCCCCTACTGCCCACCCACTATTCCTGGCCAACAAACCACTCCACAAGCTCCAAAAATAGTAGAAGGTGCTCCAGAATATGTAGTCAAAGAAATTCTAGACTCATGTCTTTGATGGAATAAATTGGAGTTCTTAATAAAGTGGAAGAACTATACTGACAAAAATAATTTGTGGGAACCCAAAGATAATTGTAAGCAAGTGCATAATGGAATTGAGCTCTTTACACTCCCCTATGTATTCCTGGAGAAATCCTGGGAGTCCCTGATTCAGCCATTGTCCACCAAATGGTTTGTTCCTGGCTGTTTCTCCTCCAGTAGGATTCCTGGTGGATTCCTGGTATAATCCTGGTAAATTGGGCTCTTCCTGGTACTATTCCAGGAATTCCCCAGGACTTGGACTATGAGGAATCCAGGAGGACAGACCAGGAATCCAGTAGGTTTGAATCAGGAGTCCTTACTACTAAGTAATAAAATAAAATGATATAAGTCAGAATTGAACCCTGAATGTTTAGACAAGAACATTGTAACACAACCAATATAACCACTACACCATATAGCCTTTCAAGGTAAGTCCACTAACTGCTCTAGGTATCATTGTGGTGGTTGTGCATGACAAAGCACAAAGCCATATCATCAACACTGCCAACCACCACTCTCGACATGCTGCTGCCTGCCTCCTTCCCTCCCACCACCTCCCCTCTGTCAACACCTGCCGCCGCTGCTCCTACATCCACCACCACCTTGTCTAATGCTGCCAATGGCTGCATTTGAACCACCTCGGGCCCAAATGATGACAGATGTTGTTTTGGGCCCAGGTAATGTTGTTTTCTTTTTTTTGTTTCAAGTAACTGATCTATTCTTTTTCTTTAGATTATAACTATGTTATGACAACAAGATGGCACCAAACAACAACCGATGAACAAAGAACAAAGAACAAAGAACAAAGAACAAAGAACAAAGAACAAAGAACAAAGAACAAAGAACAAAGAACAAAGAACAACAGATGACAAATGACAAATGACAAACAGAGAATGGAGAATGGAGAACAATGACACAGGGGAAGGATGATGGGGACAGGGACAATGGTAGAAAAAAGGTCCAAGAGACGTCGACATCTCTTGGGCCATAGGTAAGTTTTTTTCTTCTTGTCTTATTTTTTTTTTTCAATTACTGACAACTATTTTTAAGGCTACTGACTACGATGGCAATGGTGATGGCTACCAGGAACAGCAAACACCAAAAGGTGGTGGCAAACAAAAGCAAAATGTGAAACAAGGATGCAAACCACTTGAAGAGGGAGTGGCGCTGCCCACTCCAGGTAAGCACCAACCACCACCACCCCTCTATCACCTCCACCAACTGCCCCGCCTCTCCTGACAGCCCACACCTGCCACCACATTGATGAGATGCCATGGAGAGCCCAGTACAATTGGAACCAGCATGAAGACAGATGTGGACCACCAGGACCTGAACAACAGGAACCACACAATGTGGAACACCAAGGACAGCAGCCCCAGGAGTGGGGAGCACCATGATGAGCACCAAGGGTGACAACAGGCACACAGGGCACAAAAGGAATGGGGACAATGAATATACAACAATGGTGGTGGGGGTGGGGGACAATGAAGATGGGACAATGAAGATGGGACAATGCAGGCAGCGACAAAATAGGGCCCAAGAGATGCCATAGGTAAGTTTTTTTTTATCTAATTTCATTTTTTCATTACTAACAAAAGATTTAGATAAAACATGACAACAGCAATGACCACCCAGACCCATGACAATGCACCAAGACAGCACACCTATGACAATGGCACACCCACAACAATGGCACACCCATGACAATGGCACACCCATGACAATGGCACACCCATGACAATGGCACACCCATGACAATGGCACACCCATGACAATGGCACACCCATGACAATGACACACCCATGACAATGGCACACCCATGACAATGACATACCCTGGACCATGCTGCATCCCCAGTCCCCTCCCCCACATATTGTGTGGGGAGCAGTTTTTATTATTATTTGTAATTCATATTATTTCTGGCCCCCTCATGCAAGACGCAAGGGCTATAGTTAATTTTTCCATTTTAATAAAATGGCCTTTCTCAAAGATAAACAAATATTTGAATTTTAGTTTGAATCATAAATAAACCTTATAGTGATAACCAATAATTCTCCTGTGGCTCAACTGGTTGAGCACACTTGTTTGGTTTGTCATATGATCCCTGATAATGAGGTCTGCAGTTCAATCCCTGCTCTGAACACATCTGTTTTGTAGGTATTTTGTGAAATTCATGAAGTCTGAAGCACTTGAAACTCATAAGATATCAAATTGACTTTTCATTAATTATGGTTTGACTTTAGGTACTGCAATATACTAGGAATCCTGGTAAGTCCCACTGGATTCCTGGTGAGTCCTGGTGAGTCCTACTGGATTTCTGGAGGATTCCTGGTCTCCCTGGTAGGACTACCAGGATTCCTCCAGGACTCTGTGGGGGAGTGTAAAGTTCTGATGCAATTGCACAGTTCTTTAAACATAATCCAAATGCTCTGTGTCACATTTCGAGAATGGTGTATGAGGGGATGAAATTCTGGCCTTACCAAAATTTCATGGAGGGGACAGATACAATATTTTCTTGCCTGGAAGTTGAGGCATAAAAGGGGGGTAATGTTAGGAAACAGCCCCATTACCTAATAGAATTTCATTTTTATTTTATTATGTCAAATTATGCTACATGACACTGCATGTGACCACTCCAAACATCAATGAGTCACATGTCAATCAAATATTTCACATGCATCAATGTATAACGCATGTATGCACACATTGGTAGCAACAATGTACAATATATGTAACATAGTATATAAACCTTGAATACACCTACCCCAGTTGTGTTCTCTTAGGTATTCCACCTATACTTGTGGTGCAAAATGCCTTTCTCAACCAACTATTCTATTAATAACCCCTTGCATCAAAACCATCAATTTCCCCATTACATGCGCACATCCCACCCCCTTCTTGTAGAGAGAACCTGCATGGTCTTAGCTAGCAGATAGTGGGTGTCGCCCTAACAGCCATGTGAAGTAATGCTGAGATTAACTGGCAGAACTTCAGGATTCCCTATTACCCCTACTGAATGCAAGAATAGGGTTGTTCACAATAGCTATTTTTGGGCTATTTTTGGCTCATTTTCAGCTTCATTTTTGGATCATTTTTGGGTGTTTGGCAGAAGAATGATCCAAATGGACTGAAAAATGATGTGAAAAATGGCTGTTGTGAATGCACTGAATGGATTGCATATGGAACAGGGTGTGGGAGAACCACTCACCAATGACACTGGGATTGATGGATCCATGGCAACACTGGATGTTGACATGGCTGAAACTGAACCAGACAGCACTGCAGACACAAGGCAATGATGACTTGGATGACAACAATGAAGAACCTGATGGACATGTAAGAAATACAAAGGTCACCATGTTATTCCTAAGATGCTTCTGACTTCTTTTGATAGAACAAATATTATATCTACTTAATACTGTACCAATAATGATATTTGTTCCAGACTCTTTGTGAGATTGACTTCAAGCATGTTGATGCACATAATTTTGATGTTCATACATGTGATGCATCACATTAAAAGTAACATCACCTGATCTCATCAAGTATGAATGACAACTATCTTAGTAGCAAGGTTTGAGAGAAATTCCTGAAGTCTCAAGTCTGATGAATGTTGCATTGCCATGGAATTCCTTGTGCTCATCATCCACAATGATGAACTCATCTTTTTTGCTGTTTCACTAGTCTTACATGAAATAGCTTTAAATCTATACATGTAAGGAAGAATACAAACTTCTGAAAGAAATCTGTCAATGGAATCTTGTGAGACTAGTAAAAAAGCAAAAAGATGAGCTCATCATTGTGGTTGACAAGCACAAGGAATTCTGGCAGCGCAACATTTGTTGGACTTGATGGAAATGCCAACTGAGACTTTGGGAATTTCTTACAAAACTTGCTGCTAACTAATTTGGCAATTTCCACAATCATATGACAGGCACAGCACAAAACCTTTGTTGAAAATTGTGTCAGGGCAATGTCAAGACCCAATTCCTCTGACCAGATTTCTGATCATCTCTGCCAATTTTTCCAGCTGCCTTGAAGCACAGCTCACCTCCTATCTGGAGCACAGCCTGGAGATGAAATTCCCTTATTTCAATTATGACAAAACAGCTAGGTCATTGCCTCAGGAGTCTGGTTACTAGCTATCACTGCCTCAGAAATTCCTGTTGCTTCTGGACCTTAGTATTTAACTTAGCTATTTCCATCTTGTATTAGACAGTTTGTAAATCAACCAAGTCAACTCAAAGTCTTGTTCTAACTCTCACTTAAAATTCTATCTCATTCTCCTCTGGAAAACCTCTGGAACCCATAATCTCTTCCTTTACCCTTGTCTTGAAATTAGGACACTTGATGAGGAGAAGGGCACAACTTCTTATAAGTTGAGGCCAAGTCCTTTCTGACCCCTTTCACTTAGTGTGTTCCACCTACACCATGGGCAAAATCTAGGGCAGTTGAGTTTCAACTGCCTTTGAGGCAGTGGGTATGGCAGTTGACAGTGCCTGAATCAGTAATTATGTAATATTGCCTTGTGATCATCACTAAGTTATCAATCATGTGGTGCGAGTGGTGTGACAACTTTTGTTGTATTATTCTTGTTACTAGGTTACATACTTCACATAAATATGGAGTAGCAATTAGTACCATCTGAATACTTCTTTCTTCCATTCCATTCCTCTTTCACTCAACAATGCCTTCAGTTATATGTACATGCACAGTTTGCAGCATGAAAACTGTCTCCATCCATGGTGTTGAACAACCAGGACAGTCTGTTTAGTGGTCCAACTCATTTGATGCATGAGAAACAGGATAAACAGCCTCCCTCAGCAAAATGGAAGCCACCATCATCCCCAAGTTCATCAGCAAAAAAATCTACAGCTTCCAATTCTCCAACAGGTAAGTGCTAAATTGTTTCTATAAGAATTAATTGAAAAATATTGTACACATTCAACTTTTCTGCTACACTTATTATAAAGATTGTCTGCCTTCTTGTCATCTGGCTCCACAGTAGAGCTAGTGTGAGTTGTGCTGTCACCAACAAAGTTCTACAAGCCATTCAGGTTATCATCTCCACAACTCTTTATCTTGTTGGCATTAGCTTTGATGTCAACAGGATTTGCTGTCAAACTTTCTAACACAGGAGGCAGAGCAATATATTACCCTGGAGAAAATGTTGGGAATAATGGGAGAAAGAGACACTTTTTCACTGGGGAAAAATAAAAGGAACCATCAGAAAAAATATGTTATTTTCCCACACTTTGTCCTTTTGGTTGCTACAGGAAAACAACTAATCTGTTTCCAGGAGAAAAACTTGTGAACATTAGGGGGGAAAAGGTCATTTTCCCACATATTCCCACTTTTTTCTCTGTGGAAAAATAACTAATCTGTTTCTAGGTGAAAAAATTGTAGAAGTCAGGAGAAAAAATGTTATTTTCACCAGATATAGAGAAAATGTGGGAAAAAGGATATATTTCCCCTCCATCTTCACCTGATTTTCTCCCAGGAATGGATGAGTTATTTTTGCTGAGCAAGAGCAAAGAGAAAAGTGTGGGAAAAACAACATCTCTTTACTGATGGTTCCTTTTATTTTTCCCTATTATTCCCAACATATTCTCCAGGGTAATATATTGCTCTGCCTCTTGTGTAATGTCAAACTTCCTCATGATGTTCATACAGCCTATCAGCTTCACTGCCCTGAACCAGAGATCATCCAGACAGCATGCTGCCCCCAGTGCTTTTCCCTCTTCCCTCATCCAATTCTTTGGAAATGTCAGTGGAAGGAATCTCCAAGATCACATGCCTGCACTACAAATCTCTGGAAAATTCAGAATACCCAGAATAGCCCCAAATGGGTTCCATGTCAGCTATACAGTACACAGTCATTTGATTCTTGGCTTCAATTTTTTTTGTCTCACCAGATCATAGAATACTCCCTTCACAAGACTTATCACCACCATATAAATCATCCTCCAGCTGTATTTGGTGACAATATCAATGATATCCAAGGTAGCCCTGCTTGGAATGATATTCTAGGCTTTTTCCAGTCTCCCTATCATTTACTCTTTGGAATTTATGTTGATTGGTACAACCCTTACACAAAGAAGATTGCTGGAAAGTTGTTAGAAGAAAGTATACATCAACAGCTAATAATATTATATATAGGTCAAAAGGTATCTTGTGGTGCAATTTTGCTTTATTACCTTTCAATCTCCACTATCTATAAGGGCAACCTCAGCCTCTAGCAAAGGGAAATCCAAAGAGAAAATTCTGAGGACCCCTTTGCCAATGCCCAGTATATGTGAAGACTGCAAAAAAAAAAAAATCTAAAAATAGAAAAGGCAGAGATAGACAGATCAAGGCTGCCAAATGACATCATACCAATGGGTAGATGTTGGAAGGGGTGCTCCACCTCTAAATATAAAACTGTCAACATGCAGAAATGTGATAAAAAGGGAAATTAGTAATAAAATAAGGAAAAATCATAGAAAATGAAGAATAGAAGGAAATGAAGTGAGGAAAAATATAGGACAAACATAAAAAATAGGAGAAACACACAGGGCCCCCCCCCCCTGAGTCCCCCCGAGTCCCCTTATACTATCAACCTGAGAATATCTTTATTGTTGGTCTTACACCTCCACCTCATCTTCCTGACCCTACAACTATTTCCCATCTTCTTGATCCTGTTATTACTTCTGTTGCCAAGTATAGTGTTGCATCAGGTCAAGATGTGGTTACATCCAGACATCCCAATGGTATTCCTGTGCAAGCAAAGATTGCACCTGTCATTGCTGATCTGGAGGGAAATTGGAAGGTTAGTGGCTTTTTAGCACATGGTGCCACAATGTTTTGTTCCTTCTGCCTCTGTACCAAAGATCAGGTGGAAGACCTTGATATGCAATCTTGGGAACTACATAATCGTGCCCAGGTGCAAGCCCAAGCAGAGGCATGGCTTAGCCAGACAACCAAAGCTGGCCAAAATGCTCTAGCAAAGTCAAATGGTGTACAGTGGACTCCACTACATTGTCTGCCATACTGGGACCCAGTCAAACATGTTGTTCTAGGTTTTATGAGTACTTTACACTTCCCCACCTATTCTGGCTGAATTCCAGTTATTCCAACTGGAATTTCTGGAATTTCTGAATCTGGTAGATTTTTTTTGTATGTAGTTCTCCCTATGCAGCATGATTCCAGTTGGAATAAGCATCAAATTTACACCCAGAATCCCTGGAATCTGACCAGACTCATCATGACTGGACTAACTGGAATAAGAATAACTGGAATGCATGTGCTTTCCCAAATAAAAGTTTGATGTACAACAAGAATTGAACACTCAACCTTGGGTCTGCACACATAACAGTGCACTTAACCACTGAGCTACCAAGTAATCATTCCTCTACATACATTTATTACCCAACCAAGGTGCATAATTAACTGCAGCCATTAATGGAATACACATACTTGCATTGCATGCCACATGACATGTGACTGCCAGCTCACAACCACCACCACCACCATCATCAACACCACCTCCTCCTCCTCTCCACTCTACCACCACCACTGCATGTGCACCCACCACCAGCACTCCCACACCCACTCCCACCATCACCACCACCTAGTGTTTGAAAGGTCCAGTCTGTAGGACCAAAAAAAAGACTAATACTGAACTGTACTGGACCGATTAGGACTGGACCAGTGGTCTATTTATGGATCAGTCTTTTTCAGTCCAGTTGCTGGTCTTTCATTTTGAAAAATATAGTAGGACCAATGAAAAACCAGTTAAAACTGGTTGCGACTGGTCTTTTGTCCCAATGTATGTTGGACCTTACTCCCACACATATTTACTTCATTTTCGGTCCCTGGATTATCAAAAATGGTCAAGAATTGGATGAGATATGACCAAAAACATTTTTGTACAAGTATTTTGTTGTATCAGAACAACTTTGATTGCATTGCTTATTACCTGAGCTATAATTTTTTTTTCTACAGCTATATGACATCATAAAAATAACAACACACCTAATCATCTGTACCATGTGATTTTATTCATATAACAGCCCAAATGAGTGCGACTACAAACTACAAATTACAAACTACAAATCACAACTTGAATGCATGTCCTTTCAGTTTTGGCCATATCTCAGTCAAATCTTGACAGAATTGCTTAAATGTCGGATCAGTCTATGGAGAATTACAATCTCTATCCATGAGTATAATATATGTGAGGTTTTGTTGAGATACATATGGGGTATTTGGCACAATAAATTTTATGACAAAAGACTGGTCCAAACCAGTCTTTTTTCAGTCCATGGACCGATTAGGACTGGTCCTAAAGGGCCCAGTTGCAGTCCTCCAATATCTGGGTCAGTCCTAGACTGGTTGCGGTTGCCAGTTGCCCCATTTGGAAGTCAAAAACCAGACTGGACTGGACCTTTAAACACAACCACCACCTTCAAATGAGCTGAGCTGACTGGACAGAATGCGGGCCCAAAGAACAACAACTGTCATTCAGGCCATAGATAAGTTTTTCTTTTTTTTTCTTTTTTCCTTTTTGTTTTATCAATCAACTAATTGTATTTTATTGCTTTTTAGGTTGTATACTACTGGGGACAACCTGCCACAATGAAAAACAACATGCAACCCATGCCCATGCCCACCTGATCCCCTCCCCATTTGAATGGGATGTGAGGCTGTCAACATGGGCTAGGAGGGTGCAGAGGGATTCCAGGGGAAGGGGGGTACCTGCCTAGTAAGCACCCACCAACCTCTGTACTCATGCCACATCACACTGACAAGCCCCAACCCCCCCCCCCCCCCCAAAAAAAAAGAACAGAAATCCAAATGGGGGACAATGGCAATGAATGACGACAAGCCACCCACCCCCAGCCTCACAAGCAACTGCTCATGGGGTGGATCATGGGTGGAATGACAACAATGACAAGCCACCCACCCCCAGCCTCATGAGCAACTGCTCATGGGGTGGATTGTGGGTGGAATGACAGACAACACACCTAGCACAGCAGGGTCACATCCCCTCCCTCTCCCCTGCACTTCATGTGGGGAGGGATGTTTTTTGTACTTTTAATCATTTATTAGTATTGTGCCCCCCCTCCCCCATTTTGCATGGGGGAGGGATTTTTTTCTTTATGTTTTTACCTCCCCCCCCATGCCAAATGTGAGGGGTTAGGTTTTTATGTATATAAATAAAACTCCCTCTTGCATCTTGTGAGAGGGAGGATTTTTTGTTTATGTATGTAATCACAATCATCCCCACTCCCTTGCATTCAACATGAGGGATGTGTTTGATTAAAAAAATTTGATCTTAATTACTTCAAAAAAAGTTAAGAGTTGTGAGTTTGAGTGTCATGAATAAACCTTATATTACTAACTAATAATTCTCCTGTGGCTCAACTGGTTAAGCACACATGTTTGGTTTGTCATGTGATCACTCTCATCAAGATGCCTTGAGTTCAATTCTTACTCTGCACAAATATATTTTATAGGCACTTTGACAACTTAAGACTCAAAATTTGACTATCCATTAGAGTACAAGCAGTTGCTCATGGGGCTGGAGGCAGGTGGTGTGTCATTCATTGCTGTGGTTGGACCTCGGTGCCTTGTTTGGGTGTTGCTGAGGCCTGCAGGGTCAATTCTGGTTGTTTGAGTATACTGGTGCTGGTGCCTTTGCTGGCATTGGTGCTGGCATCTTTGTTTTGTTGTTGTCATGGGGTCCTGGGTCTATTCCTCATTGTCCTGGGTACATGGCACTCATTTGAGTCTGATGTTGTATTGTGGGTGCTCACCAGGTGGGTATCCCCTTGTGGGGTCTCCTGGCATCCCCCTGTACACTCCCGACCCTTATCAACACCCTCATATCCTGCTTGCACAGGGAGGGGAGATTTGGCAGCTGCTGGTGTGGTAGCTTGGTTCGCGTCGAGACCCTTCGTGAGGTGGAGTTTGGTTCTTAAATAACACAGAAAAACAATTAATTAGTTGAGTAAAAAATGAAGGAAAAAAACTTACCCTAGGGTGCTGTTGTAGCAGTTGCATGAGAGTGGTGGCAGGTGGAGACAGAGTGGTGGTTGGAGTGAACCATGAGACTTAGTTTCCCTTTGGGTCCAAAATCCACATGTTGGAAGATCCTGCTGACCTTGAAAATCTGTAGGGGCTGACTTTCAAAAGAAAGCTTATTTGGCACCACACTTAAACCTGTATTTCGATGGCATGTTCGTTGGGTTATAAAGACAAGTCCTTGTACCTCGGACTCATAACTGCGAAAGCTTGCAAAGAAGTTCAAAGAATTTCGAGTGTGTGCAAAGTTGTTTCAAAGTTTTTTGAGGATAATGATGAGAATAGGGTGTGGAAAGTACAAAAGGGTGATGGGAGTCAAAGGTGACAGGAGATGATTGAGACAATAGGTATAAGGGCAACCTCAGCCTCTAGCAAAGGGAAATCCAAAGTTAAAATTATACTACATATTACAGGGATTGGGGATGCACCTAGCAAAGGGAATTCTGAAGAGAAAACTCTAAGGATCCCTTTGCTGATGCCCAGTATATGTGAAGATGGCAAAAATCAAATAATAACCTAAAAATAGAAAAGGTGGAGATAGGCAGATCAAGGCCATCAAATGACATCATACCAAGGGGTAGATGTCGGAAGGGGTGCTCTGCCTCTAAATATAAAACTGTCAACATGCACAAACATAATAGAAAGGGAAATTAGTAATAAAATCAGGAAAAATCATAGAAAATGAAGAATAGAAGGAAATGAAGTGAGGAAAAATCTAGAACAAATGTAAAAAATAGGAGAAACACACAGGGCACCCCCCTAGTCCCCTTACATCACCCCCTCTCTAAGATGCATCACCCCAATGCATTCAAAATTGCATACAACCAAAGTCTGTGACTTGAATGCGATGCAGTGCAGCAGTGTGCCGTCAGTGGAATTCCTTGACTAACCGAGGGGCATTCACATCTGACTCTTTGACCCATGAGTTCTCCTCATACCCATAACCCTTCCAATGTACCAAATACTGGAGTTTTCCTTGATGCAACCAGCTGTCCAAGATTGACTCAGATTCGTATTGGGGTTCTCCCTAGATCACTGTAGGTGGTGGTGGTGGGTGTGAATGGCATCCAGGGAATGAATCTGGGGGAGCTGGAAGGAGTTTGACAACATGGAAGACTGGGTGGAGTCTGGACATGGAGGCTGGGAGGTGTAGATGATAGGCATGCATTCCAACACACTTGATGATGGGGAAAGGTCCCAGGAAGCGATGAGCAAGTTTCTTGGATGGATGCATAGTGGAGATGTCACTGGAGTCAAGATAAACTCGATCACCAACCTTGTACTGAGGGGTCAGAGAATGGCATTGGTTGTAAAAGCATGCCATGTCATCTTTTGCCTTTGCTAAGGCTGCCTTTGCCTCCTCCAAGCTATCCCGCATGCATTCTGTAAACTCATTCACCATCTCGATGTGTGAGGGAGTTTGGTGAGGTTCAAATCCCATGTGTGGATGTCGTCCAGTGTCTAAGAGGAAAGGGGTCTGTTGAGTGGAAGCATGGACATGGTTGTTGTATCTGAACTCAGCCAAGGGGAGAAGATAGTCCAAATTGTCCTGGTGTTCATTGACAAAGATGTGGATGTACTGCTCCAGTTCCTGGTTGACTCACTCAGTCTGGCCATCAGTTTGTGGGTGATAAGTGGTCAAAGCAAGGAGTTTGATTCCCAGGAGTTGGTACAGCTCGCGAGTGAACTCTGCCATGAACTGAGGGCCACAATCAGAGAGGAAAGCACCAGGAAGTCCATGTAGTTTCCACACATGGTGGAGGTAAAGTCAGGCAGCACCCAGGGCACTGACAGTAGTGTGAGTGGGAATGAAGTGAGCCCGTTTTCCCACTGAATCAACTGTGCATATCACTGCATCAAAAACCCATTCGACTCTGGCAACTCTACCACAAAGTCAATGCTGACAACATCCCAACGACCCTCTGGAACAAGAAGAGGGTGAAGCTCGCCAATGGGTTTGCAACGAAGAATCTTGGTACATAAGCAAAAGTCACAAGTGTGACAATACTGACCAATGAGCTGTGACATTTGTGGCCACCAATAATTCTGTGAGATGAGCTCCAAGGTCTTCCAGCATCCAGGATGACCAGCAATCTGTGAGTCATGGTGTTGTGATATGATGCGCCGGTGAAGGTCTGGGTCATTGAGGATATAGATGTGATCCCTGAAATACAACAAGTCCTCTTTTTCAGCCCACTCTGCCGCATGCAAGGAAAGGGTGGATCCCTTCCTCAGTTCTTTAACAGCTCAGGCAACAACATCCTTGTGTAAACCGCTATGGTTTGCATGACAAATGTCATGTAGGATGTCCCGCTCCTCGCCCTGGGGTGTGATGCCTTCCAGTGCCCGAATGGTGAACAGGTCTGGCTGCAACAACACAATGCTTTGGTTGTCATTGCTGCCATCCCCATGGTCTGCACATTGGGAGAGGGCATTGGTCTTCCCCATGCTGCAACCTGGACAGTGGTGCAAGGAGAAGTCAAATCTGGATAGATACAGGGACCGACAAGCTTGACAATGGTTCAATTTCTTGGCCATCATAAAGTACTCAAGATTCTTGTGATCTGTCCAAATTTCCACCTTGTGTTGGGCACCCTCAAGGAAGTGTTGCCACTCCTCCAGCGCACGCATTATCGCCAACATCTCCTTGTCATGGATCTTGTAATTTCACTCTACAGCACTAAGGCTTTGGGAGTAGAATGCAACAGGATGCCACTTCTGGTCCTCTGGAGACTGCTGAGACAACACAGCACCCATCGCAAAGTCAAACTGTCAGCTTCTACATGAAAAGGACGCAAATCATCAGCAAAGGTAAGAATGGGAGCAGAAGTGACCATCTCCTTAAGCTTTTCAATGCCTCCTGTTGTGCATTATCTCACCTCCATGCCTCCTTTCCTGTCATGTTGAACAGTGGTCATGCATGATGTGAGAAATCCTTGATAAAACACCAATAGAAATTGATGAAGCCCAGGAAAGACTGCACCTCTTTCTTGTTTGTGGGCATCAGCCAAGCCATGACCCCGTTCACCTTGATAGGATCCATCTCCACCTGACCCTCCGAGATAATCAGGCTGAGGTACTCAATTTTGGTCTTCTCAAACTCGCACTTGTCCTGATGAAGGTAGAGTTTGTACCGTTGAAGCTGTTCTAGGATGAGGTGCGTGATGTGATGGTGCTCTTCAACTGTGCAAGTGAAGATGAGGATGTCATTGAGATAGATACAAACAATGCCTTTGAGGATGAGGTCATGGAAAATGTCATTCATCATGGTCTGAAAGGTGGCAGGACTATTAGTGAGGCCAAAGAACATGATGAGCAGTTCAAAAAGACCCCGGTTGGTATGAAAGGCTGCCTTCCACTCATCTCCCTCCTTTATCCTCACATTATTGTAGCCCCACCAGACGTCGAGCTTGTTGAAGTATCAGGCTCCATGGAGCTGGTTCACGAGTTCAGAGATGAAAGGTAATGGGTAGCAAGTTTTGACTGTGATGTCATTGAGCCTTCTGTAGTCTTGAACTGGTCAAAGTGAGCCATCCTTCTTCTTGACAAAGAAAAAGGGAGAGGCCATGGGTGAATTCAATGGTCGAATATGTCCAGAGGCCAGGTGCTCCTCAATAAACTGGTCAAGCTGTCATTGTTCTTCAGGAGAGAGAGGATAGACCTTGCAGGATGAAGGGGTTGCACCAGGGGTGAGTTCGATTGCATGATCCCATGGCTTGCATGCAGGGAGAGAGTCGAACGATTCCTTAAAGAACACATCTCCAAACTCATGGAGATGAGGGATCAAGGAACTAGTAGAGGATTTAGCAGCATTGTTTTTGTGGAAGGCCTCGGCGAGGCATTGGGATATGTTCAATGTAGCACACACCTTGTGCGATGGACAAATCATAGTGTAGAAGATCCAATCACCTTCCTCCACTTCCTCTGGCTCCTCCTCATTATCATCCGAGTCCAGCATCAGATCAGGAACCCCTTCTAACTCCACTTCAGGTATAGGCAGGGGTCTGGCACGACACTTCTGAATACATCGTATTGTGGCCTTCTGTCCATGATGTTCTTGCCTGGCTTCTGTGAAACAAGTACGACAGTGGGATGGACATCGGCTCATGGTAACCTCCCCAGTATGCCAGTCAACCTCTGGGATATGGTCTCAAAGCCACAGATAGCCCAAAATCACCTTTTGCTTTCCTAATTGAGTGACAGCAAAAAGGGCATGCTCACTATGATCTTTGTAATGGAGGACCAGGTTACAACCTCTCGGATGGCATCAGCTTCATTTGGGGACCCATCCACATCATACACAGGTATTGGATGCAAGAGTGAACGAGTATTTAGGCAATGTTGTTGTGCGAGATGGGCATTGATGAAGAGACCAGTCGCACCAGAGTCCAGGAGTGCAGGGACACCGAGTATCTGTCCAGTGTTGGTCATCTGCAGTTCAATTGCTAGGTTCAAGGAATGTGTAAAGGGAGTGGATGCAACAATATATTTGTGTGGTAGATTATGCTCCCATGATTTAATTTTGGGGTGTGGAGCAGAGGGAGAGGTGGGAAGAGCAGGTATGTCTTCAGCCGACTTCAAAGGGTCAGAGAGGGGAACAGTCACAGAAATGGATTCATTCTCCAGGGATTCAACTGACAAGACTTCAAAGTGGTTATGGACAGGCAGTGAGGGCATACGATTCACTTGTTGCAAATAGAAAAATCCTGCTCCTCTACAATGTCTGACTTGATATCCTCTGCAACCTGATCCTTCGCTTCCTCAACATCTACAAGCGCCAACAAGTCTTGGAGGAGTTCATCTCGCCCCTCGGGGGTGAGCATGCGGATATCCTGATGATGGGGACATGCTCCAGCCTGTGACCAGTTTCCCCACAGTAGTAGCAGAGATCCAATCTATGTGCATGGCTGCAGGCTGCATCAACATCAATTGGTACCGGGACATTGATGGCTGGTGTGGGAGTCTGATGAACAGGAATGGGGTTAAGGTGGGGAAGGGTTCAATTGAAGGTGTAGGGCACATGAGTGGTAGTTGGAGCACGGAATGCAGCATTAAACACCACATTTGTGAGTTGGTTCTCATCACAGAGTGAAGCAGCTTCATATCAAGCATAGATATCATTGTCTGCTGGGCATCCTTCCAACATCTGTGCAATCTGGTCCTGAATTTCTTGATTGAGGCCCCATTGGAACTTCACCACCACTGGTAGCCCACTTCCATATCCTGCCATGTCCACCAAATCCTTAAACTTGTCAATATAATTGTCCACAGATCGATGCACCTGGTGGCAAGAGGATGACTTGAGTCATGTCACTGCTTGGTGGCACTCGTTGAGGGGACAAAAGTGGTGTACAAACTCAGCTCAAAAGTCACCCCAAGTGGAGAAAGGTAGAGAACCGAGTTCTTTAGCTTGATGCAGAATACAGTCCATGTAGAGATAGGCACGTTCAGATTTCATGTATGTGAAGGCCCAATAAATTTTTGCAGCCTCATTGACAAATTGATGCAACTGGAGACTGATGTATAACTCACAGGAATTAAGGAATGCACATCCCTGTGCACATGCACCATTAAATTCAGTGGGGGGAGACAGTTTGATCTGGGCATGCTCTTTAGTGGGCACATTTGGCAGCACATCATTGTTGGGTGCACTTGGAGTCGCAATTGGGGGAATATTGGTCATAGGGTTAGTCTGGAGGGTCCTGATGAAGTTTTTGATTGTAGATTTAAGTGAATCCATTTGAATGGCAGCGCAGTAAAGGCGAGACTGTCTGGAACGGTGTGTAGGGAGTCTGTGGAGCTTTGGGAAGTGTTGTCCAATCTGTACCTGCCTATCTTGGGCAGTGCATATTTTGGGCCTTAGGGGAGAGTTTTCTACTATAAGGGCAACCTCAGCCTCTAGCAAAGGGAAATCCAAAGTTAAAATTATACTACATATTACAGGGATTGGGGACGCACCTAGCAAAGGGAATTCTGAAGAGAAAACTCTAAGGATCCCTTTGCTGATGCCCAGTATATGTGAAGATGACAAAAATCAAATAATAACCTAAAAATAGAAAAGGTGGAGATAGGCAGATCAAGGCCACCAAATGACATCATACCAAGGGGTAGATGTCAGAAGGGGTGCTCCACCTCTAAATATAAAACTGTCAACATGCACAAACATGATAGAAAGGGAAATTAGTAATAAAATCTGGAAAAATCATAGAAAATGAAGAATAGAAGGAAATGAAGTGAGGAAAAATATAGAACAAACATAAAAAAATAGTAGAAACACACAGGGCACCCCCATAGTCCACTTACAATAGGAGAGAGTTTAGAGATGGTACGACAAATTTCAAAGAAGTTTGCAATGACTCACAGAACTTTAGAGCTAAGATGAGGTGCTGGAACTCAAGAGGGAAACTCCTGAGTCAGACTAATACAATATATGAGGGACTGATGAACAATATATTCTTCTCCCATGTTGTATAGTAGTACAAGACTATATAAGGTTTGGGGAAACAGTACTAAAAAGGAAATAAGGCCATGAGGCAAACATGAGGAAGACATAATGCAAGGAAAAAGGTGTCCAAATCACAAAGTAATGAGAAATGATCAAGAAGAAAATGTGCAAAGTCATAATATATCAAAGGTACTTGTCCTATTGTTCCAATAAATGAAAGAAATGTCAGAAAACATCACAATGTGTCCTAAAAAGTGAAATGTCTTGTCTCCTCATGTCTGGTGTGCTCATTATGTGATGTGGCAACATGTAGCAAGTGTGGAATGTGTGTCCAAAGGTCTGTGCAACAGGGGTGCAGCAGCTGGAGGCACTATAAGTGCTGCAAAGTAGTTCAAATAATTTCAGAGCATTGTGGAGCATTTCAGAGGCATTTCATGACTTCATAGAACTTTGCACATGTTCATAGAAATTCATAGTGTTGGGGGGGATGTGTCAGAGTATGTGGGAACATTTCCAGAGCTTGGAGGATGAGGTGGACCTATCAGCAACAGGCATCTTCTGGTCTTTTTCATATTGGTCAACAATCCCTGTTGGAGAATTATCCTCTGTGCGACACTGGTAGTATAATTTGTGACTTACCTTTCCAATGGTATCCAGCTGGTACTCTCAAATCTTTCTGCTCCCAGATTTTCACCTTCAGAAGTTCCCAATTTCAAAAAGACTTGTGCTTTGAGCTTAGTGAACTCCCAAGAATAGCAAGTGTTGTTGATGCTAGATGCATGGGATGAGTAGGAATGTTCTTGAAATTCAAAGCACTCTACCATTGTCAAGTCGATCTGCAGTTGCACCCAAGATTCCTAATGCATCAAGACATCATTTCAGGTCATCTTTGGCTTCCTGGGTAGGTTTTTCCTCTGGCCAAGTGGATGTGAATGATGGAATATAACAATAATGTAGGGTTTCTTGCAATCCTTCAAAGTGTAAACAATCTTTTGTCCAGGGCAATCACAGTGGACCAATTGACACTGTACTGAATGTCCATGCTTAAAATGAACATGCTCTGTATGAAATCCAAGAGTCAATAATATTCTTAAACGTGTGACCCATAATTACTGACTACAATGTTGTTGCTGACAATGGTATGGATGAAGTATCATGGCATAACCCATTTCACATTTCACCAGGTCAGGAGATTCTATGTGTTCCCCATTCATCAACTGGAAGAGAATAGTCTCACTAACTTTCAAAGGGATTGGGGCATATATATGCTGCCATCTCTCTGACTTCTCCCATTTGCTGCAACCAACAAAGTGGGCTTTTCCTTCATTTGATGGTGGCTGAGTATCAGCAGTCAGCCCACAATCTTGAATTGTTGGCTTGGTCAAACTCACTTTGCTCAGCAGCTTCAGCACTGCACACCCATCACAAGATTTCTTGCATTTCATTGATACAATCAATCAAAAAAATCTGGTATACCACAGGTTACAACACCTAAGATATCGGCTACTGAGAAACAAGCCCATACATGTCAGTTATTCCAAGCACTGTGTCACCATCTGCCATGTTTTGACCCTTTTCCCTCTCAAAGAGTTCTTGTGTCTTTGTAAAATCATTACCATCCATGCATTCATAGCCAGAAAGCAATCCATCATCAAACTTAGTTGTACAGGAACATGTCAGTGGAAATGGAACATAATACTGTAAAAACTGATGTAAACCTTCTCTGCTTTCACAGACCCATTGGTAGCCTCATTCAATGCTGATGCTGGAGGGCTGTAAAGAGGTAGAATGAGTAAATTGGTTTCACTATATAGTTGTGTCACTCACACAGCCACTTTGCCAGATTGGGCCTATCAATTCTCAAATGTACAGTTCATATCAGTTGACATTCACCCAGGAATACTTGTTTTGAGCACTGAAGGGCAATTTCTTCAGGCATTCCTGTTATTCCACATCACAAAAATCACTTTGGCAAGCAGTTTAATCATGTCTCACCAATTGCCAATTTATGTGACCACAAATTCTTTTTGATCACTTTTTCAAGCCATTTCTTCACCCATTCTGGAGACATTGGAGTATAGCAGGCAAGATGGGGGAGGCTCAGAGGTGCACAATGGCCCATTGGGCTACATTCAACTGCTTTTCATTGCACCCCAATATGGACCGATGGATAAAATATGCTAGTAGATATAACCCTGAATCTCATACACTAGTGGACATAACCCTGAATCTCATTAACAAATGATGGATCAGCATATGTTAGCTATTGAGAACCAAAACTCATGATTTGACAAAAGTTTACCTATTTGGCTGTCCAGGCCAAATAGCTTAGTAGCTAATATTACTCAAGTTATTGTACCTCTCCCAGTCTTCCAATAAATATCAGGATTATGCTTGCATAACCACAGACATCCTATTATGAGATTGGTTTTCCTGAGATCCCACACTTCAAACATGGCTTGTTCCTGATGCCCCTGATACTTTAGTACCATGGTCTCCTCCTCCTTAATGGTTCCTCCATGATTTACTGTTCCATCAATATTATACACTATTATCAGTTGCAATAGCTTGTATGTGCTAATACTGTTTCTGGTAATTAAGGACCAATTAATAAATAATCCTGTAGCGCTGCTATTGAACAATGCTTCCACATCAATTGCTGTGTGCATGTCCACTGTCTTCAATCCCACAGTCAAGGTGGTTTTGGGTTCTATTCATGCAGAGTGAATAAAGAATACAGGGGTTTTCAGAAATAGTGTTTGCCAATTTTCCTTGTCACATGATTTACAACAGTTGTGCTCCTCATCAATTTCCTTTTCTGGTTTGCCTTGGGTTTCCTCAGATACTAGTACATTATAACAATTCTGGGTCAACCTTCACTGGGACTCTTCCACAAAATTCCGCTGCCTGCCTTCCTCCTGCTTCACTTCCTCAATTGTAGCTTGCCTGATTTTTATGTCCTAACTGCCCACAGTTAAAACATTTAAGTGGGGCTAGTCTCCCTGCTTGATCAACCTCCATAGTGTCTGGTGCTGCTGACTCCACAACAATAGGTGTCACTGCCATGGCCAGTGGCAGTGCCCTCAGAGTTTGCACCTGAGGTGCCTTTCCTTTCTCAGACTTTCCCCCTGATGGCTTTCCAAATTTACTGCTTCCATACATCAACTTCAATTCTGCCTGTTCCTGCCAATATTGCCAATCAAGGCACATCACCCAATTATACCACTTGTCCAACTTCTCTGGCATGGAAGGTAGTCAATAGATAGACTTGAATAAAGAAGGATTTAATTCTGCTTTCAAAAATTCTACCAACACAGCTTCTTCCATGTCCATTTGCGAAGCTTCCACTTTGAACTGCAAAATAAATTCATCTGCCATTAGGGAACCTTGGTGCTTTTAATTTGGCATTGGCTGTTGCATTCAGATTAGGGTCCCCAAACTGTGCCTCCAATCTTTCCAAAAATTCCTTGAAAGTTGCAAGTGGTTTATTTCCTGCAGCAATTTGATTAATAGCCTCATTTCTCCAGAACTGTGCTTTCCCCCCCTGAATGTATGAGAGAGCAAAAATTATCCTAGACTCAGCTGTACAAACTCTGGCTTCCTCCCATGAATATACAATACTATAGAGCTGATGAATGATTTGTGTTCTCCATGGTACCATCAAAGATTTGCAGGGGCACGTACTTAGGTAAGTGCACTTTTCCATTTTCAGACTTCTCCGCCATCTGCACATCATCCTGTGACACCCACTCCACCATCTCCTCCATCTCATCATCTCTGTCTACTGTCGTCTCTGGCTGTACTTCTGCTTGTCTGGGCTGTGATGCTGCCAACACTGACACTAATTGTGACACTTGCACCATAAGCGCATCAATCTTTGCCTCTAGCACTGGTGTGGGAATGGGATTAGGACCAGGATTAGAAGTTGGTGGTTTGGACATAATGGATAGATCTGTGATGAATCGCTTCTTCAGCTAAGGTTCCTGATCTCGGAGTTATCACTGAATTCAGCTTGTAACTAAAATAGTCATCTGAATAGAGTAATGTAAATCATAACTAAACCAGATCCAATCAGTTGTCTGGTTGCAGCTATTTTAATGATGAGTGCTGCCTCTCAATCACTGGCAGTTGCAATGTAAGGTGAGGCCTGGCATCAGTTTACAAAAGAAAAGTAGATTATGTATATACAAGTACTTCCAGCTCATGCCAAAAGGATGAGTAATCAGATGTGGTGCAATGAAACAATGATGTATGTGCAAATAAGAGAAGGCAGACTGATATGGGAAGCTGTGTTCTTCTGTTAAGGTGACACTCACTATCTGCTAGCTAAGACCATGCAGGTTCTCTCTACAAGAAGGGGCGGGATGCATGTGCATGATGGGGAAATTAATGGTTTTGATGTGAGGGGTTATTAATAGAATAGTTGGTTGAGAAAGGTGTTTCACACTACAAGTATAGGTTGAATACCTAAGAGAACACAACTGGGGTCCCCTAGGTGTGTATTCAAGGTTTATATACTATGCTACATATATTGTACATTGTTGCTACTGATGCACATGTACATGCACATATACATTGACACATGTGAAATATTTGATTGACATGTGACTCATCAACATTTGGAGTGGTCACATGCAGTGTCATGTAGCATAATTCAGTGTAATGTAGTGTAATTCAACATAATAAAATAAAAATGAAATTTTATTAGGTAATGGGGCTGTTTCCTAACAATGGTGATGTCACAATAGGTGCTGACATGGGAAGGTCACCCAACACCCATTCCAGATTTGGTGTGGATGGCACTGGTGTGGCTTTCTTCAGTAAAGGACCAGGTATCTAAGTATAGCTTAATGACACATTGTGACACATCAAATCAGACTCACATTTTCCTTTTTCTTAAGTCCAGTTGCTTGCACCTCCATTTCTTGCTATTTCCACTGGCCAATCTTCCTAGATTTGTCAGAAACTTCATTTTCTTGAGCATAGGCATTGTACATGATGCATTAAGTTTTTTATTGTTGACCTAAATTTGGCTGGGGGCTAA
The DNA here is from genome assembly GCA_026075535.2 of Tricholoma matsutake. Taxonomy (NCBI): domain Eukaryota; kingdom Fungi; phylum Basidiomycota; class Agaricomycetes; order Agaricales; family Tricholomataceae; genus Tricholoma; species Tricholoma matsutake. The sequence goes on along the minus strand of AP026548.1, from coordinate 7,378,546 downwards.
ATATAGCTACTAAAAATCATACTCCTCGCTCAATTCTTACAAATTTAAAATTTCAGCCCTGAAGAATTGAAGTTTTTTACTTTCTGTTCCTTGGGCCCAGATTTGGTTAAAAGTTGCCCATTACAAAGTCTTATTGAATTTTTCAATTTGTCATGCAAAGTACCATTTATGAAATGTGATCTTGTTGAGTATGAATGATGACTATCTTAACTAATTTTGGCAATTTCCATGACCATGTGACAAGCACAGCACAAAAAAGACTTTTGTTGAAAATTGTATCACAACAGGGGAAAATACACCATCACTGGGTGCAAGGCACAATACTGTTGGAGAAGTAGTGTGGAAGTACCCTGACAGTATTCCTAACATTGTCAACAGACTTTGCCAGAAGTATTTTGACAGTATCATATCATATTTTGACAGTACTGAAGGTATGCAAGTAGTATCTTAGATTGGTATGAATACGGGCAAAATATCTCTTGGTGAGTATGATGACAGTATTAAGAATACTTCTACAATACTGACATGATACCTCCCCAGACATATCATGCTGTGCAGCCAGCATGTGCCTGCTGGACACATTGTAATTACAGTATGATGTAATAACAACCAAAGCACATTGGCACTGCATGACCCACTACTTTATTGTTCTTGGGTTTTTTGGTGTTGTGGAATATGCAAACAACTTTCAATTATATTTTATTTTATGGGATGTGTAATATTGGCTTCAGGCATCAGCAATATGGCAATTTAGTTTCCAGTTTTTTTTCAGTTTCCTGGGTTGTGTGAAACCTGGGAACCAGGAAACCGGGAAACCATCATGGGCTGCTACTCTACAGTGATTTACTACAGTATAAATCTAGGTAATAAAATAATAAATTTGTGGTCATTGGAAGGGAGTGTGCTCTCCCAACACTCAAGATGATTCATTGTGAGGAATGTAGTATCTATTCAAGGGGCAATTGTCTACATATTACAAATGCTTTGGTATCTAAGTAATCCATCATAAGTAATCATGTGATTGCATTGTCATGTAATGTGATCATGTCACATCATGAATATGTGTAGTGAGAGAAGGCCTTCTCTTACACTCTCTCCCATTTTAAACAATTTTATCTCCCTGTGGTTTTTGACTCCCAATTCTTGAGTGCCATTGTCTCTAACAGTTCTGATCTGGGTAGCCACAAGTCAGATTTGGGGCCATAGCCTTTCCATCAGATCAAGTATTGTTCTCTGTGGCCCTGAGGCCACTCGTCTAAAATTTGCTCGATAAAATACTATCTTGTTCCTTTGGGTGTTATGATAGGGCCAGGTCTCTCCATTCGCAGTGTGGGAAACAGGTTGTCATCATTGGCAATGTGCAGTTTGAGTTATGATATGTGGAATGTTGTGCATTGTGAAGAGGGTGCAGGTAATGCAAGTCTGTAAGTGGATGTTTTGGGGAATGCCTCCACAATCTCATATGGTCCATCCCAGTGCAGCATAAATTTAGCGACCCTCCCGCTTCATTTCTGCATGTACTCATGCCTTCGGTGAGCAGTTTTCATCATCACTCTATCTCCTACTGTGAATTCAGGGTCGGCAGCTCGATCTTTATTTGGGTGGTGTGCTTGTGAGATTTTTGCTGCAAGAAGGCAATCTTTAGCTGTGTCCACTTCATTGTTAATTCTCTCTATCAGTTTTCTGGTGGTAGTCATCTCCACCTCATGGGGTGCTTTGTCATTGTCAAGTTTCGAGATCAGGGGAAGTAAGATACGCAGTGATTGGCCAGTCTTCAGGATGAAAGGGGAGACTTCAGTGGAGGCATTTGTGGTATTCATGATGTTGAAATGCACTTGGGGCAATGCTTTGGCCCAACCACTCTGATTTCTCTCAACATGATATCTTAAACATTGAACAACTGTCTTGTTAGATCATTCTGATGCTCCATCAGTTTCGGGGTGGTATGCTGTCGACATTTTGTGTTTGATTCCAGTCATTTCCATGAGGCTCTTCCAAAATTTCAAGACAAAAAGGTGATCGTGGTCAGTGATGATTTCTAATGGGCATCCATTTTCACAGTACCACACATTGAAAAACAATTTTGCGAACTCCTTGGTGGTCATGTCCACTCTGCATGGGGCAATCTGGATGTCAGCCCCCAATTGGTCAGACATTGTGATGATCAGATCAAAACTGTCATCAAGAGAAAGGGGACCCACGAAATTGATTGCAACAGAATTAAAATGTTTATCTGGAATAGGGAGGGGGTGTAAGGGACCAGGAATTTTACTCATAGCTGATTTGTTCCTTTGGCAAGGTGTGCAGCCGGGGATGTATGCCAAAATCAAGTCCTTCCTCATGTTTGGCCAATAAAAGTCACCCCTGAGTGCCAGGTAAGATTTCTCGCCTCCAAAATGACCCAAATGGTCATGTGCTAGTCAAAACAGTTGTTCTTGAAGATCCTTGTGTTTTGGAATGATCAGTCTGTTGCCAATGAAGAGTAGGCCATTCTTGAACATGAATCCAAGTTTTGAGTCTGTAACGTTTTGCTTAATGTCTCCCAGGATCCCGATGGTCCAGGTGTCTCATGTGTATCCTTTTCTGATTCTCCCAAATAGTTTTGGGTTTGATTCAATGTCAAAAACAGCATTGATTGGTGTCGCAAGACTAATAGGATCTGGTAGTCTTGATAGGGCATCTGCAACTGAATTATCTTCTCCCTTGATGTAGGTAATCGAGTACTCATATTGCGACAGGTACTCCATCCACCTCACCTGGCAGAGTGATAAATCTCATTGTCTGTCAAAATTTTTGATCGTTTTGTGATCGGTGTAAATGTTGATGTGGGTGCCTAATAAGTCCACCCTCCATTTTGCTAATGCACACATGATGCTCAGCATTTACTGTTCATGGATGGGGTAGTGCAACTCAGGACCCTTTAGCTGTCTGCTCTCAAAGGCAACTGGTTTCACACTCTCCCAATTCTCTCTGAAAGAGAGTAACACACCTGTTCTCCTCTTCCTCACGTTGCAAGTTATGAAAATTTTGTTTTTGCCAGGATTATGGTGATCGATTGTTGTCAAGAAATCCTGGCTAAGGACCAGATCTTTGATGGACTCAAACGCATGCTGATGTTCCTGGGTCCAGTCCAGGAAAAGTTTATTGCACTCTTTTTTTGTTAAGGGGGTAAGGATGGTGGTGTGTTCAGCAAGAGCAGGTAAGAAGGCACTGATATATCTGACAAGGCCCAGAAATTGTTGCACCTGTTTGGCAGAGCAGGGTGCAGGCCAGTCTAATATTTGTCTCACCTTCTCGCTGTCAGCCTCGATTCCATTTGCAGAGATGTGGTGTCCAAGGAAGTTGATAAATAATGATGATTTTTTTGTTGAACAGTAAAGGTGTGCCTCATGCAATGCTTGTAAAACTGCAGTTACATTTGCCTTATGCTCGGCAAGTGTAGCTGACCAAATAATAATGTCGTCTAGGTAGACATGGCAGATCCAGCTGATCAGTTCTCCCAATGTGACCATCACTTGTTGTTGGTGTGTGGCCAGGGAATTTCTCATGCCCATGGGCATGACAACCCATTCCCATAACCCGAAAGGTGTTAATGTAGCAGTATATTTTATGTGATCAGGGTGAACCAGTGTTTGAAAAAAAGAGTTTGTCATGTCGATCTTTCCCCATATCTTCCCCTTCACACAATCTGCCAAGATGTCATCAATATGTGGAAGTGGGTAGTTATCTGGGGCTGTAATTTTGTTAAGTTTCCTATAATCATTAACCCACCTCGGTAGAACAGTGGGATCTGTTTTCAGGATGATAAATGAGGGCAATGCATATGGTGAGGAAGAAGGTCATATTCAGCCCACTTTCAAGTGTTGCTCAATTAATGTCTTCTAACCATCTCAATATTTCCTGGGGCAGGAATATGCCTGACTGACAGAGATTGGGGCTCTGGGCTGTACCTCAATGTGGTGGTACACTTCAGTTGGATCTTTCACATGTGGGATGTCAGAGGGAAAACAGTCTGCAAACCGAGTCTTATAGGTCATGTCTAACTTTTCCAAGATGCTCACCGATGCAAGTTCCTCTATTCATTTCTTGATTGTAGCAATTATACATGGGTCTTGTTGTATGCACCTCAAAGTCGAAATATGCTGGGTTTTCCACGAAGAGACAACAGAGTTCATCATGCACCACTTTCATGTTCTTCTGAGTTTGTGTGTGGCCCAGTTTAGTGGCCTGGGTTGCCACTTTCCATTGCTCTTGAGCAGATAGTTGCAGATTTTTATGTTCCACTCTTGGGGGGTTCAGGAGGTCATAGCCTGTTTCTTTAGCAACAGTGGTGGATAGTTCCGCATTGACGATGATTTTGTTTCATTTCAGGAAATCCAATCCAAGTATGATTTAGGCATGAAGGTTCAGACAAATGATTGCATTAACAACTTGGGCTTTCCATAATGCATCGGGCAACTGCAGGTGTACTTTACAATATTCTGATAATATAGAGTCTGACTTTCTCTGTCCATTTACAAAGGCACCAGTGACTTGAAACAGTTTGAATAATTTGCATCACTTGAGACCAAGGACCTCGACCATCTCAGATCAAATAAGCACTGGGGGAGAACCATGATCAATAAGGGCATGGATTGGGTTGGCGCACAGGTGAAAGGGGCATCGATACAGCAGTTCCACCACAAGTGAGGGGGAAAGGAGAAAAAGTTAGGCACATACTCTGATGCCTCGCCCTCAGACATCTCAAAGCTATCCTCATCCTCAGTTTCAAAGATCCCAGCCACAACAGTAGGTTTGGTTGCATTGAATGCAATCTGGGCCTTGAGTGCTTTGGATAAGGTGACATTCCTGCATGCCTCTGCTGTCGGTTGTCCTTTGTTTCCGAGTGGGCAGTCACTCATGAAATGCCCTGCGTAGAACAATCTGCAATGGAAACAACTGTGATGAGCTTTGAGAAGGTCATGTTCTGCTTGGGTGAGGTTAGCCATGAAAGGTTGGATGGTATTAGTCGTGTTGCCAAGTACTTGACATGGCAGACGGGGTCATACTGCTGCTGGGGTGGGTGCTAAGGGTGCAGGTGGTTTTTGAGGTCGTGCAGCCTGCTGCCTGCACAATTTTGAGCCACTCATTGCATTTGCTCTGGTTTTCAACATCTAGGAGATGAATGTGTTGGATCCAAGATTCAAGATCAGTGATACCATCCAGAGTACCATGTGTGTTGTTTGCATTGTATGAGGTCTTGAACGTACAGGATAGGCATGGAACAAGGTGGGCTTGAATCTTCATTTTTTCAATATAATAGTCAGAGCTGGCAATCCCCAACTCTGAGTTCACCTCCCATACCACTTCAGTCCAGGAGAGGAAATCTTGAGTGCCCTGAGTCGAGATCTGTATGGCCACCAAGTTGTCCTGCCACATTCCTTGGCAAGAACTTCTTTTTGAACTCCAATATAAATGTGGGGAATGTGAGGAGGAGAAGGTGGTCATGGTGAGTATTGACCCATGACTGGATCGACAAGCTTTCAAAGTTGTAAATAATGTTTACTATGCATTCATCCTCTGGAATCTTCTTATTCTGAAAAAATGGCCAACAGGAGTTCTCGAAGATATGCATGGCTGCAATCGTGATGTGTCCAGCAGATAAAATGGGGGCATGGTTACCTTTCCCACCACTAACAACAGCAGGGGCATATGGTGTGTTGTCCATTGCAGGGCTGGTGTCAGAGTTGGAGTCAGAGGAGTCAGGGGCAAGGGTCGAGGGTCCCATCAGGTGGTGGGTAGGAACAGGGATGGGCAAGACAGGTGGTGACATGGTGGTCAGTGAATCAGGTGGTGTTGTGAGAGGGCTGGAGGTAGGGGGCAGTGCAATGTTACATGCCCTACTCTGGGTGGTGAGAGAGATATGAGTGGATGGCATTTGAGACAGGTTTGATATAAGGGTTTGCATGGGGATTCTTGCTCCAGTCGCTTGGTTAAACAAGTGTGTATATATGTGCCAGGGTTGTGATTGTATGTGTGGTGGGTGGTGATGCAATTAGCCTATGACATGGTATATCTGGCATTGGTATTTGTGGTGGGCATGGCATGAAATACCAAAGAAGTTGCAGGTGATACCAGGAAAAAAGGGGGGGAGGGGGGGGGGGGGGGGGTTAACACAGGAATAACACAGGGGGGGTAGTCGCTGGGCAGTGTGCTGGAATTGATCCCGTTTCCTTTTGTGTACCTGAAAGGAATCACGCTCATCACAAAAAAAAAGTGGAAGGGAGTGTGCTCTCCCAACACTCAAGATGATTCATTGTGAGGAATGTGGGGAATGTGGTATCTATTCAAGGGGGGATTGTCTATATATTACAAATGCTTTGGTATCTAAGTAATCTGTCATAAGTAATCATGTGATCACATAGTCATGTAACATGATCATGTTGCATCGTGAATATGTGTAGTAAGAGAAGGCCTTCTCTTATAATTGTTCCCTGCCATTCATTATTGTCCATGCCATCTGTTGTTCATTGTCCATTGTCCCCATGGTCTGTTGCCCTGCCAATGCCAGATGTTGTTTGGGTGCTTTGCATTCCAGGGGTGTTCACTCATCTGTGTGGTCATCCAGGTGGTGTGTTGCAGGTGGTAATGCAGTGCGGTTGGTTTGTTGTGGTTGTGGTTCAATGTGGGAAGTTGTCTGGTAAGTGGTTTCACTTTTGTTTTTTGGGAGCACAAATATGACCACATGGTCTGTGCATAGCCACAGGGTATATAACCACCCACCAAATGATTACTTTGTCCCAGGCTTGTCCCACTGAACATAAATAGTAATAATTAGTACTTACATTAGTTCTTTTTTCTTACCAGTATAAGTACATCCATTATGCATACTGTAAAAGACTGGACCTTAAAATGCTACTGTGGTTTCTGTAGTTTCCATAGCACTTCAATTTGAGAGGTTTCCTGGAAACTGGACATGGATTTCCAGGTTCTGAAGTTTTCTGGTTTTTTCTGGTTTTTTTCTGGTTTTATTCAGTTTCTTTGGTTGAGCAACCACTGGAAACTAAAATGCTTAATTACTGATGGCCCATAGGGATGGCAGGAGATTTTGGCATTGGATTTTGCAAGTAATAGGTAGGAATGATTGTAATGTACTGAGGTGGCCCATTCTGTCTGGTCTCACCCATGTCTGAGAATGAAAATATAATGATGGAAAAAGAATGGCATTGGTGATACATATTAAATTTTGATCATCACATCAGATGTGGAAATGTTATGACTGGCTGTAGCAGTGTGGTTGATGTTCAGCTGGCAGATTGTCAGATGGTGGTCAGCAAAGGGGTTGGAGTGTAATCCTGGGGCTTACTCATCCTTTGCTCCTATTTAGACACCTGTCAGATTCCCCCATATATATCTACTAACTTGTCATCTTCTGACCATCTTATCTTTCCCTCTTACATTCACTATAGCCACTGCTGTATATTCCCTGCACCTTCTCGCTTTCATTATATACTCTGATCCTATTCTGTTCTGGCCAAATCAGTGAAGCTTAACTCTAATCAAGGTAAGCTTACACTTTTTTTTTTGAATACAGATCAGAACTGTCAGGTCATTACTGCTGTGCTAGCTGCTCGCCATTCCTTATTTTTTTTCAAACTGTCGCAAAGAAAATCTTCCACCCCAGCGACACATGCATCGACACATCTGCATCCTACTGTCTCTGCTCTGAGCACCCCAGCATCGCACCGAACAGCAGCCAATCCATCAGGCCCTGCCTCCACGCCATCATGTTACCCTGTTGCAGTTGCAACTTTGCTGTTGACACTGATTGCTGAAACCAACAACAACAACAAACAATCAGCTGTTTTCGCGCATATAGCCACTCCCACTGCATCACCTTGTCACCACCACACTGATTCCGACTCCTCTTCCAACTATGAAATTTTCACCTCTCACACATCACATACCTCATTCGCTATGTCCTTCATTCCCAACCAAGTTGCTGTCGTCGAACATGTACACCAATCAAAATCACCCATTCTTCTTGCTGGCAAGATTGATCCTGCTGTTATGTGCACATTTGAATTGGGCTGCCTTGACTTTTTCAATTGCAAAGAGGTCAAAGAAGATGACCAAGTCCACAAGATTCTCGGCTGCTTCAGAGACTCCCATATCTGTGACTGGATTAGCGGTGATTGCAATCATCTCCTCACACTTAGTGTTTTGAGGTCCAGTTGGGTTGCAGTCTTTTGCAGTCTTTTTAAAATTTAAACTCCTCCTACTACCTCAAACAATAAGATAAAATCATGAAAATATTTGAGCAGATAGATCTGGCCAAAGACTGGGGTGTCATCTCTGGAACATAAGGAATCTGGTCAGTGATTGTCAATATAATCACAAAATTTAATCATGCATAGAGAAGTGAAAATAATGGGGGGTCCTCTCTTTGACAAAATGATTTCATTCAGCCATTGCTGAGATACAGCAAAATAGCAAAAGACCGGACCTTGAAACACTACTCACGCTCTCCTTCTCCGACTTCATGGCAGAACTCAGGGCTAACTATCTTGACCCAGACTGGGAACTAACTGTCCACCACTGCATTCTTGCAGCCACGCTTAAACAAAATCAATCATTCTGGGACTGGTTTTCCCACATGCAGTCCCTCAACTCCCTGCTAGCCAATACTCCATCACACTTCTCAGACACCTCTCTCCATGAAAAACTGGAAGCTGGTCTCGACCCAGAACTTACCCATCGCTGCAATGCTAACAAAGTTGACAAGATCCTCACCCTACACCTGTGGGCATTAGAAGTGAAATGCCATGACGAGAATTGCTGAGCAGATTTGAAACAGGCTCAGGAAGTCACCAAAGAAGTTTTCAACAGATGTGAAGACACTAGCAAATGTTGCCGCAACAATGGTGGCCCTGCCACTGTGGCTACCTACACTGCAAATGCCCGTGCTGCTATCTCCGCTGCTATTGCCAGCACTATTCAACATCTAACAGCACTCACCAATGGAGAGTGAGAACAGCTTGACAACAACCATGGCTGTCAAAAGTGTCGTCAACTCAATGTCTACCACATCTCTAAGAATTGTCCCAATGGATTCCCAGATGCAGCAATGTACACTGGGCTAATCAACCAGCCCTTGCACCCACCGCCTCCAACTGCACCCATTGCACCCACCCCTACCATTGTCACCCCTGTGGTGGGCATGAGCTCTGGCAACAGCTCAGGAAACAGAAACCTACCTTGGCCAATTGCCGCCATAGGGTCCTGGGCTGAAGATACTGCTGCAACCTTTCCCTCCGCTTCATTGGCACTGGGAGAGGGGTCCGACACCAAAGATGAAGATGCTGATGAGGTGAGTGCTCCTTTCCATGCCCCCCACCTCTGGTGGAAGGGTCAGGTAACCGGTCCCGACACAGAATTTCCCCTTACCATTCCTATGCTGTTAGACAATGGCACTCATGTTGTGCTCATATACACAGACTTAGTAAACAAACTCGGCTTATGCCATCACCTACTGCCCAAACCTGAAACTGTCGATGTTGCTGTCAAAACCTCCAATGCATTATCATGAACGACTCTTACAGAATGGGTAAGACTTTCTGTGACTTCTGAAGACAGACTATGGACTTCTCAAAACATACACACTCTGATAGCACTAAACCTTTGCACTTCAATCATACTGGGACTACTGTTCTTAACACATAATAGTATTGTAACTGACCATGCCACATGAACATGCATACATAAACGTAACAATTATGACTTGTTGAATCTGCTGCCACTGCCACCACTGAAACAGAAGAAACTAAAACTGAAAGAACAATTAAAAGAAGTGCGAGCTGGCCGTAAACTGGTACTGGCTGAATTGACATATGTGCTGAGTGCTCGGAGATGACTGATGTCATTTGACTACATCAAGGCAGTCAACATTGTGGGAGCAGTGAACACACGAGTAGAAACACTCAACCCATCTCGCAGAACTCATGCACCATGAAGACCAACTGAAGGCAGAATATCATGAAATCTTCAAACCCATTCCACACATGGATCTGTTGCCAATGGATGTCCAGGCCCATAACAAACTGAAAATGCTGAGCAAGTTATCCACAAACCTATCAATGCCCACGTAAATTCTGTGAGGCATGGGGTACCTTGATCCAAAAACACCTGGATGCTGGGCACATCAGACCATCAGTGTCACCCTGTGCATCACCCGCCTTCATCATCCCCAAGGCAGACCCTACTGTACTGCCACACTGGGTCAATGACTACTGACAACTGAACACCAACACCATCATCGACTCACACCCACTGCCAAGAGTAGATGATATTCTCAATGATTGCACCAAGGGAAAAATTTGGGTGACCATCGATATGACCGACAGCTTTTTCCAAACAAGGATGCACCCTGATGACATCCCTCTAACAGCTGTATCAACACCCTTTGGTCTGTATTAATGGCTTGTCATGCCAATGGGACTTTGTAATGCACCTGCAATCCATCAATGGAGGGTTGTGGTTGCTCTCCATGAATACATTGGGAAAACTTGCCATGTATATCTAGATGACATTGTCATATGGTCAAACACAATTGAAGAACATCACCGCAATGTGAGGACCATTCTCAATGCTCTCTGTGCTGCACGCTTGTACTGCAACCCCAAAAAGACACAACTTTACTGCTCCTCAATTGATTTTTTGGGACATCACATCTCATCCAAAGGCATCGAGGTGGACTCACAAAAAGTGGAATGCATCCTGGCATGGCCACAACCCTGTTCTGCCACAGACATGTGCCAGTTCCTTGGCCTTGTCCGCTACTTAGCCTCATTCCTCCCAAACCTCACAACACACACCACTGTCCTAACCCCACTCATGACTGCTGAAGTGACACATTCATTCCACGCATGGACCACTGAACATCAATTTGCATTTGAGGCTGTTAAAGCAATTGTTGTCAGCTGCAACTGTCTAACAACGATAGACCACTCTGACCTCGAAAGCAAAATCTTTGTCACCACAGATGCCAGTGACTACTGCTCTGGGGCAGTGCTCTCTTTTGGCAAAACATGGGAGACCGCTCGACCTGTCACCTTCAACTCTATGACCTTCAAAGGTGCCGAGTTGAACTACCCGGTGCATGAAAAGGAGATGCTTGCCATCATCAGAGCCTTATGGAAATGGAGAGTGGACCTTGTCGGCAGCTCATTCACAATATTCACAGATCATAAAACTCTTGAAAACTTCAACACTCAACCAGACTTGTCACACCCCCAGGCATGATGGATGGAATTCATGTCACAATTTGATGCAAAGATTGTGTACATCAAAGGGGAACATAACACTGTTGCAGATGCATTATCCTGCTTACCAGTTAAGGTCTGTGTCTCTAGCGAAACGGCTGTATGCAATGCTAGATCACCTTATGATTACTGCCCTGATGACAATGATGAGAACATTATGACCATCAATGCTGTCCTGCCCACAACACATGCTTGCCCACTGCTGTCTGCACACACACTGGCTGAGACTGACATTGCGTCAATGCAGGCTGTCACCTCTGTGCTGTCCATATCCCAAGATCCAGCATTGACCACCGCCATAATAGAGGGATATGAGACAGACCCTTGGTGTAAGAAATTATGCAACACTGCACCGGGAATGCCAACAATCAAGGAAAAAGACAAACTGCTGTTCATTGGGAACCATCTGGTCATCCCTTCAAACGGTAACATTTGAGAATCTCTATTCCGTCTTGCCCACGACTCACCAGGCCACTTTGGATTTGAGAAATCTTATGGCACATTATGGACATCATACTACTGGCTGAACATGCACTGAGACTTTGAATCTGCATATGTCCCAAGCTGCTCAGAATGCCAATGCAACAAATCAAAAACAACATGACCAGCTGGGCCATTACATCCCTTACCCATACCTGACCAACAAGGTGACTCAGTGGCAATGGATTTCATTGGGCCCTTACCAGAAGACAACAGTTATAACTGTATCTTAACTATGACTGACAGGTTGAATGCTGACATCCAAATCATGGCAACTCACACAGACATCACTGCCCTGGACCTTGCTGGAATCTTTTTTGACCGCTGGTACTGCAAAAATGGACTGCCATTAGAAATCATTTTGGACCATGACAAACTGTTCATGTCAAAGTTCTGGACTGCATTGCATAAACTGATGGGTGTCAAATTGAAAATGTCATCTGCATACCACCCACAAACTGATGGTGCGAGCAAAAGGATGAACAAGACTGTCAATCAAGCCCTGCAATATCATGTGGCCCAGAATCAAAAAGGATCAGGATACTCACCTTTTCAACTGCGAATGGGCCAAAGTCCTTGCCTCATCCCCCCATTAATTGCACCAATTGTAACTACTACACCAGAAGAACAATGTGCAAGAGAACTGATCAAGTGATTACAACAAGATGTTTTTGAAGCTCAGGATAATCTTCTGAAAGCAAAAGTATCCCAAGCAGCCTATGCCAACCTCACTCAAGGAAACGACCTTGAACTCGACATCAGGGATCATGTCATGTTATCAACTAAGAACAGGTGACGACAATACACAGCAAAAGGTGAACAGCGAGTTGCTAAATTTATGCCCAGATTTGATGGTCCATATTCAATTGCAGACATCAACCACAAAGCATCAATGGTCACCCTGAACTTACCGCCCACCTTGAATGTCTACCCCACGTTCCACACTGCAGAGGTGCATCCTTACAATGAGAACAACAGCTCTCTTTTCCCTTCTTGAGAACTCGCACACCCCAGCATGATCATAACTGAGGATGGCATGCAAGAATACTATGTGGACAAAACCATTGATGCATGAAAATGTGGACATGGCATGCAATACCTAGTTTGTTGGCTAGGTTACGGACCCAAAGAAGACAAGTGGCTTCCTGGATTGGAACTTGCGGACAATGCAGTGTTGGACAACTGGTTGGCAGGAAAACAATGAGGGCATCATGTCCAGTTTACTTTCACCATGTCCCTGCCACTGGTAGCTTTTCCCCAAGGGGTTTTTGATGCACCCGACGAGCAGTTTGTAGTTCACACTCACTTACCTTCCCTTTCTGGTTGTCTGGCTGATGTTGCAGAATTTTTGAGAGGGGGGGAGGGTGTAATCCTGGGGCTTACTCATCCTTTGCTCTTATTTAGACACCTGTCAAATTCCCCCATATATATCTACTAACTCATCATCTTCTGACCATCTTATCTTTCCCTCTTATGTTCACTATAGCCACCGCTGTATATTCCCTGCACCTTCTCACTTTCATTATATACTCTGATCCTATTCTGTTCTGGCCGAGTCAGTGAAGCTTAACTCTAATCAAGGTAAGCTTACATGGAGGTGGGCATTCAGTGGAAGGATTGATGGTGATACCACCAGCAAAATATGTTATGGCACCTATTGCCAATGTGCATAATACAGCCTTTTTCAATCTCTGTTGTCTCCTGTTCTTCTGGGTTCCAGCACCAAACCCCGATGCCTCTGAGATTCTTGATTTGATGTGCAATTCCAGGGCAGAAATCACTGCAAGGTGTCTGCCAGTTGGAAGGGTCCTGTTCTAAGTCAAAGTGACAATTTGTGATCTCTTCAGATGCAGTGTGTAAGCCAAAGATGGCCCATTGTGCTATAATCATCTTCAGGTAGAAACAGCAGAAGTTTTGCTGTGTTATCACAAGTCATAGGTAGAAAACAGTGTATTTGGTTGGGTGGAAGTGATGAGAAAGATTTTAGTGTACTGAGGTAGCAGTGGCTCTGTCTGGTCTCACCCATGTCTGAGAATAAAATATAACATGGAATGTGATACCCTTGAATGGAAATAAGTTCTATATTTATCAAATTCACGTGAGTGCATTTCAGTGCCAGAGTGGCCCACAGGACCCACTACTAAAGTAGCAGGAATATAGTATTTATTTTCTGCTGTATGTGGTCTCAGTGTATCCAGCAGCCTCATTCTGGTCACATATACTATGTATCATTCTGATCCATCTAAGCCCACAGAGATCCCATGCTGGGCTCACAGTTGGCTCACAGAGAACTTTTGGGCTTGTTCTGTTCTTTATGTAATCAGCTATGTAATCAAAATGTGTTTGCTGGAAACACAGTGAATTACATTCAAAACAACTATGAACTAAAAGACTCGCTACATCTCATTCAAGTGGCATTCAATCAAATGAACAAAGTTTCCCCTATTCCACAAACCCCAAAAACTCCGTCTTCCATTCCAATATTCTTGCATTCCTCAGCTAACTTTCTCGGTGGCTCGAGGACATCTTCTGTTGTCAACACCCAAGCTCTATAGGAAGGGTCACAGGGAAGAGTCGGAAACAATATGATGAAATTAAACACATACCCCCAGTGCATACCAACTGCTCTCTTAGCCATGATATCTTTGAAGAGACGTACGCTGTCCTGCGGCGCACAGTGGACAGACGACATGATATGTCGAGGCATATATGCCCTGTCACAGTACAACTTTGACTCGCGTCTGAACGTTCACCAGGAATCATTGAGATTTCTCTTACCCGATAGGAATCATAGCAAAGTCAAATCCCCCAAATTTCTGGCCGATCTCTTTGAATACCGGGCAGACGGGTACTTTATCTTCGTCTTGACCATCAGAAACACAGCGGTATCCGGTGTCTCCCCCGAAAAACACCTTCGCAGGAGGGTCCATATTTCTCAACGATACATCTTCAACCTGTTGGGGATGCGAAGGTGATCTGACTTCTTCAATGACCCAACTGGCCCACAATGATTTGCAGTTGTCGATAACACGGCGGCCGGTAAGATGTTGACATGGGGTACAGGTAACGTCGACGACAGCAGTCTGGTTCTGTGCTTCCTGACCAAACAAATCAGGGACTTCCAAGCGCTTTGTATCCCACCAGTCCATGATGTGTATATTCTTTTTCGGAACTCCGTGGTTTTCAAAGAAATGGCCATTACCCAGGGGTGCGAAGAAATGGGGGGTGCGAGTACGGTTGGAGAGAAGGCGAATGGTATGAGAATCTAGACTGTAATATCGGTCAGTTTTATTCGATGGAGGAAAAGTGTACTTACTGATCGTAGTGGTTGTGCTGCCACCAGGCAGATGAATAATAAGTTGTTAAAGATGTAAAGTGAAGGGGCAACTAACTGATATGATGACAGCATCAATTTCAGGTATCTCTTCAATTTTGCAGGGTGCGGCTGATTTCAGGGTTTTTTTCTCCGGGTTCACCATCAGAGCAGCCCAAAGACTCACGAGTATACCGTTTCGGACCCAGCCATTGACTAGGCGAACATCTTTCGCTGAAGACAGGGTCGAACAGAATGCGCACGCCACGCACTCCAGGGTCGGAACGAGAGGGTAGTTCCAGCAGGAAGCAGGCGTGTCCGAGCCATGTTGCCTTAATCTTTTCGCTGGTGTCTTCTTCATCATTAGCTCCAATACCCCATGTCGGTTTGCGGAAGGGTATAAGGGTGCAGGTCTCCTTATTAACGGACGGGAATCGCCAAATCTCGTAGAGCATCTGATATTGGTTTCAGTAAGAGCACGACGTGGGCGGGAAAAACGGCAACGAACGGTAAGCATATCCTTTAGCCATGGTTTGCGAAAGCTCGGCCATGGGTTCTGGAAAGCTGAACCTATGTTATCTACCCAATGATCTGGCTTCGTCTTGCCATCTGGAGGAGGCTTCCTTCCTGCTACGTCCGATACGCGCATACTATAATGCAATTTGTTCGCACCCCCAGGGGTCAAGGTCATTCGTTTTGCAGTCTGTTTAGAGTGCTAACCGTTAAAAGTCTTACCGAAGGCCGAAGTAACGACCGAGGGTCTTGCGTACTATGAGACTGCGGAATTAAGGATGGACGGCGGTCATTTTCAATGTGGGCGAGGGAACTACGCGTCTACACTTGGCAACCTGTCACGTTTCGCTTGACATCCCCGACAGGTCGTGATCACGGGCGAGGGAAGACGACATTTTAGTATTAAGTACCTTCGTTCGGCAGGATGTCACGTTGCGTTTCGTAAGTTACGTCTCGGACAGTCTAGACGAGAATTCCCACCGCAAGCTTTCACCGCGGGTGTCGTGTAACTTTATCTTTCCTCCAATCGAAAGGTAGCCCAACGGAGGTGTCTTATCTGCTGAAAGTTTAGTCAGCATACGCTGGACCAGTCAATAAGGTCAATGAGAAGCTGCGAACGACTTGATTCTGTTAACGTCATCGTGAGAAAAAATTGTCCAACTCTCGAAAGTACTGTAAGTTGAAGTTTACCACCGTGGGGCCAACAAAAAGTCAAATTTGATACTCTTCCGAATCGCACCGGCATGATACTCATGCTGTATAGTATCCTGGCAAGTGTAGTTAACATGATCAACAGCTGGTTCCAAGATCTTTTTGATTCAAACAGAGTTTTTTTAGAATGAATATTTGATAATTATACCTAAAAAGATTAAGTGAAATGCAAAATTTACAAAACGCGATTGAAGGAAACGCGCGCTTGGCTCACGTGATATTGTCAGAGTTGAGAGCAAGTGTCGTCATGTGACTCAAATTGGACATTTTTGCGTGGCCCTAAATTAGGAAACCAGATATTTCGTCCTCCTATAATTTTCGGCAAACCTCAAAGCTGGTTACTCCCCGATGTGATGCATATGTTTATGGTAGTAAGTAGAGGATACGATCGTACACTGGATGTCGGACTAACCCTTCTGCCGAAGCTTTGGGTTAACTTTTTCTGGTACCAATTTACTTAGGCCCTCGACCTCCAAGCCA
This sequence comes from Tricholoma matsutake, assembly GCA_026075535.2. NCBI lineage: Eukaryota > Fungi > Basidiomycota > Agaricomycetes > Agaricales > Tricholomataceae > Tricholoma > Tricholoma matsutake. The sequence continues at coordinate 7,361,749 of AP026548.1, read as the reverse complement.
AAAAGAAAACGTGGTGAGTGCATGGCATTAGAGCGTATTTGCAACCCCTTTTTCATAGATGTAAAAGGAAATTTGTTATGATTGCAATACGCTGATTGGGTGACAGAGCTCCACTTTGGAGTTGCAGATACCCGCTCTATTTTGCAATGCCATCTGTTCAAAACGATATTCAGCACGACCACCTGAAATTCCTGACGTCTTCTTGAACTGAATGCCATCTCAAAGGCAATGGGAATGGTTTCTGAGTTGTCTTTCTCTCTGACGAGATTCGTGCAATGACAGGGGGTTTGTCTTTTAACATATCAACGTTTCTACGAACAAGCCATACTGCAGCGTGTTTTTCATATACCGAAACGCCAAATATGACCGTCACTTGGAGTCTACACGATGTGTTTGGGTTGGTTATATTGTATATAACACCCTCCAGCAAGACATTTCGCCCATCTTCAACCTCCTACGACGACGCTGCAATGGACCAATCTATCCCTTCTCCTACCTCACAAGAATTAGTTCAAGTGGACATGAACGCCTTGGCTAGAGCAACTCTCAAGACCTTCGAGCGTCTCGCCCCGTTTTCCCAGCTTCAAACTTCGTGCGTTGTAGCTCTATTTATAGCTTCTGGCCGTTCACCTTACACTCCTTACACTAGCACTCCTTCGATCGAGGTCACGCAGATCGTAACCAAGATCATCAAGAAGGTATCAGCCTACATCCAAGCCATTGATTCGAGCATCTTGGCTCTCCAGATCGTCCATCAACTGAGCAGCGATGCTGTAGCTTTATGCAATCTCGCTGTTGGGCAAGATGATCAGGATCTGTCGTTTACCCTTATCAGCACCGAGTCAGAACGGCGAAGACGGCTGGATGGGCTGTTGATGCAAGCCGAAAACGCATATGAGAAAGCGCTGAAAGCGCAGGAGACTTTTCGAGAGGTTGAGCAGGATCTATACAAGGTTGGGAGGTGTTATGTCACTCTCGCGTTATGGCTTTACCGATAAGCCTTGTTGCTCTTCACAGATTGCAGCATCGACGAAGGACAATAACTCAATAATCCATATACCCGTCGACCCCGCCCGTCGTGAGTGTGTCGCCTCTTCTTGAAGTGCTTGCTTGACATCACACGCAGCTACAACAATCCAAAGACCTTTGAAAGATCTTGCATTCGATCTCGTCGCTAATCTAGGTGTTCTAACAGAGTTTTTTGTTCACACTTCACACCTTGCTGGTTGCTGTGGCGCAATCAAAGCAGATTTGGCCGCAGGTGGACTTTCTTCCACCGTTACTCAAGCAGTAGATGAAACCGACTCGCTCGTGCATGTGCAATCGATCCGCGCACGATGGATCGCATTTAAAAAGAATACTCTGGAATACCACAAAGTCGTTCGTACCAACAATGTTTTGTAAGGATAATGTATCTAATGAGCTATTCAAAGGTCAAGGATTTGCAAACCCGCTATTCCGATCTTCTGCCTGCCTCCACCATATATTGGACGCTGGCTAACGAGGGTAACACCTCCCAGAAACCTAGGAAGGCGCGCAATGTACGCACTTTCACCGTGAAGGCATCGAATATTTTCCGAGATTGTGTGCTGCATCTTGCCCATCATGCATCCATTCCTGGTGTATGAAGTTGTTCTAATCTTGATGACATCGTGAGTATTTCGGGATTGATGGCGTTTTTTTGAGCTGATGTCATTGGACAGTACTTATTTTGTGTTTATGATCTCACGTTGAATGTCACTCACCTCTTGTCGAACACCAAACAAAGCAATGCTCATCATGATGTTACCCTAACTACGTCTTGCTCCTCTTGAAGCTTGATGCTTGATGTATCAAATCTGTAGAACGTTTGGGTCATCGCATTAAGAAGTTAGCGGATTAACACTGCCGCAGATGTGATTTCCAGAGTCTTTCGCTGCTATTCATCCGCTGTCATTAGCTCCGTTAGTTTATGTCTCTGGCACTCGACAAAGACCTTCCACCGACACCAAGAACTCACCGAGCTTCCTTACCTATAGTGGTAGTGCCGTCCCATCCTTATGTGGCGCTTCCACCCTCCCAGATCCACCCCTCACCAGTTGTTGCACATTTCCATCCTCGACTTCAGCCGCTGCGCTTCGTACCTACTGTTCCTACGCCCAACAATGGCAGCGACGGACGAAAGAAATCTCATGATCAATACAATCGCCTAGAGCACCAACGGCAAGAGCAACGATCTCACTTCTCACACAGACCACCGCTTGCGTCACCTTCCAGGATACAGACCAAGAGCGGACCACACGTCCTGAATTGCTTCCGAAAATACCCCACATCTCGACGTCTCATTTATCTACCCATTTTTATCCCCCTACCGCCCCTTTTTTCCCTCCTCTATCTTGTCACAGGCCACGCCATCCTTCAAATCAATACCTCGTCTGCACATTGGTCGTCACCTCTCCTCCCTTCTGTATATACAGGCGCCACAGGGGGTGCTGTCCTCTCCCTACCCCTCTTTTTTTTATTTTGCCTATTCCTTCCTATATCACCTTCATCTCCCACGCGCGAAGCTCAGGAGGATTTCTTCGATGACAGTTTTATCACTGCATCGCCGGTTAACCTCGCAATGCGAGCGAGAATATATGCGGGATGCTTTTGTTGTGGGGCTTTGATGCTGGGGCTCGGGAGTGCGGCGGGACCCATAGGCGTTACATGCCTAGCGGGAAAAGGCTACAGAGCTGGTATGCCGGTAATGTTGACTCCCGTGGCGGCGGCGGTGGCTGGGGCTTTGGGCGGTGTGGTTTGTTGGGCCGGTCTGCTCATCACGTTTACAACTGGATTTAAATTTTATGAATATGTTCTTTCGAACAGGTGATTGGGTAGAAAGGTCTAGAGGAGCTTAGATTTACTTCTGAATTTCTTTCCGCTGAATGGCGGACCATTCCCGAATGCAGAAATATGTTCACGGGTAAGACACCAGTCCATACGGAAACCTGAACTGCAAGATTATTATTTGTCCAATGCTACATTGTAAGGAAATGTTCAACGTGCTAAACTGTCCCCGAAACCCGAAGCAGGAGTTAAATAAACAATGCATCCCCAATCCATACCATTATGCCTGCCCAAGTCAAGCCCCACGTGAACCCTCCTCTGCCTGTCATCTTCCTACTAACAGCGCCATTCTTGCCCTTGGAGCCATCCACCACCCAATCATGCCACGCCGCCTGCATCTCAATCACGAATGCCTGCCCCTCAGGACTTGTTGTATTATGAGTAGCCAGATTAGGAAAGTCATATGGATTGACCACAGGTGTCAAATAGCCTGCGGGTGTGAAGTGGACCAGCTGCGAGGAATTGTTAGGGTCGATAGCTGACAGAGCCATCCGAGACTTCTCGGCAAGAGAAAGGTGCGAATGCTCTCCCCAGAGAAGGGAGAGGCGATATACGGTACTGGCGAGAAGGGCGGTGGAGGCTGCGTCCAAGAAGTTGACGGATGACGTGACGGGCTGTGACGCGTAGTTGGGGAAAAGGCTCGTGTTTGAGTCCTGATGATAGACCAGTGTAAATATATTATTTGAGAGTAGTATAGATGGTTCCTTACTAGAAATGGATATATTCCTGTATGGATCTCCTTGATCCACGATGCAAGGTCGTTCTGTTGGTTCTTCAACGCGTTCGCGTATTCAGAATTTTTAATGGTACCTAGCACGCGTAGCATTCCTGCCGCCGCCCAGCCATTGCCTACGCAAAAGTGAATTTATAGCTTCAAAGGCAAGACGAACGTACGGCAACGCACCTGTTGACCAATGCCCCGGATCACTTGCATTTACGCCCAGTACAATATGCTTCCAGAGATTATTGGCGGTCGGATCGCGGAGATAAGAACGATAAAGTCGTATCTGATTGTACGCGTCTAGGAGGAGAGTTTGGTTCCGGGTGATGACGCCGTAATAAGCCAAGAAAGGAGGGACCATATATACGAAGTCGCTCCTATGACGTATCGATTAGATCGAGTAACTCACCATAACCTTGCATGCATCGGAGACTGAAACGATATCAAACCATGATGCTCACCAAAGCTGCACCTGCGAAGTACGGTGTGAAATGGCCCCATCGCTTGTCCTCGGCACCCGGAATTGGAGAAAATCAAGCTGGTCCTTGGCCGCACCGGCATAATCCTCTCCTCGTTGACCCGTCCAGTTCGCCAACAAGACAGCAATACCAATAGAAGCCGGATCGGCCGCACTTGCGTCGTTGATGAGAGGTTGCGGACCGGTAGCGTTGTTGTTCGAAGCTGCACGACCGGCGACGACAGTGCTCGCTATATCAAAGAATGGCTGAAGAGCTGAAGAGAGTGAACTTGGAACGGATGAAGGTGGTGGAAGTGGTGTGGACGGAGAGAGAACAGAGAAAGGTGTTGCATTGAAGGATAGGATGGCTTGAGAACGAGTGCCTAATTCCCAACTTGATATTGAATGGGTATACGGTGCATGATAGTATAAGGTCTAGACTGACCTCGCTTGAGCACTTTCTGCAAGACGAGCACTTACGAGAGAAATTTGTGCATCAGTGAGGTTTTGAGACAAAGCGGTTCCAATAAGAAAGGAAGCGAGGAGGACAAGCGAGAGCCTAAGAATAGCTATGACTGATGTCATTTAGCAATAACTATACAGAGCTCATTTGAAAAGGTCCGGCGAAACCGAAGCTGAAAGCTATCATATAAAAGTTTTATGTGGGAGCACGCTGAACTTGAAACTATAGCACCCGCGCAGCCTTGTTGATCTTGCGATCGCCCCATCGCCGCTTCCTCATGGTCAAACACATGTCTACGTAGTCCTTACTATTATTACACACATCTTTCTGTACCTTTCTCATGATTGTAACCGCGATAGTCCCACGACAGACAGACTGTGTCACTGTCATCGCCCGCAGACCACACATCAACCTCAACTTACTGTGTACCATGACCACATACAAGGAAGGAGAGTGTTTTCAGTCCGGTCCATATGAAGGTAGACACTCGCGCGTTGTTGTTTATATCACTGTTCAGATGCCGAAGTATCAAAGTGTAGCATAATTCGGCATCATTGGGTGTAATTTGACATAGTAAAATAAAAATGAAATTTTATTAGGTAATGGGGCAGTTTCCTAACATTACCCCCCTTTTATGCCTCAACTTCCAGGTGAGAAAATATTGCATCTGTCCCCTCTGTGAAATTTTGGTAAAGCTGGAATTTCATCCCCTCATACACCATTCTTGCAATGCAACGTGGAGCATTTGGTTTACATTTAAGGAATTGGGTGATCGTGTTATGCACTCACTTACAATTCTCTTTGGGTTCCCATGCATTATTCTCTTTCGTATAGTTCTTCCACTTTATTAGGAACTCCAATTTATTTCATTGAAGATGAGTCTAGAATTTCTTCAACTACGTATTCTGGAGCACCTTCTACTGTTATCAGAGGTTGTGGAGTGGTTTGTTGGCCAGGAATAGTGGGTAGGCAGTAAGGGCATAGGTGGGACACATTAATCTTGGGATCAATCTTGAATGATCAGGGTAGCAAAATAAATTCCCATGCTATCAAAGCACCCCTCAATGTGTCTGAACTGCTGCACAAAATGGAATGTGACCAATGGATCCTGGATAGTCCTGCTCATCACCGCACTCAACATCATGTTCATATGATGTGCATAACTCAGCCTGCACTGCCACCTCCTCCACTCCTACTGCCAAATGCTAATAATGATGATCTTTTCTTGCTCCTCCCCCTCAATATCACCATCTTCCTGCTCATTTGATGCATAGGGAAGCACAAGGGTTCTCAAGGGTTTTGAGAACTTTAAAATGATTTTGTAAATTATGAGTTCAATTCAACAGCAAATGTCTCAATGCATTAAGAAAAAGGATAGGTAGTAACCCTGCCAAGACTGCTTCTGAAGGCCAAACCCAACAGAATGCCTTCTGAACCAATACTGCCCAAAGTGTTGTACAAAACCCATGGGTTAAACACCAAAGGTTCAAAGTAATGAAAACCTCAGAGTTTGCAGGGGATATTATATTTCTTTTATTTTAACAGCCAGAAATTAAATGTTCCTGCATAATGTTACATGTAAACATTAATGCTTAGCATATGAAGAATGTCTGATAGAGATTTTGAGCTCAACAACTGATTAGAAGCAGGACATTGTTATTGGTAGTAGAAATTTGGTTATTACACTTAGGCTAAAACCCTTGTGCTTCCCTATTGATGCAGCAGCTGGCTGCACTTCCTCCTCTTTCACAGCAAGGCAGAGGAAGAGGCAGAGGTCAAGCAATGCCTAATCCACCTTCTGCTCCACTGTACAACCATCTTCCAGTTCATTTGGCACAGCAATTGGCTGCTTTGCCACCTCTTCCTCCCATTCCTGCTCTGATGCCTTTTGCAGCTTTTTAACCTGTGTATATTGTATGTTGAACAATTTCTACTTTGATGGATTTTGATTTCAGAGTTGATCTCCCTGCTCAACCTGTTGGTCCCCTTCCTCCTCCTCCTCCTCCTCCTCTGCCTGTCCCTGCCTTGCCTGTAGACCTTGCTGTAAGTAGAGCTTTTGTGTTTCTAGATAGAAGAAGGTTGCTAAACACCTCATTAATTCAGTTTGCTCCACCTGCTTTTGCTCCTGTGCCTGCTCCTGCTCAACCTGTTGGTCCCCTTCCTCCTCTGCCCCTGCTTTCACTGTAGACCTTGCTGTAAGTAGAGCTTTTGTGTTTCTTAATGGAAGAAGGTTGCTGGATGCCTTTTGATTCAGTTTGCTCCACCTGCTCTTGCTCCTGTGCCTGCTCCTCAGTTGATTATAAAGGAAGAAGAGCACCTTCCACCAGCACCAGCACCTCATTTACCTTTGCCTCCTGCATGCCAGCCTTTTAGTCCTCATTGGCCTGTCCACTACTTGGGAAAAATGGATGTTCAGTGTTCTGACTGTCATGCTTTTCATTGGATGGCCAAAAAGCTCACCAAATCCTCTAATATTCATCCCAAGTTTGGCATGTGCTGCCTCAGTGGAAAGATCATCTTGCCACCTCTCCATCCCATTCCCTCTGAGCTTCACACAACATCATTCTTTATCACAGGCATGGCCCCCCACTTCAGTGCATCACCAATCTGCATCCACTCTATCCTGCACTTCACTACATCCTGTTGTTTCTGAAAGGTTGCCTGGTTAGGGAACCTCACTCAGTAATCAGACAGACAGACAGGAATAGGTTATCTTCATTGCAAGAGAGGAAGGGACTTTAGTACTATACAGTAGAAAGAATAATTAACTATACCTTCATTGCAAGAGAGGAGGGGACAGGGCAACGAAGGGAAAGACAGCCTACTACCTATAGTATGCTAAAAGTAGCTATCCGCCTTGTAAATATCGAGAATACAGCTGCATCAAGACTTTCTATACATGGCAGGGTCGCATCATGATGTTGGAATGATGGGAATGCATCATCCTTGGGGATTGATGGCAGTGATGGGAATTTGATGGGAATTTGATGTGAATTTGATCGGAATGTTTAGTGGGCGCAGATTGATGTGGAATTGATCAGAACATGATATTGGGCATTGTTTCATGGTCTGATTCTATATTTAGCCATTCTTTGATGCAGATATTGATGAATACATTACACTCCTCCATCTATTCTGGTCGGATTCTGGTCAGAATGCCTATTCCAATCAGAATTTCCAGAATTCTGGGGAATTCCATTTACATATATTTTTCTCACAATTCATAATTCCGATCAGACTGGAGGGTCAATTTTACCCCTGGAATCCCCAGAATCTACCCAGACTCATTTTTACCTGGAACAGTCAGATCAACTGGATGCATGGAAACTAGCATAACTGGATTAACCAGAATAACCAGAATGCATGTGCTTTCCCAAATAAAAGTTTGACATACAACAAGAATTGAACACGACCTTGGGTCTGCACACATAATAACATGCTTAATCACTGAGCTACCAAGTAATTAATCATCTATATACATTTAATACCTTTATTACCCAACCAAGGTGCATAGTTAACCACAGCCATTAATGGAATACACATACATGCATATTGCATGACATGTGACACATGACTGCCAGCTCACAACCATCACCACCACCGTCATCAACACTGCCTCCACTCTACCACCACTACTACATGTGCACCCACCACCAGCACTCCCATGCCCACTCCCACCATCACCACCACCTTCAAATGAGCTGACTGGATGGAATGTGGGCCCAAATGATGGCAACTGTCATTTGGGCTGTAGATAAGTTTTTCTTTTTCTTTCTTTTTTTGTTTTTTGTTTTATCAATGAACTAATTGTATTTTATTGCTTTTTAGGCTGTATACTACTGGGGATGACCTGCCACAACAAAAAATATGCAACCCATGCCCATGCCCACCCGATCCCCTCCTCCACATTCGAATGGGATGTGAGGCTGTTGACATGGGCTAGGAGGGTGCTGAGGGATGCCAGGAGACCCCAGAAGGGGGTTACATGCATAGTAAGCACCCACCAACCCCTGTACATGTGCCACATTACACTGACATGCCCAAACCCCTCCCCCCCACCAAAAAAAAAAAAAAAAGACAGAAATCCAAATGGGGGATGACAGCAACAAATGACAACAAGCCACCCACCCCCAGCCTCATGAGCAACTGCTTGTGGGGTGGATCATGGGTGGAATGATGCCCAGGCACAGGGACAGGAGACAACAACAAGCCACCCACCCCCAGCCTCACAAGCAACTGCTTGTGGGGTGGATCATGGGTGGAACAACAACAATGACAAGCCACCCCCCCAGCCTCATGAGCAACTGCTCATGGGGTGGATCATGGGTGGAACAACAATGATGATAACAAGCAGCAGCAATAATGAGGAGCAGCAGGGAGCAAGACGATGAACGACAACACACCACCCACCCCCAGCCTCATGAGCAAATGCTTGTGCAGTGGGTCATGGGTGGAATGATAATGATGAGTAAGCAACAGGGAAGGACAATGTGCGCAATGTGACACCCCAAGGATGGCAGGGCTGTGTCCCCTCCCCCTCCCCTGCATTTCGTGTGGGGAGGGTGTTTTTGTAGTTTTAATTATTTAATATTATTGCACCTCCCCCTCCCCCATTTTGTCTGTGGGGGAGGGTTTTTTTTTCTTGATGTTTTTACCTCCCCCCTTGTGCTGAATGCAAGGGGTTAGTTTTATGTATATATATAATCAAATTTAAAAAAATTTGATCTTAATTATCTACTTTGAAAAAATGAAGTTGTGAGTTTGAGTGTCAGAAATAAACTTTATAGTAGCCAGCTAATAATTCTCCTGTGGCTCAACTGGTTGAACAGTGTTTGGTTTGTCACATGATGAATTTATCATGAGGCCTTGAGTTCAATCCTTGCTCTGCGCAAATTAATTTTGTAGGCAACTGAGGAACTTCAGGACTCAAAGAAGAGGGGAGAAAATGTGTGATTGGCTGATTTTCCTTTTCTTGCACAAGAGTAGCTCCTTTCATGGGGTGGACAGCATTCAGTTGGGCAATCCGCCCTTCTGACCACCTTTTAAATGGGTTCCAGCCCATATGGCAGTGGCATGGGCAGATTATGGACTGAAAATGTGATGCATCAATTATGTAAGACACTAAATCACCTCAATATTGTATCATCACTAGGGGTTGACACACTCCTCTGATAGCGTCAAAAATTGCAGGAATAGTGATGTTGAAGTGATCAGAAGATTCTGGCCAGAATTCTTTTTGAAATTTGTTTCTTCTTATGTTTGTAGATTTTAATAACTTGTGCAAAAAAGCGAAAACACAAAATGTATTCTGGACAATGTCTTCAAAATGTAAATAACTACAACTTTCCCCTGCAAAACTAGTTTGTGGGTGTTGTGTGTGAAGCTGTATCGATGATGCAAGTTGTATACCATGATCTCAGCCACATTATATTTACATAAGCTGGACAAAGTTTGGCAGGTGCTGCCAAATTCTGTCCTATTTGGTTTTATTTGGTCCCCCACCAAAATGACAATCTTGCTCATGAACCATGGTATCCCGGCTATTAGGCCTTCCTCAAGCACCCCGCTTGCCCAAATTGTGCACAATATTGATGTCTTAGTATATTTACACAAGATGTCAGTAGTACTAGATAAGTATGTAGCCTAGAAATTATATATATGTCATTCCCAAAATTATAAAGACACTACTCCTTGTCCATCTCCCAGTCATCATCAAGAAGATCGACATCATTATCCAAGATTGGCTCAACAACCGGTGCATCTACACCTGAGGATTCTCCAGATGACTCCCTTGTGTTGTACCACATCACAGCCACTATCAATGCAGCTAATTTCTCCAGCCTATTTGGGAGCTCATTCTTTTTCAGAACAAGGTTATCTCCATTAAACCTGTGCCACTCGAGTTGGAGATCCATATCTTTTTTGATCATCTTTAGGTTTGGGTCCTCGAGCTTTGCCATGTCGAATTCACAGTCAACTGCAAAGATCTTCTTGGCATATTCAGCTTTCTTCTCAGCTTTGTTTCTGTCACCCTGGAGCTTCTCATCTACAAGTTCACGAGCAGCATTCACCTGCACCTCTCGTCGTTGCTTCTCATGACCCTCGCCATTTATGATATGTGTGGTTGAGCACAGAAATTTTCTGTCCTCTGGTGTGCTCAGCATGGCATCCATAAACGCCTGCATATTATTGTGTTTGTACATCTTGTGGGCATTGTGCACTTCCAGCATCATATTTGGAGCCTTTTGTTTTGCAACCCACATAGCCCCAAGAGCACCTTCATTATGGTTGTTTGTAATGGGTACCCAAGCATTCTGTCTGAAGCTCAGATGCCTTGGCAATCTCACCCCCTGGTTCATACTCAGATGAAAACCACTCCCATGTCTCAGGAGCTCCTTCCAAGAATGCAACCAGTGCACCATGTAGGTGGGGGAGGGTCGGGGCTAAAGCTTGTATAGCATATATTGCCTCTGGTTGGTCCCATCCTTTTCCATCCATTGATCCTTTCTCATGTGCTGCTTCAGGACTGCATAGGAGTTTGGGTTCTGCTATAAGCTTTCGACAGTGAGCCCTTACCCGCTCATGAAGGGGACCTAAGTTTAGCCCATTTGAGTGCTGGTGCTGAGCACTGCGAACTTCCCGCATGTATGGATGAGTGATTGCTTGCCCATACAATGCAAGTGCACAGAGTTCTGTAAGGGTTGGAATGTCATGTAGAGCCTTCCAGATGTTACTTTCCATATGATTGAAGCTTTTGGTTCTCTTTCTTGTTTCATATGAACTCGAGGAGCTGAATGTAGATGACAAGGTGTACTATGACTTCGGCTGCACCCTCAGAATATGGTGATTGTTAAGGGCGAAGCCTCAACCACTCGATATAGTCAAGGCCGTTTGACAAGGTGCTTCCTCAACAAGTTGTTTGGCACTAGCCTTACTCGGAGCATCCGACGTAAGATAGATAGTGCACTCTAGCAGGCCTTCTGCATAGAGTCGTTCGGGTTCATGCACTAAGGGGCTTCCTTAGTGGTTTTGAGTAAGTTCATGAGTTCACAGTTAAGGCTGTAGATTGCCTAGATCTAAACTAAGGACATCCCTACTACGAGTTGCAGTACTTATACTACGAGGGAGGTCCTTATCGTCCAATCGGAAAGATAGATGTGTATCAAGTGAGAATAGAAACAATAGGCCTCATGCCTTGCATGAGGCATCCGATGTCATGGAGTGCTGTGGCGCAGCATGTCAGGAAACAATAAGAGATAAGCCTCATGCCTAGCATGAGGCGTCTGATGTCATGGACCTCATGTCAGGGGGCTGTCGTATCACAGCATGTGTGGGAGTGGGTTCAGGTGCATGGAGTCACCATGCGTCAAGGGTGCCTTCCACGGGAAGGGGATCGAATGCATGCAGTCAACATGCGTCGTGTGTGTGTCTGATGTCAAGGACATGCCCTAGGCATGAATCAAGGGGTGCCTCCTGTCTGGAGGGGATCATTGGGTGTGTCGGGTTCCATGAGTTACAAGGAAAATTGTAACATTACCCCCCCGCTATGGTCGAAAGTCCCACACTTCGACCTAAATCTTCATCTCTCCTTCATGGTCTGATTGGGCATGGTCTGGTTATGTGGGTAGGTTGGTACCTCTTCTTATATGCCATCAGGATCTCAGGGGCATTCTTCAGGTTTGATTCGGGTTCCCATGTGTTTTCAGATGTTGGGTAGTCAACCCATTTCACAAGGTAACGGCGTGTCTTGCCATGCTTCTTGTGTGCAATGATCGCTTCCACCTCGTATTCATTTTCTCCTTCCACAAGGTCGGGTGGTGGAGTCAGGAAGTTTCACCCATGAGTGTCATTCTCATGGTATCGCGTGAGTAAAGCCGCATGGAATACTGGGTGGATCTTCCATCCCGGCGGCAGTTTCAATCAGTATGTCATTCTTGACAAGGTGTCTTCAATCACAAAGGGCCCTTCTTGTTTTGGCGCCAGTTTTCTCGTTGGGTAGCCAATCTTCAGGTTCTTGGAGTCAAGCCATACTTGTTCTCCAACCTTGAACGGTTCGTATCGCCCTTTCTTTCGGGCAGCCATAGCCTGTCTGGCTAGTTTGTGTGCAGCAAGAGCTTCCCTTCTTGCAGAGAGAAGTCCTTGGATTCTCTGTTCGGTGGCCGGCACATTCGTTTTTTTGTAAGGGGTGGGGATAGCGCATAGTTGATATCCCATCATCAAGTAAAACGGTGAGTGTTTTACTGTGGAGTGCATCTTCTGGTTGTGCGCAAATTCTGCCATTGGGAGATAACGCTCCCAATCTTCGGGTTTGTTTGAACAGAACATGCGGAGGTAAACCTCCAGCTCTTGGTTTACTCGCTCCATTTCTCCGTCGGTCTGGGGGTGATAGGCGGTGCTCATGGATAGCTTAATCCCGAGCAATCGTCTGAGTTCTCAGAAGAGTTTGGATGCAAATCAAGGGTCTCTGTCTGAGATGATTCTTCTGGGGAGTCCAAATCTTGTGTATACATGGCACAGGTAAAGGTCTGCAGTGCCAAGTGCATCGATCGTCTTCACGCAAGGGATAAAAATTACCCCCTTCATAAGACCATGGTCTACCATGACCATGATTGAGTCAAATCTGTTTATCACGGGCAAGTCCATGATAAAATCTGTCGTTACCAGCTCGAATGGTCTGCTGGCATTAGATGATATCGGTGTTGGCAGTGGGGTCATCGGGTGTGTATTCACTTTCATTTGCTGGCACTTTGCGCAGCCTTCGACATACTTCTTGATGAAGTTGGCCATTCCTGGCCACCAGTAGTCTCGTCGGATCAGTTCGATCATCTGCCATTGTCCAGGGTGTCCTGTCGTGATGCTATCATGGTATTTTCATATGATCGCTCGGTGGAGGGTTTCATCCTGTGGCACGTAGCATCTGTCTTTGAAAAAGAGCAGGCCATCTTCGAATTTCCAGTCCTCCAATGCAGACTTGATTGGGGGAGTTCCATTGTTTTTCAGGGCTCGTAAAGCGTCATTTACAAGGTTGTCCTTCATTATTGCTGAGACGAGGGCTCCCTGGAGCTCAGTGTCAATCGTTTTGATGAACAGTTCATCAGCGAGGATGGTCTTGTCCTCGTTATCGGTGTCTCCTTCAGCTATGTGATCTGCTCTCCTCGATAGGGCATCAGATTGTACCATCTGTGATCCCGGTACATGTTGTAGCTTCAGGTCAAATTGTGACAGGTAGATGGCCCATCTAGCCTGTCGTCGGTTTAGTTTCTGTGGCTGACGGAAGTATGTCAGGTTCTTGTGATTGGATAATACCATCACAGGGAACGGCGTCCCCTGTAGGTAGTGTCTCCATGTTTCTAGCGCTCGGATCACTCCCAGTAGTTCCCTGTCATATATCTCGTAATTTCTTTCGGCTTCGTTGAAAGAATGCGAGATATAGCCACATGGGTGCCAGTCTTCGTTGGTGTCCTGTTGTCTGAGTACTGCACCTGTCACAAATTTCGAGGCATCAGATTCCACCACAAATGGCTTCGTTGCATCTGGCATCAGCAGTACTGGGGCTTCATTGAATTTCCTTTTTAGTGCATCGAACGACTGCTGGCAGTCATTTGTCCATTCAAATTTCTGGTTCTTCTTCATCAAGTCGTTCAGCGGTCTGGCCAGATCCGCGAAGTGTCCAATGAATCTTCAATAGAAGTTCCCAAATCCTAGGAAGGATCTTACATCCTTCACTGTCCTTGGCATGGGCCAGTCCTTGATCCCAGCCAGCTTCGTGTTGTCCATTGCGAGTTCATTGGGCCTGATGATCATGCCCAAGAAGTCAACTTCCTGTACATTGAATTTGCATTTCTCTATTTTCAGGTAGAGATCGCATTGTCATAGTCGTTCAAGGACCCTTTCGGTCCTTATCCGGTGTTCTTCTTCTGTCTTCGAGAAGATCAGGATGTTGTCCATATAGATGACAAGCCATCCTTCATCTAGCATATCTCAGAAGAGATCATTCATCATGGCCTGGAATGTTGCCGGTGAGTTGCACAGCCCAAAGAACATCACCATTGGCTCGAATAGCCCTTGGTTAGTCTTGAATGCTGCCTTCCACTCGTCTCCTTTCTTTATCCATACGTTATGATATCCCCATCAAATATCAAGTTTCGTGAAAAATCTTGCTCTCTTCAGCTTGTCCAAGAGGTCTCCAATCAGTGGCAGGGGGTAGTTGTTCCGGATTGTTCCTTCGTTCAGATAGCGATAGTCTTGGCAAGGTCATAGAGTGTCAGAGTCCTTCTTCGACACAAAGAAAAACGGGGATGCCATGGGTGATTTTGACAGTCGGATGTATCCTTTCTCCAGGTTTTTGTCGAGAAACTCATTGAGTTTCTCTTGTTCTTTCGGTGTCAATGGGTAGACTTTGCAATCTTTCGGTACAAAGCCTTCCTTCAAGTCAATTGCATGATCCCATGGTCTTGATTCCGGGAATCGTTCAGATGTGGCCTTTTCAAATACTGCCTCTATTTCTGGTATTCTGGTGGCAGCAAGTCGTCCAGGGTCTGTTGGCTAGTCTCCTTTCCCTCCTCTTGCTCATGTGCCAGTTGTTGAGATATGGATGTCTTTGCTCTGATCCATATGTTGGAGTTGAGTAGGTACTGTGGGGAGCCCTTGCCTTTCACGAGTCTGCCGATGGTGTTCGTCTTCTGGATGTATTTGTGTGTCGGCTCTCGATGTTCTTCTGTCAGGGGCAGTTCTATGGCTGGTCCGAATAGGCCAATGACTGGTTCGCCTCGCACGTATGCAATCAGTATTGAGTCATCCTCAATCACATCTTGTTCAGGGGTCAGTTCTATCACTCATATTTCCATGCTGGTGTCTGCCAGTAGTTCTTCATCGGGTACCTCTTCAATCTTTACCTGAGGGGGGGTCTCCCTGCGCATAGGTATTTCAGTGTTGATGGTACCATGATCTGGAGTCCTATCATTGTGGGTCGGGGTAGTCTGTTGTCGAGGGTAGTTTATCCTGTTTTGTAGTGTCATTTTCATGTTCCTTTTGCTGGTGCTTTTCTCCCCTGTGGAGGTTAGCAATTCCTTCATCCTTTGCACAATTTGTTGTGCCCTGTTGCATTCTTTGTTTTTGCCCTTTTCCAGCTGTTTCTTCTTCTGGTTTTCTTGGGTCTTGGTGACAGCACGTCGTGCTGCTTCAAGGCCTCTGGCTTGTTTAGGGGTGTTGCTTCTCCTGGTCTTTGCGACAGCTATCTGGACAGAATTTAGTTCTTTTGCTTTCTTTTCTGAAAGCCTTTCTCTTGTTTTTGCCATGGCCAATCGGGCTCGGGCAAGGCTCCTTTCTTTTTCTTTGGTGAGCCTTTCTCTCGTCTTTGCCATGGCTAGTCATACTCGGGCAAGGTTTCTCTCCTTCTCTTCGGAGAGTCTTTTTCTTGTTTTGGCCATGATGTGTCGAATTTGTGCCAGTTTGTTGTTGGGTGCCTCCCTTTCAGTGTCGACCCTGGGGAGCTTTAGGGTATTCGGGAGGGATCATTCAGCTCTTCTCGTCTTCTCCAAGATCCGTTGGATTTGAGCTTGTTGTTCTTTGTCTTGGAACTCAAAGGTTCCCTTTTTCCAATCGATGATCGGATTTATCTCCCACAGCCATGGCAGGCCCAGGATTACCGATTCTTTGCCTAGTCTGGCGACTAGGTATTCTATCGGGTAGCTCCTTCCATTGATGTGGAGTCTTCCCTTCACACATCTGGTGATTGTTCCCTGCTTGTTCAGGGTCCCGTCTACATTCGTGGCCCGGATGGTGCGGCCTAAGGGATATGTTCTGATCCCTTCTCGTTTGACAAAGTTCGAGTCGATAAAGACTCCTCCTGCTCCAGAGTCAAGGAGCACGTTCATTGCAACGTCTTTCCCATTGTCTGACTCAGCTACCCGAATAGACAGGCGCATAGATTGTCTATTCATGGTAGCCAAGAGTACAGACCCTAGGGAGACTACAGTGGTGACTGGCATCGTATCAGGCCGCTGTTCTAAAAACCTGATTCCTCCATGAGGTTGAGGGCTCGTTCCTTTTCTTCTTTGTCTAGTTCATCCAGCATCATGCGGATCTTCTGGTAGGTTCCACCCCAGTCTTCTTCTGGGTGAAGCGGTTTCAGTAGGGAGGAGGTGCTGACCCCGTCTGAGTGGGGTTCTTTCCATCCCTGTGGTCGGACGATCTGTGTCCCAGTTGGTGGCAGATGAAACACAATCCCTTTCGGAGGTGTTCCACGTGTTCTTGGTTCGTCAGTCAGTTGATGTCGAGAGAGGGCTGTCCTTTGTTTGTTGTTTCTTTTGTCATCTGGTTTTGCCTGGTCTTCCCCAGGATTGCCATGGCCCGTTTCCATTGGCCTTCATATTTCAAAGCTGCCTTTATCCAGCCTTTGAGCATGTTGGGCACTGTCTCCATTGTGTGGACCCTCTTCAGTAATTCGGGATGCAGTCCGTCCATGAAGTACTCAATCATGGCTGCATCTTCTGTGATTCCTGTCCTGTCTTTCAGGATGTGGAAGTTCGCCACATATTCTTCGAGGTTCCCTGAACCTTGTTTGAGATTCTTAATCTCTGTCTTTGCCGTTCCAGTGTCGTCGATCGGTGAGAAGGCCTCTAGGACCTTCTGTCGGAAGTCTGCATATTCACCGAGTTCCTTGGACTGGTGTTGGTTGACGAATGCCTGCGCCCAGGCAGCTGCTGTCCCTCCATTCATGAAGGACAGCATGAAGATGATCTTCTTGTCGTTCGTGTCATAGACCTGATCATTGATTCGCAAGTACAGGTCTATCTCCTGCAGGAACTTGGCGGTCTTGGTCTGCTCTCCTGAGAAGTCTGTGGGTGATCAGATTCGAATGTCTTTCATGGACATTGTTGGTGCAGTTGCAGGTTCGGACATCTCATTATAGAGGTCGTCGGTTTCATCTGTTAAGAAGCAGGTGGATGTTTCGGATGGGGGTGCGTGCAGTTGTTCAAAGTCTT
Source organism: Tricholoma matsutake (assembly GCA_026075535.2). Lineage (NCBI taxonomy): Eukaryota > Fungi > Basidiomycota > Agaricomycetes > Agaricales > Tricholomataceae > Tricholoma > Tricholoma matsutake. Next base: position 7,344,254 of record AP026548.1, on the reverse strand, counting down.
CATCGGTGAGGAAATCTCCTCATTGTCTGTTGGTTGATCCATAGAACCAACGCTGTGCTGGGGTCGAGGAACGGACTAGTCTTACATTGTATCGGTACCAAGATGAACCTGGCTGTGGTTCTGCTTCTCTTGGTGGTCGGTCTGGGGTTTGTCTAGACCTGGGTCACTGTGGTGTGTATCGAGATGTATTGCCTACACCTAGGTAGGTGGGCTAGCAGATAGTTTAGATCTTATGTTAAGGGCGAAGCCTCAACCACTCGATCTAGTCAAGGTCATTTGACGAGGTGCTTCCTCAACAAGTCGTTTGGCACTAGCCTTACTCGGAGCATCTGATGTAAGATAGATAGTGCACTCTAGCAGGCCTTCTGCATAGAGTCGTTCGGGTTCACGCACTAAGGGGCTTCCTTAGTGGTTTTGAGTAAGTTCATGAGTTCACAGTTAAGGCTGTAGATTGCCTAGATCTAAACTAAGGACATCCCTACTACGAGTTGCAGTACTTATACTACGAGGGAGGTCCTTATCATCCAATCGGAAAGATAGATGCGTATCAAGTGAGAATAGAAACAATAGGCCTCATGCCTAGCATGAGGCATCCAATGTCATGGACCTCATGTCAGGGGGCTGTCGTATCACAGCATGTGTGGGAGTGGGTTCGGGTGCATGGAGTCACCATGCATCAAGGGTGCCTTCCACGGGAAGGGGATTGAATGCATGCAGTCATCATGTGTCGTGTGTGTGTCTGATGTCAAGGACATGCCCTAGGCATGAATCAAGGGGTCCCTCCTGTCTGGAGGGGATCGTCGGGTGCATCGGGTTCCATGAGTTACAAGGAAAATTGTAACAGTGATTGGCTGATTTTCCTTTTCTTGCACAAGAGTAGCTCCTTTCGTGGGGCAGACAGCATTCAGTTGGGCAATCCACCCTTCCGACCACCTTTTAAATGGGTTCCAGACCATATGGCAGTGGCATGGGCAGATTATGGACTGAAAACACAATGCGACATGTTTTGCAGACTTGACATGTCAATTACATAAGACACTAAATCACCTCAATCTTGTATCATCGCTAGGGGTTGACACACTCCTCTGATAGTGTCAAAAATTGCAGGAATAGTGATGCTGAAGTGATCAGAAGATTTTGGCCAGAATTCTTTTTGAAATTTGTTTCTTCTTATGTTTGTAGATTTTAATAACTTGTGCAAAAAAGCGAAAGCACGAAATGTATTCTGGACAATGTCTTCAAAATGTAAATAACTACAACTTTCCCCTGCAAAACTAGTCTGTGGTGTTGTGTGTGAAGCTGTATCGACAACGCAAGTTGTATACCATGATCTCAGCCACATTATGTTTACATAAGCTGGACAAAGTTTGGCAGGCGCTGCCAGTGCCAGTACCCACAAATTCACCCAGCACGGTTGTGACGCAGCACGTGAGCTTCTGGCAACATGTGATGGGAACATTTCTGTTGACTCAACATTCGTCAATAACGCGTCAACAACAACATCAACAACATCAATGATCGACGACGACGGCGAACAGCAACAGCAGCAGCAAGAGCCCCAGGTATGTTTTTCTCCCTCCGCTAACGTGCTAACTTACGCACAGGCTGGCAAAGCACATCGCTGGCAACTAGCTGCATGCGCACGTGGAGACTCAGGAGGGTTGCCTCCTGAACTTCTCAGGTAATTCTTCTTCTTTCTTCAACTTTTTAAATTCTACTTACAAACAGACTACACGTAGGGAACGGGGACGGGAACGGGGACGAGGGGTTCATGAGTCGCCGCAACGACAGGAAAGACTGCCACCACCAAGACACCACAAGGCGGCAACGGCAACGAGAGCGGGGACGCGGGGAACCAACGAGGAGACCACCGACGGGGCCGGGAGATGTCATCGCCTGGGCCCCACTCGTGAGCTCTTTTCTCGTTCAATTCAAAAATACTAGCGATGTTTTCGCGAGCAGGACTACAGTGCGACCTACACCAAGAAGCACACCTACAACCGCAACGCGAACGAGGCCCGGCAGAAGATGACACCACGGCAAAGACCCCCACGGCGCGACGTGAGCGAGGGGCGGTGACGGGACCACTAGAGCCTAAGCACGACTCCCATGATGGCCCAGGTGGTAGGTGGGGTGCGGCTGCAAGGGAAGTGGACGGAGAGGTAGGGATGAAGCGGAAGGGGTTACGACAGGCGGTTTGCCTTCAGCTACGTACAGGCGCGAGTGACATTCACTGACATAGTCATACTTTTTTATTTTTGTTTAAATTACTTGATGATATTCGTGTTTCGATCACTTTATGATTTCTACTTGAAAGCTCATTCAAAGGACTTCTAGAAAAACTGAGCTCTCTTTGAGTCAACCTCAACCCCCCTTTTGGGGTCTTTGTATATCTTATTGTACAGAGTCTGACACTAATGAACTCTTCTAACCTTTAACTTACGTTGATAACTTGATGCATTTGACGCGATGCGCGTCAACGAACTTTGGCGTTATTTGCAAATCACGTGGTTGCGTCACAACCTGCTGGGTGAATAGCGTTCTGTTCGACGCCTCCTTCGCACAATGCAAACCAGCCTCCCAGATCTCCCTTTTACGAATTATGGAGACGCAGTTCTCGACGCATCTGGTATCCATAGTGCTGCTAAATCCAGTCCACGGACGTATCCTAGGACAGATCTTCGGACCCTCACGACTTGGACCTCCTTCCCGAATGACATTCACCAGGCCATCTTATCTGCAAACACTCACGCACATTTACCTTCCACCCCTTTTGACATCAGTGGTTGGACAATTGCCACCGTTGTTGAGAACGAAGAAAGCATCCGCGCTCACGCAAAAGTCGCATTACATGTACCGGCTGAAGTTGTATTGAGGAGGTTAGGGGTGAACGGACGTTTCGCTATGCCAGGTGGTGGGAATAACGCGATTGTAGGAGATCCGGATTTCTCATGGATCATGTCTCCCGGGGCACAGCCGCACCCGAAAGTTATCGTATGTGTATCAGTCCCTACCTGTGTACTTGTTAAACCCCGCTGGTGTAGGTTGAGTACAAAACTTGGTGGGCAGCGGATCTGGTGAATCTTGTCGCTGCCTTTAATGGCACTCATCATGACGCCCTCAGCCGCCAATCCTTGCATGCTCTCGAGCAGACGTACGGATATATGACCTTCAACAACAACAAGTTTGGTATCCTTACGAATTGGAAGCATGCCTTGTTCCTGCGCCGCGCTGAAACACCGGATCGCAAGACCCTTGAGACCTATCTTGTCGAACTAAACAGACCTGGCCAACCCATCTCGATGCTGAAAGCGTGGGTCGGCATGGTGTTGCTGGCGGAGGACGACTGGTTCTATTCATCCTCTACCCCATCCTCCGCCCCTCCGGGTCGAACCTTTGGAACCTCGAAGGCTGCCTGGAAGGACAGGCAGGGAGCCGTTCGCGACGCTGAAGGATATCATATGCAACCTGTCAATGGTGCATACCAGTGTCGTGCTATTGACTTTCGCCTTTGTCGCTTTGACCTCAGCTCCGCTCGCCGTGGAGCAAATGGTTGTGTAGTAACCACGCGATTTCTACCATCATTTGTTGGGGGTCGTGACCTCCACGTTGTGTGCAAAGTTGTTGATGTCTTGCGCTATCCCGATGCAGCAACTTCACTAGATGATGAAGCCCGCGCCTATGCTGCTCTGCAAGATCTCCAAGGCGAGGTGATACCCGCACTGCACGGCTTCTATGAAGTTTGGGGGATTCTGCAACTCCTTGCTCTGGAACCTGTCGGTAATGCCGTCTCTGAAGATGAACAAATTGACCAGACACTTCGCACAAAGATGAAGGCGGCTCTCCAGCGCATTCACAATGCTGGGTTTATCCACGGCGACATTGCGCGTCGTAACTTTTGTAGAACGGATAGCGGTGACGTTTTTTTGGTAGACTTAGAGAGATGTCAACTTTCTGGGAACCCATCTGAGCTGGGCGATGAGATGGATCAGGTAGACAGGATGTAGATTCTACGTCTGACTGTCACTTGCATAGAAGGTCCTACCTATATGTTTTCAAGGTAGAGCTATCGACTCGGACTATCGTATAAAGAAACTTAAAGATCGACCATTTGAGACATAAGTAGCGTATAGCAGAGTGACAGGAATTTCACTAGCACCCTCACATATCAAATGGCCCACGCAGTGGGGAGTGATACACGCATAATCTGATATTCTGAATAACATCGTTAGAGAGTCAGATCGATAGTAGAGGAAAATGGAATCCACCTACAGACTCGACGAAAGGGTCGGAACTACTTGGGGCTCAGTTTTACGCATGAATCCTCTTCTCTGCGTTGGTTTTTTTTTCATCTTCAGATAGTGAGAATGCCATCCGAGTGGAACTGAGGAAGAGCAAAGGACTGAGGACATTGTACTGAGCAGCGGGAATAGTGAAAGCAGGTAGGCGAAGAGTTTGAAGCAAAAGAAACGAATGAAACTCGAAGAAGAACATCGAAGCTAAGCACCATGCAATTGTTACTAGTTACTTAGTGGGTGAGTACATCATTGCAATTGTTGATGACAAGACACTCTGATCTGGAAATTGGCAGGGGTCGACTCTGGACAGATTTGATCAACAATTAACACTCTGCAAACAATAGATAAAATTTGGGCAGGCCTTAAAAGATGTTCAAATAAATATGAAGAGGGGTCAGATGCTGATGCTTCAATTAACAGGATTGTGGTCACTGCTGTACAATATTGTTATATCATAGCATACAATTATTCAAGCAAAAGAAATGATTTTAGCTATCATTTCCTCTGAACAACATCCTTTCTAGAGATTATCTGGACCCTAAAATGTGCTATCATCCTTCCTAGAGTTTGTAGTTTGCTGACCAGATATTCAGATCCTTGCAAGAAAGGTTCAGGAACTAATGCTTGTACTAACAGAATTGGAATGTATGATTCTATATAAATTTTGAGCTGTGGGTCCTGCATTAGGCCTAGAAATGCTTAGCTTTTTTTGAGAAAACACTGCAAGTACATTAAAATTATCATCAATTAACCAGACCTTAATGCATTTAATCAGGATTAACCCATGAGATATACCTAGTGTTTAAAGGTCCAGTCCAGTCCAGTTTTTGATTTCCAAATGGGGCAACCAGCAACTGCAACCAGTCTAGGACTGACCCAGATATTGGAGGACCACAACCAGACCATTTAGGACCAGTCCTAATTGGTCCATAGACTGAAAAAAGACTGGTTCAGACCAGTCTTTTGTCATAAAATTTATTGTGCCAAATAACCCATATGTATCTCAACAAATATAACCATTACCTCAGATACATTATGTACATGATAGAAGTTGTAATTCTCCGTAGATTGATCCAACATTTAAGCAATTCCATCAAGATTTGACTGAGATATGGCCAAAACCGAAAGGACATGCATTCAAGTTGCAGTTTTTAGTTTGTAATTTGTTTGTAGTCACACTTATTTGGGCTGTCATATCAATAAAATCACAATGTAAGGATGATTAGGTGTGTTGTCATTATTTTTATGATGTCATATAGCTGTACAAAAAAATTTATAGCTCAGGTAATAAGCAATGCAATCAAAGTTGTTCTGATGCAACAAAATACTCATACAAAAATGTTTTTGGTCATATCTCAACCAATTCTGGACCATTTTTGATGATCCAGGGACCGAAAATGAAGTAAATATGTGTGGGAGTAAGGTCCAACATATGTTGGGACAAAAGACCAGTTTTAACCAGTTTTTCATCGGTCCTACTATATTTTTCAAAATGAAAGACCAGCAACTGGACTGAGAAAGACTGGTCCATAAATAGACCACTGGTCCGGTCCTAATCGGACCACTTCAGTTCAGTTTCGTTCTTTTTTTTGGTCCTACAGACTGGACCTTTAAACACTAGATATACCTATAGAACCAATAACTTGTTGAATAAGTGATCGTACATTAGGCAACACCAACACCAACACCAAATATAGTATTAATGATGCACCACAGATTATTAATAGCAGGACATTCTAATTACTGATTATGATTACCAATCAACACATTGAATGCTTGTATATAGTTGTTGTAGATAAACACAATAACAAGTCCATTATACTAGTACTATTATCAAGTCCTCAGAGTCTCAACAGGTTATGGGCCTTGAGCTTAACTGAATCTTTGCATACACTCACTCTTAACACACTGAGCCACTTTTCAAAATGACAGACACATCAAACACACACACAAATGTTTACTGGATCAAACCCTTGACAGGAGCCAAGAATTATGCCGTATGAAAGATCAAAATGATGGACATCTTGATGGGACAAGACTTGTGGGAATATGTCAATGGATCGACTATTCAGCCATCAGACGAGGCAGCAAAAGTGGCATGGGTAAAGAAGGATAGGATGGTGCTATCCACAATCCGATTAAGGGTTGCCAACAAAATGTTGGTATACATCACAAGTTCACACTGTTCAGTAAAAAACAACGGTATATCCATTCAGCGGATTTCTGCAAAACAACGATTGATCCATCAGTAGCAGATTGGGCCCACGTCAGGAAAGACTCGTGTGGGCCCAGTATACAGCTTCACTGAAGAATTCTCAGCGGCAGCAACATCTGAATCATGGCGCCGGCTAGCACGGTCATCATTTTACTACATGTTACCACATATACATGGGCCCATGCAATGCATGTGATACTGCACAATCGTATTGGCCCACCACTGGTTTTCTTATAGACATAAGCCTATACAGACATATCGTTGGTGCTGGTTCCCGCTGCCGATGATCATTGTAGGTTTGGTAGGAAAAAGTGCAGCAGCAGGTCAGCAGGTATCAGCGGTTGGATGCATATGGCATCGGGTCACAGCAGATATGGTTGGATGCATGCAGCGCTGGGACATGCCACACTAGCCAATTGTTTTAGACACTGATGTGATGTCCTGCTATAGATTATGGTTAGATATAAACGAATGTCCCAATGTTGGGGCCAGAATCTGGAGGTATGAGTGCACAATTTTACTGACTTGACAGAGGGTGTAGTTAAGAGTTTGAACTGCTTACCACATACATGGGCCCATGCGATGATTCCATTTGACAGGGAATGATTGTATTGGCCCACCACTGGTTTTCCTATAGACATTGGCCCATATGGACTTATCATTGGTGCTTGTTCCTGGCGCCGATGATAATTTTGTCCATTGATTACTTAATCGTCCAAACATTCTGTATCTACAACTGCATTGAAGTTATGATATCCCGCTATACAAACCTCAAATCCGTGCCTCGCTGGCCATATAAACCTGACCCTGTTACTGCTGGTGAATTCGCTACCGCATTGAATCAAATAGAAGTCGAGCATCAGAGGAACACCGATTTCCTAGAGAACCCTCACACTACAGTCAAACCTACTGAGTTCCATGAGCAGGCCATTGCTGCTCAACAGGTAGCTCATGATCTCAGCATTCGAGAGAGTACTACAGGACTACTACCAGCACGGAATGATCTAGCACATGGGCAGGAAGTGCTGTTGTATGGAATGTCACATCTCCATGCTGCAATCACTGCATGGATCCTTGCGGTAGATAACGATGAAGACTATGAAGAGTCACGGTTGGGGTGGGTGTCTGGCCTATTTTTCGAGACTGTAAGTGAACATATTGTGATTGCCAATTATCTGATCACCAATACCAACTTAGAAGGAATTCTTGATGGCCACTGGAATTTATGCCTCTATGGGTGGCAGTGCTCCATACACTCCCCCACTCGTCATGGAAACCATAAAGATGGTACAGGATAGGACTTTGTGGTGCTCGGAATGCAATGATCCTGAGGGCAAAGATTTTCTGGAACTAGAATACATTCCAGCGATACAAAGGTACTTGAAGGTTGATGCTGATGACCCCACCCGTATTGTCGATAGCTATATCAATTCTTGATGGAGTAAACAGAACAATCCAGAGAACTATGACTCATACCCATTCGCTCCACATGACTTCCTGGTGGTTCATCGGCCACAGGTGAGTAACATGTTGTTGTCCTTTAATTTATCTTAAGTTTCATCAGATCCAGTTCACCTGGCAAGACCTATGGCCGGTCCCATATGCCACCGGTGACCTGGCCGAAATACAATTAATGATGAAGATCTTTGATGACCTGCATTCGACATGGAAAAGGATGACTGAGACAGTCCGAGAAAATGATGCCCAACTTCAGAAGGACAGGAAATTGTTGGCTTACTGGGAGGATGTGCGGAATCAGGTTAGGGAGCACCTTGACACTTAACAAGTTGTCTATGTAGGAAAAGATAAACATTGTAGTGACCGGCGCCGGTAGTGATAAAGTCACTTGTGGCGATAAGCATCCAAGGTCAAGAGCTAAGTGAATGACCGGCACCAGTTATTGTAGAACCCCATAAGCTACGAAAATGCATATGGGCCCATCCTAAAATAATACAGGGAAATGGGCCCATATGAATGATACGCTCAATGGAATGATCGGGTGGGCCCATGACAGTAAAAGGAAAACAGTATGGGCCCACACGACTATAGCATACAGGTCTTGAATTACTGCTGTTATTACAAATCATAAAGAATATATCCTAAAACAGTACATTGTAGTGACCGGTGCTGGTAGGGAGATACACAGGCAAGTAAGAGAAGAGAACAATCATTAGTCGAAGACAGTAGTAATGTGCAATGAGACTAGACATAGACTAATCCTGACACTGGCCGGAAAGCAACTGTCGCTTGTGTGGCAGTCAGCTATTTCTGAACTGTATCTCTCAGCACCGGAAAAGGTAAAGGTGGCACTGGTCATCCACATAGCTCTTAAAAGACTTGTATACTAATTGCGGCCGCTGTGCACTACAATATGGATAACAAATGCAGGAATGGTGACATGCTGTATGCTGTAGGAATGTGGGAGGATAATGATATATGCAAAATCAGTACATTGCAGTGACCGGCGCCGGTAGTGATAAAGTCACTGGTGGCGATAAGCATCCAAGTCAAGAGCAAAGCGAATGACCAGTGCAGAATATATGCTAAAACAGTACATTGGAGTGATGGGCACCGGAGAAGACAATGTCGCACCGATCATTCCCATAGGTCTTAGACTTGTACACTAATTGCTGCCGGTGGTCACTGATAACGAAAAGCAATGACATGCTGTAAAAGTAAGAAACTATTGACCAATGGGTATCACAAACACCGCCAGTGTAATTTTACATTGGAAACATCAACAGTAGCTTTGTGAGTATGACCTAGGTAACATGTTAGTATGCTGTGTAGAACAGTCCCATAGTAACCTCTACATGGTACCATTGTCATTTACATTGCCATGTTGCCATGTTTCCTCACTGCCTACAGTGCCTATATAATCCTGGAGATGCTTGTTCATAATTTTACATCGCTCTACAAACCATCATGCCTAGAGGACACACTCGCACCATCATTGGAAGAATCACCCAGATGACTGTCGTTCGCTCCCAGACATCATGGGGACCCAGGGATCGCCTTGTACCAGTTTGGCAAAGTCCTCAGTCAACTCCAAGGCATAAGAAGGCCAAGATAAGTGCACCAGTGTCAGGATCGGTGACCACATCCAACACCAATATAACATCTCTGATGTCCGATGAACCAATTGAGCATCACACTCTAAATTTCATTGCAGATCTTGATCCCCCCTCTTCAAAGGTGACTTATTATAGCTACCACATTTACTATGCTAATATTACCCTCAGACACCTCAAGATTACATCGAAGAATGGTTGCCTAAAAAGGCCATGTATTTGGAAGCACTACTATCCAATGAAGTACCCGATTGCATGAAATGCAATTTGTGTGGGGATGATGCTGCTACCTGGTGATGCTGAGACTGTCTTTTCAATCCCATGTTCTGTACTGACTGCTGCCATGATAACCATGCTTCTAACCCATTTCACCACATCGACCACTGGACAGGTTCCTATTTTGAACCAGCTTGGTTGTTCCAAGTCAGGTTAGTTTTACATCTCAGTCACAATGGTGCATCCTGCCCAAGTTACTTTCACCCATCAGCGCCAGATGTGGTTGGACAAGAGGCCAACAATTATGAAGATGATTTGGATGATGCAACAGAAGGTGATGGAACCAACAACATTGTCAAGGAGATGAAAAGGTTTACCAGTGTTTATGACCTTGGTCCCACAACTTTCCCAACGCTGATGGATTGTCACAAATTGACAGTAATCGATGTTTCTGGTGTACATCGTATGTGGGTCAAGTGGTGTAATTGCCCTAATTCCCATCAAGAGCAGGAAAATCACTTGTTGCAATCAGGGCTTTTCCCAGTCAGCTACAAAAATATCAAGACCACGTTCACATTTAAAGTCCTCGATGATGCGCGATTGTCCAATCTGGAATGTAAATCTTCAGCCTATCAATACTACCAGAAGCTCCAGCGCATGACTTCACCCTTATTTCCTAGTGCTGTGGAGGTATGATTGATATACTACAGTTGTCAATATCTCTGACATCGGTACTTGAGGATCGATACAGGGAGCTTCTCAGGGCAAGCTGGCTATGGCAAATGTTGAAACATTTGAAGTGGAGAGGCCGCTGGGGAGAATCACAGTCCAGTGCCGGTGGCTCATCAGTGGCTGCAATGCATGGTGCAACTGACATCCCAACATTCTGTGCTGCATGTCCTCAGCCTGGTGTCAATCTGCCGGAAAATTGGACCAAGGATCCTGACCAGTAAGTCAAATTGCATGAATTGGAATGTATTTAATGTAATCTTACCTCAGAATGGCATACACTCGGACTTTTGTCATGGATGGAAACTTCACCACTGTTCATCAGAAGCGCGAAAATGCTCACCGTGATATTAAGCTCAGTCATGGTGATTTTTTCATGACCGAGCCAAATCACTACAAAGCACACCTCGCCGTTGCTAAGGAAGTCACAGGTAAGATATTTGAAAGACTTTCAGCGTATTTACTAACTCCAAATTAGAAACTGACCTGCAATGAGCATCATGCTGTAAATGACTGCTTCATCAAATACAAGGGTCTTGATGTAACCGGTGTTGGTGCAACTGCTTGTGGCCGTCATGGTTGCTTCTGCCCCAGTGCGGTGGTTGACTTCCAAAAAGGGGAACAGTGAGATATCTTCACATTTTGAGAGACATTGTGTAATGTTTTCTAGACAAGCAAACATGGACTATTCTTTATCTGAAGCCCTGAAAAACACTAATATCACCAGACTCAAGAAAATCATTTTGATTTATGATATAATGTGCCAGTATTGGAAGAGGCTCAGACTTCGGATGGAGGAGAGTCAGTATATCCAGCTACCACTTGGCATCACCATTCTGCATGGTATTGGTCTTTTCCATGTCGGTGGCCACGTCTGGCAATGTTTCTCACGCTTTTCACTGATTTTCATTCCCGGCGCTGGACAAGTGGATGGAGAAATCCTTGAATCATTGTGGTCAGTGTTGAATGAAATCTCACCTAGTACCCAAAATGCTACCATTTCTGGATGGATTGAAACCTTGGATGATCATATGGGGGATTCCAACTTCAAAAAAATGCAGGACATAGGTGAATACATGTTTGTACCTTGTGCCAGATTGACTTGGAACCAGATGTAGTGGTTACCACTGCCCGCCAATTCAGAGCTGCTGTGGCAGGTGAGGAGGAAAGTCAGGTGGACCTATTGCAGTACATGGCAAACTCAGACCCTGAGGAGATTGCAACCTGGAAAGAATTGGAAAAACACTCTCAGGCAACACATCTAACCAATCCAGAAGCAATGGACATCTATGATATAAACCCTGGTCAGGTAGTGGTCACACGAAGCGACCTTCAAATGAACCTTCTAGAGGATGAAGATGAAACCGGTGATGGAAAGGGTGAAACCACCTGGGTTGCTCTTGGCCTCAAACTTGAGGAAGCCCAGTGCATATCCAGCCATTGCAAAATATTCCTATGCTAACTAGTATCAGACTGGCTCTTCGGACCTTTATACATCAACAGTGTTCAGTGTTGTCCAAGGCCAATAAGCTGAAGATTGCAACAAAATGGCAAAACCTTGATACCAGAGTGGATTCCTTCATTGCTAAATCAGAACAATTTGTGAACAATGACACATTGGATACACTGCAAAAGCTTAATGACTCGCCACCGAGACCAGTACTCCCATCACAAGCTCCCAATTACCAGACTAACTCGGATGATGATGATCAAAGCAACCCATTTATTACAAGGCCCCCAGTAGCAGCAGTCCATACTGCTGAAACACGCCCATTACCTCTTCCCTCTACATTTGGCTTTCCACAAATTACTCAGCTTGGTTTGGATTCCCTCGCCGAGAAAGAGTTGAGATTGAGGGAAGGACAAGCAAACAATGAGCTCCAGGGCATTAGAATGGCCCTCGGTGAGAAATCTTTCTTATTCAGAAAGAATTTATATCTCGCCACCTCCAAGAACAAAAAGGGAAGGGCTTGGTCAAAGGTGCATGCTATTAGCCGCCAGGTTCAAGCACATCGTCAGGTATACAATGCTGCGAGGGCTGCAATGGTATCATTGGGATGTTCACCTGAGATGCAGTACAAGTATCAGGTATTGCACTGGGACGAACTCAAGATTTCAACTGCCGTGGTGAGGGGTGGTACCGGCAATGCTGAGGGTGGAAGCCTGAGACAGGATGAACCATTGCCATGGTTTTGGACCATTAATGTCCAAGCCGATGTCGAGGCAAGCAAAATGATGAAAGAATGTAAGTACACCTCAATTCACTTTAATGAGCAACTTCACTATTATTTAGTCTACAGGGTGCACTGGTTACAGGCAAATGCCAAACATGATAGATGGTCGGAGGAGTTATCAATTACTAGTCATGAAATGGCTTGGATCCCACGTTATTTTCTTCACAGAGCAGAGGTCTGGGTTAACTGCTTGGAGACTCAGACCTCGCCGGGAGCTGTGGCATATACCAAACATCAGGCGGCGAACTGGAAAAGGATGACCACTTCCTCCGTGCGTATTTTCAAAGCCATACATCCATGGGTAGGAAATGTCTGGGGTTTTGAGTAGCCAGGTAATTGGAAGGATGCTGTGTTTGGCAGCCTACACTAGACTTATGTTTACGGGAAAGACAGGATCAAATTATTTTCATTGGATGGAAGTAGGAACCATAAGTTACTACAATTAAAAGAACTGGAAGTTACTATACCTTCGTTGCATGGAAGTAGGCACAAAGGTTAAGGAATAAAAAATAAGTAATATATAAGAAAAAGATCAACCGTGCAAGTAAAAGGCTGCATCAAGTGTAGTGTGTGATTTGGGAAGGCCGCATCGGGCGTAGTCACATAATAGGAAAATACTGCATCAATAGGATAATGTCGGCGCTGCTGGATGTGGATGGAAGGGTAATAAAGATGTATGGTGCCATTGCCAGGATGCATATCGCCGGTGTGTTGTTGTTGTATTCACCTGTGGCTGTGCCGGCAGCAAGGGTGATTGTGTCGGTGATGTGTGTAGCTGTGCTGGCGCCGTGGGAGTGTGTTGGTAGCGTGGGGTGGTTGTAACTCACTGTAACACATACATTGGTATATCAGGTGTTGGTGAGTTGGTGATGCACCATAGGTGGCTATGCTGTTGCCGGTGGCTGTGTCGGCAATGTGTGTGGTGTGCCAGTGCAGTGGAAGTGTGTAATGGCAGCATAGGGAAATTAGCTCGTCGTTTGTGATATTCGACCATACTTGCTGCATGTACCCTGCCACCAACATTGTAATTGTGGCCCCACTGACAACACATCCATCTATTGGCGAATGGCTCAAATGGCTCAAATGGCTCAAATGGAGCCATGACTGAAGACAACAAATGATGGTTTACTAATCTTACCTTTTTTTTATAAAATTCTAAATAATTGGTGGACCACCCAGCTAATAATACTCCACTACTTGCTGTTCTGCTCAGGGACATTGTGATATATTAAGGTGTGGCAAGAGGATTAAAGGTGTACCAAGCAAAGTCATGGGTATATTAGGGTATATTGAGGCTGAAATATGACCTGTAAATAGTCCTCAGGGACAGTCTGATGCAATATCAAGGTACCTAATGTATTTGCCAGCACAACCTGTCTACTGCATCCACATTGACTATCATGTCCACCAAGGATGCTGATCAAAGCGGGGAAGACTTTGGCAGCTGTCCTTCAAGTTCTAGTGCAGAATTTCAACCAGTTGCCCATAAGTGGTCACCAGTGGAACTGAATGTGCTATGGCAACGAGTGGACAACTGGAAGACATCAAAAAACTGTAAAGTGCAACAACTAACCTTACAAGGTGCCATGACGGACTTATTTAATTTACCTGTTAAACCTCCAATGGATGGCCTGGAGGAAGTGAGCAATAAGCCCTTGATGTATATTCTGCTCTTTGACAAACATGATTATCAGTGTATTAGAGCTTGGTACAGACAAAATGCTTGCAAACCACCGAAGGCGGCAGTCAGCAAGGTCCCTCCATGGTGCAAAGTAATTATCCACCTGTATGGGTCAGAAATAGAGATGGCGATTGGACGGGAGGCTCCAGATCTGGAGAAAGGACGACTGGACTGTATGGCTGAATATTCATGGCAATATGCGAAGGTCAACAAAAGAATCTCCAATGATTCAAAGGAAAATGCAAAGATTGAGGCACTTCGGCAACAATGGATGAATACTGGCCCACCGTTGGCTGTTCGGCAAAAGTACATGTATCACCCATAATTCAGTAACTTGGCTGAATTGATCTTAGGGATGCTGAGAAAACGCTCACAAAGCATATGAATGAATTTCAAAATTCGATGTACCTTGAACTTGGGGTTTGAATGGTTGTGTTGGGTGGATGGGTAAATCCAGCGGGCAAGAGGAAGTGGAGTGTGTATGTCCATTCACCTGGCATTTAATGACAACTAATGAAGAATTTGTAGGTTTGAAACAAATAGCTTTCTAGGCAACAATAAGCCAAATTTCATCACTGATGAACCTGGGTGGCATGAAAAGCCTATTGCAGACACGTTCGAGGCATACATTGAGGAATATCTCACCACCGATGAAGAGGAGAAATCAGTGATACGACCTGCTGGTGGGGCAAAGCCTAAACAAATCCTGGAGACTGGAGTGAAGGGACAGCCACTGCTACCAGCGAACTGTCTTATCCGCCACGGCGACAATGCCCAGTTTTTGAATTACCAAAAACAAGTTTTATGGGCATACATTGAAAGGATGTACAGTGAGTGAACCATTTTTGATTAATGAAGATACTGATCCCCAGCAAGATTTAGCTGCAAGGAGAACCTCCGGTCATGTCCCATGGCTTGATATTCACACACAGCAATCCAAATTTATCAACCAGGTGGACTATATGCCTCTGCAGAAAGGAGGAAAGAGCTGCACAACTTCCTCGGTGCCAGGGAGATCACGAGCATCAACTGCGGCACCGGAAGACTCAGATGAATCACTGGATGAGGAGTTTGTATTATTGCAGGAACCATCGAAAATGCATAAACATGATATTGAGGCATGTTTTACCCATTGGATGGGAAGGCAGGAAGAAGGAAAGATTGGTTTCGAATTCACAAATGTCCTTAATTCATGGGAGGGAACACTTTGGCCAGCAGTTTGATTACAAGAACTTACAGACTTGGATGACACAGAGACCAAAGGAACAACAGCAGCTCCATACAATCTGCCAAAGGGCAAACAAACCAAAAAGAAAACAAAAGGCAAACAGCCCAAGGCCACCACACAGCAACCCGAAAGTGAGAGTGCACCAGTACCGAAACAACAAAAGAAAAAGCAGCAAGCCACTGGGTTAGCTCCACTGCTACCGGAAAACCTGATGCCACTGGAATGGGACCTTTTGGTTGATCCCATGCTCCAGAAGGCGCTCATTCCACCTGGCCGATACGTAACAGCGGAGGATCACAATATTCCAGCGATGATGGGTTTGATGACCAGTCCTACAGGAGTCAACATGACAGAGCCTACCTATGCTAGCTATCTTGCAGATTTGGAGCATGGGGGTCATTTAATGAATGGTCCAGTTCCTGCATGGATGGAACATGGTAGTATCCATGATTCCACTGCACCTGCCCTCTGACCGGCCATTCAGCAAGGTCAAAATTCTCACCAGAACATGACACTAGCTTCATTACCAATGGATACCATCCCTGAGGCAACATCAGTTGCTTCAACCGATAGTGTAATCCCTGACCACAGAAAGTGTTGGATGAAAACACAATCAAGATCCTGCGCTCGCAACACCGATGAAGTGACTACAACACAGGATGCTGGAATGAGTACACCAGCAGAAGGAAGCAAGGGAAAGTTGAAAAGAGCATGGTCGAATGACCACAGATCCCGTGCTTGCAACACCGATGAAGTGACTACAATACAGGATCCTGGAATGAGTACACCAGCAGAAGGAAGCAAGGGAAAGCTGAAAAGAGCACGGTCGAATGACCACAATAGTCACAGCCGGCGGCCTAAAAAATCAAAGCCCAGCAACACTGATGTCGAAGTGATGAATGTGACAATGGATCCCAGCCTCCGTCCAAAGCCAAGACCAAAAGCTCATGGAGATGCATCCACTGACCCCCAGGATACGTTTGACTTAAGACACCAGCATGCACAATAAACCATGCCTTTGGATATCACCACGGTCGGTGGATAGTTTTTTTTTGGCGCTGCCATGGATGCAATACATTCAATAGATCCCTTATATATTTCATCTACTAATGAAATAACCATGCATATATTCTTCAAACTATGTGCCCCTAAGTGCCAGTGCATTATCACCGCCATTGTCACTACTATCACCGGTACCTACAAAGTACCGTTTGTGTATAGATTCTTTTATGAGAAGGGCCCATAGACATTTCCTTAGGTCATGTACAGTGACCGTCGCTGATCATGGCACCAGTCATTTGCTTAGCTCTGAACTTGTATGCTTATTGCCCCTGGTAACATTATCACTACACCATGTCGGGCGCCAACTTTATGTTTTCCGGTGCCGAGACATCCTGTTAGGAAATAGCTGACTGCCACACAAGCGACAGTTGCTGTCTGGCTGGTGTCAGGATTAATCTATGTCTACTCTCATTGCACATTACTACTGTCTTCGACTAATGATTGTTCTCTTCTCTTACTTGCCTGTGTATCTCCCTACCAGCACCGGTCACTACAATGTACTGTTTTAGGATATATTCTTTATGATTTGTAATAACAGCAGTAATTCAAGTCCTGTATGCTATAGTCGGGTGGGCCCATACTGTTTTCCTTTTACTGTCATGGGCCCACCCAATCATTCCATCGAGCATATCATTAGTATGGGCCCATTTCCCTGTATTATTTTAGGATGGGCCCATACACATGCTCATGGAGTTCTACAACTCCAATGTACTGTTTTAGCATATATTCTGCACCGGTCATCTGGCAGCAATTAGTGTACACAGTGTTTGTGATACCCATTGGTCAATAGTTTCTTACTTTTACAGCATGTCATTGCTTTTCGTTATCAGTGACCACCAGTGGCGATTGGTGTACAAGTGGGGTTCTACAATAACTGGTGCTGGTCATTCACTTAGCTCTTGACCTTGGATGCTTATCGCCACAAGTGACTTTATCACTACCGGCGCTGGTCACTACAATGTTTATCTTTTCCTACATAGACAACTTGTTAAGTGTCAAGGTGCTCCCTAACCTGATTCCGCACATCCTCCCAGTAAGCCAACAATTTCCTGTCCTTCTGAAGTTGGGCATCATTTTCTTGGGCTGTCGACTTTATCACTACCGGCACCGGTCACCTTTTCACTCCTGGCGCTGGGCACTTTTCACTACCGGTGCCAGTCACTACAATGTACTGATTTTGCATATATCCTTATCCTCCCACATTCCTACAGCATACAGCATGTCACCATTCCTTTGTTTGTTATCCATGTTCTAGTGCACATTGGCCATGATTAGCGTACAAGTCTTTTAAGAACTATGTGCATGACTGGCACCCACTTTATCTTTTCCTAAATAGATGACTTAAAACAGTATGGGCCCCCACAGCTATAGCATACAGGACTTGAATTACTGCTGCTATTACAATACAAATCTTTTAAGAGCTATGTGAATTGCCTGCGCCAACTTTATGTTTTCTGGCGCCGAGAGATGCACTGAAGTCGTGTGGGCCCATACTGTTTTCCTTTTACTGTCATGGGCCCACCCGATCATTCCATCGGGCATATCATTCATATGGGCCCATTTCCCTGCATTATGTTAGAATGGGCCCATACACATTTTCTTAGCTCATACAGTAACTGGCGCCGGTCATTCACTTAGCTCCACTGTTACGCTTATGGCCACTGGTGACTTTATCACTACCAGTGTCAGTCACTTCAATGTATGTTTGTTGTATCTATCCATGTAGCCTCCTTCCACATTCCTACAGCATGATGAATTCAATATATACCTTATACTCCATCTATTAATGAAGCAACTATGCATATATTGATCAAAATATATACACAAATAGGCGTAGTATAAAAAATATTGTTAATTTTTATCCAACGTAGAATTATGCTGGGGGTGTTGATGTTTTTGGAATTGAGACAGTGGTATCAGGCGGGAGGGGGGACATTTGTGCAGTGTATGTTGATGTTGGATCCGGGGAGGTAGAAGTTGCAGCTGCGTTGGTGAAAGAACTGGTGTCAGGGATCACCGATGTAGCTGTGGTCATAATAATGGGAACAGGCGACAGTGGGGAGTGAATGGATTCATGCAAATGGGCTGGATTGATGAACATTGATGACTTCAGGAGATGGATCATCAACAGCGCCGTGGATCTTCATCTTCTGATTCCTCCTTGGAGCTTCCCTCATTCTCCAATTTGGCCAGCCGCTTGTTTGTCGCCGCCAATTGACCATGCAACATGAAAACCTCCTGCTTCATCTTCTCCAACTCCATCCCATTCCTCAACCCCCTCATCTCAGCCTCCAGCACTGGAATGCTCACCAGCACCTTTTCTCTCAACTCACCCATCTCAGCCTCCAATGCTGGAATGCTCACTGTCATCTTTTCCTTCAACATGTTCAAAACTTCCATGTATCCATGCAACATGAGGCTTTCCTTATCCAATTTCCCTTGATTTTCTGCCAAGACCAATACAAGTGTGTGGAGGTCTTGGAGCTCCCATTGTAAACCACTGACGGTGGGCATGCAATTGGGATGGGTGACACAACCTGGTGGCAGTGGCGCAGGAAGCATGGTGTTGATGAATTGGGGGATTGTGAGGCTTGTTGATGGGACAGGCTCTGGGGTTGGTATATGGTCGGAGATGCGTGAAGTTGAGGGGACGGGGGCTGGCATGATGGGGATGTACTCATCTGACTCACCAGTGGTGTCTGCTGCCCGGCATTTTCTCTTTGGCACCATTCTCGGTTGTTTACTTTCCTCTGCCTTCACCTTTTTCTTCCCAACGACCTTTTTTCTCCCCTTGAGCTCCCCTGCCACTATCAATTCATCCCGCCGTGCTGTACGTGATGCTGTATATGAGCATTTTGTCTTGCCCTTGTGGCATGTCATGCAAGCAATCTGGATGCCCATCATTTGGCAGGTTGTCAGGCCCCTCAAACTGCATGTGTTGCACAGAGCAGTGGGCCGTTCCACAACAGACCTCCATATATCGTCTTCAGGTAGAGCAGGAGTGGCCATCATGATTGGAAGGTTGGCGTGGATGAATGGTGGCTCTTTTGTGACATTGCTGTCCTCCATTTCAGGCGGCACCAGCTGTGGCGACACCTTTTGGCGTTTCGACTGAGGTGGAGCCAGGTGTTCTACGACCTTCTTTTCCTTGCCCTTGCCCTTGCCCTTGCCCTTGCCCTTGCCCTTGCTCTGGGCTCTTGCAGCTGCTTCTGTTTGGTTGGTCTGAGCCTCCGGCGTCGCAGTGGTGGGAACGGGTGCGGACATGGCGATGAGTGATGTGGCTGCAGAACCGGGAGCAACGATGGGTGGCATAGCCATGGTGGGGATTTGGAGTGTAATGTGCATGGCCAGGAGAGTGCTGCTTGGCGCAGCGACGGGTGAAGGTTGACGAATATATATGCTCCGGTCGATGGATTCCCAAGGCGTTGGGCCTGACTTATCCCACTGATGGAGTGCTTTGAACACATGTTTGAGGAATGGCGTCATCACCGCTTCCTTCACCAACACCTTTTGCCTATAATCCAACTTCAAAGCCTTCTTAGAAAGATTTATAGGACATAATAAAAATCATGCACCAACTTGCCCAACATGGATTTTGAATCCACGGTCATCCAAGTACCATCCAAAAATGTATTGAGGGCACGCTCCATGGATTCAGTGTGCTGAGAAGACATGATAAAACTGTTTGTACTTAGGGTGGATGCAGTTGAAAGCATCAATAAATTTTCAACTTCCATATTCAAAATTCACGTGACCACATTTGTTGATCAATTTTTGTGTCTTATGGAATATTCAGGCAGCTCATCAGTAAACTTGCCAAATTTGCCACCAACAAGTATGCCCACTCTGGACCTCAATGCCTTTTATATTCCTGGTAGTCCTGATTCACCAGCGGTGTATATAGATAATCTGGACCTGGCCACTTTTCATATTCCTGAACGTCCTGATTCACCGGCGGTGGATGGTACTCTTCATTTCTCCATACCACGTTCATCGATACATTCCTCATTTGCTTTTGATATTTCTGAAGCGGCTGCAGATATTATCCATTTGGCAACCCCACCCACTGTAAATTCCCAATCTTTTGACTTGGATGCATTTCACATTCCTGGTAGTCCCAACTCGCCCACAGCGAGCACCATTCATTTGACATCATCACCACCACACCATGACCTAGATCTCTTTCATATTCCTGACTCGCTGGCCACCGATGCATTTTATATTCCTGGTAGTCCTGACTCGCTGGTGGCAATCAGCACTGTTCATTTGACATTATCGCCAGCACACCATGACTGAGACATGTTTCATATTCCTGACTCGCCGGCCGCCAATGTGTTTTATATTCCTGGTAGTCCTGAGCTGGTGGTGAGCACCACTGCTCATTTGACATTATTGCCGGCACACCATGACCTAGACATGTTTCATATTCCTGACTTGCCAGCCGCCGGTGCGTTTTATATTCCTGGTAGTCCTGAGCTGGTGGCGAGCACCACTGTTCATTTGACACTATCGCTGGCACACCATGACTGTAAGGGGACTAAGGGGGTGCCCTGTGTGTTTTTCCTATTTTTTATGTTCGTCCCATATTTTTCCCCACCTCATTTCCTTCTATTCTTCATTTTCTATGATTTTTCCGGATTTTATTACTAATTTTCCCTTGCTATCATGTTTGTATATGTTGACACTTTTATATTTAGAGGCGGAGTACCCCTTCCGACACATACCCCTTGGTATGATGTCATTCGGTG
This sequence comes from Tricholoma matsutake, assembly GCA_026075535.2. NCBI lineage: Eukaryota > Fungi > Basidiomycota > Agaricomycetes > Agaricales > Tricholomataceae > Tricholoma > Tricholoma matsutake. The sequence continues at coordinate 7,322,772 of AP026548.1, read as the reverse complement.
GCCTTGATCTGCCTATCTCCGCCTTTTTCTATTTTTAGGTTATATTTGATTTTTGTCGTCTTCACATATACTGGGCATCAGCAAGGGGATCCTTAGAGTTTTCTCTTCGGATTTCCCTTTGCTAGGTGCGCCCCCAATGCCTGTATTATGTAGTATAATTTTAACTTCGGATTTCCCTTTGCTAGAGGCTTAGGTTGCCCTTATAATGACCTAGACATGCATATTCCTGACTCGCCAGCCGCCGATGTGTTTTATATTACTGGTAGTCCTGAGTCGCCGGTGGTGAGCACCACTGCTCATTTGACATCATCCCCAGCACACAATGACATGAACATGTTTCATATTCCTGACTTGCCAGGCACAGATTGTTCTGGAGTTGATTTTGGAGCCCCAATGGTGCTACATACCCATACCATTGACCCAGACACTTTTTATATTCCTGGCAGTCCTAATCATTCAGCAACACCACCATCACAATTACAAATGGTGGACACTCTTGAGATCCCTGCCAGTGTTGACATGCCAGATGCAGACAGTGCACACTTCTGGTTTACTGAGGTGACTGAAGGTAGTGACATGGAGCTCGATGTCTCTATGGCCTATATCGAACCTGTGCTGGATCATGTCACCCCGACATTGTCCTCGCCTGGATCTTCTCATAGTTCAATATTGACACAGAGAGATTCAGATGAGGTCCATTCCCCCCCTGGCTCTCCCCTAAATGTTCCTCAGTGCACCGTCTGCCTTTCATTACCCAGCCGCATTCATCCAGTATTCCCAGGTTGTACTCCATCGACACCGGCATCATCCCAGCAGGCCCCCCAAGTAAGTCCTGAACTTTGGCCAGGAGCTGCTGAATAATGATTGTAGGAGATTTTGACTTATTCTGACGCTGTTGAACACAGCTACCGTGAGGCCATCAAGATGGTGAAGTCCAACATTGCAGTAAACCATGCCCTTCACTGGCAGCTCGCCGCCCTTGATGAGGCAATGTGCCAGATGGCCCAATTAATGCAGCAGAAGTGCAGGACAATGATGAATTCTTTACCAAGGACATTGTAAAATTATCACTAGCAACTTCTTTTGTTTTGCTTAATGTATATGTCAACCATGCTAGCCAGCACCATTTTTCGGCAATTACAATCTTTTCAGTAATTACTGGTGGCGAGAATCGTTGCCCGTGAAGGGTAGACCATATTTTTCTAGCAATGATTGTTGCTGCTGGTGCTATAATTCTATTCACTGGGCCCACACAGATCAAGCAATTACCACCAGTAATAATCATCGCTGGTGCCATGTAGTAAAATGGTGACCGTGCTAGCTGGCGCTGTGAGTCAGATGTTACTGCCACCAAGAATCTTTCAGCAATTACCACTGGGAAGAATCATCACCGGCAGTGAATCTGTATACTGGGCCCACATGGATGCATCACACCCTTGGCCCACACGAGTCTTTCCTGCTATGGGCCCAATCCACTACTGACAGATCTATCGTCGTTTTGCAGAAATCCACTGGACGGATGTATCATGGATTTCTACTGAATAGGCTGACAAGTTTGACAACATTGAAGGAAGTGTGGGACACACTGAAGTCATTATTGGAAATGCAAGGGGTGCTCGGCATAGTGTTGGCATGACGAAAGCTATTTCAGGCTCAATGTGAAGAATTGACACCCATCAAGGAACACATTAGGACATTGTGTGGCTACCAGGAGGAGCTGCACAACCTGGGACAGAAAATTGATGGGGAAGAATTTTCTATTATTTTGCTAAGCTCACTTCCCGAAGCCTGGAACAATTATATTGCCTCTATTGACACAACAGCCTTAACAGATGCCCAAAAACTAATTGTGTGCATCCTTGAACATGATCAATGGATTAACATGTGTAATGCTGATGATATGGCCTTAATAGGCAAGCATGGGAAAAAGAAGTACAATCCCAATATCACATGCTTTGAATGCAGAGAAAAGGGGCACATAGGCTGGCAATGTAAGGAAAAGTCCAAATCAGGAAAGTGGAGATCAGGAGGGAAGCAGAAGGGCACAATGGAAGCAAATGCAGCAGCTGATGACAAATTTGCATTCTATGGGGATGATGGGAAGGATGTGGCACTGGCTGTCTCGCCAGACTCTTGGTTAGCTGATTCAGCATGCACATCTCACATTACTCAAAACTGAGAAATTTTTATTGACTACACCCCTACCCCTGGACACCAGATTTCTGGGTTTGGAAAAGCACCTGTACTTGGATGAGGTTCAATATGGCTGGAATGCACCATGGGAGGAAAAGTATCCAAAATACTCTCAAGGATGTGACACACACCCCTGATGCACCATTCAACCTCATTTCAATTTCATGTGCACTCGAGGCTGGGGCAGCTGTTTTATTCACAGTGCCAGGAGTCAGATTCCAATCACCCAATGGAGCAATCATCATGGAAGGTTGGATCATGAACTGGTTATTTGATATGAATGTCAAAGGTATTGCCAAACATGACCAAGCATATACCACCAAACATGGGAGAACATGGGATGAATGGCACAAAATTTTTGGGCATCTGAACATGGTTCAGTAAAAATGCTCAAGGAAAAGGAAATGGTTTTGGGAATGGAGCTGGATAGGATGGTGGAACCAGCTTCACAATGCCAGGCATGCATTACTTCAAAGCAACAAGTCCGGCCATTTCCCAAAGAAAGCAAATTGGAGATCAAAGAGATTGAAGATCTGATGGTTAGTGATCTGTGGGGACCAGCGCACACTCAGGCTCCAGGGGGAGACCAGTATTTCATAACATTCACTGATGGCAAGGCATCATGCACAATGACCTATTTCTTGAAACAGAAATCTGAAGTTCAAACAGTACAAGAGTTTCATCAAAACTCAAACTGGGTGCAAACTCAAGAAACTTTGCATCAATGGAGGGGGGGAATTTCTTAGTAAGGAGTTCAAGAAATTTCTGCTGGACAATGGAATCCAACTAGATGTCACCACCCCTCACTCACCTTCCCAGAATGGAATTGCCAAATGATTAAACTGAATGCTGTCAGAACATGTGCATGCAACATAGTGAGACTATCAGATGTGGAAAATCATCCAGAATTTCAGCCACTGAGGTGAAGTAATTGAGTAGAAAGTAATCCATTTGGGGTAGAATTTTCATCCTTTATGTCTGTTGAAAAAGAATAAAAATCATCTGGTTTTTGGAGAAAAACACCCACTAAAAGTTGTAAAAATTCCCCCTCAGAATGGATGAGTTAAGATGTTGAAAATACCTTGAAATTTGTCTGTATTCATACCCCATTGAATTCATCCCTCGGGATGACTTCCATCTTTTTAATGGAGTAATCCACTACATTTCAAGTAGCTGGATTTTGCCCTTTTTTTGGGAGATTTTCAGAGGGTCAGGAAAGTGGTTATCCATCCACTTTGCAGGGCTATTTCATCGTGCCATAGCAACAAGTTTTCATGCTGTCAATGAAGTATTTTCATAACTTGCCAACTGAAACTATTCATACATCTAACAATGAGTTTTCACAACAGTAGGGGCAATTCTCATGACAGTAACCATTTAAATTTAATCCAGTTTAATACAAGAAATGTCACCTTTAATGACAAAAATTCAACATCTTGCAAAAGAGAAAATACTCACTCATACGTGACAAAAATACTTAGCACTGAGTGCAGGGCACAATACCCCTGATGGGGTATTATGTAAGTATCCTGGAAGTATTCCTAATACTGTCAAGATACTAGCCCAGAAGTATGTTGCAAGTATGCTGATTGTTGATTACCATACCTCCACATTAGTAACTTGTACATATTGTAACTGTATTCTGAATGTCTTGGCTGAAAAATAATACAATATTTCCTCCTTACTATCACAATAATATTAAGATACTTCTAATGGAGTATTGAAGTAAAAGATCAAAATATTTTTCAAGTACTGAGAAGGCAGTAACTTGGTGGTATTGAGGTAATTTCTTCAATACTACCAAGATACTATCTACAATACTATCAAGGTGATATCACAATACTCTGCTTGGGATATGTTAGCAATGTGATGGAAAAGATCTAGAAAACCTCTGTGTCAGTATGCTTGAAATATCATGGAAGTACACAAACAAAAAGAGTAGTCATACACCCCATACCTTCACCATACTAAAGCCAGGGAATATTGGAAGTATTGAAGTGTTGTTTATTCAATACTGTCAAACTACTCTATGGGAAGTATATAAGAAGAAATTTGATAAATTGGGAAAGTATTATTAGCAGATGTCTGCACATGCAGGTCTGCTGTTGCAAGTATCTACTTCCATGTCTGAGCACCTACACACTGGCTGGACAGTAAGATACTTCTGAGAAGGAGTATTCTGGAAATACTCCTAATACTGCCACCATACTCACCAAGGGATATTTTGCCAGTATGCATACCAATCTAGAATACTACTTCAGTACCTTCAGCACTATCAAAATATAGTACAATACTGTCAAAATACTTCTAGTGAAGTATGTTGACAATATTAGGAATACTGTCAGGATACTTTCACAGTACCTCTCAGGCAGTATTGTGCCTTGCACCCAGTGAGGTACCTGAGTAAGTACTTGGATGTACAACATGGATGTGCAAGTGGTACTTGAGTACATACCTGGACACACAAGTAGATATCAAGTAGGTACTTGGATATACAAGTAAGGACTCAAAACAGTAGGTACTTGAGTAAGTACTGGGAGGTACTTGAATAAGTACCGGTATGTACTTGAATAAGTACTGGTATGTACTTGAATAAGTACCGGTATGTACTTGAATAAGTACCGGTATGTACTTGAATAAGTACCGGTATGTACTTGAATAAGTACAAGTAGGTACTTGGATATACAAGTAAGGACTCAAAACAGTAGGTACTTGAGTAAGTACCAGGATGTGCAGGTAAGTACTCCCATAGGTGCCAGTACTAGGTACCTGAGTAAGTACTTGGATGTACAACTTGGATGTGCAAGTGGTACTTGAGTACATACCTGGACACACAAGTAGATATCAAGTAGGTACTTGGATATACAAGTAAGTACTCAAGTAGATACTAGTAGGCACTGCTTGGACATACAAGTAAATACTCAAATAACCACTGGTAGGTACTTGGACATACAAATAAGTACTCAAATAGGTACCAGCAGGTACTTGAGTAAGTACCTGGATATGCAAGTGAGTACTTGAGTAGATACCTGAACATGCAGGTAGATATAAAGTAGGTATTTGGATATGCAAGTAAGTACTCAAATAAGTGCAAGTAGGTACTTGAGTAAGTACTTTGACATACATCTTGGATGAATGTAAGTACCTGAGTAGATACCTGGACAGTCAAGTAGGTACTTGGATATACAAGTAAGTACTCAAACTTGAATAGGTTCCAGTAGATACTTGAGTGAGTACTTGGATATGCACTGGCAAGTACTAGTCAGTACTCAAATAGGTGCCAGTAACTGGCTGCACAGCAAGATACTTCTGAGAAGGTATGATGTCAGTATTCTGGAAGTACTCCTAATACTGCCACCATACTCACCCAAGGATATTTTGCCAGTATGCATACCAATCTAGAATACTACTTCAGTACCTTCAGTACTATCAAAATATAGTACAATACTGTCAAAATACCTCTGGTGAAGTATGTTGACAATGAGGAATACTGTCAGGATACTTTCACAGTACTTCTCAGGCAGTATTGTGCCTTGCACCCAGTGGTAAGTACTTGGACATACAACTTGGATGTGCAAGTGAGTACCTGAGTAGATACCTGCCAGTGGACATGTAGGTGCTCAGACATGGAAGTAGATACTTGCAACAGCAGACCTGCATGTGCAGACATCTGCTAATAATACTTTCCCAATTTATCAAATTTCTTCTTATATACTTCCCATAGAGTAGTTTGACAGTATTGAATAAACAACACTTCAATACTTCCAATATTCCCTGGCTTTAGTATGGTGAAGGTATGGGGTGTATGACTACTCTTTTTGTTTGTGTACTTCCATGATATTTCAAGCATACTGACACAGAGGTTTTCTAGATCTTTTCCATCACATTGCTAACATATCCCAAGCAGAGTATTGTGATATCACCTTGATAGTATTGTAGATAGTATCTTGGTAGTATTGAAGAAATTACCTCAATACCACCAAGTTACTGCCTTCTCAGTACTTGAAAAATATTTTGATCTTTCACTTCAATACTCCATTAGAAGTATCTTAATATTATTGTGATAGTAAGGAGGAAATATTGTATTATTTTTCAGCCAAGACATTCAGAATACAGTTACAATATGTACAAGTTACTAATGTGGAGGTATGGTAATCAACAATCAGCATACTTGCAACATACTTCTGGGCTAGTATCTTGACAGTATTAGGAATACTTCCAGGATACTTACATAATACCCCATCAGGGGTATTGTGCCCTGCACCCAGTGTAGACATCCTACTCATTATTGCCTATGAATTCATCATTTCCAGCTTCAGCCTCATTATCCTCCATGTCACCTTCAAATTCCCCATTTCCAGCTTCAAGCTCATCATCCTCAATGTCACCTTCAAATTCTCCATTTCCAGCTTCAGCCTCATCATCACCCATGTCACCATTTAGAGACTCCTCATGACCATTGCTCCCTGAGTTGTTTGCATTACCAAGTTCTTGGAAATATCCCTGTTTACGTGTGTAAGCACGCTTGTTCTTGAGACTGGACTTGATGAATTCTTCAATTGCCCACCCATGTGGGAATCACTTGAAATACTCATGGTGTTCTTGAGCCTAGGGGATCTAGGTGAAAGGGAATTTACAAAAGATTGGCAATCAACAATGTACCACCCTGATGACCTGGGCAATAAGGTGCTTGGGTTGGCAGTGCCATTTAATCCTATAGTCAAGCCCAGCCTTGTTGACTGCATCTCAAACACAGGGCTGCAAATCCTCAGATAAGAATGAGCATAAAAAAAGAAAGTAACTCACTCAAAGGGCACCATATAACTCATCATCTGCAAGGCCTATTTTAGCCTGAAGGTTGAATCTGTTGCCAGCAGAGCCCTTCTCTGGTCACGGTATCATTGGACTGACATTTTCTTTCATGGCATTGGCCTTACGCAAGGCTGCATTCTCAGCTGAAAGGGTCAACATGGTATATCATGGAGGAGAGCAATGGGACTCACCTGTAAGTTGTTTGATTTTGATGGCAAAGACTTCTTCATTTGATTTTGCACCTATTGAAGTGAAGCAATAAGTAAAAGGCTCAATGGAAATAAAATACTCACTTTGGGAACTTTGCTTCTTGAGCAGCTCCTTCTTCACTGTCTTGCTAATAGCAGTGTTGTCTTGCTTATTTGACTTCGCCTCTATTCAAGTGAAGTGATAAGTAAGGGCCTTGATGGAAAAAAAATACAATACTAACTTCCAGCCCTGGGCTTCCTGATCAAATTTTCTTTCATTTTCTGGCCACTAGTGGTTGACACTAACTTTGCCTTCACAATTTGTTTGGATTTTGCTGTTGAAGCTTTAGCCATGACAGAAGAGATACAATATTTCCTGTCCTTATATACCCAAGGAGAGGATGCTCCACATCCAAGACACCAGGAAAGGCCCAATATTCATAAGGAAAGGTCCACAAAATCAATACTGTCAGGGTTGAGTTTAGCTTAAAATGGAGAGGAATGGCAGCTGCACACTGTTCTAGAGCCGGATCTTGGAATGTTGCTAGGGAACACCAGCGAAATGGAAGAGTTGCAAAATTGAGAGCTTCAAGTAAGACAGTTTCTTGATAGATTTACCCTGCCCTATCATAAATTAACACATTCAGCAGAAGGAACTTAACATAAAGGTACAGGTCAACCTAATGTTGCCTAGCATTGACTGGATCTTGCATTAAATGTCATGAAGCACAACCGATAGCAGAAATGTTATAAATCCACAGGATGGTGAGGGAGAAATTTAAACCCACAATCCACCATGATCATTCCAAGCTTCCCTTCCTCTCATAATCTCACTGCCGGTACCATTCGCAACCACATTGTGTATGACATTGATGACATAAGCAAAGGCAAGATTAATGATGGAGAAAGTGTGACTGAATCCAACACAGAACCACATGGCAACAAAGAGTCAGATTTCAGGCCAGAGAATCAACTTGCGCTGCCAGAAAATCAGGGTGTTTGCTTTTTAGATTTTGATTGTAGCGAAGAATCTAGCTGCAGAGGTGGTTTGGGTTGATGATTCAACATAGGTGATGTCAAGTATGCAGACTCCGGTATACAGGTGGATCCAGTTGCCAACAGCAGTGGAGGCAAGATAGCTGTTGATTTCTTTCCCAAATCAGAAGAAACAGTGAGTAAGCTCTATTTGCTTACTTTCTTAGGCTTGAAATGGCTTTGAGGGCAATATTTCTATTAGGATCCACATAGAGGGTGGCCATCACAGCAGTCCAGTCTTCAACTTCAATTTCCAATTGAGTAAACAAGGAAGAGAGCGAGAGGATGCAGGTGTTAGAGAGAAGCTGATACCTGATTGCATGCGAGAGAAGTGATAAAGACTAAGCACATAGACAGTATGAGATACCGAACCAGTGGCGAGAGATACTGAATAAATTTGCTTGATCCAACTCCTTGCCATATTGGTGAGCATGTCATCCAAAAATTAGGTGTGCAGTATTAAGAAAACACAAAGACTGACATACCTTACGGTAGATAGTGTTGCTGTGGCTTTGGCTCCAACCTGTAGCTGCCATCAGCTTGAGACAAGTCAAAACCAAACCTTACCAACTACTCCAGCTCGAGAGCTGGTTCACTGATATTCAAATATATTTATATGAATTATATACATTATAAATGAAATTAAATCTATTTTGCACAGATTTTGTGGGCCTGCTCACGAAGGGCAGTCATTAAATATTTGTTGCACTTTTTATCATCATTCGTCTCAATAACTTCACAGAGATGATCCTCACCAAGCTCCAGGTGTTCTCCTGTGAGGCTGTCAGCAGCATTCTCCATCCTCTTCACAATGCCCAAGATAATGATTGCAGTTCCTTGATCATACCTGTGATGAATTTGCCACACATATTTGCCACAATGTTCACCTTTGATAACAACAAGTAATCCATTGTCGCAAGTTGGATGGGAATGCTTTGGGGGAAACCCATGCCAGATCTACCGATCACGATGTCTTGTAGCTTGTATATCAAATGATTAGTTGTCCAGCCACCAATTCAAGAGTTACAGCAGTCTCTTTGTCCTCAAAGTCCCCACCATTAATTATTACTTTTGGCTGGACACCAAGTAGTTGCAAGTCTAAAAAATGGGTGTTGTGGCAAGGCTGGACGGATGCTAGAACTCAAAATGGCTGTTGCAGGAGTTGGGTCAGGGCTAGTCCTCAATGATGCCAGTGAATTCCAGGAAGGGGTTGATGGAGTGGGCATGGGAGTCTGGGATGAAGGATTCCAAGCAGGCATTGACAAAGGAGACCAATCAGGCATGGGAGTCACATTGCCCGAGCTTGAGGGAGCAGAGCATCGAAGTATTTGGGTTTCCATATGACCTTGATCAAGAGGAATGAAGAGCTTGCTTTGCAGCTTCATGAAGTCAAATAGCTTACATCTAAACCTATAACAGTCATATATTCAGAAGGAATGCATGGGAGATACCCCAAATACACATACTGGGCTTCTATGACATCGTCATAATCAAGGACCACCATTTTATATGGGCAGGAGGGATCTAAATGTGCAAGCTGTGCTACAAGATGGAGACCACTTCTTGTCAGTTGCTTGCAAAGGACAGTTTTGACAATTCCTTGATACCCCTTCATTGCATGTCCTGGCTTCGATACAAGTACAGTTGTGCCAATCCAGGGAATAGGGTCATTCCAGAGTTGTTTTTCTGAGCCAGAGGATGACTGCGCATGTAAGAAAGGCACAGTAGCAGCTTTCAAGCAATTGATGTGAACTTCAATGCTCTGAAAGCCAGCATTAGTTCAAGTGACGACTATTAAAAATGGGCCAACCTTGACATCACAAACCTCAGTAGCATCATCTGATCTATTTTCCATGGCTACATGGATGATGTTATCCCAGCCACCTTCAACCCATCCACTCTGTCCTTGGTATGGCCTGCCCATGACTTCAACAAATTCACTGGGATGAAATTCCTTGAGTAAATCAGACAAAGGAATGTGCACTATACCCTCTTGCATCCAAAAATCTACTTCTGCAAAACTATCTCCAACAGCTTTGATGAGGCATTTCTGATGTGAGGGATGGACACCAAAATGCCATTCCAAGGGTGGGGGAAATGTAGAAGTGGTGAGGGCAGGGTGGTCAGTTCACTGATAAAGAAAGAGCAGCTGTTTAGAAATGTGGATAGAAGTAGATGAGACCAAACAGAGGTCAAAAGACTTGAGGATAAGCCCATATTCAAATGTGTATCCATTGAAGTGGTAAACATAGGGTGCCTTCCAGACAGGGTCAATACCAAAATTGTGCTTGGCAGCTAGTGGTTCAAATAAATTAGGTTCTGGAGGGGTGGTCGAACGCAAACACTTTCTCTTTGAGAGAGAGGAGGAAGGATGGCAGGGGCCAGGCAGGCGAGGAACTAAGAGAAGAGTGATGCCCCCCCAGTTCTCTACTGCTGCCACATAACCTACATCCCCTTTGTAGGTCCCTTTGAGCACCCACACCCAGTCCCCAACAGCCAGATTACTATTAGTAGCAGAATTGTGTTGACTGAGAACCTTCGTCCAATCTACAAAATCAACCTGCTCCCGGATGATTCCCACATTGTGGTGAACTATGCCAGGAGAAAGTCACAGAAGCTGAACTAGGTCTTCGTTCATGGTTGTTTCTAAGTAGACCCAGCCATGAATGGAATTATGCATAAATGCAGACTGCAACTGGTGATGGGGCGCTGCAATTTGCAGAAGAAAGAAAATGATCTCTTGTTCAGTGCCTAACTGGCCAATTGCTTAAGTTTTCATCAGAGCCAATGAAGTCGACTTACCCTGCAGTGAACCCTCCACAATGGGTAGTCATCCGGCCCAGGTGATCTCACAACTTCATCTAAGAGAGTAGCAGTATGACTGATTGATGTGTTGTTATCGTCAGGTGAGGGAGCATGCTGATGTGCTGCGCTGTGAGAGTGTTCCAAAATCCCAGTTAAAAGTTTGCCCAGTCCCTCCTCTCAATTGGGAAGATCCCTCCATGAGACATGCTGCAGAGAAACACTCTGATCAAGGCTATGGACCCTGTTGTCAATGAAGTTGCCTGGATTTGTGTCCATGAGAAACAGTAACCCATCCCAGAGAATAGTAACGAACTGCTATCCCATTCCCTGCTCTCACTCTCTGAATTATTTCCATCGTCCACCCCAGCTTCAATATCAATAAAGCGGTGAATGGATCTGGGGATCTGAATTGAATGAGCATCATGTTCTACAACCAAATGACTTCCTCTCATACCTGGCTCATACTGGCAATTAAGGCTTCTTGGCCCTGTCTGTGCATAGAATCACAAAGTATCAGCTTATCATTCAGAAAAATGCTATGCGAGAGACTAGGGCTTTAATATCTGTCCATAGCACCAACATGTCTGCCACTACGGCATTCTATTCATACTTTTGTGTCTTTTGACACTCTTATAGGCTTTCATTGAACACTGTAACTGAATTTATATTCTATGCTACCAACAACAAAAGAAATGGGACTTACATGGGGTGGACAATGGTGGTTGGAGACAGAGTGGGAAGGCATGTGAAACTGGCAGATGTTTGTTGATGTTGCACAAGATGTTTGAGTTTCAGGTATTCCAGGCTTGCTAATACCTGAAACTCAAACATCTTGTGCAACATCAACAAATGTCTGCCAGTTTCGCATGCCTTCCCACTCTGTCTCCAACCACCACCTTTGTCATTTGTTATCCACCCAAGCCTTCAAGACTCTGTGGATAGTTAGTAGTAGAATAAATATTAAGAAGACCAAGCATTGCTAAGTAAGTTTGGGTACTTTATGATAGTTTGAAGGTTTCTGACATGACCACTAGCAGGGGCAGGTCCTAGGACAAGGCCATTGGAAGGAGAAGTTGGTGTGCCAGTGGAACTTCTATGAATCATTGTAAGGGAGCTATGGCTACCTGTACATATGTACAGGTGCTTACCATAGATTCTGTAGCTCAAATTCATGTAAAATGTTTCAAGTAGTAGTTTTGCTGCTATTAAATAGCGCCTCTGAAGATGAAGATCCATCCCAAAGATACCTGAAGAAAACTGAGGCAACTGATAGGCAGAAATCTGGTAAGATCATGCTGCCTTCCATTGCATATTATTGACCCCCATTGCAGGTTCCCAACAATCACACTCCTGTAACAAGTTTCAGCTGGTTCCAGATAGCTCTATTGCCCCTGCTGCAATCAGCTCGTGGACTACAGCCTTGGCGGTACTTCTTCAAGAAATATACATCCATGATTACAAGGAGTGCACCACTGCCTTTTTGAGGAGGCTGTGGCTCATTTTTATACTGATTCCCCCTTCCGCTTTTTTGGCCATCGCTATTATACCTGCATGTCTTCCTTGTTTTCTATAGCTATCCCTGGTTCACAACCAGTACTCTCTTGCTCTTGAGTTAGTCTTTTCCCTCTATTGTGCTTGTTTGTCCCTTCCATATATTATTGATTTTAAACATATACTGATGCCATTACCCTCTGTCAGAGGATCTGGAAGGCAAAGACACTTCCTCACTGCTCAGACCTTAATTCAATTTCCAGATCATAGCAAACCTGTTCTTCCCCTTGCAACACATTGATACCACAATATATAAATGTCAACCATGTTCTCTACTACTATGTCTATTGACCCGCCATGGTTAAATGTCCCTGTGCATGCGGTTGCAACAATCGAGTCACTCAAAGGACAGAATCACGTCATCTGAATGGGTAAGGTCCATTACTCCTTGCCTCAAGCATCCTTTCACAGAACTGATCATCGGTACAAAGTTGTGGCCAGGGTTCTCAGCCTCGATGGAAGTCTTCTCACCAACCTGCAAATAGGCAATGGCACGGGTACTCCCACAGGTACCCAGAGCTCTACCCGTACCTGTACCCGCATGGGTAGTAACCTGTTGACCCGCGGGTTGACACATGGCGGGTATGGGCGGGTACCAGCAGGTGTCAATTCCTGCACAGGTTTCATACCAAGCATATAATTCTATTTAAACTATATCGATAACTATATAATTGTACTAAGAACCACCCCCACCTCGCATTTGCGAGCAAGAGGGGGTGGTTGTGAGCTTGGGGCCATTGTCATCCCTGTCATCCTGTCCCATTCCATTGCCCTTCATCGTTGGCTGCTAGCACCAGTGATCCACCCCACAAGCAGTGGCTCACAGGGCTGGGTGCGGGTGCTGGGTTGTTCCCCATCATTGAGTGCATCCCTGTCATTCATCGTCATCATTCCCCCCCCCTCACTGTTGTTCTCACTGCTGCTCCCCCCCTCTCGCCATTCCCCCCTTGCCATCATTCCCCCATTGCCATTGTTCCCCCCTCGCTGTCGTTCCCCCCTCGCCATTGTTCCCCCTTCGCTGTCGTTCCCATGCCTGTTGTGGTTGCCATCGTGGTTGGGGGTGGGGGTGGGTGCTGGTCATCAGGTTCCTGTTGTCTTGTTCCTCATTGTTAGGTGTTGGTGCGGGTATCTAGCTTGTCCATTGTGCCACCGTCGTCATTGTCATTTGTCACCTTGCTGTGTCGTCAGCCATTCCACTGGTTGGTCATCACCCTGCTTGCAGGGGCAGGATAGGGCAGGATAGTGGGGTTGGGCCCATTGTTACAAGATAATTATAATCTAAAAGTGAAATTAATATAGTTAGTAAAAAGAAGAAAAAAGAAAAGAAAAACTTAGGGGCAGGTGGTGGTAGGTGGATGAGGGAGAGGCGGTGTCACCAACAGCTCTGGCCATTTACTGGAACCAAATAGTAATAAATAACAACTTGATCTAGTAAATGGCACGTCATGTTCGCATTCATTTACTGGAATCAAACAGTAACAAACATTATTTCATATATAACACCCTGCTTCCACCAGCTCCCCTCTCTTCTGGGGTGTCACTTCCCCCTTAAGTAATATGTATATTAAGTTAATTACATAGTATTTAAGTATATAAAAGATTGTCAGCACTCAGATGAGTGCCAAAATCTGTAAACAGACATGTAAGCGACGGGTACTAGGTGGGTCACGGGTACACGATGGGTGACCCATACCTGTACCCACCAATACCCGTGACCCGTGTGGGTTACCTGTACCCATGCTATTGCCTACCTGCAAAGCAAGAGCTGGTTGGATGCCTCGGCCCTCTTCAACGAGCTGTTGCTTCAAGACCTGCATCCACAAACAGCCCGCACCCCATTGAGGAATTGGCAAGCCCAGTGCCTGACAATCTCCCATACTGATCCATCCAAAGTAGCCCACTACATATAAGGTTGAAGATGGCCTCATGGATAAAACATTCAACAAACTTTGCTTTGCCTTCCCCCAAGCTTCAATAGACACATTGAAGAACACTGAGAAATGTATCCAGTCCCTCTCAGGTTTCCAGCCTGTGCATTATGATTGTTGCCCATCCTCATGCATCTGCTACACTGGCCCATATGAAACCTTGCTGAAATGCCCAAAGTGCAATGCCGATCGATATAAAGCTGATGGGACAACACCTCAGGCATATTTTCAGTACTTACCAATTATTCTGTGCCTCCATGCAATGGTCTCAAATTCCCCCTATGCAAGAAAGATGCAATACAGAGCTAGTCACCAACACAACCCAACAAAAGTGACAGATATCTTCAATGGCACTCATTACTCCCTACTTTGGGAGTCATTTGTCACTGTTGGTGGCAAGGAGCTTCCAAATTGGTTCTTCTCTGACCCTCGTGATATTGCACTTGGTTTGTCCACTGATGGCTTTGGTCCTTTCAAGCACCATACCAAAACTGCATGGCCAATCATCCTATTCAACTGTAATCTCCCTCCCAAAGAGCGATTTCTGAAGAAGAATCTCATTTTGGTTGGCATAATTCCTGGACCAAAGAAGCCTGGCAATTTAGATTCATTCCTTTGACTGCTAGTCCAGGAACTTTTACAGCTGGAGCTTGGTGTCTCTGCATTTGATGCCCTCACAATGACTGTTTTCTCTCTTCACGCATATCTAATTGTTGTCTTTGGCGACATTCCCACAGTATCGATGACCATGCACATGAAGGGTCACAATGGTTGTTCCCCATGGCGCATGTGTGAGATCCAAGGAATTCATATTCCATCACCACAGGTGACAACACATTATGTTCCACTACACCATGAAAATTTTCCTGACTCACAACACCGATATGATGCAACTGCGCTTCCTCTACAAAACCACGCATTGTTTATGGAGCAGGCTCAGGAAGTTCAGTCTGCCCTGACCAATGCAGACTCGGAAGAACTTGCAACCAAGTACGGTGTCAAGGGTCTGCCCCTGCTCAGTGCCTTGAGCTCCCTCTCTTTTCCTGTTTCATTCCCCTATGACTTCATGCACCTTTGCACCTTATTTGGACCAACCTCATTCCCAACCTCATCCTTCTTTGGACCGGAAATTTCAAGGACCTTGACCACAATGATGAAGGCTACATTCTGGCACCAAAGGTGTGGCAGGCAATCAGGGCGGCCACCTATGAAGTGGGGAAAACTATCCCTGCCACATTTGGATCTAGGGTTCCAAATATTGCAGCAGAGAAATTGCAGATGATAGCTGAAACCCATTCAATCTGGACATTGTATCTCGCCCCTAATGGCCAGTTTATCAATGAATGATATTACAAACATTTCATTCAGTTGGTTCGACTTCTTACACTCTGTCTCAAATTTGAAATTACCCAAGATCAAATTAACGACCTTGAGAGAGGTTTCCAGGAGTGGGTTGAGGATTATGAATGGTACAAGCTTCTTTCTCTGCGAGATGCCATCTTTCTCTGCGAGATGCCATCTGACCAGTCAGCAGAATTTACTATCAACATATGCCCAGCTGTGTCGCATGTTGCCTGCTCACAGTTCATGCTCTGTTACATATTGCTCCGACCATCAGAGCTATGGGCCCAGTTTGGGCTTATTGGGCATTTCTGATGGAACACCACTGTGGTGAGATCCTGCACAACATCAGAAGCCGACGGTTCCCCTATGCAAGCATCAACAAATATGTTACCTCCCAAGTGCAGCTGACACACATAACGCTTCTGTACAGCTTACATGAAAAACTGCAACTCAAACCACCTACATCTCATGATGACGATGTCTGCCTTCCTTCATGTGAGCCATTCATATGTTAATGAATATGCATGCTTACTTGTTATGTACCAGATCCATCATTTATACTCACCCCACCAAAGCAATCTGCAGTGATCCTCCCCTTATTCTTGTGGAAAACACTTACCGCAACATTAGCCACTCGTTTTGACAAGTCAGCAGCAGTCATTCACAAACTTATTCCCAAGAACACCCATTTTGTTCAGTACAGTCAAGCACAGCAACTTGGGGGTGGGGATACGATGCATGCACGTGAACTAATTCCCCTCAAATCTGACAGTCAAACATGTCATTTGTCCGGGTATAGATTTTATCAAACTATTTGAACCACAATATTTAACTATTTGTGTTTCAGTATCAACATGCTATTGACCGATATGCTCACCATCAAAATCGGACACCAGAATTTGAACTGCAAGATTTCTTTGGGCAAATCCTCCACTTCCTCATTGTAAACATCCCTCCCTCACCTGAACATGGTATCGAGGCCAAATCCTTCATCTACGCAGCTATCCATGAAGTTAGAATTTCCGAGCCAGCCACATATCATTGCAGGATTAATTATTATCAAGACTTAGGACTAATGGTATTAGTCGATCTTAACCAGGTGAAGTGTGTAGTCGGGCACATTAGGGACCATAACAAGTGGGCAATCATTGACCGAAGTGGATCTCTAGTACAGGTACATATCACACTACCAAACCAAGGGGGTGGCGGAACAGGAATCCCGCACCAGACGTAGGGGGGGGGGTACTGCCGGAGGCTGAAAATTTTTTTATTACCATGGTATCTACAACACTGTCAGCTGCTGTTGAGCACCGACAGGACCCTAGGGGTAGCCTTATTCTAAACCTTTACAAGTCAAACCTTGATATTGATAAATATTAAACAGAAGTAGGATGTGGTCACCTTCCACATCATCCTCAACTTACATCGTTCCAAATGACAGTAGATTCTTCTGCAAACCGCGCTTCTTCCGTGAAGTTCCTGCACCCCATCACTCCCATTCCCATCGAACCAAAAAAAATCCTCGCCATCTCCACACCATTTCGTTAGTGTTGCCCTCCCGATGTCGTCCTCCTGGCGTCGGCGTCGTGCTGCATAATCCACCACATGCAAGCATGGACTTGCAGCGGTGGTGGGTCGTCCACTGGGGCGGTGGGGGTCATTGTTGTCCTCTCCCTCGTCCTTGTCCCCGTCGTCACAATCCTCTTCCAGTTGTGGTTCCCTCGACCGTCCCGTCGCTCCATGTTTCCACCCCGTGAGCAACTGCTTGCGGCAGCGGTTCGGGGTCCCATGATCCTGGCATACTTAGTGAAAATCTATAAGAATGAATACATAAGTTAGTCTAAGCAAAAAAGACAAGAAATGAACTTACCCCAAATGATGATAGCGTCATTTGGACCCGTTTCGTGCGCCATGCAGCCTGTATTCATCGTTTGGTGGCATGGCGGCAGACGTGGGTGTCATGGCTGTGGGAAAGGTGATGGTAGAGGGAGGTGGGAAGAGGGAGGTGGCGTCGTCGAGAGAAACCCCGAGTATCAACTGTTCATCGACGTTTGCATCTGTATCCCGCAATCACGATGCACGAGATGGCGGTACAAGCACCGCTGCTGGAAAAGGCACATCCACCTTGAGAGAGGGGGTGTGATACGTCGATTACAGAAGAGAACGCATAGTAGTATTCTATCCACAATAAACTTGAACGAGATACATTAGGTAATGTTATTAATTCGGAGAATAACACGTGCACGTGACGAGAACATACCATATATGGCAGGAGGGGGAGGGGTCCAGGGGTCGTGAAAAAAAAATACCGACGTCATATGAAAAATTCCCGTCCCGCCACCCCCTTGTACCAAACGTTGCAATAGATCTAGAATGGTCAACATATAATTGATCCATCCCCTGAATATCTGAGAAACACCCATGGAAATCGCCACCTCCTGCCCAAGGTTCACTCCCACTTCCATCTATTTGATGTTTGAAATCTACAGTATTAAAAGCACACCTATATATAATTCATTCATTTATGAGAAGAAATTTCATCCTATTAACTTACAAAAAAGTTGTAATAAAATATGTATCCATTTGAGGTTTGAAATCTACAGTATTAAAAGCACCTATAATTCATTCATTTACAAGAAGAAATTTCATCCTATTCACTTATGAAAAAGTTGTAATAAAATATGTCTGACTTCCATCCATTTGAGGTTTGAAGTCTACAGTATGAAAATTCATCCCAAGTTCATCCACCATATATCCAGCCATTTATATTAGATATTTCCTATTTTCTGACTTAAACAGCTGAAATCCATACCCCACCAGTCTCACAGTGCTTATCTTATAACTCAAATTGTTGTTCTGTCACCCTTGTACTCATTTCTTCCTAGACTCTCTAGGCTAATACATTTCCCTCTCAGGTTTGGACTTGGGTTGGTCGATTCAATCGGATTGCAGGCACTCCCAGTACTCAAGACAAACAGATCCAATAAGAACGAAGATGCGCTACACAAATGATCGATCTGTGAGCGTACGCTAATTAACAGTCCATAAAACCAAGGATATGTAGAAATGCAGCTTCGGTATGATATGATAATGACATCGACTATGTCACATAAATGCCACTCATCATACCCTCTGCAATCAGGATGATTGCGCCCTGAAGTTGAAATTCTGAGATGCTGTGCCGTCACACGGAGCCAGCGCGAGGGTAGCGCCGTTGCCGTTTCCTGTAATACAAGTACCCGTGTCAGGGTGGGAAACAACGCAGCCGACCCCCGCATCTGGGCTGCTCAACGAGCAGGAGGAACAATCAATGGCAAAATTCTGCGATCTGTAACGAATTTTATGTGTCAGTCAGCTGACGAATTTCGGGATAAAACAGAGAGACGAACGTTCCCGAGGTAATGGGAGCAAAGGAGAGATCGTGACTAGGATAACCAGTCAACTGCAAGTCGTGAGCAGTGTTGGC
This sequence comes from Tricholoma matsutake, assembly GCA_026075535.2. Lineage (NCBI taxonomy): Eukaryota > Fungi > Basidiomycota > Agaricomycetes > Agaricales > Tricholomataceae > Tricholoma > Tricholoma matsutake. Next base: position 7,303,450 of record AP026548.1, on the reverse strand, counting down.
GGTCAACCTTGCAGTCAAAAGGTTAGTCAATGCGTGAAAGGTAGGAGACGATATGGCAGTAACGGACTTGAAATTGTAAGTGCCATCTGCCAAACCGGTAAATGGAACCAAGAATTCGCCATTAGCGAATGCCTGAGCCACGGGGGTTGTTACGAGGGTGATGTGTCCGCCTACTGCGTTCACAGGCCTCCATTCATCGACGTCGTTGACGTCGTTAGGGATCGGCTTGTAAACTGTCAATGGGTTTCCTTGGAAGTTTGGCTTGCACGAGCGTGCCTCGAGAATGGACCTCGCCAATGCGACAGAGGTAAGCATAGCAAGACCAGCAACGAGTTTGGAGGCAAAGATCATGATGATAGTTGTAGAGAACACCGTATACAAGATCTGTGAGGTCAGAGAACTTGATTACTGAACAGTCGCGAACCTATGGTTTTTATACCTCTTCCTTCAAGCGCTGCAACATTATATCAGGGTAAGATCTTACCGGGGGGTGTATAATGATACGCATCTTGACATGTGCAGGAAATACGCCTCTATGAGATGGAGATCGACTGCTCGCCGGGTCGTGCAAGCATGCGCGATGCCCGTCATGACCGCATCGTTGCTAATATTGTACATGTTCTCCGTTCTTATGACATCCTCGCCATTCTAGTCACGACCGGCGTGTTTGTAATTTCACCAGCGACTAGGTCTGTTTACACAGTCCAGTGTTGTAGTTCCCCATCGGTCCTCTGGAGCTCACAAGGTCAAATACGAATTTTAAACTTGTTTGCTTTTCTTGCCCGGCTTGGATTTCCATTTTCTTGTTGAAATGGAAAAGGCAGAAAGAGTAGGACAGTGTACAGGTTTCCTGAACGCATGATGGATTCAAGTCGGAGATTTTGTTTCGTCAGGAACGCCCTTGTCAAGACTAGCGAATAACATTCGCCTTTAAGAAAAGCATCCGTAGTAATCGGCGAGCCAGAAGATCGTCCTGTAATTCAAGAGTGGAAATCTACTCGACAACGGCGATGTTGGCAAGATCTGTTTGCAAGCACATTTGAGGCGTCTCCGTATGTGCAGAAGGTTGCGAACAAAGAACCGTATGATGACTCGGACTCAGCGCTGTTACCTGCGCAATCCCTTCTAGAAAAGTGGAATGGGCGGAAGCTGGATCCGGTTGATAACACGTGGGTATTGAAATGGTAATGGCCAACTTCAAGTGAAGCGGTGTGTGTACACCGTTTGTAAGTTCCGGGACACGGCGGGTGATCTGAACCTGCGTGCTTACACAGCCATGCCCGACGGCCTGATTTGCCGTGGTATGGAAGAAACATGTTCGTTGCGGGGTCCGCGCGTGATCAATGTACCGATTTGTCTTCAGTCCAACGTTGGTCCAACGGTGACTAATGCGCCCGTTATATCGGCCGAGTTGTGCGGCGCTGAAATGCACCTTCCCTTATAGTAATGGGTCCCCGCCCGTCATTATACTGTTGCTAGAGAAGTCGAAGTCCAAGATCATCTCTGCATTCTTTGCCAGTGGCAGTGCCAAGAGCGCGTAAACAGATAGCAACCCGCCCGTGGGTAACACAGCCGTCACCAATTAGCCGTCACGTCAACTTGTGAAGGATGAAGACGAAGATAACATACAACAACGAGATACGGTTAGATACTAAACTTGACAACAAGCACACCACCTAACTAGCACTCTTCGAACCGCAGAAAGTCCTTCTCCATCCCCAAGCAGGAAAAGCTATCGGATTCGAAAGCCACTTCGCAAACACGAGAGCCTGTTTCGGATTTGCGCGCACCTTCAAGTCGCGCACTCGTTCGGTCCATGGTCTAAACATCTCCACATCCTCCAGCGCTCCATAGCACATGGCAATCGCATCTACGTGTTTCCCACAATCGAGCACCTCTAGACCTTCCTGTTCAATCAGCTTTAGGGCGTACGCGTGAGCATTTATGAGCATGTCGTCAGGCATGGACGCGTCGAGACACCACTCCTCAAACGTTGGAAGCGTGGACCAGAATTGGTCGAGTGTTGCGCGGGCTTGGTCGCTTTTCAGGATGGCCCGCCGGGAAGGGAGACTACAGGCCGAGCAGTAGCAGGTGAAGCCGTATAGGGAACGCAGCAAGGCTTGTCGTTCCTCCCATGGCCGCACAGGAGATGTGTATTGGATTGTAATTTCTTCACCGCAACGGATGGGTCGTACGGCCGACAGAGAAAGGGAGAAAGTGGCGGTATCCCAGTCCCACTTTGCATTTGGACTGCAGCTATGAACGACGTCATAAGTGAGCACAATGGAGGTAGAATAGGGCCGTGACTGACCTGTGATTACACCTGCTTGTGTTGAGAAATAGACCGCGATGCGTGGATAGCTCGGCATGTGGCACGTCGGGAACGTCCAGCTGGATCCCAATAGCATTTGTGCGCACAATGCCCTCGGAAAGGCTATATTCCTTGGCCGGTTTGCAGTTCGCCAGTCGCATCAGATCCCGATGTAGTTTAGGGGGAAGTCTATCGAACAGCTGTGCATAGAGATCCGAGAGTGGGGTCGGAAGGCCTACTAGGTAGGGTGTAATGATGACGGGATGCTCAACGAGAATCAGGCCTTGTGCGGGAATATCACGACGCGCAAACATCCCGAAACCATTCTTGCCAGTGTTGCAGATCTCAACCAAGTCCATAGGAGAGCGGATTGCAGGCTCAAAACTGTCCGGTAGAAGGCGTTCCACACTTTCGTCAAGCAACGCTGCACCTTGAAAATCTCCAATGAAATAGTCGTGCATCACATATGAGCGATGTTGAACATGTGCTGCAAAGTCGAAAGTGGCACAGTCGAGAGCGAGGTTGGAGTGTACTTTTTCGTTGATTATTGAGCAGATGTCAGGTGGTGGCAGGGACTGCAAAGGAAGAGGCGAAGGCGAAGGACTTCCAGATCTGCAATTCGCAGAAGAGTATATGAACTGGGGTTTCATCGAGGGGTCTGTCGATGGTATAATTTGTGAATTGCGTACTGAGCTGTGGAAAGGGGCTGCCCGTATTTAAAGTCCCCCCAAAACACTGTTTCGGCTGTAGCTATTGAGTGCGTGTAGTGCCTGCGGTGGTCTTCATGTACGGCCATCGTGCCCAAAGAAAGACATCACGAACAATGGATTCGCAAGGAGGATCACACACGAGTAGCAATTGTTGCGTTTCGATCATGTCGCGACGCTTTGGCCCAATGGCCTTGGTGGGTAATACACACTTGCACTTGCTTGCAACAGCATTGTGACGTATAAACAGAGTACACGATCATGAACAAAGGATTTCGAGGTAGCAAGTGGCATATTGACTGTAGTCACAGTGTGAGGTGAAGGGAAAATGAAAGAACGCGTTCACGACCTTTACCACGTTCCGAATTCGGCGTTATCAGATTAGATAGGTCTCAACAAACGTGTAAGTACTAAGTAAGTGTACTTCGTAAAGTAAGTAAACGATTCGTATGTTGGCAACGTCAGACTTGGCCAAATCCAAGCGACGTGATCATATATAGGGTATGCAGGCACGCGGCGTCAGGCTGCCGCTCAGCAACTCAACATATTGCCTGTCGCGAGGCCACTCCATACAAAGGCGGACTCCGTTCGGCAGTCATGCAGAGGTATCGAAAGACACGGAGCGCCAGTGCGAATGTGTCCAACAGAAAAAGACCGACACCTAACCCTACACAGTCATTTAAGACACTGACACGAACTCCGCGGAAGACGAGGAGCCGAGGACAAACGAACCTTGAGGATAAAAATCACGAGTAAAGAAATGCACATCCAACCCGTCAAATATCAAGAACAAGATGATCTAACAAAGAGAAAACGCAACCATTGGACCACGAGAGAGAAGAGGCAGTTGATAACAAACCTGCACATAAACGCTGTCGTGTGACAACCCGCTCTGCAAGTTTCCAAATATTCTCTTCTCTCCTCGAATGTGCCTCACGATCTAGAAAAGGTTCCGAGTCCCCCAGAAATACTAGCCGTGGATCCAGAGTAGCCATTCCGCTCAAAATTGTCGAGGCAGTAAATGACGGATGGGGATCAAATATAAGCAGCAGGATGCAAACGCGCAAACGAGGACATCGGACCAGGATATTATTTATCACATGCGAAATAAGAAGCGTTGTGTGATTATCGAATGTCCTAGGACCCACATGAACGTCGAAGGAGAGGTGGGTGAGAGAAGGGAGAAGTTCGAATCCATTCCAGGTCGCCCAATCGTCCCATGTGTTGATAACTGAGAGGTGTGTAATTTTTTCGAAGAATGATAATTGGAATCTCGGATAGGGAGACTGCAGGAGACCATGAAGGAGGACAGAGAGCTTGACTGGGCGAAGATGGTCAAGTGCTGATGCAATGTCATTGCATGGTATGCTTTTGGATACACGCCACTCATCCATTGGCGCGACCCAGAATGTGAGACTGGTCACTCCACGACAAGCAGAAATGATTCGAGCAGTGCGTTCATTGTGGACGTCGTATGAGATGCAAAGGGATTTTACGTGGGTCGCAAAAAAGGTGCGAGATTTTGTTCGTGAAGTTTCGATGGTGCGTAGAAAGGCACGACTTGTGGACTCGCGATACAGATTAACAACTGAATACAGAATTAGCTCTACCCTATGAACAATTCGTGTGAGGGGTCTATCAGCTGATGATGGGGAGGGTTAGACCGTTACTCACCAGTGTTGAGCTACCCGAGAGACAAGGGCGAGTCGCACTGCCGTTCTTCTGTTGCTGATGGCAGCGTACTCTATAATCAATCGCAAGACATCATGGGGGAGTGAAGGTTTCAGGGACGTTGAATTGTACACCATGTCGAATATAGTCGGATGATGGGGATGAAGTGTTAAATTTGAAGGCTTTGCCGAGGGGAGGCCATACATATGGAGTAAAATAGGCAACATGACCAAACTCTCCAAAGTAACGTTAACTATATTGACTTCGGAAGACTTGGAATCGTAGATCCTTGAACCTCCGTTCCCTACTCCATGGCAGATAGTTTCCCTAGCGTTGGCAGTCAAAAGTAAGAGGACAGCTGATTTGATCCGTTACGGCTCCTCGTAACGGCAGCCGAACAAAGCGGATTGCCTCTTGAGGCGCATAACCCAAGTCTTCCCGTCGAACATCTTCGTTGCTGGAATAAAACACGCCTTGACACTTACTACCCTGGAGGACCAATATCTGTATCGAGATAGACAACAAGATTGGAAGCCCGCTGGTTATTACACCCGATAGGAAGCTGTCTTCGCACATAAATACCCCGGCAGACTTCTTTACATGTACCACATCACCTCGCATTCCAGAGAGTATGGTATTCGTCGTCATTTATAGGCGATTACGACTGAATATACCGTGGAGGACCTCGAATGATCAAGGATAACGCGGACACCTCGGATATAAGTTATTCATAACATATCCTCAAACCGGAAATGTGATCCGACTGATTGCTAAATCACCAACTGGGTATAAGTACTCTGAAAATTTCCTGGTGTACAATACTCACTTCATGTACGACTTTCGACGAATTCAAAAGTTATTGGAATTTCATACAATAGCTGCCTGTACAGATGTGCCTCGGAAGAAGATTCGATCTCTGATGGGGGATCTGAAGAGAAGACGACCTCGTCTTGAAGCAGTAGGAGCGTTGAGATCAGATAGATTGCTTATTCTCCGGAGAAGCAACGTCTAGATAACGTTTGTGCAGATTTCAACAAGGCACGCCTCCCTCGTTTCGAGATCTGGAGATTAAAATTACCTCTATACATCATGGGCCATGCGCTGCTCTTACCTGCGAACACGTCTGGGGGCTTCTACTGCCAAGGTGGATGGCCAGATTGAGTAGTGATAGAGACAACAAAGCGATTGGGAAGCTGACAGAGTGCAGCGGTGTTGCCTTATCCAAAAAGCCACCTTATTCGTGTGTATGCATCCGAATTAGCTGATTGAAGAACACGATGCAGTAATCCCAGCACCGCCGTTTTCTTGTCCGCACAAGATCATCATCAGTTCCCCCCGTCTTGAGAAGATCTGTAAGGTGTCATGGGTGGGTCGACCTACACCTAAAGAGCTGATCAAAGGACCAAACGAGCCGACTTGACGACGCCTGGCTCTATACTGGTGATTGTAATGCCTGAAGCGATGTGCACGGAGTCCGGGGACAATACGGACACCTAGAAGCGAAAAACGGGAAAAAGAAAGCCTTTCACTCAGGAACAGGCCGTTATGGAGCGTCCACACCGAGGAAGTGTCTCCGGGCGATCCTTGTCACCAACAAGGTCAGGTTATCCGAGGGGAAATGGCACCGGTAACAGGAAATGCGTAAGTGTCACAGAGAGTGGCTGGGACTGAGCATTCGAGTTGTCCAGTGGCCCGCAGAATTCTTGGGCAAGTCTGCCAGGAAGAACGATCATCATGGAAAGTTAAGTATGCAGTCCACACCGCGGCCCATGCCAGCATGCCACTGGATTCTGCCGCGGGATTTCAATGTGGTGGTGTTTGTTCTGGATGTGGTCCGAGTTGGTCCGAAGATTCTTATAGCGGCTCCATCTTCAAGCTTCAAGTTGCACTCAGCACTGCCCGTCCACTATCATGTTCGTAGAACTGTTTCCGTTAATATCGCTACGAATGGTGGTGTATCTTTTCTCATCAAACATAACGGAGCGTCATGTCGTACTGAACTCAGTTCTTCATCACCAATAGATAATATGACACCGGTAGTTACGGTCTCTATTGTTTTCAACTCTGGGGCGCAGAAGGCTACATTTGACGTTATCATGTTATCGTCAAACTCAAGTGCCATTCTACGCACACTGACATTTTACTAGGAGCTTCTAAAGCCGCATTTCAACAATTGCTCTCCGTGCCACTGACGAGCAAATGCCATCGATATTCCAGATACAGCTGCAGTGTCGAATGTCATCCTTTACATCGTTTATATCATGTCCTGCAATCCTCAATCACCTACAACCGCGGTGGAACACATGCCCTCGCATGGTTTTGACATCCAATCTACGGGCGTTACCACCCCTATTTCCACACATGCTATATACCTTGCTCATCCTCGCTTTTCAATATCACTGATGATATGGCGCAACACATTGGGCCTGTATACCTGAAATGCTATATGTCAATCGCTTACACATGTCGAAGATCATTTCTTCTCCATCCTCCACACTGTGCCGACAGCAGACTGTACTTTCGCACAACAGAAACAGCTGGAAAATGTTTGGGCAACGGGATTGGTGAATTTGGCATGGGTTGTGACGCCAGGTGCATGTTTGTTTGGTTCGCAGATGCTAACCCTTACCAGACCTATCAATGCATGACTTACGAGCTACGTTTGATTCGCTTTCCGAGTGATCTTGCAATTCTTGTCGAGAAGCTCTGACGGATCTCCTGAATGAAGTGCTCACACAGTGGACCTTGGTCTTTTGAGTCTTCATTGGTTTGCCACCTTCACTATCTGCTCATTGCAATTTACGTCTTTGCAGCGAACTATCTGACGTACGTTGATCAATAATTTCTTTCTTCCATAATCCCTGAATACACGAAATCGTAGGGGTGAAGATACCTGAATTGTTTCGTTCACGCGAGGGTTACTAATAATATACCTACACGTCTTCTGGAGGTCGGTCATACTATACTGCCTATGATATGTATCGCAGGACCTTTTATCAGTTTCCATCTGAAATAAGTAAATGTACATAGAACAATGAAAGTCCCCTTAGACTATATGGACAGGGTATCCACAATGAGAGGGAGCTCAGAATATACGTAAGTACAGGATATATATATATGCAATAATGTAACAAATCAAGACTGAATGCTATGATACGCTGCTATGTAGGTCGAACCTCGGAGTCAAAATCAAGTATGTGGAGGTGATGTCACCCCACTAGGCAGAACCGCACAATGGTTCTTCGCCCTGCGAAAAAATGATGCGAATGGTCGGGAAAAATTGCAACTTCTAGTTCGCCATGCATGGTCTTTGCGCGTGTCTTGATATCAGACGAGGGAGTAACAGGCGTTGGAGCAATTGAAGGTACTTCATGACTGCAGGCGAAACGTCTGACAAGGCCTCCTACGTTAGTGGAGATCCAGGTTTCACTGGACAAGGAACAAACGTCAAAAAAACGCCAACAACAGCGAACTTGGAGACAGACCCGAATTGCAATCCACAGAGACGCTCGATCTCCTCCGTCAGCTTGTGTGCGTTCTTCGCCATTTCTTCCCTCTTATCCAAGATATTAAAGTCTAAAGCAACCACTGAGAATTCGCCATCGAATCCAAAAATGGTGGTTTCATTTGGGTGATCAACTCCTTGGGCGAGCTTCGCTAGAAAATAATATGAATGTGCCTTCAAGAAGCTAATAAATCGTGATTTGAATGCGGAGAGAAGTGCCGACAGGCACTTGTACTGTGGATAGGGAGAAATTACGGAAGGCTGAGATACGACATCAGCTCAAAGAACAAGCTCTGGAAGTGGGCGTTTAACCTTGACAGCTGCTTGGGAGTCCCGACCTTGTCCTATCTTCCCGTGGCCAATCCGAAGCTTTCGATAAGCACACTGAGGGCATTCTAATCGTGACAGACTAAGATCCAAGAGCATTCCACAGTCAGTACTGGAGCATCTGCTTGACTGCTGTTCCTCGGAGGTTCGGTGTCTCAAAGCCACGGCCTGCAAATCCCGAGGTAAGCCGTTATTACAAGTGCCTTTCAAACTACTCGCCAGAGGTAAATCTTCTGATTCATCACCTGAGCACTCTTGCTGTTGGACCTGACTGCCGTGCCCAGTGTCAACTGTAACGGCGACTTCCGTTTTTTTCCGCCTCATTCGAGTTCGACATGGTCCGCACAGCTTCCAGCAATACTCTGAAGCGGATGGAAGGACGTGCGCACAACTACGCACTGAGCAAAATCGAGCACCTGGAACCACTTTCGATGATGTTTTGTCCGCAAGTGGGGTTAGAGGCGGAGATGGAAGGCGCTGTATAGATTTCATGAGTTTAGTATTTCCATAAGACACATGCGGAACACGAACTGTAGTCGAAGGAGGCCTATAGTCCCGGATTCGAGAGCTCGAATACTTGCCATGGCGTTTTCCTTGGATGCCCAAACGGTTCCTTTGGTTCGTGCGATAATGTATCCGACAGGCGGCACAGCATTTCCATCGATGATCAGACGATAGAGGTGCTTGACAAGACTTGATAGTGCATTGCGGGACATCCCTATCTGGCGGTCGAGGCCTGGCGGGAATGCGGATCTTGAGGCCGCTCGGTTGCTACAACATGAATTTAAACATGGGCTTTGGGGGAGAAGAATATGGAAACGCGTACTAGCTTGGAATCAGATGATGAGTCGGCGTCTGACTCATCTTCGGAGAGGTCAGTGAGGTCGCTGTTCCATCCGCTTATGTATATAGTGCTAGTTGAGAGCGGTTTAGGATCGCAGCTTGGCGGAGGATTGCGGCCTGGCATAGGAGAATGGCTGTTCAATCGGAGATTGCTCTCTGAAAGGGGGGGATTGTTGGTGGATATGGTTTCTACCTCGCCTGTTATAATAGGTTCTGGAGACCGTGTCAACCTAGGAGAAGGAACTGCATCGGACAGTGGTGCAGAGTCCGAGAGTGTCAACTGCTTGATCACGGTGTCCTCTTCGATATCCTTGTTATCAGTATCCAAGGACACCGACGAGGAAGGGGACGGCAGAGGACAAGCAGGCGGATTCCCGTGGTCTAGCCTTCTTTCCACACATTCCAGATTTCCACCGACTTCATCGGCCCAGGATACGCTCTTCTTGCTCTTCTTCACAAATAATCTATCAGAATCACTATCGCTTTTCGTGTGTCGCATCCTCCAAGTCTTCACAAGACACCGGAAGCAGCGCGGTGAAGCAGCATCTGGCTGCAACCGTTCGCCACACCCCTGAGTACTACACGTCCGATCAGACTATTTACAAATCAGCATTTGGATTTCAAGCCAGGGGAAGAAGCACTAACACAGAAGGTCGAGTCCTGGCTAGGTACGATGGAAACGAAGTCTCTTGTTGATGCGGTTATCTGTGGATGGCTATCATGAGGTATACAAATAGAAAGCTTCGGTTTAGAGGGTGTTGGAACCTCTTGTGTTTTTGTGATGGCCACCTGGGGTTCGAGGTCTGCGATTAGGTCGTCCATTGGTTCGTGACATTTCAGAGGTCGGTTTTTCGATAGGATTTCCAAGGGCTGGTATACAGAAATTATGCAAGTGAGAATCCTAGTTGGATATGTTTACCTCTGGATAGGACAATTCAACATCTATATCGATATCACTGTCTATGGCAGTGTCATTGAGAGGGTCCTAAGATTGCATTTCTCAAGTATCAGAGCTATTTCAAAATTGAGCGAAGAAAGCTCGGACATACAGGGACAACAGACGGAACGGGACGGTCTACGCTCGGCGCTGGTTTGATCAGGTGCTCTGAGCATTTCTTTGCCGGGGATAAAACAGAGGTGGTATGTATTTTTGGACCATCGTCGTGAGATTCTACCGAACTAACATGCATCAGTAGGTTCGGGATGGGAGTGTACTCCTGTTCTATTAGTCAGCTTGGTGTGGGCGATGAGACTAAGGAAGGAGGCTGCACCATAGACATCGATTGATGCAGCGGGATATGCGACGTCGCATAACATGAAGCGCAGAGATTTAATCCATGTCCAGGCAAGAGAACTTTACGGCAACGTGCACATGGACGGAAAGGATGGATCTCGGACAAAGAGTGACGAGGTTCAAAACCCTGCTAAATATGATGTTGAAAAATGTCAACAACCGGAAGTAAGAGATATCAAACACTTGCTTACTTGCGTGGGTGGAGGGGGAGCAATAAGCTCCCCTCGAGAGTTGAAATGAGATGCAGCGGTCTGCACTGGCATGAAGGTGTACGACGTTTGGGCCAGCACAGCTGCACCAGGAAGTCTGATAGGACGCTTAGGTGGCATGTGGGAGGGCATCATATGTATGTTCTGATGGGAACTTGAGGTATCCTAGATGACCAGAATCGAATGAAACATCAGCAAGGGTAACATGAATGCGTAGTTGTAAACATGGTGATGAAGGCTTACCAAATGACGTCGAACAATGGGCTGCGAAGAAGGACGACGGCGATATCGTACCGTGTCTCCCTTGCGAAGAAATCAGTGAAGTTAAAATCATCAGAAAATGTGATCAAAAGTGATAAATCTACTCTGATCATATCGCCGTCACCAACCGTGCATTTAGCACACAAATTGGAGATTTTCGTAGACGGTAGGAAGAAAGAAAAAAAAATTGCTCACAAATGACGTATTGAGTTGCTGAACAAACGCAGTCAGAAATCAAACAAGAAATATCACCACAAAGTCATAGCAAACATACAAGTGGGGCCCATCCTTCTGGCCTTGCCTTCATACCTGGATCCCCGAAAATCTTGGTTGCCATGGCAGGGTCGATCGCAACAGAGGCATGATGTCTGCTTTTCTGTTGTTTCGCGAACGATTTTAGATGCATCCGACACCGATCACACGTAGAGTTCGTGTGCCCCGGCGGCAGGACTTCCATGCATCCAACTTGAGCACAAGCTCTGTAAGTATGAAGAGACAGAAAAGATGCGGTTGTGTCGAACGACGCGTATTGGACTTGATTGTCGATCTCCATCACACCCTGAACCTACCAAAAAGAAAAAAATTGTATGTCAACTTTCTGCCACCCAAAACGCTAAATTGAACGACATAATGAAACGTGACTGTAACGATTGTGGGCGATTTCACCTACCAGGAAACGCGCGTCCAGGCGCCAATGTTTTACCAGCACGATCACCTAGGTGCTGGAAAAAAAGTTGAAGTGAAATTGAAATATCTTGGCAGTACGTATTAGTAATGATCAAAGCGGCGCTCGGTGACAGGTTACTAATTTATTATATTTGGGCTGAATTCTGCTGAATTTAGGTGCTTTCGAGCTGAATTTCAATTTATTTTGATTGTCCAAATTGAGCCCAAATTTGATTTCAACTCTGACTGAATTAAGCAACGCCCTTCGAGGGAGGACATCTCGATATTGGAATCCCCGAACATCCGGGTGTGTCCGAACATCCGAACATCAATTTGTCGAGCGGAGGGTGATTGACATGTTTATCACATTGATGTTGGTCTCGTGGTATGTACTCTCAACTTACTGTGAACTTGGTTGGTTGTACCTGGGTAACACATCATATGACTTCTGCCACCAACTGTGCCCGACTCTACAATCTCACACTCTCAAAGGGACATCAAGCTCCGCCTGATTGGGCATTTAATTTCGAGCTCTCATCAGATAACGTATATGATGGATTTGTCATTCTTTCTCTCTTGGAGGACCATGAGAGACGTAATGATACCCTCAAGGTCCCTCATACTGAGGGTAAAGGTGATGGGACTTATTATCTTGTTGAATGTGACACAGCTCACAGGCATGTATACTCTGCAGTCACTCACAAATGCTGGGTAGTGGTTATTGATGGGGTCACCATTGGCTGCTGTTGTTGTGGTATCCACAACTGTCACATACCCTTATCCAGCAACCACAATCGCTTCTGCCCTGAGCACAAGGGGCATAATTTTGTGTGTGCCATTGTTGGCTGTGAGCAGCCTGTGGTGGAGGGGAAACTGGCATGTGCTGAGGACAAACATCAAGCAGTGGAGCGTGTTCACAGGGAGCATGGCCAGGCCCAATTTCAGTTGAAGGAACACTTACAACGTGCCCATGTTGCTCACCCAACTAACTCTGATGTGGTCAACTCAGCAATGGTTGATGAGGATGATGGTGAGGAAGAGGAGTTTATTGTTGAGGGGGGTTCTGCTCAGCCAGTGGAGGCCTCACAAGTGAAGGATGGAAAGGTGCGCGCTCAGTTTGGCCGCAAAAGAACCCACAACGAGCAGATCATTGTGGCCCCTTGTGGGATGATTATCACACATGAGATGTTCTATGGTGCTGAGGCAGTCACTAGTGTTTTCCACTTCAACTGCAAGCATTCAGAGAAGGACACATACTGCCAGGAGAACTGCAACCCAGTAAGCTTTCCCAAACTTTTGGGGGAAAATGGCAAAGGATGGTACTTCAACTCGTCGATTGCGGAACAAACTAATGTCTGGCTGGGAGGGTATCATTCAATATGCCGGGAGATGGTGGTAGATAAGTACCATTTCTTTCTAGATGAGATGGTCATGCATAGGAACAGGATGACAAAGATGAAGCTGGAGAAGGAGGGAAAGCAGCCGACAAACTGGTCATTAAATTAAGATGTTCCCATTATACAGCCTTATTGGAATTCCATCACATTCATGTACATGACAATTAAGAAAGGTACAAAACAAATGAGCTATGAGAATACATGTGGCATACAAAATGAATAATAGTAGACAAGGTATAGACAATATGTAATAACGTGAATGAGAACAGAAATTGGCTAGTCCGAGATACTGGCTGCATGCTTGAGCCTCCGCAATGTAGTCTTCCAATCAGCATCCTTCACAGGGTTGTCAGGCATGAAAGCAGACCACAGTCCAGCAGGAGTTCTTCGAGCAGTAAGCACAGCATCCTTCAATGATTGAGGTGCTGACTTCCAGTGTGCAAGATGGTTGGAGTAGGTAGAGCTGCGGAACGGAAGCCCAAACTGTTGCTGAAAAAAGGCTGCCACAGGAATAGCCCTTGGCCGTGTCTTATGAGCCTGGAAATATTTCACCACGTCAATCACATAGAAATCGGCTGGCCAGCGCCTCTTTGTGTCCTCAGCATCATCCCAGTCTTCCTCCTCACTATCTAGAATGATCGGATCCCATAGTGATCCTGGTGATCCAGCATTCGTAGGTATGAGAATAGCTGCTGGCTCCTTTTTGATCGATAGACCTGGTGAGAGTGATGCTGTATAGCAAGAACCAAGTGAAGGCGACCAAGCTGACAGTAGCTGAGGTGAGGCATGTCGTTGGTGGGCCCAGTTATCATTGAGGTGCACAGGCTGGTTTGACGGTTTTTGCTTGCATGACCGAATAGTCATTGGCGGCGATGGGGGCAGAGAGTGCATGTCACAGCAGTTGACAGTAGGGACCACTGGGGTAAAGGAGACCGAGAGCTGGCCAGTTGCTGGGCGTCCAACAGTTTGCTCTTCCTCAGCTTGCTGGCTCCTCATTCTTGGTCTGATTCATCTGTTAGCTCAAGAACCTGGGGCTGATCCTTGAGACTCTGGTCCTTCCATTGCAGGGCTTCTTTTTGCAGATATGCATGCTCATCCACAAGGCTATGATGCAGATGCACAACAGTTGATGCCATGCCTGCCTCCAGATGCTCATCAAAGTCCTGGTAGCTTTTCACATTGCGTGCCTTCAGAAAGATGTGATCATGCTCTTTTACAGTGATCTGGTGCCCCACCTTGATATTCAACCAGGTACCTAGATCCCGTCGTAGAGTTGGACATCTGAGACCCGCCAGCGCACAACAAGAAATTCCCAATGTGCCGGTACTATTCCAGGGATCTCTGCAATCCAGTGATCCACCCTTTCCAACCCTCGACCCACCACTACTTTTGGAGTGTCTTCCAGACCCTCAAACATCTTCCAACAAATCGGCTCAGGAGCCCCCTCAATCAGTGCCAATCTCATGTCCACCTGTGCCCCGCAACCTTCTGGCAACCCAGAAGGTTTTCAATCAAGAACTCCCCTTGAGTACGTAGGGGGCATCAACCAGCCTGAACCCTTCGGGTTGGAAGATCCTGGTCTAGAGGACGGACCCCCCAGCAGACCCGACGGCCCTGGGGGTGACCCCAATCCCAATGATCCTGAGGATCAACCTCCCACAGGGGAAAACCCTGACCCAGGGGATAGGTTCATAGATGTCCTTTACAACCTCTCGGAGAGTATCCCACACCCTTCGTCAGAATAACACACCCAAGACCGAGAAAATCAAAGTTCACGACCCCGACACTTTCGACGGCGCCAATCCGAAGAGACTTAGAGACTTCCTAGTCTCCTGCAATCTTCATTTCCGCGACCGTCTGCACGTAATGAATTGAAAGTGCTCCATGGCCAGCGCAAAACGCTGGAGGGCTGGGAAGGTAAGAGCTGCAATGTAGGAGTCATCAGTAGCTTTGGCCATAGAGAAACGTAGTGAGGCTGCATCATCGGGGAGATGAGGGTCATTTACTGATTTTGAGGTGCTTTGAATGATGACACAGTCAGGGTCCAACAATGCTAAGTCATCTAGGTAGCGATGTCCGAGGCTGGTGGTGATGGTGGCCTTGAATGGAGACATCAGTCTGCCCTGCTTGGTGACATCATTGACAATGATAGGATCAGCGATGCCGAACACCATTCAAGGAAAGCATTGAGTTGAGGATTGGGCTGTGCGATCCAGATCTGCCACCACCTGTGGTAAACCATAAGCAGTACATGCATCATAAAACCCTTGTGGGGCAAGATAATCAAAGCCTTTCATCTGGTCTCGCTTCAGGAGATAGAGGGGAGTCTTTGTGCGATGACTCCAAGTCTTCAGTCCACCGAGAAAACTCATCAGATCACAAGTCTGTACGCCTGGCTGCATGGTGACTTGGGTCTCAGGAATAACACCTATCCATGCAGCATAGGGTGAGAGCTTGAAGTTGAGCCAGGTCATAGGTGAGTTAGCTAGAAAGTTGGATATGAGGAGGCCTCTCCAATTGGACAAGTCAGTTTGGATTCTGCGCTTGTAGAAATAGGTGAGGTGTGCATTTTTGATATCTCCAGGGAACCTTGCATTGATGATGGAGCAGTTATGAGGGTTGAGAATGAGCTGAAGAACTTTGTCAGAAAGATTCTTGATGCACCATTTTTCCCATCCATCAGGACCCGGTGAGGGTTGCAGGTTCCATTTGTGAAGCATGGCACGAAAGTCTGCAAGCGTTGCAGCCATTGGCCAGAGAAAGGGATCATCTAAGATGCGGTTCTTGACTATTGTGACCAAGGGAGTATTAAGCCATGGTTTGGGCTTATCGGGAGGTGCTGGGCAGTTGTAGAGTTCAGTGAAATATTGCCTCGTTTCCTCAGCCACTGAGGTGGGGTCGGTCACAATGGCACCCAGTGTTGACATGGACTTGACTGCTGTAGGAAGAGGTACAAACATTGTGGACCCAGACCTCAGTTTCTTAGAAGATCCACTGGAGAGTACTCCCTTGATTCAACCTGCATCATAGCACCTAGCTCACTTGAGGATTTCGGCCTTCTTGGCAGCATAGAGTTCTTTGTGGCAGTCACGTCTGGCACCAACCAGGTATCCTGTAGCCGGCTTGAAGTGAGACTGATCAAGAAGGGCAAACTGAGCCAAGTATCGGTCATAGACCAAGTGAGAGCCATAAGACATTTGCCTAGTATCGCCCCTGGACCATGAGATAACTCCGCCTAGGTGTCTGATGAGAGCTACAAGCTCCCTGATGTGAGGGGATGTGACCAGCCTCTCAACATATTGATATGGCTTGTTCTGTCCGAAGGTGTTGACTGCAGCCTGCTCAATCAGTGTGGTCAGCAAATTGTATCTACTTATATAAGATTCATCGCTCGTGATTTCAGCTTGGAGGGATGCTGAGTTTGAGGTCACTAGACGGTCCACAGAGTCAGCAAAGAGAGAAAATTTGTACTTGTCATCCTTTGATGGATACTTGATCCAGGGAGGTGGGAGAGGCCTGGAAGGAATGAATGGTGTTGAGGAGATCCCAGACAGGCCAGGAGCAGATTTCAGGATAACCTTTGCTTTGACAGTCCTGTGGTCAGAGCCAGGAATCCAGGCAGGGTCAGTTGAGATTTCTGAGTCCAGAAGATGATGGCCAGAAACAACCACATGGTCAATGATGCTACCCCCATCTGTAGAACTCCAGTCTCAGCATGTCCAGTCAATATAGTGATTACAATCAGGGCATTGCTGTCACAAGTCAGTGCCATGGGTGTTTCTAAGGAACTCATTGTACAAGCATCGAGCCAAGACATTGTCAGAAGTGCGTTCAAAGGCAGCAACCGTAGCATTGAGATCTCCAAAAGGAGACCATGATGTCTTGGATTCCTGCACCATATCCATCAGACATGGCCAGAAATTGCTGGACAGATCATCTGCACTGGGGTCACAAGGAGCATAAACCGAGAAAATGCGATAATGACATCAACACAAACAACACGACCCATCAGGGGTTTGTGATTGAGTGGAACATGAGCCACTATTTGTAGGTCCTTACAGACACCTAATATGATTCCCCATTTAGCCAAATGTGAGGGGGCAGCACAAGGTACTGCCTTCTCCTTGAAGATCTCATAATTATGGCTTGGGAGATTGGTGGCAGCATTTGTTTGGGTCTTAGTCTCTGAGAGTGCAAAGACATGAGGGGATAGCTTCATAAGAAGTGGACCAATGAATGCCAGCTTGACTGGGCTCATCAGACCATTAGTGTTCAGCCCCAGTAGGAACTCCCCCATTTACCTAAGATTTTTGTCGATTTAGATCGTTTGAGTCGTGCATAATCGATAACAAACCAAAATGTGAACATACCATATGATTTTGTGATTATGATAGATTAGAAACAATTCACATCAATTGGATAGATGGAAATCGACAGTAATCCGCGATACTGGCAATTACTACTGAGCTTGATAGATTTGCATCGATCATCACTAAATCGATAGAAATCGCCCGATTCTATTGGCAGTGATTACATACAATTAACGTGAGCTATCTATTTCCCTCGATTACCCTACCAATTACCCCAGCACCAAACACAAAGAAGAAGCAAAAAACACAAGTCCGTCGTAGCAAAGAAAAAAAACACCATCAAAGCGAGCATCAGTCCATGAGTGAGGCGAGTCCATGAGCAAAAAAGAGTCGTGAGTCCGTGAAGCGAGCATGAGTCCGAGAGAGAGCACAAGTCCGTGAGCGAGTTCCATCTGAAAGAGCACGAGTCTGTCAGCCATTCCATGAGAGTGAGGTGGTCCAAAAAATGTGGCAAGAATGAGCATTCCGTCGAAGAGGGAGCGACCATGGAAGGATGTGCATGAGCATGATGCCGAGAAAGAGAAACCGAAGTCTTGATCCCGACAAAAAAACATCAAGCTAAAGAAATGAATAAGCAGACTGTTGCGATGTAAAATGGATATGTACCTTTCTTGTTCATTTTCACATCGCGAGTCCTTCTCTAACGATGGAATGCTATAGTCAGTGCAGAATATAATCAGACGTGAACAATGCGTACCTGCAAAACAGCTGCAGATTTCCATTCCTAGTTGTTGTAAACACACAAAGATGAGAGGAACACTGCAGGAAAAAAGAAAAGCGGGAACACGCACTGCTATCTGCTCTACCAATAAGCTGAGCCAGTATGCCTTGAAATTGTCCTCTGTGCCACCTTCGTGAGTCTTCAGCCAATCTTGCCAGCATAAATTCCTAATGGCACAGTCAGCAAAACATCAAGAGAAAACAAAAGATATACTTGTCACTGATAGTGTTGGTGACAATTGCCACTTTCTGTTTTTTGGTAGCGGGACCATTGGATGATTGAGCGCTGGCTGTAGCGAGGGGCACTGCATTGGAAGTTGAGAGAGCCCCAACTGTTGGGGGCACCGAAGATCCAGTTTCCTGGGCAATGCTGGCCCCTGTTTGTGTTGGTGGTATGGTTTGCGAAGGGGCATCTGAGTTGGCGGGAGGTGCTCGCGTTGTCATTTTGATGGGACTTATATCTGTATCATCGTTGCTTCAACCACCATTAATAAGGGTTAGAGCGGCATCAGAAATGTATCACACATACCATAATGGGTCGACGATCTTCAACGTCGTAACCGGCCGTGGTGATGGGGCCCGCACCTGAAAAGAAAGAAAAAAAGCAGGGCTCATTATGTAACATGGGTGTTAGGAAACCACCCCATTACCTAATAAACTTTCATTTTTATTTTATTATGTCAAATTATGCTACATGACGCCAAATGACGCTACATTTTGATAGCATGAGAATTTTATTTCGCACGCATCAAAATGTACGTGCATGTACGAGTGTGTCGGTAACAACAATGTACAATATATGTAACATAGTATAAAAACCCTAAATATATGCCTAGGGGACCCCAGTTGTGTTCTCTTAGGTATTCCACCTACGTTTTCAGTGTGAAAGGCCTATCTCAACAAACTTACCTATTAATAACCCCTCGCATCAAAACCATCAATTTCCCCATCACGTGTGTGGATCCCGCCCCCTTCTTGTAGAGAGAACCCGCATGGTCTTAGCTAGCAGATAGTGGGTGTCGCCCTAACAATGGGAAAGAAAAAAAAAGCGTACCGTGATGTCCTCAAGTACCTCAAGTGACTCCTTGTGCGAGATACCATCAGATGGATCTGGAGAGACGTCGACGTCGTCATCTGATGGATCCGGGGCTATCTTGATGAGGTCCTTATTGTTGAGAGACTCCCGCTTTGCCTTCACGACCTTGTCTGTGGCAGGAGCGAGATGGTTTCTTACCCAAGACGGGTAATTTTTCGCGATCCAATAATTGAGTTTCCAGTTGTTGTTGCATAATCGTAAGTAACAGAACCGGGGATCATTCAAAATTGAAGACTCAACAAAGCGGACAGCAAAGCTGGCCGCATCACTCCAAGCTGCCAGTGCCAGGCTGTGCATATTGAGAGTTGTCCAGATGCTGCGCAGCTTTTGCCCCTGCTGCATGATGAGGGCCTTTGATATGGGGGTGCCATCCTCCCCCTCGAGGTATATATGCATGGTATTTGGTTCGAGCGAGTTGCCATCATTGTCGGGGGTTTCTTTTTCTGGTTGGCCATGTTTCTTCCCCTTTTTTGCGTTCCCATTTGTTCCACCTTTTTGGTCTCTCTCGTATGCGTTCCATGAGCTTCTGGTCCAGAACTTGACACTGCTGAACTTGCTCCGATCAAGCTGCAGTGGAGGTTCCTGTGTCAGAGGAAGAGGTGTCCAAGTCTGGTGGCCAGACTGGACAGTTGGAGGGAAGTTCATCGGGGCGGAAGTCAATTTGTTGTTGATCTCCCTGTTGACAGCGCTGCATAAGTTGGAAAAAAATAAGATCAGAGATGGATGTACTCCAACGTCTGCACTCGTGA
Source organism: Tricholoma matsutake (assembly GCA_026075535.2). NCBI lineage: Eukaryota > Fungi > Basidiomycota > Agaricomycetes > Agaricales > Tricholomataceae > Tricholoma > Tricholoma matsutake. The sequence continues at coordinate 7,283,324 of AP026548.1, read as the reverse complement.
TTGCAAACAAATGACTTCAGCCTCCAACGAGGACTTGAGCCCCTCCAGTTGGATTTTCTCCTTTGCAACCCATTGCAGATCGATTTCCATCCGCATATATGCGCGATTACCGGTAGCGGCAAGCTCGTTCTCAGTGGCCTGTTGTATGATGTTGAGTCTCTCATCATGGGAGAGTGTTGACGATGGGTCCTAAGTGTGTCTCTCATATCACACATTTGCAACCAGATGGTCAGGAACACGTACCTGTGGGGAAACAGGGCTCGATCCTGTTGACCCTGAGATCAATGGCTGGTTGCTGTTGACAGGGAATGGCCAGTTGTACTGGCTCGGTTCTCACAAGGTTGGGTCAATCATGGGGAAATTGAAGTTGCTCGACATTGGATGTGTTGGTAAGAGAAGACAAGAGGAAACACATTGATGTAAACAAACAAGATGCATGTGTTTGCAGTTCGCATGCAAATAAACAAAGTCCACTTGCTACCACCATGACCTCTGCCCAACACACAGACTTTCTCGCAGCTGTTCGTGATGCGAACCTGGACACACTTATTGCTAGTGGCAACCTACAGCTCCTACAAGCTTTAGAGGAACTCGCTCAGCTGCGGTAACCAGAGTTACCATTTTTTTGAATCGATTTCCTGTCACTCACAATTCTACGATTCCTCAAGTGCTCTTGAGTTCTTTTCTTCTGGCTCTATTGTCGACACCGACACACTCTTTGGACCCACCAACACTGGACCCATTCTTGGGACACGCATCTCTCCTGCTGGCAACCATCTGGTTTATCGCGTCAACCCTCCCTTGGTTGCATCAGTAGGTTTTCAAATACAAATTCTCAATGGATTGTTGTGAAACTTTTTGCTTTGAGGCTTGGTCAAACTCTACATATGATGACTCCTTTGCATTGGATGATACAACACTGGTCGACATAGACATCAAGAAGTAGCTTACTCTACGATTCCCATTCCTTTGTCATCCTCATTATCAAACAAACCATCTGTATTGTACTTTGCAAGCGCAATGAATGGGTGTCGTAACAACATGAACTTTCGTGTGTTGATAAGTTTTCCATCCCTTGTAACTCTGTGTTCCAGAAACATTGAAACGACCGACTTGATTGATGTGATGGGGATCACTCTGATTGCATCCAGCCCCTCCAGCGCATCGCAAAGGTAAACGGTTTGGCTTGATTGGGATAGGAGAGTCACGTCAGGAAGGGAGAAGAGGTTGATGACAGCAAGGGGATATTTGAGGTCATCAAATTGTAGATAGAAATAGTAAGCGACGTTCGCGATACACATTTTCCCATCATATTCGATCTACAGCAGTTTTGGAAGTAAATTGTTCATCGAAAAGAAAATGACTCACCTCAACACAAGATGTTCGACAAAGGGAAGCCTTGCTGTTTGAGTCAGACCAGATAGATCGTGCCCGTTGTCCATTGGGCAATTGAAGTTGGGCCCAACGAACAATCATGTTTGGCCACAATCCTTGGTTTGGCCATCCCTTGCATTCCCAATAGTCCATCAATGCATCATGCTCAAGCTGCACCATGGGCCTTGTTGTGGTGTCGCATCGCAGTAGAAATGCATAGCCATCTGGGAAGGCACACGCGTAGATGGAAAGAGTACTCGCACCATAGTTAACATCAAGCTTTGGATGCATCGCCATCACAGAGTTAATTTGAGTGCGGAGCACACCGCGTTCTTCGAGATTCTGGAAGGGATCTTTGTCTTGGCGAATTTCTTTGCCGAGGTTTCCGATGGCAGTTTCCATGGTCCACTGTGCATAACATGCGAGTGGACCTGCATGGACAGTCTCGGGAGCAATGTGAGTCAGGAGATGGATGCTGTGACAAATGAAATGGATGTGAGATTCCATCCATTGGTAGTAAAGTGCCTCAAATTCCTGGACAAAGTCTTTGAGAACTGTATTCCCATGCCGGAGAACCTCTGGAGTAATCTTGGGACGCTGAAGTGCTTGAATACCTGCGACCAACTTGCAGTAATTTTCCCAATATTTCTGCAGAAGGATGTGTCAAAATAGAACAGGTCCAAGTCCATAGATATACAACTGAAATTCCCAGGCTTTGTAGTCTGAATTGATTTTTTGGGCCGGATTGCGAGGTGCACACCCAAATGAGGAGGGAATGAATGGTCTTGCAAGGTCGATTGAGTCGCTGTGAGCCTTCCAGATTTTTTTGTTCTTGAGAACGGCCCAGTCCCAGGTGGTTTTTTTGTCTGGTTTGTAACAATTGATCATGCCTCGCCAGAGTCCTAGAAGGAGATCAGGGTCGTTGAGAACGGAAAGGTGCATTAGGTCCATCATAAAGATCCCCGGAATGCCAAGTGTAATCAGCCCAGAGAAAAGCATAGCCTTGCAAAGACCTGTTTCGAGTCAACGCACCTTGTATGTTTTGTTGTTTTGAGATGCAAGCAAGTACCATAGATTGTGTTTGTATGTTGCACTGGGGTTCTGTCAGAAAGCATGTAGATCACTGAAAGTAATGTCACCATGATCGCATCCTTGTATCGTGTACTCTTGTGGTTTGGACATCACCGGGAAATAATGCAGGTCACCATCTCAACGCCGACCTTTGATTCCACAGTAGACTCGGCACCCATGTTTGCCGGAGTGCCCAACAAAACCTGACATGGCGGCAGATCCAGGGCTATCCGCTGATGCGATGATGATGATGGGAATGGATCGCCGTATTTCTGATGTAGATGCGTCAAATATTTTGAGGCCTTCATGTTGTATAGCCGCGAGATGGTGGAGAGAGGGAATAAGGTAAGAGTCAATTTCTTGAGGTTTATTGGGACCTGGGATGAAGCATCCCGGAATGACAAAGGATTTTTTGTAGCGTAGTCCAGGGCAGAAGTTGTGGATAATCCAGATGGAGATCCAACAGTCAGAGGCTTTGTCTCGATACAGCTGTGCACCATCTATGGAAAGCTGTAACGCGATGTCATCTTTGGTGAATCGACCAGATGCCCAAGCTTGCAAGAGCTCGTATGAGCATGCAGTGTCATCATAGTACTCCATTTGGCCATTGTGTGTTCGGACGTATTCCGCGATCTCGGTGAGCCTTCTCTCAAGATAATGCATCTCTTCTGCTGTTTGAGGCAAGCTGTAGAATGCCTGAAGTACAGGACCGATTGGAATTGTGGTAAACTGTCGCCAAGGACTTCCATCTTCATGGTAATGTGGTGCTTTGCAGTACAGACACGTGTCGAGATCAGAGTACGCGCCCGGGAAAGCTGCACAACTGGTGATACACATGTCGTGTTTTATGGGCACAACACCCGAGATTGCTTTGAGTGCTCATTTGGCTTGATCAAACGATAAGAAGTCGTCGCCAGGGTATGCTGCCATGTCGACTTTTTGGATGGTGTCGTAGTGATCATGAGAAGAATTTGTCGAATAGATAAAGTGTCGTAGCGCCTTCACCAGGTGAGTATCAGACATGTCCAGAGTGTCGCGAGCCGATTCTGGATCCCTAAGCTGGTCAATATCCTCGGGATCCATTCCACCATCCTCGAGAGTCGCATTTTTCAAGGCTTGTATGTTTGTCAACGTGATCTGGAGGGTGGGTAGGGATGTTCCTGTATCTTGTTCACCTTCCTCGAATTCTAATGGATCTGGCTGGAATGAACCATGATCGGGATCGCCGGTTTCAGGCTCCTTGGGCTCAGGGTCATTGCGAGTCTCATCAGGGGGTGGTACACCTTCATGATTGAGATCAAATGTATCGCGTGGGGAGGCACAGGCATGTTGGCTGTCATCTACATTCTGGTTTATTGGTGCTGGGCTTGGGTCCAAGGCTGGCTAGAGAAATTGGATCAGAATTAATGGAAATAGGATACCGATCGCATGTTGATCTACTTCAGGCGGGCTATCGTGATGTCTTGGTCATTTTCTGCCTGCTGCATCATTTCTGTCTGTTGCTTGGGGCCACTTTAAGGTGGAGTTGAGTCCTTCCGGTACTGGCAAGTTTTTCGATTTGGAATGTGCGATAAACTCTTGAAATTCTTGCTCTGTGTGTGTTTGAGTGTAGATGTTGCAAGGGGGACATCTGCTGTTCCGTTTTGATGCCATTGCGCGATGTTGCAGCAAGTTGGAAAGCCGATCACAAAGGTTGTTTTTTGTAAAGTCAAAATACAAGGTGGTAATCAATGTGGATAGATGACAACAGACAGAGTCATTACTAATCGACAAAAATCTTAGGTAAATGGGGGAGTTCCTACTGGGGTTCAGCGCACAAACAGAGAGTTCAGATTGCACATGAGTGGGCAATGCCACAGTAGTATTAACCCATAACAATAGCACAAGAAAAAGTAATAAACGACAAAATTTAACGGACAGGGGCGAGGCATGAGACAAAGAGCACAGTGTTTCAGTACAATGCAAAGAACAGGGAACAACCAAGATTGGGGAAAGGACAGCTGGGTTGACCAATGGTTCACCCAAATAGCAGTCAGGTGACAAGACAGGGAGAGTGGGTGGCTTTTCATAGTGAGGCAATGAGGCACAAGCAGGATCAAGAATGAGAAGGTGGGAAAACTGGGTGCTACATAAATGGGGCAATGAGCAATACCATGGGGTGACTGGTTCCTTCATAGTGCCAGCCAAGCATCACATTCAGCCTTAAGCTTCGTGGCACTGGTCTGAGTTGACAAAACCTCATCGGATTCATCACTGATATGTCGAGCACCCACATTAACAGCCAAAGAGAAAAAGGAATGAGAGGGGTACAGAATCACCATATCCACATCCCTGTTCATGGCAGTGCTCAGAGCAGCAGGGCCCAGCGGATCAACAAAGGATGAAGGTGAGACCAAGCGCAAGACACGAGAAGATGATGGGCCTCTTATCTTCCTCTTCTTAGCAGAATTGCCTGGTTCGCTCGGAGGCAACAGGATGGAAGAGATGTCACAATCGAAGGAGAGGAGGAGGCCGGAGGGGAGCTGTGGGATTGGGACTCTGATGAGAAAAAGATCATATTCATCCTTTCTTATCTTAAGGGGTCAGCTCTCAGTTGGTTTGAGCCTGGTCTGAATGACCCAACAGATTCCACACACTGGATGTGGGACTATGAAGCTTTCCTCGCCGAGCTGGAAAGCAACTTCGGTCTGCATGACCTGGTCGGAGACGTGGAAAAAGCTCTCTCTGACTTAGCAATGAAGAAAGGTGGTCGTATCACGAAATATAACGTTGACTTCTGGGAATTAGCTTCTAGGGTCAACTGGAATGAAGCAGCCCTTTGTGACCACTATTTCTGCAGTCTTCTGCTCTGGCTTCGCATAGAAGTTCTCTGGGGTGGTAAACCCAATACTCTTGCAGAACTGTGCTTGAAAGTGCAGGACAGCGATGACATCTACTGGATGCAAGAAGATGAATCCCATTTTGAAACAAAGAATTCCAGTAACATCACTAACTCTAGTCAGAAGGACTCTTCCAAAAGCCCTTCCCCATCAACAAACCAAGCCTCTTCAAACTCTGCCCATGGTAACACCTCCAACCAGCAGTCTTCCATGACAAAGAACACTTCCCGGGACAAGCCCAAGTTGTCCATCTCCAATAAGTTGGGGAAGAATGGCAAGCTTACTGGGGAGGAAGGAGAACATCGCATGAGAGAATGACTTTGTCTCTACTGCGGTGAGGAAGGGCACATAGCAGGAAACTGCCCAAAATCCAAAGCTGCAAAAGCCCATGCATCCACTGTCATTCCTGAGACTACCAACTCGGAAAAATAGTCCACAACCCCCAGGATACAGCCATTGGGGCTGTGGGTTGCATTGACCTTACCCACTTGGCTGCCTACATTTGTCTCAACGTGTCTGCTCTTTCTGACCCTGACTCCCTAACCATTCTTTTAACCTTTCCCGACTCTTCCACCCCTTTCCAAACCCTCATTGACTCTGGCTCCTCCCACTGCTTCCTTGACTCCTCTTTTGTGTTGAAAAACCAACTCAGCATGGAATCCATTAACCCGATTGGTTTACAACTCTTTGATGGATCTTGCAACTCCACCATAACTCAGGTCATCAAACTTCCAGTCACCTTCCCTGCCGGTGAAGTGTTCAATTTGTCATTTTATGTAACCTCACTCGACTCTTCCTGTTCCACCGTACTCGGTCATAACTGGCTGAAGCAATACAATCTGTTGATTGACTGGTCTTCAAGCCAACTCACTTTCCACTCTGCAGATCATAGAGGTCCAGCACCCCTGACATCACCTTTGTCCCCAAATCTTCTGGTAGAAATCCTTGACTCCTCCGCACTTTCCAAAACCCCCACTCCTCCTAAAATTACACCCCCCGACATCTCCTTCATCAATGCTGCCACTTATGTGCATGCTAGCAAACTTCCTGGGGCAGTAGCTTTTCAGATGACCTTCACTCCCGAAGGGTTATCCACCTGCTCTGCCCAATCTGCTAACTCATCCGACCTCTCCAATATTCCACCTGAGTATCATGAATTCGCTGATGTCTTTAATAAAACTAAAGTGGATACCCTTCCTCCGCATCAGTCTTACGACCTCAAGATAGAGACAGAAGACAATACTCCTCTGCCTCCAGGCTGCATGTATTCTCTCTCCCCCTCTGAGTTAGAAGCCTTACGAGTCTTTATTGATGAAAACGTCTGCTCAGGTTTCATCCACCCATCCAAGTCTCCGCATGGCACTCCAATTCTCTTCGTCAAGAAGAAGGACGGTAGTCTCCAACTGTGTGTCGACTACCGAGGACTTAACCATCTTACGAAGAAAGACCGCTACCCACTTCCTCTCATTTCCAACCTCCTTGACTCTCCCCGCAAAGCCCACTTATTCACCAAGATAGACTTGTGGCACGCTTATCACCTAGTCCACATCGCTGATGGTGATGAGTGGAAAACTACTTTTTGCACCTGCTATGGATCCTTCGAGTGGTTGGTGGTTCCCTTTGGGCTCACTAATGCACCCACAGCTTTCCAGCGGTTTATGAATGACATCTTCAGCAACATGCTGGATGTTTGTGTCATCATATACCTCGACGACATCCTAATCTATTCTGATGACAAGTCCCAGCACAGGGCTCACGTCAAAGAAGTCCTCCGCCGTCTCCGGAAAAATGGACTTTATGCCTCTCCACAGAAATGTGAGTTCCACAAAGACACCATCGAATATTTAGGTTTCATCCTTTCACCGGATGGACTGCGGATGTCTGAGGATAAAGTCAAAACTGTGCTTGACTGGCCCGAGCCTAGGAAAGTTAAGGATATTCAATCCTTCTTAGGCTTTTGCAACTTTTACCACCTCTTCATTAATGGCTATTCAGACATTGTCATCCCACTCACCCGCTTGATGCAGAAATCCGCACCCTGGGACTTCAACAAGAAGTGCCACAATGCTTTTGAAAAGCTCAAACAAGAATTCACTCATGCCCCCATCTTAACGCAATGGGTACCTGACTCACAGATGGTACTCAAAACTGATGCTTCCAACTATGCCCTAGCAGCTATCCTTTCGGTTTACACTGCAGATGGAGAAATCCATCCAGTTGCTTTTCATTCCCGCTCTTTCAATCCCACTGAACTAAATTACAACACCCATGATAAGGAACTCTTGGCCATTTTTGAAGCCTTCAAACATTGGCGGCAGTATTTCAAGGGTTCCGCAAACCCGGTTGATGTGGTCACCAACCACAAAAATCGTGAGTACTTCAGCACTACCAAGTTGCTCACCTGCTGCCAGGCCCATTGGTCTGAGTACCTTTCCCAGTTCAATCTCGTCATCCACTTCTGCCCCAGAAAATTAGGGGCCAAGCCAGACACACTCACTAGACGTTGGGAGGTCTACCACAAAGGGGGAAATAGCGACTTTGCCTCCATAAACCCAACCAACTTCTGACCTGTATTCACACAGGAACAGCTCACCTCTTCCCTTCGCGCCACCTATTTCTCCACACCCATCCTTTGACAAGCAGTAATCATGGATGTTGAGAAACTTCACCACAACATCTGCACCATCCCTACCCCTTGACCCCTTATCATCCACACATCTTCCGACACCTGTCGACCCCAACTGGACCATAGACGAGGCAGCCACTTCGACCAGATTTATGTTCTGGATGTCGCAGATCTTCACCTCAAGGTCCTTCAGTACAAACATGATCACATCCTCTCTGGCCACTTCGGACAAAACAAAACCCAGCAGCTTGTCCGCCAGGAATATGTCTGGCCAAACCTCCACACCTTTGTGCAGGAATTCTGCAAATCCTGTACCACTTGCAAACGATCCAAATCACCTCGACACAAGCCCTATGGGTTTCTAAAGCAACTCCCGGTTCCGGAACGGCCTTGGAACTCCATCTCCATGGATTTCATTGAGCAACTACCCAACTCTGATGGTCACACTGCTATCTTGGTCATCATTGACTGTCTCACCAAACAAGGCATCTTCATCCCAACTGTCAACAAAATCACAGCCCAAGAACTAGCCAACCTGTTTGTCCTCCACATCTTCTCCAAGCATGGTGTTCCATCACACGTCACTTGCAACCGGGGATCTGAGTTTGTCTCCCATTTCTTCCGCTCCCTCAGAAAAGTGCTCGACATGTGGATCCACTTCACTTCCAGTTATCACCCGCAAGGTGATGGTCAGACAGAACGACTTAATCAGACCTTGGAGCAGTACCTCTGGATCTTCTGCAACTATCAGCAGGACAACTGGTCTCACCTCTTACCCTTGGGCGAATTTGCCTACAACAATGCTCCTTCTGCCTCTACAGGTGTATCCCCTTTCTTTGCCAACAAAGGCTATCACCCGAACATTTCCATCTTTCCAGAACACAACTTAGCTTCACAGAACACCCACGAGTTTGTCGTCGACTTAGACAACCTTCATCAGGAGCTTCAGAAACAGCTTGGAGCTGCTCAAGAGTGTTATCAAGGTCCTGCAGACAAACATTGGGCACCCGCACCTGACTTCAACATTGGTGACTCTGCCTACATCACTGCAGAAATATCCGCACCACTCGTCCTTCCAAGAAACTTTCTGAAAAGAACCATGGCCCCTTCGAAATCATCACCCGCCCGGGCACTCACTCAGTCACCCTGCAGCTCCCGGATCACATGCGGGCCATTCACCCTGTTTTCCATGTCTCTCAACTAGAGAAACACTCCCCGAACACAATTCCAAATTGAGTACAACCTCCACCTCCTCTGATCACCATCGACGACGAGCTCGAATATGAGATCACCAAAGTCCTCAACTCCAAAGTTGACAACCAATGTTGCTGCAAAATTCTCTACCTCATCTGATGGGAAGGTTACCAGGGAACCAATGAAGAGACCTCCTGGCTACCTGTTACAGAACTTGACCATGCCCAAGAACTCCTTGCAGATTTTCACACCCGCTACCCGCAGAAACCTGGACTTAAAGACTATTCACATTACTTATTCACTCAGTCTGAACTCAGAAACAAACTTTATTGAAAAAAGATTTTTTTTGGATCTGACCGGATCCCTACACTACCTCCACTTCTCCCTCTCCATCTTCATCACCCTCTCCCCCAACCTTGCCCTCTTCTCCACCCTCGTCCTTCTCTCCACCCTCCTCATCTCCACTCTCACTCTCCTCCTCGTCATCCGCCCATCTTTTCTCCAGATATCTCTGGAAGGCCTCCCAGTCATCTCCAGACTTGCGGATCCTGCGTCTTTCCCTCTGGGACTCTCACACTGCCCACTCCACCTCTTCATCACCCTTGTCACTCTCCTCCCCGGCACTTTCTTCCTCCACCCACTCTGTGTCCACAGCATCCCAGATCTCCCCCATTGACTCCTGCACCACATTGACCACCTCAGCAAACCCCTTCCTTATCAACTTCATCATCTGTTGCATTACCTCTGGGTAATCCCCAGTCGCCCCTGTTGTTCCTGCCATTTTTGCTGCAGGGGCTTCCTGCCCCTCCCACACTACCTCCTCGCACTTATGTTTGACATGCGTGCAGTTGTTGCACACGCGTCCCTTTGCACCCATCTTGAAACAAGCAATCTTTTGATATTTGCATCTAGGCCACTTATCAGTAAAAGGAGACTGAGAAGGGAAACAAGTACGCACCTTTTGCAGGGCAATGCAGCCTGCACCCGCACCAGACCCTCTGACTCCTCCGACTTGGTGACTTTCTTTTTCTTTGGGGACTTGCTCCCCTCGGCCTCATCTTCCAAACCTGTGTCCACAGCCGCCCACTTCTTCTGCACTCATCTTGCAGCCACTGCCTCTTTTTTCCACACCTCTGCCTGGCGCGCCTCCTCAACCTTTGCAGCCTCCTCTGCTGCCTTTTGCTCCTCCTGTGCCCAGTGTTCCTCCTCCCTCGCCACTTCCTCTAGCTCCTTCATCTCCCTTTCCATCTGCTCACTCAGTGCCGGCTCCCTCTGTTCATGTTGGGCCTTCATTGTGGCCATTTTGATCTGCATGGAGACTGCTGGGGTGGACATTTCTGATAGGTGATGGGAGTAGGAAACGACGTGAAAATTTTTCAACCAATTGCCGCATTCAGAAATTCAACCAACTTCCTCATTCAGACTCAAACCCTCACGTGCCTCATAGGCTCAGCACTAAGGGGGAAATACTGTCAAGAACCATTCCTCGCCCGATTGGAACCTGCATCCATCTGACCCTTTCCTGCATGTCGAACATGCCTTTTGTCTACGCCTCCCAATTTTGTTCCCGGCTGCCTTGCACTGCCCACACTGCTGTGCACCAGGCCACCTTGTACAGCATCCACTGCTGCCTTCCCAAGGCTGCCGTCTCTATTGCAAATTCGACTATGGATTCCTGTGTGGCTCCCGCTAGATAATTTATCTATGCAGTCAAGACACTGCTGCAGTCTTCGTTCCTGTTCTGCATTATTCCGGACTACAGTATTTAAGCTTAGTTAGTTTCACCTTGTATTCCCCAGTTCATATATTGACATAGACTCGACTTTAATCTGCCAATCCAAACCTTCTTCTACTCCAACCTCAGTTCTCTAAGAGTCTGAACTCCATTCAACTCGACCTCCAGTCTCTCTCTGAAGTTCTAAACCTCATCTGAACTTAACCTAAGTCCCTCTGTACTCCTTCCCGCATTTACCCACACTTTCCCGCTCCTACCTCCAAACCTCCAACTTGAAATTAGGACACCAGACGAGGTGAAGGGCGCAGCTTCTTACAAGCTGAAGCCAAGTCCTTTCTGTTTCCCCTCCCGCAGAATCCGCAACGACCTGACAACCTTCCATAAACAACACCCACAGTGTCCAATCGGATTCCAATGAACCTCATAGGATCAGTTCTTAACAACATCCCAGGAGAAAAGAATGAGGTTGCAGATGCAATTTCTCAACATGATTTTGATAAAGTGGCCATGCTGGTTCCAGGAATTCACATCTCTGCTTTCAAACCCCCACACTTTGATATGTCAGGGGCAACAAAAAAATGATTATATCACACGTCTGTGCCCGGCAACCTTAACGGGAGCCATGGTTGTGGGAGCAACTTGTCTGGGAACGCGCAATTGCACTGGGACAAGCAATTGATGTCAGCACATGGAAAAACTATGGTTCCACGCTCAATTCTTACTTATCCTTAGTGTTTCAAGGTCCAGTCTTTTGCTGTTTTGCTGTATCTCAGCAATGACTGGATGAAATCATTTTGTCAAAGAGAGGACCCCCCATTATTTTCACTTTTCTATCCATGATTAAATTTTGTGATTATATTGACAATCACTGACCAGAATCCTTATGTTCCAGAGATGACCCCCCCGGTCTTTGGCCAGCTCTGTCTGCTCAAATATTTTCATAATTTTATCTTATTGTTTGAGGTAGTAGAAGGCAGTTTAAATTTTAAAAAGACTGCAAAAGACTGCAACCCAACTGGACCTCAAAACACTACTTATCCTTCATTTGCATGCATGACATGCCTGTTGAACCCACCCCCGATACTCTCAGCCTCTTCACAGTTTACATGTGTCATCATATCAAACTGGATTCAGTGGACACACACCTTTCAGGAATCTGCCACCAACTTGAACCATACTTCCCCCATGTTCATGAGAGCAGGAAATCTCGACTCATCCACCAAATGCTCGAAGGTTGTAAGTGAATGCAGGGCACTCCCACAGTGAGAAAACAAGCTCTCATGATTGCAGATCTCAACACAGTGTGCACCATCCACTCCAACAACCCAACACATGATGACCTCTTGTTCTGCACACAGCTGTGCAATAGGTTTCTTCACTCTGATGCACCTAGGTGAACTGACATGGCTGGATGACAACAACTTGCAGGATCCCCGAAAACTCACCAAACACAACTTGGTCATCATTGATGAGAGTTCCTTTCATTTTTTCTTGCCTGGCCACAAGGCCAACAAGTTCTTTGAAGGGAACACCATCATTCTATGCTCCAACCCTTTCCCTTGCAACCTGATGACCCTCTTCTGCTCCTACATCCAATCTCATGATTGACTGTTCCCCCTGTCATCTCCTCTCTGGCTAAAAGCTAATGGAACTGTACCAACAAGAGTTTTCTTCATGCAACAACTACATGACTTCTTTGAGAAGGATGTAGGAGGACAGTCCATGAGGGCAGGAGGGGCAACATCACTTGTGGAGAATGGTGTTGCACCCCACATCATACAGGGTATCAGTTGATGGGCATCACCTGCTTGGCAAATATACATTTGTAAGCACCCCATACTTCTCCAAGCAATGCTTCATGCTTGAAGCACTTCTCTTACACTTCCCCCACAAGGGAAGTTTCTTCATGGACATGTGGACATATCTTTTTTTGCATTTACTTACTCGTTGTGGACATTGAGTAACCTTGGACTCAACTTCTTTCTGTGACATTGGATGCTGCACCTACTGGACAATTGTACTTTCACATCCTCACTCCTCACATTGGAACCCTCATCTTCCAACTCCCCACTTACCTACTGCTCTTCTACCCCTTTTCTTTCCTTTTTTTTTTAGGTTTTAGGTGTACCTCTGCCCTCTCACGAGAATCCTAACATCATGCCCTCACCCATTGGTCAAGTTTAAAGTCCATTTACCCAAGTCCAATGGGAAGAGGCCTGATAGTGGCTACACTCTCACCTGCTTCTCTTAGCACTGCATGCGACACCCTCCAGCACTGCGTGCATGCACTAGTCACCATACTACACATGACAACATTTCACGCTGAAAATTAGTCCAGGCCACATCATGTGCTGCGACCTCCTATTCCTAGTGAGATGTGTGAGTTGCAGAGACATTGTTGTTCCAGTGTCTCCCTGCTTCTCACTCTCTTTAGGTAAGAGGTTCTCTCCTATGTTAGTCTCTCTACTTCTCACTCTCTCCTAGTGTCATCTTGCTGTGTATTTGTTTATATTTTTGTACTCCCACCTCCCACCACTCATTACATAGGGTGTACCTCAAGAATATGAATGTCATTAGACCCTTCTGAGTGACCTTTTGGATTGTCGAAGGTGTCGTTTGCACTATTTTTCTGCCCTCTCATGAGAATCCTAACATCACGCCCTTGCCCATTGGAGTATCAAAAAAGTTACTTAGGTGTTTGTGGCACATCATATTTGTACATACTAATACATATATAGTAATAAAATGTATGGGTTTTGCCTCACAAAAGGTATGGGTTATTGGGTATTAGAGAGTATGGGTTATGGGTTCCATTTCTCTGCCTACCAACTTGGTAGCTCAAAAATTCTATGGGGTATGAGAGAGTATGGGTTACCAGGGGTATGGGTTAAGAGGGTGTTGACTGCATCAGCAAAATGGCAAATGATATTCTGGGTTTTCATTGGTTTTCACTGGCTTTCAGGTTTCCAGAAACTGGGAAACTGGAAACCTGGAAAGTCAAAGGTTGGCATAGACTGATCAAACATCAGGTTCATTCACAGTATAACCATTTCTAGCTTTACTGATAAAATAAAATAATTACAACTTGGACTTGTGACCCCCTCTGTACAAGTATAAGCAAGAGTGATACCAGTCACTGGCCTAACAACAACTGTGGTCACAATTAGTGTTTAAAGGTCTGGTTTGGTCTGGTTTTTCAACCTCCAAGAGGTACAACCAGGACCGCAACTGGTCTGAACTGTCACCCAAAATAGATGGACCACAACCAAACCGACTAGGACCAGTCCTAGTTGGTTTGGTTGCCCTGAAAAAACTGGTTGGAACCGCTTTTACCAGCCATTTTCGTCCCTAACTAAAATTTACTGCATATTAAATAAAACTAATTACATCACACCCTGTGAGCAGGTGCTCGCAGCAGTGACAGGTTGCTTATCAAATGAAAATAATATAATATAAGGAAAACAAAGAAAAACAGCCCCATCGTCTCACATTTGTAGCGAGAATGGGGCCATGCCATCGTTATGTTTGTTGCTGTTGTTGTCCCTCTCCATTCGGTGTTGCCACATTGCCATCCTTGCATTGTTGTCCCTGCTATTCATTTGTCATCTCCCCAAATTGTGTTCATCACCACCCCTGCTCATCTGTCTTGCCCACTGTTTGTTGCCCCGATGTTCATTGGTGTTGTCATTTGTTGGCGTTGTTGTTGGCATTCATAGGTGTTCCTTGTCCTGGTTTTCATCATTGTCAGCACCTCCAGCTCCCCCTATGAGCAGTGGCTCATAGGCAGGGTGGTGGCAATGCATGATGTGGCATTCACAGAGTTGATGTCCAGAAACAGTGCCCATTGTGACCCTGCAAGATCTGCTCACAGGGGTGGCATAGGGCACAGGGAATGGTGGGGGTTGTAGCTGGTGGTCACGCAACATCAATATCAACAGGTAAGAACCTAAAGACAAAAGTTATAGTTAGTAGATGTAAGAATGCAATCATAAAAAAACATACTCTACGGCCCAAATGACATTAGTCGTCATTTGGGCCTGTGGGGTGCTGATGATGTCGTATCCACATTGTCATTATCATTGTTGTTGTAGGTGTTGGCTGTTGTTAGTGTCAGCACAGCGTTGTGGGAGTGGTGGGCAGTGGAAAGGTTAGAATCTAAAATGAAGAGTATTTGTGAGTAGAAAAGAATAATTTAACAATGAACAAACATACCCAGGGCCCAAATGATGGGCTAGTCATTGTTTGGGCCCACATTCCAGTCATTTAGTGCAGTGTTAATGAGGGAGGTGGTGTGGGTGGTAGAGGGAGGCGGTGTTGTGGGTCATTGGTAGTCATGAGAATTGTTTGAAAAGTGGTGTCACTTTCTTTCTTGTGAGCACAAATGGTCTGTGTGCAGCCACATGGTATATAAGCACTCATGAAATGAGTACTTCTTGCTCCTAGGGCTCCCATTGCCCTTTCATATACCATAATATATGTACAAATAGTTTATATTAGTTGCATTTCTCAAATACATTACATAGGTTTACCTGAGTAGTGTAGGATATATAGTACTGTGAGAAGACCAGTTGCAACAGATTGCAACTGGTTTTTGAACAGTTTTCAATATTTCTCAAATAGAGGCAACCGGCGACCTGACCACTCCCAAAACTGGGCAACCACAACTGATGGTTCAGTTGCATTCAGTTGGGTTCAGTTGGGTTTCAGTTTTTTTTCTGGTTCATTGAACCAGACCTTTAAATACTAGTCACAATTGTGGACATGGGTCAGGACAGGTGTGTTGTGGAGGGTTATATACCTGGAAAGAGTGCACAGACCATTTGGCAATGTTTGACTTTAAAGAGCTGTCCCAGCCTGGATAGTCATTATGGATTTAGATATAGAAAATGTAAGGTGATCGATTAAATGCAGGCTTACTTGTGGTGGCGTGAGGAGTGGTATGTATGGTGCATACTGAGTAGATGTCTGTGACTGTCATAATCAAGCCCACCTCTCCCTCCCTCACCAATGCCCCTCGATCAGCTCCAGCAAAAGCCAGCTCAATGTATGTATCTCATCACCCAATGGACAAGATCACCATCAACTTCACGTGCAGGGTTGTAGTTCTCAATGCGGATGTCATGAGAGGACTCATGAGCCGGGAAGATGAGGGACATAGTTGGAGGCATTAGATATGATGTTGTTGGAGTTATTTTGGGTGTGCACTATAGGTGATGTATTAAAGATGGAAGAGTTCACCGGTGGGAATGCTAAAGGATGACAACCGGCGCAGATCTGTGCCACCTAATCATTACTATTGGGGTCCGGCAATCCCACCAAACAAAGTGTGACAGGAAAAATGGTATTGCTGTTTTTGGAAGTCATGTCCTGATCACTGATCGAGCTGCACTTAGCGCGTCCCAAGCGCGTCCGATCTTTATCTACATAAGCCATTCTGGTCCCAAATCACTTGTGTATGTAGAATTGAGTAAGTAAGAGTATTAAGAATTACTGTAAGAATATTAGTATCAAGGGAATCAAAGGAACGTGTCGTAAGCTTGAGTGTTTGCCAAATCAATACTATTATCAATCTTCCATGTCAGCATCCTCGACATCCTCTGCTGCCTCCCAATCCATTGCCGTTTCCTCGGTGACATTGTGTTGGTTGACTGGAGACACTACGGCCAGTGGTACCGATGACATGTTATACCTCTTGTTGTTGTGCAGTTTGCGAGCATTGTCATCAGCTCGTGCATGCTGCTTTTCAAGCTCTGTTTTCAATACAGCTGTTGGAGAGGTGCGAGGGTCATGGTTTTCAATGTTTGACACGTTTATCTTTTGCAGATTGCTTAGATGTTGCACCCACTGCAGTTTGGACTGCCGGCGGCCCATCTACAGCGGGGCAAGTGTTGGATAAAGCAGGTAGGGTAAAAGTCGCGTCCACCTAAACGCATTATGTTTCCTTTTTTGGTTATAAATTATGGTAGATGGCTTTCTTCATTTTTTTAGCTTCCACAACACTTTATATTTTATAAAAAATATGACGACCATTTTTTATCCTTCTGATTAATTTTTTCGGAGCAGATTTTTCTCAAAAGCTTCTCATCTTGAGATATCATATGTAAACAAGCAGTACTCAAAGAACAATCTCAAATTTTGAAAATCCACTCCGAAGACTTTCATTAGACTAATATTCTTGCTATTTTTTCTCATACAAAGTATTGTCAGAAAGTGGTGTAGAGTGAGATAATTACGACTACCACTCCTTCATGTTATCGTCGGAGTTTAAAATTGGGAGGCGTTGCCAGACCCCATTAATACTATGCAACTCTCCCTCATGTCTTGCCCCCACAGCCATGCCTATCTCATCACCACTGGAGGACTATATCCATGAACCCTCGAGCCACGATATCTAGAAACTTTGCTAGGTTTAAGCCACCCTCGTTTAGATTCCAGTGTGGAATTCTGAAAATCTATCCATCTATTTATCTAACTGTTCGAGCTTTTTACTTTACTCCACCGAGCAAGGATCGTGACTTTCAGGTGTCGCCATCCGTACATCGGTCTCCTCGAACACCGCTATTGTATGCGAGGTTTCCGAGTCTATTACTATCTTTGGTATATGGTCTCATCACAATGAACCTTCTCAAGTCGGAGCAATTCCACTATGCATTGACAAAACTCTTTCGACTTGTGGCAGATCATGTCCGCAGCACTGCCTAAGACCACTCTTTTAATTATAAGCTTATACAATACGACAAATGATGGGACAAGATTACGCTTATTTTCTCGGGTCTGCTGTAGTGATTGTTGTTCCGAACCACTGTCCAAGTTTCTCGAATGCTTCTCCCCTGTTAGTCGCGAAACCCCCGTGGTGATGCCCATACTTGACCAGCGCGGTAAATTGTCGAGTCCATTCTTACCTTGAACTTGTTCGAATGTCCATTAAGTAGGTTGATTGTGGTCGACGATTCCGATCCCCTCATACATTATTCAGGATCAAAATGGTTTCGCGATAGTGGGAGTATGGATGGAATTAGCAACTTTGGGCCTACCTTTCAGCACACCCTGCATGGGACGAATTCGACCGAGAGCTTTTCCCTATCGTTTCACGGTTAGTTTGGGTTCTGCATTACGTGTTTGTTTTACATTTTACTATACCTTACAGGCAAGTTCCGTCGAAGTTTGGGGGACCAACTACCCGCAGACTACAGCGAATGGAGGCGTCGATCCAACATGGGAAT
This sequence comes from Tricholoma matsutake, assembly GCA_026075535.2. NCBI lineage: Eukaryota > Fungi > Basidiomycota > Agaricomycetes > Agaricales > Tricholomataceae > Tricholoma > Tricholoma matsutake. Next base: position 7,265,222 of record AP026548.1, on the reverse strand, counting down.
GTTTTGTAGACAACGTCAGCATAGGCGCGACTGCCTATTTCCAAATAATTAGTTGCTCTGCGAGAAGCAACAACTTGATGACGGACCCCACGTAATAACGGTCAATGTCATTAGTGGTGGGCACACCTTCTGGTTCGATTACATCCGATATACTCCTTCTGCGAGTGTGTCCACACAAAATCCCATTTTGCTTGTCGACAACCATAATTCAGCCATCGTGTATGATTCCAGCTGGGGTCCGTCCTCTGGGAGCTACTGCGACATTCACGACCAACTTTGGTGCGAAAATGAGGTTCAATTTTACCGGTATGTCAGTGTTGTTTCACATAATCCTCGCACATGGACTTACAAACGTCAATCCAGGCATGGGCCTGAGTTGGGTCTCATTCATACCGACCGAGTTGTCCCACAATTCGACATCTGCGACGTACTCCATGAACGGTGAAAATCCTTTCAGCTCAATGGCTTGCCACAAGTTAATGGTCCGACCATATACAACCAAGTCTTTTTTCTGTATCCAACCTGTCTCCCGGTCCTCACAGCCTACATGTAGTCCACAGCGGGAACAGTAACGAAACCCCACTCTCCCTTGGCCAACTCTTCTTGATTGATCCATCATCGGCATATCCATCATCCTCGGGTTCCAGGTTCTTCTGTTCCTTCCGGTTCCTCTATTTCGACTATATCCAATATCCCATCTTCATCGGCTCCAAGTTCGTCCACTACACCCGGGACGCTGGCCTCGAGTACTTCCTCCTTGGGTAGTCATGCGAGACCGGTTGGTGCTATTGCAGGCGGTATCATCTGCGGCCTCGTTCTCGTCATCCTCGCTCTGCTATTTCTATTCATTCGCAAAAGAAGACCGAGCCATGGACATCGATTGCCAGATGATATTGCTCCTTTCATGTCGACATCTCTCGTACGCGAAGCTACTAAAGTCCATGGCCACGCCGCTTTCCTGGCATCAAGCCTAGGTGCAGCCGATCAGCCTTGTGATCCACGGTCAAACGCGTCTCACAGCTGTTCTGGTTCTTCGTCTGTGACCAATTGGCAGGCGGCGATAACGCAGGTTGAACCGCCTGAACCACCTGTTGTTAATCGAATGGTGCACGAAGATAGCGGAAGGAGGTTTTCTCCGGGACGAGTGATAGAGGAGATTCACCTAGATATTCAGCCGACTAGTCATTTCATTGGAATTGTGGTAGGAGAAGAGGCCCATTATGCCGAATAGGGCTTGGATCTACAGATATACGGAACGAACAGGGGGTTTCGGTGGATCCATTTTCATCAAGCTGGGCAAGCCGGAGTCTTTTTGATACCATTTGCCACATCATCCATCCAACAGGTGACCACTGACCACAGATGTTCTTACGCCCTGGCGGCGGTTGCTTACATCCGGTGCGCAACAACTGGAAGTACTTGAGATGATGATGTCATGGACCTTGATCAAAACAGTAAAACCGGTGTTTTAACAGAACTTACTGGAATTTTTACAATCATATCCATCCCATTAAATAATAATACGTATGTTATCATCCAGCTAAAACATCTCTCCATCCCCAGGCCCTCCCGTTACCACTTCTGGAACATGCCCTGCTGTTGTGGCCCTGAAAAGCTGTAGCTGATCTTGCATTGCCCCACATCCTGGGCTGGCAGCCAGGACAGCGTACGCATCAGGAAGGAGTTCTTCGAGTTTCTGTAATTATTGTTTTAGATATGGAAGAAGAAGGTGGAAGGAAGAGAGCTGATAGATCTAGCTTACCCGGACTCGGCTCGCTGAGGAAGGATGGGTCTGTAGGAAATCAAGGCCGGCCTTGGCTGCGATCTTTGCTTCGAGACGGCCAAGACGAACAAACATCCTGTTGAACCGGCGTTTAGCACTGAGCAGTCGCCAAATATGATGTTAAGATTCAAATCACTCTGGTGCAGCGCGCGGATCGAAGCATGCACGCGCCATTAGTGATAGGCCTATTTTGTCCGCTGTTGGAGGTAGAGCTCACTAGAAAGTTTCACAAGGAAAGTGGGAAGAAAGACACACCTTCCAGCTCCTGTGTCCGTGAATTCGGGAGCTCGATGAGGAGCTTGTGCATAAGTCCCGAGATATCAAAGCCGATGCCAAGGGTCCACTGGAAGAGGAACATGAGTGCCATATACACGGTTTGGGAGGACAGGCGTTCAGCGGTGTGCCGTGCGACTGGAGAGTGTAGACATGGATTAGATTATGGCTAGATTGGGGTTTGAGTAAAAAAGGCTTACCTACGTGTCCGATTTCTTAGCGATGTGAGGTGAGTTAGGGAAAGAGCTGTGAGATGGAGTAAAACGTACCGTGAGAGATGACAGCTGCGAGACCCTGTTCGTCTTGACATATGGGTAGAATTCCGGTGAAGATGACAATGTGCCCTGGGGTGTTGTATGAGCAGTCAAATTATGCATTTGAACAGATCTCTTCACCTGGTACAACATGTGCATTGACTATCTTCGGGTTGTTCACCACCATCACATCCCACTCCATCTGCTCTGTAGGTGTTGTTCCCGACGCACCGACTTCAAGCTCCGTATAAGGATTCCATCCGTCGCCTCCACCGCCACTCCGATCATCAATGAGCGAGAACGGCACGTCTCCCCCGCGGATAACTCCAAGAGTAGAGGCGGAGAGGATACGCGAGACTACACGGTGGACATGTCGCGATAATAAGTGGTTCGGCGGTAGCGTAATGTCTCCATATCTTTCTCGATCATCCTGGATGGCAAGTTGGGTTATTTTTGCTTCGAGCCTGGGGCTAGTGTTCATAAAGCGCCATCGCCCGGTTTCAGGAACTTGCTCGAGGCTGTATATATATGAGTAGGTTTGGTATGTAATTTATGTGAACGCACTGGGCGACATAGTAAAGTACTGCGACGCCACAGAGGGCAGCGACTACTTTGAGTTGGTTATCACGACCCCACGGACCTTGACCACGAGGGGAGTTTGGAGATGAGAAACGGACATATACTATCGGTCGGATGTGAGATGATGAGAAGGGTCGAGTTTGTGATTTTGGTGTAGAAAAGTATCTGGATAAGCTGGACTTGCAAGGAGATGGAAATGAAGGAGTTTGTAGTGAACGGGAAAGTAGTCGGAACATGGAGAGTTAACTATAAATAAACTGAGGGTTGTAAACAAAACCAAAGTCAACATGAGTTATGTACACTAAGTAAGTATAACCAAGCCACTGTTATCATTATCTGGGTATCCATTGAATTCAATTCTTTATATTTGTACATGCCAGCTTTTAGTGTTTCGAGTATCTACATCGTCTCCTCTACATGATCAACTTAAACATGCATCCGCGTTTCTCAGACTCTGCTCGTGTTCGGCGGTTGACTGAAGAGGAAGGGGGCGCAGTTCAAGAGGATTTGTCATCAGCCATTGAACATGGCGATCACGAGTCGGTAACAGCTCCATGCGAAACGCCGGCCACAGCTCAACGACTTTCATTCCTACTATCATCTCAATCTTGCATTCAATTTCTATACATTATGACAGAGAAGAAGGCAAGTCCTTTCCTTGCACAATATCGTCAATATAGCCCTAATACTTACTTATTCTTGCTGCGCACAACAGGGGGGTCTTGTTAACCCCAATAAGCTAGCAATGTCTCGGGCACTCGGTGCAGCATTCCTGAATCACCAAGTCGAACAGCTTGAGAAGACAGTCTCCAACAACGGTGCTGCCTCGGGGAACTGGAGGTCAAGGCGCCAACAAGGTTCCCCTCACAACATTCACCCACAGATGACGCCCAACTCCAAGCCCACATCCCCGAGCCCCTCTGGGATTGTGGAAGGCAGCAGGCGTGACCGAGAGTTTCCTGCTCTCTCTGGGAGACCTCAAGGAAGAGAGAGAAATGGCGTTAGGAGCTTTTATTCTCAGGACTCGCCTGCGCATGTCAACGGGAGGAGAAGGTCGAGCGAGGAGAAAGAAAAGGACAAATTTAGGGGGAGAGAGAAAGACGCGGATGTAGTTGTAGTGGATGCGAGTGTACTGGTGCATGCGCTCTACCAAGTCAAGAAATGGTGCCGCGAAGGACGAGAAGAAGTCATCATCATTCCGCTTGAAGGTATATGCTTACCACTAGGATATATCATTCCTGACTCATTTCTGCTCCTCGCTCAGCATTAAATACCCTCGATTTGCTCAAAAAAGGCACTACTCCCCTCGCCCATCGAGCTCGTGCGGCCTCGCGGATGCTCGAGGCACAGGTCGGCACAAACCTACGCATCCGAGTGCAACAGGATGATGCGTTTGTTCTTTGGGATAAAATTGACTTTGCCGACGTCTCTGAGGATCTGGAGAACGAATTCAACAGTAAACACGCCAGCCCCGCACATTCGCCAGAATGGGTGCGCCGGACCATCTCCTGTGCCCGCTGGGAAGTCGAACACGCAGACACACCGCCTGCATCAGTGTCCGATGCCACCAAGGAAGCCAATCAGGATTCCACTCCAAAGAGCCACACGAACGGTGTCAAGAGTGTTACTTCCAAACCGAAGGTTGTGCTGGCTGTCCTTTCTGCGCGCACCGACCTCTCTCCGCGCTTCAGCAATCTCAAGCTCAGCTCTAGTCCTCATAACACGGATGTCGCTATCCCCGAAGCGCCTCAAGTCCTTACCCCTGTCCCGCTTCCCGCTCCTTCCCTGCCACCTGTCAACAAGTTCGAGCCGCGCTCTGCTGGTGTGCTTGTCGCTCAATGGGCTGCTCGTGCACACATCAACATATTCGAGGTTGAACCGACCTGGGCAGACGATGATGACCGGGAGCGTCCGAGGAGGGCCAGAAGGGGTTCTGTAGACAGTCCGGGTGGAATTGGTGGTGGGAAAGCACACGGCCACGGACATGGCCATGCTGGTAAGGGAAGAGGAGGTGGTGGAAGCGGAGGTGGCGGGATCGGTAATGGAGCGATGGTGGAGAGGCCCCCAGCGGTTATGGCTATGATGGAAATAGTGGCACAGCCGAGCAAGGTCGTTCGTGTATTGGCGAGAGGGGAAAAGTTGGACCCTGATCCATGATAAAGCAGCTGCTCATATGGTGGGCCCGTCACTTCTATGGTTCGAGATTTGAACTGATGTACATGGGTTAGGCTATTGATATGCACATGCTCAGACATCAGTAGAGGCAATTTTAGCTATGGCCGAACGCGCAGGTCCATGATCCGATCGGCTCGACTCAGGCCAACAAGTGGTGCTCGTTGCCTCGACCAACTTAACATTCTCCTTGCTTCTTTTGACCGATCTACGTGTCGGAACATGGCTGGATTTACTTGGAAGCGGTTTCATTACTAGGAACTGTGTAAAGGCTGGACAACGGAAGTTGGAAGTGTAATTTCGGCAGGGCTGCATTCGTGGATTGGGGTTTGGATATGGCTTGGATTTTTAGTTCGCGTCCGGTTGTCTCGGACGCGCCATACATGTTCGTGATCAAAGCTAGCGCTATCGTCTTCCATCATTCGATGTACCGTCCTTGCGTTTCAACTCCACTCATCCAACCCGTTCACCTCATCTCTCGCAATACTCGTATGCCTCGTCACTGTCTCTGTTTTCTCTTTTTATAATTACTATGTTGTGTCCCTTTTTCGTATCTCGCGAATATAACAAAATATGGTGGATCCATTTCGCTTAACTTGCTGATTGCCGCGTATGTATATCGCTGTCACTTTGTGCGAAGCGAACGATTTGACATCCGACTCAATGCTGCCAGTGTCACCAGTCCGCGAACTTATTCGGGGCATACTATGTCTGGGCGCTCCGTACCTGTAAAGAACTGATCTGACTCCTATCGCCTGACTTACACCGCCATATTACCAAAGGGAGCAGTCAACCTTTATGTAACTTTGAAACGTATATAGCTGCTATGAATCATGATAAGTGTAATTAAAAATTTACAATGATTTGAAACTTATTGGAAACTTATTCTCAAAATTCCAGGAAAATGCATTGCTGCAGCTTCACTTTAGATCTCCGGATCCGTGAAACATAGGTCCCCATGCGCTCTATTATCCTAGTCTTGCAGTAGCGGACCCACAATGGCCAATTGCATACTCTCCAAGTCTATATGCATGAACCACGGCGGTTGCAAGCCGGAGATGCAAGCAGTGCACTTGCAACCAGGTACCCCAAACGCTATTGTGGTAACTTTCTATTACGGTCTGAAATTTTGCTGAAATTGGTATCTCGGACCCAGATACATCTAGTACGGCAACAACCGACGGTTTGTTCAACAGTTAACGGCGAGGACTTAATTCGAGACTTTCCTATATGTTCTTACAAACGCCCTCCGCCATTGAAGAACGTTTTCCAAAATACCTCGCTCTGATTTTATGCACTCTCGCTGTCGTTGCTCAGACTGTCACATATCCTCTAAACTTTTCCCCCGAAATTGTGAGGGACGTATAGTACTTCCCCTGCTGTTTGGGCATCGCGAACATTCAGCTGATCAATCTGGCCTGGATGTCGATGAGGATGAGAGCTCTTCGACGGGGCCTACGTTTCATACAACCACTCTTGATGTTCAAGGTAGCTGACTCCTACAAGGACGCTCACGGGAGCGCTGACATCCGGTTGTTGAACAGAGGAACAAACCATGAACATTCTTGGTAGAACAAGACGGAAGCGGATAGCAGATGACCTGAGTAAACTGGCAAATCCGGAAGCTCGAAAGGTTTATCGATCTTCCCCGATTCCGAGGTTACCAGAGCCACTTCCACGTGCACTCTTTGACGAGCCGTCACCTTCGACTAGCGAGGTCACGACAGAACTTTGTCCGCCTGTGCTGACACCCCAGACGGACCCCATGTCAAAAGACTCTGCACAGAACAGTAGACCAGTTCAAATCAGGTGGAACTCGAGGAAGACTAGACAAGGCTTTACTCAACAGGCGTCTGACGGCCCAAAGTCGCGCTTTAGGCATTACAATGCTGAATGTACATGAAAGGAGATCTGAATGGATTGTGATGGCGTGCAAATAGGTTCGGAAACATGGGAGTTGAGTTGTGGAAGAGTGAAGGGGATTCAGTTAAGCTTCAACTTCTTTGTGCGTCTGTGACCCTCATTTGTATTTGGCTTCCGTTTGCCCGTAGGCCGCTGAGGTTTTTCCAGGCCTTTCAAGAAGTCCACTGGAGACAGGTCTTTTGTGAGGTGTTTGATGAAATTCATGTTCAGATAAGCGATCGGATGACCTTCGTCATCAGGATCTTCTTCGAGGCATCGCTTGAGATTGGTTTGTGCGGGAAAAGAGGCAATGACTCGCAATAGACTGTATTTCCCTGCATCTGAACGTCGATTCGGCAATGCTTCTAGGCTGTTTATCGTATTTTCCGCAATATCAGGGTCAGTCGCAGGCGAGAATCGCCTCCCGTCCTTTTTATAAAATCATGAGAGTGCATTTCACAATGAGAGTGCACTTTACCTTTTCGACGAAAAACTTTGACGGTGTGACACTACGCATGGCATGACGCAGGAAGAGCCTGGAAAGGGAACCATTCTTCCCTAAAGAATATTTTGCCTGTAGAGCGACCCAAATGAACGATCCGTCGGCGAGTTTTACAACGAAGAGAAGGTCAGGTCCCATAGAGACGTGAGGAAAGCACAATGGGGCGTGGCTGCTATGCCGGAGCCACGCTGACGTCTCTTGCGTGGTCTTGGAATTGGTACCAAGGGTGACAGAAGGACCAAAAAATTTAGAATGACGGACATTGCCTTCCTCTACCTCTCCAAGCTCCGTAAGATGCAGCGCGACGAGCTCTGCCTCTTGCTTCGCCCATGCGGGCGGTAACCCACAAAATGAAAAAACCTCGCTCATTCGCAATTTTTGAGAGAAAGCCAAACTGAGGCAGAAGCCGACATAGTTTTCGAACCCATTGGACCATGAATCATGAAATTGGATCTGTTTGGCGAAGTATTTATAGCTTGACAGATAGTTTGCATTGATCCAACGCGTGGCTGCAAGCAGGACCAGCGGCTCGTCGACTGCTACGGTACGTGTTTCTGCGTCTACGAAACGCGCAAAGCCGTACTCGACATATATGGTCTCATCCTTCCCCAAGCTTCCAGGGAGTACAGATCTCATGAGATAGTGAGTAGTGATCTGGTATATTGTGGCAATCATATCGGCATCTGTAACACGTCTGTTGAGATTTTGTCGCCTTCTTTACTGCGACCTGAAATACGAACCAAATTTGGAGAAATCAAGTTTGTAGCGAAGAGATATGGGTATAGACCCGGAACCTTCGGCCTCGACGAAGATTCGAGCATCCGTGGGATTGAAGTGAGTAAAATATTCAATATAAGCATTAAGGAGCGTGTGTGGCTTATGGAATCCATTGTCTAGTAGCTCTGCGACGTATCCTGCAGTAAAGCGATGTCTGGCAGGGGAGCAAAGCCATTAGTAGTGAGGCCTAGTGAGGTGCAGTCGTTCGAGAGCGAGATAGACTGACCTGCCACGTAACCAATATCCTATTCTTTCTAGTAATCGCCTGCCAGAAGGACTCTCTATGAGACTTGTTGGCAGATACTTGAGGATATAACGTCGCTGAGATTGAATATCATCGAATGCACCCGTGTCCGAACACCAACGATATTTTGATTCCTTCATAATGGCAGACGCCATCGCTCGATCAACGACATCTTTGGAAATTCCTGTTCCCGCTACAACCATGAATACTCCTTGTCCAAATGATTGTCCCTCCCAGGTACGCACAATCTCCCGCAAGATAGGACGATGTACGTTACTGTGGTCTGATCTAAATGCTCCGCAATGCTGTGTGGCGGCATGCTGAGCTTCATCAAGGACACAGAAAAGAGGTGTCTGTATTGCAGTGGACTCCTCATCACCGGATGCGTCAACTGAACAAAGTTCACGAACTCTGACTAACAGAGCTTTGGTTGTCGTGTTGATGTAGCTATCACTTGCATGGGATAGCTTTCCCACTAGGTGGTCAAATATATCCCAAATATGCGGGTGTATAATGGACGGTTGTAACTGGAGGAGAAGCCAGCGTTGTTTGTATACATCTTGAGGTTCATTTTCCTTTATAACTTCGGTCATGATCTCGACAAAAATGTCGAATATCAAGAGACGAGCTAGAAAAATCTGACTGAATATCCGAGCAGCGTTGTCACGGTTGGCTTTCAGAGAGGATTCATATTCAGGGGAGTCTGGAGGCGGGAGTACGGGGCGGAATCCGGGAGAATCAGGGACATACGTTCGAATACTTTTTTGAACGTCAACAGAGCCTAGGTGACTAGAGTCGACAAGCGACGTGAAATAAAAACCCCAGTAACCGCAAAGACCCTCAAAGAGAAGTCTCGTTTTACCTGAACCAGATGTATTGACAAGAAAACTGTAAATTCATGTCAAAAATGGACGCTTCTTGAGATGATACGAGATAATACGAACGTGTGGTTATTTGGCATGAAGATGTTTTTTAGACGCCTCGAAAGTGCTGGATCATCCTTGAAACTGGCAAGGTCATGGAGTAGGACGTTCGGCTTGCCCTTGGTTGTAGACGGGATGCGGAGATCTTCCATGTGTTTCGCCATTTCACTATCCATCGAACCAGGGTTGGGAGACCACAGCGGCAAGGAAATGTCGCCGATCACCAGCTTGGTCATTGTTGGACGAATCTCTTCCAAAAATTTGTCGGTTTCAGAATCCAGTGAAGCTATCTTAGGCACGGAAGGCCCAGGTAGAGCACCTGCAAGGTTTGAGAACTTGTCAAACGACAGAAAGGTGAACGACGCACCCCAATATCTTACAACATCGTATTTTCCACAGCCATGAGCGGACTTCAAGGCTTTGTATAATTTCGCATCACTGGTGAGAGCACTGATACACGCCTGAAGCGTCGAATACCGTGGATGTATGGCTCTCCAGATGTGCCAAAGAACATACGATGCCTCTTCTCGGATGTTGATGTCGAATTTTGAACTACTGGCACGAACCTCAGCGTCTGACATTGCTACACCGAACCACAATGAACGGTGTGCACGTTTACACCAGTTCCGCAGCTATTAGAAATTGAAGACTGGCAAACGACAGCTGCAAAAAAGAAGATTGGTGGCAGAAGCGAACGCATTTTGCCTAAATTTTCACAGGGCTGTCAGGGTCGTATGGCCATTCTAATATGTAATAACTTACTTACTAACAGCAGCACCGCTTACGCCGCAAACGCGCAATAATCTGAACCTTGACTTGTGTGCAGCAGCTCGTTGTCTTGCGAAAATTCTCATCCTTGTCCTCTTGTCCATGCTCACGGTTTCTTCGACGGTTTCTTTTTGCAATAAATGTATCACATAAGTTACCGTGACCACGTGATGGCCGGGTTTGAGCGGAGATATCTTCTGTTTTGCCCTTTCGTACGCAATTTGGATCGGACTTGGGGCATATTTTAGGACCAAATCCGTACGCACCAGGGTCGAACATACCTATGCATATGCCGGTGTCCTGTAGCGAAGCGAAAATAAGGGTTCCGTTTGACCAAGGGGGTTTCAAACGTTTGTCGGATGTGGTGCTCAGGTGGGCCATAACTTAGATGAGCCAACGTCGACAGATTACAAGGTAAACCGCATGAACACGGTCGATTTTGAGTACTCTGTGACATACCACATCTGTACGTTAGTTATGCGGTTGGATGTGTCTACAGGTGTAGATCGATTCCCAATCACGAAGCTAACGTCGCCAACAAAGGAAGCTTGCACATCAGGGGTCTGGCGATGAAGACACCAAGTGAAAAGAATTCCATCTTATGGTAACACGCGTAACGTTGAGTACTAGTTGCGATTATACTCTCACTTACCTGATTTAGTGCTACAGGACCAATAACACAGGTTGTATAATTGCTACCAGGCTGCCATAGACAACAGGACGGCGCGATGGTTTCTTGAATCGCCAAGCCCATGATACTTGATAGCAGGGAACCCGACAATTCCATGGACGCCAGTGGTACCGCCAACAAGCGATGCACAAGCGCTGTACCTGTCAGAAGGCTGAGTGAAAGTCTTCAGATCTGCACCGTTATCACGTGACACAGTGCTTGAACGGAATCTGCTTTCCAGATTTCCTCCTCCTTCGCAACTCCTTCCATCATGAGCTCTTCCTTTCCCATCCTCCCATCTAGGCCTATAATTCCTCACATTCAGACGAGCTGCTCAAATCCAAAATGCAATGCCCAGCTTGAGTTTCCGGTTCCAAATCCACAGCCTCGTCCAAGAGCGCTGTTGCAAGTTCGATGTTTCTCGTGTCAGTCAGTCATCACGCACACGTTCTATCATGGCCAGATTCCTTCGTCGAGTCAACCCGCAGGCGCTTCGCGGGCTACACCTAATGGACCAGATACAGGACATATGTCATCAAGTCAAGGGGCTTCCACTCCACGAAGAGGAAGAAAGATGGGAACGCAAGAGCGTCCACTAGAGACAGGATATTATGATATCCTTGGAATACCAGTCACTGCTACAACGGAAGATATCAAAAAGGCATATCGTGCGACTATTCGTTTCAGTAGTCTCATTAGAGAGTATTTTGGATTGACCTACGCATTTTATCGACAGGTCGACTCGCAATAAAACACCACCCAGATAAAAATCCAGATGACCCTCACGCCGAAGAACGTTTCAAAGAAATTGCCATAGCGTACCAGACGCTGTATGATGACAATCTACGGAAGAAGTACAACGAGTTCGGACCGAAAGAGAGCGCGCCCGAGGGCGGGTTTGTCGATCCTGAGGAAGTGTTTGGTGCGATCTTCGGTGGAGAGCGGTTTACGCCCATCATCGGGGACATCAGTCTGGGGAGGGATATGAAAGCTGCGTTGCAAGAGGCGGAAGAGGCGGAGGGCGACGAGAATGGTCCGAAGAAGGCGAGGGACTCGAAGGGACGCGAAATTCTGAGTGAGGCCGAGAAGGCGCAGAAGGAGGAGAAAGACCGGAAGAAGGCGGCAGAGGTGACTTATTCGTTATTTATCATATTTCTTTACATAAATGCTCATAATGGACGCAGAAAGCAGCTATGAGGAAGGCGCGGGTCCAGAAACTTGTTGACAACCTCGAGCGGAAGCTTGGGATCTTTACGGAATCGGCGACGGGGCCAGATGATCCAGATGTTACCGCGAGCTGGAGAACGATATGCGAACTTGAGGCCGAGTAAGTTAATTTATAATGCTTATTGTCGTGTATCGCTCATGCCACCCTTCGCCATTCAGTGAGCTGAAACATGAGTCCTATGGCGTAGAGCTACTGCAAACCGTCGGATTCGTGTATACTGCCAAGGCCAAGCATCACCTTGCAACGAACCAGACCTTGTTTGGCGTAGGGGGTTGGCTACACAATGTACAGGGAAAATATCATGTTTTCAGCGAGACGTTCGTTTCTACTCTGTTATCTCCTGTCATGCTATGCTTATGTCGTGAATTACTTCAGTGTATCGACGTTGCGATCGGCCATTGAGCTCAAATCTGTGTTTGATCAGATCCAAGCTGCGGAGAAGGCTGGGAATTTGAGCGCAGAGGAGAAGAAGAAGCTAGAAGAGCAAGCTGCAGAGAAGGGGCTGCAAGCCTTATTCAAGGTTTGCCTGCTTCAGTTGTTGTTGTCTTAAATTCGCTAATCTGTCCATCCACGAAAAGGGCACGAAACTTGAGGTAGAGTCCGTGCTGCGGGAGACGTGCGACCGCGTGCTCGGGGACTCCTCTATCTCGCGGCAGAAGGCGCAGCTGCGGGCAGTGGCGCTGCAGATTCTAGGCGAGGCGTACATGTCAGTGAAGAAGGAGGAGCACGGGGAAGAAAGCGAATATGTGAGGGTGGAGACGAAGAGTAGTCGGGCGAGAGAGGGGCTGTGAATGTGTGTTTCGAGTCTTCGCCTATCATAGGGTGGACTGACTGTTTTCTCCTTTGTGAATTCGCTCTTGCAGTCATCCACTATATCAGAGGCGTGCCTGTGCACGCTGCAATCAAGCGCTCTCACCATGCTTCAATTAGTACCATACTTACGAATGCAGTAATCGCTCCCATCTTCTTGTAGTATCTCTACCATTACACGTGCATTGAAACACTCTATTATAACCATGCATTCCGTCGAAGTGTCACGACAATGGAGGTTTTGCTGGCTGTTGCCTTGTCTCTTCTGCTTCAGCATGTGCAGGTTCATCGGTTGCTGCCGCTGGGTTTGCTGGGTTCTTCCCCCTGCCTGGCGGTGGTGGTGGGTAGACCTTCGGACGCATTTATCAGCTTCGACATAGCAGGCAATGACAAAGTTGGAGAAAAGTAAAACAAAAGACCTTTTTCTTTTTCTTCTCTGGCTTCGCACTCAAATCCGGATAGGCTAGCTTTTCCACTTTCTGCCACTCTTCGTTCTCCTCGAACGCTTTACGAATCGGCTCAAGGAGATTGATAATCCCATTCCCTACCGCGGTCTTCAAATCCTTCGGATGTATCTTCTTCTCTTTGAAATCGGCCTGCATATCCTCGAAGGACTTGTAATGCAGAGAACCTCCGTGCTTCTCCTCCCTCACCACGCTGAACACGGTCCCTTCCGGCGCGTCCTCCCCTACGAAAGGCTTCTGGTTCCCAATACCAGGTTCCAGTAGCTTATCTCCTTTCAGCCGGTCGATGCGCAGCTGGGAGATAGGAATCAGGACTGCCTGTACGAAAGATAGTAGGCCGTTGTTATCGATATTCCCCTCTTCGCAAAAGGCGTCCTTAACCTTCTTGCGTACTTGTTCGGGGGTGTCGAGGAAGTCTATTTTGGAATCGGCCTCAGAAGAGGACATTTTGGTTCCCTTGAGCCCAGGCACCATTGCGTTCATCAGATGGGCTCGTTTCTTGTACCCGAGACGAGGGAGGTAAAGCTCGGCGAAAGTGAAGATTTTACGCTAGGCGTATGAGAGATAAACTGCTGGAAGAAGCATTGTTTGGGAAACAGAATTTACCTGATCTACTCCGCCAAATTGAAAATCGACGCCTAGGTATTGCTCGTCTAGAGCTTGTAGTCCAGGGTATAACAGCCCACTCATCAGAGGGCTCTCCACTTGCTTCACTACCTCTGCACCGGCCTTTTTCGCATCGTGTTCTGTCACGGTTGCGCAGAGCCGGTAGTTGTCGAGGTTGTATTCCCTGGAGAGCTGGTGATCCGAGCCCCGACTGAAATGCAGCTTTGAAGTTGGGATCCCAATGGATGTAAAGACAGCGAGGAGAACGTGTTTGTAGTACTCCACTCGATGCCCGACGAGGTCAAATGGGGCCTTGAGATTATCAAGAAATGCATGAACGTCTGTGACAGGCATGTGTGAGATCATAGTTAAGTGGTTTCTGTACCAGAAACTGATGCGTGGCTCGAACAGACTCAAACGGGCCTTACACCACACCCGCGTGACAATTTTATACACAGATTCCGGGTGACGAATATAGATGCTTGCCTGCTAATAGAATCTTCATCTACAAGAAATAATGAGCCTCCGTTAATCAGAGATTTCAGACAAATGATGGTAGTCGATGAGATACATGGCGGTCTAGCCGGATGTTGCACGAATTAAATGTGGAAAGTTTAGACGAGCACTCACCTCAACCCCCGCCCGCAAAAAATCAGCCATCTTCGTGAGGGGCACAAAGTACCCGATGTGTGCTGGCTAATGAGTTTAGGATGAGAAAACCACAAACGTCATGAAACGGGTCTTACGCCGCCCTGTTGTAGCAGTTCCTGAAAACTTATTATAATGAGTAGATACTCATGCTTTCGTTGCACGTACCCCAGTAAGCGACTGGTGAATTGCCATTGTCCAGGATAGATTTAATAATATCTCCACCAAGGACCTCCTGTACTCTCCTCGTAATGAGCTCGTATTTCTCTTCGGGAGTGGCCATGGATGAAGGATGAAAGCCAAAAACTTTGTACGAGTCATTGATCCATTGTTTGCCATTTCTCTTAGATACAAATACTGATTACCAGAGTCTTGCGAAGTATCTTGAAGTATCATGCATCATGGCTCAATTCGATCCGACAACTCATACACACCGTCGGTGTGAGTGTATAAGATGCTCACTGGCAATTTGGCATTTATAACTTCCTATTGCAGTCAATCCTCTGACAAATGAGCACATCTTGGTATCCCCACATCGCACAAAACGACCTTGGCTTGGCCAGACTGAATCAACTCAGGTTGCTGATCTCCCTGAATACGATCCCAGATGTTACTTGTGTCCTGGAAATACACGGTCTGGAGGGCAGGAAAATCCAAAATACGAACATACATATACATTTGAAAATGACTTTGCGGCTCTTCTCCCATCCCCAATTCCGTCTGCCCCTACGCCTTCCCACCCTTTCTTCTCTCTGGAACCCGTTCATGGCGCCTGCGATGTCCTCATTTTCCACCCACGGCATGATCTCACACTTGCTAGATTCTCAGTAACAGACATAGAACGAATCATAGACGAGTGGATTCGCCTTTATACCTTACGAGGAGCGCAGGAAGGTATCAAATACGTCCAAATTTTTGAGGTTAGCTGTGCTCTGCTCTATATTAATCACAAATAATTAGTGCTACTTAGAACAAAGGGGCGATCATGGGCTGCTCTAACCCTCACCCACACGGCCAAGTGTGGTCTCTGTCAGAGGTACCTACACTACCCGCTACCGAGCTCGCATCACTCCAGCGGTATCGCTTATCCAACGTTTCCACGTCGGATGCACCGAAAGGTCCTCAAGGTACTTGCCTCTTGTCCAAGTTTAGCGTGATTTTTGTGAACGTTCGTATCGTTCAGGGCGACCCTGCCTGCTTTGTGACTACGTACACATGGAACTGCAAATTTCTGAAAATGACAGCCGTGTCGTCGTGCATAACGATGATTGGGTCGCTCTCGTTCCATGGTGGGCAACTTGGCCGTTTGAAATCTTAGGTTAGTCCAGTTTATACCACCCATGTTGTTCGTTGGCACCAACAGATTATGCAGTGCTTCCTCATCAGCGTCATATTCCGTCTATATCCACTCTTTCAGCTCCCGAAAAGCTGGCCCTTGCAGAAATTCTTGCGAAAATAACAAAGAAGTACGACAACTTGTTCACCTGCTCATTCGCATACTCTATGGGCGTACATCAACGACCCGTTCCTCCATCGCGTCCTCAAGCTGAAGGATTGCAAGATGGAGATGAAGACGACGCTGCTCACCTGCA
Organism: Tricholoma matsutake; assembly: GCA_026075535.2. NCBI lineage: Eukaryota > Fungi > Basidiomycota > Agaricomycetes > Agaricales > Tricholomataceae > Tricholoma > Tricholoma matsutake. The sequence continues at coordinate 7,249,027 of AP026548.1, read as the reverse complement.
TCTGCACTTCACACCGCCTCTCCTGAGAAGTGCAAGCGTCAAGAAATTCCTGGTCGGGTGAGTTCAATCTGTGGTCTTGATATATTGCTTGGTGTTGATAAAATCCTAGCTTTGAGTTAATGGCAGAACCACAGCGTGATCTTACCGCAGAGCAAGCAGCAGAGAGACTTCGAAATTGTGCTGAGGTTCATTACCTGGACAGTAACTAAGATGGCAGTGGATGTCCTCACATTCGTGGTATAAGGAGTTCATGCTGCAAAATCTTGCTGCTGATGATTGCGGCCGATCCAGTTAATCATGGTCTACAAGGTTGAAGATACGATAGGACACAGTGATAGATAGGACAGTGTCGTATCACATAGGTAAGCTACACTGTACAGAATGATATGTTCTATTGAATGTACATTGTATTGAGTGATATGGGTTCGGTGGATGCTGTCAAACACTATATATATGTACCTACTATAGTAACCAATGAGTGCACTATTAGATAGCTTGCTGTACTGTGGCTTACCGATCACTCTGCTGGGTGTCTAATAACATTATTAGCCATGGCAATTGCTGGGCATATGATAACTTTCATCTCCCTTAGATGTAGCTCTGTCTGTATTGCTTCATTGTGTTGCATGTGAGTAGTACAGTAGTAAGTACACTGTGGACCCAGCACGGTAGCGATTTCAGCCATCTAAGTGCCAAAACATGAATTTTCTAATTTAAATGGCTGAATTCGCGGTGGATGAATTTGGGATGAATCTTCAGCCCATATATTTAAGCCGTTTAGGGTATGGAATTTATGTGTATTATTTTACAAAATTTCCATATGTCAATGGGATGAAATTTCATTTCACAAAAGAATGAAAAGTGGGGGATGTTTTTAATTCAACAGGAAGGTATGAACTTCATCTGAAAGACAGGATGTTTTTGTATGTGATTTTCTGACATCTAGGGGATGTTTTTAATCTAGGGGGGGGTATGAATATCATCCAAAAGATTTGATGTTTCAGCTTGTGATTTTCTGACTTCTAGGGTTAGTTTTCAATCCCAAAGGATATTGATTTCATCTGAAAGACAGGATGTTTCTGTATGTGATTTTCTGACATCTAGGGGATTAGTGGGGGGTTTGTTTTTTCACAACTCTAAAGGATGTTTCCCAAGTCAGCTTTTCATACTTTAACTCTCTGTGTGTAGGGCCGTTGTTCACACATCGTTGCTGTTAGCCATTCACCGCCGCTGCCACCTGTCATTGCCATCTGCTAGCACCTGCTATACACCCCATGAGCAGTGGCTCGTGGCAGCGGGGGTGGGTGCTGGGGTCGTTGCCATCGTTGTTGTTGCTGCTGATGACGCGCGGGCCATGAACACCATGAGAGTTTTCAGTTGCGATGGTGGATAGGAGAATATCAAGAACTTCGAGGTGGGAAACAGCAGATGGCAAACTGCGAGCAAGGTCAGCATGCCCCAGAAATAATGCAGAGATGCTGGACTCACAGCAGCGATTTTGACATGGAATGCAGAAGCAAGAAACAAGCTTGTCTTACGAGTACAAGCCAACTATCAGCTTCACCGCTCCTCGCCAGCCCAAACAAAATATCTAACCCAATGTCAGTCAACCTTCATTCAAAATAGAACAAAATGTACCCTCACCCTCGCACATTCTACCTGACCAAATTGCCAGCGCCTCCTCATCACTTCTCCCACCATCCTCTCCTCCCTCAGCCCATGTCACCACGCTTGCAACTTCACCGCATTGTTGAGCCTCTTCTTCTTCCACTTACTTGTTCCACTGCACAAGGCACCCATTCCGAAACTATTCAAATGGCACTCTCACGACTCTCATGACATAACAGAAATTTAATTGCCTTCAGCTACAGCCTGTGATAGTATTCTACTTCAGTCAATAATGGACCACCTCCCATGGTCCTTAATGTGCCCAACTACACATTTTATCTGATTGAGATCAACAAATTCCATAGGCCCCAAGTCTTCATAGTAGTTGATCCCACATCGATTAGTGGCTGGCTCCGAAATTTTGACCTGATTGATGAACACATAGATGAAAGAATCAGCCTCGATGTTATGTATAGGGGAGTGAGGGATATTGACAATGACAAAGTGGAGGATTTGCCCAAAGAAATCTTGCAGATCAAACTCTGGTGTTTGATGTGGTAGATGAGCAAATTTGTCAACAGCGAGTTGATACTGGAGGACGAGTAAGTTAATATGCATGAAATAGTGTAGTGGGAGGCTTACCCAGACAAATAACATATCTCAACTGTCAGATCTGAGTGGAACAAAGTCATGAGCATGCATAACATCACCACCCTCCAGCTGGCGCACACGGCCATATTGGGCAAATTGAGTATTCTGGGGTATAAGCTCCTGAATTATTGATGCAGACTTGTTAAAGTGAGTGGCTAGGGTGGCAATGAGCTTCATCCTCAGAGGAGCGGGGAGGGTTTCCACAGGTCCCTTGGGGGGAGTAAGAACATATAACGGGTCTAGCTCACTATGATAAGGGAGTGGGTTCATCAACATGACTAGAGACTTACATGAAGGCAACTTGACATCTGTATCATGATGGACAGGAGGTAAGAGAATAAGTTGTTTGTGCAAGCCATAGAGGAGGGTTATTGCGTCAACTGTGCACGAGAGGTAACATACTTGTTGATGTTCGCATAGAGAAACCATCGGCTCCTGATGTTACAGAGGATGTCGCCACAATGGTGCTCCATTGGAAATGCCCAATAAGCCCAGACTGGACCCATAGCCCTGATACTCGGTGCAATGTGAAGCAGCACATGGATGGTGATGGGACAACAGGCTACGTGCAGTGGATCATTTTGGTAGTATAGACTGTTCATCTATCAGACAGCATCCTGCTGGCAACAAGAAACACATACCGTTCATACTTCTGTACCCAGCTCTGGAAACCTTTCTCAAGGTCATTAACTTGATCTTGGGTGATTTTGAATTCGAGGCAGAGTGTTAACAGTTGAACTAATTCCATGAAGTGCTTGTAGTACCATGGACACACAAATCGGCCTTTGAGGAGAGTAGGGACGATGTATAATGTCCAGATTGAATGAGTTTCGGTGATCATCTGCACCTTCTCTGATGCTATATTCAGAACCCTAGTGCCAAATGCTGCAGGGATAGTTTTTCCTGCCTTCGTGGTGGCCTCTCCAATAGCCTCCCATACCGTCGGTCCCAACACGTAGCCTTTGTTGTCATGGGAAATATTTTAAAACTCTCCAGTCCAGAAGCAAATCAAGTTGGGAATGAGATTAGCCCATATCAGATGCATAAAATCATAAGGGAAGGACACAGGAAAAGAGAGGGAGCTTAAGGTGCTGAGCAGCGGTAAACCTTTGATGCCATACTTGGTTGCAAGGCCTTCATAATCCACATTGGTTGACATGTACTGGACTTCCTTTGCTTGCTCCATGAATGACGTGTGATTTTGTAGTGGAAGCACACATGGGTCATATTGCTCCTGTGAGCCTGGGAAGCCATCACGGCACAAAGGAACATAGTGTGTCATCACTCATGAGGATGGAATGCGGACTCCTTTGATTGTACACATGCGGCATGGAGAGATTGCATTGTGGCCCTTCATGCGCATAATCATCGAGACAGCCAGTATATTGCCAAAGACAACAATCAGATATGCATGTAAGAGGAAGACAACCTTGGTGATCACATCAAAAGCAGAAACACCAATCTTGAGCTGCAGAAGTTCCTGGACTAGGGGCCATAAAAATGAATCAAAATTGCAGGGTTTCTTTGGTCTGGGAACCACTCTGATTGAGATAATGTTCCGCTTGAGAAACCGCTCTTCAGGAGGGAGGTTATAATTGAATAGAATAATTGGCCATGCAGTCTTGGTACGGTGCTTGAAGGGGCCAAAGCCATCTGCAGATAACCCAAGTGCAATGTCCTGAGGATCAGAAAAGAACCACGTTGGGAGCTCTTCAGTGTCAATCGTGATGAGGGTCTCTTGGAGTGAATGATAATGAGTGCTGTTGAAAATATCAGTTAATTTTGTTGGGTCGGCTTCATGTTTGGACCGGTACTGCATTTTCATTGCATAGGAAGTACTTGCAAGCATTGCACAGAGACAGGGAATAATGGGAATATACTTGAAGATTGCTTGTGGTGTTGTCCCATCGGCTTTATAGCAGTCAGTGTTGCACTTTGGGCATTTCTTGAGGGTTTCGTATGGGCCAGTATAGCAGACACATGAGGAGGGGCAACAGTGATAGTGCACAGGCTGGAAACTGGAGAGAAACTGAACATGTTTCTCTGTATTCTTCAGGGAGTCCATTGGAAACTGAGGGAAAATGAAGCAAAGTTTGTTGAATGCTTTGTCGGTGAGGTTTTCCTCAAATTTGAGGGCATAGGCATGGAGGAGGGTCAGGTCACTCTCATCCAGGATATTGCCCTCTGTAAGTACATCTGTCAGACAACAGTAAAGGTATAATTTGATGCAGACTCACCTAATTATGAGGCTTCCCTCAAGAAGCTTTCACTGAGGAGGTCCCATACTGAGACCCCTTCCTGTCCCAACTCTGTGCTTGGCATTTCATATTCACCCTCGTCTTCCTGGAAGTCTTCGTTGCTGTTGAAATCCTCATCCTCCATGACCTCATCTTCTTGCATGACCTGATTCTCTTCTGTGACCTCGTCTTCCTCATCTTCCTCATCACTCTCCTCAATAACAAACTGCCGCACATGGTTATGCCCCCATCGTTGTAAGCCAACTTGCTCAACACAATGGGCAATGCGATGGGAGCAGTGTAAGTTGGTCAAACCGTACTCATCACCGAGGGGTGGCACAAATGATGGCAATGGTTCAGGGGAGCCATTGTTGACTCCAGATGGTCCTGCCTCACCCATCTGCAAGTCCAGATTTGCTTCCAGAATGACCTGCGATGGACAACCTTGATCGTCAACATTTCCTGGGAGATCATTAGACATATAGTTGTCAAAATCCTCACCCGTAGTAGAGTTATGCATGGCGTTCTCTGCTAACAAAAGGGCTCATTGAGCAGGAGCTCAGCATCCAATGACCTGTTGCTTCGGTGAAGGGTGAGATGATTTCTTTTGTCCAGTCTTCCTTATTGAGGGCTGGTTCTGTGCAAGGATACTCAACATCAAAAGTGAAGGACCTTGCCCTGCCTCATGACGCCTTTCAGTCTTCCGGATGACCAACTTGCCACAATTACATGCACAGAGACACTTAGGGGCCATGACTGAGGAGCAGATGTTAGTGGGCATGCTCATAGGGACACAGGGATCAGCTCACCAGAATATACCTCTCCACACCCATTATCATCCTCCTCGTTGTCAACTTGAGCCTTGATATCAATGAAACAGTGGAACACTGTGCGTTGTGCCTTCAGCAATGTTCCTAAGTTTCCTATGAGTGGATATCAGCATTTTGTATTGATTTTTATTGGATTCTTAGGCTTATTTTTTGTATTATCATTCATTTGGCATGTACTATGTATCTACTTTACTGACTAGCAAAATGAATCAAAAGGGACTGACTCAAGGGGGGCAACAAGGAGGACGGCGGACCAAGAAAAGTTGAAGGTGGTGGTCGGGATGAAAGCCAGAAAGCGTGCAAAACCCAGCAAACAAATGTTGATATTGTTCAGAATGTTCAATCCTTGGCTATCCAGTTATGTCCAGGGTAAGCCCCCCTTGAGTAAGTTCCTTTTGATTCATTTTGCTAGTCAGTAAAGTAGATACATAGTACATGCCAAATGAATGATAATACAAAAAATAAGCCTAAGAATCCAATAAAAATCAATACAAAATGCTGATATCTGCTCATAGGAAACTTTGGAACATTGCTGAAGCCATGAGGAACAACGTCCCAGATGCAGTCCACCATTTCCTCGACATTGAGGCTCAAGTAGGTGACGAGGAGGACAGTGATGGGTCTGGAGATGGACCTCCTGGTAAGTTGACTCCAGCACTCCCTACGAGCACTGTTAATCTGTTTACATTCTAGACGACTTCATTGACGATCAGGTTGGACAACTGAAAGACGTGCCAGGGCTCCTGGGGAACAAGCTGCCTGACCAAGGTGAGGAGGATCTGAACAACTTCTTGTCGGGAATCTTGGAACGGTCGCGTAACCTCAATGCACAGCAGCCAAGATATGACGACAATGTCGATTCCAATGACTCAGACACCCCAGCTGCCATCACGTCACGCATGCCAACTAAGGCAGACTATCTGTTACTGAGGGTTAATTGTTACAATTTTGTGATAGCCTACTGACTTATTATATCTAGCTAGGGAAGGAGAGCGACGCCGTAGCCTACCTGTTTAGGGTTGTGCAACCAGAACACAAGTTGAGGTCTGCATTCTCGTGGGATTCAGTTTGCAGGTGGTTTTATATCGAGGCCTTCATGAACCCCGTGCTGTCTAAGCTGCTACATTCTAACCCACAACTTATTCTCCCACAAGAGGGTTTTGTGGTGATTGACATGGAAGAGTGGACTATGCTATTGGATATGGATGATGAAAGGTACCCCTCTGTTGGAGATTGGGTTACCATCCGCCATGGGTTGTACAAAGGGGATGTAGGCTACGTTCGGTCCGTCGAGAACTGGGGTCAAATCACCCTTCTTTTAGTTCCTTGCCTCCCTTCCCCTCCCATGGTTGGTTCTTCTTCCAGGAAAAGGAAACGATCTGGTACCTGCACTGACCCCCGCCTGTTTACCAAGGACATGATGATGAACTTTGCAAGGAACCACGGCATCACACAATTCCAGAAAGGGGAGGACAATTCATGGTGACCATCTTGGGTCCTAAGTTCAAGCATGCTCTCAAAGTTAGGACATTCCACCACCATTCAGTCTCATCTACCTCTGTCTCCATGCCTAGTAGTACATTTTATGAGTTTAAAAAGGCCCCTCACCCAGACATCATGAACATGACATTCCCTTGCCCTTCAGAATGGAAATTTTCTGAAGGTGAATGTGTGGTAGCCATTAAGCCCTCAGAAAAGTGAGGCATTATTAAAGCCATGCATCCTCATTCAGTGGAGGTGGATCTTGAGGATGGCAAGGGCATAGCAAATGTCCCTTGGTCCAATTTGAGAAAGTATGTTGCCGTCAGTGACTTTGCTGAAGTGATAAGTGGAGCTCTCTGTGGAGAAAAAGGATGGGTAGTAGAAATTAGTGGTGATGAATTTGAAAGTGTTCAGATTGCTGAATGGTCCAAATGCCAAGAAATAAGTGGTGGCATAACAGCTGTTGGAAGGGGCAGCGTACATGGCAGAGTGCTTCACAACATCCTAATGGTAGGTACATGGCCAAACTTTTGCAACCAACCACTAATCAACCTTTACCAGGGACACCATGTCCATATAAATTGGGTCAAGGTTATCGACCTGCCACTCACATTTATGAAGCAACAGTCTATGTCAAGCAGTACATCAGCAGATCTGCTCATTGCCCACCCAACCCATCCATTTGCATCGGATCCATCAGAGCGCGCGCCATGGATCAAAACGGAAGTCGTTGTCTGCAAGGTCAAGCATCCAATGAAGGGTTATTGTGCAATCGTCAAGGATGTTCTGCCTCTGCAGGACAATTTAAGTGGCCTCAGAATAACCGCTCAGTTCACCCACATTAACCCTGCCCATCCATTCAAAACTGAGGTTTTGGACTATGACGACATTGTGGAAGTATCATATGTTACTCTAATTTCTGTTGGTGGGCATTGTGACTAAATTCCTTCGAGTTCTGGTCTCCACTTATACAATTTTGCCCCGTCTTTGAGTGACCTCTTCAAACCTCTTCTGAGACATCCTGTGAGGGCTCCAGCACCCCAGCGAACTCCAGCTGATGGTGGTAGTTGTACCCCCATGCCAAATTACATTCTCTCATCGCCTGCTTGGAATCCATCATCACGGACTCCATGGACTCCCCTCCCTGATTTCCCAGAGATCGAGTTGGCTTCCTCTTCTCATCAGCTGCCTATCTCCCCACAGCAGCAATGTCCAGCACTCTACTAGACTCATGACTTACTGGTGCAAAAATGAAGGTATCGGTTATGGGTGGAGAACATAAAGATAAGGAAGTGGCTGTTACAATTATGCAAGTATCTGGGCAACTATCCATCCAGTTCTCGCACTACAAGACATCAGGATTCTTGCCTCCAGAACAGGTTTCTCCCAAGCACCCTCACCCGATGCGCAACAATGGGCCACTTGTTGTGATTGACGGTGAGCACTGTGGCAAAAATGTTTGCCGAATCCACCATTGATACGAAGATGGTCAACCAATTGTCATGGTGGCTGTTATCCATTGGATGGAGGATGGTCAAGGAAGTCTCTCGGAGGAACACTTGGAGTTCAGTCCTGATGAACTGTGTGTTGGCCATGAGATGAAGGAGGAAAAACAATGGAACGATGGACTGATGTCTGGTCTTCGCAAGGAGGCGAGGAAGATGCATGCAGATAAGTGATCAAGTTTTTATGAAGCATAGAATATTTAGATACTCTTTATCCTATGTGCCTGTTATAATTACTTTCCACCACTTATTCTGCCCACCGTCATCATCTTTCTTTCTTTCATTGTCTTTCTTTCTCTCATTGTCTTTCTTTCTCTCATCCCCTTGCTTTCTGCCCCGCTTCTTTACTCGTTGGACATTCATGCTGAAGACTGGGTTCACTAGGTGGCTATTATCAATGTAGATCTGGATTGTGACGTTCTCCTGTATTTCTGATGGTATGTCATGGCAACCTATCAAGTAAGTATCTTTGCATACCTTTTGTTCTGATGGTTGGGTACTGACATCTACATCCCCATTAGGGACTGGGCTGGCTTGTCTGGTATCTATGTGGAGTCTTCAGCTTCCATTTGCCTGCAGACAAACCAGTGCTTACCCGAGACATTGGAGACATCAGGACGATCAACCCACACCCTATTCTCCAGTAGGCCAAGTTGGTTCTCCACCATATAACTTTCAAGCTCTGTGTCTGGTTCCATCAGACTTTCCTCAACATTGGAGGTGCCATTGCTAATGCTAATAACACTCCCAACACAATGGTGAATAGCAGGGCGAATGTGGGGGGATTTCTGGTTTGTGGACATTCTATTGCGCTGTGGATTTCCTGACTTGTAACCTACTTTATATATTGCAGGTTTCGTTAGTCTACCCATGCGACCACCCACACCAAGTTGAAGATCTGGAACGCTAGCAATGTAACATCTCCCTTTGCATTTACATTATTTGCATCCGTTAGCTTCCGATACCATCAACTAACATTGTTTGCCCAAGGTCCGGCCTAGAGTAATGAGAGTCGCCATGTACTTTGAGCCCAAATCCAGTCTAGCAAAATGCATCCCCTGAACATGTTAATTGTATCCCTGGCTTTGCGCCCACTCCCTTACCCAATGCCCAAGCTCTGGCCTAGAGCAATGAGAGTCGCCGTGTACTTTGAGCCCAGATCCAGTCTAGCAAAATGCATCCCCTGAACATGTTAATTGCATCCCTGGCTTTATGCCCACTCCCTTACCCAACACCCAAGCTCCGGCCTAGAGCAGTGAGATTCGCTGCGTACTTTGAGCCCAAATCCAGTCTAGCAAAATGCATCTCCTGAACATGTTAATTGCATCCCTGGCTTTGTGCCCACTCCCTTACCCAATGCCCAAGCTCCAGCCCCAAGCAATAAGCACAATTTCCACCCATACGTTAAGTCTAGTCTATAGAAATTCATCACCCTGAATGTGTTAATTGCATCCCTGTCTTTGCAGCACCTCCTGCTCCCAACACACAAGCTCTGGCCTTGAGCAATGAGCCACCACGTATGTTAAGTCCAGTCTACATGAAATGTGTCCCCCTGGATGCATTGATCGCATCCTGTCATCATTTCCAGGAACATTCAAGTTGTCCTCTGCACAAAACGTGGTCCTCAACTTCTAGTTTTTCTGACCCTTGCACCAGAAGACTTATCTTGTGGTTTGCCTCTGCAGCGCATAGACTATACACGGATCTTATCCTTTGTTGAGTCCTTAAGAGCGTGTTGTTACCTACCAATCCTCATGGCAAAAACTTCAGTGTCTAAGAAATCCAAGCAAGGTGGTAAGGTGAAGTTGGCGTCGACCTCTCTCACAAAGAAAGTGGGAGGTTAGTGTTTCACTATTTTGCATTGAGATGTTATCACTTACTGTGCTACACTTGACTAGGGACAGCAGCAAAAACCTTGGAGGCTCAGTTGAAGGAACTAAAGGGTGCAGTCACCGTTTTTCTCCTTCATACATTCCTGACAACCATCATCAGCTGAGAACGATGTCTTGTGCAAGGCTGCAGCTGCTAAAGAAAACACCGTGATGATGATACCACGGCCACCCAGAGGAAGCAGCATCGCTGGTAATGGATTCAACTTACAAACTGCGATGCACCTTGAGGATGATACTGATTTGTACACTGCCCTTTGCGTAAGTTGATCCCTTGTGTGCATAGCCTTTCTGAGGATTAGTAGCATTGTGTCCAGGACTTAACTGCCACAGCCGGGCTTGACTGTTCTGTTACGTGGCACTGCCAACCAAAGCCGGTCATTGCCAAAATCATTGCAATGGTACGTTCTTATCTGCTTTCTTACCTCATTCTTAGATGGATCTCCTAGGCTTGAGAGCGCCACCACTACTTCAAGTGTTTCCCCCACAGTTGGGTGGTTAAAGAATTTATTAAGTCCAGTCTGAAGAACAAGCATGCCTATGCCCATAAACATGGATATTTTGCTGTAATGACAAACTTGGATGATGTAGTGGATGAGGACGAGAAGGATAGGGACAACACAGAGGATACGGACAATGTGGAGGACAATGTGAGGGATGCGGGGGATGTAGAGGATGTGGAGGAAGACATGGAGGATGAAGGTGACAAGGGCAAGGGACTCGAAGAGGATAGGGGTAGCTCAGATGATGATGCTTGAAATATGATCATGCTCTGTATGTATGGCCTGAATTTCAGCCAATAACAAATGATTTCCAATGGGGGGGACCACTACCCATAACAGTTGAAAAGTCACTGCTAGCAGTATGAAACCTGTTGATAAAACTATTACATAAAGTGGATGAATTCTTCCACTCTCAAAGAACCTGGAAAGTTGATGAAATTCAACCTGGGTAGAGGTTGTTATTCTCGCCCATACAAAGATGAAAACAATTCATGGGATGGTATGAATTAGGACAAATTCTGCAAGGAATTCATCCCTTTGACACCCTTAAATGGGGGGGGGAAATTCCTTCTTTCATTCCCCTTACAGTTGATGAAATTCAGCCCATGTAGAGGAGTGTTATTTTTGCCCATATAAAGATGAAAACCATCCCATGGGATGAATTTGGTGTAGGATGAACTGGGGACAAAATTCAGGAGGTTTTCATCCCATTGACTCATCCCTTGCATGTAGAAAAAAACCTCCTTTTTCACTCCTCTTAGGGGTAGATTTTCAGTCCAACTCCTGATGAAACTTATTCCATTCTGGGGTTTATCAATACATGAAAACTATACCATAAATATATCAATTTACACTATTTAAAGGTGTGAAATGTGGGATGTGTTTTCTACTCTGCAGGCCCCATAGTGGTATGAGACACATCTTTGAGAGACACGTCGATCATAAACAGCTACTATATTGCCCAGTTGGTCTGAAATCTCCCAGGGAGTCTGAAATTCAATTTCTACATTTTATCTGCTTGCTCAATCCCCCCAGAGTTTTATGGGATCTAATTGACTAGTAGTAATGGATGTATGTATGATTTAACTAAGGAATACAAGCTGTGGAAGCAGTCAAGAAACAGTAGCTGGAGTGATCAAACAGTGATACAAATGAAAATGTCTTGTTCACCATGGCAAAAACCACTCCAAAAGCCCAAAAAAAATTGACAGGACACCTACACTAGACCAAACTACGGTAGCACGCTCTCTTCAAGTCTCCAGGGTGGTATGCCCATGTTCGAGAGCAATGAAGGGACACTGTCAATTTTGTCACACTTTGTCACAGTAAAATTGAATGTCCGCTGGCCACCTCAATGGCAAGTGGCTCGAGATGCTGAGGCACAAGAAATCACAAGCAAATGTAAAGCATGTACACTACATACTGTTTCTGGGCAGACCTTGAATTTCGATGAGTTTTGTCACGCTGTCTCTCCTTGCTCTTGAACATGGGCTCACCACCCTGGAAACTTGAAGAGAGTGTGTTACCATAGTTTGGTCTAGTGTAGGTGTCCTGTCAATTTTTTTCAGGCTTTGGGAGTGATTTTTGCCATGGTGAACAAGACATTTTCATTTGTATCACTGTTTGATTACTCCGGCTACTGTTTCTCGACTGCTTCCACAGCTTGTATTCCTTAGTGAAATCATACATACATCTGTTACTACTAGTCAATTAGATTCCGTAAAACTCCGGGGGGATTGCACAAGCAGATAAAATGTAGAAATTGAATTTCAGACTCCCTGGGAGATTTCAGACCAATTGGGCAATATAGTATATTTAATTGATGCATTCAACACGACACGTCTTCAAGTTTGTCCGAGCAGCGCCACATGCCAAACAAGCGCAAGCCGCCACAGCAAGTTCGTCGTGAAGGCGGGTTCTGAGGGTAAGGAGCCTTTTCATAGGCCTCTGCGCCACCTCATGATCACGTGTCTAGCTCTGCTATCCGTGCAGAGCCTTGCTCGAATCCCCCTTTTCACATGGTCCATGCCCTGGTGCTAGGGGCTAGCAGATGCTGGGGTATAAGACAGTTCAAGTGTGACTAGGGGCCTCTGTGTTGCTTCCTCTTGTCTCCCACCACTTGCGAGCAACACAGGTAAGCGCTTCGCACTCATACTGCAGACCAGCTTCTTATTCTCACAGTATTGTTACTTAAGGCTTCGCCTAATCGAATAACATTTTACTTGCATTGTAAGAACCTTTGCAATTCCTCCAGGTCGATCTCAACTAGATTGTCACTTTCAGGATTCACCTGGCTTTTTGTTATAGCTTCGCTATTTGATCCAGCTGAATCTTGATAGTGAGTGGATACCTCTATCCATTTCTATCTGAGAACCTGACAGGGTCATATGACAGCATCGAATCATTCGTTTAACATTCGATTTTCTTGGCATCACACCTCAGTTGTCTCCTCTCCTATCGGTCTTGTCAATCCTCTCTTCTAAGCAACTTCCTCCTTTGACATCACTCCTCTCTCTCCATGTCAAATGCTTCAGCTTTGTGTGATGCAAGTCCTCTGGTTCAGACCAAAGACACCATTCGCGCACATGCAGAAGCATGTCAAAAGATTGTGGACGATGCAATCTCTGGGTCGATCTCTGGCCCGGCCTGCCTTGTGCACCTCAAAGACGCTGGAGCAACTCTGGATGAGGCCAAAGACTACATTGAGCAATATATGCAATGTCAAAGGGACCAAGAAGCCACGGGATCGGACAATGCAGTCCCTCCTTCTGGACAGCCCGTCCCGAATCCAGTTGATACTGCCATGTCGATCGCTTGGGCTTTGCTTCACGCTAAAGTCAATCACTTCCAGGGTGCAACCTCCCAGACTGCTGCAAATTCTGGGGCTTCACTTTCTGATGAGCTGGAAAATTTGTTTGGTCTACCTAGTGTCAAAGGTGGCATCCCTGTGTCCGTGCTTGCGAAAGCCCCGCATCTCTCTAAGTTGTCTGACTCATCGACTACTGATCCCCACCTCGAGAAGACTCAGGACCTCCTCTCCATCTACAGTCCTCAGAATTCTCAGGATATCCTCGTTAACAAGGCTCAGTTTGCTCCAGTTGGTGACCCCCTTCCTCGAACTATCTGGTGCAAGATTCTTCTTGATCATTTTGTTGATTTCAAAAAGCTTTTTGCCTCGATGGACAAGGGCTACGATCACCACAATGATCCAAAGGATTTTGGAGCTGGTTATGCATTGGTTAAGAAGGATCAAGCCTTCTCTAAGTGCCCCCTTTGAAACAAAGCAGACTGGATACATGTGTTTGGCGCGTGGTGCGCTGGCATGGCTTTCTTTTTTCCTCACCGGGAAGCCGAGCTCAGGGACTACCAGTCGATCAGTATGGACCTATTTCAAGCTGCACCAAATAATCCTCTCGTCACCATTTCTTTTGACGTGCAAGTTTGCGATAAGTATTCTAAGAAGCCTTTTCACCTCGATGATCGCGCCCAGCTCAACCTGCCGCTCCTTGCACAAATGCTTTCCCCAACTTCACCGAATTCCCCATGCGCGAATAAAAGAGTCAACCCTTCTCAAGCATCCATTCCTGGAAGCAGCTCAAAACACGTGGACGTGCCTTGCCATAATTGGAACTTTGGTACGTGCAAGGCTGAGGTATGTCCAAATCGCCACAAGCATGGGGTCTGCTGCATTTGTGGTGAAGGACATTGAGCAAAGGACAACGAGCAGTGCTTCACTCTCCTCCAATCTCGCCACAGATCGTGAGCCTCTAAGCTTGCAGGAGGGCGTGTCAAGGTTTGTGGAGAAGGGGCCACTATCTTTGGGTAATCCATCTTTAAAACATAAAGCTCTGGCTATGCTTGATTCCCCTCACTTTTGTCGGGGGTTTGTCTGGTCGAACAGTTCAATAGATCATGTTTCACCCTCTGTGCTGCACACTGAGACTGCTCCCCCCTTGCCTTCTCCACCTCAACACCTCCTAAATGACCCAGCAATCCAGGAGTCTATTTGTTTGTTAGGCGATGCAATCAAAGACTTCGCGAAGGCTTTTGGCCTTTTGATGAAGGTGATTGGAAGATTGAATTGGAGGAAGTCATCCCAGACTACAACTCCAATCCTGAAGATGCAGAAGCAATCCGAGCTTTTCAAGACCGTGAGATCGCAGCTGGATGTTGGTCTGAATCTCTGGAAAATACAGATCTACTCCCAGGAATGAAAATCTCCCCTATGTTTGTGGTTTGGCAAAACGAAAAACCTCGAGTCATTACAGATCACTCCCACTCAGATATCAACGACGGGATTCCTATTTCCGAAGCTGAGGTCAAGTATGATGACATGTGATCTTTTGGCCAAAATCTGCACAATGCTTGATCCACTAATCCAGGCCGATGTCTGGTGACTTTCAAGTCAGATGTTGCATCTGCTTTCCTTAATCTGCCAGCCCATCCCATCTTTCAGCTCCATCAAGTTGTAAGAATTGAAGGAGAATTGTTCATAGTTCATCGCCTCATTTTTGGCAACTGTGCCTCTCCTCGATGCTGGTGCACCGTATCTGGACTGCTCTGCTGGCTTGGCATTCAAAGACTTCGGATTATTGGCTTGCATGTCTACATGGACGACTTCTTCGGCTGGGATTATGCTGATAACCTTGTCTGGTATTGAGGGAAACTCCGCCCATGTCGCCAAGTGCAATTCTTGCTGCTTTGGGAATCAATTTCTTGTCCTTTTGAGGATCTTAAGCAGGATCATGGTGAGACATTGAAGATAATTGGTTTTTGGGTGGCCATCAATGTGGGCAGTATATCCTTAGCTCCCTCCTCCGTATCTGAGATCATTACAAAGATTGACCTCTTTCTTGCTACTCCAGGCCGTTCTCCATCCCTTCGAGCATGGTAGCGCCTAGCCGGACACTTGAACTGGATGTTAAATGTGCTTCCATGGGGACGACCAGCCTTATCAGAAATGTATTGCAAGATTAGTGGCAAATCCTGGTCGCACTGTGGAATTCCCATCAATGCGGCTGTCATAATTGACTTGATGTGGTTGAAAGGTATCATTCCGGCAGTGATTGGGATCCACTTCATTGATACAGGATTTTGGGCTGATCACAATGCTGACATGGTAATGTGGACGGACGCTAGTCTTTGCAATGCCTTGGCATTTGTCTATTTTAACAAGGGCTTCATCTATCCCATTAGGCCTCCTCCCGTGGGGGTCAAAGTGGACATCTTCTTCCTGGAATTGCTAGCCATCGCATCAGCCATTCACCATGCGGGTTCTCTTGCACATCCCCCACGACGCATCCTCATCTGGATGGACAGTCTGGATTCTGTGGCTGTTCTGAACTCCCTTCGTACAGCTGAGTCACTGCACAATGCCCCACTGCTGGCCATTGCAGATATCATTCTTCATACTGGGATGGATCTTCGTGTTCAGTTTATCAAGGGCAAGAAGAACGTGTGTGCCGATATGTTATCTCGTCTGCTAATAGACGAGTACCAGAGCAAATTCTCTGCTGACCACGTCAAGAGCTTTACTCCTCCATGGGAGCTTCTGCCGGCGCGATGGAGAGAGTACTTTTGAGTGTGCTGGGGGGGAAGGAGGCCACTCCACGTGTACCTCGCCCCCCCATGGAGCTGGGAGACCTTGATGCCCATGCTCTTCATCTACAGGTTACATCTATTGAACGTTCAACATCCAAGAACTATGCCACAGGTGCTCGAGACTACATTAATTTCTGCATTCTGCACTCCCTTCCTTTGGATCCTACACCCACCACATTATCCCGCTACATTGCTTATTCGTCTCAGTTCATCGCCTCTTCACCAAAATATCTCATGGGAGTCCAACATTTTCTCAAGGACCTGTATCCCAATTTTGATGCTAATCATGCTCACCCTCTCATAAGCTCCACCATTCATGGTTCAAAGAAAGCACGAGCGGATCCTGTCATGAGGAGACTACCACTTTGTCTAGCTCATTTGCAGTCTTTCATTAATGTGGCTCAGTGTATGGGAACCTATGATGACTTCTTGTTCATCGTTCTGCTTAGTTGTGCTTTCTATGGATGCCATCGCATGGGCGAACTAGTCCAGAAGAATGATCACAGCTTATTTGATTGGAAGAAGATTATCAAACAGGCCTCGCTGACTTTTGATGATGGTCGTGCACAGTATCGCCTACCATATCACAAGGGTGATCCTTTCTATCGAGGTTCTGATGTCATCTTCACAGCCTAGGATGTTGCTGACCCTGTATCACTGCTTCGGATTTACGTGCAACTTCATGATCGTCTCCACGGTGCTAAGGCTGCATTATTCCTTCACGAGAATGGCTCTCACCCTGCTCGCTCTTGGTTTGAATTGAAATTCTTTGCAGTCCTCGACCGGCGCTTTGGTGGACATTCCCCACGGACAGGATATGCTACCTTCCTTGCCTCACTAGGTATTCCGGAGTCTATCATCCAAGCAGTGGGACGATGGTCATCAGAAGCTTGGAAAATTTATATCCGAGATAACCCGGCGGTTAGAGTTGAACAACAACTTGCAGCTCTTCGACTGCGTAATTAATCACACCGATCTATGCTCCTCGCTTCCCATCTCTTCTCACCTCCACCACCCCCACACACAACACTATCAGTACTTTTAGCGCTTCGCTCCCTTGCATCTATTTTATTTCGGGGTCTGCCTAGGCAGATCTCAGTTTTCCCGCTACTACCACACTCTGAGCCAGCAGCAGAGGTCGTCGTGAAGGTGGGTTCTGAGGGTAAGGAGCCTTTTTGTAGGCCTCTGCGCCACCTCATGATCACGCATCTAGCTCCGCTATCCGCGCAGAGCCTTGCTCGAATCCCCCTTTTCGCATGGTCCGTGCCCTGGTGCTAGGGGCTAGCAGATGCCGGGGTATAAGACAGTTCAAGTGCGACTAGGGGCCTTTGTGTTGCTTCCTCTTGTCTCCCACCACTTGCGAGCAACACAGGTAAGCGCTTCGCGCTCATACTGCAGACCAGCTTCTTATTCTCACAGTATCGTTACTTAAGGCTTCGCCTAATCGAATAACATTTTACTTGCATTGTAAGAACCTTTGCAATTCCTCCAGGTCGATCTCAACTAGATTGTCACTTTCAGGATTCACCTGGCTTTTTGTTATAGCTTCGCTATTTGATCCAGCTGAATCTTGATAGTGAGTGGATACCTCTATCCATTTCTATCTGAGAACCTGACAGGGTCATATGACAGCATCGAATTGTTCGTTTAACGTTCGATTTTCTTGGTCGCTGGGGAAATGAGAAAGATTTAAGGTTTTAGGAAACAACAACAAACAAATCATGTGGCACAGATTTAACAAACTGCGTTCTCATATTCTCATTTCCCCAGCGGATGGGAAGGAGTCTGCAACGTTGCTCTTTTGTTTTATGTCACTGTGTAATCGGAAGTCCAATTGCAGTGGATTTTCTTTCGTCTCAACCCCTGCGGCGTTCGCTTCGAATTTCAATTTTCCACAAATTTCGCAACAATGATGAGCCCAGCCTCATAGCGGCCTGCAAGAGCATTGTCGCCGCTAACAGGACAATATATAGGATCGACATGGAGCCTCAAACCTTCCTTTCGGCGACAGTGTGCGACCCTTGTTTTTTTTGTCGTATGTTTGAAGACTCCTTGTTGGGTGGGTCACCAGGTCTGAATTTTTTTTTTGCTTCGGTGGTGACTCACGTCTTGTCATAGGAATTCCGAACAAGACTCCCCAGTTGTTGCTATCTGAAACATCCATCAATTGGCGGTCTCGAAACCTGAATGGTTTGGGCGGGTCATGGTAAGACCTCGCTTAGCTTCCTCATGAACTTATCGTTCA
Organism: Tricholoma matsutake; assembly: GCA_026075535.2. NCBI lineage: Eukaryota > Fungi > Basidiomycota > Agaricomycetes > Agaricales > Tricholomataceae > Tricholoma > Tricholoma matsutake. The sequence goes on along the minus strand of AP026548.1, from coordinate 7,230,476 downwards.
TGAATCTCTTTGTTCTTCGTAACCTCAGTGTGCATCAAGCCAACTTAGAGTCGACTGTGACGGATTCGAATTTTTAAACAAGCACGGCTCTTTCGAAGCCTCCCGAATAGCTTTAAAGCAATGATTCGTCGAGGTCAATCTGTAGCCAACATTGATTATGTCCTTGTGATATCTTCTCTGGGTTTTACAACACTCGCTTGAAGTAGACCAGTGCAATCGTGCTGGAAGGAATACACTTGCCCCGGTTCAATGCATATGATCATGAATCAGTACCTCAAACGATCTAGATACCCATTTTGCACGAAAATTACGAAAGTGAATATCATGTTTTTGATCTTGTCAAGATACAGGTATCGCCGACCCAATGAAGGATGTTGGTATTGGGTAGTAAAGGTCGTCAATGGAGTAGAAGTTCTGAGAGGCTTGCTACGGCGAGTAATAACCTAATCGTTCAGCGATACCTTCTCTTCTGGTTCTGTGATATAGGCTACGGTTGCCTCATCCATGTCTTTTGTAATCCATGCAATGGCTCTTTGCCAAGTGAGACGAAGTGGGCAGCATGGAATCAGTAGAGGGCTTCTCGCCCTTTTGTCACCGTTAATAGCCGCCAAACCCATCAAGATTGTTGTAGCAGCTTTCCAATACAGAGTCTCCGTCCTACGTGGCCTCCGGGCGAATATGGAACGCATGCAGCGGTTTTACAGGAGCAGTGCGAACTGAGGCAACTATTAGCACTGCCTGCTAGACAGAAAGCGCTCATGTCGTTTTTCGGGTTTGAAATTTGATTGCCTCGACTCGCTAGTTGTGACAATTAGAGTGAAAGAAACTAATTGCCTCTACCTGGGTATTTGCACGCCGTTGCCATCGTCACATTCGCGCCCTGATGTCCAAATAATGCGCCTCTAACTTGTTCAGGTCTGCCCACGAATAAGTCCCATAAGCTGGTTGTTGTGGATGACTCTGACCCTTTTTTCACTATACAGGCTCTGGCTGGTTCCAGGATCAGGGAAGTCAGGATAAATTTGGACTTCCAACACACGTTGCACGGAACGAACTTGAACTCTAGCTTTTCCTTCTCGTTCGAAGGTGCGTCACTTTTCTCATATCTCCTTCTCAAGCACACCCGCAGGTAGTTCTATCCACATATTGGGCACCACTAACCGCGTCAGTACGACGACTGGTTTCGATCCAAGCTGGTAGTGCTTCGTTGATAAAATCAGTATAGGCGCTACTCAACCGTTCCAATTTGCGGAGAATAATTGGGTGCTGTTTGGGTGCTGTGCGAGCAACCGCAATTGGTCGATGGGCCACACATTGTAACGGTTAAAGCCACCGCTGCCGGACGCACATTCTGGTTCGACGACATTACTTATACTCCTTCCTCAAATGTATCCCAAAATGGGGTTTATATCCTGGTCGACAACTTTGATCCAGGGATAGTCTATGGTTCCCCGTGGGGGGCTCTTGGAGGCGCTGCAAATTTCACTACCGGTACAGAATTGAGGTTCAACTTCACAGGTGTGGTCTGCTGTAATATGTAGCTTCAATATGTCTTCCAACCTGACTAAAACCCTCAGGCAAAGGCCTAAGTTGGTTTGGCTTTATACCAACAGAATTCTCTCACAATTCGACCACGGCATCGTATTCTATCGACGGTGGCAATCCTGTCACTTTTCGGTTGAATGGCCTGCCCCAGGACACAATCCCCACGGTTTACAACCAAAATTTCTTTTCTACACCCGCACTTGCTGCTGGCCCACACACTTTGTATGTAGTTCACCACGGCACTGATAAAGAGACTCACGCTTGACTACCTGATCGTAACGAGTACCTCGTCCGTTCCTACTACCGCTTCGACTCCGCTTTCCACACCGCAATCTTCATCTTCGAGTAGTCACAAAGCACCGAATGTCGGTGGTGTACTTGGTGGAGTCATTCTAATTGCTTTTGCCCTTGCCTTCCTTCTTTGGAGACGGAGACGGAGATGAGGCGTTCAACTGCTGGATCGCTCAAGGCCACTGCTAGAAGCCTCGCCTCTTATGCATAACTCTTCATCTAGATCACACAACAGCGCTAGCAGCAGTGATGTATCACATTCTTCATCAATGTCACCGGCAACCGAGCAGCACCATTCGTCTCTATATCCGTCGTCGATCACGTCGGATGGTCCTCCAGTGTATAACGGTACCTTCATGTCTCCGTCAGAGAACAGTCGTGGGACGGGAACGTCAGCAGAGCAGTACGAAAGCAACAAGCGTTGGTGCGCCTCGACTATACCCGTCCGGAGCCAGTGATACATCAGGATAGTGGTCGACGTTTTCGTCAGAGTGAGGGCGTTGTCGAGGTACCACCAGAGTATTCAGAGGACTAACATTTGGATCATTCGTTGTCAATTCCTTCAAGTTGAATCGTTCTATGCTTGGACGGATCACCCACTTTACCTACATCCGAACAAGGTCATTCCACTTCGATACTTATTTACTTACATTAATCACATCCTGTGGACTCATGGGGTAAATACGACAATGAGTTTCCTGCGATACATGAGTACAAAAGCATGGACGTGCACTAGATAAACCCGTAATCAGCTGGTGCTCCAAGCCGTGACAGTTGAAGCCATTCCGTCGCGATTCCCATTTTGATTAATGATACCTTGCTGGTTAAGGCTGACCTGGAATGAAGTAGCGATCGTAGAGAGGCTGTAGACGGCAACGGAAGAACCAGTATCGACATCGAGGATCTGGGATTGGCAGTTAAAAGTGTTCAAACAGCTCTGATTGTAGTTCTGAGAGGTGAACACATAAGAAGTCTGTCAAGACACAACAAATAAGACGACTGACTTGGAAGAAACTATAGAGCCCAGCACCTGATGAGCTCAAAATTTTCAGTATTATGGTCGACAGACCTGGAATAATAGGCATACCAAATACAATGATGTTTGTAGAAGTTGTGACAGTAAGAGCCCATGCAGAAGTGACCCCATTACTGAAATTAGGATCCTTCAGTGAGGAGTTGATGGAGAACGGAGAAGGGGGTGCTGGGTTAGGCTGAAAATAAGGCTGTAGCATGTTGAGCTTACAAAGACAGAGTTCGATGATAATTCACCGTTTCTGTTTGAATCAAGCCCATATAATGATTCTGCGCGTTGACCAAACTATACTGGTAAAGAACATGGTGTTCAGCTGGAAGTATGCTGAGTTACGACAGCTCAAAGATGTTTCGCCAGACCTACATGCTGGTCGAGCATGAGAACTGCTTCAGAAACTCAAGCAGCAGTACATGTCACGGCGAGCAACGTACAAGTGCCAATCAGCCAGACAGGGCCCGCCGATTCAGAGAGTATGCCGCGACCCGAGTAAAGTGTCAGTTGGGAAACGCCATCTCCGTCGAGGTCGTGGTCAGCAAGCCATACCCAAGTTCCCTGAAGATAGTCAGAGAACTTCGGGGATAGTAAGCAAGTAGCTCTGTGATCACCTCAAGGTATGCGGTCGAACCCGAAGTAATGTGAAGACCGAGGAAGGCAGCATAGCAGGCATTTGTTCCACCAGCACCACTGCTTGGACATTGCGATAGCTCTAGATTTGTCCCAGCCGCTAGCCGTCACCCACCGTCAGATAAGCACTAAGAATGAAATGACCAGCAGCACCTCCTCCAAGTCTAGTGCAAGGGGTCAGCACATTTTTGTTATGCATTTCAAACCCGTACTACCTGATGTGTGAATCCCACATTCCGGCTCCGCCATTCTGTCCCGACGGCTGTTTCACATTCCATTCAACGACAATGGCGCCAGGTGCTGTACAGAATGAGTTTCAGGCTTCAGATCTCATAAATATACTAACTTGGTCCGACTGTCGAGAAAATTATATCCGAAATCTCGACGATGTCCTGAGAGCCCGGTGTACCCACGCTGACCACAACCTGTGGATTGTTCTGGTTTTGAAAAGCGGCTCCTTTTCCCGCGATGACTGACCACGCCTCACCAACGATCTGAGTTCCTGCTGGAATAATAAGAGTCGAAGAAACGATGTATGTGCCGGCATCGAAAAAGATGACTTTACAGCCAGAAAACTGACAAATTAAAGGGTATCAGACGATATCGGATAACGTGATAAGTTGATTACGGAACATGCCTGATTAAAGATAGCCTTCAGAGCAGCAGTATCATCAGTAGTGCCGTCTCCCTTAGCGCCGTTGTCCTTAACACTGACGAACTGGTTGACGGCATACGACGCATACTGGGGATGCATCTTGCCAAATATTCTACCAGTACCATCGAGCAACACGGAAGGCTTGTTCGCAGCGAAAATGTTTCCTTGTGTAAACGTAGCCGCAACGTTGGTCCCTGTGTAAACAGTACCTTGGCCCCAGGACAAAATGGTGGTCGTTCCACCATTGAGGACAACAGCGCCTCCGACCACACCCACCGCGACCGGGACATTGGTAAGTTTTGCATTGTTAATGACCAGAGATCCAGCGAGGCTGCCATTACTGGGCTTGGAATTGCGAACGAATATCGGAGTATTAATGACAACAGCATCAGCTCCGGTAGTCTAACAATTTGACGTCAACAATCGCCGAACAACCGACTGAAGGATAATCGATAATCGATATTCACTTGTTGTGCCTGTGTTGTGCCACCTGTTGTTAAATCGAAACCGACCTTCATATCCAATATAAAAGAAGTATAAATCTAATCGTGCTGGGAACGAACCTGGCAGTTATTGATATTAACGCCCTGGAACGTCCATCCTAAACTACGGTTGGTAGCCGGGGACACAACTCCGACGATGACATTGTGACTCACCCCAGTTCCAGCTACTGAAGACAGCTGTCTGCGCGTTGTTGACAGTTATGTTTCGGACGGTAAACCTAATGATATCTATGAGTATGAAGGTGTAGTCATCACTGAGTGCGTACTGTTGATTTCCGACCCACATGCCGAATTTTCCTGCCAAACCCCTGAGATTCGCAAGAGCAACACAGATAAGTACGATAATTACCTCCATTGAAGACTAGGTCGCCCAAAAATCCGCCACTGAAGGAATTCTACCTTTCTGTAATAGTTCTATGTGAAGCATCGGATTCGAACTAACCTTCCATTCTCCATCCAAATCCCTTGGTACCAAAAAGTATCAGCTGAAATCAACCGCTATGTCAGAAATTCTGGGTGCTTCATACCTTGGTGGGCAGTATTAGCTGCTGTCGCCATTTGGAAAACAATATTCATTAGTGAGGTTGCCTGTGACACTTGCCAATGGATGCCGGTTCCTTGGTTGTTCGTGGCAGGTACCCTGCATCAAATATCAATAAAGTTTAAAAGGTCCGATTCGACGAGGTGAGCAATAACCACATACCTTCGGACATCGATAACAAAATTTCTGACCGAGCGAAAGCTGTTGTGTGGTAGTTAAAATGGGAAAATGCTCGCTGAGAAGGCTAAGCGATACTTGCAAGTTATCCTGATTGACGTAGTATTGTGCACCACCTCCATTAGGAATGTACGGGTCAGCATCTAGAATCGAGTGGAGGAGCTGACTCAAAGTTATATAATTAATGACCTACCTATGACAGCCATTCCTGAAAAATTCGAAGCTGCAAGGAGGGTAGGGGGGGTCTTAGCGTCCCCAATAAGTTGACTGTAGTAGTATGCGATGATGGGGGCCGAGACAATATATGTTCTGTATTGCTGTGGTTAGCAGTGAACTAACGGATAAGCAAGAGGTCAGGCACCCGCGGGGAAAGTAGATCACAGCCGGAGTAGTACTGTCACAAACACCATTTTAAATAATAGAACAGCGTGGCCATAGGACAAACGTACGTGGTCGAGATGCAGCTGCCACCTCCACATCGACCCCCTGAGGAGATTGCATTGCTAGAATGGATTTGTTAACGTCGACTCGCTAGTCCAATAGGAAGAAAAATGACTTTATCGCAACTGTATCGTCTGTGACACCATCGCCTTTCGCGCCGAAATTCTGAAAATGGCAAGTTACATGTCCATAGCCCGCAAAACATAATTACTATGATACATACTTTGACATTTCTGAAAACTTGATAACCGCTAGGATTCGGATTAAACGCAGCAGTCCCCTGATGTTTGATGGTCTCCATCCAGTAAGGGTCGCCAGGAGCAGCAGTTCCCTGTGTTATGGGTGCAGAACACGAGTTTCCTAGACCCGAAACGAAGGCTGTCATACTGAGGGCTATGGCCAACATGGCCATAGAAAAAGTATGAAGCATTGTTCCTGTCAGTTGAAGTGAAATCTGCAAACTAGAACAGATGCGGTGGTAAATGGCTTTATATCTTGGATGTGCATAAGTTCCTGATCCGAGCGCACAAAGCTTGGGATTTGAAGTCACAATGGAATCTGCACACGCGTCCCCTCATCGTCTGGTGACGCATGAGAGCAAGCTTAGAATAAAGATTGCCTCGAAGAACTGTCCTGAGTGTCGGAATAAGGTGAAAGCTGTGGATCAGGTGAGCTCACCACATAGCTATGGGTAAGAGGTTTGAGGAAATGGCATGGGATTCTCCGGGCATAAATAACCGAACGAATGAAGGTTGTTCCGCGTTGGATTCTCGTTCTGGGATTGGAAAGAGACAAGACGATTTGGAAGGTAATGGCAGCATGTGCCCGCACCGCCTGTCTTGCGAGCACACTACACCTGAAATGGGCACACAGTGCTCAAGTTCTCCGGTAGGTGCTACTCCAGGAGTCACTAGTCACTCTGTTCATAGTTTAGCATTGCGATACCATCGCAATCCATTGCAGCTATAGGGACCTCTGGGGTGTCCAATGGGCGTGCCGCGCATAATTTTACGAAGAATTCGGAGCCCTAGACTTAATCAAGCTACATCGGTTTGCTCGTTCAAAGGGCACCAGCTGAGGGAATTCGAAGGATGCAAATAAATTCGAAGATACAGGTCACTGGCACTGACACCACGATCGATCACTTGCGGAGATTACGTGCTCCCGTTGCCTTGAAAAATTCGACGATTCTTCGGAGAATCTCACAGAAATAGGATAGGGCCAAGACTGACCATGCAGTGGCAATCGTGAACCCCACTTTGCTCTTTTTGCTCTCTTCACTCTTTTTGCTCTCTTCATATATGCCAGATAATGCGGCGAGACAAAGAGCAAGGAGGTCAGCCTATATGACCTGGGTCACCTGAAAAATACACCATGTGCGTCTGTGAATTATTGCTGCATATGGACACCGGCATGATTTTGATGCGGGTGCTATTTTTAACATGTCCTTTGAGGCGCGTGTACGGATCCATGCAGTGGATACCTTTATGATAGTCTCCTCTTTGTCTAACATGATATATATATACAGTAGACTGGTTTGAGTGGGCCATTGCTTGCAGCATGGCAGGACCTCGTTCTCCTGACTGGGATCATGGGTGTACGGAGGGTATTACATAAACAGCACAAGTAGCAATCCGTGACCGACAGGTCCCCAAGTTAGATTGAAGTTAGATATCATGTTTGTGATGCTGCCTTCACTTTCCATCTGGTGGCCAGTGGATATGCCATCATGATACCACACATGACCAGATTCTGTGATGATGCATGATGTGAAGTGAGCATCAAGATAATACATCACTCCTCTAAGTTTGTAAGTTGTGTGGTGTCCATTGACTGTGGTAACAACTAAATTCTCTAACAGAGATGTTTGATGACGTGACAGGTCAAATGCAATTATAGGAGGTGCCTCTTCAAAGACATGTCAATGTATGATAAGAGACTGACATATGCAGCAGCATGATGCACACTCAATGGATTGATCATTGATGAATGCCTGAATAGTGGGGCATTGGCGTAAAATGCTAGTTTGACAACTGGAGGTAAGGGAATCCCCTCTATCCAATGGATGATTGTTTGGGCAATGTAGTGAAGATGATGTGATGGGACAAATGCACAGCTATTGTTGCTCCACTGTGTTCCATGTGGACTAATCCATGTGGAATGCCCATGTAGACTACTTGATATCACATTGCTGTTTTTCAGTGCTGTTTTATCCTCTGGTGCAGAATGCCCAGATGTACTACTTAATCCTGTTTTAATCTTTTTCAATGCATTTTCATCCTCATTATGATCAAATTCTGCACTAAGCTTTTGCTTTCCAAGAATCATCATCAGCCTTTGTGCCCTTTGCTGGTATAAAGCGAGAAACTTCAGATTTTTTTTGGTGTGCAGTAATTGGCTTAGAAGAAACCACAGTTTTCCAATTGGCCTCAGTACCATCTGACAAGTGAAATGGATCATTGTCTTTCCAGTGGATTGCTCGATGAACATTTGATGGCACATATCTTTCTCCCTTAACCAGACGAAAGGTTGATATGAGATCATTTCTACTGTTGCCTACTACTGAAATTAGCAGCTTTTCATTATAATGCAGTGTGGTTATGTCATCTAACATCTCAAGCTCTCTGAATTCCTGTCGCAGTGCACCTGAAGTCCCCCCTGTAATTTTGTATGTGTCAAAACCCTGCAGTATCACTGTACCTGCTGCTGATGCACTCCTAGATAGTGCAGTGTAATAAGACTGGTGGCTCTTTGCACTGGAGAGATCAACAACATTGAATAGTCTTGTCTTACCTTGAGAGGTATAATCTGTCATAGCAAAGTTTGGTAGCACCTCAACTTGACTTCTGGAAATATTAATTGTTGCACCATTTGGAAGTACACACTGAGTGTTGGTGATTGTTCTAGTCAATGGTACAACATTTTCTGGTAAATTGTCCAGTTGCACAGTCTGTGGTAAATTAACAAGCTTTACAAACAGTGTATCAAGCATACACTGACCCCTGGAACCCCTGGTTGTTTGCCAGTCATACACAATTGCATCTTGACCTTTGGTCATACACATGGAAGGGAGTTGAATCTCCCAACACTCAGAGAAGGGTTAAATGAGATGAACATAGTATGAATTAAGAAAGATTAATTATACATGTGTTTTTGTAAGCTATAAGTACCAGGCATGTCATGTGATCATGTAGTGCATGTGATAGTCTCATAGTAAGAGGGAAGACACTCTTACACTCTCTCCGTGATTGAAAAATTATGATGGGGTGTTGTTTCCCACCTCTCTAAAGCTTCAGTCTCCAGCAATTCTGAGTGTGCAAGCCATAGGTCAGATTTGGGGCCATACCCGAGCCATCAAACAAGGTATTGTTTTCCATGGCCACATGGATGTTCATCCAGGATCTTGTCGACGAAGTATTCTGTGCTCCCCAAATCAGTGATGATTGGGCTGGGTCGTTGCAATTCATGTGAGGGGAAAAGAATAGGATTGTTTTCGATGTGTGGTCATAGGTGAGAGACATGGAACATGTTCACGCATCATAGATTTTGTGGGAGGTCTAGCTTGTAGGTTGATGAGGATGGATAGGCTTCTGAAATTGTGAAGGGTCCATCAAAATGGGGCATGAATTTGGCTGCGCGGCTGTCCTTTGCTTGTAAATAGTCATGACAATGGTGGGCAGTTGCAAACATGATGTGATTGCCTATGGCAAACATGGGGTCTGGAGAGCGGTGTGAGTTGGCATGATGTGCCTGTGAGATTTTTACAGCTAGCATTGAGTCTCGTGCACCTTGGACAGCCTCTTCAATTTCTGCAAGTAAGGTGCAGGCCCTTGCTTCTTCAGTTCCAGGGGGATGAGCATCAGAAGTTTCTGGAGGTATTAAGGGTGGTAATTGTTGGAATATCAAGTGTGACTCGCCCGAACGGGTAACCCCGCCTACCCGCGTTCTTACTACTTTCCGGATCTCATGCGCAGCAGCGCGCCACTATGCCGACTCCACTGTACGTTTGTATTGTTTCTTGTAATTCCTTTCATATTACTGCATTGCTATTGCTCTCATCGAGAGCCTTTCCTTTTGTTCTCTCATTGTAGTTTAGCTTACTTTACTGTTTGCTACAAGTACTGCTACTTGGACTTGTCTCCCCTCAGTCGTTTGGCTACCGCTCTCGCGTACAAACACTGAGGTGAGATCATTACTTACTATGCTCATCTTTTTGTACTCACCGTTGTACTCTTAGCTCTATTATTAGGTGAATATACTTCAGTCGTTTGGCTACTGCTCTCACGTACAAACACTGAGCTCTATTATTAGTACGGCTTAGGTCTACGTTCGTTACAGGTTATTGGGCCCTGCGCTTTTTCTAGTACCTCTCGTGTCCTTCTGTTCCCATGTCTACCACTGCTCTCACCACCACAGATATCCTTCCTTCTTCCGTTCCAAAGCTCCTCCCAACTGGCTTGAATTGGACCGCATTTTCCATGTGCTTCGAGGATGCCATCAGAGCAAAGGGCTTGTGGGGCCATTTTGACGGTTCCGTTGTCATGCCTACAGTGAGCTCGCCACTGACCGCAGACGAAGAAACTGCTCTCGCTCAGTGGAATAAGGATGATCTCACTGCGAAAGCTCTACTCACTCACTGCATTCCCGACTCTACTTTGATCTGCATCCACGGCAAGGCTGTGCTGAAGGAACGATGGGATCTAATCTCAAATGAGTACACGTTAAAGGGCTCCTTTGCACAGGCTGACCTTCGTTCTCATTTCATGGAGTCGAAGTGCCCCGATAAGGGTAACATCCAAGAATTTTTGTATGGGCTGCATGTAAAGAAAGAGGAGTTAGCGACCTATGGTGTTGTGATTGAGGCCAAGGATTACCGTTCCACCATCATCACTTCCCTTCCCCATCATCTCTCCAACTTCACGTCGAATCTACTTGCAGGCGCAAGGCTGTACAGTTCCACAAAGATGATTGACCCTGACGAGCTCATCGCGTTGATCTTGGAGGAATTCGAACGCAACGTGGCTTCACGTTCACGTCGCTCGGGTGCAAAGTCTTTGAAAGGAGATGACAAGAACGAAGCTATGTCTGCATCGTCAAATGGGAAAGGCAAGCGCTTCGAGCGCAAGCCACGTGGTGTTTGCTGGAATTGCAGAGAGAAGGGTCACTTCAAGGACAAATGCCCTAAGCCTGCGAAAGAAAAGAAAGATGACTCACCAAAGAAGGGTGGCTCTGCAAATGCCGCTATTGAATCCGATTCTGAGGGTGAAGGAGCATTCTTTGCAGAATTGTGGGATTCAGATTCTGAGCTCCCCGACCTGCAGTCAGTTTCTAATTCTGATTCTGATTCGGATCATGAGCTCGATGGGGAAAGCGATGGAGATTGGTTTTCAGAGATCGGCGATGATCTGGACAGTGGCTGGGATACCGAGGAGTTATTTGGGACTGACGGAAGCGAGTGCGGCTCGCTTGTCAGTGTTGACCTGAACTCGGTTGCTGTTGATCTGGATGAGGTTGCGGCTCACGTTGAGTCTAGCAGCAAGGCCGAAAGCTCACCTCGTGTGGAAGTCTATGATTCCGGATGCACGAGGCACATTACCCCTTATCGTGATGCCATCGAAAACTTTGTCGACATTTCCCCGAAGTCATTCCGGGCTGCGAATAAACAGAATTTTAATGCAGTCGGAGTGGGCGAGATGGTAATCGACATACCAAATGGTGTTGATATCTCGCAACTGAGACTTACAGAGGTGTTGTATTCACCCGAAGTCGGCTACACCCTGGTATCCGTCAGCCGTCTCGATGAGAATGGATTTTTGGTGACATTTGCTGATGGCAAGTGTACGATCCAAGGGCCTGAGGGGGAGTGCATTGGTGCAATCCCAACATCGGGTCGTGGCTTATACCAAGTTGCACATGAGCCTGAAATGGCTAACGTCGCAACTGAAGTCCTTACCTTGGACCAGTTCCATCGTCGGATGGGACACATTTCTACTGAAGTGGCGAAAAAGCTCGTTGACAAGGGTTTTGTGACAGGCGTGAGATTGGAAACCACGTTGTCTGGGGAACCGCACTTTTGCGAGTCTTGTGTATATGCAAAGGCTACGCGTAAGCCTGTTGCAAAGGCTCGAGAGGGCGAGCGTGCCACGGAATTTGGTGGGGAGGTTCACAGTGACTTGTGGGGACCTGCCCCAGTTGCTATGAAGGCAGGAAAACGTTATGACATCACATTTACTGATGATAAAACTCGTTTGACGCACCTGCACCTTTTGCGGAACAAGAGTGATGCTTTCGCATCCTATAAGGAGTACGAAGCATGGTGCGACACCCACTTGGATGCTCATGTGAAGATCTTACACTCGGATCGCGGCGGGGAGTACCTAGGCAAGGAATTCATTGTCCACTTGAAGTCGAAGGGTACAGCACAGAAACTTACTGTGCACGACACTCCCCAGCATAATGGCGTTGCAGAACGTCGCAACCGCACCATTGTCGAGCGTATCCGTGCATTATTGCATGCGAGTGGTCTCCCGAAGACCCTTTGGGGTGAAGCTGCACGTCACGTCGTCTGGTTACTGAACCGCACGACAACTAAGGCTGTTGATGGGAAAACCCCTTACGAGGCCGCTTTTGGGAAGAAGCCCGATTTGCGGCATGTGCGGGAATGGGGTGAAAAGATTTGGGTGCGCGTCGAGGGTGGAAACAAATTGGGTGGACGGGTAAGGGAGGGTCGTTGGCTGGGTGTTGACGAGCAGAGCAAGGGATTCCGAGTTTACTGGCCGGATAAGAGGACAGTATCGATGGAGCGCAATGTCTATCATGACAAAACATGTGCGTTAGTTGATCGTCTCGAGGGGGAGGATTGGGAGTTCATCGAAACGACAACTGACTTACCTAAATCTTCGACACCCACTAATCCCACTCCAGCTCAACCCGCTGTGTCACAAGCTGTCCCTTCTCCTACTGTTTCCCGTGCCCCGAGTCCGAGCCCATCTGACCACCAAGATCTTCACGAAGAAGAGCCTGTCCCCACAAAACGTGTCAGGAAACCGAGTCAACGCGTTCGAGACCTTATTGAAGGCCATGGCACCACATCTGCATGTCCATCCGACCCTACTGTTTCTGCAGGAATACAGCTACCCCCCGTTGTTGAAGAAGCCCCGAATCAGGTGCTTGAGGGGGAGGGATTGGCGGACTGGATGATGTTGGCCGATTTTGAGGAGGAGTATGCGATGGCTGCTGAGATTAGTGAAGTTGAGGCTTTGGAGCCGAGATCGTTGGCGGAGGCAAAGCGTCGTCCTGATTGGCCGCTTTGGGAGAAGGCTATCCATGAGGAGTTAGCGCTTTTACGAGAAACTGGTACTTGGGAACTTACCGATCCACCTGCTGGAGCCAACATTGTAGGCTTGAAATGGGTTTACCGCGCGAAGAAAGATGCCGCCGGAAACGTTATCCGCTACAAGGCACGTCTTGTTGCCCAAGGATTCTCTCAAGTACCTGGTGTTGACTACTTTGACACTTTTGCTCCCGTCGCGAAGCTTGCGTCGATTCGAGCCGTTCTGGCTATGGCTGCTGCTGAGGACATGGAACTCCATCAGATCGACATCAAGGGGGCATATCTCAATGGAGAACTCACCGAACGAGAGAAGATCTTCATGCAACAACCTCCTGGCTATCACGCTCCAAACTCCTCTGGCAAAGTGTGCCATCTTCGAAAGACCTTGTATGGTTTGAAGCAGTCGGGAAGGCGCTGGTATCAGAGGCTAGTCGAGATCATGGTTCAGCACCTGGGATTCTCGTGTTGTGATGTCGACCAAGCTGTGTTCTTTCGGCGAGAAGGGCGAATGATAATTATTGTCCTTGTGCACGTCGATGACTGCACAATCGCGGTGACTGCAATCATGTTGATCGAGCGTTTCAAAAATGAAATCGCCAAGCACGTCGAGATAACCGATCTAGGAGAGCTCCACTGGTTGTTAGGAATCGAGATCAGACGCGATCGGGAGAAACGTACCATCCACCTCTCCCAACGTTCATATATCAACTCCATTCTCCGTCGTTATAACCTCCAGGATCTGAAGCCCATTTCCATTCCCATGGAAACCTCCATCCATCTCTCGACATCCCAGTCTCCTGCCACCACCGCTGAATTCGCTCAAATGCGCAATGTGCCGTATCACGAGGCCATTGGCTCGTTGATGTACGTGTCACTCGGAACGCGCCCGGATATTTTATTTGCAGTTCAGACCGTCTCGCGTTTCTCCACAAAACCTGGACTTATTCATTGGGACGCCGTAAAGCGGATTTTTCAGTACTTGAAGGGTACAAAGGATCTTTGGTTGTCGTATGGGCATGCGAAGATTGACTTGACTGGATATGCTGATGCTGATGGGAGTATGGCCGAGGATAGACACGCTATTTCTGGGTACGCATTCATTGTTCACGGTGGAGCTGTTTCTTGGAGCGCTAAACGTCAGGAAATCATCTCGTTGTCAACCACCGAGAGCGAATACGTGGCTGTGACTCACGCGGCAAAGGAAGCACTCTGGCTTCGTTCACTCATAGAACAACTTTTCGGCACCACCCTATCTCCCACCACACTTTTCTCCGACAATCAGTCTGCTATTGCACTCTCGAAGGATCACCAATATCACGCCCGTACCAAACATATCGACATCCGATTCCATTTCATCCGCTGGATTATTGAACAAGGTTCTATTCGGCTCATTTACTGTCCTACCAACGACATGATCGTGGACACGCTCACGAAGGCTCTTCCATCTGCAAAGGTCAAACATTTTGCTTCCGAGCTCGGGCTATTGACAGCTTGAGGGGGAGTGTTGGAATATCAAGCGTGACTCGCCCGAACGGGTAACCCCGCCTACCCGTGTTCTTACTACTTTCCGGATCTCATGCGCAGCAGCGCGCCACTATGCTGACTCCACTGTACGTTTGTATTGTTTCTTGTAATTCCTTTCATATTACTGCATTGCTATTGCTCTCGTTGAGAGCCTTTCCTTTTGTTCTCTCATTGTAGTTTAGCTTACTTTACTGTTTGCTACAAGTACTGCTACTTGGACTTGTCTCCCCTCAGTCGTTTGGCTACCGCTCTCGCGTACAAACACTGAGGTGAGATCATTACTTACTATGCTCATCTTTTTGTACTCACCGTTGTACTCTTAGCTCTATTATTAGGTGAATATACTTCAGTCGTTTGGCTACCGCTCTCGCGTACAAACACTGAGCTCTATTATTAGTATGGCTTAGGTCTATGTTCGTTACAGTAATAGCCGGGGAGAGCGGCTGGTTTTAAGGAAGAATGGTGAGAAGCCAGTGGAAGTGTTGATTGTATTCATGATGTCAAAACAAACTTTAGGGAGAGCCTTTGCCCACCCCTTTTGATTGCGCTCCACATGATATTGTAGGCATTGGATCACTGTCTTGTTTGTACATTCTGAGGCCCCGTCCGTCTGAGGATGGAATAATGTAGAGGCTTTATGTTTGATCCCTGTGAGCTTCATGAGCGCTTTCCAGAACTTGGACATGAAGAATTTGTTGCGGTCACTGATGATTTCCCAAGGGCACCCATTTTCACAATACCACCTGTCAAAGAAGATGTTTGCAAATTGCTCTGCTGTGAGAGTTGTCAAGCATGGTGCAATTTAGATGTCAGTGCCCAGACAGTCTGTCATTGTGACGATTGAGTCATGGCCACCATCGAGCAGTAAAGGACCAACAAAGTTGATCACGATGGAGTCAAAACACTCTTTTGGAATTGGTAGAGGGTGAAGGGGGCCCAGAGGCTTTGATGTTGACGATTTGTTGCATTGGCAAGTGGCACAGCCCAGTATATATATGGTCAAAAGATCCCAGCGCATATTAGGCCAATAGAATTTGTCCCTCAGACTTGCGTATGATTTTGTGGCACCAAAATGGCTGAGATGATTGTGGGCAAGTCTAAAGATTTGCTCCTGGAGGTTTTCATACTTTGGGATGATGAGACAAGAGCCTATGAACAGGAGGCCATTCTGATGCCTGATGTCCAATTTCTCGTCTATGATTTTTGCTTTCAGGTCCTCAAGGATTCTGGCACACCATGGGTCATGGAGATATCCTTTGCAGATTGTGGTGAACAGCTTGGGGTCTGATTTGATAGAGAACACTGCATTGATGGGGGTGGGGATTGGGTCATCTTCAGGCATTCATGAAAGGGCGTCAGCCACAGTGTTATCTTTGCCCTTGATGTATTTGATTGTGTACTCGTATTGGGATAGATACTCCATCCACCTTGCTTGGCATAGTGATAGTTCTTTTTGCACGTTGAAGTTTTCAAGCGTCTTGTGGTCAGTGTAGATGTAGATGTGTTGGCAGCTCTCAAAGGCAACAGGACATGCTGTTTCCCAGGTGGGTCCAAAGGACAAGATGGCTCCTGTATGGCGTTTGCTGGCATCACACATCACAAAGATGTTGTTGTTCCCAGGTGTCTGATGGTCAATTGTTGTGAGGCAATCTTGGCTGAGTACGAGGCCTTTGATTGCTTGGAATGCAGTTTCGTGGTCTGGCGTCCATGTCGGGAAAGCGTTATTACACTCCTTTTTGGTGAGTGGGGTGAGTATGGCTGTGTGTTCCATGAGTGTGGGTAGGAATGCACTGATGTATTGCATGAGGCCAAGGAATTGATGGACTTGTTTAGATGAAGAGGGTGCTCGCCACTTCAAGATGTGTTCAACTTTGCTGTTGTCTGCTTCGATGCCATGAGCAGAGATATGGTGACCAAGGAAGTTGATTTCCATTGTGAAGAGCATAGATTTCTTCAGTGAACAGTAAAGCCCAGCTGTTCAAAGGGCTCCTAGGACATGTGTGATGTTTTCTCAGTGTTTGGCAAGCGAGGGTGACCAGATGATGATGTCATCCAGATACACATGGCAGATTTTTCCAATAAGCTCTCACAATGCCAACGTAATGCAGTGCTGGTGTGTTGTGGGTGAATTCCTGAGGCCCATAGGCATCACGACCCATTCACATAAGCCGAAAGGAGTGATGGTTGCAGTATATTTGATGTGATCAGGGTGTACCAACATCTGGAAGAATGAGTTTGTCATGTTGATTTCCCCCCAAATCTTGCCTTTCGAACAGTCTGCTAGTATGTCATCAATATGTGGCAAGGGATAGTTGTCTGGTACTGTTATCATATTGAGCCTTCTGTAGTCATTCACCCAGCATGGTAGGACCATCATGTCTGCTTTTGGTACAATGAAAGATGGAGACACAAATGGTGATGATGATGGCCAGATGCATCCTGCTGCCAAATGTTGGTCAATTAATGTCTTCCACCCAGCCCTCCATTTGCATGGGCAGGAGTATGCCTGGCCTACTGAGATTGGTAAGCCTGGCTTGAGTTTGATGTGGTGGTAGATGTCCGTTGGTAGATCTTTAGCATGGGGGATGTCTGACAGAAAACAGTCCTCAAATGATTTCTTGAACTGAGCATCAAGTGAGTAGAGGATCTTCTCGCCTGCAAGTTGTTCAATTTGCCTGCAGATTACACTGATGATATTTGGCCCAGCGCTTGTGTGTTCAGTCATGTCGAAATGATCAGGGTTTTCCAAAAAGATGTTTTCTAGTTCTTCATGTAGCTGTAGTCGTAGCGCATGAGGCAGCTTCTGAGCTTGTGATATAGTGGTGTGTTCAGTTCACACTGCTTTCTTTTCCATTATTCTTTGCATTGGTGCTGATTCTTTTTTTTGCCTTGGTGTGATTGGGTGGGGGTTTAATAGGTCATGGTTAGAGTCTTTAGCAATTGCAGTGCAAAGTTCGGCATCAACCACAATTTTATTTCAGGAGAGGAAATCGAGCCCCTAAATGAGGTCCGTGTGTAGGTTTGGGCAGATGATAGCGTTCACAATGTGGGATTTCCATTCAGAATCAGGTGACTGCAGGTGTAATTTACAATATTTGGTAAGAAACAATGTGGAGTCCATTTTGCTCTCAGAATCTACAAAGGCACCAGACACAGGGAACAGTTTGAAAAGCTTGCGGGGTTTGAGGAGCATGATCTCCATGAGTTCAGATGAAATCAGCACTGCAGGAGAGCCATGGTCAATAAGCGCATGGTAGGGCATAGGGGCACATGTTGTGGGTGCATCAATGCAAAAGTTCCACCATAGGTGATCAGGGAGAGGGATGGAATTAGGAATGCACTCATCGGCTTCATTCTTGTCCAACTCGAAAGTATCAGAGTCATCACTATTGGCTCTGAAAACAGCCACAATGAAGGTTGTGGGCTGTTTCTTATTGAAAATCACTTTCGCCTTGAGCGCATGTGTTAGCATGACATTCTTGCAGGCGTCCATGGTGGGACATCCTTTGATGCCTAAGGGGCACTTGGGGGTGATGTGTCCCGCATAGAAAATGCAGCAATGGAAACAGCCTTGGTGGGTTTTTAAGAGGTTGTGTTCAACCTGGGTTAATTTGGGGATCAATGCAGGTGTGGTGGTCATAGCAGAAGATGAAGATGAAGATGTGGTGTTGGCAGCACTCGAGTTGCAGAGGATGTTTGTACAAGTGTTTGGAGTAGGCATGCAGACTTTTTCCATAGCTAGCTTGAGCCATTCCTGACACTTGTTCTGTAATTCAATATTGAGGAGGGGTACACGCTCGATCCATGCATCCAGATCCGTGATCTTGTCTAAGTCGTTGTGTGTGTTATATGCGTCGTAAGATGTCTTCAGGTTTGGGGACAGTCAAGGGACAAAATGTGAGTGGAACTTGTCTTCTGCAATATGGTATTCTGATGTGGCGATGCCGAGTTCAGTGTTCACCTCACAGATGGATTCTGTCCAGGTCAGGAAGGGGCTGAGGCCTTGTGACAAGATCTGAATGGAAACGAGGTCATCTTGCCAGTTACATGGGAGAAATTTCCTTTTGAAGTCTAAGAGGAATTTGGGGAAGGTGAGGGTGGCCAAGTGCATTTTGTTGGTGTTCACCCAGGATTGTACTGAAGAAGATTCAAAGTTGTAAAGGATTGAAGTGACACGGTCACTGGCATCAATCTTTTTGTTGTGGAAATAGCGGTGGCAAGCATTCTCAAAGACACGGACAGCAGCAATTGTGATGTGTCCAGCAGATAAGACAGGTGCATGGCTGGGGGACTGTTGAATGACCATGGCAGCAGCATAAGGGGGCGTTGAAGACATGCTCAAGGTGGGGTGTATGCATGGTGGTAAACACAATAGTTCTGTGTCTGAGCTGGACGAGTCTGCATGGGACCTTCTGGAGGCAGGTAGCTGGGGTGGAGTGGAGGATGAACTGGGCTGCAGCGGGGATGGCAATCATGAAGTTGGGAGTGATGAGAGGGGACTTGGACTGGGAGCATTGTTAGGGACGCATCATGCTTTGCTGCGTGTTGTTAATGGGACTGAGGTAGAAGGCTGGTGAGGCAGTTGCTGAGTGGGGTGGGGGGTGAGGGTATACCATTTTTCAGGTAGAGCGACGACTGTGTGGTTTAAATATGTGGCGGTGTCTCAAAGTTGATGGTTCTTCTATGGGGTTTGGCATGGATTTGACAGGGTTCTCTGTGTGTTGGGCATTTTGGTGGTAGCTGTGGTGATCTTGCTTGGCCATGATGTCACTGGCGTGGTTCATGTGGTGGCATTACTGGGGTGGAGATTCAAGGTTGGCACAGCGGTGATAAGGGTGGGATGATGGTGGCGATAAGATGTGTTGCCTATTTAGGTGTCCTGAAATTTCAATCTCAAAAAAAAAGTGGAAGGGAGTTGAATCTCCCAACACTCAGAGAAGGGTTAAATGAGATGAACATAGTATGAATTAAGAAAGATTAATTATACATGTGTTTTTGTAAGCTATAGGTACCAGGCATGTCATGTGATTGTGTAGTGCATGTGATAGTCTCGTAGTAAGAGGGAAGACACTCTTACAACACAGTTCTGTTGCACTATTCAAGCAGATTATCACAGGTAGTCCACGACAAAGTGACAATTTTCCAGGTATGTTCTTTGCATTACTGCTGGGTGGAAAATCCCAAAGGGTCTGCTGTTGTAAGGGCAACCTTACAATCAGAGTCCTAAGAACTCAATACTTGCAAGGGAAAACCAAAGATTAGATTCAATAACTATTGAACAAGGAAAAGACCCATACCTTGCAAGGGAAAACCAAAGAGAAAACTCTAAGGAATCCAGTGCAAGGCCAAAGTATATATATGGAAGGCATGCGACATTCTAAAACACTTGGAGCCCCTTCCATCCTAGCACTAATTCAGATCCAGGGTCATGTTCCCATTTTGGGAGATGGCCATCAATCAGTGATAGTGTCCACATCAGGCCATGCTTGGTAAGTGGTGTCCGCATCAGGCCATGATTGGTAATGGGCATGCAAAGACATCCTCAATCATTTCCACAGGCACAACGATTGCACAACTGGTTTGTGCAAAGGCGCAAACTGCGACAATGGCTTGCGCAGGGCTATTGACTGCGAGAATGGTGAGAGTACAATAGGGGATGATGGATCAACATATCGGACTGTTTGTAGATGGTTGGCACAAAAGGCGCCTTGTTGTGCAAAAGGCGCTTTGTTGCGCAAACATTTGCGCGTGTGTGGAAATGTTCAGAAATGTGTGCCAACCATTGTAGGGGCTCGTAAGGTGTTCCCCTTACAGCTGTATGGTTGGTGACAGGGAAGGGATTTGGACCCTTTTATGTCCTAACTTCATAAAAGACTTTTTCTTACTGGAACCTTGTGCCTGATCATCTGTTGAACTAACTGTGTCCTCAGAATAGAAGGAAACAAGCTCTTGGTTAGCCTCAGCTGCAAATCTTTGAGAACCAAGGTCATTGATGACATCCTTTGACAAATTCAGGGTAGTAATTATTGACACATTATGAAAACTTTTATCATTTACACATGGGCAGCCATCAAGCTTGCGGGATATGTGAGAATGCAAAAATGCAATATCATCAGGTCTCACACAGTCTTGCATCATCAGGTGTTTGAGTCTTTTGATGCATGTTTTGATGCAGAATCACAACAGGTTATTTGATGCCAGAGGGCCTTCCCAATTGCAGCTTCTTGGTCATGAAGACTCCATGGATTTGAACCTACTGTTCTACTATACAAGGATGCATGTTCTTGCCCAATTGCAGGAGGAAGTTGTGCAAAATCACCAGCAAACATCATGTTCAGTCCTCCAAATGGTTCTTCTGTATTGTTCATTACTTGTGCAAGTCTTTCACTAATCCTATAAATGTCCTTACAGGACAACATTGAAACCTCATCCATAAAAATGTAATCAACACCCTGTAATCTCTGCTTTACCTCTGCAAGTTGCAAATTTGCAGACTTGTTAGATGTAAAATCATTTATCCTAAACATGTAATGATAAGTTGAACCCCCAAGTAATGCAGCTGCACTGCCAGTTGGTGCTACAATAACGAAACAATGGGACTCTTTTTTACACTTGAAAAACTCCATTAGGGCTTTTAATACTTGGGACTTTCCAGTTCCCCCCATTCCACCAATATGCATTTTCAATTGCTCAGAGGTTGGAGAACAAGAGTGGTTGGCAACTATACAAAATGCATGCTCCTGCTCTGCATTTAATTGGAATGTATTTACCACAGAGTCCATTTCATCTTTCCACTCTGGCCTAATACAGTTTTTCTCCAGATAACTTTTGTCAACAATCTTGACACCTTGAAATATACCTTTGTCTGTTGGTAGAGCATCAGCACTTCTACCATCATGGTAACTTTGTAACCTGGACTCGATAATGTGCTGTCTTTTTAAAGTGACCACATTTTTCCATTCACTTCCAACACATATGCCTGAAACAGACTTATGAGATGTTGTGCCATGATCATTTGGAAGGGTGTCTGGTTGGCATGTAGTCCAACCAAGGCGGGTCATGATTAGCTTGGTTATGGACATCGATTTCATCTGTTGGTGAAACTGTTGACTTTTCTGATCATCAATTTCAATCTCATTAGCTGGTAGTCCATCCACTGGAATCTCATCTAGTTTGTCCAAAAGTCCTGACTGATGCAATTCATGGGCAATGGTATCATCATTCATCCAGCCAGGCACAGCGGTAGCTCCCTTCTTCAATTCAGATGAAAAATCATTCCTCTGATCAAGGCATTCATATTGGATGTTGAAGTTTTTCATTATCCTTTCCTGTCGATCAGTAAATGTGTGAGCAACAAATGCATCATCCCAGGAGGCATCTTTTGCCTTGAGAGTAGAACCAGTTTGCCAGGGTTTAAACAAAGTCAACATAGTTGTGCAATAACACTCTCTGTCACCTTGGTCACAATGAGGAAGTGTTTGTCCTACAAAATTAGGTACAAGTGGAGAGGGCAAAGACTTCAAGCCATGAGTAGCAGCTAGTGGATGAAACTCTGTGAATTGCAGCAGACTGCTATTGTGTATACCATGGTCTGAACTATCATTGGCATTCTGGTCACCGGCAGCATCTTGACCATGATCAGCAGCTACCTGAGCTTCCTCCACATCATCATCACAATCAGATAGATCAGAAGGTGCAGGTTTTTTTGTAATTTTACTTGGAAACTTCATACGTTTATAGTTTGATATCCAGTCATAAAGTGACATATCTTCAAGCTCTACTGGTTGGCAAACATAATCATCCACATTTGATATTCCAATGATTCTTCCATTATGCTTCAAGATTGCAACTTTTTGGGCCCGCTCTTCAAGTTCAGTAAGATCATCATCCCAAGCCTTTTTAACTTCATGAACAAAGGACTGCCAGTAAAATGGTACAAATCTATGGCTGGTGTAGTGGTCTGGATTACCAAGTAAGTACAAACATATCATAGGTGAACCCATTTCTAATTTTGTACATATGAACAGGTCTTAGATGCTGCCCAGGAAATATACAGCATATTCGATTGCAATGTAGAAGATGCGTCGCTCAAAGCCTGGACACTGACCACTGCTCCTATGATGCAAGGCAATACTCTTGAAGCTTCAAACAGGTACCTTACAGCCCAACGCGATGCACCTGGAATAGCCTCTGTCCCAATTCCAGATTCTGTAGATCCTTGTGGCATTCTCAAAAAACTAACCAAGGAAGGATTCGTATATGGCGAGGAAAATGAAGTACAATTTTATCAGGTGCACACAAACACTGAAGGTATGAAATGGTAAGTCATTGATGCATCAACACTTACGAGAGAGCTGACACAATGAAACACCAAGTTTTGAACCAGTGGCACCACACATATTTTGAATTGGAGACATAGTTGAGATCCAGGTATCGTTCATGGTTGTACCATTGAAGGACAACAAGCACAAGATGATAGTCGTGTTGAGATCGATCACATTGTTGGATCCACATTTCAGCAAAGTAAGAACATGAGCTTGTATTGAGGAGTGACTACTGACCATGTTGGTATATCAGGAAGCACTAAAAAGCCAAAGGTGCATGCCCGAGCAGATTCAGCCTGTAACCCTGAAGCGACAGGTAGGTTATGGAGATTATATAGATGCTGAGGATGAGGGAATGCTGATTGACCAGCATGCTGACCAGCACCAGAAGGAGTGAAGCACAGAAATAACAGCATAAGTAGTACCACAATTTTTGTGTTGTCCACGAACAATTGAAAGCAATATCATCATAAAAATTTAAGACTACGTCTTACTGATTGCCAGTGTGCTTTATGATTGATACTCAAAATATACACAGGCACCAAACAACACATAGTATACAACATGACAATTACATTGGGTTGCAATTTCTAATGTTACGGACAGATTTTGGAGTCCTTCTCCTACAACAATGTGAACCAAAGAATACCAGCAGATGAACAAACAAAAACATACACATTCACGGAAACCTTTACTTTGGTCAGAGAGACAGACTTAAGAACAGGTGCTTGAGCCAATAAACTAATAACTGGAACATCAACATCGAGCTGGAAACCTGGGGATGGTGCACCTACATTGTAATGTCAGGCAAATCTAGGTCCGAGCTGAGCTCCTGTAAAGCACCATGACTCGTAGACAAGACAGGAGAACCTGAATATGGTGTACTTTTGAAACAGGTAAGTGCAGACAAAGAAAAGACGTAAGACATGCACACATATTTCCTGACCCTGGACTAGCTCATTCATCCATCTTCAGTCCTTTTTTTGCAGGCTGGTGAGCAGTGTCATTGGCAATGGACTTGTATTTAGGTCTTCTTGGGGCATGTTCCCTATGATGACATAAAATAAAAAAATCCGTTAATATGAGGAAAACACACCTAGATGCAGGACCCTTCACTTTTGTTGGAGAGACGCTCTTCCTAGCAGGTGGTTGAACCAAAAGACTGACAACCAGAATGTCAGCACAGGAACAAAGATCAAAAATGTGCAAGGCCATCACTTGGGCTCAAGATTATTGCTATCTTTACTGGCAGAATTTTGAGTCATTATCCTACAACGGCGTAAACAAAAGAATACTCATGGCCCAACAAAAAAAACATGCCTAGTCACAGTAATGTCTACATTGGTTGGAGAGACACCCTTACGAACAGGATTTTGTGCCAGTAAACTGATAAGTTGAACATTGGCATTGAGCTGGGGACTTGGGAACAGCACACCTACATTGCAACATCCAGCAAATCCAGGTCCAAGCTGAGCTCCCATAAAACTTTGTAGGTTGTAGACAGGACAGGAGAGCACAAATACAGAATGCTTATTGAAACAGGTAAGTGGATGCAGACAACAAAAAGTTGTGAGAAATACACACATATCTCCTGAGCCCAGAGTAGGTTGGTCTGGTGTGCCAGAAAACCAAGGAGTGCTAAATGTGTGTCAGTGGCCTGTGAAAGAACTGATTTCACCAAACATATGTCGCCTGGTCGTCCTTCTGAACAAGAATTGATGCCTTAATTTTTTTTTGTGGGTGGTCAGGAAGTGCCATTGACAATGATCTTGTGCTTAGGATGGCTGGAACTGTAATAGCAAAGTCAGACACAGGGATTGACAAGATGGAAGGTAACAATACATGGTAGGGGCTTCTTTGTCTGAGATATTTGGCTGCATGGATGAACACAGATGACAAAAAGAAGATGCCTGCATCAGATGAACAGTATTTAAGAGTAGCACATGCACCACATAACACCACGGGGTGAGTCAAACCCCAGAAAGAACCAGACCTCTGGCAGAGCATTAGGAGATGCCCTCTTCAAATTTGGACAAGCCAACATTTATAAGGACACCTACTGTGGTCATGGCTGTCATGCCAGAACAGATGTCGTTTCCAACGGAACTGCTGCTAGTGCTTAAAGGTCCGGTCACGAGGACCAGAAAAAGACCGAGACTGAACTGGACCTTTGGTCCCAGTCCTACTAGTTACGGTACCGGTTCGGTCTATGGTTCACTGATCCTCGAGATGCAGTAAAACTGCTCGAGACCAGTTGTAACCAGTCTTGAACCGAACTTGCGGTTCCCAATTTAGATACAATAAATATTTATAATTACTATAGAATCTAAACTATATGTAGGGCACACCCAAGTTGAAACAGCTGGAATGTGGCCATTTAAATATCTCAAGGTGAGCATGGACCATTTGCATGTGTTTGTTCATTCACACACAACAAGTGGTGCCACTTTTCTGTCATTACACAACAACTCACAATGCCATTTTTCCTCCCACCGCCACTTCATACACAACCACCACACTAGCCTACCAACTCAGCATCACTGAGGAACAAAACCCATCACTACAACATTACTGTCAATGAGCCCAAATGAATTGTTTTATTTCTAGGTAAGTTCCTTTAATTTTTTAATAACTAACTAATATTTCTTTCTAACTCTAGGTTCTACTTCTGTAACAATGATGTTACGCCCCCTGAAACGGCCACCATGCCTAAACAAACAGCATGCCTGAGCACCCATGCCCAACTTCATGAGCCACTGCTCGTGTGGTGGGTTGCTGATGCTGGCTGGAAAATGATGATGGTGAGCAGCAAGGCTGGAGGATGACAACAACAAATGGAAGAACAACACCAGACAGCGAAGACAGGAAACCAACGGCAAAAGGTATGTGTGCAACACCCTGGTGCCGCCATGTCACCACTAACAAACCCACCCACCCCATAGGTAATGACAAATGATGACCCAGCACCTGCCCCCGCCGCTGCGAGCCACTGCTCGCAGGGGGGATCACGGGTGCTAACGGCCACATCATCATGACAACTGGAGGCGGTGACAGCAACAGCAACAATGGCAACAACAACAACAACAACCACTCGCCACCACCCAATTATGACAACAACAACAGCAGGAATGGAGACGACGACGACTGCCCCCTCCCTCGCTCAAAGCGTGAGATAGAGGGGGCCCTTATCTTTCATTTATTTAGTACTAACAAGCCATCGCAGATCCAGCCTCCCAAGCCACTGCTTGCGGGCTTCTTTATCCAGACACCGCGCCCCCTCGCTCGAAACACGAGATGGAGGGGGCCATTTTATTTTCTTTTATACTAATGAGCCCTTCCTCAGCCTCACAAATCTGCTCATGGGGTGGGATTCTTTTTCTTCTTTTCTTTTCTTTTCTTTTTAGTTACTTGTTTTTTATTGTAGTGTATACTAAGTACAAGTAGTAAGTAAGTGTTGGTCAAAGTCAACTGGACCGGTCTAGGACTGGGTCCAGTTGTAAACTGGTTTTGACCAGTTTGCAAACCGACTGCAACTGACATGGACCAGTCCTGTAGGGTCCGGTCCAGTCTTTTTAGTATGTACAAAATATAAGAACCGGTTCTGGTCCTGGTTCTCCTTCAAGGAGGGCAAAAACTGGGACTGGACTGGACTTTCAAGCACTAACTGCTGCAGAAGATCATAAACTACTATCTGGACATCCTCGATAACCTCGTCTTGCAAGTAGACAGGCATATTGTGCATGAGGACTGGTTATCAACTTGTCACACCAGCCCCCAATTCTGTGATCTGCTCAGCGCCCTGAGTCTGGAGGCCCGCAACCCCTACAAAATGTTTACCACAGAATTTGAGGGACAGGCGTACAATGGACTGCCAGTCGACTTCCAGGAAGCCATCGACTTGTTTGGTGTGTGGGCAAATCACATGAACGTCTTGCAGTTGGCCACACCTTTTCCTATCACACTCACAATGAAGTTCACCCATTGCTTGGTGGTACCCACAGAGGACATATGTTCCATGTTCACTGGACTGCAAAAGGCTCATATAGCAGGAACCATCAGTTCATTTAGCTTGACCATAGCGTCTGACTTCACTCACATGATTGATCTACCCACATTCCCAAACCTCAAACGCTTACACCTCCATCTCAATGACATTAAAACTACACTTCATAGCACCTTGGGCCGCTGCTGTTTCTCAAATGCAGAAGTAGACAACCATATGGTCATACATGCACCACAGCTACAAATGCTAAGCATTATCAGCAGCAATCCATCAATTGTACAAGTGGAAGACCCACGGCAGTTGAAAGTTTTGCACATAAACTTTATGCTTGTAGGATGTCAGTGGGAGTGCAGGCGTCACAGCGACAGCACCCACGTATTTGTTGAATAAATGTGTCGATGTAGATGGTCATGTGATTCCATTTACTGCACACAAACCTGGGCAACTTGAAAGAACTATATGACTACAGCACATTTGGACATGTCACACGGTGTGGTTAAAAGTCATGTAGTAGAAATAGGTATGTATAGTAGAAGGCCTATAGAGTAATGATGCACCTCCCTCACCACCACTGCAAGCATCTGCTCGTGGGGTGTGCAACACTAACAATGCAACATACAACATCAGTAAAATTGCAAAATGGATTCCGGGTTTTCAATGGTTTTCATCAGTTTCTTGGTTTCTCAAAACTAGAAAACTGGAAACCAAGAAACTAATGCAATAATTGTACATATAGCTAACTACTGTCAGGGAACACAAGTGCACATGTGTGAAAGGTTTATATACCCAAAGACATGCACAGACCATGTGGCAATATTTGTCATGATATTGATATGATGTGAAATATGTGATTGCCAATAAACAATGTCAAATGGTCTGTGCACCTCTCCAGGTATATAAACATTACATATCCCCCAGCATGCACTGTGTCACCTAAGTACAACTACTATTACTATTATAATTATGTGAAAATGTATTTGTGCTATATAATATATAGGTTTCTAGGTTTTTGCCTTGTAGTTCCCATGTTGGGTTTTGGAGAAAAGGGACATGGGTTTTTGAGTTCCCAAGTTTTGAAGTTTTAGCTGGTTTTTAGAGGGTTTTTTAGGTTACTCAGGTCAAATAACCCACAGAAACTGAAATGCAAGAACACTGATGAACAACCCAGTGCCCCCCACTGCTGCTGCTAAGCCACTGCTTGCAGGGTGGATAGGGGGTGCTCAACAGTGATGGACAAACAAAGTATGGATGTCATACCCATGTGCATTACCTGCAAGGGTATGTGTACCCTTGCAACCTCCAGGTACCCCTACCCACACCTGCCAACAACCCATACCCTCAACTAAGGGTAAGGGTTTTGACAGATGTGGGTATGGGCAGCAAAAAAATACCCAGGGGTTAACCCATGCCAACCTCTACAGACTACCAGTGCTGTGCACCATCCTTCGACTACATCAGTGGAGAGTCCAGTGGGAGTGTAATGAGTGAGGATGTGCCTGAGTACAGTACTGCAGATGGTGTGGTGAAATTGTTTGACTGGCATCCAAATGGGTCAACTGAAAGAACACTTGTGGAAAATGAGCAGCAGAAATTTCACCATGCTCTTCAAGGCCCATACTGTTGAGATCGCTCTGGCAATGTCGTTGATAAAATACCTGCAGAGTGCTAACTGGTGGGATATCCCCAATAAGCAATGTTTATGCCAGCACTTGTGGTGGCACCTAGTTCAGATTATCATCATGATTTTTTGTTACACAAATACTATTGTCTGTCCTTGTATTGAACTATCCTGCCAACCTCATGTGTTTCTTCTTGTTTCTTCAGTCTAGGTCAACATTCTGAGTACTGCTGCTTTATAGTCCATCCCAAGCTGACTTCAGAGCTGACTAGCTCGAGTTATTTTATTTTTATTTTTATTTTTTGATTCCCATTTATTCTCTGTTGTGGCACACCATATGTAAGAGACTAAATATGAATAGTAAAGATTCTGGGTGTTTCCTCCAAATGGAATTTCCTCGTCATCTGCATGGAGGGACCTCATAGTGGATCTTGAGTGCTGTTGGCACTAAAATAATTGGTGCTAAGACCATGAATAAGATATGTAGGATGGTCCTTGTGCATTATATCTCTCTACCCTATGCCCCTCTGCTCTTCCTCTAATGTTGGTAGTTTGCTGAAAGTGTTGTGCCATCTTCCTGTATCTGCAACATATTTGAATAGTGTGTGCAGTGTTTCTGGTGTGGTGAGGAGCTTTGTGATATTTATGTCCCTTCCTCCCATGTCATTTTGTAACACTTGTCTGGCTGCATTGTGTGCAGGGTAGTGTAGCATAAAGTGTTGTATTGTTTCGTCAGTCTGTTGGCAAGCTGGGCAAGTTGGTGAGTCTATCTTTTCAATATGGTGTGAGTGCTTAGCTAATGGTGCATGTCCAGTCCTTAACTGCGATAATATGCTGGCTAGTTTTCTTGGTAGCAGTGTGATGAGTTTGAGGTACTTGTTCATTGGGATCATCAGGTCTGTCTTCTTTATCCTATCATAGCATTGGGATGCCATCCATGCCTTCTGTGCCCTTCCCTTCAGTTTCTCTCCAAATGCCTTTGGCATCGCCAATTTGCTGTATGGTAATTTCTTTCTGAATATTTTCAGTAGTTTGTCCAGGTCACTGCTGCCTTCAGTTATCACTTTCTTTGCTTGTTCATCTGCTTTCTCATTTCCCTCCACTCCTTTGTAACCCAGTACCCATTTGATTTTGATTTTTATGCTGGTATGTTCCTTCAGTAGAGCTGTAATACTGTTGTAAAAGGCATAAAAAATGTAGTGACCTGGGCATGGTTTCATTAGTGTGGTGGCAGCAATAGAAGCTCGATTATCAATATAGATGTTAGCCAACCATATACCCCACTCATTGTGTATCAGCTTTGTGCCCAGTAAGGCACCAACACCTTCTCCCTTGTATACCGTGTGGTGGCGCTGTGAGCCAAGCTGGTGTCATAGGATTGTCTTAAGTCTTCTGTTTCTGTTAGGCAATAGCACGGGTTGGGGTAACCCGTGCGGGTCATGGCTACGGGTATCTCCGGGTACGGGTACGGGTCACACTTATGTCACCCGTGACCCGCACTTAACCCGCCCTGTATATGAGTTATGATTTTGGGCGCTCTATATTATGGTAAGTTTCCATCTATTCCATATGATATTATATTCATTATAACTCTATTTGAGTCTCGTTCGAAGGTCCCAATAAGATGAGAGACCTGTGTTCATTCATTACTTCACAATAGTGCTATCTTGTTGGGTAGGGGGGCTTGGTATGAGTATCTGGGATCTTAGTGAGTTCTCACTCATTTCATATGATCTTATACTTAATCTGACTCTATTTAGGTGTCGTCTGAAGGCCCCGATAAGACGAGAGGCATGCATCTATTCGTTAGTTCACAATAGCGGTATCTTGTTGGGTATGGGGGCTTGGTATGAGTATCTTGGATCTTAGTGAGTTTTCATTCATTTCATATGATCTTATACTTATTCTGACTCTGATTAGGAGTCGTTCAATGGCCCCGAGGAGACGAGAGGCCTGCGTCCATCTGTTATTTCACAATACCATTATCTTGTTGGGTTACCGGGTAGGGGGTCTTTGGTATGAGTATCTCAGATCTTTGTGAGTTCTGATCTGTTTTGTATTTATCTTATACTCATTCTGACTCTAATTAGGTGTCGTTCGAAGGTCCAGATGAGACGAGAGGCATGTGTCTATTTGTTACTTCACAATAGTGCTATCTTGTTGGGTAGGGGGGCTTTGAGTGACAACGAGTCAATCAAGACAATGTCTGATACTGAAAATACTAGTAACGTTTGTAATTCATCCTCACACCCATTTTTTTTCTAACAAACTGTAGACATCTTCAAAACCACGGAATATATTCGACACCCTCCCCTCGTTAAGTGCCCCTGCACGTAAAGAGCTACGCAATGAACTGGACCGATATCTGTCGTTGGACCCGGAGATGGTGGACAACGTCATCATGTGGTGGTATGAGCGTCGATCGATGTATCCGTATCTCTCCTGCATGGCTTTGGATTACCTGACGATTCCAGGTATGTAATATGATTCTCATGCTCATTTTAATTACTAACACATATTGCATTAGCAACTTCTGTTGACGTTGAACGTGTGTTCAGTCGTGGCCGGCTCGTTTTGTCCCATGTTCGGAGTCGGCTTTCTGCTCAATCAACGCGTGCTTTAATTTGCTTGGGATCATGGAGTTTACAGGGATTGGTGAAGGATTCTGATGTTTTGGCAGTAGGGACTTTGAATGACATTGAGGGAGACAAGGAACCACATCTCGAGGCTGGATGGGACCGTATTGATTAATAGTTTATGAGTTCTCGATAAATTACAGGATTTTATAGTACAACCCACGGTGTATACCCGTACCTGTGGTGACCCGTGGATGAAAACCCGTGGGTTGACGGGTAAATACCCTTGCAGGTCAGAGTACGGGTTAAATTTTGAACACCCGTGGGTTACCCGTGCCATTCCCTAGTTTCTGTATAGGACTGCGCTGGCCCCTATATGGTTCTCCATTCCTGATCCATCAGTGAATACCTTTATGTCTGGGTTGTCATGTAGTATGGACTCTATTGCCTTGTCTGGGTTTGTTATGATCTCCGTCATTATGTTGGGTTTCCACCGTGGACTAGATTGGCTGCTGCATCTTTGACTGGTTTGTGTAGTGGGTGTGTTGTTGGTAGTGTGGCCAAGCATAGAGCCACCGTGTGTTGGTACTTGTCGACTAGCAAATGGAATGGCATTAGGTTTGCCATGACTAGTGTTTGAAAGTCCAGTCTATTGGACTGAAAAAAGACCATGGACTGAACTGAACCGGACTGATAACTGGACCATTGGTTGCGGTTGCCCTAACATTTTCACAAGCCCAGTTCACAGTTCATCAATGATATGGCATCTCAATGGACCGCCCAAAGACCGACCACAACCAGTTGTGGACCAGACTTCGGTTGCATCAAGCTTGCGAGGTATGAATATATGAATAAATGCTAATTACTTTTTGTAATAGTATACTTTACAGACTGAAATAAATACTATTATATTACTACTGTTATTTATGGGCGAGAGTGCCCAAGGTATCAGCTATTTCATGGGTGCTTATATACCTGTGGCAGCGCATGGACCATTTGGTCATGCTTGTGTTCACAAAAAAACAAAGTGGCACCATTTGCCAGACAACTCCCACAACCACCAGCACAACGACACACGACTCCCACAACCCTCCACCATGTTGCATTCAATGCAAACTGCCACCTCAACCACCCCCACCCCCCTCAAACCCTGATATACAGCAACAATGCAATGTGCATGGCTGCAAACATGCCACGTCATGCACGTTCTTTGCATTTGACAACTAGCATGTGTGTTGGAGAGGGTTTCAAAGCCTAACAAGTAAGTTTCTTCTCCTTTCATTGTTCTTTTTACTAACCTCAGTATTCTTGCCTTTTTTATTAGGTTTATTACTGATGATGACCCCACCATCCAACACCCCAGGCTCACGAGCCACTGCTCGTGGGGTGGGTCTTCAACACCAATGGACAACTGGGCTGGCCAACAAACAGTGACAATGATGACCCAGCACCAATGTCCAGCCTCGCAAGCCACTGCTCGTGGGGTGGATCATTGCTGCTGTTTTTGATGACAACAAAGACGAATGACACTGCACTGATGTCCAGCCTCATGAGCAACTGCTCGCAGGGTGGATCATTGGTGCTCTCTTCAAGAGGAAATGACGACCCTGCACCTACAACACCTCCCCATACAAATGGGAAGTGCAGCAATCAACAGGGAGTGGAAATGACAGTGGGAGAGGGTCAGGAGTCCTGCAAGAGGGGTAGTCATAAGGTAAGTACCCTTACCACCCCGTAAACCTGCCACATCACCACTGACAATGCCCAACAGCTCAACAATGGGGACCATAATGGATGATGAACATGCTACGATGGACAACAAAAACACCTTCCCACTGAGGGCACTCACCCCACAGAGGGGGCTTTTTTTGTGCTAGACCCCCCCCCCCTCCCCCTACCTTGCACATCCTGCGAGGTGGGACTTGCATTTTTATTTTATTTTATTACAGGCTCACTTATGTGTGAGCGATATTTTAGTAGTTTACTTTAGTTTATAATTTGTATTAGATAGTTGGTCCTGACCGGTCCAGTCTGCAGTTGCATATAAATTTTGAAATACATGAACCGGTCTGGTTCATGGTTGCACCACAAGGTGGTCAAAAAACTGGACTGGACCAGACTTTCAAACACTAGCCATGACCTCTAGCACCTCTGTGGTGGTGGTTCTCATGGCACCTGTGATCATGATTGCAGCTTGTCGCTGTATTGCAGCCAGCTTGTTCAATATAGCTTGCTTTGTTCCACTGCTGTGTGCTCTTTTGCCTACATTCTGCTTTGGTGTGAGGAAAATGTCAGCAGTGTATAACATCTGGGGGACTGCTATGGAGAGGTATAGTTGATGGAAGTACTCAGTGTGTATGCCACATGATGTTAGGGCGACACCCACTATCTGCTAGCTAAGACCATGTGGGTTCTCTCTACAAGAAGGGGGCGGGATCCGCACTCGTGATGGGGGAATTGATGGTTTTGATGCAAGGGGTTATTAATAGGTGAGTTTGTTGAGATAGGCCTTTCACACCGAAAACGTAGGTGGAATACCTAAGAGAACACAACTGGGGTCCCCTAGGCATATATTTAGGGTTTATATACTATGTTACACATATTGTACATTGTTGTTACTGACGCTATAAGGGCAACCTAAGCCTCTAGCAAAGGGAAATCTGAAGAGAAAACTCTAAGGATCCCCTTGCTGATGCCCAGTATATGTAAAGACGACAAAAATCAAATATAACCTAAAAATAGAAAAAGGCGGAGATAGGTGGATCAAGGCCACCGAATGACATCATACCAAGGGGTATGTGTCGGAAGGGGTACTCCGCCTCTAAATATAAAAGTGTCAACATATACAAACATGATAGCAAGGGAAAATTAGTAATAAAATCCGGAAAAATCATAGAAAATGAAGAATAGAAGGAAATGAGGTGGGGAAAAATATGGGACGAACATAAAAAATAGGAAAAACACACAGGGCACCCCCCTAGTCCCCTTACATCACCCCCTCTCTAAGATGCATCGCCCCAATGCATTCGAAATCGTATATGACCAAAGTACGTGACTTGAATGCAACGCGGTGCAGCAGTGTGTCGTCGGTGGAATTCCTTGATTAACCGAGGGGCATTTACGTCAGACTCTTCGACCCATGAGTTCTCCTCATACCCATAACCCTTCCAATGTACCAAATACTGGAGTTTTCCTCGACGCAAACGGCTGTCCAAGATTGACTCGACTTCATATTGGGGTTCTCCCTCGATCACTGTAGGTGGTGGTGGTGGGTGTGAATGGCATCCCAGGAACGGATCTGGGGGAGCTGGAAGCAATTTGACGACATGGAAGACGGGATGGAGTCTGGACATGGAGGCTGGGAGGCGTAGACGATAGGCATGTGTTCCAACGCACTTGACAATGGGGAAAGGTCCCAAGAAGTGATGAGCGAGTTTCTTGGATGGACGTGTAGTGGAGATGTCACTGGAGTCAAGATAAACTCGATCACCAACCTTGTACTGAGGGGTTGGGGAGTGGCGCTGGTTGTAAAATCGCGCCATGTCATCCTTCGCCTTTGCTAAGGCTGCCCTTGCCTCCTCCAAGCTATCCCTCATGCATTCTGTGAACTCATTCACTGTCTCGATGTGTGAGGGAGTTTGGCGAGGTTCAAATCCCATGCGTGGATGTCATCCAGTGTCTAAGAGGAAAGGGGTCTGTTGAGTGGAAGCATGGACATGGTTGTTGTACCCAAACTCGGCCAAAGGAAGGAGATCATCCCAATCATCCTGGCGTTCATTGACAAAGAGGTGGATGTACTGCTCCAGTTCCTGGTTGACTCGCTCTGTCTGGCCATCAGTTTGTGGGTGATAAGCAGTTGAAGCGAGGAGTTTGATCCCCAGGAGTCGGTACAGCTCACGAGTGAACTCTGCCATGAACTGAGGGCCACGATCCAAGAGGAAGGCACCAGGAAGTCCATGTAATTTCCACACGTGGTGGAGGTAGAGTCGAGCGGCACCTAGGGCACTGACAGTGGTGTGAGTGGGAATGAAGTGAGCGCGTTTTCCCACTGAGTCAACTGTGCACATCACTGCATCAAACCCATTTGACTCTGGCAATTCCACCACAAAGTCGACGCTGACAACATCCCAACGACTCTCTGGAACAGGAAGAGGGTGTAGCTCACCAATAGGCTTGCGACGAGGGACCTTGGTGCGTAAGCAAAGGTCACAAGTGCGACAATACTGACCAATGAGCCGTGACATTTGTGGCCACCAATAGTTCCGTGAGGTGAGCTCCAAGGTCTTCCAGCGTCCAGGGTGGCCAGCAATCTGTGAGTCATGGTGTTGGGATATGATGCGCCGGCGAAGGTCTGGGTCATTGGGAACATAGATGCGATCCCTGAAATACAACAAGTCCTCCTTTTCAGCCCACTCTGCCGCATGTAAGGAAAGGGTCGATCCCTTCCTCAGTTCTTTAACAGCTTGGGCGACAACATCCTCATGTAAACCGCTACAGTTTGCGTGACGAATGTCACGTAGAATGTCCCGCTCCTCGCCCTGGGGTACGATGCCTTCCAGTGCCCGAATGGTGAACAGGTCTGCTGCAACAGCACAATGTTTTGGTTGTCACCGCTGCCATCCCCATGGTCTGCACGTCGGGATAGGGCATCGGTCTTCCCCATGCTGCGACCCGGACGGTGGTGCAAGGAGAAGTCGAATCTAGATAGATACAGGGACCAACGAGCTTGACGATGGTTCAATTTCTTGGCCGTCATGAAGTACTCGAGGTTCTTGTGATCCGTCCAAATTTCCACCTTGTGTTGGGCACCCTCGAGGAAGTGTCGCCACTTCTCAAGCGCACGCATTATCGCCAACATCTCCTTGTCATGGATCTCATAGTTTCTCTCTACAGCACTAAGGCTTTTGGAGTAGAATGCAACAGGATGCCACTTCTGGTCCTCCGGAGACTGCTGAGACAACACAGCGCCCGTCGCAAAGTCAGAACTGTTGGCTTCTACACGAAAAGGACGCGAATCGTCAGCAAAGGTAAGGATCGGAGCGGAAGTGACCATCTCCTTAAGCTTTTTGAACGCCTCCTGTTGTGCATTATCCCACCTCCATGCCTCCTTTCCTGTCAAGTCGAACAGCGGTCGTGCATGATGTGAGAAATCCTTGATAAAACACCAATAAAAATTGATGAAGCCCAGGAAAGACTGCACCTCCTTCTTGTTCCTGGGCGTCGGCCAAGCTGTGACCCCGTTTACCTTGATAGGATCCATCTCCACTTGACCCTCCGAGATAATCAGGCCAAGGTACTCGATCTTGGTCCTTTCGAACTCGCATTTGTCCTGACGAAGGTAGAGTTTGTACCGTCGAAGTCACTCTAGGACGAGGCGCATGATGCAACGGTGCTCTTCAACCGTGCGAGTGAAGATGAGGATGTCGTCGAGATAGATGCAGACAACGCCTTCGAGGATGAGGTCATGGAAGATGTCGTTCATCATGGTCTGAAAGGTGGCAGGGCTATTAGTAAGGCCAAAGAACATGACAAGCGGTTCAAAAAGACCATGGTTGGTACGAAAGGCTGCCTTCCACTCATCTCCCTCCTTTATCCTCACATTATTATAGCCCCAACGGACATCGAGCTTGGTGAAGTATCGGGCTCCATGGAGCTGGTTTACGAGTTCGGAGATGAGGGGTAGTGGGTAGCGATTTTTGACCGTGATGTTGTTGAGTCTTCTGTAGTCTTGAACCGGTCAAAGTGAGCCATCCTTCTTCTTGACAAAGAAAAAGGGAGAGGCCATGGGTGACTTCGATGGTCGAATACGTCCAGAGGCCAGGTGCTCGTCGATGAACTGGTCAAGCTGCCGTTGTTCCTCCGGAGAGAGAGGATAGACCTTGCAGGATGAAGGGGTTGCGCTGGGGGTGAGTTCGATCACGTGATCCCATGGCTTATGCGCAGGAAGAGAGTCGAATGACTCCTTGGAGAACACGTCTTCAAACTCATGGAGATGAGGGAGTAAGGAGTTAGTAGAGGATTTAGCAGCGTTGTTTTTGTGGAAGGCCTCGGCGAGGCGTTGGGATATGTTCGATGTGGCACACACCTCATGCGATGAGCGAATCGCAGTGTAGAAGATCCGATCACCCTCCTCCACTTCCTCTGGGTCCTCATCATCATCATCCGAGTCCGGCATTAGATCAGGAACCCCTTCCAATTCCACTTCAGGTATAGGCAGGGGTCCAGCACGACACTTCTGAGTTCGTCGTATTGCCACCTTCTGTCCACGACGTTCTTGCCTGGCTTCTGTGAAACACGTCCGACAGCGGGATGGACATCGGCTCATGGTAACCTCCCCGGTGTGCCAGTCGACCTCTGGGTTATGGTCTCGAAGCCATGGATATCCCAAAATCGCCTTTTGCCTTCCTAATTGAGTGACAGCAAAAAGGGCACGCTCACTATGATCTTTGTAACGGAGAACCAGGTCTGCAACCTCTTGGATGGCACCAGCTTCATTTGGGGATCCATCCACGTTATATACAGGTATCGGACGTGAGAGTGAGCGAGTATTTAGACGATGTTGTTGTACCAGATGGGAATCGATGAAGAGACCAGTCGCACCAGAGTCCAGGAGCGCAGAGACACCGAGTATCTGTCCAGTGTCGGTCGTCTGCAGTTCAATGGCTAGGTTTAAGGAATGTGCAGAGGGAGTGGATGCCACAATATACTTGCGTGGTAGTTTACGCTCCCATGATTTAATTTTGGGACGTGGAGTAGAAGGAGAGATGGGGAGAGCAGGTACGTCTTTAGCCAACTTTGAAGGGTCAGAGAGGGGAGCAGTCACAGAAATGGATTCATTCTCCAGGGATTCAACTGACAAGACTTCAAAGCGGTTATGGACAGGCAGTGAGGGCGTACAATTCACTCGCTGCGAATAGGAAAATCCTGCTCCTCTACAACTTCCAGCTTAACCTCCTCTGCAACTTGATCCTTCGCTTCCTCAACATCTACAAGTGCCAACAAATCTTGCAGGAGTTCATCTCGTCCCTCGGGGGTGAGCATGCGGATATCCTGACGATGGGGACACGCTCCAGCCCTGTGTCCAGGTTCCCCACAATGGTAGCAGAGATCCAACTTACGTGCACGGCTGCGGGCTGCATCAACATCCATTGGTACTGGGATATTGACGGCTGGTGTGGGAGTTTGACGAGCAGGAATGGGGTTAGGGCGGGGGAGGCTTCGATTGAAGGTGTAGGGTGTATGAGTGGTAGTTGGAGCACAGAATGCAGCATTAAACGCCGCATTTGTGAGTCGGTTCTCGTCACAGAGTGAAGCAGCTTCATACCAAGCAAGGATATCATCGTCCGCTGGGCGCCCTTCCAACATCTGTGCAATCTGGTCCTGAATTTCTCGGTTGAGCCCCCGTCGGAACTTCACCACTACTGGTAACCCACTCCCATACCCTGCCATGTCCACCAAATCCTTGAACTCATCGATATAGTCGTCCATGGATTGACATCCCTGGTGGTAAGTGGATGACTCAAGTCGTGTCACTGCTCGGTGGCGTTCATTGAGGGGGCAGAAGTGGCGTACGAACTCAGCTCGAAAGTCACCCCAAGTGGAGAAAGGTAGAGAACCGAGTTCTTTAGTTTGACGTAGGATACGGTCCACATAGAGATAGGCGCGTTCAGATTTCATGTATGTGAAGGCCCAATAAATTTTTGCAGCCTCATCGACGAATTGATGCGACTGGAGACTAATGTATAACTCACAGGAATTAAGGAATGCACGTCCCTGCGCACGTGCACCATTAAATTCGGCGGGGGGGGACGGTTTGATCTGGGCACATTCCTTAGTGGACGCATTTGGCAAAACGTCGTTGTTGAGTGCACTTGGAATCGTGAAGGGGAACTATTAGTCGTAGGGTTAGCCTGGAGGGTCCTAACGAAGTTTTCAATCGTAGATTTAAGCGAGTCAATTTGCGCACGCATTCCGGAAACATCGCTTTCAAGCGTGTCGAAGCGTTCTGATGCGTCCATGTCGCTAGGGAGCGCGTTTGGCGAAAATGGCGGCGCAATAAAGGCGAGAGTATCTGGAACGGTGTGTAGGGACTCTGTGGAGCTTTGGGAAGCGTCGTCCAGTCCGTACCTGCCTATTTTGGGCAGCACGTTCGCGATTTTCGGGCCTTAGGGGAGAGTTTTCTACTATAAGGGCAACCTAAGCCTCTAGCAAAGGGAAATCCGAAGAGAAAACTCTAAGGATCCCCTTGCTGATGCCCAGTATATGTGAAGACGACAAAAATCAAATATAACCTAAAAATAGAAAAAGGCGGAGATAGGCGGATCAAGGCCGCCGAATGACATCATACCAAGGGGTATGTGTCGGAAGGGGTACTCCGCCTCTAAATATAAAAGTGTCAACATATACAAACATGATAGCAAGGGAAAATTAGTAATAAAATCCGGAAAAATCATAGAAAATGAAGAATAGAAGGAAATGAGGTGGGGAAAAATATGGGACGAACATAAAAAATAGGAAAAACACACAGGGCACCCCCCTAGTCCCCTTACAGACGCACTCGTACATGCGCATACATTTTGATGCATGCGAAATAAAATTCTCATGCTATCAAAGTGTAGCGTCATTTGGTGTCATGTAGCGTAATTCGACATAATAAAATAAAATGAAATTTTATTAGGTAATGGGGTGGTTTCCTAACATTACCCCCCTTTTATGCCTCGACTTCCAGGTGAGAAAATATTACGTTTGTCCCCTCTGTGAAATTTTGGTAAGGCCGGAATTTCATCCCCTCATACACCATTCTCGCAATGCGACGCGGAGCATTTGGATTACGTTTAAAGAATTGGGCAATTGTGTTACGTGCTCACTTACAATTCTCTTCAGGTTCCCACAAATTATTTTCATCGGTATAGTTTTTCCACTTTATTAAGAACTCCAATTTGTTCCGTCGAAGACATGAGTCTAGAATTTCTTCAACAATGTATTCTGGAGCACCTTCTACTATTATTGGAGGTTGCGAAGTAGTTTGTTGGCCAGGAATAGTGGGCGGGTGATAAGGGCGTAGGCGGGATACATTAATCTTGGGATCAATCTTGAATGATTGGGGTAGTTTTAGCACTACTGCATTAGGCGAGATTACTTTAGAGATCGCATATGGGCCAACTTGTTTTTCCGTAAGTTTCCTCAAAGGTCGTGGAATATTCGGGTCCTTGGTACTTAGCCATACCAAGTCACCAACTTTGTACTCTGGAGCACGTGCTCGAGTACGATCCGTGTGTTGCATCATGTCATCACGTGCTTTCTTCAATGCCACCTCTGCTCAATTGTAGCTTCCCTTATCTGTCTTTTCTGCCTACAATTCCTAGAAATGTGTCCTAACTGCCCACAGTTAAAACATTTAAGTGGGGCTCGTCTCCCTGCTTGATCAACCTCCATTGCCTCTGCTGGTGCTGCTGACTCCATAACTATAGGTGTCACTGCCATGGCCGGTGGCTGTGCCCTTGGAGCTTGCGCCTGAGGCGCCTTTCCTTTCTTGGACTTTCCTCCTGATGACTTTCCAAATTTACTACTTCCGTACATCAACTTTGACTCCGCCTGTTCCTGCTGATATTGCCGGTCAAGGCGCATTGCCCAATTATACCACTCATCCAATTTCTCTGGCATAGAAGGTAGTCGGTAGATAGACTTGAATAAGGAGGGATTTAATCCTGCTTTCAAAAACTCTACCAATGCGGCTTCTCCCATGTCTGTTTGCAAAGCTTCTGCTTTGAACTGCAAAATAAATTCATCCGCCGTTAAGGAACCTTGGCGCATGGTTTTTAATTTTGCATTGGCTGTCGCCTTTGGATTAGGGTCTCCAAACTGTGCCTCCAATCTCTCCAGAAATTCCTTGAAGGTTGCAAATGGTTTATTTCCTGCAGCAATTTGATTAATAGCCTCGTTTCTCCAGAACTGTGCTTTCCCCCCCTGAATATATGAGAGAGCAAACATAATCCTAGACTCGGCTGTACAAAACTCGGGCTTCCTCCCATGGATGTACAATACTATAGAGCTGATGAAGGATTTTGTATTCTTTATGGTACCATCAAAGATTTGCGGGGGTGCATACTTCACTTTTCCATTTCCGGATTTCTCCACCGTCTCATCCTCCTGCAATATCCACTCCACCATCTCCTCCATCTCATCATCTCTTTCTCCTATCGTCTCTGGCTGTACTTCCGCTTGTCTGGGCTGTGATGCTGCCAATACTGACACTAATTGCGACATTTGTGCTGTGAGCGCATCAATTTTCACCTCTAGTGCTGGTATGGGAACAGGATTAGGACCGGGATTAGAAGTTGAAGGTTCAGACATAATTGTAGAATCTGTGATGAATCACTTCTTCGACAAATTCAAAATTTTTTCTTTGAGACCTCTCCAAATGTTTATGGGTCAAGTGATAAGGTAGATTACATATATACAAGTACTTCTGGCTCATGCCGAAAGGGTGAGTAATCGGATGTGGCACAGTGATACAATGACGTATGCGCAAGTAAGAGAAGGCGCACTGATATGGGTAGTTGTATTCTTCTGTTAGGGCAACACCCACTATCTGCTAGCTAAGACCGTGCGGGTTCTCTCTACAAGAAGGGGGCGGGATCCGCGCTTGTGATGGGGGAATTGATGGTTTTGATGCGAGGGGTTATTAATAGGTGAGTTTGTTGAGATAGGCCTTTCACACTGAAAACGTAGGTGGAATACCTAAGAGAACACAACTAGGGTCCCCTAGGCATATATTTAGGGTTTATATACTATGTTACACATATTGTACATTGTTGTTACTGATGCACTTGTACATGCGCGTACATTTTGATGCATGCAAAATAAAATTCTCACACTATCAAAGTGTAGCATCATTTGGCGTCATGTAGCATAATTTGACATAATAAAATAAAATGAAATTTTATTAGGTAATGGGGTGGTTTCCTAACACATGAGGTGTGGGCTGTCCTGTTGAACTGCATT
Source organism: Tricholoma matsutake (assembly GCA_026075535.2). Lineage (NCBI taxonomy): Eukaryota > Fungi > Basidiomycota > Agaricomycetes > Agaricales > Tricholomataceae > Tricholoma > Tricholoma matsutake. The sequence goes on along the minus strand of AP026548.1, from coordinate 7,188,284 downwards.
ATCCAGTCCTGTCCTTTTGGGAGTGCTGCTGCATATTGTCCCTTCCAGTTCAGCTTGTTGTCGACCATTACCCCTAGGAATCTTGCTGACTCCTTTGATAGGATACATTGATTTCTTAGGATCAATGTGCTTTGAGAGGTTGGGATCCTTTTTCTGGGGTCAATTGGGTGGGGGGACAGCTTCTTTGTGATGTCCAGTAGTTGGAATTTTTTGATTCCAAATACACAGTTGTGGAGCTCTGCCCATTCGAAAACCCCATTTGTGCAGTTCATAATGTTTTGCAGCTTTTTGTGAATTTCCTTGAAGTCCTTACCTGTGGCTATGGTTGCTGCATCATCTACAAAAAGCAGCATCCATTCTCTAGCCTTTACATCTGGGATCTTTAGCAGGTCAGCATTGTAAATGAGGTATAAATTCCCTGAGAGTGGGTCTCCTTTGTCTAGGCCATTCAGGACAATGAAGATTTCTGTTTTGTAATCATCGAACAATAGGGTGCCTGTTCCCGAGTCATCTCTTCAACCATTCTATGTATTCCTTGGGTATTAGTCAGGCCATGCTGTTCAAGAGCACAATGGGTCACCATGCTCCTGGTGATGTATAGTCTGGCTTTCCTGGTTTCTTGAGAATCAGTGTTTCAGTGAGTGACCATTCCTGTGGGTAATAATTTAGGGTGTTAGTTGCATGAAAGAGTGGGGCGAGATGTGGAGCAAGATCTTCTCTGGCATGGATTAATACAGAGTTTGGGATGGTCCCACTTCTGCTCACTTTGTAGAGCTTCATCTTCTGTATTGCTCAGTGTATCTGTTCATCCATGATGTTTTGGAACTCCCATTGTGAAGATTGAGGCTCAGAGGGGGGCGTTAGGTGATGCTCAAAATGCAGCTCTTGCTGCATTCCGTGCCAAAACTTTGTCGAAGGAGGAACTGCAGCAATGAAATGCAGAGCTCACAGTGGAAGCGCGAGCGATTGAGAGGCTAGAGGCTGGAGAGGAGGACAAAGAAGAAGATTTAGGAGGATTGCCAATAATCAGGATTGGGAAGCAGAAGGCAGTGGAGATTGAGGGAAGTGAGGATGAGGAGGATGAGGTAGAGAGCAAGCAGAGGAGGTTCGCTGAGGGCAGACTTCTCGACTTCGAGGGCCCAGTAAGTTTTTTCATTTGGCTTCGATGTCTTTTCTGATTGCTAACAATGTCATAGTGCGATCGATGTGCTGGGATGAGATCCCAGCCATCGTGTGTTGTCAAGGAGGGGGCCCCAAAGTGCACAAAGTGCACTCAAGCAGCGCAGGGGTGCTACTGGGAAGGGGTCTCGAGGCGGGGACTTTGCAAAGGCGAAGCGAGAGGATTCGGGGTTGCAAAACAAGATTCGCGCCCAAAACCAGGTATGAAATTTATTCAAAATAATTTCGTAGTGTATGCTAACCTGTCCTTCGGATTGAAAGTACCTCAAATTTGCGTTGTGGGCCCCATCACCGAAATCAAACCAGTAGCCAGCCCTTCGAGACCATTGAAGGAGAAAAAGAGGTTGTCGAAGGGAAAGGGAAAGGCAAAAGCAAAAGTATCATGTGGTTTTGAAGAGGGTGATGATGTCAATGAGGAGGTCATGACGAGGTTGGCAGAGTTGAAGGTTGAGATGGAGGTCTTGTGTAGGCAGATAGAGGTGGTGGAGGAGATGTTGGAAGAGTAGAAGATTTTGTTGTTCTTTCTGTTTTATAATTTTAATTTTTTTGTGAGTCTCAAAAGTAGCGATAAGAAAAGTAAGAAAGAAAAGAAAGAAGTAAGAAGAAAAAAAAGGAATAAGGGAAAGGCTCAGTAGATCATCATGGCCGAAAAACCCTTTTTGGAGTTTGTGCGACCACGCTATAATGCGATATCACGACTTGTATTATACACTAAAAGAAATCGAGGTCATAGGTAAGTGATCGTGAACAAAGAGAAAGGGATAATTATTCATCTTCAAAGTCTGGAAGGTCTTTGGGAATATATCAACATTCGAAGTGTTTTGAAGTTTTTCGAGACATTCGGAGTCGATATCGAGGAAGTTCAGCGGCAGGGGAATTGATTTTCATGCAAAATAGGGAAGGAGTTGGAAGGTTGTGACTGGTCAATGAAATACTGATCCATTGAGTTCACAGATGATGTAGGCTCCTCCATAGTTTCAATCGATGATGATGAGGGGACCTAAATATTGAGGTCACATCTTGTGATTGAGAGATTTCTCGATTTGCATGTTGCGAAGTAGGACCAGGTTGCCTTTTTCGAAGTTGTAGTCATGCATTGTTCATTTGTGAACGAGTTTGAAATGTTTCGCAGCTTCGAGTCGAGTGGTATAGACTTTGGAATAGAGAATTTTGAGGTTGGATGATCATTTCTGTAGTGCTATTGCTCTTCAAGCAATGAGATCGGTTGTTGATAAGATAGAATTGGGAGGGGGTTGCAAGTATGTTGCTTCGGAGATGTCGAGCGGGATTAGGGGATGTGATCCTGTAATTGCAAAGTAAGGAGAGCAACCCATGTGTCTATGAACCATAACTTGTTCTGCCCAAAACACTGAGTGTGCTCCAGCTGACCATTTGCTCTGATCTCCATCAACTGCTTTGAATAATGATTGTTGAATATCAAAGTGAGCTTGTTTGACGATTCTGTTTGCATGAGAATTGTAGCTGCTAATTCAAATGTGGTTAATGTAATATCATTTCAAAAGGTATTCCAATGCTGCAATGAAAGCTGATCCATTATCACTCACAATTTCATGTAGCAAACCCCATCTACAAATGATGTCTTCAAAGATCCAATCCCCGAGGGTCGTAGCATTTTCTCATCGAAGATTTCGCCATTCGGGATACGTCGTTAGTGAGCATCGACCTTGTACAATATACTTGAATCTGCTCGAAGGAGGCATTTGCATGGTATCGATGTAGACTTTGCTGAATAAAGGTGTGGGTGTGGCGACTGTAGGTGGGATAAGGAGATTTCCAGTTTGTCGTACTTGGCACAGGTGGCAAGTGCAAATATACCATGCGATGATGTCTGCTTTCATGTTAGGCCACCAGAATCGTAGGGAAATAATGGCTTTTGTTGCGAAGACCATTTTGTGTCCAATATTATCGTGAGCTGCACAAATAACTTTGAGATGATGCTAGGGAATTGCGACGATTTTGTGAGCTCCATGAGAATCCTTCCTCCAAAGTTTGCCAGAATTCGGTGCAATATCGAACGAAGGTAGCATATTTGGAATCTGATAAATCTGGAGGTCGTACCAAATCCTCTAACCATTTTTGAATGTGAATTAATCTTTCATCTTCCTTTTTTGCATTGTTCGTTTGTGGGACATCGTTGTAGGTCAGATCCTCCCCCTTACTGAGATCTGAAGAGAGAGAGTGTGTTGAAACTCGATAGGAAGTGAAGGGTTGAGTCGTAATGGGATTGATTTGGTGTATGAAACCGTGAAGATGGTCGATCCAGTCTCCGAAATCATTTTTGTTATCAAACTGGTCATCTTCATCTTGTGGAGGACATCTCGAAAGTCCATCTGGACCATGATGTGTGCTTGCGACATGAACTAATGTGAAGTGAAAAGTGAGAATCAAGATGATCCATCAATTGATGCTAGCGCTAGGTGCGATATCAGGATTTGAGAGCATGCCTTTGATATATCTTGTGTCGACTTTGACAATGAGGTTTTGGACCCCTATTAGGTACAATTGAAGTGCTCTGAGAGTGCGATATAGACCGTAGAGTTCAAGTTTCACTTGCAAAAACTGGGATTCATGGTCATTAAGCATGATCAAGCCAAATCGACTGTAATATCATTTTCGAGGGTTGTCGGGATTGCATTGCACAAGAAAGAAACCAATAGCAATGTACAAAGTATCGACTGATAGGATAACTGGGGCGTTGGATGAGTAGTCGATAGTGCGAATTGCTGGGGAATTGATGAGTGCTTGCTTCAGGTCTTCCTGTGCTGCAATTTGTTTTGGTCCAAATTTGAAAGGGACATCTTTTCATGTAAGGTGTATTAAAGCTGTAGCACATTGAGCAAAGTTTCAAATAAAGATACGACAAACTCCAATAGTCCCTAAAAATGCCTCAACTTCAGTAAGGCTTCAACAAGGTCCCCATTTGCTAACCGCTGTGATGTGAGTGGGATTGGCCATATGACCTTCGATATTGCATTGATGACCTAAAACAATTATTTCAGGGATGCAAAGGTAGAGTTTCGGACCAGAAAATGCTCCTCTGCAATACTTCATGCATTGGACTATATGATTTAGATTCCCGAAATGTTCCCAAATGAAGTGTCAAATGCCTGGATTATTGGTGATCGTTTCGTAAGATCCTCTGATAGTTCGATATTCTGATTTTGGACCCTTAACTGGTGTGTCATCGATGTAAGGGATGGTGATATGAGGGATTTTGGGTTGTAGGATGAATGTTATGTCATCATGTAAGATTGGAACTGAGTTTGTCCAACCCATTGGTAGGGTGATGATTTGAAGTGCTCTGAAAGGTGTCTGAAACGTTGTTAGATCTTGAGATGATTCTGTGACTTTCCTTTTGTCGAATGCAACATATAAGTCCAACATTCCACTGCAAGCGTGTCCCCCAAACTGCTCAGCTAGATGCTTGGGGATCGGTACAATGCCAGAGTGCTGAATTGTTACTTGATTAAGAGGTTTGAGACTGTGGATGATTTGAAGTGATTTCGCATCTTTCTTTGCAATGCAAAACCATTGCGATTGATACGACGAGTTTGATGACTTGTATACTCCTGCTTCTATCTTCTTTTTCAGCATTTCACAGATCTGTTTGTACAGACCAGGAGGTATAGGGATATTATGTTTGACCCATGGAGTGTGAGGAATAACAGGGAATTTGATAGGAGGAAAGAAGTTGGGGCAAAAGCTTCCTCGTTCTTGTTTGGTCCATGCAAAACCCATTTCATGATTTCGGATAAAGTCATGCATAAGCTTTCATTCTTCTGGCCATAGGAAATTGCCAGGATGGTTTTTGTTGATAATAGCTTTGCATTCAAGTGTATACTGGGGAGAAGGGACAAATGATGGAGGTTGAGGATTGAGTTTCGGCATTTTCTCGAGGGGGTCACCAGTGATTGTTCGAATAATGCAAAATCGATTGGGTAGTTCAGTAATAACTGGTCGAACTTTCGGTGCAACTGGTTTGTATTTCTTCTTCGAGGCTGCAAAGATTGGGTATATAGAGTCAGTTGACGAGATGTGGGGAGGGGAAATAATAGCGGAGTCGTGCATAGAGGTGGCTATCGAGGCCAATAAGGATGTTGCATACTGGTGGCTAGCCATTAAATATAAGTTCACAAGAATCAAGGAAAAGGAAAGGGTGTTCAAAGAGTTCGAGGAGTCAATATTGGGAATATTCACAGTGTACTCAATAGTTATAGAGGAATTAGAATAATCAAAAGAAATAATGAGGCACACTGGTTATTCTCTGAGATTTTATCCTCTAGTTGCAAAAATCCTTGCAAACTACTCTTCTTCGATGATTAGATTGGGGGATAGTTGGAATAGCGCAGGATTGTGTTGAGTTCAGATCAAAAATAGTTATCATTTGTGCTTTGTTTCGATAATTCTTTACCGTACTCTGTGAGAACGTCAAATGGTCATCTGAGCAGAATGTTGTAGGCTAGATTGTGGATGATGTGTATTTGCATATAGAGGGTGATGCTACCAACTTCGCAAGGTACGTTCTGTGCTAAACCTAGACTCTGGTCAATACCACCATTAGCCGATTGTAGAGGGATGTGTATCGAAGGATCATATGCGAGACCAAGTTTGTGACAAACTTCTTCCGACATTGCGATGATCGATGAACCCGGATCGACTACACTTTCGACTGGATTTCTGCCATTGACGTTCATAATGACCGATCTATTCCTTGGCTGTGATGAAAGGTTTGGGTATTTCTCCAGGGCAAAGACTGCTAATATATGTTTTGTAAGGGTCATCAATTATGAAAATGTCATCATTAAGGAGATTCGTAGTGTTATTTCCTTCAGGTTGCTGGATACGACGCACAGTGACCTGTTCCTTCCATTTTGTATGAACTTCAGGCGATAGCAAAAGTAATTCTTTGGGGGTTAGAGTGATAATTGGCATTTTCATTGATCAAGTGAAGATGTCTTCGGTGATTTTATCCTTTTGAATGGGGGCTTGGGTATGGTACGATGGGCCATCCTTTGCTTTTCCTGTCGATGCGAAGTTGCGTTTGTGGGGAGGTAGATAAGAATTTTCTTTAGCGCCGTTGTAGGGATGTATTACCGGTTGCAATGGTGGTTCAGAGGTCGAAGATGGTGCCAAATTCGAAGTAGGTAGGTTGGTTGCAGTGGACGATATCGATGGCACTGGTAGTTGTGGGGTGAATTGTTCGACTGGTGCAGGAATTTGAGGGATCGAAGGCTGCGAGGTAGGAACTGTTGGCACATTTGAATCAGTTTGCGCAAAAGGTCTACCACTTTGCAAAGCATATATCTCTTGTTTGAGTTGTGCAATATGATCTTCGGCCATTGTGGACAGGTCGGTAATTTGGTAGACACCTCTGGATGGTGTCGAAGAAACTGTCAAAGGTGCAATATTATACATTAGCGAAGGGGTAACGTTAGATGGAGGGTTTTGTCGAGCCCATTGGTCAATCCTGTCTTTAATAGAATGACCAGGGATGCTTCAAGGAGTGAATTGACCATTTGGGAGAACAATTTTGCCTTCAGTGTTCTTCTTACACTTTCCTTTGTTGATATATGACTGGCAAACCAAGCAATTGCTAATGAAATGTCCTGTAAGCCCACAAAAGATGCAAACTAAAGTTTCAAGCTGGTCTGAACAAAATCCACTGTTAGGTCGAGTAGTGTTCATGGTATTCGAACCTGCTAAAGTGGTTATGAGAGTGGCTGCAAATTTCTCGAGGATTGCCGTAAGATCTTCTGATTTAATTTGAGGTGAAGATGTCGAAGTTGTTGGGATTGCCAAAGGTGCTGAAGAATGTGAACTGAGTAGCGATGTTGAATCCGAGCCAATAGATCCTGCTAAAATGAATTTTGCCACTGTGTGAATATCATTGAGTGGGTAGGGGTCGTTGGGGTAGTGATCAGGGAATTTCAGTTTGAGTCATTGAGCAATTCTAGCTCATAAACCTGGTTGGAAACCCCGGACGAAGGCTCTGCTTTGTTCAGCATCGGAAATCCTGCCTTTAGTAGATAGAAACTTTGTGATGTTATAGAATGACTGAAAGTATAATCCCAAATTGCTCACATTGTAAATACCTATGCAAAGTTGTTTGCTGACGAGTTTGTCCATGTCCATGTCCGAAATTGACCATTTCCGATTGTCTTTGGAACCAGGGTACAGTTGGTGAATAGCGATGTGAAAATTCTGGAGCGAAATGCTCATATTCTGGAATCGATTCCCAGAGTTTGGAAGTGTCGATATCGAGGTAGCGACAAGCATGCTTCTTCATTTCCTCAGAGTTCATGACATTGCATGCTGAGAAAAGCAATTCGAGCTCGTTAAAATATCTGTGAAGTTCTCACGGCTGGGTGGGGTCGAATTTCAGAGCCATGGAATGACCACAAGCTGGCATAGTTGCTTGTGTAGTCATGAATGCAATGTTTCTAGAGGTAGGGGTTAAGACTTGGGTGAATAATGGTAGAGTCGAAGTTGTTGGAAGGATGAATGAAGAGGTAGATGATGAAGACAAAGAAGTAGAGGATGATGTTGAAGGTGATGAGATTGGTGAAGGGAATAGTTGACAGTGAGTCGATTCTCCTTTGGAAACAGGGATTAGAATATGTCCCAATTGTTCGAGAGATTCGAAGGCATGGCGAGTGTCAATTTGGAGGTTTCTAGATGGTGTTGGCCTAAGCCAGGAGATCTGAGATGGATTAGGCAATGAAATGATTTAGAAACCCCTCGTGGTGGGCTCCAAAATGATGATACTCGACCAGGAAACCCAAACAAAACCCACAATAAGGTCTCGAATGGTATAACTCTAGTTAGAGGAAGGTTGCAAGGTGGTACTAAATATCACCACTGTTACCCAAGGTTAGGGAAATGACTTTAGAGAGGGTCCAATGAAGTTCGATGAGGTTCGAGAGTGTACGAAGCGCTACGATCATGTTCGAGGAAGGTTCAAGGAAGGTTCGAAGATGTTTGATGAAGTTCAAGAGTGTATGAAGCACTACAATGATGTTTGAGGGAAATTCAATGAGGTTCGAGGGTGTACAAAGTGCTGCAATGACATTCAAAGAGGTTCAAAGATATTCAAAGAAGTTCCATGAAGTTCAAAGGGTTTATAGAGGATGAGGACGATTTTGACAATGGCTGAGGATAGACTATAGGGATGTAGAAAGGCTTTTGAGAGGGAATAGATGATAGACGATTGTTTAGAGAAGCTAGTATGAAGAGTTTGAAGAAGTTTGGCATAAAACACTGAACTTCAAGACTAAGTTGAGAGGCTTGGACTCAAGAGAATTGCTCTTAAATCAGACAATTCATGTGAGAGGATGATCTATTCTGTCCTTCTAAGTAGCTAGTACAAGGCTATATATGTTTGGAAGAGATGGTACTTAAAAGGAAATAAAACATGAGGAATACATGAGGCAAGATATAAAACAATAAAGAACTTTGCAAATCATAAAATAAAGTGAAAGATGATGAGAAGGCCAATGTATAGTGTCACAATTTATTATGGGTACCTGTCCTATTGATCCAATATATCATCGAGACATAAAAGCGCCACAATCGCATCCTAAAATCCCATCATTGTGTCTCCTTGTGTCCGGTGGTGCTCGATATGCAACACACTAACTCATACAAGGTGTGCTGCATGTCTATGAAGGGCGGTGCAATAAGCATACAGTGGCCAAAGACATTTGAGGTGCTGTGAAGTCGTTCAAACTCGCTCGAAGTGTTGTGAAGTCATTCAAAGTTGTTCAAAGTTGTTCAAAGTTGTTCAAAATAGTCTCGGAGTGGTTTCGTGGAGTTTGTAGGTGTTTGTAGCGTGTGTGGTCATGTGTCGATGCATTTGGAGACATTTCCAGAGCTTAGAGCGCACGGTGGACCTATCATCGGTATCACAGTAGGAGGCTTTCCTACTGTATCGGGTTCTGTTCTGGACTTGGGTGCTTCTCTAGTCGATACGGCTATCTGTTCATAGGTCCACCTTGTCATTCAAACTCAGAAAACACATCTACGATCATTGTCGAAGCTCTATAAAGTTCTCCAGACCTCTACAAAGCTCTATGAACCCATATGAACCCCTCCAAAGTTCTGTGAACCTCTACAAAACTCTACAAAGTCACAAAAATGCTTCAAAATTCTTTGCAACACCTTGAAAATCTTTGAAAAACCTTGAAAAACCTCGAAACACATTCTTTTAGCTTCAAATTGCTTTGACAAGCAGTCCTTTTATGACTATTTGACGGTCAATCTGACAGGTGACATCTAGAGGGCCTCACATCCTTCCTCTGACTTGTGTTATACCATCTGAAGCCATTTAGTAGGTTTTGTTTGGGTTTCCTGGTCGAGTATCATCATTTTGGAGCCCACCGCGAGGGCTTTCTAGATCAGTTCATCGTCGGACCTCCCCACCTTTCCACCACCATTTTTTTCGGCCTTTGGCTGAAGGAAGCTCAACAATTTCAATTTTGCATTGAACTTGTAGCACCTCCAACCTTCCTGAACAACCAGGAGATCTCGATACAGTATCTCAACCATCAATAATATCATTTCGCACTCTTTCACCCTTTGCGTTTACTATTTCACTACTTTCTTTGACTTCGAAACACACGAAGCCCAATATCACACAAATTTCGACTTCGCAGCCCCCGAAATCTACTTCAAACATGTCAATGTCCTTTATTCCAGCTCGTGGCCATTCTACATCTCCGAAATTTGATCTGAAACAGCCCAGAGAGCTATGAAAATATTTCGAAGAGCTCGAATTTCTCTTCCCAACTTGTGGTATTACAGATCAGGACCTAAAGAAGAAGCATGCCTGCAGATATGTCAACATCGATTCTTGCAAACTCTGGGAATCGCATCCAGAGTACCAGCCCGGCACCTCGTTTAATGCATTTCGCATCGCAGTACACAAGTTCTATCCAAGATCAGAAGACAAATGCAAATACAGCATTTTGGACATGGACACACTCATTTGTGAACAGCTTCATATCAGTATCTTTGACTCGAATGATCTAGGAGTTTACCATTGGACCTTCTACAACATTATGAATTTTCTTCACTTGAAGCACAGAATTTTGGAAGCCGAACAAAGTCGAGCTTTTGTTTGAGAGTTTCAAACAGATTTATGGACTCAAATTGTGCATCGTCTCGAAGTTAAGTTCCCATATCATTATCCCAATGACCCATATGCTCTGAACAACATCCATGACACCGCGAAATTTGTTTTAGCATCTTCAAGCTCATATTCCATTCCCCAGCCATTGATTTTGACCTCGAATTCATCATTGCCTAGTGCTCTGATCAACTCCAAAGATATTTTGCACATTCTCGAACATTTTGCATTGAACTTTGCATCAGTTGTCGCAGCTTTGCATCTGACCAGAATAGCATCCGAAATTTCTGTCCCGACCTGGTTATTCACTGATATAGCACCTTCAACCACATCAAACCAAATGTTTGATGGCACACATCACAGCTCGCACATTTTGGACAATGTAGAAGCTCGTATCGCAGTGCTCAAATGTGAACTAGCTCTCAAAAAAGAGCTTGCGCTTGAACGAGAAATTTTCACATTTTGAAATCCTCATGTCACACCTCGCAGTCTTCATCACATAGTTCCAGCTTCATCGCACGTGTCCAGGTCAGTTTCATCATCTTCGCCTTCAATAGTTCCAGTCCAGTCTACTTTGATAGTTGCAGCTTCATCAGCTTTGAGTTCGATCAACCCCGTTCTACCTGTTTCATTAGTATCAACTTTGCCATCATTGGTCTTGCCAGCTTTGCCTTTGTCCATCGCATTGTTTGCACCAGTTTCATATTCGATAAATTCGCCTTTGCCTATTGCACCAATTGTATCAGATTCAACAATTTCGACATTGTACAAAGAACGCGGAATATTTGAATTGCCATTTTTGACTTTAACTCGCCCTCCAACACCATTTTCACCTCTGCAATGTAGCTCGATCTTGCCCCCGATATTTTCGTCCCATCATTGCCCACTTTGACCTCGATTTCATGTTTGCCACTCCCGATATTTTCATCCTTGATCTCATCGCCTTTGCCATCGTCTTCACCCCCATCTATTTTGCGACCAGTTTTGTGTTCACCTTCACCCTCGAAGTCCAATATAGCGCTTGAAGTTCCCTATCCATCATATATCCATAGTCCTCAGCTCGCAACCCTTGTCGTCATCCCCGAAATTTTTATTACATCCATTGTTGACCACAGTTTGTCGACCTCATTTTCGATCCCTCAATCTTTCATTTGAACTATATTCAACTAGTTCCTCAACCCAATTATAGCGATCATGTTTAGCACTCTTGACCTCCACCAAATTCATGCATTTCCTTCTCTTTCGCTCACATTTTGAGCTCATTCTATTTATTGAACTCATCTTCACCATGCTTGACATTCTTTGATTAGCCTTGATGGCTTTTATTTCAGCTTCGACACTCCATTTCACACTGATTTGATTTGATCTCATTTGATTTACCTTCGCAGTTTGATTGACTGACCAGGATGGTCAGTATTTTAGTCAGGGGGAGGATGATAGGTCCACTTTGTCATTCAAGCTCAGAAAACACATCTACAATCATTGACAAAGCTCTATGAAGTTCTCCAGACCTCTACAAAGCTCTACAAACCCATACAAACCCCTCCAAAGTTCTGCAAACGTCTACAAAACTCTACAAAGTCACAAAAATGCTTCGAAATTCTTCACATGCTTTGGCCACTGTAATACAATCCCCCCAACCTTCAGACAGCTCAGAATATACACTTGGAACATCGTCGATGAGTTCCAAACCAGTTTCGAGCAATATTGCACTGATTTCAGGCCACAAACAAAGTCTGAAGAAACCTCGAAAATCTTTGAAAAACCTCAAAAAACCTCGAAACACATTCTTTTAGCTTCAAATTGCTTTGACAAGCAGTCCTTTTATGACTATTTGACGGTCAATCTGACAGGTGACATCTAGAGGGCCTCGCATCCTTCCTCTGACTTGTGTTATACCATCCAAAGCCATTTAGTAGGTTTTGTTTGGGTTTCCTGGTCAAGTATCATCACTGTACTCAGAAGCTTTCTGAGTAGACCATCAGTTTGTGTATCACAGCTGGAGGCTTTCCAACTGTCAAGTTCAAGTTATCACAGCTAGGGGCTTCCTAAGCTGTCAAGTGTTCTGGTTGAGTTTAAGACCATTGGTTGAATTAGGTCAAGCTAAGGAATACAGACAGTATTACTGGAGCTTATATATGGTTCAAAGGTATCTATCATCCAATCGGAATAAGAGATCATTGTCAAGTAATAATAGAAAGGACAATAGAACAATAAGCCTCATGCCTGGCATGAGGTATCCAGTGTCGCAGATCCGATGTCAAGGAGTCTTCCATCAGAGTGAGTCGAGTCAAATGGTTCTGAAGAAAATTAAAGTACCCGGCCTTGCCAGCGTGCATCTGGCTGTTGTTAATTATGATAATAAAATCATAACAAGGAGTCATTTTGCTATGAGTGAGTTTCTATAACTCATGCTGCCACTCATGAAATTTGCAGGCTAATAGCTGAGGGGCTGTGCGAGCATGCGCAATGCGCAAATTTGTTGAGGCTTGTTCTTGCACTTCTGAGTGTCCTCACAGCTCATATTTCAACAGCTAATAAAGTAGACTGCACTGCTGGGGCTGGGTGCTGTTTCCTCTGGAAACATGGATCAGGATATGTGTTTTGAGATTTCTGATCCATGTTTCCATGAGAAATATGTAGAAAGTAATCACAGGTGAAATCTTAAAAACATGAATCATGTTTGTCAGCTGTTTTAATTTTAAAAATCAGACATTTATCCAAGAATTTTTCTCTAAGAAACAGGTAGAAAAAATGGAAAGTGTTTCCATATTGTTTACTTTAAAAATTTGTTACATTTTTCTTACCATGTTCCTAAGAAATAAATGTATCAAGGATCCATGCATGTGTCTGTTGAAAAACCTTATAGTTTATGTATCAGAAATACACTTTGGAAACATTACATGTGTTTCCCAGAGAAACATGAATCGAGAAAACATGTGACGTTTTTCCATGGGAAACACGAAAAGATACATCAATCGCCCCGCTCATTGCGTTGATGATCGCGTGATGAGCAACTCCCACGGGGACTCACTCAATGGGTATGGGCATGATGGACGCTCAGAGGGTCACTCATGCAATAACATCCAGTGGCTTGGTCTTATCAGTAAAATTTGCAGTTGTATTTTGTATGTAACTGGTCGGCTACTACTTGGAAGAACTTGAAAACGAAGAATTGCCTGGTGCTGAAGGGAATGGATAACAGCTTGTAGATGAAGGTCCCAAACTCAATGCATATCAATGTGAGGCATGAAATGGCAGAACTACCATGACATTGTACATGTGGTGCTCAATGCTCCATGGCATGAGGGTTCAGTGTGTTGTAACCGCCTGGACTTAGGGTTGCCTGGTGACAAAGGGGATGGATAACAGCTTGTAGATGTCGGTCCCAAACTCAACACATATAGCATGATAAGTAACAACTGTTGCAGTCTCACAGTAACCAATGGAACTAGCGTGATGTTCGAGTGCTCAACGCTCAATGGTGTGAGGGGTTTCAACCAGCTGTCTCGCAAAGGTCAGCAATCCGAGGTTGGTCATAATGTGTGAACATCTCGTTGCCAAGAATAGTGTTGGCAACCTGAGCAGCGTGGACAAGGTTCATCTTGTGTTTGCAAGTGTCCTTGCTCAGACTTGTTGTCCTTGAGCGCATCAAGTAAGAATGAAGTTGCAGGTTGAAGAACTTGAAATGAAGAGTTGCCTGGTGCCAAAGGGGATGGATAACAGCTTGGAGATATACCCATACTCAACGCATATCAGTGTGAGGCTTGCATAATGGAAAGAACTGGAAATGGCAGAACTACCGTGACGTTCTCCATGCGGTGCTCAACACTCAATGGCATGAGGGGTTTGAATGTACTGTAACCGCCGAGGGCAAGAATACCACACACTTATCACAAGAAAAACAAGACCTGCCTGTTGCCAAAGGGTCTCGATAACACCTCATAGATTCAGGTCCCAAGTTCAACGCATGTCCGTTTGAGATTTGCAAACTGTTACAGCGTCACAACAAGCAGGACTTCATCATGCTTGCAAGAACTTTAGGTGGAAGAATTGTGTTCTGGTGCTCAACACTCAATGGCGTGAGGGGTTTGAACGTACTGTAACTGCTGAGGGTAAGAATACCACACAATTATCACAAGAAAAACAAGACCTGCCTGTCGCCAAAGGGTCTTGATAACCTTGTAGACACAGGTCCCAAGCTCAATGCATGTCCACGTGAGATTTGCAAACACCGTCAGCGACCTCAAGGCCATCAACAATTTGGCGAGCATAGACATGGGTGACACCAGTGTATGAGTCATGCGACATGGCATTTTATTTGTCAACTTTCCGGTGGCTTGAGGGAGACAGATAAATATTCTCAGTTGAGTGTTAGTTAGTGCTATCATAGACAGAGGCTGTTGAGCCTTTTGGGAAGTCCCAATGTTGGGTCTGGTGATGGTACAAAATATGGTGGTGGTGAAGACCGTAGTGGTGGTACGGCCCTTGAATGCGATAGCACGGTTAGTTCAGAGGGACAGAATGTACCTGTTGGTAATGATAAAGTAGCAGAGCATTCCGATGTGCATTCTGCTGTTGAATGTGATATAGATAGCGCTGGCGCACTGCTTGTTACTCCCTCCCACTTTCTCCGCTTCACGGTCACACTTATCCCACTCTTTAAGAACCACTGTGTCGTTCTCTATGAACCTCAAGACTAGAAACTGACTCTCCTGTGAGCGGCTGCCTGTCCACATCCCTGATGGTGAAAGTCAGGAATGATGTCTGCCACCTCCACATAGGGAATATTCTTATAGTGGATGTTAGAGTGGCAGTGGCAGGTGCAGACGAAATTGGATTGCTCTGTTATCCTCCTACCGAAGAAGTATGATTAGCGTCTAGGATCTGATTAATGGCTATGGTAGGTGGCCTACACATGTCATACATCCTCCCTCTCTTCCGCAGATGGAAGACAAGGTCGAGAGTCACCATGACCCGGTATCTCTGCCATAGACAACATAGAGAGGGAGGAGTACATAGGGTGTCAATTTCGTTTGCCATTGTGGGCAAAGTAGCAAAAGAATGCCTGTGTCGGAACCCACTTCCTTGTCATCTTACTCCGTATTGACCTTCTCATGGTAAATGATATCATTGTCTCCAACAACATCTATGTCTTGATAACAATTCACAGCCACCTTAGTAGCTGGAGCTCCTCCTCAACCCCAGCAGCACTGCATTCAGGTTCAGACTGGGATGGAAGTGGAAGTCAATAGGTATGTGGTAGGGCTCTACACAGAGGCATGCGCTGGCATACTCTATGCTGAGGATATATCACACACACTCAGCTTCTGCCACCTGAGCATCACCAGGAGCGCTAACATGCCATGCGCAGTGGACTCCACTGATTCAGCCACAACAAACTTCATCCAACACCAACATCACATGTCTTACGGTGCCCAATGCCAAGTGAGATGGGGAGTGAGATATAAGATGTAAACAGCAAGTTGAAAACATTGTGGATCAATGCACTAAACTCAACACATCGGCATAAGGTTTTGATCCCACGATTGTGTGAATCTGTTGGTAGGAATTCGGAAATCTTCAGTTGAAAAACCTGACATAAATGCAGACAGCGTGAGGGGTTTGAGAATGCTGTGATGGCCAGAGCTGGGGAGTAGGAATGCAACACAATTGTCCCAAGAAAAACACGAGTTGCCTGCCACCGAAGGGGATCGATAGCAGTCATTGCACCTGGAGGAGATAATGAGAAACAGCTTGCTGAGCAAATATGAACTGACTTACCACATAGTCAGACATAACCCATAACTAATAATCGCCCCCAGCAGATAACCAGACTAGCAACCAAGAGGCAAACTCATCAAAAGTAGAAAAGAACAGGTGCCAATGAGGGCACCTAGAAAGCCAGTCGGATTGCCAGTGGGTATGACATGGAGAATATGACACAATCATCACAAGAAAAACACTGGTTGCCTGGCGCGAAAGGGGATGGATACCAGCTTGCAGATGTAGGTCCCAAACTCAACACATATCAGCGTGAGGTTTTTGCAAATTGTTGCAGCTAAGCAGGACTTTGTACATTGCATACTTGGAAGTACCACTGTGACATTTGACTTGCAGTACTCAATGCTCAACGGCATGAGGGATTTGCGCGTGCCATGACCGCCAGGATTTTGGAGTAAGAATATGACAGTCTTTGCAAGAAAAACAAGAGCGGATCCATAGTAGTCATTGAAACTGGAGGAGATAATGAGAAACAGCTTGCTGAGCGAAGATAAACTGACTTACCACGTAGTCAGCCATAACCAAAGCTGATAATCTCCCCCAGCAGATATCATCCACTAACAACCAGAGGCAAATTCAACAAAGTAAACTAGCATCGTCGCAGAGTAGAAAAGAATGAGGGGAAAGGATAGCCTCTGGAAAGCAAGCCACGACTTGCCTGGCATCGAAGGGGATGGATAACATCTTGTAGATGTAGTCCCAAACTCAATGCATATCAGTGTGAGGCTTGCATATACTGGAACTGGCAGAACTACCGTGGACAAAATCCAGACTGCACAGAAAGTATACAAGTGAGCTTCAGATTCCATGACTCAGTAACAAATGATACATACATGAGATCCAGCGAGTTTGTAGAACATATACAACGTAGAAGTGTCGAGCGCCTATATTCAACCATCAAGATCAATTAGAACAATGGAAAAGACGTGATGATAGGCAAAAAATGGACATGATCCTGGTGAATTTAATCAACAGAGGCTGAGATTGCATTGTTGGACTCATGAGTTACTTGTAGATGACGAACACCAACCCCATGCTGTACATAGACTCGGTGGTCTGACCTCTGCACACCGCCAGCCTGGACAGGCTTTGGTCTGCAATGAAGGTGGTTTATCAGGTGGTAAGGGAGGGAAAGATAGATAGACATACTATAAGGAGCTGATGACGCCGCTCATGCCCAACATCACCTGCGTCGAGTACCTGGCACACGGAGAAGTTGTGTTCTGGTCTGTCCAAAGCAAAGACAAATCTAAGTACATGGAAAATGCAACAAAAGAAACTGACATGGTAGAACATAAGCAATGGCACATAAACAAACAGCAAGATACATCGAGAACATATAGTCGCATCCAAAACATCGAAAAAGGCAGTTGCCTGATGTCCACTTACCACCACCCCACCATCCACAAAGCATCCAGCAAGTTTGTCTTTTTCCCCCTGCCACCAGTGCCCAAGTCCTCCCACTGTCTGCAAAACATCCACCGAGTTTGTCTTTCCCCTACCACCACTGCTCAAGTCCTCCCATCAGTATGCATCATCAATCTGGTATACATGTTGGGTGGTCAAATGTTGGTCACTGGGAAGTCGAAAATCAACAGTTATATGACTGCCTTCTAGCATGTTGCCACTTTCGCCGTGCCAGCCTGTAGGTCTGGAGATATTTGAGCACAAAATGGGAGAGAAAAGTGTAAGTTACATACCTAACACTTGCATGATCAGCCGTGCCCAGTATAGATATAAACCTCAAGTAATGGGCCTGGATTTGCTCCTCTGCGAAAGCCCGTTTACCCAGCCGAGAAGCATAGAGGCCGTTCCACATAATTTGTGCCAATGCCATTGCAAGTGATGGTGCAAGATTGGATGAGTGGAAAGTAACTCCTAAAATGGCCATACTCACGTCAAAGTATTACATACTCAATACTCACATATTGCATAGCGTTTGATGAATTTGGGGCATCTCCAGAGAATAACGCACAACAAAAGTTACATATTACTTTCTCCCAGTCATTGGCAAAATATCCACAGCATGACGGGCAGTCATCATTGCCAAAACAGGTTTCTCACTCAGACCTTCTAGCACCTTTGGCGCCACCCATCTCAACAGGTAGAGTCTCTAGGTTGAATTTGCAGCCTGGGGGTGGCTTGAGCAGGCGCACACAGAGGTGTTGCAGATTGCTAAGACTTGATTATCCCTTCTCTGCAGGTGTCATACTGCGAATGCCCAGCCTGTCCAAGCATTAGCAGGACATCCTGAGATGAAAGACCCACCATCCTGTGGGAAGGAAGATTGGTTCCCCAGGTGAGTGTCGCTGCACAGACAAGAACTCAGAGATAGAAGTCACCAAAAATGTCTTCAACAAGCCCTCGGTCCTGTGATCTGGCAGCAGCGGAGGTGGAAGGTGGTCAGTGGGTTCTCTCACTGTGCATATCTTGTCAACATCTGCAAGCCGCCAGGCTTGAGGCTCAGGCTGTCCGAAAGGCAAGGCATGTCAATATGGAGGCTGATGAGCAACATGATTAAGGCACTGAGCTGCAATGCAAGGAGCCATATGTAAAGCCTGGGTTCTTGTCCATAGTGATGGAAAGACTCAAACACTACCAGCACAACCATTTGACAGCCCACGTAAAACTAAATTCCAGCACCTGATTTCATGATGGCATGATGAGTAGGCACAAAACAGGGCATGCCTTTGCCCATCGCCCATATAGCATCGTGTTCATCTGAACCATTAAGCCATGCCCCAATATAATCCTCACATGCAGGTGGAATGGTTCCCTTCTGCACCATATCCAACATCACCGGGTCAGCCAAAACCAACCTCACCATGATGAGCCAGGCAGCGATCTTTGATTGAACGATGGAGCCAGGCAATGCAATCAACAGCGATAGCGAAAGATCAGATGTGTCTCAGGGTGACAACCTCGTCAACCGAAGGGGATAGCAGTCGACTCTCCCATAGATCCGCTTGACAAGCCGTGAGTTCTGAGCAACTTGACATCTCAGCATCAAGGCAGTTCAGTCAAAAGATCAAAGCGTCTATCCATTCCGTAGAAATGAACCCTTCTTCTGAGGATGTACTCTGCCAATTCTGGTGCAAGAGGGCGAATTCTGGATACTCAGACTGTCACTTGAAGCCCAACTCCTGTCACAGGATAAATATGCGCCATGGGTGTTGTGCAGACAGCAGTTGTGGTGAGACTGTATAGTCATACCTGCCCAGATGACCATCATATCTTTGCTGCATCTCATCTGAAGGACACACTAACTGGAAATCTGTGGGAGGAACTCCAGGATAGAACATAACTTGGGCAGAATTAGGAGACCACAGTTCCCAAACATGGCGCCCAACAGCCACCAGTCAACCTGAATGTTGGCAAAATTGGGGCAGATTGAAACAAAGCGTATCATCGACTAGTGGCAGGTGGTCGTAGCCTTGGATGCTGAGTAAATGGGAAGTGGAAAAAAGATGAGAATCGAGTGTTGAATTGGAACTCATATCAGATATATGAGGTGGAAGATTTGTGTTCTGGTGCTCAATGCTCAACGGCATGAGGGGTTTGAACATACTGTAATCACCCAGTAACAATACCACACAATTATCACAAGAAAAACAGAACCTGCCGGTCACCAAAGGGTCTCAGTAACATCTTGTAGTAGATGCAGGTCCCAAGCTCAACGCATGTTTGCATGAGTTGGGCAAACTGTTACAGCGTCACAACAAGCAGGACTTCATACTTGCACAAACTTGAGGTAGATGTAGGTCCCAAACTCAACGCATATCAGCATGAGGCTTGTATATCCTGGAAATGGCAGAACTACCATGGCATTCTCCTTGCAGTGCTCAACGCTCGAGGAGTTTGAACATACTGTAATCGCCAAGGGTAAGAATTATCACAAGAAAAACAAAACCTGCCTGTCGCCAAAGGGTCTCGATAACACCTTGTAGACGCAGGTCCCAAGCTCAATGCATGTCCATGTGAGATTTGCAAACTGTTACAGCGTCACAACAAGCAGGACTTCATCATGGTTGCAAGAACTTGAGGTGGAAGATTTGTGTTCTGGTGCTCAATGCTCAATGGCGTGAGGGGTTTCAGTGTGCTGTAAGTGCAGGGACTTGGGACAAGAATACGACACAATTGTCGTGAGAAAAACAAGAGTTGCCTGGCACCGAAGGGGATGGATAACAGCTTGTAGATGTCAGTGCCAAACTCAACGCAGATCAGCGTGAGGCTTGCATATTAGGAAGAACTCTACTTGTGGTGCTCAACGCTCAAGGGCATGAGGGTTTGAGCTTGCTGTAACTGCCAGGGCTTGGGGGTGGAAGGACTACACTTGGCAAAACTTTGAATGGAAGCACCATGGTGATGTTCTACTCACAGTGCTCAACACTCAATGGTGCAGGAGGGGTTTGAATGTACTGTAACCACCAGAACATGAGTATAAGAATGTGACGCAATTATTAGAAGAAAAACAAGACTTGCCTGCCACCGAAGTCTCGATAACAGCAGGTCCCAAACTCAACACGTATAGCATGATATTTAACAACTGTTGCAGCCTCACAGTAACTGGGACTTCATTGGTTGCATACTTGTAAAAACTTGAGATGGCAGAACTACCATGACAGTCTACTTGTGGTGCTCAACGCTCAATGGCGTGAGGGGTTTGAGTGTACTGTAATTGCCAAGGGTAAGAATACCACACAATTATCACAAGAAACACAAAACCTGCCTGTCACCAAAGGCACCTGGTAGACGCAGGTCCCAAGCTCAACGCATGTCCACATGAGATTTGCAAACTGTTACAGCGTCACAACAAGCAGGACTTCATCATGGTTGCAAGAACTTGAGGTGGAAGAATTGTGTTCTGGTGCTCAACACTCAATGGCATGAGGGGTTTGAACATACTGTAACCGCTGAGGGCAAGAATAACACACAATTATCACAAGAATGAAGAGTTGCCTGGCACCAAAGGGGATGGATAACATGTTGTAGATGTAGGTCCCAAACTCAACGCATATCAGTGTGAGGCTTGCATATACTGGAACTGGCAGAACTACCATGACGTTCTCCTTGCAGTGCTCAATGCTCAACAGTGTGAGGGGTTTGAAGGAGTTGTGACAGCCGTTGCCAGATTGTTGAACACCGAGGGAAACTCAACGCATATCAGCGTGAGGCTTGCATATACTGGAACTGGCAGAACTACTGTGACGTTCTCCTTGCGGTGCTCAACGCTCAATGGCATGAGGGGTTTGAACTTTGAAGGAGTTGTGGACGAAACTATACAAATTTGCCCAAGTCTTTAGGGCCGGTTAGACATTGGATACGCTCATCGACATCACTCATCATCGATCATTGATCATCCCTCCCTCGGTGTTCAACAATCTGGCAATGGCTGTCACAACTCCTTCAAACCCCTCACACTGTTGAGCATTGAGCACTGCAAGGAGAACGTCATGGTAGTTCTGCCAGTTCCAGTATATGCAAGCCTCATGCTGATATGCATTGAGTTTGGGACTACATCTACAAGATGTTATCCATCCCCTTCGATGCCAGGCAAGTCGTGGCTTGCTTTCCAGAGGCTATCCTTTCCCCTCATTCTTTTCTACTCTGCGACGATGCTAGTTTACTTTGTTGAATTTGCCTCTGGTTGTTAGTGGATGATATCTGCTGGGGGAGATTATCAGCTTTGGTTATGGCTGACTACGTGGTAAGTCAGTTTATCTTCGCTCAGCAAGCTGTTTCTCATTATCTCCTCCAGTTTCAATGACTACTATGGATCCGCTCTTGTTTTTCTTGCAAAGACTGTCATATTCTTACTCCAAAATCCTGGCGGTCATGGCACGCGCAAATCCCTCATGCCGTTGAGCATTGAGTACTGCAAGTCAAATGTCACAGTGGTACTTCCAAGTATGCAATGTACAAAGTCCTGCTTAGCTGCAACAATTTGCAAAAACCTCACGCTGATATGTGTTGAGTTTGGGACCTACATCTGCAAGCTGGTATCCATCCCCTTTCGTGCCAGGCAACCAGTGTTTTTCTTGTGATGATTGTGTCATATTCTCCATGTCATACCCACTGGCAATCCGACTGGCTTTCTAGGTGCCCTCATTGGCACCTGTTCTTTTCTACTTTTGATGAGTTTGCCTCTTGGTTGCTAGTCTGGTTATCTGCTGGGGGTGATTATTAGTTATGGGTTATGTCTGACTATGTGGTAAGTCAGTTCATATTTGCTCAGCAAGCTGTTTCTCATTATCTCCTCCAGGTGCAATGACTGCTATCGATCCCCTTCGGTGGCAGGCAACTCGTGTTTTCTTGGGACAATTGTGTTGCATTCCTACTCCCCAGCTCTGGCCGTCACAGCATTCTCAAACCCCTCACGCTGTCTGCATTTATGTCAGGTTTTTCAACCGAAGATTTCCGAATTCCTACCAACAGATTCACACAATCGTGGGATCAAAACCTTATGCCGATGTGTTGAGTTTAGTGCATTGATCCACAATGTTTTCAACTTGCTGTTTACATCTTATATCTCACTCCCCATCTCACTTGGCATTGGGCACTGTAAGACATGTGATGTTGGTGTTGGATGAAGTTTGTTGTGGCTGAATTGGTGGAGTCCACTGCACATGGCATGTTAGTGCTCCTGGTGATGCTCAGGTGGCAGAAGCTGAGTGTGTGTGATATATCCTCAGCATAGAGTATGCCAGCGCATGCCTCTGTGTAGAGCCCTACCACATACCTATTGACTTCCACTTCCATCCCAGTCTGAACCTGAATGCAGTGCTGCTGGGGTTGAGGAGGAGCTCCAGCTACTAAGGTGGCTGTGAATTGTTATCAAGACATAGATGTTGTTGGAGACAATGATATCATTTACCATGAGAAGGTCAATACGGAGTAAGACGACAAGGAAGTGGGTTCCGACACAGGCATTCTTTCGCTACTTTGCCCACAACGGCAAACGAAATTGACACCCTATGTACTCCTCCCTCTCTATGTTGTCTATGGCAGAGATACCGGGTCATGGTGACTCTCGACCTTGTCTTCCATCCACGGAAGAGAGGGAGGATGTATGACATGCGTAGGCCACCTACCATAGCCATTAATCAGATCCTAGATGCTAATCATACTTCTTCGGTAGGAGGATAACAGAGCAATCCAATTTCATCTGCACCTGCCACTGCCACTCTAACATCCACTATAAGAATATTCCCTATGTGGAGGCGGCAGACATCATTCCTGACTTTCACCATCAGGGATGCGGACAGGCAGCCGCTCACAGGAGAGTCAGTTTCTAGTCTTGAGGTTCATAGAGAATGACACGGTGGTTCTTAAAGAGTGGGATAAGTGTGACCGTGAAGCAGAGAAAGTGGGAGGGAGTAACAAGCAGTGCGCCAGCGCTATCTATATCACATTCAACAGCAGAATGCACATCGGAATGCTCTGCTACTTTATCATTACCAACAGGTACATTCTGTCCCTCTGAACTAACCATGCTATTGCATCAAGGGCCGTACCACCACTACAGTCTTCACCACTACCATATTTTGTACCATCACCGGACCCAATGTTGGGACTTCCCAAAAGGCTCAACAGCCTCTGTCTATGATAGCACTAACTAGCACTCAATGGAGAATATTTATCTGTCTCCCTCAAGCCACCAGAAAGTCGACAAATAAAATGCCACGTCGCATGACTCGTACACTGGTGTCACCCATGTCTACGCTCGCCAAATTGTTGATGGCCTTGAGGTCGCTGACGGTGTTTGCAAATCTCACGTGGACATGCATTGAGCTTGGGACCTGTGTCTACAAGGTTATCGAGACCCTTTGGCGACAGGCAGGTCTTGTTTTTCTTGTGATAATTGTGTGGTATTCTTACCCTCAGCAGTTACAGTACATTCAAACCCCTCATGCCATTGAGCGTTGAGCACCAGAACACAATTCTTCCACCTAAAGTTCTTGCAAGCATGATGAAGTCCTGCTTGTCGTGATGCTGTAACAGTTTGCAAATCTCAAACGGACATGTGTTGAACTTGGGACCTGCATCTATGAGGTGTTATCGAGACCCTTTGGCGACAGGCAGGTCTTGTTTTTCTTGTGATAAGTGTGTGGTATTCTTGCCCTCGGCAGTTACAGTACATTCAAACCCCTCATGCCATTGAGTGTTGAGCACCGCATGGAGAACATCATGGTAGTTCTGCCATTTCCAGTTCTTTCCATTATGCAAGCCTCACACTGATATGCGTTGAGTATGGGTATATCTCCAAGCTGTTATCCATCCCCTTTGGCACCAGGCAACTCTTCATTTCAAGTTCTTCAACCTGCAACTTCATTCTTACTTGATGCGCTCAAGGACAACAAGTCTGAGCAAGGACACTTGCAAACACAAGATGAACCTTGTCCACGCTGCTCAGGTTGCCAACACTATTCTTGGCAATGAGATGTTCACACATTATGACCAACCTCAGATTGCCGACCTTTGCGAGACAGCTGGTTGAAACCCCTCACACCATTGAGCGTTGAGCACTCGAACATCACGCTAGTTCCATTGGTTACTGTGAGACTGCAACAGTTGTTACTTATCACACTATATGCATTGAGTTTGGGACCAACATCTACAAGCTGTTATCCATCCCCTTTGGCACCAGGCAACCCTAAGTCCAGGCGGTTACAACACACTGAACCCTCATGCCATGGAGCATTGAGCACTGCATGTACAATGTCATGGTAGTTCTGCCATTTCATGCCTCACGTTGATATGCATTGAGTTTGGGACCTTCATCTACAAGCTGTTATCCATTCCCTTCAGCGTCAGGCAATTCTTCGTTTTTAAGTTCTTCCAAGTAGTAGCCGACCAGTTACATACAAAATACAACTGCAAATTTTACTGATAAGACCAAGCCACTGGATGTTATTGCATGAGTGACCCTCTGAGCGTCCATCGTGCCCATACCCATTGAGTGAGTCCCTGTGGGAGTCGCTCATCACGCGATCATCAACGCAATGAGCAGGGCGATTGATGTATCTTTTCGTGTTTCCCATGGAAAAACGTCACATGTTTTCTCAATTCGTGTTTCTCCGGGAAACACATGTAATGTTTCCGAAGCATATTTCTGATACATAAACTATAAGGTTTTTCAACAGACACATGCATGGATCCTTGATACATTTATTTCTTAGGAACATGGTAAGAAAAATGTAACAAATTTTTAAAGTAAACAATATGGAAACACTTTCCATTTTTTCTACCTGTTTCTTAGAGAAAAATTCTTGGATAAATGTCTGATTTTTTAAATTAAAACCGCTGACAAACATGATTCATGTTTTTAAGATTTCACCTGTGAATACTTTCTACATATTTCTCATGGAAACATGGATCAGAAATCTCAAAACACATATCCTGATCCATGTTTCCAGAGGAAACAGCACCCAGCCCCAGCAGTGCTGTATTCAATGATTACTGATATTTACCATACTATACAATATGGATAGCACCATCCCCAGAAAGTTTATGATGTCATTGCATCCCTTAATGACCACAACACCACCCCCAACTCCCCAACACTGCCCCATTCCTTCCATAATGACTGTGGGTGCAGTCCCCAACAAACCATTGTCAGCTGTGGCACTGAGGTGGGATCAATCTAAAAGTGGCAAGTATTGGGCAGTATGGAACATAGTGATGAAAATTTTGGGAAATTGCTTGGGGAAAAAATCAATACACGTGATGGGAAATTGCTATATATGGCAGGATGGGGGTCAACCAAGGGCCTGAAAAACAAAAGGGTGGGTGGATGTCAGTTTTTCCCATTCTGCCACCCCCTTGCATCAAAACCATCAATTTCCCCATCATGGACATGGATCCCACTTCTTGTAGAGAGAACCTGCACAGTCTTAGCTAGCAGATAGTGGGTGTCACCCTAACATTGTGTGACCTTTGTCATGTGTTCACTGCAGCCATACTTTCCAGTTATCAGTGGCACGTGTTATGCCAGTTATGTATTTGGGGTTACAGTGTGATAGCACAATGGCAATGGCTTCCTATGGTTTTATAGTGGGCAATTGTATGGTGGCAGATTTATGGTGGGGTGGTGGGCACATTTCAGGTTAGTGTTATCTCACCTCGAGCTGATGTTTCTCAGAAAATGAGCCATGTCTTGGTAAATAAAATAGATAAAATCACCAAAATATTTGAGCATATGGATGGGCCCAAAAACCGAGAGGTCTTCTGCCAACTTTAGTTCATTGGATCAATCATTCCTGACTTATTCAGAAAACAGATTTTGACTAGTGACTCAGCTCAAAAACAGAGCTGGTCAAATAGGTTTGGAATGGCTGATTGTCTCAAATAATGTTGGCACCCCTCAGTTTTTGGGGTTTTCTATACACTCAAATACTTTTGTGATTTTATCTATTTTATTTTACAAAGGTATGGCTCATTTTATGAAAAACATCAGCTCAAGCTGAGACAACACTATTGATAGAAGCTTGAGAATAGCCACAAATAGTTCTAAAAAAGCTGAGAAAAGCACAGGGGTTGGGAGTGGGAATGAGAGGGACAAAATGAGGGACAGGAGTGGTGAACAAGAGGATGGGCCAGATGTGAGAAGCTAATGACCTTGAATGATACTGCACGGTGCTGAATGAGTTGGTGGAGAGGTGACAGCCCAAATGGCAGCTAGCTAGGCTTTGTTTGATGCTACAGGGCACTAAATGAAGGGGGACAAGAGGGCAAGCAAGACATGGGGAGTCAAAAACACAGCTTTGTATGGATGCACTTGTTATATATGAGAGGATCAGTGTAAAATCTTATATGCTAGTAGTAGCGCAAATAAGATTTTCCATGCTTTGGGGGAAGATTCTGAAAAAACCTGTCGGAGATGGCATGTGATGATCATGTGACAGGACGCATCTTTCAACACAGCAAACACAGAATTTTTTGGGAGGAAAGAAAAATGTCGCAATCAGATTCTTCAGAGCATGCCCCATTAGTCTCATAAATGGGTAATAAGTCTGAAGGAGAAAAACAAGACTACACCAATGCACGCTAAGAGAATGGGAGGAGGGTGGGTGAAAAACTTCAGGCAGGTGTTGAGTGCCAGAGTGAAAATGGGGAGAAAAAGGAACTAAAATCCGATTTGCTGTCTGATGCTTCTTAAGAGTCAAAAATGCTCAGGCCACTAATTAATTGATCTCAGGATGCAACTAAGAACATCGGGAAATGACAGAGATGCATTGAGATGATGTTGAAGTGATGATACCACATTGCACTTACAAAGCCCAGACACAATGTCTTCAGCCCGACTCGCAAGCTCACAGGGCCTGACATTGAGTCACCAGCTTTGTATGGATGCGCTTGTTATATACAAGAGGATCAGTGTAAAATCTTATATGCTAGTAGTAGTGCAAATAAGATTTTCCATGCTTTGGGGGAAGATTCTGAAAAAACCTGTCAGAGATGGCATGTGATGATCACGTGACAGGACACGTCTTTTGACACAGCAAACACAGAATTTTTTGGGAGGAAAGAAAAATGTCACAATCAGAATCTTCGGAGCATGCCCTGTTAGTCTCATAAATGGGTAATAAGTCTGAAGGAGAAAAATGAGACTACACCACGAAAGAGCGCAGCTCACAGCAGACAAGTCTTTTCAGACTAGGCACCCCAAACTAGAGCTGAGTGAGAGAACATGTAATCATGTTCGATAATCATGGTATGCACATGTGGGGGTGAGAACAAGAGGATATACAACTATTGACTAAAGAGAGGTAGTCAGAATATGATTCTGGCGAGCATAAATATTCATGGAGGCTTCTAGACTGCAAGCACGATGGGAATTGGTAGCATTAGAGATAAAGAGGGGAAGAATGGATTCTATATGATGCCAGTACTCAAGAAAGGCATGGGACATCCAGCGTCCCTGCATCACTACCACACTGGGATCAATGCCCTGCAGAAGAAGTTTGGTAGCACCGCCAATATGGAAAGCATGGCCTGGCATCTGAGGGAGACCAGCCGCAACCCATACCACATTGCAATGGTCCATGAACCAGGACCTGGTCATGGGGGCCCAACCTCCATCCGCAGTCTCAAAGGCAAAAAGAGGTGCAGACCTGGGGAGGAGCACATTGGCTGACAGGTGATGTTTGAGGGCCAAAAGAGGGCATGTGGGGTGATTACAAGCTGTGATGGAGATATCAGCACCTAGTTCAGCAGTGGTCTTTGTCCATGGGATGTGAAAGGTGGCGTGTTCCGTACCATTGGCGAGACAAGAGAATCAGATGGAAAGAGTATCACGAGAAACATGCTTTGAGGAGTTGAAAAGATTCTGACTAGGAATGATGAGCTTGCCAAGGCTATGAGAAAAATGTGAGCAGGGAGAATGAAGAAGGACAGAATGGGCTTGCTGACAACAGGGCCAGAAGGCCAGAGAGGCAGTAGCCCAAACAGATGCGTCAAAGGCATTGGAAAGATCAAGGCCCGACTTCAAGATAATGAGGGTGTCAATGGTGATGGGGGGATGCTTTGCTCGCTTCGAACTAGGAGGGACAAGTTTTGAGAAACCATGTCAAACATGGTGGAGCATGTCCAAACCTTGCCAGCCAGCACCATTGATGACATGCCAGAACTGCAAGCT
Organism: Tricholoma matsutake; assembly: GCA_026075535.2. Taxonomy (NCBI): domain Eukaryota; kingdom Fungi; phylum Basidiomycota; class Agaricomycetes; order Agaricales; family Tricholomataceae; genus Tricholoma; species Tricholoma matsutake. Next base: position 7,159,539 of record AP026548.1, on the reverse strand, counting down.
GGCGAGCCAGTTGTTAAGAGCGCTCTCAGAAACTGAGCCAGCAGCAGAAGCTGAGAACGAAGAGAGAAGAACTTCGGATGCTGGCATGTGGTTGGATTCTGGAATGCCAAGGAGATCACAGTACTGGGTAAACCAAAGAAGTCCCACGCTGTAGTTGCTACATGTATTCTCATCCAGAGAGAAAAGCATCACTTTGAAGAGTTTTAGTATTGCTTAGGATGGAAGCTGGGAGTCGAGCAAGGACTGGAAAGAATTAGAATGATGTATGGTCCAGCAAAGAGCCCGCTCACTGGCTAGGACATTGGGTCAAAGGGAGGAGGGGGCAATGTGGGCGTCTTTGTGGAGGCGGGGACGACGAATGTGACCATCAGCCGGGAGCAGAGCCACCTGGCGAACATCAGGAGGGGGAGCATTAGAGTAAAATGCAGCAGCCTGTGCTGAGATATCCACACCCTCAAGAAAGGAGGAGAGGCAGTTTGAGGGTGACATGAGAGATGAAAGGAGTGAGCGGGGAGGGGATGGGAATGAGGAAGGGGAAAATGTTGGAGATGCAAGGGAGAAGACCGTGAGAGATGGGATCTGCAAGGTTGTCGATGGAGTTTACATATATAAGAGTAGGGAACTGCATGGGTTTTACCCATGGGTTTCCCACACTTTTATTTCCTAATTTATTCAATGAGTTTTGCATGAAAACTCATGAAAGAATGATTTTCTGATAGCTATTCAATGGATGCTTGTGATACAAGGGACAAAATAATTTATTTTTGACCTTGTCACATGACAGATGTCATCCAAATATTGTTTTATGTGTTACATCACAAAGAGCCAACAAAAAGCTTCCAGAAAATCTTTTTTTCATGATTTTTCATGCAAAACTCATTGAATAAATTAGGAAATAAAAGCGTGGGAAACCCGTGCAGTTCCCTATATAAGAGAGATCAAGATGCCAGTTACCCTGCAGACTTCATTGGAGCATTGGATGGAGAGGTTGGTCATGAAGTTGGAGCATTGTCCTTTAGAAAAGGCACCAATAGCACCCTCGTTGTCGCTATGAATGAGGATATCCGCATTGCGGATGCCCATAGCCCTTGATGCAAGGATGGCAAGCTCCACTGCAACCCCTTCTAGCCATCCTATGTCCCAACTTGGACCTTTCCATCCATTGTGAAGCTGCCAGGCAGCCCAATGAGTGCCCTAGAGTAACCCGATGCCCCATTCAGTGGAAGCGTCAACCCAGATGTTGTAATCCCGAGTAGGACCAGTAGGGGAGAGAGAATGGGGTAGATGAGTCTGGGAAAGAAGAGAAGACCACCACTGGAGGTCTGAGAGAGCAAAGGAAGGAATCCAGCAAGGCACATAGTCATTGGGGAAAGTAGTAAGCCACCTATATAAATTGGACATGTAAGAGCGGCCCTGACAGTGAACAAAGGTGACGTGAGAGAGGGCACTGATGACACTCTCAGCCAGAGGCTTGAGAATATGCATGGATTCACATGCAGAGATGAGGGAGGATACCTTACGCAAATATTTTTGATGCTTGTGGTTGAGGAGGGAAACGGTTTTGTTGGGGAGATCCCAGTGGAAGCTGAGGTAAGAGAATGTGTTGGTGAATTCTTGACCTTTATTCCAGTGCCAGGGAATGCCTAATGGGGCTATCATAAGCTTGATGGAAGAGAGATCGTAACCATATGAATATTCGACACCATCACTGATGCTGGGAAAAGCCACCCCGTCTGGGAAAATAGAAGTCGTTGAAGTCGTCAACCCATTTAACTGCTGGGGAGACTTGGAGATGGTGCCAGATGTCGATGGTGGCATCGGCAACTTTGCCTTGGAGGCCAGAGGCAGAGGCGAGGCCAAATGGAACAGCATGATCAATGTAAAAAAGGCCCTCAAATTGAACAATGAGGTACCGTTTGTGATCGGGTTTTATGGGGATGGTGCGATATGCACCTTCCACATCCAATATGGCAGCTGTCACCTGAGAAAAGCTTTTGTGAGAAAAGAGTATGAGAAGGTCGAGAAACTGGAGAGAAAGAGAGAAGGCAAGAGTCCCTAGTCTCAACAATGATGTCCTTCAAACTGTTCAGGGTGAGAAACCCCAAAAGCGAATAACTGGAGAAGAGAAGAGAATGGATAAAATCCAGTTATTAAGGAGATGAGAAGAGAGAGGGGAGAGGGAGAGTAGGGAGATGCAAGCTTGGAGTATGCGTGCAAAGCATGAAGAGACGGGGAGAGAAGGTGCCCCAAGAGGGGGGGGGGAAGGGAGTAATTTTTTTTTCATGAGGTACGTGAAGGTAGATGAGAGAACTTGGGAGTGGAGACAAGCAGGAGTGAGAGACATACAATTTCGGCAATGTCAGATGCCTTCCCCCAATGCGTGGGGAAGTCACCCGAGTCAATCTCGTCATTGATGGAGGATTGCAATGTGCCTTTGTAGGAAAGATGTCGGCATACACGGAATTTGGTGGGCTCACCAGGTGCACCCTCTTTGACGATGACTTGGAGAGGAGAGGAGCGAAATGGGCCTATCTTCTGTTTGAGTTCCTGTTAAGGGTGAAGCCTCAACCACTCAATCTAGTCAATGTTGTTGATGAGGTGCTTCCTCGACAAGTCGTTCGGCACTAGTCTTACTCAGAGTGTCCGACGTAAGAGAGATAGTGCACTCTAGCAGGCCTTCTGCATAGAGTCGTTCAGGTTCACGCACTAAGGGGCTTCCTTAGTGGTTTCGAGTAAGTTTGCAAGTTCACAAGTTAAGGCTGTAGATTGCCTAGATCTAAACTAAGGACATCCCTACTACGAGTTGCAGTACTTATACTACGAGGGAGGTCCTTATCGTCCAATCGGAAAGATAGATGCGTATCAAGTAAGAATAGAAACAATAGGCCTCATGCCTTGCATGAGGCGTCCAATGTCACGGAGTGCTGCGGCACAGCATGTCAGGAAACAATAAGAGATAAGCCTCATGCCTAGCATGAGGCGTCCGATGTCACAGACCTCATGTCAGGGGGCTGTCGTATCACAGCATGTGTGGGAGTGGGTTCGGGTGCATGGAGTCACCATGCGTCAAGGGTGCCTTCCATGGGAAGGGGATCGAATGCATACAGTCGGCATGCGTCGTGTGTGTGTCTGGTGCCAAGGACATGCCCTAGGCATGAATCAAGGGGTGCCTCCTGTCTGGAGGGGATCGTCAGGTGTGTTGGGTTCCATGAGTTACAAGGAAAATTGTAACATTACCCCCTCGCTATGGTCGAAAGTTCCACACTTCAACCTAAATCTTCATCTCTCCTTCATGGTCTGATCGGGCGTGGTCTGGATATGTGGGTAGGTCGGGGTCGAGGGGTACGATGGAGGAATAATTCATGTCTGAACTCAGACCATGATCGGGTTCTTCTGGTTTGCGCTGCCCTAGGTAGCGGTGTCAAGGAGTCGGTAGTATCGTTGAAAGGGGGGCATTGCAGGATGGCAAATTCAACGTCTGTAATCGGGGGTTCGGGTTCTGTTCGGAAGATGGCATAGAGGCAGAATGCGAAGGTTAGGGCTGCTGCTGCAGCCAGGGTCGTGCCAACGACGATGGCAAGGATCGTAATCCCTGTGAGCATGGGTCTGTCTTGTCATGCCATCGTCTTGAGCTCTGCCTTTTAAATCCTTCCATATGGCTCCCCTGTCATGTTTCCCATCGCATCGTCATCAAAATCATCGTATCCGGAGTTAAAGAAGAGCCACTGTCTGTGTTCAGCTTCTCTTTGATCGGTCTCTCGATCTTTCCGAGGTTTCTCCAGGCAGTTCATCCTATAGTGTCCGGGGCCTCACTGTTTGCAATACTTGCAAACGTATTGTTGGCAAATCAGGCCAAAGTGGCCTATCTGTTGGCAGATGAAACATCTAGCATGTCTCATGTGTGGGGGAGACCAAGGCGGTTGGGTGGTCTTCGGTTCGGGTTCGGGGGTGGTCAGATCAATTATTTTGGGTGCCCTAGGCACGATCTTCGGGTTCTTCGTAGAATGGGAGGAGCCTCCAGAGGGAGCTTGTTGTTCGTCTCTGTCGCTCTGCTCGCTGAATGGTGAGAGTGAGGTCGGTGGTCGTCTGTGTCGACCTAAAGGGGTGTGAGGTCTCTCCTCAGCTGTTCTCGGTCTGTCTGACCACAGTGCAATCATTTCCTGGATCGTTTGCTCGATCCCCAGGGCGTCTGCATTGTTCATTGCTTCTTCTAGATTTTGTTCCATCTGTTTGATAGTGCTCGCATAGTAGAAGCACATCCTGGCTAGATGGTATTTCGGTGGATTGTGGGTGAGGTGAACGCGAAGGGCGTCAGCGTTCAATCGGTTTCATAGGTATTCTTGGGTAAATCGTCGTTCGGCAGGCATATTGGGGAGTGTCATTGTGGGAAGAGAGGGGGGTTTTTGGGTTTCCATCAGAGGTGGTACCTCTTCTTATATGCCATCAGGATCTCGGGGGCATTCTTTAGGTTTGATTCGGGTTCCCATGTGTTTTCGGATGTCGGGTAGTCAACCCATTTCACGAGGTAACGGCGTGTCTTGCCATGCTTCTTGTGTGCGATGATCGCTTCCACCTCGTATTCATTCTCTCCTTCCACGAGGTCGGGTGGTGGAGTCAGGAAGTTTTGCCCATGAGTGTCATTCTCATGGTATCACGTGAGTAAAGCCACATGGAATACCGGGTGGATCTTCCATCCCGGTGGCAGTTTCAATCGGTATGTTGTTCTCGACAAGGCATCTTCAATCACGAAGGGCCCTTCTTGTTTTGGCGCCAGTTTTCTCATTGGGTAGCCAATCTTCAGGTTCTTGGAGTCAAGCCATACTCATTCTCCAACCTTGAATGGTTCGTATCGCCCTTTTGTTTGGGCAGCCATAGCCTGTCTGGCTAGTTCGTGTGCGGCAAGAGCTTCCCTTCTCGCAGAGAGAAGTTCTTGGATTCTCTGTTTGGCGGCCGGCATGTTCATTTTTTCATAAGGGGTGGGGATAGCGTGTGGTTGATATCCCATCATCAAGTAAAATGGCGAGTGTTTTACTGTGGAGTGCGTCTTCTGGTTGTGCGCAAATTCTGCCGTTGGGAGATAATGCTCCCAATCTTCGGGTTTGTTCGAACAGAACATGCGGAGGTAAACCTCTAGCTCTTGGTTTACCCGCTCCATTTCTCCATCGGTCTGGGGGTGATAGGCGGTGCTCATGGATAGCTTAATCCCGAGCAATCGTCCGAGTTCTCGGAAGAGTTTGAATGCGAATTGAGGGTCTCTGTCTGAGATGATTCTTCCAGGGAGTCCAAATCTTGTGTATACATGGCACAGGTAAAGGTCTGTGGTGCCAAGTGCATTGATCATCTTCACGCAAGGGATAAAAATTACCCCCTTTGTAAGACCATGGTCTACCACGACCATGATTGAGTCAAATCTGTTTATCACGGGCAAGTCCATGATAAAATCTGTCATTACCAGCTCGAATGGTCTGCTGGCGTCAGATGATATTGGTGTCGGCGGTGGGGTCGTCGGGTGTGTATTCACTTTCATTTGCTGGCACTTTGCACAGCCTTTGACATACTTCTTGATGAAGTTGGCCATTCCTGGCCACCAGTAGTCTCATCGGATCAGTTCGATCATCTGCCATTGTCCAGGGTGTCCTGTCGTGATGCTATCATGGTATTTTCGTATGATCGCTCAGCAGAGGGTTTCGTCCTGTGGCACGTAGCATCTGTCTTTGAAAAAGAGCAGGCCGTCTTTGAATTTCCAGTCCTCCAATGCAGACTTGATTGGGGGAGTTCCATTGTTTTTCAGGGCTCGTAAAGTGTCATTTATGAGGTCGTCCTTCATTATTGCTGAGACCAGGGCTCCCTGGAGCTCAGTGTCGATCGTTTTGATGAACAGTTCATCAGCGAGGATGGTCTTGTCCTCATTATCGGTGTCTTCTTTGGCTATGTGATCTGCTCTCCTCGATAGGGCGTCAGATTGTACCATCTGTGATCCCAGTACGTATTGTAGCTTCAGGTCAAATTGTGACAGGTAGATGGCCCATCTAGCCTGTCATCGGTTTAGTTTCTGTGGCTGACGGAAGTACGTCAGGTTCTTGTGATCGGATAATACCGTCACAGGGAACGGTGTCCCCTGTAGGTAGTGTCTCCATGTTTCTAGCGCTTGGATCACTCCCAATAGTTCTCGGTCGTATATCTCGTAATTTCTTTCCGCTTCATTGAAAGAATGCGAGATGTATCTGCATGGGTGCCAGTCTCCGTTGGCGTCCTGTTGTCTGAGTACTGCGCCTGTCACGAATTTTGAGGCATTGGATTCTACCACAAATGGTTTCATTGCATCTGGCATCAGCAGTACTGGGGTTTCATTGAACTTCCTTCTTAGCGCATCGAACGACTGCTGACAGTCGTTCGTCCACTCAAATTTCTGGTTCTTCTTTGTCAAATCGTTCAGCAGTCTGGCCAGATCCATGAAGTGTCCGATGAATCGTCGATAGAAGTTTCCAAATCCTAGGAAGGATCTTACATCCTTCACTGTCTTTGGCGTGGGCCAGTCCTTGATCCCAGCCAGCTTCGTGTTGTCCATTGCAAGTTCGTTGGGTCTGACAATCATGCCCAAGAACTCGACTTCCTGTACGTCGAATCTGCACTTCTCTACTTTCAGGTAGAGATCGCATTGTTGTAGTCGTTCGAGGACCCTCTCAGTCCTTATCCGGTGTTCTTCTTCCATCTTTGAGAAGATCAGGATGTCGTCCATATAGATGACGAGCCATCCTTCATCTAGCATATCTCAGAAGAGATCGTTCATCATGGCCTGGAATGTTGCCGGTGAGTTGCACAGCCCAAAGAACATCACCATTGGCTCGAATAGTCCTCAGTTAGTCTTGAATGCTGCCTTCCACTCGTCTCCTTTCTTTATCCGTACATTATGATATCCCCATCGAATATCAAGTTTCGTGAAAAATTTCACTCCCTTCAGCTTGTCCAAGAGGTCTCCGATCAGTGGCAGGGGGTAGTTGTTCTGGATCATTCCTTCGTTCAGATAGCGATAGTCTTGGCAAGGTCGTAGAGCATCGGAGTCTTTCTTCGACACGAAGAAGAATGGGGATGCCATGGGTGATTTTGACAGTCAGATGTATCCTTTCTCCAGGTTTTCATCTAGAAACTCATTGAGTTTCTCTTGTTCTTTCGGTGTCAATGGGTAGATTTTGCAATCCTTCGGTACAAAGCCTTCCTTCAGGTCGATTGCGTGATCCCATGGTCTTGATTCCAGGAATTGTTCTGATGCGGCCTTCTCGAATACCTGTCTGTACTTCTGGTATTCCGGTGGCAGTAAATCGTCTAGGGTCTGTTGGCTAGTCTCCTTTCCCTCCTCTTGCTCATGCGCTAGTCATTGGGATATGGATGTCTTTGCTCTGATCCATATGTCCGAGTTGAGTAGGTACCATGGGGAGCCCTTGCCTTTCATGAGCCTGCTGATCGTGTTCGTCTTTCAGATGTATCTGTGTGTTGGCTCTCGATGTTCCTCTGTCAGGGGCAGTTCCATGTCTGGTCTGAATAGGCCAATGACCGGTTCGCCTTGCACGTATGCGATCAACACCAAGTCATCCTCGATTGTGTCTCGTTTGGGGGTCTGGTTCGTCATCTGTATGTCCATGCCTGTGTCTGCCAGTAGTTCTTTGTTGGGTACCTCCTCGACCTTTACCTGAGGGGGGGTCTCCCTGGGCATAGGTATTTCAGCATTGATGGTACCATGATCTGGAGTCCTATGATCGTGGGTCGGGGTAGTCTGTCGTCGAGGGTAGTTTATCCTGTTTCGTAGTGTTGTCTTCACGTTCCTTTTGCCGGTGCTTCCCTCCCCTGTGGAGGTTAGCAATTCCTTCATCCTTTGCACAATTTGTTGTGCCCTGTCGCATTCTTTGTTTTTGCCCTTTTCCAGTTGTTTCTTCTTCTGGTTTTCTCGGGTCTTGGCGACAGCACGTCGTGCTGCTTCAAGGCCTCTGGCTTGTTTAGGGGTGTTGCTGCTCCTGGTCTTTGCGACGGCTATCTGGACAGAATTTAGTTCTTTTGCTTTCCTCTCTGAAAGCCTTTCTCTTGTTTTTGCCACGGCCAATCGGGCTTGGGCAAGGCTCCTCTCTTTTTCTTCAGCGAGCCTTTCTCTCGTCTTTGCCATGGCTAGTCATGCTCGGGCAAGGTTTCTCTCCTTCTCTTCAGAGAGTCTTTTTCTTGTTTTGGCCACGATGTGTCGAATTTGTGCCATTCTGTCATTTGGCGCCTCCCCTTTGGCATCTACCCTAGGAAGGTTTAGGGTGTTCGGGAGGGCCCGTTCGGCTCTTCTTGTCTTCTCCAAGATTCATTTGATCTGAGCCTGTCATTCTTCATCCCAGAACTCAAAGGTTCCCTTCTTCCAATCGATGATTGGGTTTATCTCCTGCAGCCATGGCAGGCCCAGGATTACCGATTCTTTGCCTAGTCCAGCGACTAGGTATTCTATCGGGTAGCTCCTTCCATTGATGTGGAGTCTTCCTTTCATGCACCTGGTGATTGTTCCCTGCTTGTTCAGGGTCCCGTCTACATTTGTGGCCTGGATGGTGCGGCCTAAGGGATACGTTCTGATCCCTTCTTGTTTGACGAAGTTTGAGTCAATAAAGACTCCTCCTGCTCCAGAGTCGAGGAGCGCGTTCATTGCGATGTCTTTCCTGTTGTCTGACTCAGCTACCCAAATAGACAGGCGCATAGATTGTCTATTCATGGTAGCTAAGAGTACAGACCCTAGGGAGACTACAGCGGTGACTGGCATCGTATCAGGCTGCTGTTCTAAAAACCCAATTCCTCCATGAGGTTGAGGGCTCATTCCTTTTCTTCTTCGTCTAGTTCATCCAGCATCATGTGGATCTTCTGGTAGGTGTCCACCCCAGTCTTCTTCTGGGTGAAGCGGTTTCGGTAGGGAGGAGGCGCTGACCCCGTCTGAGTGGGGTTCTTTCCATCCCTGTGGTCGGACGATCGGTGTCCCGGTTGGTGGCAGATGAAACACAATCCCTTTCAGAGGTGTTCCACGCGTTCTTGGTTTGTCAGTCGGTTGATGTCGAGAGAGGGCTGTCCTTTCTTCGTCGTTTCTTTTGTCATCTGGTTTTGCCTGGTCTTCCCCAGGATTGCCATGGCCCGTTTCCATTGGCCTTTGTATTTTGAAGCTGCCTTTATCCAGCCTTCGAGCGTGTTGGGCACTGTCTCCATTGTGTGTACCCTCTTCAATAATTTGGGATGCAGTCCGTCCATGAAGTACTCGATCATGGCTGCATCTTCTGTGATTCCCGTCCTGTCTTTCAGGATGCGGAAGTTCGCCACATATTCTTCAAGGTTCCCTGAACCTTGTTTGAGATTCTTAATCTCTGTCTTTGCCGTTCCGGCGTCGTCGATTGGTGAGAAGGCCTCTAGGACCTTCTGTTGGAAGTCTGCATATTCACCAAGTCCCTCGGACTGGTGTTGGTTGACGAATGCCTGCGCCCAGGCAGCTGCTGTCCCTCCATTCATGAAGGACAGCGTGAAGATGATCTTCTTGTCGTTCGTGTCATAGACCTGATCATTGATTTGCAAGTACAGGTCTATCTCCTGCAGGAACTTGGCAGTCTTGGTCCGCTCTCCTGAGAAGTCTGTGGGTGATCAGATTTGAATGTCCTTCATGGACATCGTTGGTGCGGTTGCAGGTTTGGACATCTCGTTATAGAGGTCATTGGTTTTGTCTGTTAAGAAGCAGGTGGATGTTTTGGGTGGGGGTGTGTGCGGTTGTTCAAAGTCTTTGTCGGTGAGGAAATCTCCTCGTTGTCTGTCGGTTGATCCATAGAACCAACGCTGTGCTGGGGTCGAGTAACAGACTAGTCTTCCATTGTATCAGTACCAAGATGAACCTGACTGTGGTTCTGCTTCTCTTGGTGGTTGGTCTGGGGTTTGTCTAGACCCGGGTCGCTGTGGTGTGTATCGAGACATATTGCCTACACCTAGGTAGGTGGGCTAGCAGATAGTTTAGATCTTATGTTAAGGGCAAAGCCTCAACCACTCGATCTAGTCAATGTTGTTGACGAGGTGCTTCCTCGACAAGTCGTTCGGCACTAGTATTACTCAGAGCATCCGACGTAAGAGAGATAGTGCACTCTAGCAGGCCTTCTGCATAGAGTCGTTCAGGTTCATGCACTAAGGGGCTTCCTTAGTGGTTTCAAGTAAGTTTGCGAGTTCACAAGTTAAGGCTGTAGATTGCCTAGATCTAAACTAAGGACATCCCTACTACGAGTTGCAGTACTTATACTACGAGGGAGGTCCTTATCGTCCAATCAGAAAGATAGATGCATATCAAGTAAGAATAGAAACAATAGGCCTCATGCCTAGCATGAGGCATCCGATGTCACGGATCTGATGTCATGGACCTCATGTCAGGGGGCTGTCATATCACAGCATGTGTGGGAGTGGGTTCAGGTGCATGGAGTCACCATGCGTCAAGGGTGCCTTCCACGGGAAGGGGATCGAATGCATACAGTCAGCATGCGTTGTGTGTGTGTCTGGTGCCAAGGACATGCCCTAGGCATGAATCAAGGGGTGCCTCCTGTCTGGAGGGGATCGTCAGGTGCATCGGGTTCCATGAGTTACAAGGAAAATTGTAACAGTTCCTCTCACGTGAAAGGACCAGAATAGCGGGTGAGGTGAATTTCTTCGGCGATGCTAGTGTGTATGACATTGGCGTGTAAGTGAGCCCCTGGAAGATTGGGGGGAGTGAAAGTGTGTCTGAGAGGTTTGAGAGGGCCGATTGGAAAGCCATACGCGAGTTTAAAAGGAAGTTTGGGATAATGGGAGAGCAAATGTGAGCATTCAAGAAAATTTTTGAATTGCGGAGCAGAGTATGGTGTGATGATCTTAGAATAGCAGCTGTCATTATCGTAAGGCAAGGGTTCAATATGGAGGTTGTCAAAGTAAACATGGGGAGCAGAGCTGGAGAGATCAGGAGTCAAAGCAGGGGGTCGCCAGTCCCTGTAACATGGAGCCATTGTGTGGGGTGGTTCCAAGAATGGTGAGGATGTCGTGGACACCTCACAGGCACTTCCATGTGCAGGCTCCATGCTCGGAGGAGCCACACCATGAACATGCATGCTGGGAGGGGTGAGGGGTCTTGCAATGTCATCTGGTGGAATTGAGTTGGAAGGTGATGCAGAAGATGACAGTAGGGTTGGTGCGGAGGGAGTTTGCCGTCGAGGTAATGTGAGTATGTCGGTGTGCCCACTGGCATTGTGTCTTCAGTGCAATCACTGAACTTGTGTCCTGTGCACTTGCAACAGAGGCAGAGAGGGGCAGAGCAGGGAGTGTCATTTCTGGGCTCGCATTCTTGAAAGGAAGGTTTGGGATCCGAGGAGGTGGGGCAAAATTTGCGAGAATCCTGGCTGTATGGGAGGAAACATACTTTGGAGCTGGATGGCTGAGAGTCTTGTCCTAGATTGCAAGTTGCATTGTGGATAGTGGCGGACATGGCCTCGAGCTTGATGGACTCAAGGTGACGCAAGTAATTTTCCTTGTTAAAGGCATGGGGGTTTATGGAATAGCAAGTTTGCTCAGCTACATCAAACAAGAGAATGGCTGGGAAATGCAATCAGAAGTCATTGTGAGCACTGAGGAATAAATAATGTTCTTTCCACCTGGATGCAACTTTGGAATCACAGTGAGAATCTTGGAAAGCCATGTAACATTGCCAAGACTCATGCCAGTCAATCAAGTCCATCTTGGATTCTTTGGGGAATTGTGAGAGGTTGAGGATATGACATTTTGTGCCTGTGGAATTATATACTGTGTTCTGTTTGAGTGATGTGGTTTCTGTATGTAAGTTTTTGGTAGAGTGCAAAGTGAAAAGGGTAAGGGGAATGTGTACTTTATTTTTGGCAAGAGTAATAATGAATGGGTGGACACCAAAGCTAAAGTTGGTAGAGGAAGAAAGAGCAGGAAGTTCATGTGACATGGAAAAGAGGATTTTCGAGGGAAGAGTACTGGAGGAAGACAACAAGGGATTGTTGATGAGGTTTAGGGCTTGGGATTGAGTATTTGGGCGAAAAAGCACAAAAGCAGAAGCAAATTGTACGAGATTCTGAGTTCTCAGTATTGAGGACTCGGTCTTATACCATCCTGGACCTGCCAAAAAAAATGGGTCAGACATCTAATCATGTGGTTTTAGCCAGTTGGACTCTGAATATTGCACCACATTTTTGCACTGCCTCATGCTGGACTTGGAGAGGGCACTTCTCTCTGGGAAAAGATGCTCCCGAGCCGCGAGTGGTCATGCGTGATTGGGTCAGGGACCATCAGGTGCCTGTGGAGCATCTGTTTGGTTCCCGGCTCAGATGGGCGCTGGGCTCAATCACTCTCGATCACGCTGGCAGCTCACTTGTGCGTGGGCATCATCTCTTTCCCTCTTCCCCATTGTTTGCACTGTCTACCCTGTGGTGGGCACATTGACTGAGCCATCCAGCCTCTACAGTGGGAGCCCCTGGATGGTGAAGTTCAACATTGTCTCCTTGTTCCTCTCTTTCTCTCTCTCTTGTGCTCTCTCACTCTCTGCTTGTTCCACACTGATTTCTGTGCATCCTTTTTATGTCATCATAGGGAGCCTTATACACCGAGCAGACCTAAATGCAGGACTGTTGCCACTGATGCTGCTCACCAGCCTGCAAGGAAAGGAACAAAGACAGAGGACCGAGCTAGCCCAGGGTCAGGAGATATGTGCATGTGCCTTGAGTTTTTTTTGTGATCTGCACTTACCTGTTTCAAAAGTACACCATATTCAGGTTCTCCTGACCTGTCTGTGAGCTATGGCAATTTACACAAGCTCAGCTCAGACCTAGATTTGCCTGACGTTGCAACGTAGGTGCATCATCCTCAAGTTTCTGGCTTAATGTCGATGTTTTGGTAATCAGTTTACTGGCCTGAACTCCTGTTTGTAATAGCATATCTCTGTCCAAAGTAGAAGTTTCTGTGAATATGTATGTTTTCATTTGTTGTTCTGCCAATTTTCCTTGGTTCACGTCGTTGTAAGAGAAGGACTCCAACATCTGTCAGTAGGGTTGGAAAAAAATGTGACCCAAAGTGATCGTCTCTTGTAGTATGTTATGCATTGTCTGGTAAATGTGTCATGTGCATGTATGTTTTAAGTATCATAAAGTGCAGTCTATATTTACTCGCTTTAGCTACATATTATTTCTACGCTTCCTTCTGGCACCGGTCAACATGGTGATCAATCAGCATTTCCTCTTCTTCAGCATCTACATATTCTCCATACCTGCCATTTCAATGTCATGTGCTGAATCTACTCGGGCACGCACATTTGGCTTTTCAAAGCTTCCTGATATACAAATGCGGTCAGTAGTCGCTCCTCAACACAAGCTTGTGTTCTTCTTACTTGGCTGAAATGCGGATCTAACAATGCAATAGACCTCAACATGACTATCATCTTGTACTTGTTGTCCTTCAGCAGTACAACCACGAAAGATACTTGGATCTCGACTATGTCTCCAATTCGAAATATGTGTGGCGCCGCTGGTTTGATGCTAGACATTCAGTTCATCAGCATTTTTGTAAGTGTTGATGCGTTGACGTGTTGAGATGACCCTCTTACTGTTTTGTACCTTCAGCATTTGTGTGGACCTAATAAAATTGAACTTTGTTTTCCTCACTGTATATGAACCCTTCCTTGGTTAGTTTGCTGAGAATGCCATGAGGATCTATCAAAGCTGGAATTGGAACAAATACCATTCCGGGTGCATCATGTTGGGCTGTAAGATATCTGTTCGAAGCTTCAAGAGTATTGCCTTCTGTCACAGCAGCTGCGGTTTGAGTCAGCGTCCAGGTTTCAAGTGGTGCATCTTCTACATTGCGATTGAATATACCATATATTTCCTGGGCAGCATCTAAGGCTTCTTCGAATGTGGGTGTCCCACACCCGAGCAGAGAAACCCCTTGTCAAAGATAACATGCCTGGTTGGTCGTTCTTGCTTTGATCATTCACCGATGGACATCACTAGTGATCACATGAGCTCACCTGATTTTGTCTAGAACAGGTAGCAAACTTTTGCTAGATAAACACTCCTTGGACAAGAAATACTGCTTCCTCTGCCGCTTCATCACCTCCTTTGGTATGCACCAAGTGGAGTGTCTGTGGTGCCTCAAAGTGTTTAACCTTGAACTTTGACTGCCATTGTAGAACCTGCTTAGGGTGAGTGTCATGTTTGAGGCCTCAGCCAGAGCTATACTCACTTTCATTAGGCTCGCCAAATGCCGGTCCTCAACTTCGTTGTTTTTAGCAGTGCTCTTCTCCAGTGCTTCTGCTATTCCCTATATTAGTTGCAATTCAGTATTCAGTATCATTGGCTCACCAGCTCCTGTGATGTTGTAAAACTTGTCCATGGTGGATCGTCATGATTGTGTTGCTGAACAAAAGTACACTGTTCTGCTTGTAACCAGCTGCATCATGGTCTGGGAGTGTTTTTCATCTGGGTTTATGGAAGTATGGAAGTATAGAAGCTGGGTCTGATAAATCTTGTCGATCACGATGCACTGGCCCATGAGTTATTGTGTATCCAACCTTTTCATGCTGACAAGACTCTGTTTAGGCTCTAGAAGTTCTATTGCTGGTGCATCCAGATACCATTTATCCATGTTCGTCGTGCACACATTGCAGTTAACCTGTTTCTTGTGATCTGTCATGTCACCAGGTGCTTGTTTGCTCGGCCCTGGCTTGATTGAAAATGAGTGTTGTTATCTGAGTTGCCCTGAGTCAGATACACATTGTGGTTATCCTGTCTTGTGTTCTGTCAACCAAAGTCCTCATTTGATGGCTCTCATTTCAATTCAGTATGCCAGTGGAAGTACCAGTCGAGGTGCTGAAGTTGTGGCTGGGATATCATGTGTGTTTGAACATTCTTGCTCCTCAGCTTTTTTAACACTGACACTCATTGTGCCTTTTTTACCTGGTTGCTGTACCTGTGGTCTGCAAGATGCTATACTTCTGAATACAATCTGCACAATGCCACAGTACAAGAATCCATATGACACATGGTGCAACTTGCTTCCCAGACGAATATAGATATATGTATCATCGGCTCCACAGAACCCCAACTCTTTTTGCTGGTTCGGTTATTGGATTCACTTTTCTGTATGTACCTGTGCTCACCTGTTTGCTTCATACAGACCGTCCAATGGTTCGAAACTGCTGATGAAGTGTTGAGCTTCTGCGATCATCGATGTTTCATTGTTGATATGTTGCACGTCAAAGTTACCATGGAATCATGATTCTTCTTGTTACTGTTTGCCAATGTTCTTCAATCTCTGTGCAATAAAATGGAAACTCAAAAGAAGGTCACTTGCCAACACCCCCTCCTGCTGTCCCTGCTTTTGTATCTTGCTCGCCTTGCTATGTCCAGCAAGAAAAATTCCAGCACTAGGTTGGTGAACTTTTTTTTTTCTTCATACCTCAATTTTTTCCTGACTATCGAAATGAAAGACCCGTTGCCCATTCGCAGTCAAAGTGAGTATTTTTTGATGTCTGTGCTGCTCCCTACTCACAGTATCACGTCAGGCGAAAAGTTGTCGAATCTGATGAGTCTGAGGTGTACGTGTCTGTGCATGCCCTGCCCCCAAACTGTGACTTACCTTTATTGTGTCAGTGAAATCGTTGAACCTTCCAGCCCAACCAAAAAGAAATGTGTGTACATAGTTTTCTCTACTCTTTGTTTTCTCCCTACTCACAGTACTGTGCATGCCTTGCCCCCAAACTGTGACTTACCTTTATTGTGTCAGTGAAATCATTGAACCTTCCAGCCCAACCAAAAAGAAACGTGTGTGCGTAGTTTTCTCTACTCTTTGTTTTTGTTTCCTGTAAGCTGAGCTTTCCCATCAGGGACATTGTCCAGCCTGACTGCACTGCAAAAAGTAGACATCATGCTTCTCTGACTCCGCCACCTGGGTCCCAGGCTTATCAACAGCTCCCAGGTGTGTCGGTCTCGTAAGTTCCAGCGATTGTCTATTATATTCCTCACCTCATCTTCCCCATAGAAATATGGTTTTGGCTGCCATGCAGTCTGTTACTGCTTCCAGTAGCTTACCTATTTTTGGTTTGCAAGGACCAGCTCGTCCAGGCTCTGCAGTCACTGCCATCAAGGATCTGACCGTGTATGTTATTTTTTTAATATCACGTTGTCTGTTACTTCACATGTAATACTTCCTTCTGCAAGTGACACAAGTGGTGGCAAACAACTGGCTTCTCATCCTGAGTGAGTGGGCTTCTGTTTTTCTCTTTGTACTTCAAGTTATCAATATTGTATAGGTGTATCAAAATAAAGACAGAAAAGGCTATGTACACAGAAAGCATCAAGCTGGACACTGCCGCTCAGTAAGTGTTACATTGCCTTTAAATTGATCCTAGTTTCATTTTCTATTGTGCAGAGTGAGTCCTCTCGCTAAACCCAAGTCTAAACCGGTAAAGGCTGTTGTGCCTGTGCCAGAGCCTCTGTCAGTTCGCACTGTCACATCATAAGTTTTGTCTCCGAGGGATTGTTGATGAGGTTTAGGGCTTGGGATTGAGTATTTGGGGAGAAAAGCATGAAAGCAGAAGCAAATTGTATGAGATTATTGTCAGTGGCACAATGAGAAGTAATAGTGGGGGAGGTATTTTCAGCATTGCCAGTAACTAAGTTAGAAGGGACGCTGTCAGTGGAAGAAGTAGTGATGACAGCAGAAGGTAATAAAGGCACCGTTGGAACAGGACTAGTGGTTATTGCAGAAGTATCTTTGCTGGCAGCTGCAGGAGGGGGACCAGAACCAGAAGTCATGATGAGCAATTGAGAAGGAGTGAGGGATGTTGAAAGCAAAGGATGAAAATGAAAAACTTCAGGCAGGTGTTGAGTGCCAGAGTGAAAATGGGGAGAAAAAGGAACTAAAACACGATTTGCTGTCTGATGCTTCTTAAGAGTCAAAAACGCTCAGGCCACTAATTACAGTGCTTTGCATAAAGCTTGACAGTTGCTGAAATTTGATAAACATGAGCAAATTTGATGTTGTGGTCATTTTATGGCTTCCACAATGGCTTTGTAGCTTATATTCTGGTGAAGGAAGTGTAGATAAATGGTCTCAGAGTGCCATTGTCTGCAAATAGTTGACTGTGTACAATTTTATGCTTCCAAAATAGATCTCTAGAAGATTCTGGCTTGCATATGATCAAATATTGTTATTTATCAGTACAGCACTTCAGAGGACATGTTGAATAAAAATTTACTTGGCAGTAAACTCCTAAGACCATTTATATACACTTCCTTCACCAGAATATATGCTAGAAAGCCATTGTGGAAGCCATAAAATGACCGTGACATCAAATTTGCTCATGTTTATCAAATTTTGGCAACTGTCAAGCTTTATGCAAAGCGCTGTAATTGACGTCAGGATGCAACTAAGAATATCGGGAAATGACAGAGACGCGTTGAGATGACGTCGAAGCGACGATACCACATCGCGCTTACAAAGCCCGGACACAATGTCTTCGGCCCGGCTCGCAAGCTCACAGGGCCTGACGTTGAGTCACCAGCAGTAAACACGAAATATGATTTAGCTGGCTTCAAAGCAATATGTCATGTAACTGGGTACATGCAGGTTGGAATGCCATTCAGATTGCGACTCCCCCTATATTTTCAATGGGCTCCCTGCTCAGAACTTCGATTTTTCACCAGAGATCGATTCTTCTAGGTCTTCTCTAAACCGCTCAGCCCTCTCCTATTCATCATGTGATTTCTGTAACGGTTGACAAATTTATTGAATCGAATGAGAGATTACGCTGGGTTGCACACCTAAGTAAACAAGTAGGCACAATGTCACGTGTCTATTGTCAAATTTTTCTGGACATCAATCAGACTTTAATAGTACTCAGCTCTGTCGCTCGCTGTCTTCCGTAATGGCTGGCTCAAAGCCGCTCGATAACCCATATCTAGCTCATCTTCCGCCATCTCAGCGGGGAGCTGGTCCTGTTGCCTCGCATCCCTCTGTTAAGGAACCATTATTCGGCTTCTTACCACGGAAAGTCAAAGGAGGTCAGGTCCGGACAGCGATGGTACATATCTCAACATGGGACGCTCGTCATATTACTAACGGACGATTTTCTGTCAGGAACAAGATATAAACCCTTTCACGAAGCAACCCTTGTCGGCTCAGTACAAACAAATCTTGGAAGCACGCAAGAAGTTGCCTGTGTTTGCACAGATGGACGAGTTTTATAAGATGGTGAGTATTATGATGTGCGCTTCCTGGAGGGGGGGTTTGAGCTCTACTTCCTTTAGGGATGGGAACGACCCTCCTCCACGACCTTCCTACTTCTTGGATCATCACCTTGAGCTAATGTCTTGGAATAGTTCAGTGAACACCAGATCATCGTCATGGTTGGAGAGACTGGATCAGGGAAAACGACACAGTTGGTTTCCGCTACCTCTGTAAGGTTGAAGGACGTACTGATGACCTTGCAGAATACCGCAATTTGTTGCATTTTCTGATCTGCCGCATACGAAGGGCAAGTTGATTGCATGCACACAACCCAGACGAGTGGCAGCAATGTCAGTCGCCAAACGTGTTGCTGATGAAATGGATGGTATGCATCCTTCCACGTTGTGTACGTCCTAATTCTGAACCTTGCTCTTCCACAGTCCAACTGGGTCGGCATGTTGGCTACTCCATCCGTTTCGAAGACATGACCGAACCTGGCACCACCTTCCTCAAATACATGACAGACGGTATGCTTCTCCGTGAAGCCATGAACGATCCAGACCTTCAGCGCTACTCCACCATCATTCTCGACGAAGCGCACGAACGCACCCTCGCTACCGACATCCTAATGGGCCTCCTCAAGAGCCTTGCTAAGCGGCGCTCCGACCTCAAAATCATCGTAATGTCCGCCACGCTCGATGCGCTCAAGTTCCAAAAGTACTTTGGGCTCACCACCGGTGCTGCCGCCCCACTCTTCAAGGTGCCGGGTCGCACACACCCTGTCGAGGTCTTCTACACCCAGGAGCCGGAGCCAGACTACGTGGAGGCGGCAATCCGCACTGTGCTGATGATCCACCGCGCCGAAGACCCTGGCGACATCTTGCTGTTCCTTACCGGAGAGGAGGAGATTGAGGACGCCTGTCGGAAAATCAAACTGGAAGCGGACGACTTGGTTAACCAAGATCCAGAATCCGTGGGGCCTGTCATTTGTATACCACTGTACTCCACTCTTCCGCCTCAGCAGCAGCAACGAATATTCGACCCTCCTCCTTCTGCCCCTTCTGGCAAGCCACCCGGGCGCAAAGTGGTCGTGTCTACCAATATCGCTGAGACGTCCCTGACGATAGATGGGATCGTCTATGTTGTCGATCCTGGTTTCTCAAAGCAGAAAGTTTATAATCCCCGTATTCGGGTGGAAAGTTTGCTGGTCAGTCCCATCTCCAAGGCTTCGGCCCAGCAGCGAGCTGGTCGTGCTGGTCGAACGAGACCAGGCAAGTGCTTCAGGTTGTATACAGAGAAGGACTTTATGTCGGAGCTCGAGGAGCAGACTCATCCAGAAATTCTAAGGAGTAATTTGAGCAATACGGTGTTAGAGCTCGTGAAACTCGGCATCAAGGTGTGCTGTAATCCTATTTCCATTTCTACTTTATTGAAGTTTGCACTTCCAGGATCTTGTGCGATTCGATTACGTAGACGCTCCTGCGCCTGAAACACTTATGCGTGCATTGGAACTGCTTAACTACCTTGCGGCGCTAGACGACGACGGTAATCTCACACCCTTAGGAGCAATCATGGCGGAATTCCCCCTGGACCCACAGGTTCGCTTCCCTCGACTCTTCCCCAAGTAATAAAGCTGACTAGCAAGTTCTAGCTGGCAAAGATGCTCATTGTCAGCCCCGAGTTCAAATGCAGTAACGAGATGCTGACAATCACAGCCATGATGTCTGGTACGCTTTTGCAACGGGAGTGGCAGTTCTTGGCTGATGTTTTAATCCAAACAGTGCCAAATATCTGGGTACGGCCCAACAATCAACGACGAGAAGCGGATGCTGCTAAGCAGATGCTAACTGTCCCTGACGGCGACCACTTGACACTACTCAATGTGTATAATCAATACATCCAAAGTGAGTTCAGCATTTCTTGCGAAAACAGGAATTCAAACTGACTTTTGTGTTAGACATGCACGACAAGAACTGGACATGGACGAATTACCTATCACAACGTGCACTAGCGCAGGCAGACAATGTCCGCTCCCAGCTGCAACGGACCATGGAACGTTTTGACGTGGATATTATCTCTCTGTCCGACGAACGAAAGTTGTTCATCAATATCCGCCAGGCGCTCGTTTGCGGTTTCTTTATGCAGGTGGCACACAAGGAAGGGGAGAAAGGGAATTATCTTACTGTGAAAGACAACCAGGTATGCACTCCCTTCTCATTATCAGAACCTGTCCTGACACACGATCTCAGATTGTTGCGCTGCACCCCTCGTGCGGTCTGGACACACAGCCCGAGTGGGTAATCTTCAATGAATTTGTATTGACATCACGACCCTATATTCGGACGGTCTCAGAGGTGAAGGCTGAATGGTCAGTAACTTACTCCGTCTTTCCCGGTTTCTTGCCTTGGGACTCATTCACCTCACTCGTCGCTGACTTGTACTTGCCATGAAATTAGGTTGGTCGAATATGCAACGAATTACTTTGATCTGTCCACCCTCCCTGATGGAGAAACAAAGCGGGCATTACGAGGTGTTGTCAATAAAAAGGCAGGAAAGTCGGCAGGGCGGGTCGATGAGACCAACGACACGAGGAATGCTAAGAAGCGAAAGAAGAATCATAATAATAATTGACAGGTTGTTGCTTCTCTTGAAATAGCTATCATCGTTTATATGAGCGGCAGATCGGATCATCACATGTCTTGTATACGTGGCTACGCACTGTGGAGGTCTGTAGAGGCCGAGGTCAGTCTTTGTAAGGTATGTCAGTACGTCCACATGTAATAGATAAATAGATTCCCTGCGTCCAGTTTCTAATATCATCTCGCTTCACTGATTTTTACTTACATAATAACAACGTTTTTCGGGGTATTTAATCGGCGGTTGGGGAACTCCACATCATATACTGTAATGTGGAAAAAATTTGAAATACAGTAGTCAATGTACAGCACGCCACCCGTTTCAAAATTTCAGTGTTTGACATAATGGTTGAGCTCCATTACCATATATAGCCATGTATTCTACATCCGATGCATTCAAGTTTCCACTATATAGGTACCGTTCGCTGCTAAAATGATGAAGCCACTGCAATGTGAAAGCGTCAGAAGCTGCTATATTTGATGTTGCCTGATTGGTCAGCCAAAAATTGCATTCCTCATTCCCGTGTTGATGAGGTTGTCGAGGATTGTCGAGAGGAACCTTGGATTCAATGGAGCACCATCTCCATTTGTCTTCCCATCAAATCCGGCGCAAAACTAATCAGGAAATGCGTTGGTTCTTCACATAAAAAGGGTCAGCCGCGCTCGAGTGGAGCTTTGATTCTGCCTTATCTTCCTCTCCACAATGTCGTCCGAGTCTGAGAAGTCAGATCATCTTGAAGAGCAGTATGAAAGCAAGCGCGTGATCAACCAACAAGCAAGGTAAGTGATCAGTCTAGTATTATCTGAAGAACCCAAGTTCACACGTTATAGGATTCAAAATCCCTTGCATGGAATCCCAAAAGACTCTCTTATGGCACAAGTAGAGGCCTTCGCGCGCGAGCAGGGCATGGAAGATATTGAGCCCATACTCAAGAAAGGCGCTCTCATCGCCCAGAGTCCAAAAAACTATGAGTCTATCCCCGAGTTGGATGAGAACGACAAGGCTGTCATTCGGAGGGAAACAACTCGTTAGTTCAAGTCCCCTCTATTCGGAATCCTTCTTTTACACGTGACAATAGACAAGTGGTCACAACCTGCGGCGTTGTACACGACTATAATTATTTGCAGTCTTGCAGCCGCCGTCCAGTTCGTATCAGCTTCGATAAATTCCTTATGCCGCTGACAAATGACCGGTCATTCCTTACAGGGGATGGGATCAGACCGGCTCCAACGGTGCAAACTTGTCATTTCCTCAGGTATTCGGGATCAATGACGTTCCGCCCGACCCCAACGCTGCAAGGAACCAATGGATCGTCGGTGTCATTAATGCAGGGTGCGCGCATCTTCGATTTAGTAAATGACTAGTATTTCATACCTACCATGCATAGTCCTTATCTTGGATCTGCATTCATTGGATGCTGGCTTACGGACCCTCTGAATCATTATCTCGGTCGCCGTGGAACCCTTTTCGTCTGTGGCATTTTTTGTACCCTGAGCGTTATTGGATCTGCCCTATGCCAGACCTGGCCTCAGCTCCTCGTAGGTATCCTACCGTATGTATTGCTGTAGGTGCTAACAATAGGTTTGAAGGTTTGTCGTCTGCTGCTCGGTCTTGGAATGGGTCCCAAGGCCACGACGTCTCCTGTTTTTGCCGCTGAAAATACACCAGCCAACATTCGCGGAGGTCTCGTCATGTCATGGCAGATGTGGGTCAGTATCGAAGTCATATATGTTTTTGGTGTCGTCTCATACATATTCTTTTACTTTAGACCGCGTTCGGCATTCTCCTGGGTTTCAGTGCCAATCTTGTCCTTCAGGGTGTTGGTAAAATTGCATGGCGTCTTGAGCTTGGATCGGCCTTCCTTCCTGCCATTCCCCTGACTGTTGGTATCTTCTTTTGTCCAGGTAAGCTACAAGCCTCTCAAGCTCCCAATGTTTGCTGAACAAGTCTTAATTATAGAATCCCCTCGGTGGCTGATGAAGAAAGGTCGCTACCATGATGCTTACGCGTCTTTCAAACGCCTCCGAAACAGCGAACTTCAGGCAGCACGCGATCTCTACTATGTCCACCGTCAGCTCGCAGAGGAATTCGAAGTCCTCAAGGGTTCCACTTACTTCTCCCGACTCATCGAGCTCTTCACTATCCCTCGAGTCCGCCGAGCGACGCTGGCCAGTTTCGTCGTTATGATAGCACAGCAGATGTGTGGTATCAACATCGTCGCCTTCTACTCATCTTCGATCTTTGTGGGGGCCGGCTATTCTCAGAAACAGGCGCTTGAGGCTTCGTGGGGTTTCGGCTTGATCAACTGGTTGTTCGCCTTCCCTGCCGTATGGGTGAGTATTTCTCATCTTTCATCTTTTTGGGGCCCAAATGGCGCTTACACTGCATTTTCACAGACAATTGATACCTTCGGTCGCCGCAATCTACTGCTCTTTACTTTCCCCAACATGGCATGGACATTGCTTGCTGCTGGTTTCTGCTTCTACATACCTCAAGGCAACCCGGCGAGAGTGCCTCTCGTGGCTTTCTTTGTATTCCTGTTCGCTGGTATGTAGCCCGCATTGCACGACTATGTACACAAGTGATCTGACTGTACCTCAGCTTTCTACTCACCTGGAGAAGGCCCTGTGCCGTTTACATACTCAGCAGAAGTATTCCCCTTAACCCACAGAGAGCTTGGAATGTACATCTGGCTTTCCTCATGTTCTTCAAATGTACACTACTGATGTGCACTGCGTAGGTCATGGGCCGTCGCGCAATGTCTGGGTTGGGCTTCCGCGCTGTCAATTACATTCCCCCGTCTGATTGGCGCCCTCGGTTCCACAGGAGGTACGTCATCGTATCACAAGTTCCTTCGATCCTATCATTTACCACTCTTTTAGCTTTCGGCTTCTATGCCGGCCTGAATATCGTTGCTCTTGTCATGATATTCTTCCTTATGCCTGGTACGTCTACGAGATCATTTCGCCCCGTGTTTTCCAGCACTCACAAACCTCTCTAATTCGCACAGAAACGAAGCAAAGGACTCTCGAAGAACTCGACTATGTCTTTGCCGTCCCCACCTCCCGCCATATGGCTTACCAGGCCGGCACGTGGTTGCCATGGTTCATCCAGCGCTGGGTCTTTTTCCGAAAGAATGCGAAACTCACCCCGCTGTACAACTTCGACGAGGTCGAATCCATCACTGTGTTTGAGAAGGGTATAGCTCATTAGATGTCGCGTTGCCCCCATCTTGTTTGTTGTATACCTGCACAGGGTTTTGCGTCAACATACGTATCCCACCTAGGCATCTGCACTTTGACTGCGTTGCCCTCCTTCAACTATTATTTATTACTATGTGTAGCAGACCACTGTAGTGCTCACTCTGAAATGTAATACAATTTTAATCATGTTTGTTATCTTTCTTACAAAAGGGGATAGTCAAAACTCCTCGGAAGGAAAGTAAGCTGTGAGTCAACTTTCACCTCGGATTCCACTACTACTATTTATTCCATGCTCTGTAATGTAGACATATGGATATCGCTTGAGAGCTTTACCTTCTATTCCATGTCCGAGTCATGAAGGGAATCGAGATAAATAGGAATCAAAGATGGTATAGGCAGCAAGCAGCATGGGCAAGTTTAAGCGGAGTTCGAATGACAACATGATGATCAATGCAGCCCAGTCTTTCCCCTGGACGCGCGCGCGCTGGACGTCTGACCCTCGTTCCCGTTCCTGCAACCTTGCAAAAGCATTAGTAGCGTCTCCCATCAAATCCGAAGCATATCTACTTGCCTGTGGGTTGCTCGCTAACAGACGAGACGAGGATCTCTTGTACGGAAAGGCCAGATTAGCACCTCCCACTCCGTTCAAGATCCTAAATCCTAACGCGACAAGATGCCCGGATAAACTCCCTTCGGCTCTAGGTCATGGGCCGTCGTGCAATGTCTGGGCGTCCGTTAGGCATTGCATCGTAACACAATGTCTTTCGGGCCTTACATTTACCGCTCTTTAGCTTTCGGCTTTTATGCAGGCTTCAACGATGTTGTTCTCATTGTGACATTTTTCCTTCTGCCCGGTACGTCTATGAAGGCTTCCTCTGCCAGAACATCAACTTACAGAGAAACAAAGCAACTCACACGACTATGTCTTGGCCGTCCCACCTCTCGTGTAGCGCTTAATCATGACGCAAGGTGGTTAATCTCACGGTTGTGTAGTTTGTTATCTTTCTACAAAGGGGATAGATTGCTTATCAGATGGCTTCTCGGTCAGCATCAAATATGCGTTGGACCGGAATAAACTCAAGATGACGGGAGGGCTTCTGCTGTTCATCGCAAGCGGTGACAATAGGAATACAATGTATTACTATACGTAGGTGTAGTTTCCCAAATATGGCCGCACTATTTTCAGTAGCATCAGTACACAGATCGCGAGACCCAAGGCGATCCGAGGTTGTCTGGATTCTGCAAGGATTCCGAAGGGGTGTCTGCAGGTGCCTGTTAACTGGTAGAATCCTGCCATAATAACACGTCAATAACGCGTCCTCCATACGCCGATGAGTTTTATGTGACATTCTCCTGTGCGCCCTAGCGTCGCCTACCTTAGTCTTGCTCGCCAATGCTAACTAATAGTACACAGTACTTAACAGTATGTATTCAATTGGTATTTCAACAGATTTCAACGCATATATAAATAGTCTCGAGCAATCCGACCCGCTAGAAAACAGATCACATGATCTTTCCCATCACATGTACAGACAAACATAGACACCGTCATAATCTCAATGTTCAGCTTCCACCATTGGGTACTGGGTGGCACCATCCTCTACGACATCTCGGGGGACAACAACGGGACAGTGGGCATTACCCAGCATTCCCTGCTGCTGCTGCGAGCAACTGCTCGCAGGGTCGACAGGCGGTGCGAGGACAGAAGACAACGACAAAATGAGGACAGGGACGGGATGACGAGGTACCGCCGCCATGATCGACTGCTTGCAGGGTGGACATGGGCAGCAACGAGGAGCAGGCAAAACAACGACAATGACGGCACGGCAACGATAACGACAATGGAGCGGGGGACAACCACAACGACAACGATGGAGGCAGGGACACCAATGCAGACAGGGACGACAGGAGGACCCAGCTCCCCCACCGCACGACAACCACAACAACGAGGGGATGATGAGACGATGACAGCCACCACCCCGAGCGACTGCTTGTCCGGTGAAACGAGCAGCAACAACGGAGATGGAGCGGGACAACAACGAGGGGATAGCGACGACAATGATAGCACCAGGGACGACAGCAGCCGCATCGTGACCCCCTCCCCATGTTTTGTATGGGGATGGGGTTTTTTCTTTTTCTTTTTTTGTTTTTAATTAATATTGTTGCCTGCCCCCCTCGCATTTGTGGGAGGGGGAATCCATTTCTTGCTGTATATAGTTGTATAGTACCCTCCCTCGCAAGTAAATTGACTTAATAAATGATCATGACCATGCCATGCTGTTAGAATATTCAAACGCGAGCCAGGAGCCTCTAAATATAAGTGACGAGAAAATCATGTGATCTGTTTTTTTAGCGGGTCGGATTGCAGGTGTTATATAAATAACTGGGAAACACCGACCACTCAATTTCGGTATAAGCTGTGCTCTGTGCTAACCATAAATGCAATAGTTACCGCCCTTTCGGCCCAGTAAGAAACAGTAAGAAACCCATCAATCATCTGGCATTTGCTGTCTCTCAATGCGAGATATTTATATATATGCATATAGAGCAAATTAATATATCCTGGCGCAATACATAATACCTATTATCCTACACAGCAAATGCATCATGATTCTACATTCAAGCTACTATAACTGGCATCCACACCTGCACTTGCATCCGCATTGTCCATACCCATACCTGCGCCAGCATCCTTGTATCTGTACCCTACACGCCCATCACACCTCCTCCACCTGTGCCCTTACACTCGTATCCATGCCTGCCCTTCCAATCTCGTAACACCATAAGCATAAAAGTGCTGTGAGTTAGCAAGGGCAAATGAAAAATAAGACAAAAATGTGCACCTCGCGTCGCTCACGAGGCTCTCCATCAAAGACATAAAGGATGATAGCAGGATTTCATGAGTTTAAAATAATGTTTACACAAGTCCAATGGAAGAGGTTGAAAGGCTCGGGAAACAGGTAGTGCACACTGCGTGTGCAGAAGGAACACACTGCGTGTGAAAGTTACACTTGACCAGTGCAAAGTCTTTCTCCGCGTACAAAGTGCTTGTCACTGCGTTGACAAGTCTCGCAACCCCTATTGCTACCAGGGGAGGAGTGATCAAAGACACCCCCTATTCTCGGGGTTCTTTCTTGACGCACACCTCTCCTAGGTACACATTGTCGGGGTTCTTTCTGTCCACTGAGACTCACAAATCTGTTAGTTGAATACAGATCTTCTTGCTCTACTACCTGAATTACAATTCAATTGTTTCTCAATGAACCATGACAATCTGTTCACACATGCCTGTTTCAAACAGTCCAAGGAGAAGTAAGCGAACCAAGCCAACAAGAGCCTCCAAACCAATGGGAACCCTTTCAGGGCCTGGAATCCCACCGGAAACTATCTCCGCTAGAGTGGCTATGGAACCAATCCTGGGACATAAACAAACCGTCCCTGCTGAGTCTGTTGTCGAACCCAACACCACTCCAAGTGAACCAGGATTGTTCGGAGGAGACGAGGACATACTTGGATTCAACGAAGTCATTGTTGGAAAGTTGGAGCAAGTCATCAAGGATTACAGGCATGGGGATTTCACCAAGTTCAGTGCACTTTCCCAAGTCATGAAATTTCTCTTGGAACATCCTACTGGGTCAAACCGAGAGAAAGAACAAGTGTTCGAGAGCTACGCATCAATCATTGACATCATTGCACAACAAAAATATGAAGCATTCGAACAAGGTGAACATGCCACAGGTGGAAACCACAACCAAAGCTACAGCCAAGAATGAGACCCTGAAAGACACTCACACAGTAAGGAGTGCCAACGCTAAGCAGCAAAGACACAGGTCACCCTCTTCCAGTTCCAGCTCTTCTAGCTCGGATAATGATGGATCATCTACCAAAGAACATGAAGGACAGTCAAACAAGAAAAAATGGGTTTATGAATCAGAGCTGCCATGATATAGGAAGGAAGTCGCAGCCAGGAAGTCAGATAGCGACAAACACTTTGGAAACACCCGAGACATCCTCGAAATGACTATGGTTTTGCAAGGAAATGAATCCGACTTGCAAAAACAGCTCCAGCAGGGTTCCCCACCACAGAGTGGGACCACATCATCTGTGGAGATCCCGTTGATCTTGATGTCATCCTCAGTTCCTTGCACCACATCGCACCTGTTAAGAAGAACACTGGGCGCATGGGACAAACTGAAATTTCACTTGGGAGAACTGAACCAGTATGGAAAGTCTGTTGAGACTCTGAGGACTTGATAATAGTATAATGGACTTATTATTGTGTTTATCTACAATGACTATCTATACAAGTGTTTGATGCATTGATCAGTAATCACAATTGGTAATTATAATGTCCCGCTATTAATAATCTGTGTGTGCATCATTACTACTATATTTGGAGTCAGTGTCAGTGTCGCCTAATGCTACAACTGCTTATTCAACACTCCCCCTCGACACCTATGCACTTGACAAGATCCTTGTGTTTTGGTCTTGGCAGCACCTTGGTGAATATGTCTGCTAGGTTGTCATCCATTGCACAGTACTGAATGTTGATCTCATGAGAGATTAGTTTCTTGCATATGAAATGATGCTGGATGCCGATATGTTTTGTGCAGCTGTGGTTAATGGCATTATTTGAGTAGTCAATCGCACCTTGGTTATCTACATTGAGTTTGGTGGGTCCAGAGTATGGGATGCCGAGTTCAGAAGTGAGCATTCTCAGCCATAGAACCTGGCATGTTGCTAGGCTTTCCACCATGTATTCAGCTTCCATTGATGATAACACCACCGTTGGCTGCTTCTTCGATTGCCATGATTGGGCTGCCTGCCATCTGGAAGCAGTATCCAGAAATAGATTTTCAATCATTGACATTTGATCCCCAATTGGAATCTGAATAAGCAATGGGTTCAACTTCTCCCCTTTTTCCATAGACAATACCAAGATTGTGAGTGCCATTAAGACATCAAAACATGCATTTGACGGCAGTCCAATGAGTAGGTCCAGGGTTACTCATGAATTGGCTAAGTGTCTGTACTGCAAATGAGATGTTGGGTCGTGTGCCAATTGCCGCATACATGGTGATCCAATTGCACTGCAATATTTGGGGATATTGTGGTGCTCATTGTTGGGCATTTTGATCAGTTTGATATTGGGGTCCAATGGTGTGCTGACAGGGTGCGAATCTGCCATTCTGAATTTCTCCAGGACCTTCTTGATATACTGATGCTGCATGATTTTCAGGGTACCAGCCTCCATATCCCTTTCCAACTCCAATCCCACGATCTGCTTTGCCTCCCCCAGGTCTGTGATTATGAAGAATTTTGATAGCTTGGCTTTCATTCCCATGATGGCATCAACGTCTGATCTGAGGATGGTCATGTCATCAATGTGTACCAAAGTGATGATCAGGTCTTGATCGGTATGCCTGATATATCATATAGATGCATTGATCAGAGAAGATCCACATTAAATTCATCTGCAGGAATGTCTGGTTGAGTTCATTGTTCCAAGCTCAGCCAGCCTGTTTTAGCCCATAGAGGGGCCATAATAACTGTAGAACTTGTCCTGTGCCATCATCATATTCAGGGGGTTGCATCATGAAAATCGTTTCCTCTAATTTCCCATTCAGGTACACGCCTACCACATCAACCATGTGGATCCCAAGATCCAGTTCAGTTGCAAGCACTATCAATAGCCAAAAGGTCTCCAGCTGCATGACCAGTGTGAATGTTTCCATGAAATCTATTCTGGGGATTTGGAAAAACCCCTTCACCACGAGTCTGGCCTTGTGCTTTGTGATTTTTCCAACATGATTGCATTTGATGTGATAGACCCATTTGCTTGCAATAGCTTGGTGGTCTGAGGGTAGGTCAACTAATTTGAATGTACCTCTTTTGATTAATTGTGTCATTTTAGCATCCATAGCCATCTTCCACTTCAGCCAATCCAATTGATCTTTGGCTTTTTTTACTGTAAGTGGGTCATCCTCTAGTGTTGCCCCAATCATTGTATAGTCCACCATTATGTAGCCAGTTTCCTCCACTACTGGCACTTGGTGTTGCCATTCCTTTGGCCCACATGAGTTGGGGTTGTTAAGCATTCTATAGTTAATGAGTGGTTGTGCGAGGATGTGTGCTGACCTTTCCCAGGGTACTGGAGTTTGTAATGGTGATGTGAGATTTGATGGCGATTCAGGTATGTGATGCATCATTTCCCTTTCTGGTGCTTGCTCACCTGAAGTCTGCTTGTCATTTTCTCCACTCTCCCTCTCAAGCTGCATAGGGTGAGTTACCTTCACTTCATCATATTTCTCCTCCACCACTGAAAATACCACATTTCGAGAGGTGAGGGTTTGATGGGTTTGGGAATTATAGTACCTGTATTCTTTTGTACCATCAGCTATTCCCACAAAAATAAATTGGCACGATTTTGGATCCAGTTTGGATCTTTTGCCATCCTGCTGTAGGACCCAGCATGTTCTGCCAAATTCCTCCGGGTGCAATACATCTGGTTTCTTTCCCCAGAAGGCTTCATCGGATACCTTATGATCCTTGATCGATCATGTGGGAGATCTATTTTTGAGATGGGTTGCATAAGCTATCACATCTTTCCAAAGAGAGTGTGGGAGCGCATGCTGATGCAGCATTGTGCACACATGTTCTACCAGTGTTTGGTTTAATCGTTTGGCAATTCCATTCTGGGAAGGCGAGTGAGGGGTGGTGACATCCAATTGTATTCCATTGTCTAGCAGAAATTTCTTGAACTCCTTGCTAAGAAATTCCCCTGCTCCATCGATGCAAAGTTCCTTGAGTTTGTGCCAAGTTTGAGTTTCAACAAAACTCTTGTACTGTTTGAACCTCGTTAGCGCTTCAGATTTCTGTTTCAAGAAATAGGTCATTGTGCATTGTGCCTTGCCATCAGTGAATGTTATGAGATACCAGTCTCCCCCTGAAGCCTGAGTGCATGCTGGTCCCCACAGATCACTAACTGTCAGATCTCTGATCTCTTTGATCTCTGACTTGCTTTCTTTGGGAAATGGCTGGACTTGTTGCTTTGCAGTGATGCATGCTTGGCATTGTGAAACTGGTTCCACCATCCTATCCACCTCCATTCCCAAAACCATTTCTTTTTCTTTGAGCATTTTTACTGAACCCATGTTCAGATGCCCAAAAATTTTGTGCCATTTGTCCCATGTTCTCCCATGTTTGGTGGCATATGCTTGGTCATGTTTGGCAATACCTTTGATGCTCATATCAAATAATTGGCTCATGACCCAACCTTCCATGATGATTGATCCATTGGGCAATCAGAATCTGACTCCTGGCGCAATGAATAAAACAGCTGCCCCAGCCTCGAGCACATGCAAAATTGAAATGAGATTGAATGGCATATCAGGGGTGTGTGCCACATCCTTGAGAGTGATTCTAGATATTTTTCCTCCCATGGTGCATTCCAGCCATATCAAGCCTCATCCGAGCACAGGTGCCTTTCCAAATCCAGAAATCTGGTGTCCAGGGGTAGGGGTGTAGTCAATAAAAATTTCTTGGTTTTGAGCAATGTGAGATGTGCATGCCAAATCAGCTAACCAAGAGTCTGGCAAGACAGCCAGTGCTACATCCTTCCCATCATCCCCATAGAATGCAAATTCATCATCAGCCGCTGCATTTGCTTCCGTTGTGTCCTTCTGCTTCCCTCCTCATCTCCACTTTCCCAATTTGGACTTCTTCTTACATTGCTGGCCTATGTGCCCCTTTTCTCCACATTCAAAGCATGTGATATTGGGATTGTACTTCCTTTTCCCATGCTTGCCTATTAAGGCCATATCATTGGTGTTACACATGTTAATCCATTGATCATGCTCAAGAATGTGCACGATTAGTTTTGCATCCATTAAGGCTGTTGTGTCAATAGAGGCAATATAATTGTTCCAGGCTTTGGGAAGTGAGCTTAGCAGAATAATAGAAAATTCTTCCCCATCAATTTGTTGTCCCAGGTTGTGCAGCTCCTCCTGGTAGCCACACAACATCCTAATGTGTTCCTCGATGAGTGTCAATTCTTCACATTGAGCCCGAAATACAACACCATGCCGAGCACCCCTTGCATTTCCAATAATGACTTCAGCACATCCCACACTTCCTTCAATGTTGTCAAACTTGCAACATATACCAACATTTTGTTGGCAACCCTTAATTGGATTGTGGATAGTGCCATCCTATCCTTCTTTACCCATGCCACTTTTGCCGCCTCATCTGATGGCCGAATAGTCAATTTATCAACATATTCCCACAAATCTTGTCCTGTCAAGATGTCCATCATTTTGATCTTCCATACAGCATAATTCTTGGCTCCTGTCAAGGGTTCGATCCGGTAAACATTTGTGTGCATGTTTGATGCATCTGTCATTTTGAAAAGTGGCTTGGTGTGTTAAGAGTGAGTGTATGCGAAAATTCAGTTAAGCTCAGGGCCCATAACCTGTTGAGACTCTGAGGACATGATAATAGTATAGCAGACTTATTATTGTGTTTATCTACAATGACTATTTATACAAGTGTTTGATGTGTTGATCGGTATTCATAATCGGTAATTATAATATCCCGCCCTTTCCATCCTAACATCTTGAAACTACTTTGCATCACTGTGAACTTCTTCGAAAATATTTGCAAAATGCTTCATAGCATTTCACATCACTTTGTACAACTTCGCGCCTCATTCGCCTACTCCTGGTTAACAGCGGTGATATTTAGTACCACCTCGCACCCTTCCTCTAACTTGTGTTATACCATCCAAGGCCTATTTGTGGGTTTTGTTTGGGTTTCTGGGTTGAGTATCATCACCAAGTAATTCTGTGCTTCTGTGTGAAATGAATCAGAATCCATGTGGATCCATGCAGAATGGGGAACCCACAACACACCAAAAAATGGGTCACTTGGGATCACCCCATTCTGTGCATAGGGCATGACATGGGTAACCCCCAGGTATATTTTGTGGTACCCACACCCATACCCATCAACACCGTACCCCTACGGTTAAGGGTGCGGTATTACCACGGATTTTGGTGGGTTACCCATCATTATTCACGGGTTTTGACATGAATATGTATTTTAATAATATAATTACACTAGATTAAACTAATATATTGAACAAGAAACCCCCACCACTCACATTTGCAGCCATTTGCAGCGAGAGGGGGGGGTGGTGGCTGTAGTCACCCAGAATGAAACTCGTTGCTCCCCATTTCCACCCCACGAGCAGTTGCTCATGGCAGCAGTTGGGGGTGCTGTCATGGTGGTGGTCCTCGGGTCCGCTGCTGCTTGTTGTCATCGTCCCACCTGTGATCCACCCCATGAGCAGTTGCTCGTGAGGCTGGGGGCAGGGTGTGTCATTTCTTGTTCATCGCTGCTCCTATCCCTGTTATCCACCTTGCAAGCAGAGGCTCGCAACGGTGGTGGGGCAGTGCTGTTGACAGTGTCATCTCGTTGTTATAGCACCATTAGAACCTTAAAGTCAAATAAAAACATTAGTTAGTTAGGAAAAAACAAGAACAAAAGATAGAAAAAAATACCTAGGGCCCAAACAATGATAGACATCATTTGGGCCATGATGCGGCGGTTGTGGTTGCTTACTAGTTGTCCTCGCTCCCCATTTCCACCCGCGAGCAGTTGCTCATGGCGGTGGTTGGGGGTGCTATGTGGTGGTAGTCATGAATTGTCCTATAGTTTTAGATTAGAAGTGTTGTGAGTGAATCAACAAGGTCAGATGATCACTCACCTGACCAAAATCCCAGCACCAGCATACCCGCATCATACCTGTAACACTGTGGAAACGGGTACAGTATTGCTCAGGTACGGCAACTTCTGACCCATACCCATAACTGTGCATACCCGTAACCATATTATCATGGGTTTACCCATACCCATGTCACACCCTATCTGTGCAGATTCCATGGATTCCATGCCATTCCGTGTGGTTCCATGTGGAACACCAGGGGGAGAGTAAATACCTCCTCTTTCAGGGCCCTGTGCCATTTGCCACTGCAGAATGTGGTCAAACAAGTCTTCTATGACACCCTTGTGCATGTTGGAGTTGGGTGTGTGGGCACCTACTCCAGGAGTCACATGATCACATAGTCAGTACACAGTCATGCATGTACATAGAGTCCCCAGGCTATCATTAGTGCATTCCACCACTCTGCTATAGGAGACACCTCAGGCGTCTCCATCTTGGTGATGAGGGTGCAATTCAACTTGCACACCACTGCTTAGTTTTTCTCACTACTGCTTAGCTTATTCTCATCACTTCTGCTTTTTTTCTTGTGAACATTAAAGTCACAACTAGCCACACTCTCAGCTTTTAGTCTCCGAGTCTGCAGCTATTGCACCAAGAACCTAGTCTACAGAACCAGCCCCCAGCCCACAGAACCTTGTCAACAGAACCACAGAACTACAGTCTATAGTACTACACCAGTCTCAGTCTGAACTTCACTCTATCAGCATGTGAAAGAAACCAGCAGCAAAAACTGAACCCACTAGTGCCTGCCCATGAAATTTAATATTTCAAGGTGGTGAAATCTCTATTAGAATGTTTGCCTTTTGCGATCTTGAAAACCTGATGTGAAATTATTACTTTCACTATACCAATCACAAGATTGAAAGCTAGCCTTTCTGAAACTATTTCTGCAGATTGAAAGCCAGCCTTTCTGCTCCCAGAATGTTAAACTGAACAGCTGCTGAAAGGCTTGTTGAAAGTCTTTGTGAAAGTCACACTTTCACACAGACTTTGACCAACCAGAAAGAAATTCTTTTATGGATCAGAAAGCATGACCAGAAAATAAAACTTTCTGATCTAATTTCTGAAAGCCTTTCAGGAAATTGATAAGTTAAACATCGCCTTACAGAAATACTTCCAGTATCTACACTGAAATGCCATGAGAAATTTAACCAGAAATATTGATTTTCAAAGTGTATTTCTAATGGGTAATTTTTTGAATTTCTGTTTGTAGAAATTTAGTCTCAAATATAATATTTTGCAAAGAATTTCTAACTATATTTCAGAAAGGAGAAATTATGAGGCTGGCCTTGTGTTTATTGTAAGTACATTTGTTATATTTTATATACTGTGAGAAGACCAGTTGCAACTGTTTGCAACCAGTCTTTGAACAGTTTTCAAATATTTTCAAATTAAGGCAACCGGCAACTGGACTGGTGCCAAATCTGGGCAATTGCAACTGAAAAATGGACCGAACCATGTGTCGGTCCAGTTCGGTTGTCAGTCTTTTGTTGGTCCTATAGACCAGACCTTCAAACACTACTAGTAGTATACCATAGAAAAGACTTATAGTAGCCCTAGTGTATGGCAAGGGTTTGCGAACCCACATGGGTATGGACCAAGGGTTTGGATGGGTAGGGGTACTTGTACACAAGTTGCAACCCTTGCAATACCTGTACCCTTGTCACTGGTATAGCAGGTTGCCAGATCAGAAGTTGCTGCAACATGGCAATGCTGACCTAAACAACTATGTCACACACATATTACACATTTGACAGCCTTCAACTGTGCTTCTCTGGCCCAGGAGACTTTCAAGTATGCTGGGCATTGTTATTTCTTATTCTTTTAACTAACTAACTACAATGTTTTTTCCTTCCTTTCTAGGTTTCAGACAGGTTCTCCCATGATGGCCCCACAACACGCCCATGCCCTCCTCCTCATCCAAACAGGATGTGAGGTTGGTTGGAAGGGGTAAGATGATGATGGGAATGTGGGACAATGATGAGGGCACCAGGAAGCCTGTGCAATGGGAACCCATGAGGTATGTGATTCCCTGTTACCTAATGACTCCCACTGACTACAAGAACTTCCACTGGCCCAACACCACCTCCTGCAGTGGCAGGAAGATGTCACACCCGACCCCAGCCCCCACATCCACTGCTATGAGCCTCTGCCTTGCAGGGTGGACACAGGGAGTTAACAGCACCTGATGACTGATGGTGCACCTGCCCCCATGCCTATGAGCAACTGCTTGTAGGGTGGATGGTGGATGGGTGGGTGCTACCAGATGATGACACTGACAACGATGGGGACAACAGGGGGATGAAGCACCACCAGACACCACAGTACACCCACTTTCATGCCTATAAGCAACTGCTCATAGGGTGGATTGTGGATGCTACCAGATGATGACACTGACAACAATGGGAATGACAGGGGGATGAAAAGCCCCAGCACCACCAAACACCAACCTAGCACCCCCCTTCTGCCATGCAAGCACTGGCTTGCAATGGTGGTGGTGGGTGCTACTGGGCCATGGCCTCAGGTGAGACAAGCACAGGCATGACTACTGAAGGCGAGCATGGAGATGACTACCAACAACAAGCACAGGGACAACCTCCAATGGTGCATCCACAACAAACCAGCACCCCTCATGCTGCAACCAGCTGCTTGCAGGGTGGATAAAGGGTGCTAATGATGGCATACCCATGCACATTACCCATGCGGGTAACTATACTCTCATACCCTTGAGAACCCGCACCCATATTCATGGGTAACCCATTTTATTTTGTCATTTTAATGACCTTTCAGGGCATGCCCTATAATGGTCTTTACATACTAGAGTATCTACTTAAGGCCCCTTTGCCTTTCCCTCGCCCTAGTCCTTGCCCCTCAGACAGCATGCCCTAGGCAATTGCTTCCCCTGAGGTCTGGTTCCAATGACTGTTTAGGACTATGGGACCTCCTTCAACCTCTTCTTCCAATCACTTGTCGCCATTACTTTTGGGTTTTGTACATGTCTGTTATTTGCCTGACCATTCAGTGGAAGGCACAGGGCAAACAGTGTAGGTGTAGGTGTTTTCTTGTTCTGGTTTCTCTTGTCTGTGCACCTCTTGTAGATTATCGTAGTTCTCTGTGACACAGGCAGAAGAGTTTTGGTGTTTGGGAATATGGGTTGAGAGCAGGTGCATTGTCATGTGAATGAGTTTGAGTTTGGGGGGGTGACATTTCTGTGGGATTACATGTGAATACCTGTTCTTTAGGAGACTAGACTGGATATTCACCTTTAGAGGGGCACAAATGTCCTATTTTATTTACATAGTTAGTTAGTGCTTCAACACCTTTTCTGGAGCTTAGTAGTGCCACCAAATTCCTGGAGTCCCTTCTCATCTGGCAGTCTAGCTAGATGGAGCATCTACCTGTCACAATTCGACCTGAAGCTACAACACATACCAGGATCACAGATGGTACAATCTGATGCCCTATCAAGGAGAGCAGATCATATAGCCAAAGAAGACACCAATAATGAGGACAAGACCATCCTCACCAATGAACTATTTGTGAAGACAATTGATGCTGAACTCCAGGGAGCCCTGGACTCAGCAATAATGAAGGACGACCTCATTAAATGATGCTTTATGAGCCCTGAAGAACAATGGAACTCCCCCAATCATGGTTTCTTGGGCTGGTGGTCCCTGGCCCTGGCATGAGTCACAATCACTCAACTCTTTTTTCTTGATGTGATGTAAGTAGAAATTGAGCAGAATATGCCCTGTGTGAATTTGCATCAGAACACAGACCTGCCGTCTCTTTAGATTGGACTGGATTTCAGTGTAATGTTTGTATGGGTAACCCATACCCTTATCAAAGGGTAGGGGTATGTGAGGGTAGGGGTATGGGTATTGAAAAAATACCCAGGGGTTACCCATGCCATTCTCTAAGTAGCCCAGATGTAGCCCAGAAAACAGACAAAGAAAACAGAGAACAGACATGGAAAACAGATAACAGACATGGAAAACAGAGAACAGACATAGAAAACAGATACAGAGAAGTAACAGAGAACAGAGAAGTAATACAGAGAACAGAGAAGTAATACAGAGAACAGATACAGAGAACAAATACTGTGACAGAGAAGATCTGTTTGCTCTCACATTATCGACAATCGTTGACATGGTTGGACAGATCAACTAATCACATGACTACATTTATCACTGTGCAGGTTCAACATCCTGCAAGGAGAGCAAGAAAATGTTTGTGGTAGCTTTGCACCCATTGGCCACTTAGTCTATCATCTCGGACAGGACGTCGTGTCCCTACTGACTGAGGACACCTTACAATCACTGAAGCAGGGGCAAATACTTTTACTCATCCAGTCCTGTGAGGAAAGCAGTTGAGAAACTCCCAAGGTTGAAGATACCTGGAGGAAGGATAAAAAATAGAATTGTTACATGTTACTATGTTATGATATCTACCTACACTACATAAGTAGCTAAGGACATACTAAATACAACTTTTAGGGCCTGTTTGGGTCCCCAGTATTTGCTTGGCTCCCCTGCCAAAATTGAAGACATCCGCCCTGAAAACCAAACTGCTGGTCTTGGATACAGGGGCCAAGCTGATGAGGTGTTCGGCAGAACTGGAGACAATGTCATGGCCCCCTTACAGCATGACTGTGGTTAATGGTCCTTCTCATTTTTTGCTTTCTTTGCTGTTGTGCACCCCTACACTCCTTTGTTTATTACACCATACTTTTAATCTGGAATCTTCATGGCGAAATCTAAGCACAAATCCTCTGGCAACACCTCTGACAAAGAAAATGAGTCAAACTGCTGTCAGTGGTCCTTAGCCAATGATGCCATCCTTGTGAACACCCTCCAAAAGCAGAAGCTTCTTGGTTTTCAGGCAGAAAATGGGTGGAAGCCTCAAGCCTGGTCTGCTGATGCTTTGAAGAAGGAGGCAGTACTGAAAACAGCCAAATTCCTTCATCTCCGGTCTGAGGATCTCCGAACCAGTGCCTTGCATAAAGCTTTGTCCTTTTGAGATGTTGTAGTCACCATGATTCAATTCTTGGTGATAATTACAATGTGTTACCAACATGTTACTATATCACTGCTTCTTGATCTTTAACCACCACCATCCGGTCATGGGAATTCGGTGCCCCCACTATGACTGTGCTTTATTCTACCTAACACCTCCTCACTAATCACTGTCGGGCCTCTCTCATGGCTCGAGCTGTCATCCTTTATAAACTACCCCTTCATTTTATCTTATCAGAGTTCATCACGACGGTTTGCATGGTGGACCCCACATGCTCTCGCTGGCGGCAGGAATGCCCTGCTATCCATCTTACTCTCAATGTGACTCAGGCACCATTTTCGACGCCTCAGCATACCGCAACCAGCTCTGCTTAGCGCAGACCTTGGCCTTGTGTCAAGGGCGCAATCCATTGTCAATTGGGTAGAGACCTACGACCTTTGGGGTGGAAGACCAATAGCAGAAGGTCGCCAATGGCTGATCATAGGACTGTCCCTGCATGGCCCACACCCTATTGGGAGAGCGTTGGCATACTCGACTTGGGACTTCATCGGCAAGGGGTGGACTGCGGACATATATACTGTGGGTGGAATAGATGGGGAACAGGGGGAGTATCGGTTGAGGGGGATGGGGGGCGGAACTGCAGAGTAAAGGCAAGGGTCATTCGTTTAACCACAATCATTTTTTCTTTTCCGACAGGTGCAAGTTAAGCCTTCCCATGATCGATCCCGTGTTTGTACACCAACTATGCAGCTCGCTGACAGCTGGAAGCCTCGGCACTCATGTGGGCTCGGGAAGTATAGAATACCATAGTGGGAGGAAGCGCATCAGCCAGTCCTGCAAGCTCGAGAGGGCATGGTATCGGTTCGGGTGCTTGTCAATGAGGAGGGTTCTTTAGGTGTAGCCTACTTCCAGGGGTCGGGCACCCTTTTAAAAAAGGAATAAATCCTTAATCTAAAAATAAATAAAAAAACATGTTACTATATGTGACAAATGGTGACAAACCACCCTAAACCCATGAGAGTCCATCTTGGCCTCTCCACGTTAAACTGAGCCGACCAAAGGTGGAGTGAATACCGGGGACCCGAATGGGCCCTAAAAAGTTGTATTTAGTATGTCCTTAGCTACTTATATCATAACATAGCAACAAGTAACAATTCTATTTATGATAGTATGATAAGTTATAAGTCCTAATTCCACCTTTCCTACACATGCTCTCTTTTGGCAGAGTCATGTTGCGTGACAAGTGACATTCCTGTCTGCCTTAGCATATTTGAGCATAATACGTTGCATATTTGATGGACAAACCTTGGCAGGAGCTTCCCCTAGCTTCCCGGGGCCTCCTGGCTAAGTATATGTCGGCGACACCTTTGGGATTGGCTTACTCCCGCACCCTAACAGGTCAACATTGATTTCGAAACTCACGATAAGTATTCTATTAGACTCAAGTAGTGCTGTGCTTGGCCCGGCCTCAGGCCGTGAGCCAGGCCAGGCCGGGCCCAAATAGGCCAAGCCAAGCCGGGCCGCACCAAACGTTGCGCCGCCACAGGACAAACAAGGACAAATAGATTAAGGATGTGAACTGATTTTGCCAGGCGGAATTTTTACATCCTCGTCGTTGTCAACAACCCATGATGGCTGCTCCTCTTCCTCCTTCAGATGGCATAGGTATCGCTAACCTCCCCAACCAGGTATGCTTTCTTTATTGTATTTTATCTGCAATGCCTTCACACAGCTCACTGTCATCAGAGGCACAAAATTGTCGCCAAGCGTGGGGCTCATTTCACGATCATGGTTGTTGGTGAGCTGTCTCGAGTTTCAAGCGCGAAAATACCTTGTCTGAAGGTTTGCCTTATTCATAGGCGAATCTGGGTTGGGCAAGACTACTCTCATCAACACCCTCTTTTCAACCGAACTCTCACCGCCCAAAAACTACAACCGACGGCACCACAAGCAGCTTGATAAGCTGACTGAGGTAGAGATCATTAAGGCTGAGCTCGAAGAGAAGCAGTTCAAGGTCAAGCTCACTGTCATTGACACCCCCGGCTTTGGTGACTACGTCAACAACCGGGACTCCTGGATGCCCATCGTTGAGTTCATTGACGACCAGCATGAAGCATACATGCGTCAGGAACAGCAGCCTCAGAGACATGAAAAGACGGATTTGAGAGTTCATGCTTGCCTGTACTTCATTAGGCCTACGGGACACACGTAATTTTTCTTCTTGTCAAAGTCTACTGGTTTCTTACATGTCTCCACTTAGCTTGAAACCCCTCGACATTGAGATTATGAAGCGTCTCGGGACGCGGGTCAATCTCATCCCGGTTGTCGCCAAGGCCGATACCCTCACACAAAACGATCTCTACGTATTCAAGAAGCGTGTACGTAAGACTCTAGCCTCACCTCGTCTGCACTCACGCTTCCTTTGTTGTAGGTTCGTGAGGTTATCGCAGCCCAGGGTATCCGTATCTACACTCCTCCTATCGAGGAGGACGATGAGAACGCCGGCCACGCACGCGTTCTGATCGATGCTATGCCTTTCTCCATCATCGGCTCGACTGAGGACGTTAAGACCCCCGACGGTCGAACTGTCAAAGGCCGTGAGTATATCTGGGGGGTTGCCGAAGGTATTTACGTTCAATCTTTTTTTACGTTTTTTTACGTAATTACCTTTAGTTGAGAATGAGAACCACTGCGACTTCAAGAAGCTGCGGTCGCTGCTAATCCGGACGCATATGCTGGACTTGATATCTACAAGTGAGGACTCGCACTATGAGAACTACCGGCAACAGCAGATGGAGACACGCAAGTTCGGCGAGCCCAAGGTGAAGAAGCTGGATAACCCCAAGTTCAAAGAGGAGGAGGAACAACTGAGAAAACGGTTCACGGAACAGGTGAAGTCGGAGGAGACGAGATTTAGACAGTGGGAGCAGCATGTGTGTATCGTTTTTCTTTGCTTTTCGTGTTTATTCTTTTTTCTGATGCTAGTCTTCATAGCTCATTGCAGAACGTGACCGCTTGAACAAGGATCTCGAGCTTGCGCATAGTACTATCAAGCAGCTCGAGGCCGAGCTTGATAACCTTCAGGTTGGCTACGGTCGTAGCTCTGGAAGGCGATAAACAATTGACCTTTGGTAATGGGTACTGGTACTTAATGGACTGTATCTTTCTTGGCAAGGACGAGCACTATTCCCGCAACCGAAATACCGTAGTCGTCTTTCTCCTTCCTTCACTATGGATGTATACCCGCCCCTTGGAGAAAAACCGTCCACTCTTTAGTATTATTTCTTTGCTTGTTCGTGTTCCCTGAGGATAGTTTCCTCCTATGTTTCGTTGGCACTTCTTGGTCATTCCTTGAGCTTAATCATACGTACCATGAGGATATCATGACTTTGGAGTGATGTTACCACTGGGCAGCCAAAGAAAATCAAATCAAAGTTATACCGACCGGCGACGGCGCGGACGCGTCGCATCACGTGTTTCGATCACGACTAGATCTTCGTATTAACAAAAACGAGAACATCTGGGTATTGAAAACAAAAACTTCTATACGACAATCATATCTGTGGAATCGACGTCACGGGAGACATGATGGATTCTTCTGGATGCGACGGGGATCATTCGTAAGGCGTCTGTTGTTATCACGTAGTATACCCTATCTGACTGCTTCTCTGGCGCCAGAGAACTTGTTAAACACGACCTATCATATCCGATCCTTTCTCCAAATTCTCTTTGGCTCTTACCGGCATGGCGTTTAAAGAGAATGTTGATCCTACAGCTGCGATACGCGCGATTTTGGACAGTTACCCCTTCTCAGTAGGACTCTTTCGCGAATTACTTCAGAACTCGGACGATGCA
The DNA here is from genome assembly GCA_026075535.2 of Tricholoma matsutake. Lineage (NCBI taxonomy): Eukaryota > Fungi > Basidiomycota > Agaricomycetes > Agaricales > Tricholomataceae > Tricholoma > Tricholoma matsutake. Next base: position 7,116,795 of record AP026548.1, on the reverse strand, counting down.
CTAGCATCTAAGCAGGTATGAATATCGATGAAAAATTAGACGCCCTTTTTCTGAAAAATTGCAATTTAGATATTTATCTTGGACCACAGGATTCACCCGACTAGCTCCCTGTATGATCCCAAACTTGCGGGAAAGCAGGGTCCAGCCCTTCTAGCGTACAATGATGCTTCATTCAGTGACGAGGATTGGGAGGCGCTTAAAAACATCTATCGATCATCGAAAAAAACCGATACTTCGTACGTCCTAGTATCTCCACACACATCGATCCAACTCTCTGAATTCGTAATCCAGAAAAATAGGAAAGTATGGGGTCGGTTTCAGATCTTGCTACCACGTAAATTTTTGTCCCTCATTTTTGCTGGCTACACCATCTGAACTACTTTCTCCAGGTCACAGATGGTCCTCAGATTCTCTCCGGCACCTCGCTTGCCATTCTCGACCCTCTACATGAGTTTTCTTCTGAAGGCGGCGTCGAATTCGACTTTCGTCAAAGCTCCCAATATGTAGACCAATTAGCATCCTTCGATTCGTTGCTCCCTCGCTTTTCTCAAGGACCAGGCTCTATCATCCGTCTTCCTCTGCGCGCTGTGCCTGGCAATATCGGGCCCAAACCTGTTAGTCTTGCGGAGATACAACAACTGCTAATGGAGTTTATCGACAAGGAGATACGTATCACCCTGTTATTTTTGGAGAGGGTCCAGTCGATCGAAGTGCTTGAAATCGACGTTCATGGAAAATGCTCTGTTCTTGTTTTGTCAGAGGTTAGCAGGTCGCCGAAGGTAGATCAAGCTGGCAGTGCTGTATACACATGTACGGTGAAAACCAGGATCAAATCTAGTACTCCAACCACAGAACGTTGGCATATTCACCACACATCATTTCCCCAATCAGATGTAATATCTCGTCTATCGCAACGTGTGGGGTGCGATCCAAATGGTGTATTATCAACGCACAAACTCCAGCCAGACGTTGGCATTGCTACACCACTTTCGAATCTGACTCAGGAAGCATCCTCTGGTCGTTTGTACACATATCTGCCTCTTCCTCTCCCGACCGGTTTCCCGGTACACATTCACAGCCTCTTTGCGCTTTCTCAATCTAGACAAAATCTCCGAAACCATGAAGAGAGAGGCATTGTGCGTGGGTCTGCTGACAGGTGAATTGGTTTGGTCATCTCTAGCGATCTTTCCATAACCAATCATTTTTCTTCAGTATACTTGTAGAATGGAATCAGTTACTATTCGATGTTTATATTCCACAGGCATGGATGTCCTTCTTAACTACGCTTGTTAAGAACGACCATCTTTCCGACATATTCAGGGTATGGCCACCGGCTCAAGGGAATCAAAACGGAGATGCGGGTTACTGGAAAGACTTACCCGCGAAATTGCTCGAATGTATCATCAAAGCTCGTGCTTGTCTCTGGCCCGTTGTAGCGCCACATAATGAACTCCCTTGTGAATGGCTCGATCATCAATCAGTTGTTGTTGCAGCTCGAGAAAAGCCCGATTTGGAAATTCTTCAGGCGCTGGCGACATTTGGTTGCAAGATTACCCGCGTTCCTACCTACATCTACGAGTTACTCGGTGATCGTGTGGTCAGATTGACTCCGAAGGTGGCACATGATATTCTGCTGGTCAGTTCCCTGTTCAAATAACGCTTTACTTTAATCTTATGATGTATGTATGTTCAGCAACATGTTCCGAAGCTCGAGCTTCACTCGAATTCTCCTAACTTACCAGTCATCACTCAGTATCTCATCTCTGATGGTGACCTCAGTAACCTCGTTGGCGTGCCGCTCGTCCTCCTCGCAAATGGCCGACGGATCTCGCCTGATTGGAGCGGGTCATCAAAAATTTACACCATGTTCGAGAAGAACGAATCTGAGATATTCGGTGCATGTGATGATGAGTCGATCGCTCTTCATTTACTTGATGAATCTCTCGCAACAATTCTGAGGACTCGTGGACCTACTGTTCTCAATGTACGACCTCTCAACCCCGAAACCATTGTTCGCTATCTGAAAACGGATCACAACCCCCTCGGCCTGGAATCAGAGATGAATAGTGTTAGCTATGATACGGTCGAATGGCTATCAAAGTTTTGGACGTGGATGCACACTTGGCACTTGAAGGATCAGCTTTATCCACGGATCAGCGAGCTCCACCTGCTTCCTGCTGTGAATGGATTGAGGAAAACCAGCTCTTCAATCTACACAAAGCTCGGTGTGCATCCGAGGTTGACTTCCGCCTTCACCATGCTAGGGATTTCATTCTTCAATCCCGATTTCTCTGCTCTAGTTCAGAAAGTTGTGGGTTCATTTAGGCGACTCAATGATCTCAGTGACATATCAGTTTTGTTGGATGCGCTCGACTTCGACCACATCAGTACGGTGCGACTTGGTCAAGGGGCTGCCCACACACTTTTGAGACATTTCGATCACTCTAGCAATAATCTTCTTACTTTCGAACGACAACAAAAGCTGAAGAAGATACCCATTTTTCCATTGTTACAAACAGGGTCACGACACCCGACCATTGTCTGGGGAAGCATTCCTGATGGGACCCAAGTCAGAAGTGTCATCATGGAAAGTCTCTGGATATTACCTGTGGTACATGGCACTGTCTTCCTTGATGGGTCACTGGCCGGATCATCTTTTCTCAATGTCTTGAATAACCCATATGTACCTTTGTCTGTATACGCCATTCTTCTGTTGGCCTTGGAACACTTTGCCTCACAGTCAGTCCAGACCAAGGTCGCGTTTGTGGAGTACATGGCGGAACCTAGAAACAGTATTCCTCCCGATGTGCTACACGTTCTAAGCCAAAAACGTTTCGTACTCGTGACAGATGGAAGTTCGCAGGCTCCAGAGCATGTCATCGATCCTCAGTCCGATATCGCGCCCCTCTTCCTTCCACACGATAATCGGTTTCCTCAGATGGCAGATGACCAAGATCAGCTCATCAAAGGTCTGCATCTCCTTCGCGTAATGCAGGGCACTCTTACTGCCAACATCGTGATGGAGCGAATCCGGTTCATCTCTTCTGCAACTCCCCACGATGGGCCTGATATCATTGCGCTGTCCCGTCGACTCCTTGAACTTCTGTGTACCTCAGGATTTAACTGTGCTGGTTTGAGAATCGATCACAAACTCAAATGGCTTCCTACGAAGAGAGGTCTGCTTGATGCAGAGAGTTGTCGCGACAAAAACCAAAGCGAGCTTTTTGATCAAGTTCTTGCAGCGGTCGAACCTGGGATTGTGATTTCCCATTCGCTGAAAGTTGCGTTGGGTTGGGATAAACCTTTGCGCTTCCAGGTTCTGACTGACCAGCTATTGAGAGTACTTAATCTCCCATGTGGCGAAGCATGTAAAAGGATTTGGATCCTGATCAAGGAGCTCAGCCGGCGTGACCTCCTTGAGGATGACTTCCATTATCTGCGCAAAATCATTGCGGATAAGCCATGGATCCCTGTTTCTGGCGAGAAATTGGCTGATACGTTACATGCCGTGTTTTCTGGTGCATCACCCAGTGTGGGGTTCTACGATATTTCTTTCCTTTCTTTCGGTCAAGCACAGCAAAGAGAATTCTTGTCACGCATGGGATGCCCCGAGAAGTACGATCATATCGTTTTTCTTCCTTGTGTTGTCTAACTAGTTTTAGGCCTCTGCTATCTACGATTATCCAAGACTTGAAAGCACTCCAAAAAAAAACACCGACGAATGCAATCGCACGGAAGGCCATTCTTCTCTTGAAACTGCTGCCTCCTGATCTTAGCGAAGAACAATGCAGGGAGGTTTTGGTCCCCGATTCAGAAAACCATCTTCTTTCTATTGATTCCGTTCGCTATAACGACATTGGTGTTGAGCCCTGTCCGACCTCAAACGATGTCCACATTGCTCATCCCGCGCTAAATGGGGACCTCGCCACAATGCTCCACATCAAACCCTTTGGTTTGCAGTTTGCGATATTCAATGATATGGGGGAGAAGTTGATCACTACAATTCGTAATAAGCTGAAAGATTACACAGCGAAACAGCTTTTGACCGAGTTTGTTGCCAATGCTGCTGATGCTGGAGCAACCGAGCTTTGTATTCTCATCGATGAGTACCCAAACTCAGGGGAGAAAAATATGTCTCGTGCGATGGATAAGTTCCAAGCATGCCCTTCACTTGTCATCTACAATAACGGTACATTCAGCGAAAATGACTTCGCTGCAATTTGCAACATTGGTGTTGGTAGCAAGCAAGAAAGGAATGACAGTATCGGTCAGTTTGGATATGGCGCCCTGACCATGTTTCACTTTTCGGAGGTCAGTTGCGCTTAAGTTTTTGTGGTTTAGGGAATGTGACTTCACTTTCATTAGGTGGTCACAATTGTGTCTGGTGATTGGGTGGTTTTCTTGAACCCTTCGCAAGACCCACTTGGACACCATGCTGTACGGTATACTTTGGATCATATGAACAGGCAAGTAACCTCCGTGTATAACCTGATGCTTATACACCTGTGATATTTCGACAATAGGTATTACCCCGATCAGCTCGCCTCCCTGAATGGCTTCTTTCAATTCACGCAGTCATCCTCGGTATATAATGGGGTCGGTCATGACCCCACATGCTATCTGACTGATGCTAATTTTGTGATAGACTATTTTCAGACTTCCACTAAGAAACCCGTCGCATATTTGCGGGAACTCTATCTCAAAGAACACATGGATGGCAAGGACGATAGAAGATGATGTTGTCCGCCCTTTCCTGCAGGCGGCTCATGAGTTTCTACTCTTCACGAAACTCCAGGTCATCAAGTTTCTACATCGTGATACGGTGGGTACTACTTCAAAGGAACAGATAATTTCTGCAAATCGCCAGGGCAAACATGTAGATGGTAGATATTGCTCCAAGATTGTGGAAATCTCCCTTCCACAAGCTGCTTCCGTTAAAATTCAGAAGTGGAATGTCGTGTCGACAGCGGTCTCCCGAGAGGAGTTCTCTGATCATTCCTCAATATCCGAGGCATATCGGTTGCGGTCACCGATCGTCACTGGACTTGCTGCAAGGCTAGATTCACCGGATCTTACTCCCAGAGGAGAGTTTAAGTTTTTCTCCACGCTGCCACTTCCTGTATCGATTGCCTTGCCTGTCCATATCACGGCACCATTCATCTTGTCGTCGGACAGGAGACAGATCAGATTCGATGTGTATGACACTGTGGAGTCAAAGTACAACCAATGGCTTCTAGAGTCTGTGATTCCACCATTGTATAATTTTCTCCTAGCTACCTTACTTAGCCATGCCGGTCACAACAAATTGTGGTGGCCTGGACATGTGGAAGAGGGATCGGTCTCCAAGATTCTTGTTTCATCATTCTATCAAGTGCATCTCCGTGGGACGGAATTTCGTGTCTTCCTTCCTAAATATGCTATGCAGCCTGTGCGCCCGCTGCTTCCCAAAGAGGCTATCATCTTGGACCCTGGATCCCCAATTGTGTTAAAAAAGGTCCTCAAAATTCTGAAGCCTCATCGATTGATCTCTCTCCCTGCCCGATTTCGCTGGAGAGCACTACAAAACACGATGATTGAACCAGTGACGCCCCTCTTTATCAAGAGTGAGGTACTTCGGTATTCTGGTAACTTAGCAGCCCAACTGACATGGGAGGAGCTGCACGAGTTCCTCGTCTTCATATTCAAGAACGATGTGAGGAATCTGATAGATCTACCTTTGCTACCTCTGGCAGATGGCACATTTGGGATGTTCAAGGAAAGGTCGTGCAATGCTGCGATGTACTTTGTCTGGGAACCTCGACAAAGCAGTGACCCTCTTTTCCTCCAAAACCACCTGGTGCATCCTGAATTCCACGATATTGTTAATCTGGACCTTAACCTCAACATTAGACCGTTGACCGTGCCCGATATTCAACAATTGATCCAAGAGATTGTACCCCAAGGAGATGAACGGAGTGAAGTTAAGCAATCCGAACAAGAATGGATTGACAGGTTTTGGTCTGAATATCCCTTTTTGGATTTGGACGACAACTGTCGTTTGGATTGCATCTCCTCCTTCCCGTTCGTGCAAACCGTGCAACAAGGAAGATATGTGTCGATTTCTCGGTGCAGGGACCAATCTCTTATCCTCAGTTCTTTCGGCCAGGATTTGAGGCTGTGGAAATGCCTGGCTGAGCTCGGGCTGACGGTGGTGGATCGATATTCAGAAAACCTCCCTCCAGCTCTTCGAAAGATTCTCCAGTCGACTGATCGTGGATTTTCCGAGTTTCAGTTTAACGATGTGCTTTCAACACTGAAATCATCCACTGGATTGTCGATTGCGCAGCGCTTTCAGCATTTGAACACTGATGACCATGGGTTCATTGCGAGATGGGCACGCTTACAGATTTCCAAGACCCCGCCCGATGAACTGCTACCAATAGCTCGATGTCTTCCTATCTGGCCATCCATTCATCTGGATGAATTACTATTTCTTCCTGCAACAGATGTTGCCATGCTTCCTGTCGATGTCACCGCCAATATGGTGAAGCCCTTCATCAAAACACCCGTCACTCAATTCTCTGTGAATCTGAAGCACCTTAACGTAGATCCCATGACCTGGCCTGACTTCTTCAACACGCTTTATTTTCCTAATGGCAAACTTCCTTCTTTGGATATCCAGAAATACCACACACTGTTAAAAACGGTGTTGAATTGTAGGGATATTTCGTGGGTTCTTGTTCCAAATTCCAATGGCATGATGTGTCGCTCGGACACCCTATATGCGCGCAATCCGTTGTTTCTCGCAGCCTTCGGATATGTTTCTGAACGCCTCGTTGCGACAGCTGTTCGTGATCTTGAGCCTCGCTTGATAGAGAAATTCGGGCTCAAGTGTGAGAGCCAACTGGATCTAGAGATGTTCAGAGAATGTGCCAGTGCCATCGATGTCTTGGGTGGTTTATCAACAGTCAGGGTTGAGCGTGCGAAGGTCATTTTCCAGACTTACTGTCATGATCTGCCACCACGCGTTGCTTTCGAGCTCCCGTTGCGGGAATGGGATAGCTTGAAGTTCATTCCACGGATTACTAGAAGACTTCGGAGGGGCTATACAGATGTGTCGGCCTATGTCCGGAATCGGGATCTTCCTGATGTAGTCGCTCCAAAGAATATCGTCCTTCCTAAATATGAAGCAATTGCCTGGACCCAACGAGTGCTCTCTGCTGCTGATCCATCCCAGTGTAGAATGATGACCGTTAACCCGAGTTTTGGATGTCCCACCGTTCAGGAAGTTGTTGGTCCATTTATCTGACTGTTTGCAAACCGTGGCGGCTGACTAGTATTGTGTTTCTTTCCACCATTCAGGTGCAACATCTCTGTATATTGGTGAATGAATTGTCTAGGGATTTCCCTGGAAACCCAGCTGTCTTAGAAGATCTGCAGAAGACATACATGTGGCTTGACCAAAGCTCAGATGCTTGTACGCCTATGATCCAGTACCGTGCCCAAAAGCTTTTCTTGAATGTCGCTGACCCTAAAACAATGATCTGGGAGTGGCACTCCGCTAATGACTTGCTGTTAGGGGCCAAGAGGACCATAGGCAACTTTCATCCTGTTCAGACGTTCCTGTTATCGTTCAAAAACCTCCTTATAGTTTCTGGGGTGAAGCAACTCACAGACGCAACACTGCCCGAGAGAACATCCGTCAGTGGTCCGGAATTATCCCTGGAATCGATGCGCTCAGTTTTCTGCTCGATGCGCGAACAACGTCAACTTACAGATGTAGTATTTATTCCCGACACAGAGGATAGCGAGATTTGTGCACATCGCGCCTATCTGGCGACGTGCAGCGATTATTTCAACCATTTATTCACTGGCCCGTATAAAGAAGCTCTGACGGCCTCTAACGACTCTCCTGTCGAGGTTCGTGTGGGTCATTCAAGTAGATGTGTGGAAATAGTACTTGGTGAGTCTCATCCCTCACTATGGACCAAAAGTAATCGGAACTGATGCCACATTGTTTCGAAGATTATCTGTACAAGGGCGTTGATATGATCCCAGCGGATCTACTGGATCTTCTCGAAGTCATGGAACTATCCAACTATTGGTGCATTGCAAGTTTGCACAAGACCGTTCAGTACGATATCATCCGGCTCGTCGATCCCCAGACTATCGCCATAAGTCAGATACTTTCCCTCGCAAAAACCAATTCGGGAGCTAACTATTCTACAGTTGAGACACGAGCTGAACGTGCAGCAGCCTCCGATGTTGTCGAGAGTTGTAAGAAATACAGGGAAAACAATCGCACCATAATGGAACACGTAGTTAATCATAAAGACGGCGATTAATTAATATAGGCATTCGCATGTATTTCTCCAATTCTTAACAAGGCGATACTTTCCAAGATAAAGCGCAAAGCTTTCATCTACCCGTCATTGAATTTTTGAGCACTATGCGCTTGTCTTATCTATTGGAGTTGACACTTCGTTTGCTGAGGTGTAATGGTAAGGGACGGTTGGCCTGACGATGAAGGATGCTGCGCTAAGCTAAGTCTATATTGGAGCTGCGGAGCATTGAGCATAAGACTCGAGAACTCAGCGCTCAGCAGTCGTAATCGTCACACCTTACTCATGTACATACCATAAGCAGACATATTTTGATGGGTTCCAGGGAAACCTGTTCGCCAACTCTGGGCTGGTCAGGACAATTAGCATCAGACATCTTTATCGTCAAGCATTGTTGTCTTTGCTCACCCGGGCTCGAGCAGCTGCCACTTTTCGCACTCTTCGCGGTCGGGCCATAGACATTTTGAAAAATTTGGCCGGTTTTTATCGGCACTCGCCTCAGGCATTTGTGTGAACGTTCAGGGTTCCTGGTGTGACCCGTATCAAGTCCCCACGCCTACCCGTAACGACGAGACAAGATCATTCAGCTTTTGAAACTCTGAACCTGAGCCACAGGCCTTCGAAAGCCGTTGAGATGGCTACACCAAGCTTGGCTTTTCTGGGCTTGGCCTCGGCCAGCTGAGCCGTGCACATCACTATGGATGATGCGGTAGTATTTTGCTCATGGTGCGATTTTCAACAGATCGAGTGGAAAAGATATTGAAGAGATGCCAGAAGTGATGGTCGGGAGGAAGATCCATGAAAGAGTTGTTGAAGAGTCAGCTCCACTTGGTTGATCTCTTTCGGTGAAGCAGTCGTTCTTGTAGATACACCAGGATGGAAGAAGTGAGGGAATGCACGTGAGAGCGCACCGCACATGATCACGTGCAGTTTTTGTGAAACATGCAAACGGCAGTAATAGGACCCCGGATAAGAGGGACCCAACCCAATCCGGACAGTTTTTGGAAAGTTTTTGGCGGTCCAGGGTTCCGATCCGGACAAAATGAGGTCAAATTGGGAGTACACCCGTTATGGATATCCGGACGAGATGGTTGTCCATATGTAAGGCCATATCCATGTCAGGACACAGTGCAATTGTGAGAAGTAATTAAAGCGCCGAGGTCCAATCACCATACTGTCGGCAAGTTGTCGGGTTCGAATTTCTTACCCTTTTTTTCGCGTTGTGTACTGTTTGTGCTGTTGGAGGCCGTCACTCGTCGCAACGATATTTTGATGATTCTCTTGCTTGTCGGAAGTCAAAACCGGCGGGAATTACAGAAAGCACGGCTCGATCACAGAGTCCTCGAGTCAACGCAGTGTCATACATCGTTGCTTTAAGTACTATTCATGATCATGTATATGAATAGGTATATTACCTAGCAGTCAGCCGACATGCCGACAGACTTTTCGCCGACTTACTTGGTTCCAATCCGGACAAATTTGCGAAAATTTGAAACTGCCTTGGTGGGTATTATCCAGGGTCCTGCAGTAATGGCCAAGCGTTCGCGGTCATGGTCAATCCCACTACCATGATGTCCTCAAAGGCTGAGACCACCACATTTGGTATAGCTAGTGATCCACTTCCTACCACCACCTGTATCAATGAAGTGGAATATGAGGGATGGATTGTTGTTGAGGCAGACTCGAACCCCCTAACGCTCGTATTTATGTTTGTGCCTGTTGTGCGTTATGTGTGGCAGTGCCGGAGCTGCACTCATTTTCCATGAATTTTTCTATGATCGCAATACGAATACGCAGACTAACAGAGCTCCTATTACGGGACTATGTATGGAGAGGCAGAGTCGTCGGCAGAGAGCTATTGCGGCCAGCAGTCAAGTGGCTTGTGGGTGAGGGTATCCATCTTCCTCGGGAAACAGAACTTGGCGTTCACTGACAACAACCCTTAATGAAATAAAATGGCGTGTGCGTAAACCGAGGGTAATAAAGTTGCGGTCTTTGAAAATGTGCGTTACCAGCGTTAATCCGCCTCGCGAGTCTGCAAGGCCATTTCCGTATGCCGGTGGGCTTACCGTATTGGGAGCAGGCCTCTATAGCACCCGTAGTCAGTTATATTTCCTCTTCATACTAGTGTTGTATGTGCCAGCAAGCTTCGCGCCATGTTTCAATTTGATCGACAGAGCAAGACAGGACTTGCGTATGTAATAATTTGGGGTACAAATTGAAATTGAACCCGCTAACTTCGTTTCTGTTATTAACCTCCACGATGTCTCGTATACGTAGTCTTAGGCCTGGTTTTTACGGAAAAGGCTCCGTCGAAGTCTCCCAACCAGTACAGGGCGAGGGCGTTATTCGCAGATGTGCTTTTACCGCTGACACTTTGGTTACACAACCAATCGAGGGCGTTGATACTGTCTTCGACATCTTGTCCCATGCTGCCAACCGTCACGGAACTAGGAATGCTCTTGGATGGCGAGACATTCTCGAAGTCGTTGAGGAGGTGAAAGAGGTGAAAAAAGTCGTCGATGGCAAAGAAATTACGGAGAAAAAGACATGGAAGTATTTCCGTTTGAGCGACTACAAATTCCTCAGCTTCGTCGAGGTCAAAGAGGTCGTCTCCGAAATAGCTCGTGCGATGTTACACCTTGGAATCTCCACTGACGATGTCTTCAACGTCTACGCTCAGACAAGGTGTGTCTTGTTCCCCTCTGTCTTATTCTCCCGATTTACGCCATAACATGTCAGTCCAAATTGGCAATTAATAGCTCATGCCTGTTCCTCAATCTCAACCCCTATCGCAACCGCTTACGACACCCTCGGCGAAGACGGTCTCACCCATTCACTCAATGAGCCCAGTTGCATAGGTCTCTTCACGAATGCCGAACTTCTTTCCACTGTATTGAAAGTCCTCCCGAATGCACCTTCCATCAAGTACATCGTGTACGATGGCTATGCGAAACAATCTCTCCTCGATAACCTCCGCAGCAATCGCGATATCAAGGTGTTCAGCATCGCAGAACTGCGGGAGCTTGGCAAGGACAAGCCCGCAGAACCTCTCGAGGCACGCCGGCCTAAAGCCGACACCATGGCATGCATCATGTATACCAGTGGCAGCACCGGTAATCCTAAGGGTGTCTGTATCACTCATCGCAACCTCGTTGCCTCTGTGGCCGCAGTGTACACCCTCCTCGGCCATCACCTGAGCTATGATGACAGCTATCTGGCGTACTTACCTCTCGCACACGTGCTCGAGTACATCGTCGAGCTGATCATTATGTTTGTTGGCATGCCCTCCGGTTACGGGCGCGTGAAGACGTTGACAGATGCTTCCGTGCGGGGTTGTAAGGGCGATATGAATGCTTTCAGGCCTTCTATCATGGTCGGCGTCCCTGCTGTGTGGGAGACCATCCGCAAGAGCATCATCAGCAAGGTGAATAGCGGCGGAACGATCAAGAAGAGCATGTTCAGTGGTGCTATAGCGGTCAAGAAGCACAATACCCCTATTCTGAGTCAACTTGCAGACGCTGCCGTCTTCAGCGGTGTTCGTGCTGCCACCGGCGGACGCTTGCGCATCGCACTGAGTGGTGGTGCAGCTATCAGCCGCGAGACGCAGGAGTTCTTGAACATTGCATTGGTAACTATCCTGCAAGGTATGTGGTATCCTCTTTGTGTTACTAGTTAACGTAATGACGTATTATTGTAGGCTACGGTATGACAGAGTCTTGCGGAATGTGTGCTATCATGCCACCTGAGCTTTTGCGATACGACTCTGTTGGGCTCCCTGTGCCCTCGATTGAGATCAAACTCTTCGATGTAAAGGAAGCAGGGTATTTATCGACGAACAACCCACCCCAGGGCGAGGTCTGCATTCGGGGCCCGTCGGTCACCAAAGGATACTTTAAGCGTCCGGACCTGAACGAGGATGAGAATATCTTCACAAAGGACGGATGGATGAGAACGGGAGATGTTGGACAGTGGAACTCGGATGGCACGCTATCGCTGATTGATCGGGTGAAGAATCTCATCAAGTTGCAAAACGGAGAAGTACGCTATTGTTGTTGTTTTCGTCCTATCCAAGCATTGCTGAACTGTTGCACCGCAGTACATCGCCCTCGAACGCCTGGAGTCCATTTACAAAGCGTGCAATCTTGTCGGCAACATCTGTGTGCACGCTAGCCCAGACGCCACGCAGCCCCTTGCCATTGTCATACCCCATGAGCAGCACCTACGACACGCCATCGGGAATGGTGGCAGTTCTGCAAGCATCGGCGACCTGTGTCAGGACCAGAAAATCCAGGAACTGATCCTAAAGGAGTGCAATGCCCTGGGCAGGAAGAACGGGTTCAAAGCTCAGGAGCTGCTCCAGGCTGTGATTCTCACTCCGGATGAGTGGACACCGGAAAGTGGGCTTGTCACAGCGGCGCAGAAAATACAGAGAGCGAAGATTGCCAAGACCTTTGGGAAGGAGATCAAGGTATGTCGTTTGGTTCTTCGAAGTCGGTCGGGTTTTCTGACGCAGTGTGGTGCTTGCAGGAAATCTATGGTCGTCGCTGAACAACCTCCGAGTCAGTGCAGGGACAAACCATTGGATATCCACTGCACTGACCTCTTTCTATCCGTTATCGTAGCCCCACCGGATGATTGTATGATCTACATACTTACTTCCTCTCCAGCATAAATACTTTTTATATGGCTTCCGCTAGACTTTCTATCCACTTTTGTATCCGAGAGAATTTCAATATTGGGATATACTTGATAGTGCACAAGATCCCGGTTTCTTCTCTGATTCATTCTACATTGGGCAGGTGAGTACTTGATAGAAACGCTCACTAGGACACTCGGTGTACGAACAAAAGGAAATCGATGATCGATGATTTATTCAAACGTTCATACCAGGCGAGTTTTCGTAGCAAGATTGACAGCCAAATCACAAATCAAAGGCATCACTCTTCCACCCCTCTCTCCTCATCTCCTCCTCCCTCTTCACTTCCACACTTCTCTTAAAGCCCTCCACCTTCTTCTGCCCCTCTCTAACAACCCCCTTTGCCTGCTGCTTCACTCTCGCTGCCCGCTCCCGCACATCCCTTCCCCCATCGCCCTGACCCACTTCTTCAATCACAGGCACATCCATGCCCCCAGTCGCATCGCGTATGGCCTCTCTCACTCTCTTGCCCAATGGCTCCGCCCCAATGGCAAGCGGACCATGTTTCTCCCCGCTCAACACCTGCGGCTCCGCACCGACAGCAAAAATCACCTCTCCTTTCTTCACCTTCCTCTCGCCCTCCTCTTCCTCGCCCTCTTCCTCACCACCCACCCGCTGCTCAAGTACTACCCCCGTCCCCGTCGCGCGCCACCCCACCTCCCTCCCCTCTCCCGCCCTCCTCTTCCTAAAGCGTCCTACCTCACTCCACACAGCAGCAAATAGCGCCGCTCCCCTCCCCACACCCGTATCTTCGAACACCTCCCGCCTCCTCCCCACATCCCACGCCACGCCATCCACCCACTCCACCATACCCCTCACCTGCCCCTCCAACGCTCTCTCAAAAGCCTCCCTCAACCTCCTCACGAATATGGGACGGAACATGGTCAAGAGCACACCGTGGTTGCTTTCTCGCACCTCCATTTTCGCTTCGGGGCTGATTTGCACCTTGACTGTCTCAACTACGTAGAAGTGCCCTAGTGCCTCACGCGAACCGGGGCCGGTGGTAGTGTGTGGGATCAGCCGGACCTGCAACTCGAGGGTAATGGAGTTTTCAGGGAGAGTGAGCGCAAGGAGGCCAGTGAGCTCTGTGGGTGCGGGGGAGAGCATAGACGCGGCGAGGTCCCTGTAGTAGAATGAGACGTCGCGGAAGGCGAGTTGCACACCCTCCAGCTTGATACGGGTGAGTGTGCCGATGGCAGTGCGGGAACGCATGGGATGGGTGTCGGTAGCAGGGGTGGTCTTGATGTCGACATCTGTGATATTTCGGATGAAGACGTGCGAGGGGTGGAGCTTGAGCGACGAGATGTCGAGGTTCTCGAGGACAAACTCGATCTCGGAGTCTTTATATTCGACCCTGTAGCGTGATACTTTGTCCAGTTTACGGGATCATTGTAAAAATAGAAGTATATGCACCTCGGGATGGGCAAGCTCTCCAATTTGTTCACAAATTGCGGGAGATATACCCTGAACAAATCCTGCCAGAACCATGTCGCTCTCTCCACCAGGGTTCCGAAGCTGATCTCGACCTCTCTTCCTGCGTCTACAAGCCCTCTCTCCAAATCCGCCGCAAAGCGGGCATGCGCCGCTCTCACGCGCCCCAGATCCTCGTCTTCCTTTAGCCCGTCTATGACTTTCTTCAGCTCGGCCTTGAACTCTTCCACTGCCCCTTTCCACTTGGAATCCTTCTCCATGAGCAACTTCCAGCGTGCGCACAATACCTCCCAGGTCTCCTTACTCGCATCAGAGCGCGCATATCCCTCCGTGATCAAATTTGCCTTGGCATAGTCAAAGAAGTTATCGAACCACGTTCGTAAATCGTAGTCCTTCCCGATGGCTGCGACGCAAGCTTGCGCGGCATTGAAGACGGAATCGAGGGGGGTGCGGGCGACGCGCTCGAGCAGGGTCTTGAAAATGCGCAAAGCCTCGGGGACGTGCTGTTCGGGTGTGGGGTCGTTGATGAGGGAAGCGAGAGAGAATTCTTGAGCGGCAGAGGCAGTGTTGAGAGACTGAGTGAGGCGTGTTTGAAGGATTGTTACAATAGTGGTGATGGCGTCGCGGTATTTTGGATCGGACTGGGTGCGATCGCAAAACTTTTAAAAGAGAAATTAGGTGAAGGACAAGTGTAAAAAATAAAAAAAATGAAAGGAAGTAAGTACCTTGAGAAAAGCATCGTAAAGGCGGTTTTTTGTGTTATCGGCCGTTTCTTTCACGGTTGCAGTAGCAGAACGAGTGGCATCGATGACGGTATCTCCTGCTGTTTTGACGGTATCCAAGCCATGTTCCCACTTGAGCTTGACATCGGCTTGCTCTTCCATTACGCGATCCTTGCTCCTACCTGTGATGGGTGTTCTCTTTCCCTTTTGAACACCTCTCTCGATCTCACGCAAGCTCTTCTTTGCGAGGCCGGCACTAGCCTCCAAGAGCTCGGCAGCATCTGCGAGAGATAGACGAGTGAAAGAAGCAAAGTCTGTGAAAAGTGAAGAAGATTCTGAAGAAATAGAAGACCAGATAATAGAGAGGAGAGCGTGGAGAGCTACACGGATAGACTGAATGTCTGCAGTGGCAGAGGCCTCTGCAGCAGTTGCGACTGTGCGATTGTAGTCACCTTCTGTCAAGTGCCAGATGGCTTCTTGGAGAATGTTGTCAGAATTTTTGTTGGCAATGAGCAAGTTGTAAGCATTAAGAATTTCGCGGATCCGTTGAGCTAGAATGCGACCTTGAGAAGAAAGATTGGCAATTGGAAGACGAGTGAAAGCGTCTTTGTCGAGCCAGTCAATGAAAAGGACTAACTGTTGAGTAGAAGGAAGTTTTGCAGAGTCGAGAGCAGCAATGATGGAAGTTGCCTTGTCCATTGTTTTAAAAGTCTTGCATTCGGCTCTGACATTTTATACAAAGAACAACGCGAGACATATCGTCATAAATGACGTTGTGTATTAAAAATTATTACAAATGCATGTAATTAATTCTTTACCTACAAAAATGTTATCCCCTTCATCAGTTTCTTTATCGACCGAGCACAAATTTCAAGTACTTACCCTCCAGCTACCGGTGCTCCACTGCTGGGGTCGCTGTTTGGGTTACTGTTGGGAACAGCGTTCAAGTTGGTCGTGGTCAAGTTGTCGCCGTTCAAGTTGTTGCCGCCGTTCAAGTTGCCGGCTTTCAACTTGGAAGAGAACTTGTGCTTCTTGACCTTCTTGGGCTTCCCATTGGCATCAGCGTTCAAGTCGGCGCTACCACTGCTAGAAGTGTTATGGTGGCGGTGGTGGTGGACCTTCTTGGTCTTCTGTTTCTTTTTTTTGTTCTTAGGCTTTGTCGTTGTCGTGTCGTTGAGAGACTGAGACTGAGGATCCCTGGAAAAGAAAATGGTTGCGCGTTAATTGTGTTACAAAATGAAGCAGGCAAAAGACATTAAGACCTTCGCTGCATATACAGGTCGTCCGCCGTGAAATCACGCTGCTGGAGTTCAGAAATGATTAAATCTGCAATCTCCCGCGCAATCAAACTGTTTGAGTCCATAGACGGGGCTGTCATTGGCCGGGCGATGATGGCGGGTGCTGCCATCAGAGAAAGCAAAGCTAAGGCAAAAGAAGCGCGCATGTTGCAATAATACAGGACTTTGAGCGAAGAATAGATTGGAGTTCGTACAACGAGACTCGACGAGGGTGAATTGAATGAGAACTAGACCAGCTGTTTCTGAGGAAACCATAATCCCCTGGGTGGCACTTCTTATACCTATCCGTTTTCGCCCAACATCCATACTAGGAATTTCCAATCGTCGATGAAACAATCATGATATGTATATAGCCATCAGACAACTCTCTTTCCAACACAATATTAACCCGGGAAGCCGCATCATTACATTCGGCATGCCGAGTGATAAAGGCACTTGAGTGCCGAATCTCTATACATATCAACTTAAGGGCCCCGTAAGTGAAAAGTATAGTTATCGCGGGATACCAAGCTGTGCCAAAACATAGCCTCGTGAATGATGAGGCATCGATGAGGCAGATGCGCCACTCGTGGCGGTCTATGGAAGTGCGGCGCATTCGTTGGATCATTGAGCAGCAAATGGGCCAATGGCCCCCGCCCACTGGCATACCAAGTTGAATCTTAGGCTCACACGCTAGATAAAATTTCCCTAGTACTCATTGCAAACAAACATGAGGGTTCCCCAACAACGAGTTCATTAGTGTTTTTTTTTGACAAGCGAGGTGCCAGTCTTCGCCGGAAAAGATAATAGAAGAATTTGGATAGCGTCTAGTTTGCAGCTTTGATGGAATCGAGAATTTCTGTGCAGGACTGCGTGGCTGGCATTTTTTGGTGGCACTAGGAGTATTCATGATCAATGTTGGCCTACGGGTGTCTCCATCCTTGACGAGCAGCCAAATCTCGCTCAATATTTTATCTTATCTACTGATCTCAAACTGATCTGTGTGATATTTCGGCCGATGACAAACGATGTGTTTGGCAGACCTTAGTAATATTATCAATCAGATCGACTGATATATTAGGTCAGCTACCGCATGACTCCGCATCATGGAGCAACATCAGTTTGGAGCAGAAGGCGCAGTCCAAAAAGATGAAAGCGCCGAGGCTTGGGGCCTCACATCAGGCTTAATATTTTGTGGTGCTGAAAGATGCTGAATTTTGCAGCTGAAACAGTGATGTATTTTGAGCCCCTGGTATGATACTGCCTCGTTTTAAATTAGCCTCGTTCAAAATTAACCTCTTTCAAATTAAGTATGTAAAATTGAGCTATGTAACAACTGCTGTAGGCTCAACTTATTACCGTGCCCAAAACCAAACATGGCAATTACGTGACAGAACACAACAAAGCGGCGCCATATACATAATCGTTCAAAACATAAACGGAGGATTTTACATGGTGCGACGGAAGATGCATTACGAACGTTCTGAAAAAAGGAACACGGCTATGTGAAAATAAGAGAGGACCTAGCCTGACGACATTGTTATGAACTTAGAACTGGGCCAACGGAGACAGATTAGAGGGTGAACAGCATGAACAGGGTTGATTTCAGCCCGACTCTGGGACATACATTGGTCATCCAACCAGGTGTATGGAGATCAATTCCCTATCACGAAGCTAACGTCGCCTATGAAGACACGTGGAGTTGCGATTATACTCACTTCGGACGGTGACTTCGTGTGCTACGAGTACGCGTTCTTCCATCCTGGCTTTGCATCACTAACCTCCAGAGTAATATAGTGCCGGAGCAACCAATAACACAGGTCAGTATAAATATTGCTGCTCAGGCTGCCGTGCACAACAGGACGGCGCGATGGTTTCGCAAATCGCCAAGCCCATGATATCTGGTACTGAACCAGCAGCCTGGCAGCAGGGGGACTCGACAGATCCAAGTTGATGAATGTTCCAACTTCCTGTAACTCTCCAGTCATGGACGCCAGTGGTAACCGCCAGTAAGTAAGGTAGACAAGCAGTGTACAAGCGCGTCAAAGATTGTCAGAAGAAGAAAGTGAAAGACTTGATTCAAATTGAGTCCTGAAGACGTCGCGTGCTGATAGAGGTGGCACGTGACACAGCGCTTGAACAGAGCTTATCCTGCAGATTGCCTCCAGCTGCAGCAAATGACAATAGGCTTCAGTCTCGTGAATTGAGGCGATTAATCATACACAGTAGTGGCGTTACCTGGCGTAGTGAGAAACTGGCAGAGGATCACAGCCCACGTAGGATACACAGTCGAAGTTGGTCGAAGTCTCAATGGGCAATTAATCTGGTCGCGAAGTCGGCACTGCCAAAATCTCGTGCAGGAATGGTTACATAAAGGGTGGAGACCAAAAAGCGGGGGAAATTACTGGAACAAAAGAGGAGCCAGCAGGTGGGATGGATGCTTAATATGTATTTGATATGTACATTCATGTCTGAATGCATAGAATAGCATGAATATTTAGTTCGCTTGAAGAATCACGCCATAGTCACTAGCATTGACCTTCAAAGATCTCGCCGGGAGGGCAAAACCAAGCTTTTTCCATAGTTGCAGCAATATGTCTCTCGTGCGCCAATAGGTTATGTTTATCCCTGACTGATTTTGGAATAATCGTCAGAGCATGTATATGTGCCGAAATCTAAGTAGACAGCTTACAGATGATAGCGCAAATACACCTATGCCCATGGCCATGATTAGTACGCACAACCGACACCCATCACCAGCCAGCCCGGACTCGTGCAGAATCATGGAAGGGGCGCACACGGTCGGACTGGCGTGCAATCTGCGTCTTCGTCACAGGGCCACCATGGACGATTCTAAATCCAAGCAGTACGAACCATGCGGCATACAAGAGGCCAGGGAGGATTTTCATGGTAGTTCAGAGAGTGCAATATGCTCCTCTGCTGAACATATATACGTACGACCTGTGGGTTTCTGGTGGGTCATTCGGAGGGGGTATGGGGAGATATTAGTTACCTCGTGTCGCGAGCTCAAAAACATATCATGTGAAACTTGATAATCGAACTGGGTCCCGGGATAGTATATGGGTACGGGCAATTCTCAGTGCAAGTGTCACTGTCGCGGCCCCATTAGTCAGCACACAGCCACCCAGAAACCGAAACGGTGCATCGCGTTTCGAGATAAAGACATACACGTCGTCCTTTTTATTGAAGAGGAATTTTAGTTAGATATAGTTTACATTGTTATCCAATATTATGGGTAGCCATGTCATCATCAAAGTCAGACTCATACTGTAAATCTAAGGTCACGTTATCATTTATATACCCTTTCTCGACATTTGTGTCAACACTCAAGCCCCTGCTGCTGGTCTCTCTGATGCGAGTGAGGTAATGTTTGACCGCGTTCTTGAGCTGTGTCCGGCGCATCGTATTCGTCATCTTTGACTTGACTGGAATCTTCTCATTGTATGTCCCTCTCGGCATTACGATGGAGCTGTTGATGTGAACAACTCCCAGGCTGTCAATCGTCGTGTCATCAAGGATATAGCTCCTTGGTGCTAGGTTTTGCTGGAGAGCATAGGATTGTCCTTGCAATGAATTGTCGCGACCATTAATGCACGTGTTATGTAAGCATCACACGACGCGTCAGTAATTACGAGTTTTTGCCTCACATGTCACATTTAATTCAGATTTTTTTAATGCATGTACATTGTACCTAGAGTCTTGATGCACTACAAGTTAAGCGTTAGAGTGGACTTGCACTGCCGCTGAGCGCTTGGCGCTGAGAAGTCATTGAGCTATAGTGAATGCGATGTACCACTTGTAATTCGCGCTAATCAGCACTCGGCGATATGATGAAATGATCAATGAATATGTAGCAATCAGATTACCTGTGCCAAATTAGACCCGGGTGGGGAAAAACCGAGTCACTTTGCTTTCAAAAACCGATGTGAAATGCAGTATGCGGCATGCACGAAATTCCGCAGCGTCACATGCATCCAACATGCATCACTTCGGCAAGCCACAAGTTTGGACTTTCCGCGTCGGAAGTGTTCTGTGGTGGCAAATCTCTGCTCACTGTTGATGTTGAATCAACAGGATGTAGTCCTACCCCCGTGGTCTTTTATCCCGCAGTTATGGACTTCGATGAGAGAGCTCGAGGCGGAACGAACCTGGAAAACGTTGCAAACCTGGATCAAACTTGAAGCTCCGGTTGGGTATGGGCTGAGATCATTGGAACTGTGTGGACTCATCAAAATCAGCATCATTTGGCATGCGAGCTACATACTCGCGATGACTTGGCGATTGCGATACTTTACAGCCTCTACACGTCGAGCGGTCTATCATTCGGCTGTCCACAGATATATTTCGATCTGATCGTAAACTGAACTCAGCGGGTTTGATGTCGCGATATACATAAAGACAAGCCCAAGGTTGTGATATCCCACATGTCAACTGCAACATTACTAGTCATGGATATTGGTTCGCATGTGGATGCGCTGTACTGGGGTAATGTAACCCTTTATCTGGCAGGCTTGAAATCCTGACAAAAGCTGGCTGTCTTTAGGTGTCTTGATTTCAACAATGTATGCGTACTACTGCTTTTTGGCTGGATTGTTCATTGAGCTTTTGGATCAAGACTCTCTGGTATCATTATCTCCCAAGGCTGGACCTATGCTCATGATAATGATGACAAGTGGCATCTTCGCCTCCTTGTAAGTTATTTCTGTTGCACACTTACACTTGAGAAACCACACTGATGTGAGCTAGGTTACAGTTTTGATGTGAGTGAAATGTAATGCAGTTAGAGACACTTGATGAGCATTTGCTTGCAGCCTGGCAGATTTTTCTATCACATGTCTGAGCTGTCAGGTTCTCCGGTACTACTTGGTACCATTTTCACTCGCTTGCACTCCCCTACAACTGGGTTCATGCTTGTTTCCAACCAGATGTCGAATTATGGAAACATTAGTGTGTTTTTTACACTTCCACAGTATGTCTTACTTTCTGTTTGTCTATTATGGGATTGATTGATATATCTGAGTCAGACACTTGCTAGTGATCATTGGAACTGTTGTTGGTGTAGCCTATGTGTTCAGTTTTAGGGTGCTCTTCTATGTTGAAATACTGACTTATACCATGCAGATCTGAATTGTTTTTTGCCTCGCGAGTCTACATTCGTGAGTGGTTTTGCATTCTGCATTCCTTGATTAATCTCTTCATATATTGGTGCTGCCTCAGTTGATAAGCGCTTTCTGTGGGTTGCAGTAGCTGCTGTAAGTTCAGCCTTGCTATGTAATATGTATCTCTTAGTATGTGACAGGGCCTTTCTGCGACTGCATTTCTTGGTGGGATTTCCTATCCTCCTACATTGTATAGCATCATGTACCAACACTGCCTTTAGTCACCATGGGCTGTGGGTGGACCTTTTTTCTTTCTGGCAGGATTGTGTCTGATATGCACATAGTACAACTTGCAGCTATCCAGAGGAACCCTGTGGTTTCTTTCCTTGGAACTTATGATATGAAGGTTTGGCCTTTACTTGGTACTACTGATATTAATTTGTTAGTGATGATGAAACCTCTAGATACGGATGGAGATTGGATTCTCCTTTGCTGTGATCACTGTTACAATCATCTCGGTAACCATGGCTAAGGTGCTGTCCACTGCACACACCAGCATTAAAAGGTGATGTTCTGCACTTTCACTGAAAATCTTCTTGACATGGAATACAGGACAAATACAATACTACAGCGGCTGCTCTTCTTTATTGTTACAAGATACTTACTTGTAGTGCTCAATTCAATTGCTCTCATGGTTGCATTTGGGATGGTGGGCTCCACTCTGGATTGGTATGTGTCTTTCATGCCTGATGGTCTGCTGGGATTCTCAAGTTGCTTTTTATTAGGTTTCCATTTATCTTATTTGTTTCAAAACTTCATGTTATTTCCATGGGTATGTAATCATCTTCTAGGTTGGCAAAGTCACTAATTTGTGTACTTCAGTGGCCCTGTAATGATTCAGTCAGGTTGGGCAGGTTAGATGCTAATCATGTACTGCAATAGGCTCAATGGACGAACCTCTCCTGGTGCAAATATGATACCATTGACAAATCAGGAATTTAGACAGCAATCTCCCTGTTGCTGATGCCTAAGTCTTAGGTCATGCATCTTGCCAGTATACCAAATAGAGTGAGCAAACATATGTCATACAACATCCAATCTCCTCATTGTCTTCATAGGGTAGCAATTCTGGTGACATGCTGGAGATCCATAACTGTAAGAGAATTATACATATAGGCCAAAAGGGACTTTCTTGAGTGGTGGGACTTAGGACCAGATGGTTTGGAATTTTCTGTGGAGACATCTACATTGGATTTCAAAGCCCCTAATCCTTAGTTGGACATAGTCTCTTATGTCAGTCTGCAAGAGAACTGTTTTTCTCAAGGAGGTGTCAGAAAAAAAATTAAGTATATCAGGTTGAATTTTTTTTTTAAACAGCCTGCTGAACTAACTGATTAGGGGTGAGAAACTGTTTCAATATAAGGAAAATTTAAGCTATTCTTATTGCATTATGCTTGCTGCTGCTTTACAACACATCTCTGACTGTTCCTACTTGCCTGACATGCCTGACAAGCCCAGCCATTGACTCTAGATTGATGCACTTTAGGTGGCACTGGATGCTCTATCAACCCAGACCCTGCTGTTCCATTGTGCAGAAAATGTTCTACTCACCCATCTGATCTCGCATCCTACCATTGTGCACTTGATAACATTTTGGGCTCTCAATATTTCTTCATGTGTCACAGCACTGCTGCAAGTACAAACTTTCAGGATGGCCTGCAACCCTTCATCTTCCAATGACTCAGCCATGGGCTATTCTTTCAATGCAAAATTGGAATGACTCAGTCATGGGCTATTCTGTCAATGCAAAACTCTATTGCAAAATTACAATGACTCACAGTCATGGGCTATTCTTTCAATGCAAAATTGCATTTCATCATGGGCTCTCCTTGCAATCCATACTTGCATTGAACAATTACAATGAACCATCATTTTTTATTCCCTGCCAAGTTTTGTTGAAGAATTGTAATTGTATCCCTGAAATTAAGCATGACTATGGTGTGACCTGGACTGTCAATTTGATGTGGGACTGTCATTTTGTTTGTCTGAAAATCTGCTTCCAAATTTATTCATTTGGAGTTACAACCTGGGTGCGATGGCAAGGAACAACAAATGCCGAGTTACTGACAAACATGTGGCTGCTCACTTCCCTTGTGTTACCATGCATTTGTGGTAAAGTCAGTTTCTTATTTTTGTTTAGCCTCTTGCAACTAGATTTGTGTCCAGCTTCATTGTCTTTGTTGAGCTAAAATATCCAACACTGATATCAGCCTTATGTACTATTTCACATGGATCATATAGCCCAAATTGTGCAAACATGACTTGGAGTCACCTTTGATCTTCATGGATTCAGATTGTGCTCAGGCTCGCAATGACAGGGCACTTGGCTTGTCCAGGAAGCCCCTCAAGCTTCATTTTCTTTGTCGAAAATCTTCAGTGAAAATCTTCAGTGAAGTTCCGAGTCTTCGTCAAAATCTTTTAAAACTTTGCAGGAAGTTCCCTCTTGACAAAGAGGTTTTTGCATGCAATCTGTTGCACAACTGCTGCACATCACTGATTACTTCTCAACAATGTGGTAGCATCGGGTGGTGTACCATTCCCAGTCTCCCTTCACATTGTGATGTTCTATGGTCATGATCATCGCCTGAGGGTTGACCCTGGGATATTGAAACAAATTTTTGACATACTTAGAGGACAGTGAGTCTACGATGTGTTGACAGCCCTTTGACTTGAGGTTCACTCACCCTTCATGCACATTTTCACCATCCTGACCATCCCAAATCTCACACATCTTCATGTCATTATTAGAGGATTGGCCAGCAACTGTATTGGTAGGCAACCTGAAAATCACTGGGCCAGCTCGATGAGCTCTCACCAAATTCATCTTCCACACCTCAAACAACTTATCATTGATATGGACTGTACTCGACTGGAGTTGTTTGGCAGACTGCCATCCATCACAGAACTACAGCTGCAGTTTCTGAACCAGCACTGGGCTGTGGAACATGACACAACACTTTTTGACATCCTTGGGGATACCCACTCCTTATTTACCAACTTTTGAGCCATCTCTTACAACCTAACTGATGTCATGCTTACCCTCGAGGCAAATTCACTTCGCAACCTTGGATATATGGACCTTGGATGTATGGGACTACCAGCTGCCACCAAGCTTGCACTGCAAATACTCCACACCTATGATATAAGTTGATTTCTCCCCATGGTGAAGATTGATGCACCACTTTTAGAAGCGGGGTGTTTCTCTCTGTCCAACTCTTGCTGCATAGATTTTGAACAGAGCACGTTCATGTTGTCCATCAGGCATCTTATGGTGATGACACACTGTATTGCTGCACCTCAACCTGGACTGCAGGCGGCCTCACCATGGACCTTCCAAAACATTTTAGTCCATTTTCCCAGGTTAGAAGAAGCACTAATTGGTGTTCATGGCATAGAACCCATTTCTGACAATCTCCCCACCATAGAGTGGCCCATGCTCAGGAAGCTGACACTTATGCTTGAGCCTGGAATTGTAAAGTTTGTGTCTCGTATTGCCTTTCTGGCTATTGAGTGTGCTTGCATCATTTTTCCTGTATGGCAGATAGAGAGGGTCTGGCTGGAAGAGGATCATTTGGAGGGCAACAACATCAAGGACCAGGACCAGGACCTGTATGATGGTTCAAAACAAGGCAGCTCTGACTCAGAGGAAGTGGACGACGAAGAATATAATGACAGGGACCACTGGAATATCATTGATATAATGATGAACATCAGTCTTGGCATTGCATTGTGCTACAAGCAAGAGAGTGAGGCATTCCAGAGCTACTTTCCACATGTACCCCTCATCAGGTGCTCCGACACCCAATTCAAAGACCAATATTGCTTTGATGAGATTCCACCAGATGGATTTGATGCTGAGGCATAGATCTAGCCCAGGGGTCAGGCCCAGTAGGAAGTCCATTGTTTACCTAAGATTTTTATCTATTTAGTTAGTTTGAGTCGTTAGAAATTGATCACAACAAAAATGTTGAATATACCATACATCCTGTCGATTGAGATAGATTACATACATTTTTCATTTATTGTATCTATGAAAATAGATGTAAATCGACTGTATTTTAGATTATTATTGATTTTGATAGATTTGCTTAGATCACAGCTTTTTTGTTGTTGTAATAGATATAAATCTATTCATTCTATTGCCTACGATTACTGACAATTGCAAAAGCCATCTATTCCAATCGACTAGCCCTTCAATTCTTCTCGACTCCATCATCCAAACCCAAAGAAAAACATAAGTCCATTGTTGCAATGAGTCTGAGACTGTGAAAGCAAGCATAAGTCCGTGAAAGTGAGCATAAGTCCATGAAAGCGAGCATAAGTCCGTGAAAGCGAGCATGAGTCCATGAGCAAGAGCAAGGTGAGTCCACGAGTGAGCATGAGTCCATGAGCAAGGGCAACTTGAAGTCCATAATAGCGACCCGAAAAGAAAAACATGTGAAAGCAAGATGAGTCCGTGAGCGAGGTCAGTCCGTGAAAGCGAGCTGGCGAGAAAAATGCGTGAAGGTGATGTGGTGCAAGTGAAACTGAAGCCAGAGGCCCGAAATGAATTAGGCTACAAGAAGTCAATCAGTAGATTATTAAAACATCACGCGAGTACATACCCTTTTTCTTCTTTCCTTCGTTATGGGCCTTCCTCTGATGACAGGGCAATGTTGGTTAGTTTTTCTCAATGTGTAGAACAAATTGGATGTACCTGCAGGGAAGCGGCCTGTTTCCACCGCTGGTATAGACACAAAGCAATGAGTAAACCTGAAAAAAAGAAGCAACAACACGTAACCATTATCTCTTCTTCTGGTAGGCCAAGCCAATATGCTTTGAATTTGTCCTCCATCCCACCTTCATGACTCTTGAGCCAATCTTGCTGACATAAATTCCTAATGGCACTGTCAGAGAAACATCATATGAAGAAAGAACCCGTACTTGTCGCTAATGGAATTGCTAACGACTGCAGGTGCAGCTAGCTTCCGTTTTTTGGGAGCCAGTCCATCCGCTAATTGAGGCAGCTCCTCCGTGAGTGACATGGCCACTGGCGGGGCTGATGTCAACAGGAGGATTTCCCTGACTGTTGCTTGTGTGGGCACGCTGTCCTCATGTGCTCCTGTTGTCATCCGTGCCAGTGCCTCATCCATGCGTGCATCCGTTGCGATTGGCAGTACAGTGTGCAAATCTGGCTCGGAGGTAGGGGATTGTATTGTTGCTTCTGGACAATCCATAGGCATGCCTGTTCGGTTGTCTGCGCTTTCGTCTGCATCATCATCCCTTCAAACAGTGTTCACATAAGATTTGTGTCAGATGTAAGTAAAACATACTGGAGTGGGTCCACAATGTTCAAAGCCGCCATCAGATGTGATGGTGATGACGAGTTCATCTGCAAATGTAACTATAATCA
Source organism: Tricholoma matsutake (assembly GCA_026075535.2). NCBI lineage: Eukaryota > Fungi > Basidiomycota > Agaricomycetes > Agaricales > Tricholomataceae > Tricholoma > Tricholoma matsutake. The sequence goes on along the minus strand of AP026548.1, from coordinate 7,089,773 downwards.
GGGTCTCTTTAATGTGAGGTAAGAAAAGCCTACCGTGATGTCCTCATGTGAGATCACATCGGATGGATCCGGCGTCATCTTGAGCTTATTGTCTGACAGATCTGGTGTGATTGTGAAGAGGTTTGCATTGTCCAGGGCCTCTTTCTTTGCTTTCACAGCACCATCAGGAACGAGATGGTTTCTTACCCAGGAGGGGTAATTTTTTGACATCCAGTGTTTAAGTTTCCAGTTGTCATCGCACAGTCACAAGTAATGGAACCTGGGGTCATTTAGCATCACTGAATCTACAAACCTTACTGCAAGACTGTCCGCTTCACTCCAAACCATCAGTGCAAGGCCATGTTTCCTGAGAGTTGTCCAAAGACTTCGTATCTTCTGCCCTTGCTGCGTTATCAATGCCTTCGACACAGGGATACCATCCTCTGTTTCAAGATAGATGTGCACAGTATTTGGCTCAAGTGAATCACAGTCATTGTCGGGCATTTCTTTCTCTGGTCGACTGCATTTCTTTGTTTTTTTTGCATTCCCATTTGTTGCCCCTCATTGCACTCTCTCGTGAACATTCCATGAGCTTTTAGTCCAGAACTTGACATCATCAAAGTGATGCTGATCAAGCGGCAATGGAGGATCCTTTGTTGAGGGAAGATGTGACCAAGTCTGGTTGCTCGAGCAGACAGCCTGAGGCAAGGTCATAGGTGCACAAGTCAGTTTGTTGTTGATTTCCCTGTTGGAAACAGCTGTAAGTTGGAAAAAAAAGAATCATACGAGAACTCACTCTATCACCTGCAATCGCGATTGCAAGTGAATGACTTCCTCTTCCACTGAGCACTTCAAACCCTCCAGTTGAGTCTTCTCATTTGTGACATGCACCAAAGTCAGTTCTAACCGCATATATGCAGCATTACCTGAGGTGGTAAGATCCCATTCACTAGCCTGGCGTATGATATTGAGGATATCGTGATGAGTGAGATGTGTAGATGAGGGATCCTGGCAATATGTGGGTGAGTGCTGCATGGTTCAACAATCAGGAATGTTTACTTGTGGGGAAATAGTTTTCAATCCCGGGCCTGTTGGCCCTGAGATCGATCGCTGATTTTGGTTGCTGGCATCCACAGGGAACTCCAATTGGAGTGTTGCAAGGTTGGGTCAATCGTACTGAAGCCAGTGGAAACATTGAAATTCATTGGATGTGTTGGGGGAAAGGAAGAAGGCAAGAGGATTTGGATGAAGTAAATAAACAAAGTCTACTTACCACTATGACCACCATCCAACACACCAATACAGATTTTCTCACTGCCATTCGTAATGCGAACCTGGAAACACTCATTGAAAGTGGCAATCTGCAGCTCTTACAAGCCTTACAAGAACTCACGCAGCTGCGGTAACCACAATCAGCCGTTTTGGTATTGATTTTACACTACTCACCACTTCCACAGTTCCTCAAGTGCACAGAAACAAATGATCGAGTTTTTTTCTCCTGGCTCTACTGTTGACATCAACACGCTGTTTGGGCCTGTTCTCAGGACACGTATCTCTCCTGGTGGCAACCGTCTGATCTATCATGTGAACACTCCTTTGATGGTATCAGTAAGTGTTCAAGTTACAATAATTAATGACTTTTTGAACTTCTCACTCCAAGAGTCAACAAAATTCTGTGCACGATGGTTCTTTTTCATGGGACGACACTACACTTGTAGATATTGACACGAAAAAATAGCACTATTCTATCATTGCATCTGTCTCGTTGTCTTCCTCTTCTTCAAACAAACCTTCTGTATTGTATTTTGTGAGTTCAATGAATGGGTGCCTTAACAATGCAAACTTTTGTGTGTTGACAAGCTTCCCATCTGGCATGACCTTCAGATCAGGAAACATTGAGATGACTGACTTGATGGATGTGATGGGAATCACTCTGATTGCTTCCTGGCCTTCCAACGCATTGCAAAGGTAAACAGTCTGGCTTGATTGGGATAGGAGAGTTGCATTGGGGAAAGAGAACAGGTTGACGACAGCGAGGGGATATTCCAGGTCATCAAACTGTAGGTAGATGTAATATGAGATGTTTGCGATACACATTTTACCACCATAATCGATCTACAATAATTTTCAGAGAATGTTTACAGAAGAATAAATGATTGGGACTCACCTCAATGCAAGATGTTCAGTGAAGGGAAGACTTGCTGTTTGACTCAGACCAGATTGATTGTGCCCATTGTCCATTTGGCAATTGCAGCCATGCCCAACGAACAATTGCATTTGGCCAAGATGATTGGTTTGGCCATCCTTCACGCTGCCAGTATTCCATCAATGCATCATACTTGAGCTGTGCCATGGGCCTTGTAGTGTTGTCACATCGTGGTAGAAATGCATAGCCACCTGGAAAGCTATGTGCATAGATCAACAGGGTACATGCACCATAATTAATGTCAAGCTTTGGGTACATTGCCATCAACGAGTTGGCTTGAGCGCGAATCACACCACGTTCTTCAAGGTTGCGGTAGGGATCTTTGTCTTGGCAAATTTCTTTGCCTAGATTTCTGATAGCAGTTTCCATTGTCCACTGTGCATAACAGGCAAGTGGACCTGCGTGGACAGTTTCGGGGGCAATGTGAGTGAGGAGATGGATGCTGTGATGAACATAATGAATACGAGATTCCTTGTGTTGGTAGTAAAGTGCCTCGAAATCCCTGACAAACTCCTTGAGAACTCTATTGCCATTCCAAAGATCCTGTGGAGTGATAATAGGACGCTGAAGTACTTGAATCCCAGAAACCAATTTGCAGTAGTTTTCCCAGTATGGCTGAGGAAGGATATGTCGAAGTAGCACAGGCCCAAGTCCATAGATATACAACTGAAATTCCCAAGCTTTGTACCCAGAATTGATCTTTTCAGCTGGATTACGAGGTGCACACCCAAATGAGGAGGGAATAAATGGTCTCACCAGGTCAATCGAGTCACCATGAGCCTTCCAGATTTTTTGTCCCTTGAGAATGGCCCAATCCCAGGTGGAGATTTTGTCAGGCAGATAGCATTTGATTGTGTCTCACCAAAGTCCCAAAAGTAGATTGGGATCATTGAGAACAGAAAGGTGCATCAGATCCATGGTAAAGATGCCAGGAACACCAAGTGTGATAAGCCCAGAAAAGAGTGTGGGCTTGCAAAGACCTGTTGCCTTACGATGCTCTTTGTACTGATTAGGGTTTTCAGCCGAAAGCAAGTACTGGAGGTTCCTTTTATAGGTTATGCTGATGTTCTGTCAAAAATTGTGCAGATCTTTGAATGTAACATCATTGTGAGTGCATCCTGGTATCGCATATCCTTCTGGTTTGGACATGACTGGGAAATAATGTGGGTCACCTTCTCGATGCTGACCAATGATTGCGCAGTAGACTTGGCACCCTTGTTTGCCACTGTGGCCAACAAAACCTGACATGGAAGCGGAACCAGGGCTATCAGCGGATGCTATGATGACAATGGGAATGGATTGCAGTATCTCCAATCTAGATGCATCAAATATTTTGAGGCCTTTGTGTTGTATAGCAGCAACATGATAGAGTGAGGGAAATAGCTAAGAGTCAATATCTCGTGGTTTATTGGGACCGGGGACAAAGCTGCCTGGTATGACAAAAGATTTTGTGTAACGTAGTCCAGGGCAAAAATTATGGATAATCCAGATGAACATCCAGCAGTCAGAGGCTTTGTCCTGATACAGCTGCGCACCATCAATGGAAAGCTGTAATGCGATGTCATCTTTGGTGAATTGACCAGAAGCCCAAGCTTGCAAGAGGTCGTACAAGCACACTGTGTCATCATAGTACTCCATTTGGCCATCATGTGTCCAGAGGTATTCCGAGATCTCTGTGAGCCTCTTCTCGAAATAGTGCATCTCTGCAGCTGTTTGAGGTGATCCATAGAATGCTTGAAGTACTGGACTGATCAGAATTGTTGTAAACTGTTGTCGAGGCCTTCCATTTGCATCGTAACGAGGAGCACTGCAGTATGGACATGCATCGAGACTGGAGTATGCGCCTGTGAAAGCAGCGCAACTAGAAGGACACATATCGTGTTTTATAGGTATGACACCAGCAATTTCCTTGAGAGTCCGTTTGGCCTGATCAAATGACAAGAATTTGTTGCCAGGGTAGGCTGCCATGTCAACCTTTCATATGGTTTCATAGTGATTGCGAGATGTATCTGTCGAGTAAATAAAGTGGCACAGTGCCTTCACTAGATGTGTATCCGACATGTCCAGAGTGCCATGTGCCAATTCTGGGTCCCTGAGCCAATCAATATCCTCAGGAGCCATTCCGCTTTCCTCAAGAGTTGCATTCTTCAAAGCTTGTATGTTCGTCATCGTGACCTGGAGGGCAGGTATATATATTCCAGTATCTGGTTCCCCTTCTTCGAGATCCAACATGGCTGGCTGAAAAGAACCTAGATTGGAAGCAGTGCTGGGTCCAGACTCTTGAGAACCACTGGGGTGGTGATCAGGAATGTATCCACCCTCCAGATCGTGATCAGAAGCACTGCCAGGCAGTATTGGATTATTGATCTCATTAACACCAGGGCTGGAGGCGCCTTGGTCTTCGTCTGAATTCTGAGATAAGATTAGAAATGACCAAAATTGAAAATATGTTGATGAACTTCTGGTGGTGTAAGCTTTTGTCATTTGGGAGCTGCCAGAGCATTCTTGTCGGTAGCTTGGGTCAGTTTCGAGGTTGCCGGCACATTTTTCGATTTGGAATGTTGGATGAAATCCTGGAATTCTCGTTCAGCACGTTTTTCAGTGTAGATGTTGTGTGGAGTGCATCTCTTCTGTTTTGAGGTCATTGTGCAAAGTCAGGCAACTGCTCAGGTATATCAAGTCAAAATGAGTCTATTACATGGAGAATTGTGTCGACCAATGCAACCCTTGAACGATAGTAATCAACGTCGATAGATTACAATAGATATAGTAGCTACAAATAGATAAAAATCTTAGGTAAACAACGGACTTCCTACTGGGGGTCAGGACTAAGACTGCATAGTATTTTGGCATCCAAGTTGTACCTGTAACTCACAGCTAATGCCAACTCATAATATTTCTAGGCAATAAAGGCATTAAAACTACATGTTGTAAGTACATAGTATTTTGATGTTGGAAGTTTTAATATTTTGACTCATCAAACATGACTGGATATGTAATGAGTGTGAAGAGAACTGAGTAATGAGAACTAGAAAGAGCTCAAGGTGGATCAAACTGATATTGGTTGGACAAAGAGTAATACATGTCGGGGAAGCGGCACATCGAGGCCAAGATAACATTTGTGGTTTTCTGTGGAATGAAGAATATATCACATGTAGTGTTTGCTGTGGTGCCATTCATGCTAAAACTACTATGCAAGTAATCTAGCTACATATCCAGTATTAGAGTCTAAACAATACTGGCAATCTGTCCTAACATCCTGTTAATCCTACAAAAGGCTCAAGTCTATCGCAATTGTGTATGTTCCTTGTGGCCTTGAGACTCAACTGCAAGCAGAAGATCAATTATAGTGACACATCAGTGTTTTGACAATTTAAGTATGGCCTAAATATGATTCCAGAATAGGATATAATGTTCAAAATAGACAATACAATTCAGGACAATTTTATCTTTCAAATGGGGATTGACATTTTGAGCACAACAAAAAGAGTGTCCTGGTCTTTGACTACACAGAGTCACCATCTCCCTATCATAGTGGAGATAGTTAGTCCATATGAATACAGCTGCAAGAACATTGATACCTTCTGACTGTGATCATTGAGATTGGCCAAACTGATCTGGATGGCAAAGTGGTAACATCTGTAAAGACAACTCACAATAACCCCTCAGATCATCCATGAAACCTTGCTATGCATATACAACAACTCCAACACATATCTGACCCATTAACATCAGTACCAATAACCCCTACAACAAAAAAGCACATACACATCATCCTGCAAGCATGTCATATACAACAATGCATGATGGCCCACATTATCCGAAACATTCTCATCATCCTAATTGCATCTGACCCATGTTCAAATCTTGACACAATTTGCCTCACCTCCTCCACCGACACTGGGATCAGCACCATCTTGGTCCTCGGGGCGACTTCTGGCTAACCACAATCCTCTCTGTAGTTGGACTGGGGAAGGTCTGAGTTACCATCTTCTAGTTGGCATTTGAACCTACTGTCACATGACTGCTACCTGGGCTTCATGGAATGAGACATTAGAGTTGATTTCCATTCATTTGATTAGTGAGGCTAATGGTTTCCCCAAATATCAGCAGGAGACGATAGAGAACATACCAAGAGGCACATTTATCCAATCATACAACTGAAGATGGTAGTATCAGATGTAATCCACTTTGAAAACAGTCACAACCATCAACATTAACTACCAACATAACCCAGGTGGCAGGAGTGATTCGTACCCTGCCTTGTGGATTTCCTTATAAATACTACTCCCACTGTGATTCATCGTACGATACTGTGCTGCCATGATGATCTTGATCGAGTTCTTTGATTTGATGTCACCTGCAAACCCTAGGACTTCTGGGATGCAAACAACGACCTGTGATAGGTGTTAATGTGGGTCACAGAAAAGTTGGAGAGAGCAAATGGCAAACCAACCTTTAAATGCGTACCCTCCTTAGCCACTTGTATAATTTGGTCAATGAGTGCCCTTGCAATCTGGTTCATCACCTGTTGCCATTTTTGGTCACAGAAATACTATAAGGGCAACCTAAGCCTCTAGCAAAGGGAAATCCGAAGTTAAAATTATACTACATAATACAGGGATTGGGGGCGCACCTAGCAAAGGGAAATCCGAAGAAAAACTCTAAGGATCCCCTTGCTGATGCCCAGTATATGTGAAGACGACAAAAATCAAATATAACCTAAAAATAGAAAAAGGCGGAGATAGGCGGATCAAGGCCGCCGAATGACATCATACCAAGGGGTATGTGTCGGAAGGGGTACTCCGCCTCTAAATATAAAAGTGTCAACATATACAAACATGATAGCAAGGGAAAATTAGTAATAAAATCCGGAAAAATCATAGAAAATGAAGAATAGAAGGAAATGAGGTGGGGAAAAATATGGGATGAACATAAAAAATAGGAAAAACACACAGGGCACCCCCCTAGTCCCTTTACATCACCCCCTCTGTAAGATGCATTGCCCCGATGCATTCGAAATCGTATACGACCAAAGTCTGTGACTTGAATGTGATGCGGTGCAGCAGTGTGCCTTCGGTGGAATTCCTTGATTAACCGAGGGGCATTTACGTCAGACTCTTCGACCCATGAGTTCTCCTCATACCCATAACCCTTCCAATGTACCAAATACTGGAGTTTTCCTTGACGCAAACAGCTGTCCAAGATTGACTCGACTTCATATTGGGGTTCTCCCTCAATCACTGTAGGTGGTGGTGGTGGGTGTGAATGGCGTCCTGGGAACGGATCTGGGGGAGCTGGAAGCAATTTGACGACATGGAAGATGGGATGGAGTCTGGACATGGAGGCTGGGAGGCGTAGACGATAGGCATGTGTTCCAACGCACTTGACAATGGGGAAAGGTCCCAAGAAGCGATGAGCGAGTTTCTTGGATGGACGTGTAGTGGAGATGTCACTGGAGTCAAGATAAACTCGATCACCAACCTTGTACTGAGGGGTTGGGGAGTGGCATTGGTTGTAAAATCGCGCCATGTCGTCCTTCGCCTTTGCCGCCTTTGCTAAGGCTGCCCTTGCCTCCTCCAAGCTATCCCTCATGCATTCTGTGAACTCATTCACTGTCTCGATGTGTGAGGGAGTTTGGCGAGGTTCAAATCCCATGCGTGGATGTCGTCCAGTGTCTAAGAGGAAAGGGGTCTGTTGAGTGGAAGCATGGACATGGTTGTTGTACCCGAACTCGGCCAAAGGAAGGAGATCATCCCAATCGTCCTGGCGTTCATTGACAAAGAGGCAGATGTACTGCTCCAGTTCCTGGTTGACTCGCTCCATCTGGCCATCAGTTTGTGGGTGATAAGCAGTTGAAGCGAGGAGTTTGATCCCCAGGAGTCGGTACAGCTCATGAGTGAACTCTGCCATGAACTCAGGGCCACGATCCGAGAGGAAGGCACCAGGAAGTCCATGTAATTTCCACACGTGGTGGAGGTAGAGTCGAGCGGCACCTAGGGCACTGACAGTGGTGTGAGTGGGAATGAAGTGAGCGCATCTTCCCACTGAGTCAACTGTGCACATCACCGCATCAAACCCGTTTGACTCTGGCAATTCCACCACAAAGTCGACGCTGACGACATCCCAATGACTCTCTGGAACAGGAAGAGGGTGTAGCTCACCAATAGGCTTGCGACGAGGGACCTTGGTGCATAAGCAAAGGTCACAAGTGTGACAATACTGACCAATGAGCCGTGACATTTGTGGTCACCAATAGTTCCGTGAGGTGAGCTCCAAGGTCTTCCAGCGTCCGGGGTGGCCAGCAATCTGTGAGTCATGGTGCTGGGATATGATGTGCCGGCGAAGGTCTGGGTCATTGGGAACATAGATGCGATCCCTGAAATACAACAAGTCCTCCTTTTCAGCCCACTCTGCCGCACGTAAGGAAAGGGTCGATCCCTTCCTCAGTTCTTTAACAGCTCGGGCAACAACATCCTCATGTAAACTGCTACGGTTTGCACGACGAATGTCACGTAGAATGTCCTGCTCCTCGCCCTGGGGTACGATGCCTTCCAGTGCCTGAATGGTGAACAGGTCTGGCTGCAACAGCACAATGTTTTGGTTGTCACCACTGCCATCCCCATGGTCTGCACATCGGGATAGGGCATCGGTCTTCCCCATGCTGCGACCCGGACGGTGGTGCAAGGAGAAGTTGAATCTAGATAGATACAGGGACCAACGAGCTTGACGACGGTTCAATTTCTTGGCCGTCATGAAGTACTCGAGGTTCTTGTGATCCATCCAAATTTCCACCTTGTGTTGGGCACCCTCGAGGAAGTGTCGCCACTCCTCAAGCGCACGCATTATCGCCAACATCTCCTTGTCGTGGATCTTGTAGTTTCTCTCTACAGCACTAAGGCTTTTGGAGTAGAACGCAACAGGATGCCACTTCTGGTCCTCCGGAGACTGCTGAGACAACACAGCGCCCGTCGCAAAGTCAGGACTGTCGGCTTCTACACGAAAAGGACGCGAATCGTCAGCAAAGGTAAGGATTGGAGTGGAAGTGACCATCTCCTTAAGCTTTTCGAACGCCTCCTGTTGTGCATTATCCCACCTCCATGCCTCCTTTCCTGTCAAGTCGAACAGCGGTCGTGCATGATGTGAGAAATCCTTGATAAAACGCCGATAAAAATTGATGAAGCCCAGGAAAGACTGCACCTCCTTCTTGTTCGTGGGCGTTGGCCAAGCTGTGACCCCGTTTACCTTGATAGGATCCATCTCCACTTGACCCTCCAAGATAATCAGGCCGAGGTACTCGATCTTGGTCCTTTCGAACTTGCATTTGTCCTGATGAAGGTAGAGTTTGTACCGTCGAAGTCGCTCTAGGATGAGGCGCGTGATGCGACGGTGCTCTTCAACCGTGTGAGTGAAGATGAGGATGTCGTCAAGATAGATGCAGACAACGCCTTCGAGGATGAGGTCATGGAAGATGTTGTTCATCATGGTCTGAAAGGTGGCAGGGCTATTAGTAAGGCCAAAGAACATGACAAGCGGTTCAAAAAGACCACAGTTGGTACGAAAGGCTGCCTTCCACTCATCTCCCTCCTTTATCCTCACATTATTATAGCCCCAACAGACATCGAGCTTGGTGAAGTATTGGGCTCCACGGAGCTGGTTTACGAGTTCGGAGATGAGGGGTAGTGGGTAGCAATTTTTGACCGTGATGTTGTTGAGTCTTCTGTAGTCTTGAACCGGTCGAAGTGAGCCATCCTTCTTCTTGACAAAGAAAAAGGGAGAGGCCATGGGTGACTTCGATGGTCGAATACGTCCAGAGGCCAGGTGCTCGTCGATGAACTGGTCAAGCTGCCGTTGTTCCTCCGGAGAGAGAGGATAGACCTTGCAGGATGAAGGGGTTGCACCGGGGGTGAGTTCGATCGCGTGATCCCATGGCTTACGCACAGGAAGAGAGTCGAATGACTCCTTGGAGAACACGTCTTCAAACTCATGGAGATGAGGGAGTAAGGAGTTAGTAGAGGATTTAGCAGCATTGTTTTTGTGGAAGGCCTCGGCGAGGCATTGGGATATGTTCGATGTGGCACACACCTCATGTGATGAGCGAATCGCAGTGTAGAAGATCCGATCACCCTCCTCCACTTCCTCTGGGTCCTCATCATCATCATCCGAGTCCAGCATTAGATCAGGAACCCCTTCCAATTCCACTTCAGGTATAGGCAGGGGTCCAGCACGACACTTCTGAGTTCGTCGTATTGCCGCCTTCTGTCCACGACGTTCTTGCCTGGCTTCTGTGAAACACATCCGACAGTGGGATGGACATCGGCTCATGGTAACCTCCCCAGTGTGCCAGTCGACCTCTGGGTTATGGTCTTGAAGCCATGGATATCCCAAAATCGCCTTTTGCTTTCCTAATTGAGTGACAGCAAAAAGGGCACGCTCACTATGATCTTTGTAACGGAGAACCAGGTCTGCAACCTCTCGGATGGCACCAGCTTCATTTGGGGATCCATCCACGTTATATACAGGTATCGGACGTGAGAGTGAGCGAGTATTTAGACGATGTTGTTGTACCAGATGGGAATCGATGAAGAGACCAGTCGCACCAGAGTCCAGGAGTGCAGAGACACCGAGTATCTGTCCAGTGTCGGTCGTCTGTAGTTCGATGGCTAGGTTTAAGGAATGTGCAGAGGGAGTGGATGCCACAATATACTTGCATGGTAGTTTACACTCCCATGATTTAATTTTGGGACATGGAGTAGAAGGAGAGATGGGGAGAGCAGGTACGTCTTTAGCCAACTTCGAAGGGTCAGAGAGGGGAGCAGTCACAGAAATGGATTCATTCTCCGGGGATTCAACTGACAAGACTTCAAAGCGGTTATGGACAGGCAGTGAGGGCGTACGATTCACTCGCTGCGAATAGGAAAATCCTGCTCCTCTACAACTTCCAGCTTAACCTCTTCTGCAACTTGATCCTTCGCTTCCTCAACATCTACAAGTGCCAACAAATCTTGCAGGAGTTCGTCTCGTCCCTCGGGGGTGAGCATGCGGATATCCTGACGATGGGGACACGCTCCAGCCCTGTGTCCAGGTTCCCCACAATGGTAGCAGAGATCCAACTTACGTGCACGGCTGCGGGCTGCATCAACATCCATTGGTACTGGGACATTGATGGCTGGTGTGGGAGTTTGACGAGCAGGAATGGGGTTAGGGCAGGGGAGGCTTCGATTGAAGGTGTAGGGTGTATGAGTGGTAGTTGGAGCACGGAATGCAGCATTAAACGCTGCATTTGTGAGTCAGTTCTCGTCACAGAGTGAAGCAGCTTCATACCAAGCAAGGATATCATCGTCCGCTGGGCGCCCTTCCAACATCTGTGCAATCTGGTCCTGAATTTCTTGGTTGAGCCCCCGTCGGAACTTCACCACCACTGGTAACCCACTCCCATACCCTGCCATGTCCACCAAATCCTTGAACTCATCGATATAGTCGTCCACGGATCGACGTCCCTGGTGGTAAGTGGATGACTCAAGTTGTGTCACTGCTCAGTGGCATTCATTGAGGGGGCAGAAGTGGCGTATGAACTCAGCTCGAAATTCACCCCAAGTGGAGAAAGGTAGAGAACCGAGTTCTTTAGTTTGACGTAGGATACGGTCCACATAGAGATAGGCGCGTTCAGATTTCATGTATGTGAAGGCCCAATAAATTTTTGCAGCCTCATCGATGAATTGATGCGACTGGAGACTAATGTATAACTCACAGGAATTAAGGAATGCACGTCCCTGTGCACGTGCACCATTAAATTCGGCGGGGGGGGACGGTTTGATCTGGGCACGTTCCTTAGTGGACGCGTTTGGCAAAACGTCGTTGTTGGGTGCGCTTGGAGTCGTGAAGGGGGAACTATTAGTCGTAGGGTTAGCCTGGAGGGTCCTAACGAAGTTTTCAATCGTAGATTTAAGCGAGTCGATTTGCGCGCGCATTCCGGAAACATCGCTTTCAAGCGCGTCGAAGCGTTCTGATGTGTCCATGTCGCTAGGGAGTGTGTTTGGCGAAAATGGCGGCGTGGTAAAGGCGAGAGTATCTGGAACGGTGTGTAGGGACTCTGTGGAGCTTTGGGAAGCGTCGTCCAGTCCGTACCTGCCTATTTTGGGCAGCGCGTTCGCGATTTTCGGGCCTTAGGGGAGAGTTTTCTACTATAAGGGCAACCTAAGCCTCTAGCAAAGGGAAATCCAAAGTTAAAATTATACTACATAATACAGGGATTGGGGGTGCACCTAGCAAAGGGAAATCCGAAGAGAAAACTCTAAGGATCCCCTTGCTGATGCCCAGTATATGTGAAGATGACAAAAATCAAATATAACCTACAAATAGAAAAAGGCGGAGATAGGCGGATCAAGGCCGCCAAATGACATCATACCAAGGGGTATGTGTCGGAAGGGGTACTCCACCTCTAAATATAAAAGTGTCAACATATACAAACATGATAGCAAGGGAAAATTAGTAATAAAATCCGGAAAAATCATAGAAAATGAAGAATAGAAGGAAATGAGGCGGGGAAAAATATGGGACGAACATAAAAAATAGGAAAAACACACAGGGCACCCCCCTAGTCCCCTTACAAATACTATGAATGACCATTAACACTGATTGATGCAGAGTTTGTAATAGACATACAAGAACTCATTCTCTAGAAGATGTATATAAGTATTCACATATACCTCAATGACCAAAGAATGAAACTGACATACTGATATAGATGAAATGCTGTGATTCCACAATCAACTTGATATCTATGAACTGCTCAACAGGATCAAATCTCCACACATGATCTTCAGAACAAAGAACTCACAGGCAGTCTGAATACTCTTCTCTGTCAATGCCCCATGAGACCAATCTGACACATTCCTCACAACTTGGACATTACATCCTTTGGGATTGGGGTGAGGGTATGCTCCTCCTCTTCAACATCACCTTGTGTTTCACCATACAGGCATTGGTGCCAGTGCTGTGTGTATGCATGGCCAATTTGATGCCAGTGGTGTGTGCCCTATGAGTAGATGTTAGTGATGATGAAAGGTGGGAGGCAGAGATGCACATGAGCAATGGCCTCATTGGGAGCAGAATTTACATCATGTGGAGGGAAAGCCAGGAAATGGGGGGGTTCAAAGTTGGCTGCAGCTCGCTTTTTGCAGCTACTTCTCTCTGGGAAAAGATGCTCCCCAAGCTGTGAGTGTCACATGCCTGATCAGTCAGGTACATCTGTGACCGTGGGATGTCTGTTTGGTTCCTGGGATCTCTGCCATGGGCACAATCATGCCAAGCTGAACTGCCATGCTGGCAGTTTGCTTGCACATCACATCCCCTGGCATCCTTGTCTCTCTCTCTCTCCCTCTTCCCTTCCTGTCTGTGCATGGTTATGAATGGTTGGGCACATTAACTGAGCCATCCAGCCTCTACAGTGGGAGCCCTTGCCTTGGGTGGTGAGGTTCCATGTTGCCCTCCATTTCTTCCTGTTTCTCACTCATTCTATTTGTTTCTCTCATTTCCTGCTCGTTTGTTGTTCCACACTGATCTTGTGTCCCCCCAATCATCAGAACTGCCCTTGAATCAGCTCACAATTTGGCAAACAAGGTTGTTGGCCAATGTCTCATACTGCTCCCGGCCTGTTTTGACATGAACCCCTCTGACTCTTTCAACCTCTTTCTGCTCCTTTCCCTTGCCACTGCTGCCATCATCCTCACCATGGCCATCTCCACTGTTGTGTCAGCTGATGGTCTTTCTGAGCATCGTGCCAAGTGCATGTGTTTCTCCCTCAATGTTCCTCCCCCTGCTGACATGGCTGCCACTGCTGTTTCTGCTGACTTTCCCATGACTGTTGAGCTCCCATTCCTGGGTGAGTTTGTTGATGGGGAGTTCCAGGTCATCTATGAAACCCTATGAGCTCTCGCTTTGTGCTTGTGAAAACCAACTAACACCTTTTGATCTGTTTTAGCGAGGGGAGCAAGGCTCACCTCAAAGCTCTCTGCAAATGGTTCAAGCTGCCCCACAGTGCACTGAACAAAGCAGCACTTGTCGTACACCTGGAGGAGTTCAGTCAGGACAAGGAGTGTTGGGATAGTCAATGCTAGCACAATACGTTAGTGCATCACAAGCGCAACACTAGCGCATCACGTATAAAAATATAACACAATGTATTTATAGATCACAACATATGTACATCATAGTATAGGAGAATATGAGACATTCTACCTTGTCCTGAACTCCCATCATTTAATCCCTTCGAACTTCTCCTTCACACCATAATCCCAATAGGTTATGGGCCCTGGCCTTTTTCATATTTAAATAACTTGTTCTGGACTTGGACACACTATGTCAGATCACCTCATTGAACCAGAAGAGCCTGAGGAAGATGCACCCTCAACCCCTATTCGAGCTAGCAGAATTTACACCTCTAATGCTTCTTGACAATAGCAACAGGCCACAGCTCAACCAGCAATCGAATTGATTCGGACAAAAGAATATTCAAATGTGAACAAAATTGCTGAATGTGATCACTTAACGGATGAGAATTGGCACAAATGGAAGGAGAGAATGAAAAGGGTATTTATCAATTGTGATATAACTGGATATACTACTGGCAGTGTGAAACAACCAGATGAAACCAAAGATCCCATTAACGCAAATAACTGGGACAAAAATGACTCTTGGGCGCAACAAGTAATCATGCATAACGTCACCTCCTCTCAAATGAATCACGTCGGATCGAAAACATCAGCTGAAGCGATGTATTCAGCACTTATGGTCACTCACAAGAACAAGGCACATCAAACAGTAAATCATATACAGTGCTTGTTATACGAGACCAAGATACTAGAAGCAGATGATCTCCCAAAGCACCTTGACATGCTTAAATCATATTGCAACTGCATCAATAAATTCCCCAATGCTGAATTCCATGTTTCGGACACGCACTTCAAAGCAACTATTTCAGTGTCTTTACCTTTGTCTTGGCAGACTTACATCAAACCCCATAATGGGAATGCCAATGATCCCAATGATCTGGACCCCAAAAGGAGAATGTCCTCAGATTCCTTTATTGGTTTATTATGGGAGGAATATAAAATTTGTATGATGCGCTCGCATAACAAGTATTCTAATGGTTCTAGCACAAACCTGGTTAATACCCAGAAGAATAGCAGAACTACCAGAACTTTGGAAGAGTGCATCACCAATCATAAATCCTCCAACAAACCTTATTGTGAACATTGTAAGCAACCAGGACATTGGTCAAGTAAATGTCACAGATATGCCAGTAACAAATGTCAGAACTGTGGAAAAATAGGACATAAGGAAAGAGATTGTTGGAGGAAAAAGAAGGGAAAAGAGAAACAAAAAGAGGGATCAAAGAAGGGTACCAAAGATTCAAATATGGGGGAGGAATTGATCGCATTTCCAGTAAATGAAGAACTTTACAATTTTGACACATACAAAGCCTGTAACCTTGATGGAAATGATGAGCGATTGATCTGGTATGACTGGTTAGCTGATTCAGCAACAACTTTGCATGTTACACATCAAAGAGAAGCCTTTATTGCATACACACCTGTGGAAAAATGTTCCATAACAGGTGTAGGTGGTAAAGAAGCAAAAATTGAGGGCCACAGAACCATTGAATTAATTTTGACATGTAATGGTCACAATTATATTTTGCGCTTGGAGGACGTACTCCATGTACATGGAACACGGAATAATTTGATTTTGTTGGGGTGACAGGATGCAGCTGGGGGAAGATATATGGGTGGAAAGGGAAGAATTACCTTTGTCACTAAGGAGGGGAAGAAAATAGCACAAGGGAACAAGGTTAACAACCACTTATACAAGATGGAATTAACTCTATGCGACTGACACCCGACACTTGCAATAGAAGCCGCTGATCACTGATCATTCATCAATAATGATGCAGCACCCAATTGGGAAACTTGGCACAGGCACTTCAGGCACGTCAGGTATTCTGGCCTGCAGAAATTATTGGATAGGAATTTGGTCGATGGATTTAATGTCGATAAACACAGTCCTAAACCAGACTGTATCACATGTACCAAGGTGAAGCAACACATAGAACCCTTTCCTAAAATATCCACGTGACAAACTGAACCCAGAGAATTGACGCATATTGACTTATGGGGAAAATATGCGATCAAATCAATAAATGGAAATCAATATTACTTGTTATGTGTGGACGACGCAAAATGCTACATAACTGTCCAGTGTTTGAAAGAGAAATTGGACTCAACACAAGTGGTAATAAATTATTTGACACATCTAATAACTCAAGGTTGAAAACCAAAGGGGATTCAAATTGATTGCAGAAAAGAATTTGTAAACGAGAAGTTGGAAAAATGGTGCAATGAACGCAGTATAGAAGTAAGACTAACTGTGAGTATGGCGCAGTTGAACTATCACACACCATGATAACTGCTGGCCAACTTCCTGAATTTCTTTGGGAATATGCAGTTTTACACGCTGCTTACCTTTGTAACTGATCATTTACAAAACATCTCCCGAAATCAACACCTCACAAAGGATGGCACAAAATAAAACCCAATGTATCACATTTATGGGAATTTGGAAGCCACATATGGATATTACTGCAAGGTCAAAAGAAACCCCAAAAAATGCTACCAAAATCAAGGTGCCGAGCATATGTCAGCTACGATGATGGTGCTGGGGCAGTAAAATATTACAATGTGGAAACTTGCAAAGTACTTACATCCCACAACTTTCAGAATATTATTACACCTACAGAAAAATCAACTCCAGACCATATTGAAATTACACCCGATTTACCACGTGAGGGGGAGTCTGCAGGTAGCACGCCACCAATGGGTGTAACAGATTCTGATGATACAACTCAGAATCTTGCACCCAAGAAGCAAAAACAGAATGAAACACAGGAAGATATAGATATTGACGAACCGCGGAAGATGTGTGGAATTCATATTGATTATAAACACCTTCACAATTCTTTTGCATATGAGGAAGATGACAATTTCTTATCAATAGAAGAAGTCTATGCAATTGTTGCTGGAGATGAACTTACGAGTCTCGAAGATGCAAAGAACTCCCTGGATGGGCCTGAATGGCAAAAGGCCATGAAGACTGAATTGGATTTATTATTGGAGAAGGGGACTTGGAAACTTGTCCAGAAACTTCACGATGCAGTACCAATCAAAAATAAATGGATCTTTGTCAAAAAGTGCAATAAAGAAGGGGAAGTAGTAAGGTATCGAGCAAGATTAGTGGCAAAAGGATATGCACAATGACCCAGATTTGATTATAGGGAAACATTCTCACCAGTTGTCAGGATGGATACATTACGTGCAATACTAGCACTTGTACCTGGAAAGGGACTCAAGTTACAACAAATGGACATAGTGTTTAAAGGTCCAGTCCAGTCCGGTTTTTGACTTCCAAATGGGGCAACCAGTCTAGGACCGACCCAGATATTGGAGGACCACAACTAGACCCTTTAGGACCAGTCCTAATCGGTCCATGGACCAAAAAAAGACTGGTTCAGACTGGTTTTTTGTCGCAACATTTATTGTGCCAAATAACCCATATGTATCTCGACAGATATGACCATCACCTCATATATATTATATTCATGGATAGAGATTGTAATGCTCCGTAGACCGATCCAACATTTAAGCAATTCCGTCAAGATTTGACTGAGATATGGCCAAAACCGAAAGGACATGCATTCAAGTTGCAGTTTGTAGTTTGTAATTTGTAGTTTGTAGTTGCACTCATTTGGGCTGTTATATAGATAAAATCCCATGGTACAGATGATTAGGTGTGTTGTTGTTACTTTTATGATGTTATATAGCTGTACAAAAAAAATTATAGCTCAGGTAATAAGCAATGCAATCAAAGTTGTTCTGATACAACAAAATACTCGTACAAAAATGTTTTTGGTCATATCTCAACCAATTCTTGACCATTTTTGATGATCCAGGGACCAAAAATGAAGTAAATATGTGTGGGAGTAAGGTCTAACATACGTTGGGACGAAAAACCGGTCACAACCAGTTTTTCATCGGTCCTACTATATTTTTCAAAATGAAAGACCAGCAACTGGACTGAAAAAGACTGGTCCATAAATAGACCACTGGTCCAGTCCTAATCGGTCCAGTTCAGTTCAGTTTCGGTCTTTTTTTTGGTCCTACAGACTGGACCTTTAAACACTAAATGGACGTAAAGGGCGCATATCTAAACAGCACTTTGCAGGAGGCAATATATATGCAACAGCCTGAAGGATGTGAAGATGGAACAGGTTGAGTATGCAGGTTAGTCAAAACACTTTATGGTTTAAAACAGGCAGGCTGAGAGTGGAATAATGAACTTGATGGCAAACTCAAAATCCACAGCTATGCGTGCTTACTTTCTGATCCATGCATGTATATATGATGCAATGGTAATGACTTCAGAATAATGGCATCTGGGTGGACAACTCACTACTTTTTGCTTCATCTGATAAAATGATGGATCATATGAAAGAAACACTCTGCTCAGAATGGGATGTAACAGACCTTGGAGAGCCGAGTAAAATTGTTGGCATTGAAGTTACACAAACTGAGAACACAATAACTATATCTCAACAGAGATATATTGAAAATATTCTCGTAACAAAGGAATAGATGATGCAAATCCTACCGGTATACCCATGGACCCCAATATAAAGTTTGGACCAAATCTGGATGATAATGAACCCAATCGAAGCAATTAATATGCATGATTATTGGGGAGTCTGCGATTTTTGGCAAATTCCACAAGACCAGACATAAGCTACGCAGTTAATAAATTGGCTGCCTACACCACAAACCCAGGTTTAAAACACCATGGTGCAATAAAGCAAATACATGAATACCTGGTGGGTATGAAAACTCTAGGGATAACATATAGAAAATCCCAAGATGAAACTGGAACTGGAAACCTCTTCCACGGATATGCAAATGCTGATGACCTCAAATCCACAACTGGCTATGTTTTTCTAGCAGCAGGGGGAGCAATCACATGGAAATCAAAGAAACAAACTGTGATAGCATTGTCCTCTACAGAAGCAGAATATGTAGTGCTGTCAGAGGCTGGATGAGAGGCGACATGGCTGAGAAATTTGTACAATGAACTCAGATTCTCACAGAACTCACCGACAGAAATTAAAAGTGATAATGAAGGATCCATAATATTGACACATAATCCTCAATTTCACCAGCGATCAAAACATATCGCTATTCACCATCACTGGGTCTGAACACTAGTAACAGACAAAATACTCGATATACAAAACTGTTGAGACCCAGAACAAACAGCAGATGTGTTAGCAAAGGCATTACCAAGGCCAAAATATATATGACATAGGGCAGAGATGGGAATCCAGTTGACGCGCAAACTCAGTAGCTTTCCTTGCATGTGAGTTGGTTTTTCCCACAGGGTTTTCCACCACATAGAGGTTTTAATGCACCTGAAAGGTGAGAAATTTAATATTTCAATTATTTATTAACCATTCCTATAGACTCAACCGTGCTAGGCTTGAGGGGGAGTGTTGGGATAGTCAATCCTAGCGCAATATGTTAGCGCATCACAAGCACAACACTAGCACATCACATATAAAAATAGAACACAGTGTATTTATAGATCACAACATATGTACATTGTAGTATAGGAGAATATGAGATGTTCTCCCTTGTCCTGAACTCCTATCATTTAATCCCTTCGAACTTCTCCTTCACACCATAATCCCAATAAGGAGAAATGGCAAAGGTATGTGATTGCTTCCACATGTTGTCCTCCCTCCCTGACCTGTCACCTAGCATTATTCCTGGAGCCCACCATGCCCATGCAGTGGCACGAAGAACACCAGCACAAAAAAATCAGCTCGGCATTGTGTCACACTTTTTCCTCCACCCAACACCACCCACTTGGCACCAGCAGTGGATATGTCAGTTGACCACTGCATGCAGCAGGAGATCAAGAACATCCTCCCCTGGGTGAGGATCTGTTCTCTCATCTTCTCCATCTACTCATGAGCTGCTACAGGCAAAGATGATAGGTGAGATATACCCATATCCACCCCTACGCACATCCACAATGGTCACCTGTGTTGTGCCTGCCATGCCAGCACCAGTCACTGCCCCTGCTGCTGCTCCTGCTGACAGTGACACACACAAAAACATTCCAGATGCTGCAAGAGATCCTCCTCCATGTCAACACCTTGCACTCAGCTGTGGACAACAGTGCCTGGGCAAGGGGGTGACAGGCTGCAAATTTTAGACATCCACTCATAATTTTTTTTAAGCAGCCATCCAGGACCCCCCCCCCTCCCCATCCTTCTATATATGGTAGTTTCCCATCATGTGTCAGCCTATTTTGGGTAACTCCCTGGATCAAAATCATCAACCAGCCTGTCACACACATGTCAAACCCAAGTCAATGAGTGGACGAGGTGTTTCACGACCTGTGTGATCAACTCCCTCAGTCATCACACCTCCTATACACCTTCAGTGTCTGCTACCTTGTGCACTGAAGGCTCTTCTGTAATTTTCCCATTCTTCCTCTCTTATCAGCCAGGTATTTACACTTGATTTACTAGTACACTAGTACACCTATTACTTATTTGGTAATCTCGCAAAGGTGAGACAACCCCCAATCAGATATTTTTGTTTGGCCTTGGTGAGCTCGCGAGGCAAACGGATCATGTGTCAGACTACCACAACTGCAAACCATAATGAGAAACCTAAGAAAACTAAATGTAGTCTTGTAGAAAATAAATAACAGGGGGCAGCATCACACAACTTGCAAACCCAAATTCCAACAATTTAAATACTTTGAAAGAATTGACAAGGTTTGGTGGTATTTCCAGTACAATGATGCCAATGCATTATTATAATATACTAGGGAAGGTCAGGAACAACACTGAGTGTGGGCTGGAGGCCAAATCTGCTGCATTGGGTGGGGAAACCAAGAGACAGAACATGTTTTGGAGCCAAATTTGCAGCTCTAGAACACCCTAGACATGACCTGACCTTTCAAAACTTTGATGTCAAATATTTTTTTTAGCAGGTCCTCTGGACCCCCCCCACCTGATGTGCGGGATTTGGGTGCTGACACCCCCTTGTGCCTGGGTACCCTCTATTCCTCTAGCTGCCATTCAGCCTCCTGTGTCAGGGCCAACTGACCTGCCATCGCTCAGCTCTCGCTCACTCCCTCTCCTGCCTGCCCCGCCTCTTGGTCCCATGGATCAGACCGCCTAGAAACTCCAATGCCGTGTCATTTTCCTGATGTCTTAGTGCCTGGACTGACATTATTATCACATTCTGGAACAGCTGCTAGAAACTAGCCAGCCTGTTACCTCATCCACATGACAGTGCTCAAGTTGTGAACACTCTACAGGGAGGGAAATAGACAACTCATCTTGCCTTGTGTATACATTTGCACTGCCAGGCATGACCTTACAGAGCCATCTGAACCACCAAGAGCAACTTCTGGCTTCAACTTGCCCAGGGTGTGGCCAACCACAAACCAGAAAAACCATGTTTCAAAGTCACCCACCTTTGATTGCATTCCAATGGAGGTGACCCCCGCTCTCTTAATACAACTCTCCAAATAAGGGGCAACGGCAACACAACAGAGTACCTACTTAGCGGTGTAATTTACTATGCAAATCAACACTTCACTGCCCACTTCCTCAACTCAGCTGGGGACAGCTGGGGCTACAATGGAATGTCTAGGGGTGGAACTTTGATTCCACAAAGACCACACCAGGTTCAGATGCAAACTGCTATAGTGGCTGTGTACCCCTCAGAGGATAGAGTCCCCCTTAGAGAACTCGGCATTGCCATGCGAAGCAGTGGCCCACTAGCACAAGTACCCATTAGATTTCTCCAAGATTATTATGTACATTAGACAAGGGGGTGTCAGAAAAAAAATTAAGGATACCAGGTCAAATTTCTTTGTAAGCCATGAAGTGGGGAACTAACTAACTACCATGCGGAACCACTTTCCTAATAAGGCAATTTAGCTTACAAATCTTCACTGACAAAAAAAAACTCTTTGCATCTTGTGGTATCATTTGTGTTGCAGCTGCTTTCACAATGACTTTCTTGCTTAGCTTTGGGTGAAGGTGATGTAGATAAAGTATCTCAGAGGGCCTGTGTCTGTAAAATGATAATAATAATTTACTCTTGGTTGTGTCACATGCATAATTCTGAACTATTTCTTGAAATCCATCCATTGCAAGTTGAAAACTAGCTTAGATTTACATTTGAATAGCAAGTAATATTAACATGCTGTGTTTAAACAATTTCTCCACCAAGAATGAAAGCCAAGTGTGGTTTGAAAGTCAGAAATCAGGACATAACTGCCTGGCAGGTGTGCAGGTGCCATAATTCCTTCCACAACACATTTCAAGCTTCAATTTTGGTGACAAAAATGACAGTATGATCCTACACATTTAAGTAGATCACCAGAAGATTCTGGCTTGTACTAGTATGTGACTTAAAATTTATCATTATTCTCCTTCTTCACAGTAAAATACCCCAGAAAACAAGTTAAATAATATGCTTACTTGATAATCATCTTCTGAGATCATTTATCTATGAGACCTTCACCCAATAGTAAGCCAGAAAGTTATTGTAGAAGCAATAAAATGAGCTGCAATGCACCTGATACTGCAAGATTATATTTGCTCATGTTTATTCACCAAGGGCCAGCTTCATTCAGTGCAAATATGGTGTTAGGATAGTACAGTATCTGCCCTGTTAGTGTCTCTGTGTTTGTGAGATTGTCAGTGTCTCTCTGGCACAAAATTATGCTACCTAAATTTTTTTTTTTTAACAGCTCGAGGGCTGGACTAACTAACCATCCCTATATGGTAATTTGACCATGTGACACCCCCTTGACATTAGATATGTTTCTGTTTCCTCTCATGCCTCATTCTCCTTGCATCCTTGGTGGGGGTTGCATCCTGCTTGAGCCTAGATCTGTACATATGGGCAACTTACATACATGGAAGATAACAAAGTGGTAACCGATGTTAAGATCGAGACCAAAGCCGCATGGTCTGCCTGCGGGAGACGAAGCCGGCGGCACAGCTCCAATTTAAATAAGGAGTCTCCGGAGGAAGCTCTGGTGGAACAACTAGCACAGGAGCAAAGCAAATGATCTTCGATATCCACGTCGGCTTATCCAATTGTAAGAAAATCAACCATTCTGCTAACCTCTCCTTGTCAAGCCTGTCATAGCGGTCACACAACATGCGAAGCTCATCGAGCCCAAGGAGTCTCTCGCTTTTCTCCCGCTAACATCCCGCAGTTCATCGAGCTCCTTCTAAAGAGCACGCTAACCTTGTTACACAGCCATCGGTTCTTGATATCATCAGGCTGATAACCGTCTGTACGCCCTACTATGCCCGCTACCGTGTGTTCAATTCAGGCAACCTACGGGATGTTTGTAAATCTTGCAGAGATATTTATGTAGCTCATGATCGAGAGAAGGGCAAAGCAGTCAATTGGTTTCGAGAAAGGGGGGCTGACGACCCACGATACAATATACACGAAGAAAATCATTGTGTTTGCGCCCCATAACCCTTAATGCCTTCCGAAAAGGCCCATGACGTTTCTAGGTAGCGAGACTCTGAGATGGAGATACCTGACGCGGTGACAATGGCGGTTTGGTACTACAGACAGCACAATCAACTTCTCAACTGTTAGAAATGCTGAAGAAATAGCGTACTTTGTTGATACTCCGAGCATCCCGATAAAACAAAACCCTCATACATTGCTCAAGGATCTTGAGTGCTTCTTCCTCCGTTACCTCATCTTCTCTGCCTTCGACAGCGGTACGAAGTAATGGCTGTGCAATGTGGGCACCATAGCCAGTTGCGAGTGTGGCCGCGGAGTACGTCGTACCTAGGAGATCAACGAACGCCAAAAACCTGTCGCAGGACATCAGTTGAGTAGAAAGAACTCGCCGTAGGTGAAGACGAACCGTTCCCCATCCTTGAATCCACCGACAAGCATCGCATTCCAGAGGGGATTCATTTTTGTCCGCCGGTCGTACATGATCTGAGAGAGATATTCGTGGATTTCGGCGGGACCAAGAGCGTGGCCATCTTGTGCGGCAAACTCGTCTATCATGAGCTCGTCAAGGACGGTTTGGATGTATTGGAAATCAGACATGTCGCCCCCTGCACCGATAACGGTGTGTTCACCGACGGGATGGAGACGTTGGATATCCTTGAAACGTGCAAGGGAGCCGTATGACGCTGATAAACAAAGTATGTGGTCAGAGAGAGCATTAAGTAGTTGTGGAAAAGGAACGTCGTACCAAGGTTGTCGGCTGCCATCATGATTCCATCCTTGTACTTTATAGCCAACACACTTGTTCCTGTCACGATTGGCTGCCTGTTTCATTCAGGTGAGTATAATGATTCACTAGAATTTAAGTGTAGCATACTGTGTACGTTGAATACCGGTGGCGAATGCATCCTTTGGGCCGTTATGGGGGCGTTGCGCAATGGGATAAGTGGCATATGGATCGAAAGCATCATCTCGCTGTGTTTACTCCTATGAGCGCTGTTTGTTAGCTTCAGGACAATGAAGACTTACAGGACGACCCCAGTTTGTAGGAAAGTGGTCCATTGCAATTGTGGAAAGCAGAAGCAAAACTACAAGACGCGCAAGCAGGACGCGTACTCTCTGCTGACGTAACACGCCTCGGTAACTTTGATAACATAATATACCCATTTGACATGGCCGCTCCGCCAAATCCCAACCAGGATACCTCTCCCAGCCTTCCAACCCTCCAACAGCGGCTGGCCACTGCCGATCACGATACGTACAGCGTGTTGAACGCGTGAAAATATGGAAGTTGGCATTGCGAAAGAGTCACTTTTAATGTAACCGTAGCTGTCGGCGGGGCCACGAATACTCAGCTACGCATGCATATAAGTATTTGATTCTTATCGATGCTGCTCTAAACCTGCCGGGTGTGTGGTCCCGCCTAATTGGGCTGCTAGGATACGTATGATTAAATTAGCAATTGGCTACCGACTTGAATGGTTAGTACATAATGCTTTGCCCCCATACATAGTTTTGTATAGTATGTAGCTCACTGGCATATGACCTGTACACAGGAACATAACGGACTACTCATAGAGGTTGTAGATGGGTACTAAAGAGTCATATTAGTTAACGTTGCTTTGCCTCATGACCTTTCTTACAATGATTGTTGGTACCTACTATTTCAACTGACCGTTCGCATGCAGCAGCCTAGCCACTCCGCCAAAAGGAAATCTACGGAACCCAGGAGCTCGGCTGAACTCCAAGAATTGGCTCACGAGGTTGCTGGGAGGGCCGTTGTGCGTTATGAGATCCGATAACATGTTATGGGGGACGATGTATACAGTATATAACTTCGTGTTGTCAACTTGTTTTTCATGTGAATAAAGTCGTGCTCTAAAGTAATGGGTCGCGTGTGCTTAATTAGTTACGCTTGTGGTGTGCGATATTGAATTTCAGCATGAGGATGCTATTACAACGCGGTTAAGCTCCTTTACAACATCATGAGCTTTTCATAAACCCAGTCCTTCTCATAGACATCTTGCTCTTCGTCCAGCGTCGAGCTTTGGTGACAAACCGCTGCATGTTTCCACCAAAAAATCTCCTTCACCTAATATAGAAATAATCAGCCCAAGAGAAAGGGAATGAACGAGGTATTGGCAGACCTTGTTCTGGATGTCCTTGATACCCTCTACGGCGACCCATTTGTGGCACTTGTGGCACTTGCCCTCTTGAATGATGGGCTTCTCCAGCTTACCTGGTTTGTTACGTTTGGTGCAGCGGAAGGCGGTGGGAGGCGAGAATGGGCGGCCGGTGGATGCTGAGATGCCTGTGAAGAAATTGGGTTAAACATGGTGGCTGGTAAGTCAGTAAAAAGATATGTACCGTGTGCGTATTGCATGTGGTAGCTGCGAAGGGTTGAGGATAAGTATTACGCGGAATAGTAAATAGGACACGCTGTGGTCAAGGTCAGCAAAGGCAGATGAGGAGCACATGAAGGAAACTCACTACTTGAACGCCGAAAATTTCATAGCAAGCCAGAGTTTCTTACCTTCGCCGCCTCGCTTGGGATGTTCGATGCAGATCGGGCACAGGCCGACTTTGTCTGCGCTCTTGCCCTTGACGAAGCGTGGAGTGTATAGGTCGAATGGTGAGCGGGGAGGATTGTATGTTCCACCTGGGTGTTGGACGTTGAAGAGAGTGCATGGAGAACTGGTGTGAGAATGAATGAATTGAGCTTGGAATGAAAGATAGAAGGGTGAAGGAGTACTCTGAGGACGTAGGTTGGAAGAAGGAGCTTGCGGGGAAACGTCGGTAGAAGAGAGGAAACACGGGAGAGAGATCGAGAGGATCTGCGTTTGGGAAGGTCCGGTTCGTGAAAGTGGGTAAGACGGAATAACAAGTCGAGACAGAAGCAGAGGGTGAGCAGTTGTAACGAATTTTTTTTGTGCGAGGTAGAGGAGTGGGTGAAGTTTGATCAAGATCCAGGACAGCAAGTGTTCGTTTGGTAGAGATTCGAAGGTCAACGTGAGTATTTGTTTTCGGGGTCAAAGGGGTCAGAGGAGACGAAGCGAAAAAATCAAGAGAGGTTGGTGAGGGTGTTTGAATTGAAGGATTATTGTAGACTTGAGCCAGTGGTCTTTCGGGTGAAGAGTGAGGAGACGAAGACGGCGAAGAAGCTAGCAGGCAATCCAGAAATGATTGATTGTTGTGCTTTTGAGAAGAGCGAACGACAGGAGAGATATCAGAATCCAGAGAGATCCATGTAGGAGAAAAAGGAAAGAGTTGATTGAAAGGCGACGAGAGATCGTTGAAATTCGGAGACAGCGCAGGTGAGAAACTGAAGACAGAGTCGGGAGTTGCAGGGTTAGATGGCAAAGTCAGAGAAGACGAAGAACAAGTCTTGAAAGCAGAAGCATAAGGAAATGAGAATTCGCCATAAATGTAATCCAAGTCAGAGTCGACGACGTCCATGGCTGAAGCTGAATGAAGCGCTGAAGAGACTTTGTTTGCTTGCTGTCTTAAGTACATACCAACAACATGTTCTGGTTTCTTTGCTTTCTATTCTCTACTGTAAACGCAACTGCTTTAACTACTGCTCTCTCTCCAAATGAACGATTATGCTTCTATGCAGACGTAGACAAGGCCGGTGAAAAGTTAGGCGTATGTTTGCTCTTCTCTTCTTTCCATTATTACATTGCTCATTCCGTCTAGTTCTACTTTGCTGTACGCTGCTTTTGCGTTTCATTCCACAATACATTTCCTTCTCATCGTGCTATAGGTGCAATCAGGAGGTTCATTTGATATCGACTTTGACATCCGAGACCCAACCAACAAAGTCATACTAGACGGCCAACGAGAGCGCCAAGGCGACTATGTCCTATCAGCAAACACCGCCGGAGAATACTCCTTTTGCTTCGAAAATGACATGTCGACCCTCACTGAGAAACTCGTCGACTTTGATATCATGGTCGAGAGCGATCCTCGTTACGAGGCCCCTGCAAAGCCTGGTCAGATTGCAGAGCAGACTAGCGCCCTTGAGGAGAGTGTGTTCCGCCTCAATGCCATGTTGATGAATATCAAACGAATGCAGAATCAGTGCGTCTGGGTCGTCTGGTGTTTACGCCCTTATCTGACCTGCATACTTTAGCTTTCACACTACTGAGAATCGGGGTTTTTCAATTGTCAAATCTATTCAAAAGTAAGCACTGGAACCTATTTGTACCAATGAGAGTTGGTTCACCTTTCTTTCCTTCCCTTCAGCCGGATATTTTGGTACGCTGCATTGGAGAGCTTGGGTGTTATTGGCATGGCTGTGTCAGTTTACTCCTTTCGTCCTCCGCCCGTCGTCTGACTTTTATTACAGGTTACAGGTTTACATTCTTCAGACCTTCTTCACCTCTACTGGCCGGAGATATAAAGTATAGCATCGAATGTACTAGTTTCCGCCGCAATAAATTACATATTGGCATGACATTATTCTCACCACGCGACAACTCGCCACTGCCGTGGTGTCATTGTTGATATGCCTTTTGGCTTTCTCTAATCAGTTATGCTGCTCGCATTCGGAGATTTCCTCGTGCACTCTTTTCAGCACATCTTGGACGGCACTCGAACTTTGCCTCCGCACCGCTTCTCTCTTGGTACGTCGCTATTCCTGTTCAGCATCGTCCTTTACCGCGTTCCGTTCACGATTTCAGGGTTCATTGTACAGCACCAAGCTGACTGTGTACACGGTGGAGGCTTGACTCGATCTATCCCAAACGAGTCGAGATGCGAACGATAGCTGAAAAAAACCTATGGAAGAACAAAACAGAAGCAGTAAGTCGGACAGCTTACCTTGACAATGTTGGACAGCTTCGACTTATCTTTAGAGGGGCAGTTGCAAATGGCCGGGTCCAAACCTTCATGGGAAGACTACTGTGTGCCTGTTGCTTCGACCCTCACACTTCATCCAACTACGTCTTTCTGGGAGCATGGTGCTTGAGTGGAGTACAAGTACCTACTACATCAGGCTATGCCGTCGCTGACTGTGTTCTCCGCGTCTTTCCATCTCTACGGCCAATCTTGCTTGGGGAGAGTCCCTTTTGGCTCAGTGTAGGAACTGTTAACCTCTCTTGATGATTCCATGGGAGGACGCTTGGCCGAGCTCGTGAGGAGCTTTCCTGACCTTGGAATATTGGAGATGAAGAGCTTGCCATCCGCAGTACCAAACGAAATAATGGACGCGGCCATGGACCTGATGCCAAGAGCATCATTCCCATGGGTTGGATCCAGTGGCTGTGACTTGGAGGTGCCACAGCGTTACTTCTGGTACACAGGTTTTTCTCGTGGATGCCACCGCCACGCCGGCAGGTGATCTTTTATCGTTTCTTACGTTTTCGGTATTTTGATATCGAGGTCATTCATGTCGAACAGGCTTGGGCCACAAGCCATACGCAAAGATTTGACTCTGGGTAGCCTCCATGCTATGAGTACATAGTGTTCGTCGTCGTGTCATGTACTCTCGCTGTGAGAACCCAGACTATGGTAAACTACATGTTGGCCTTTTTATTGCGGCTATGGAAGACGCCATGGATCGAGCTCTACAGCTGAGCGAGAAGGTCAAGAAACGTGAAGGAGCTGGCAACGCGGCTAGTGCTTCTGGGTCCAGGCATGGCAGAAATGCTCCTGACTCTGGAAATGGTGATCTTAAGGGTGGTTCTCGACGTGGTGAGGGAACTGGTGGTCGAAACGTTGGAAGGGAGCCGATGATGGTAACGGGAAGAGAAAGAATATACAACGCAGCCAGAAAGAGCATATCGCCACGGTCGCACTGTACGTGTCCCACTCTTCTCACCTGGATTCCATATCAATTCAGATTATCCAACAGTCCATATGTGAGGCAAGCCTTCGAAACCTCGCATTTGTATATCTTCATTATGAAATCTATGATTCCCTAGTTCCATCTACCTTTGTCCGAAGATCCGTTTCCGTTTTATCTGATGACGGAGGACATGTCAAGCCACCATCGCTGCCATCACCCTCACAACGGACATGATTTTCAGTCTGACCAATAGCGACATTAATTCTCTCATCCGAAATTGCGAAGGGCGCAACAGGCGTGGTCCATGGTGCTACGCTCGAGGTTCAGACCTCGGATGAAAAAGTTCTTACTGGCGGTGTCGTAGTCGCGCTGGCGTTTCGCCACGAGCAGAAGGATCGCGTACATAACGAATATGGTATTTTACCAGCATTTGGCTTCGGAGCACGTCAAAGGACTTCCGACTATGCCCGGCCCATCCGATGATGTGGAGGATGGATGTGCCTGCAGCGTGGACAGGCCGTCTCACCCTCCCGGAGGCGCGCCTTGCTTCTTGCTCCTTGAATAACGTTTGTTCCATCGCCTGATCATGATGTGGTGGAGCTTTTTGGCCATCCTAAGGGAAATACATAACGCAGGAATTCTTCATTGCGACCTTCGTCGCAGTGGGGAAGTAACGATTATTGATTTCAACCAGTCCGAGTCGGAGGAACACCAAGTCCGAAGGCTCGTATTTTGGACAGCCTAGTAGATGTACAGCACATAGTCGACGTGAGTACCCAAGACGATTGCAATTTTCTCGTCAAAACTACGCTTAGGTCCGTTGAATTGAAACTCACACGAAAACATGACTCGGACAATGATGGTTTGGGATTGGTCTGGGATGCAACGAGTGAACAGGAGTGAACATTTGATCCTACCTTTCACCTTGCTGGCGACAGAAAACACGCTCACGATCACCTCCGTTGACACAAAAGCTTTAGATTGTAGTCGCTATATACGAAGGTGTAGACGATCTGATTGATCGTCGGGCGGCGAACCACTACCGGTCATACCGCTTCATCGACGACTCAATTCTGAGGCGATCATACTCCCCCACTGACGAATGCGCTGGCCCACCCAACAAGAACACATGGAATCCCGGCCGCGGCAGCGTCATGACTTCCACAACAGTCCGACGAGGATGCTGTACGCTTGGGACAGTAGTCCTAATTGACTCGGAAGATGGACAGCGAGATTGGAAGCTGGCATGAGTCGTCTCCTAACAAAAAGACATGAATCTATGATCTATCTACGGGAGACCACCTCATCATGTAATGATGTACGGCCAGTGCTCGCATGGATCGTTTTACGAAGGACATGGAGTATCCTCCTTTCTGCGCGTCAACTCTTTGCCAGTGATGTTAGTGAAGCCTGTCTAATTTAGTTCCATAGCACAGGCCTTAACGTGCCGCAGGACGTAGTCGGCTGTATCAACAAAAGAATGGTGAGCTTCTATCGTCCAGTGGAAAATGGCTTTTGATCATATTTGTAAAATTGAAGGAACTACTGTCTCTTGGATGGTCTCGAAACTTCTAGATAAAAAGTCATAAGACCAGTCCAACGGCGGGGAGATCAGTGCAGCAGCGATTTCTAAGTGTCTAACTGTCGATTCTGCAGTTTGTGCTGACAGACAGTCTCTTTCCGTTCCATAATTGCTATCTCTAGTTATCAAGCTCCCTTCAGATCCCTTCAGATAGTCTCAATCGTGAGTCCATCATTCATGACCATGAGCTGCTATCCGGAATCTCAAGAACGCGCAAAAGGGAGATTTGATGCTCGTTGATCGCAAAAGGCATCCAAAGTTTGACTGAGATCTAGAAGACATACGGTATATGGAGAAATAAGGGTGTCATGTGTTGTTCGCCGTGTCCTCTGGGTGCACACCCTCGTCCCTTGATGTGGCAGGCAAAAGTTGATGTTTTTTGACTCTTGTTGTTAGATTATTATGTGCTCGATAAATGAGGATAGTCACGATGACCGCTTTATCCCCAAAGGTCGGAAGCCTTATCCCCTGCCAATTTTCCAATTTCCTATCGTCCCGGTTATCTTGCAGGCACAGTACCCATGCCTGATTTCTGGTATGCGGCCCTTATTCTCAAGACTATCACACACAACGGACTTGACACCTCTTGACACACACCGGGAGCACATGTTCTAGCATTCGGCTTTGCGAGTACCAATTCTGTGATTAGATGCAGCAACAGCTGCTGGTGCGTGGAGAGGGCCGCCGTCTTCACTAACAATTTACAAATGTGCGATCACGCCGCAGTGAGCATGCTTTGAAATTGATTCAAGAGAATAGCGTGTGCCATGCTATTCAATTTTATCTGACTTCCATACCCGAGACTTGCTGCATCAAATTAGTATGTAACTGGAATCGTAACGTCAACGGGAATTTTCGGCATCAGTGAGGACGGCGATTCAGGCTATTCTAAGACCTGCCATTCTGCATGAAAACTTCGGCGTCCCTTTGTCCAACAACTCTGAATACAGAAATTAGCTCACGTCCAGCGGAGAACTCTGATTTACCCCGAAGGGTCATGGTTAATGTTAGAAATATACTTCTATAGTCACACATGAGACGGATATTGCATGGGGAAAGTGCCAGGGTAATGTAAACTGGAAAAGCAAGTGGCTCAGAACAGGGCACCAGTAAGACATATTAGCAGGAAAGGCGGTTGTAGAGCCATCTTGTATCTCATCGCATCATTTCATAACTGTCCACGCTTCAAAAGGAAAGAAGGTAAATTAGTTGAGGGACACCTCAGTGGTCTCGGGACTTCCTGGGTCCGAGTAATTAGGCATGAGGTATGGGAAACAGATATAGTCTTACCTGTACTCGCCCTCAGCTGCTACGCTGAGCTCCTCGATCTCGCCTTGGATGGACGACAGGGATTCGGCAGCGATAGAGAAGAACATAAGCTGCATGGGAGTAATGTCAGTGTACTAGAACATACTTCAGAGGAAACGGCGGACCTGAGCTTTAGCGAGCTCGTTGAGGTTCTTGATTGGCTCGGGCTGCAAGAAGTTTGGTCAATGGAAATGGAATTGGAGAAAGGGAGTCCACATTTTCGAGAACAGTCTTCATCAGTGTGATAGCGACTTCGGTCTTTTGAACAAGGTCGTCTTCTGCGTTCTCAACTTCGAGCCTAGCATGTTCTTGCTTTTGCGGGCTAGCATTCTTGAGCCTATGACTCTCATGGGCCTTATGTACCAAGTAAGGAGGGGCAGCACTCACATTTGCTTGGCAGCGTCCAATTCAAGTCTGCTCCCCTTGACGGCTTGCCTCGCCTTCATCGCCACGGCAATAGATGTGGACAACGTCGTCTGCCACGGGTGCAGGAAGTTTTCCTGAATTCCCGCATCCTGCTCCAACCGGGCATCTGAAATCTTGTCCCAGCCAGCGGCGTACAACGCCAGCGCTTTGCCCAGGCGATCTTCTCTACCAGCGACGGTGGCTTGGAGAACATTAGATGCGGTGGAGGAAGAGCGGACGAGTGCATGTGGGAGAGTCTTGTGTGTAGCAGGTCGCGGAGTTGTGGGTGATTGGGGCACCGGGAGGTTGGTGCCCTTGAGGTTGGTAGCGGCAAAGGAGGAGATGTTATACCCGATGGAGGAAGAAAGTTCAGCGATAGATTCTTGTATCTGGGTTGGGTAGTCATAAGATTCATATTCGTAGACTTTAGCTATCCTAGAATAAGGAATTCAGACATGTTATGAACAAGGTAAAGAGAATGTTACTTTAGTAACGAGAGGTGTGCGGTACGGAGTGCGTCGACACGAGCTTCCAGGTCTTTGTACTCTAAACTATTCCTCAGTGAACATTCAAGGTTTGGAAATAACGACAGACCTTGAGGAAGCTCTGTGATTTCATCCTGTGCAACTTGACCTAAACGCTCCCGAGTAGCCTGGACGCTCGAATTGAAGCCTTTGGTCAGTTTGTTGCCTGCCTGGGCAAAGTTTATACTGCTAATGCTTGCTTGGAGTTTATTCCAACCCTCCATTGTCGTTATACGTGTTGTGCTAGGCGAGAGTTACGAGTTGTATAGAACAGCCACGAACGCCGCGGTGACTGCGTTGGTCACGCGGTCCGTGCGCGACGCGTCGTTGTTAGACTACGACGATGTGAATGAAAATATTTCCAGAGCTATGCCTCGCCCCATATCAATACTAGGGGGCTTCCCTGAATCTGGATCTCATAAAGTTACCCTCCAAATTTTTGATTTTCACTAGCGCTGGTTAGTTCTGATGTCGGGCTGTGTCGACATTGTAGTAACAAATTAATGCTGCATTACAATTTTTTTGGAATGCTCCATCCTCGCCCCCGAGCCTCGAAGCCTGCCAGTATTACTTCAACAAATTTATGTAAATAGACCATGCATGCAGCTAAGGCTTTTATGCTATAACGCAGTGCATTGAACATTTGTGTGAGATGTGCTGATGCTTCGGACTTCTGGGCTGGGGCTGTACTATCGCAAGGAAAGTATCACGACAATCTCAGCCACCTCTTGCAACACATACAATGTTCTCTGGAGTGTTCGAGATCAACTCAATGCTTCAGATGCTTCCAGATCTGCATGAGCTTGACCCAAGCCTGGTGAGAAACTCGAGCAGTTTGTCCTCTGGGATGGATGGGTGAGCAAGACTCCAGCTGACAGTCATGTCTCCTTTCATGGACATAAGATTGTTGGCACAGCCAAGAATATTGTCATCAATCTTGTGGCAGATGCACTGGGCAAAATTTCTTGCCTTCCCTGGCCTTGACTGGGCATGATAAAGGTCCCAAACTAGGGCCAAAGAGAGTGCTCGTCGGTATTCACCACTCAGAGAGGAGAAAATTCCACATGCACCCACAAATGCTGTATAAGGCAAGTTCAGTCTTGTCACAAGATTCCATGCATAGGACCCAAATGCTGCTGGTGATTAGGCGAGGAGTTTGTGAGCAATAAGACTAAACACACCACAGATTACTAGGCCAGCAGTTTGCCACTCCGCCAGCTGGCCCCCATTCTTTTCGAGCTCCTTGATCATTGATTGCTGCTGGTTGGGGTTCACTTGTACTTCTCCCAACATTCTCCAGAGCTCCTGGATAACTGTCAGAAACTAAAACAAGGTGGTAAGGAAGAAAAACTTACTCTTTCAGGATGTGAGTAGCAGACTAGTGTCCCATCTCTTCCATACCCAGCAATACTGAACCTTACTACTTGGATCGTGACGTAACCCGTTCGAGAACAGTTCAAGTCTTCTCATCAGAACAACGAGAGTCGGGTTAATGAGTCATGGTGTTGTCTCTCCTATCAAAAACTCGAGGTTGGACAATTGAGCGCATACATGGTGTGCAGGGACTCACGCCGAGCAGTCAAGCACCACGACTGTCGCATTGTCTATCGGAGGCAAGACGTTGAGTCGAAAGAGGTGAAAGAGGCTTTTTTCACGATCTATATCCAATTGTGGAGCAAAGACAGCGGCGCCAAGCGAGATGATGCCCGTATAGGAAAGAGAAAAT
Source organism: Tricholoma matsutake (assembly GCA_026075535.2). NCBI lineage: Eukaryota > Fungi > Basidiomycota > Agaricomycetes > Agaricales > Tricholomataceae > Tricholoma > Tricholoma matsutake. Next base: position 7,054,629 of record AP026548.1, on the reverse strand, counting down.
GTCGAAAGCACGTTCCCATCTGAGTTCCCGAGACCCTTCCCAGTATGCAAGGTAGGCTCCGCAGTATTTTCCCAAGAATGGAATCGCGTCCTTATTCCAAGAACACCGATCCGCTGTCAAAAATCACAAGTTCGATTCAAATATTCCTTCCGAAACCACGGATGCCAACGGTCAGTCGACACAGTGATACCACGTAAAACATAGCCAAAACTCCCATCTTGGGGAGGTATGAGATAAGAATTACTGCATCCTGTGCTGATAGCGACGTCACTGTTATTGAATCACACAACCAGGGAGGGCGATTTGAAAGCTCACCTCTTCAATCACTGTAGTGATATTTCCCAGTTGATTGCTGTAATGTTGCGTCTTGTCTCGGGGGTACAGAATTAGATGGAGGCCGCTTATTGATAATCTGTCTATGCGTTCCATTTGGGTCACATTAGCGAAGCAGCGAACATGAACAGTTTGAAACTTCAAAGACAACGTCTGAAGCTGATCGGAATATGAGATAAATGCGTGGTCAACATCGCAGGTGGCAGGAGTCAAATGTCGTGCAAACGTTTCGATCATGAGTCAAAGGACAATACATCACTCGAACTGCTTATCAAGATACTGGCGGATAAGAGCCATTACCTCCCGCTTCACAGCAAGTGGAATCGATGCTATCACAAGAAAAGAGTTAAAGACCATTGAAAACTCGCCTGGATTCTAACAGGCACCTACTTTGAGCATGGGGGGAAGACTCGTCAAATAACGTTTGAAAGGATAGAGGATTCATATTCTTGGCTCGTTCTGATACAATAGAGTATATGGTACTGGATCGAGAATGAGTCGCACCTTTTGTACGATTCTTCATGTCATCCGACCATCCAGTTTCATTAAGTTTAGAGCTGAGAGTCGACTTTATTCTGGACTTGTATGAGCTGGGGTTGATATACAATAGAGAAATTACCGATCCCATTCCCCACTTTCAACCAAGCGACGGAGAACTTGTGGATATAAAGCCTCGACCTCGGCAGAGATTGAAGCGGCAGGCATGCCTGCCACCAAAATGGTTCTGGGGAAGTTGTGATAGTTACAAAGATTGTATGGAAACCTTTGGAATCGTCGTTGTGTGGTACTTGGTAGAAGACAGTTTAGATCCTGTGACCGCGTGCGCGTCGCGTCTTGTCCTCAAGGAAAATCTCTCTGATATTCTGCTTTGCTGGTCATGTCTCTTAAGTATTGACACCGCTGCCGCAGCTTATAATAAACGACTCGCGCATGATCCAGTGTTCTCTCCTTCTCAAGCCACTACATACTCCAAATGATTTTTCCGAGGCCTCTCTTCAGCAATTCTGGAACATCGCCTTCTTCCTTATCTCGTCTGGAAAGATGCAGGACTCCCAAAAGCAGAGCAGAGGAAGTCTTTTCACAGCACAAAATCTAGATCTGTTACAAAACTACAATCAGCTCTTCCCGCATATAGGCCTCATTTTTCTGTCTTTGCACCTTCTACTCTCCATCTGAGAGAGAACACTGTGGAAATGGTTTACTTATCCGTACCCTAAGATTTTCCTACCACGGTATTCATCGCCAGTGGGAGGTCGAACGGGAACCGATATTTGATGTAGCTGCCAGTGGGTTTGATTGTATACCTCAACGTTGATCTCGACATTGACTCTAGTATTTGCTCTCATTCACAAGGTATTTTTTTTCACCAGCAAGTTGATTTGTCCATGTTTGTTATGTATCAATCCAGAATACCTATTCAGGGTTACAACGATATCAAGACCACTCTGAACCGCCAGGCGTTCACTAGGATATAACACTGTATTTTGGAAGTGCAGGTAAGGCTGTTGGATTGCCGCCAAGTAAGCGAACTTGCTGCGTTTCCTCTCAACTGACCAAAATCGCTGAACCCAGAAACTTACCCGAACTCGACAGATCCAACGATGCATTAACTTTCATCATGAACGTCGTTTATTTGCCGTCGCTGTAGGCAGTTACAATAATTGCATAAGTGAGTTTGACATGCAATCTTGCGACCCAACAGCTCTAGTAACAACCAAACTCGCTATACCGAAAGAACTACCAGCCTCTCCTGCTGCCTCTTCGCTCATATCTGCAGTCGAACCTCAATACGACCTTTGATCGCTCTCACACCCGCCCACATCACATACGGCCTACTAATCGTCTTTAAACAACCTTCTGCAACTACCATAGTTCACCGGAGTCTCTTTCAGGAAAGAATACGGAGCAGGAAGAACCAGTCATTCCCGACGTTTTATTATCCCCACAGATAGGTGCACTTACTATTAGAAGTGCTGCTTCTCGTATCTAATATGCAAGATGGGAAGAAGAGAAACGTTTACGCTTGTATCCATGGGGCTTAAGGCGTGTTTCATTGCAGTGCAAGAATAGGTCCGAATCCATCCATCCGTTCTCTCGGTGTTTGCAGGCGCTGATGTACAGCTGCGCCTCCACTCTTTCTCGTCCTCCGATTTATGTTTCTCATCACCGTGCAACCCACATCTCTCCTTGTATCTGCTTTCGCAGAATTTGCATCAAACACTATCATCAGCATATCAACTCTCACCTCATGCCCCCTGTGAGGAATTCCCAGCGGGCGCGAACAACGACACCACCAACTTTTGTCTCATGCCTCCTTTTGCAGAATTCCATACGGAGATGAGCGTTGACACCGCGAAAGGCGTACACCAGCCCTCGGATGAGCCTCGCATCCCAAACTCGAGTGCAGGAAGCACATAGTCCTTCCACGTCTTCAGAATTACCCTCTCGCATCATGCCTTCTTTCGCAGCATGAGAGTCGACACTGCCAACAGCTTACACCAACCTGTATCTATTGCGCCATCGTTCCCATCTTCCCCACATTTATTTGCCTCCTCTGTATCTGGTCTTACTAAAGCCATAGCCTTCAACCCTACATCTCTTGTCCGCTCCAGGCCTGTTTTAAGTGTCTCGTTGGAGGTCCTGGGGCTGTGCCTGTTGTTGTGCGGGAGGGATAGGAGCTTTGATGTCAGGAGGTTGGGGCGGGGCCGTTTGGGCGAAATTGGACTGTGTTGGTATAATAGGTAAAACCCTTTTTCTTTTCGGTCGGTTATTGGTTCTCACATGAAGAAACACCAGTTCCTATTTATCGCCTATACGACTTGTTTTTCAATCTGGGATTGTACGGACCTCGAGACGTTGTAGAAGGTCTTGAGTGCTAATACGAGCCGCAAATTGAGGGCTGGAGCTTTCTTGGACTGGGAGTGGACGGGATGCGTGATTCGTACTGTTATTACACCTAAATCTCAGACGAAGCATCGAGCGCGAGATGCCCATCACGCTCGCCATCACTGGGCTTGAAAACAATTGGAAAACAAGGATGACTTCCAGCAGCACAGAGTTTTTCCGACATGTATAACGGGGAAAACAACAATTTTCAAACTGAGAGAGTCACGATGTGGAAGGTGCTGGAAGGCTGCACTCTCGAAAAGCTATGAGCAGTCCCAGTCAAGCCGGTTCAATGGTTCCACAATGCGGTCCGGCAATACAGGAGATCTCGGTGGACGCTAACATGTTGGGAGATTACTTTTGAGAAGTCACTCCTTTTGCCTAGACAGCTTCGAAAAATTGACGAGTACCGTAAGCATCCCGAAATTTGCTCAACAAGTTATGTAACTTGCAACGTGCAACGTGTACACCATGATGTTTAGATCCGAGCTTGCTGGAATGAGGATCATTCTAAGGACTGAGTCTTATATGAGAAACAATAGCGCTAGCATCTTTTCGAACACTGAACCAGGCACAGCCAGCGGCCTGTATCACGAACCCAAAGTACGCGTTCTTCCATCCTGGCTTTGCATCACTATATGCATCGAGAAATTTAGGATTAATCTCACCAAGCATAACAATTCCTTCATACACTTGTCTTATTCCACCTGATAAGCTCAATCTATCATTTAGAATCCCCATCGCTACCCATCGCTAAACGCTTCTGACGCCTCTCCTCTAAATCTTTGATCCCTTGTTGGAGCACAACGAGCCAACGATCCACCTCGCTCATCAACGCCTCCAGACGAACCGAATCTGCAGATACATTTGACGATGGCACACGTTTCAAAACAGGGATCAGACTCGTATAAGTGGAAGCGACGTGATATTGGCTGTCAATGGCAGAAGGTGAAGGTGGGCGAGGCATCTGTCGGCTGAGGAATGATAGCGATATATGGTTGTAGAAGTTTATCACGGGACAAAATGTGGAATGATCTGCGATAGAAAACGCAGCAGGACGCTATTGGGAAAAGGGCGGGGGAAAACCAAGAGCTACAGCGCTAGAGAGGAGAGTGATCTTAAAATGCTGGAAACGTGGTGGCATGGTCACCAGTTTGGATCCCAAATTTGAAACAGTGACACTCTGCTGCGTGCTCGCTTAGTCCTTTGTCTTTCTTACGAGAGAAAGAGATACTACTAGACCATGCTGGATACAGCAAGTTGTTATGGGAATCACTCTGGGTTCGGTCGTTAAGGAAGCCGTGCGAAACGACCCTTTCACAATACAACGTTGCACAAGATGAATGGCGATATTACACGCAAATAGATTTCAGATCAATTCAAACTGTCCCAAAGATAAGTCACAGTTCGAGGATGAAACAACCAAAAGCGCCTACCTATCATGACAATTGAACGCTTTCTTGACGAAGGCGGAGGAGCCGTTAGTTGGTAACATGAGGTTGCATCAGAGATCAGAAATGATCACAATATGGGAATGTCCAGACTCCACCAACTCCACCAACTCTATCGAGCCTGCACCTCATTCCAAAAACCCACGTTCCGTCGCACAAGAACAGTAGTCCCATCTGAACAACCTACACTATGACCCGTCATAGAAGACCAATATGTTTTATATGGGTTTGATCTTGAAATGCAGAGAGATGAGCGAGAAAATGAGACACTGTGCCCAACAGAAATGTCAGATTACGGTGTGCATCTAGATTAAACACACACCTTGAGATCTTGAACTAGATAATAAAAGACACGAAGGCCTTCGGGATCTTCACTATCTTGGATGTCGATTAGAGAGCCAATTTTTGCCGTCTAAAAGGTGTCAGGTTAAAGTAGCGAAAGTGCGGCGGACATTGAAATAGGTACTTCAAAGGCAATGTGGTCATTTCCAACGCGGATTTCGAGTTCTTGCTTGCCAACAATGTTCTTTTTCGGCCAGTTCGTGTCATCTTCTCTGTAAGCAGAACCAAGTCATCGAACAGATATAGACACCGATATTGCGGTTGTACTTGGTTATTTCGCTGGATTCCACTATCCTTTTAAGCTCTTTAACAACGAGAGGTCCCACCCACACTGAAATGTGAGTGAGCGCCGCATCTCAAAGCAAACAGAGCTCGCTTACTCTCTTTACGAATAAGACTGTCATTGCGATAGTTCGAGTTATTGGCATATCGAAGACGGCCATGAGAATACTCGAATTCCAGGAACTCGTGCCCGTGCTTGCCAGAGTGTCCCGTACTAGAATGAGCGGAATGTAAAAATGAAGTCATAAGTGTAGTCAAAACAGCGTACTAGTATCTGGAGCATAGTTAGAATGTGGTTATAAGCCTGAAGAGTATAAATAAAGACAGACCTGAGATAAAAAGGATCGTTGTCGTGGGACGCCATGGAAGTCGTGGAAGTCGTTCTTGACGTTGTGCAAAAATTGAAAATCAACTCACACCGCCACGTGACACTCTCAGTGAGCACGCTCAGTTTGGTATTTACTATTGCTCGTTGATTGCTCGTACAAACTTCTGCTGCGGGGACGATGCGGAGAGGCTATTCATGATATGGAAGTTAGGGAAGCACTTCATTTGTTCTTCCAAAACGCTGTTGTGCACCCCGCGCTGCCCAAATGGAACAGAGGCATTTTTCCACTCTGGGAAGACAGCATCCGAAAGACCTTGGAGCTGCTTGTACCTTCAGTGTTTGCCTCCAGTCTCCGAACTAGCACTCAAAACTAAGACCGAACTATAGCTTTTTGCTGGACGATAGTTTTTCTTACCGAGGGGAACAACTACACTGCATAGATGGATGTTCCCGAGCAAGTGCCGGAAGGGTGGCTGCAATCCAGTGCATACCGGTCGGCGATCGTACGAACAAATTCCGAGTCAAGAGATATCTACAAAGTGAAGACTCAATCCACAATTATTTCAGTCGGATATACTTTGTCTGTCGAGAGCTCATTCCTTATGGACACGGATACCGACTTTCCCTCCTCAAGAGACGTCACCTTGTTTGCCCCGTTGACCCACAGAGCCGCACTTCTTGCTCCTCCATAATATGAATCTCTTATAGATTGGGCAGTCTCGTTCCCGAAGTCGGTCACGACGTCCGTCCAGGCAGCATAGTTGTGGACTCCAAGAAGTACTGCAAACCTTTCCCCTCTGGTCCTGTCACAGAACACAAGGAGCCCGGAAGTTCCGCTGCCGCCCATGGACAGAACCCTCCCTTCATTTTCGTTCCTCCAAAAGTCGCTAGGAAACATATCTAAAATGGTAAATCCAGACTTGGGTGGTAGGATCGACTTCACGAAGAATGTGTACTGGGATCTTCGTCGTATATATGGTCCGGTCTGGAGCCTTGGGGGACCCTCTCGTTCGATAGTGATTTTCACTAGACATCGCTGTTCCTGTCTTGAAGCTTTCCTGTTCCTTATGGACACAGAGACCGATCTACCTTCTCTGAGAGATTGATTTCCGATCTACGTTGCGCCAAAGTGTGCCACCTCTTTTTTGCCCATAATATGAATCTCTTATAGATTGAGGAGTCTCGTCCCCGAAGTTGGTCACGACGTCCGTCCACACGATGTAATTATGGACTCCAAGCATGACCGCAAACTCTTCCCCACTGGTCCTGTTGCGGAACATGAGGAGCCCAGAAGTCCCGCTGCCGCCCATGGACAAAAGCTTCGTTCCATTTTTGGTGCTCCAGAAATCGCTAGGGAGCGCTTCGGAAATGGCAAATTCAGCCTCAGGTGGTATACTTGTCACTATCGAGAATGTGTACTGCGCTCGTGGTTGCATCCGATGCGAAACATTGAACCTAGCAGGATCCTTTTCCTTAACGTACACTTTAGTTAGGGTTGTCCCGTCAAGGTAGCCTATCTCTAAACGCTCAGGATGTACCCTGACATACTGTGCCTCTTTACGCTTCAAATAAATCGCGAGAGGACCCCTATTTCCGAGTTGGCAGTTAAGTATTGCCAGAAAAACATCCTTTTCATTCTCTACCGGTTTGAGGGGTAAACTTATGGATAACCCTTTGTTGGTCATCGAATACTTGGAGGTTTGAGCCTGTTTCGAGTCGACTTCCATCACGTCGGCAGAATGAATAAATTCAGCGGGAGAATGCGCCAACAATCCGCTTTCCTGCCCGTGACTGGGTCCCCTCCAGGCGAAGATTGTGTGATCATCAGATAGCTTCGTTATCTCGTGCTGAAGCCTGATAAATGCATTCCCTCCCTCTCCGTATAGCGTCGGCATATTTATTCCAAATATGCCCATCAGAGAATAAGCTCGATCTTCCTCTCTTGTCGTCTCTCGCTTCGACGCCCACGACATCCTCTTCGCTATGCTGATCTCGCCCGAGTGGTTACTCAAGAGGACGGAGCCGTCCACCCCTGTGATGACAGATATGACCTCCTGCAAGCTAGCCTTCGTGCCTATCTCCTTCCAATCTCTTCCATAGAATATGAGGCTAGAAGGTGCCAGGAGCTCCTGTAAAGTCCATCCCCTGGTGAACCACCTGCTCTTGGTGAACAACGAGTTTTCGCATCCAGGATCCGCTTCATCGGGCACATCCACTAGGTATGCGTAACATACTTGTGAGTTCTGGTACCACGCATACATGGAGTTTATGGCTTCCGAGAGCTCCGAGCTACTTTCCTTGTTTATACAACAGGTGTCTATCCAGATGTATTTGAATTCGTCTTTGAGAGCTTCGGCACAGGCGCCTTTGATCTTTGAATATCCTTTCATCGTACTCGCTTTCGACTCATCTTGCATGTCTTGGAACGATACTTCCTCTTCTCCCCATGTATGAGAAAGGATCGCATAGTCCGGATGGATTCCTTGGAATTCTGTGAGCCGTCTTGTTTTTGTGTCCAGGAGACGCATTGTTCTTGGAGATGTCAAAGGAGTTTTCTCTGTGTGGTTGTGCGGTAGTGACACAGTGACCCAAATGAAATTGAATCGAGGGAAGCCTATATGGAATGGATATAAATGATAAGGAAGGATAAAGAATCGAGTGTGAATGAAGCGGTTGAAACTCACAAAACCGAACGTAAAACTATGACAATACAACGTAGTCACTTCTGTACGACGATAGGAATGCGAGAGTTGTTGCAATTGAACGCTAGCGCTGAACGTTGAAGACTGAGTAGTGATAAGATGTACTTCATCTAATCGAATGTGACAAGGTGACGTTGGAATGCGCTTCTTTGAGCGCCCTCTATTACGCATCCAGTTACATGATCAAATGGTTTGTCAGGAGGCAGTGTTATGTCCCGACGTTGGGCATTGCTACTAAGCCCGAACAATCAAAATCACAAGACTTACATACACGCCGCCGCGAGATACACTACTTACAATTTGACCCACAGATGTATGCATCTGCCAGAGAATAATCCTACATCAACGTTCAACGTTCAACTATGTTGAGTGAATACCGCCTTTTCGCCTTGTTTGCGCCCTCCTTGATGCGGTGTGCTAATTATAGAACACCGCATGCATATCATAACACGTGACTAAACATACCGCATTAGGAAGGAAGCCAGTTCCTGAAAAAAAAACCCCAGGGCATCCGTTCCGCCACCCCCTTGATGACGTCCATGATCGTATGCGTCGCAAATGGCATTTCAAGCTAAGGGTACTGGTAGCGCCTGCCAAATTCTCCCCCGCCAAATTAAGAGGCATTCCATGGCCCAATGTTCTTTGGCAGACTGATATTCACAGTCTCTGCCAGTGGTTTCTCATTGATTGGGTGGGCCTAATATATGGCCGCAATCATTTTTGTCAGGAACACTGCCCGCGCTTTTTTTGTAGACAATCATGGAATGTCGGAAGGCTCGTTGTAGAGTCTACTAGATTTGCCTCTGTATTGCGCAACGGCCTTGAATCTCGGCCCATCCATACAGAAATGAGGAGGTTGACTCCTGTGTCTAAGCTTTGGAGGAGAATGTAGAGTTGAACGATGGCATCTGTGTTAGGCACAGTGCCTGTTTCGCCTTCACTGAGCCTAGCGGTGTCTTAGATATAGAAGGCAGAACCAAAGGCAGTGACGTTCTACTGCTTATACTGGAATGTGCAGCCTTTTGCGCTACTACCTTTGGGAGGGACTGTCCTGTCAGCAATGAAGTTTATGATGTAGGCTTTCCCGCCTCTGGTTTCTCCGAAGAGGGTCGGTGGCGGCAGCTCTTTCCTAGCCGTGTTACTCTTGCAGCATGGTTCTGCGGAGAGGTCAGATTCCACCGTTCCAAGGGGACGGAACAAACTCCAGACCTGTCATTGAATGACGTTCTGAGGATGTAGGTTGGACGATGGTTGTTAGAGCCAGAGGTGTGCATGCGAACCAGATACTGCCGTATACATCTTTACTGCGCAGCGTCTGTCGACTTCCAGAAGACCTCGAGTTTGATAGACGCCCGACTGTGACGTATTCATATTTTAGTCTTGACACATTTTCCTAGGCGAGAGAATGCCTGATGTTCAGCCTAGTGTGGAAGCTGTGTATGATGGATAATTAGCGTTACCAAAAAGATATAATCTGTAGAGAACTTGAATCAATGAATTGACATGTATGATGACAAACAAGCGACGAAACAGAGTTCACTGATTCTACAGCATGCTGGTTCCGCGTGTTTTCCACTATATCCAGATCTGCAAACGTAGCGATTACTGGCTTTGATTTCTTCGAACGTTCAAAAGGTAAGCTACAACAGATGCCAAAGAATCTAGAGCTGACGAGGAACTTATAGTAATGTCAGGAAGTAGCGTGAAACCGACTCCGAACATCATAATCTTCGGAGAGACGGGGACAGGGAAAAGTTCATTGATAAACATGATAGCAGGCGAAACCATTGCTGGGGTTTCAAGCAGCGCGCTAGGATGTACATTTGGCAGCAAAGACCACAAAATAGCCATCCATGGAGAGACCTACAGGCTCTGGGATACATCGGGGTTGAATGAAGGGGAACATGGTACCGTGCCCGGCGAACAAGCAATGAAAAGTTTGCAAGACCTCGTACATCGTTTGAAAGATGGAGGAGTCAGTCTCCTCGTCTATTGCATCCAGGGATCGAGGTTCAGAGACATATTGAAAGAGAACTACGATGTGTTTGCTGGGATAATTTGCCAAGACCAGGTCCCCATTGTTGTTGTGATTACGGGCCTAGAGAACGAGGTACCCATGAAGAAGTGGTGGGAGGAAAACGGCACAGAGTTTGAGAAGCAGAACATGAGATTTGCGGGTCATGCATGCGTGACAACGACAAAGGGCAAACTGTCGAAAAAAACGGGCAAGCCGATATTCGAGGAAGAATACAGTGAATCGGAGAATGCGGTCAAGAAATTGGTCAGTGGTCACTGCGCAAGCAGTCCTTGGATTATGAATGAAAAGGAATGGCTGGCTGAGACGTCAGTAAGGCTTGAGAGGTACTATGGGACTGGCTACGACGACAACGACGAAGAGGGACGCGGAACTTTGTATAGAGTTGCAGTTTGCTTGGTCTCTGCTGTTTTCGTTTTCTATGATTGCCTAAGATCGCATATTATTTTGTAATTCACTTTTCTAACTACAACTGACATATATACCAGCCGCTACGAAGGCAATGGCAACAACAGAGTCGAAAACCACTGCAGAGACTATGTTCCCCGTCAACTCACGCGTACTTTGCTTTCATGGGGTGCACATTTACGAGGCCAAGATTCTCCAAAATCAATGGTTTCACGAAAAGGCACCTCTTACAAACTTAACAGGTGCCCACTATTTTGTGCACTACAAAGGATGGAAACAAACGTGAGCTCGACCGTGTTCTTGTCTCCCTTTCTTACCAACTTGAACAGGTGGGATGAATGGGTGCCCGAGTCGCGAGTGCTAGAGTACAACGAGAAAAATTTGACCGAACAGAAGAGGCTGAGAAGGGAGCATGCATCTACTACGACTACGGCATCTAAGACTCCAAAGGGAGGGGCCAAAGATGGGGCTGGGGGCAGTACCAGGGGCACACGGAAGGATGGGCCGAGAGGGACGAAGCGCAGCAGAGATGAGGTAACGACCCTTTAGGACATCCTCGTTATTGTTGGAGCACACTGGTTCTGACGATCTTTCTTCATCTTAAAAAGGATGATAGCTCTAAAAAGCCGGAACTCAAACTCGACCTTCCAGAAGTACTCAGAGTATTCTTGGTAGACGACTGGGAAGCTGTGACGAAGAACAAACAGGTGCATTGTCCTTCTTGATATACACATCGTCTTTAACAATCTTATCTACGTTCTCTGTAGCTTGTAACCCTACCTCGGAGCCCAAATGTCATCGAACTACTTGACAAATTTGCCGCCTACGTCATAGAAACACAACCACCGCAGTATGTCTTCAGTACCTCATGTCTCCTTTCACTACTGATGGATCCCTGTCGTTCTCATCTTCGAAATCTCAAATCAAAGTCTAACGAATCCCACGATAGTCGTGCCCACCATCATTTCAGGATTAGTCGTCTACTTTGACCGCTCCCTCGGCGCGAATCTTCTGTACAGGTTCGAGCGGCCGCAATTCGCAGAGGTGAAGAAGAACACAAAGACAGGCCAGAAGGTGATCGTTGGGCAGGAGAAGGAGGTGAGCGTTGTGTATGGCGCAGAGCACTTGTTGCGGATGTTGGGTACGTTTGAGATTCCCGTTAATGATGCAATGCATGGTGCTTATGATGCGTATAGTCAGTCTACCGGGTATGATTGCGCAATCGAGTTTGGACCCGGAGAGTGTGGGGCTTGTGAGGGATTATGTGAATGAGCTACTGCAGTATGTAGTTTCTTTTCTGTCTCGTTACTTGAGTGACATGGAACCATAGGTGGATGGCGAGGGAGCGAGAAAACATCTTTCAGTTGGAGTACGAGAACGCCACTACAGCGTATATAAGTCTCTCCAGTTCGTGAGCTGTACTTTTGTAATGTAATGTTTGTCTCTCTTTCTGCTTTCCATTTGACGCGTTTTTGATACACGTTGAGAGCTCGTTTATCACCGTGTTTATCGCGCAAGCCATACAGTTCATGTTGGTTTAGCGTCATTAAAGGTAACTGGACACTAAAATCCTGTAGTACTGATGCCTCGTTTCGGTTTGTACATGCTGAACTTTATAAGTATCGGTGTCGTCTCTTGATGTGTCCTCCAACCGCGATAATAAAATTGTTATGCACTGCATAGACTACATACATACAACCAACTCATCTATGTACATATACGTGTAAACTACGTTTGCAACATGGTTCTACATATGCTAGAGTTCCTGTACATTCTGTCCTTGTGGTTGGATAGAGCACCAAAATCTGACTTTTGCTGCTTAACGCGAAAGAATACATGTACCGAAAATGACGAATAATATAGGATGCCAGCAAGTAAAGGAGAGATCAGCACTGTCCATATATGAAACATAAGCCAAGAAGAAGGATCCGTAAAGATGAATACGAACCGAGCACAAGTTAACGAGGTCCCAGTGCTCGAGATCAAGGGACAGGGACGGGGTAGAATGGACTGGTAGCACTGGACCCACATGGCGAGCCAAAGAATGAGGTGGCTTTTGAAAAGATAAAGCCAAGGAGTCAGAAGGGTCGCCGAGGGCGAGAAGGCGTGACAGCAGACGAGTCGTTGGGCACGGCCTAGCGGCGATGGAGAATATAGTGCACATGGCAAACTCAAACGTGCCGGTGTGCGGCGCTGGTTCTATTTGCTATGCTTGTCAATCAGACGGCAGGGTTCAACTATGCAGAACACATTCAAAATCAGAAATGGGAAAATAAACTGGGGAAGATGGATACATTACCCGCCACTGACACAACCTGCACCTCACTCGCTATCTCCTCCCACTAACGCCCCCCGCATTATTCCTTGCATGGCACGCCTCGCAAAACCGTCTCCCTCCTCCAACCGCTACCCCACTATCACTCGCACTCCTCCGGGGATTCGCCTTGCCCTGGCTCGGCATAGTCCAGTCAAACACGCCATCATACTCAATCTCAGCGCGCTCCGCGAGCCCATGGAAGAGTGCGCGGAGGCCAGTGTAATCGGGGAGGTCGTCAAACGCGAGCCCGCGTGCATAGCGGAAGAACACGTCGAACTCGGGAGGCAGGCCGAGTGTGAGTTGGCTTTCGTGTGCGAGCTTGGCGTCGCGGATGAGGTCCCAGGTGGCGGAGACGGGGTTGTAAGGGGTTTGGGGTTGTTCTGCAGCTAGTGGTGTGGGTTTTTTGGGGCGGGAGGGGGATGATGGGCGTGATGAGGCAGGGTCGGATGGGGGAGGGGAAGGAGAGGGGGAGGGTGGGTTTGGCGGCGCACGTAGCTTGCGCCATGGAAGAGTGCCTCGTAAGAAGTAGATTAACATGTAAGCGAGGGATTCGAGGTCATCGCGGCGTGATGATTCTAGGGGGGAGGGCGAGTGATGAGATGGTAGGTTACAGAATGGAAATATTAACTCACCAACACCAAGGTGGGTATTTATAGCGGCAAAAAGAGACGTGCCAACGCCATGGAAGCCATCTTGTTTGTATGGTATGTGGTGATACGTGCGGTTATCGCGAAATTTTTTGGCGAGGCCAAAGTCGATTACATTGACCATGTGGGAGGCACGGCCTGTGCCCATAACGAAGTTTGCGGGCTTGATATCGCGGTGTACGAGAGAGTGAGAGTGGATAAATTCGATGCGAGATATCTAGAAACGAAAAAGTGTGTATGAGCTCAAGTGTTGGTGTGTGACGCGTCTCTAATTGCGGTATGAATACGCGAAGAGACGTACGAGCTGATCCGCAAGTAAGAGTACGGTTTTTAATGAGAAATGGCGGTTACACATTTTGAAGAGGTCCTCGAGGGAGGGCCCTAGGAGATCGATGACCATGACATTATAATCTCCCTGGCGGCCGGACCACATAATCCATGGTACTCCAGTGCCACCCATGAGTGTTTTGTAGATCTTTGATTCCTGACGCAAGGGACTTGTCGTATTATTGTTTTTGTCGATGGCAGGTTCGAGCTTAATAGCGACCTCTTTGCCTGCAATGGTGTGAACACCAAGGAAGACAGTGCCTTTAAGAGAGAGAAAAAATACGACTGGTGGGTGAGACATGATGAAGGGGGGGGGGGGGGGGGGGGGGAAAATAAGAGAGACGAACCACATCCACCGTTTGCAATCTCCTCCTCGAGGCGATACTTGCCACCAAAAAAGTCCATGAGTGGGGTGAAATGCGATGAATGTTATTGAGAATGGCGTTGCCGTTGTAGAAGTTTCGTCGACGTCGTCCGACAAGGAATGAATTAATGAAGAGTGGCGTTGTTTAGTTCAACAAACTAAACGAAACGCGTGTCTTTGTCAGCAATAACTCTGGCTCCGGGGCGCAGACGTTGCAAGGACTAGTAATGCTGTACTTATGTTCTGTCAAATTTTTTGAAACCCCAACGTTTTGGTTTGGTGGCTGCTGTTCCCAGGCTATCACGTAGTTAGCCAACTGCACGGCTTCTAGTGCCTCGACCTCGTAACAAATTACAGCAGAACGGTGTATGTTTTCCCAGGATCTTTTATGATGCACCATGGCTGTAAAAAGGGTTTGATGAAAACACCATTTTGCACAACTTCTTCCACTCTTTTAAGCTTTCCTGCTTCTCTTTGGATTGTTCTGAACGTTAACGGTGGTATACCGTCGATTGGTATCCTGATTACCCAAGTCCACACCACCACCACCCGCGAAGCACTCGCAGAGCCGACCGCAGATACCCTTTGAAATTAGCAGCACTTTCGACCTCGTGTTGGAATTTTTTTCGTCTGTCATCGATTCTATAAAATGTCCGTGAAGACTGAGCCCTACTGAGCCGTTACTTACTGAACGCCCACGTTTCGCGATTAGTAATGTCACCTGATCGTCGCAAGCTTAGAAATGATTTGTAAGGGCATGATTGTGTATTCGTCAGATGACACTGACCACAAACCCGGCGCTTAGCCCAGGACGTTGGGACGTTCATACTTACATAGGGGCGTATCTGCAATTGGGCTGAAACTTGCTCGCATGTAAGCTCTTTGCGCCGTCACCTGAATTAACTGTAAGCAACTCAAATGGCAAGTTAGTTACATTGGTGTCACCTGACATATTTTCAGCTTTATATAAACTGAGCACAAGTCGTCCAATCTTATCACAAGTCCTTCCCTCACATCCAAATCACTTCAATCCAAATCACTTCAATCCAAAGTAAAACATGTCTTCTCCCATTCAAGCTGGTGCCTCCATCCCTGCCATCCCCGTCAAGGAACTCGCGGCAGACGGGCCGGAGCCTTTTGTGTTGAAAGGCAAGAACATCATCGTCCGTATTTGTGATTTGTGTTATATCCATTCGAGTGCTGATACATTACATGCGCAGGTCGGCGTGCCAGGCGCGTTCACTGGGACATGTTCTGCCCAGGTACCTGGATACATCAATGCTCTCAAGAAGTTCCAGGAGAAAGGCGTGAACGGAATATACGTCGTTGCAATTAATGATGTGTTTGTTACCAAGTGCGTTGCGCACTCCCGTTTTGTTTTGCCTTTTTTCCTTTGAATGCTGATAGCGATAATAGAGCATGGAAGAGCCTCCTTGCGCCTGAGGGTACCGGTGAGTTTTTGTGTATTTGTCGCTCTGTCGTTACGGCTTATGCCTCTTGTAGAGGTCCGCTTCATCGCGGATGATAAGGGCGAGTTCTCAGAAGCCCTTGGCCTTACATTCGATGCGACGGCTGTACTTGGCACCCACCGCTCACATGTAAGCTAGAACAGTTCGCCTTCATCCTAGTCTGGTCGTTGAATTAAACTCCCATAGCGCTATGCGATTGTCGCGGAGGACAACAAGGTTGTTTCCATTGACGTCGAGCCTGTGCCAGGCAACCTCACGATCACCGCCGCTGAAAAGATTTTGGCGAAATTGTAAATGTTTCGTGTGTATAAATAATTTGTAATATGTAACGCGTTGAAGAATAGACTTAAATTATTATGGCGTTATGTAAATTTCTTATGAAAGACATATATTATATATGATGTCGCGATCTCCACCGTTTCGCAATGTCATTCACATCTGGAAGGATCATTCAACAGATTGTGGCAGCCTGGGAGCCTTGCACAAGTGAAGGAACAACGATCTTCTCTCTCTCACAGTGTAGTACAATCTCATCATACGACTCCAGCGTTCACTTTAAAATGCAAGAATAATCTATTTTGTACAGCGCGACATATACATATGTTTTCTCTTTCTATGACAGATGTCCGCGAGTGCGAGATGAGCTTTATCGCACAAGTGAGTTATATATATATGTGTGTGTTTGAGGAATGAATGGTGTATGCACGAATACATGAAGTGATGTGGTGGGACAGAATAATTCAATCAAGGCTGAGCCGTCGTGGGTATGGGCGTGGGCGATATAACCGCCACCAACACCGATATATCTATACAAAAGTGAGCACAAGACGATAATGCACAAAAAAAAAAAACGTAAACACACCATCTCGTTTCCCGCCTCTAAATACCTTCCCCACCTCCCTTGCTCTCCTCGCAAAAGGCACTTCGTCCTCCTTTATGTCTATCCCAGCACTAGTTCTAGCATGATCCATCCCCTCTGTAGAATCTACAGCAGGTTTCTTCGTACCAGGACTCGCACGACGCTCAGACACGCGTCGAGCACGTGAGCACAAGGCTTCAGAGAGCATGCCAGCAAGGGAACGCCGTCGAAGAGCATCCGTCGTGGGTGTAGGGCTCGGCGCTGGCATAGGCAAAGTGGAGGATGTGGACGTTTCCATCGTTAAACTGGCGGCGGCGGCGGCGGCGGCTTGTTCCGGATCTGGACTCGGTATAGACTCTGGTTCGGATGGAGCCCAGGTTCGGCGAAAACGGATGACTTCGTCAAGGACATCCTCGTCCCAGAGGTTGTCGCTTAGTCCGTCGGAGGCGAGGATGAGGATGTCGTTTGGGTGGACAGGGAGTGTTATGAGGTGGGCGGTTGTGCGAGGGGTTATTAGGGGTGGTGGGGATGGGGTACGGCGGGGAGTGGGGATGGTAGAGTAGAGTCGGGATTTGGGAGAGGGTGGGGATTGGGAAGGGGAAGGGAAAAGGAGGGAGGAGGTGCTGGATAGGAGGGAAGAGGGTGTTGTTGAAGATGCGGGTTGCGTGGTTGATGGTTGTGGAGGCCGTGGAGGAGGAGGAGGAGATAGTTGGACGGGGGTGTTGAACTGTATAAGAGGATATTAGATAGGAATGTGGACAGATTGAAAGTGGCTTACAGCCCACCACATCTCTTCGCTCCGCCAGACAATCTCCTCTCCGCGCACCAGCATGCCCATGCAGTCGCCGATATGTGCGATCTTGACCACGGGAACGGGTGAGGTCGGTGATTCAAGCTTCACTTCTGGATCATTCCTCGACTTGGGTAGGGGGTGTGTGGTGGATGGCGCATGGCTTTCGGAGGCTGTAGTAGACACGCGGTCGGCAGGTGGTACGTGAACATGGTCGAGAACAGCAACAAGAGCAGTTGAAGAGCCCGTGTGGAGAGGTGTAGAGCCGTTGGACTGTGGGTGTACATGTGCATTGACTGTGCGCTCGTAAGCGCGTTCGAGGATCTGTAGGACGTCGATGCCTTCGGAAAGGTCGGAGAGGTGTGATTCAAGTTCGGAAGCAGGGTTTAAATCACATGATTCTTGTAGAGAATCTTGGGGTGGCGGCGAAGACAATTCGTCAGAGGTGTAGTGCATGAGGCGATGTGCGAAGAGAGCACTGGGAGAAGGAAAGGAAGAGTCGGGTGGATTGAAAGAAGACCTTGCCCAACCACCGACGCCATCTGCGACACCTATGGCATTGTCGCGAATAAAATAGGCATCTTCGCCGATAGAAACTGCAAAGCTAGAATCGTCTGGGACGTATGTTTGAAAAGATCTTTGAGGAGGAGTATGGTTGCGGCAACGTTTAGGAATGCCATAGGCACCTACGTCGAGTTGGTATCTGATGCGGATACGGTTATGGCGAGAAGAAGAAGTTGGTTTAGTGGAGTTCAAGGTGGATATAGTTGTTGGATATTTTGGAAGAGAAAGATATTGAGCATTCTGAGTGTAAAATATGGAAGCAAGATCCTGGTCAGGAGGGGGAGAAAGAGTAAGTGCGAGCTGTGAATGTTTTGGCTCGGATGGGATACGAGAAGGAAGACGAGAAGTAGGAGTTGGAGGTTGTGGAGAATCAAAGAAAGAAAGAGGAAGAGCAGTTGAAGTGTGATAGAGACGAGGTCTGGCTGAGGACGGCGAGAGAACAGTGCAGAGTCGTTGCTGAATGCCTTTCATCGTCGTTTGCAACAACCAACGGCAATGTCAATTCTCGGCAATTCTCGCGTACATATACGGGAAATCATGTGATTCATTCTAAGTACAGTCGACCTGAATCATATCATATCATATACATCCTTAGATGAAACCAATCTAATCAATAACAATCAATGAAAACATTTCCACTACAACATAAACGATCAAGCCAACCTTGTTAGCAACATCCAGTGCGTCATGATCCGACGTCAACCTCACGTATGCCTTCTTCTTGCCGTCAGGCCTACTCGC
Source organism: Tricholoma matsutake (assembly GCA_026075535.2). Lineage (NCBI taxonomy): Eukaryota > Fungi > Basidiomycota > Agaricomycetes > Agaricales > Tricholomataceae > Tricholoma > Tricholoma matsutake. The sequence goes on along the minus strand of AP026548.1, from coordinate 7,035,784 downwards.
CCAACCCTCAATCAGTAGGATATTATAATACAACCTTGTAAGAAATTCCACGCACCGTATAAGGGTATTGACCTTGGCAGCCTGGACGTCATACAGCTTTTTCACGGCATCCTTGATTTGACGTTTATTCGACCTGAGATCCACGATGAAGACAAGGGTGTTGTGCTCTTCAATCTTTTTCATCGCCGACTCGGTATTCAGAGGACTGTATGCCACTGCGTCAGCAAGAAAGAACAAAACCACCGAAATGACACCAGAAAACAGAGCTAGTTTTCCCTCTGCGCGCTCCAGAACCGCGTAACCCTAACAAAGACCACCAACTCTGGCGCCCATCTATCTCTACTCCCCTCACCAACAACACCCCGCCAGCTAAAGACAAAGACGATAATAGACTCACGAAACGATCGTCCTAAACTGGTCCATTCTCGGCACATGAGGAATCGACTTGCGGGGGTATTTAGGATCACGCGCAAGTCTCAAAGTCTTCGGGCGATGGAACGACACTGATGTTCGTGTCTTCCTGGAAGTGTGGGAGTGGACACCTTGGAGCGCGGCCTTTTTCGCAGCCTTGGCCTTGCTCTCTTTCGGGGCTGATTTTGCTATGTCACTGCGTCAGCTACGAAAATAGCTATACGAAATAACAGCAGACCACGTACATTTGGAGGCAGACGCCTTGGCTTTTGTCGGTTTCGTGGTGGCCATTGCTCGGGACAAGTTACTTTCTCTGGTTACATAATACAGTGTTGTTCGGTGGCTGGTTGAACTGTACAGTTTGATAAGTAAACATGTCACAACAGCAGGGTCGCTGCTATGCCATAGTAAAGGTCCAAGGAGGCAAGGAAGCATCCAATAAACTCGTATACATATTTATCTGGTGGGTATACCATACCCATCATAGGATGGAGTGAGAACACCGACCGCGAATGCTCCCACTGGTGGCCCAACCTTCAACTAGCCACGTTCGTTAACTTGACTCAGAGCTGCATCAGCCTTCTTCAAATCACCCTCACTCAGGCTCTTAAACGCTCCCCCTCCCGGTGTGCTTGCCCCGCTTATCACAGATCCTGATCGAGAGCGTACCTTCATTACCAGCGGGCTGCACAGATGCATGGATCATCAATACCATGACAACCCCAAGCAGAGGAATGTACATACAAAGGATATGAATCCTCTTCATCCTCGTGTGACCAGCCTCTGTAATCACTCGTACTCAAGGACTGCATCTAGTTCGCAAGCATTCAGCCTTACACAAAGAACAAAAGAAATACAATACAACTTGCCTCTTCTGTTAGCGTCCCCATGTCTCCTGGGGTCGCCGTCCCCCTCAACTTCGGACTCGGCGGCATACTGCCTAAAGTAGCTCGCTCCAATCCATTGAAATAATCATTTCCCTCTTCATCCCACCCCGCATCGCCCTCTCTATAAAACGCATCCGGGTACGCCCGCCTTAGCGCCAACTGTCGCGCCTTACTATACTCAATCCCAAGATTCTTCCAGTCCAACAGCGGACTCAGCCTCTCTACCCTATTGCGCTGGTTGATCCTCTGCCGCCGCGTCTTACTGCAGAACGTGAACATGTGGTCCCCAAGCTGGTTCACCGAGTCTTCAACAGACTGCATCCGCCGATCGACGATATAACATCCCTCGTCTTGAGGTCGTTCGATAAGATCCTGCATGAAGCACCCGAAGCCCGAAAGGTTGGTTGTCACAGACGGAATGCCCATCTATAGACCGGGTTCTCTTAAGACTTGGAAACGCGTGGGACTTTTGGGACTTACGACAGTACACTCCGCAGGTGTATACCCCCACGGCTCATAATAACTCGGAAACACACCTAAATGACACCCCCTGACAAACTCCTCATAATCCAAGCCCAGTATCGGATTATTCGAGTTCAGAAAGTCAGGATGGAAGATAATCTTTACACGATCCGAGCTCGAATTGAAAAGTTTGACGCGACGGATCTGGTTCAAGATGGGGTCATTCCCGTCGTCTGCCATGTTATGGGTTGTTATGGGTGGTAGTGAGTTTCGCTTTAGAGCAAAGATGCGCCTTTTTAAGAGGACCTGATCTTCTTCGGAAACCAAGTCTGGCGGTGTCGGAGTGGCTTTTTGGTCGCTATAGACAAGGTAAGTCATAGTCGTAATGTCATACGCATGTCGCGCACCCGTTAAAACGTGCGGCATGGTCAAATAGACGCGCACCGATACGGTGTTGGATCTCGGTGACGGTGTCTCGTAGCTGTTTTATGACAGCTTGACCTTTGAGTGCTTCGATGGTGTAAGAGTGCGTTGCAGCAGGCATGATAATGAATGCGACGACGGTGACTGTAGATCCTGCCCTTTGAAGTCGGTAGTTGAGGCGGGCAAGAGACTCGATGAACATGTCGACGCCCTTGTTCCGGTATTCATACCGACCCGCAGTGAACATCTAACAGTAGCAAAAAAAAATGAGTAGAAAACAAACAGGAAAGCGGTAATACGCACATAGAGGGTATTATCAAGGTCAAAATCATAATGACCGTAAAAGTGACCTCTGATGAACTCGTTGATCTTGGTTTTAGCAGTTGAATGCAGATTTTGGAATTCATGCATTGCTTGAAACTTGACGACATTAAGACCATTCGGTAGGACGCCGTCGGGTTTCCGCTTGAGGAGGTGCTCACTCTCGTAAGCAGTGATGTGAGAGACTGTGGTGAAGACATCGGCACAATGGGTTGCACTGCGTTCAATGCAGTATCTGTGGTATATGCCGCGCTTTCCAGCCTCGTGGTCGACGTCGAAATACTGAAGATTGTTGTAAAAGTCGACAGAGCCAGCGCAGAGGTAACGGCCGAGAAGAGTAGCGTGTGTTGTGAATACGGTAGTGACGTCGATGTGTCGTTTTCGACAAAGAGGGATGGCGACACCAGCTTGCCACTCGTGAAAGTGGGCGACGACTGCGGTAGATAGTTGGCGAGCAACATACTAGACACAAGTCAAGACATGGAAAAGTTTAATATGATAAAAAGACTGACTTCGCCAAGGAACCAGGCAACAAGATAGCCAAAGATGATTGTCTCGTTGGTCTCATGGTCGTTTGGTGGGCTAGGTATGCCTGCTAGATTCCACAAATCTCCTTTCCATTCATCGATGCGGGAATACATGGAACCGGTGTCGAAGAGGAGGACATGTGGATTGCCCTCGATGAGCCATCGACCATAGAGGGCCTTTACACCTTGTGAACGCATGACGTCGAGGGCAGCGGTAAGATGTGGATCTGTTGGTTCTTCTGCCTCTACTTCCATAGGAGCAGACTTGTATGATAAGGGACCAATGAGGCAGTATCTATCACCGAACTCGGATACGGTGACAGGAACTTTTGTTTTAATAACGGTGTAGATGCCTCCGACCTTGTTTGCTACTTCCCATGCACATTCGAATAGGAAAGGATTGCGGACATCGCGTTTTTCTGGTTCAGTCATGATGGTTTGGAACAAAGGGATGATTTTTTAAGCTGAGAGTGCAGCTACGACTATGCAAGTCAATAAAGAGGATAACAAATTTACCTGATTGTTACTTAAAACGTTGATTCCACTAATCACTTTCCAATTGTCGACTTGACTCCTCCTGCCATCCTGCAATACTAAATGTTTCTCTGTCGAATACCGCGTTTGTTGAACAGTCGCACCCAGAATCGAATCGATAACACTCCCGAATCCTCCCGCAAACGTTCCCCAGCTTGTCATTTCCACCAATATCCACAAATCACAAGCTTCATTCTCAATCACCAGACTGACCCCCATCATAATCCCAATCACCGTTCCTCCAATCATTGACCAAATCGTCCCACCTAATGTTATTCCCCCGTTTGTTCCCGGAGGTACAACTTTCCACGTCGTCACTAGTCTTGGTCGTCTCTTTGACAGAATCCCAAGTTCTGATCCCAGTGTGTCCCCAAGGCAGCACCCAAAGTGTCCCAGAACTGCAAAAATTAACCTACGGCTCCATCCATCCTTGACCGCGCACCACCCATCCGAACTGTATGCTTCTTCCTTCGACTTTATCATTCCCCCGAGGAATTTTGCTTGGATGCTCCCTGGAGAGTACATCGCGTTCCAGATTACCGCGGCTATGAACCCCCACACGCTGTTGCAGAGTACCTGCCATCCGTTGCGATATCCGGCTTCTTCATAACCTTCTTCCAACCTTGCCTTGGTCTTCTTTCCATCTATCATACATACATAAATGTTAACCACTAGCCTTGTAATTCATTCATACTTACACTTGGTAGCCCGGCTCCCCAACAAGTAGAACCCAATCAGAGTTACACCAAATACCTTCAATCCTCCTGCCATCGTTCCCATTCCGACAACGAACGCAGTCAATGCCCCATCAGGAGAGAGTGATTTTTTGCGTAGTCCATGTAGACTCAACAATGTCGCAAGTGCGACCGCCGTCACTGGCACATCTTTCAAGGTCAACATCGTCGTAAGCTTGAAGAATGATTGATCCCACGAATTGGTCAACGCGCACGGCGTTACTGCATGTAGTTTGATTTTGTTTGTGTGCAGAGAAGTCCACCCCCTAATTGCAAACAGCCGCCTTGGAGTTTTCACCGTGAATCCAAAAGGAGGATTGTCCCACATACCCAATTATTTAATATTAATACTGCAGTCTCAAACATGTATTCTCTCCTGCCACTGTCAAAATGTATACCAGACCCTGTTCAGCTCATGTTGATGAGATTTGATATCTGTCGCTCAATCCTTGAGCTCGTGCTCCTTTGAACGCTCTCGCTGCATTGCTGTGATATATTCATCTGCAACAGCAGGTCTGTACCTGGGCAGAGGAGCCGAAAATACTACATGTACAATGTAGAGCAATACTTGAGTCGACAAAAGGCAAGTATCAATTCAGCAGGCCTAGGAAGAGGCAGGTCCCTAAGGGCCCTAGGTCATGATCATGACCTGGACCACAATCCTGAACTGTGCCATATGTACAGTTGTGGACAAACAAAGTCAACTAATTTGATATCTCATGATCAGGAATTTTTGGCAACAAACAGACTTCAGATTCAGATTCAGCTTGTCAAAATATGTCAGAAAACATACCTCTGAAGTCTTTCCCACGACATTTTAGGGTGGCCAAATTTTTTGGGTCATTTTTCACAACATTGTGTACCCCTTTTGGGGGTCTGTACAGTAAAAATTATGTTGCATAGTATGTAATTGATGATACAGAATCACATTTTGAGTGATTGGTACAGATATATATGTGACAGATGAATTTAAAATAATATATGCCTTCTGAAAATTACATACACACATTGCAGGGCTAAGTATTTGATCCCCAAAGGGCTAAAAATCACATCATAGAATGTTGCCTACTGTTGGACCTCTCATGTAGCCTTTGGATGTCCAAAATACACTACAATACTATTGAAATTCCATGCTACATCAGTCAACAAGGATTTTAGTTTCCATCAGTTTCTCACCTCAGGAAACCAAAAAAACAAGAGAAAACTGGGAAACTGGGCCACTTGGAAACCCATGTCCTGTTTCCCGGAAACTGCCTGGGAGCACATTTTATGGAAACGGAGGAAACTGAAATCTAATGCTTTGTTTATTTTGAGCACTTGTATGTAATTGTAAATAACAATAACTGGGGCACCACCCAGAAATTTATTGATGTTGCCAGCAGTGTTTATATACCTGTGAGAGTGCACGGACCATTTGGCAATGTTTGGCATCCAACGGGTACATAAACCCTCCCACAATCCCCCAATTTCCTCCAGTTTGGACCATTTTTATTCAGTAATGTAACACAAATGTAGGTTATGCATTACTACAATGTCTGCCCAAGTTTCTCAGTTTCCCAGTGTCCAGTTTCTAGGAATTGAGAAACTAATGGAAACCAATGAAAACCCAGAAATTTTTTTTGTGTTTTGCTGATGTAGTACTCAATTGTTAGGGTGACACCCACTATCTGCTAGCTAAGACCATGCGGGTTCTCTCTACAAGAAGGGGGCGGGATCCGTGCGCATGATTGGGGAAACTGATGGTTTTGATGCGAGGGGTTATTAATAGGTGAGTTTGTTGACAAAGGCCTTTCACACCAAAAGTGTAGGTGGAATACCTAAGAGAACACAACTGGGGTCCCCTAGGCGTATATTTAGGGTTTATATACTATGTTACATATATTGTACATTGTTGTTACTGATGCACTCGTACATGCACATACATATTGATGCATGCAAAATAAAATTCTCATGCTATCAAAGTGTAGCATCATTTGGCGTCATGTAGCGTAATTCGACATAATAAAATAAAAATGAAATTTTATTAGGTAATGGGGTGGTTTCCTAACATTACCCCCCTTTTATGCCTCGACTTCCAGGTGAGAAAATATTGAGGGGACAGATGCAATATTTTCTCACCTGGAAGTCGAGGCATAACCCCTCATACACCATTCTCGCAATGCGATGCGGAGCATTTGGATTACGTTTAAAGAATTGGGCAATCGCACTGCATGCTCGCTTACAATTCTCTTTGGGCTCCCACGAATTATTTTTGTCGGTATAGTTTTTCCACTTTATTAAGAACTCCAATTTGTTCCATCGAAGACGTGAGTCTAGAATTTCTTCAACTACATATTCTGGAGCACCTTCTACTATTATTGGAGGTTGTGGAGTAGTTTGTTGGCCAGGAATAGTGGGTGGGCAGTGGAGCCATGTGGTCTCTCAGGGTCTCGTCTACTACTAGACGAGATGGTTCGGACAGGGCTCGCGTCTACTACTAGACACGAGTCAGAAAGGATGCGGACAAGCTTGGATTCTTTCTGTCTACAACAAGTGCATGTCTGTCTATGAGGTCACATGACCGCTAAGGGAGATGCCGGACTCTGGCTGTGGGCTCTGCTGCGGGGGCTGCCGCCATGGCTACATGTGCCCCCCCTCACAGTAGCAACGCCCTCGTTGCGATCTCAACTCTATGTCGAAATGAGTATGTACAAGGCACCAATGCCTTACCCTCACCTCAACCCATGCACCTCAGGAGGCATGTCCATGACAATCGCTCCCCCTAGAGGCCCAACACAGAAACGTTGTTTAGGGCCACAGGTATTGCTCCGGGGTTTCGTCTATCTTTGGAAGAGGCCTTTGTCAAAGCCTCAAGTGGGTGGCCGGTGAGAAGTCGATATTAGGTCGTGTTGGGGTAGAAAGCCGTCGTCGAACAAGTTCTGGATTGACGAAGCTGGGGAACTCGCCTTGTTCAATGTCGTGGCCTTGTCGAGGTTGCCGTGTGACGAGGGCAAAGGGACTCAGAGCCACTAAAATAATAAAAAGCACCATCCATCCAATAAGCCATGTACCGGACATATTTATGTGATTGTGGGTGTGGGGTAGAAGTGAGGTAACCAAAGCGAAATGAGGCCTTAATATATATGGAGTTGGACCTTGAAAATAACTGATGTCAGTCAACTGTCAGGGTGGATTGTGGTCTAGACTCAGGGTCTTATGGTATCTGTTCTTCATCTGCCTCGTGTTCTACATCCTCCCACTCTATGTCACCATCTTCATCAATCACTATTCTTTTTACTTCCTCCTGCACAATGTCTTCTTTGGCTTCCTGGTCACCCTGTAGCTTCTCGATGGCTGTTTGAGCCTCATGTAGCATTGTGCCAGTGCGGGGGATGAATCTGCGGAGTTGTCGTGAGGAGAACCTGTTGCCGATGGGTAGTCCTTCCAGTGTTTCCAATTTATAGGAGTTGCGGTCTCTGCTTGTTACTCGGCGTGGTGCTGACCGTTTTGGTTCCATTTTCCGTTCTGCCTTGAATGTGAAGTCTAGGTCACTTCTGTAGACTTGTACCAGCTGCCCGGCTTTGAATGTGACCTCTCTTGGTGCTCAGGATAAGACCTTCCTGTCAAATGCCAGCTTCCGCTTGTGAGCATGAGAAGATATGTGTGCGTACCCGTCTAATTGCTGTTGCTCTACATATGCCATCTGGACCTCAACCTCATCTGCTGATACTTCCTCCTCTGTTTGCTCTGCTGGTGTATGCTTTGTGTTGATCACGATGCCTAAAAGGAGTTCATTGGGTGAGAACTTGAGGTTTGGAAGAATGCAATTGTTGAGGAATTCCATGGCTTCCTCCAGGTGGTTGGGCCATGAGGCTGGTACATCCATTGCATTGTATTCGTCCTCCCCTAGATCTGGTGAGCACAATCTTTTCAGCCTCCCCAACAGTTTTGCATTCATCCCTTCTATCAGACCGTTGATCCAGGGGGAGTATCTATAAGGGCAACCTCAGCCTCTAGCAAAGGGAAATCCGAAGTTAAAATTATGCTACATAATACAGGGATTGGGGGCGCACCTAGCAAAGGGAAATCCGAAGAGAAAACTCTAAGGATCCCCTTGCTGATGCCCAGTATATGTGAAGACGACAAAAATCAAATATAACCTAAAAATAGAAAAAGGCGGAGATAGGCGGATCAAGGCCGCCGAATGACATCATACCAAGGGGTATGTGTCGGAAGGGGTACTCCGCCTCTAAATATAAAAGTGTCAACATGTACAAACATGATAGCAAGGGAAAATTAGTAATAAAATCCGGAAAAATCATAGAAAATGAAGAATAGAAGGAAATGAGGTGGGGAAAAATATGGGACAAACATAAAAAATAGGAAAAACACACAGGGTGCCTCCCTAGTCCCCTTACATCACCCTCTCTCTAAGATGCATCGCCCCGATGCATTCAAAATCGTATACGACCAAAGTCCGTGACTTGAATGCGACATGGTGCAGCAGTGTGCCGTCGGTGGAATTCCTTGATTAACCAAGGGGCATTTACATCAGACTCTTCGACCCATGAGTTCTCCTCATACCCATAACCCTTCCAATGTACCAAATACTGGAGTTTTCCTCAACGTAAACGGCTGTCCAAGATTGACTCAACTTCATATTGGGGTTCTCCCTCGATCACTGTAGGTGGTGGTGGTGGGTGTGAATGGCATCCCGGGAACAGATCTGGGGGAGCTGGAAGCAATTTGACGACATGGAAGACGGGATGGAGTCTGGACATGGAGGCTGGGAGGCGTAGACGATAGGCATGTGTTCCAACGCACTTGACAATGGGGAAAGGTCCCAAGAAGCGATGAGTGAGTTTCTTGGATGGACGTGTAGTGGAAATGTCACTGGAGTCAAGATAAACTCGATCACCAACCTTGTACTGAGGGGTTGGGGAGTGCCGTTGGTTGTAAAATCGCGCCATGTCGTCCTTCGCCTTTGCTAAGGCTGCCCTTGCCTCCTCCAAGCTATCCCTCATGCGTTCTGTGAACTCATTCACTGTCTCGATGTGTGAGGGAGTTTGGCGAGGTTCAAATCCCATGCGTGGATGTCGTCCAGTGTCTAAGAGGAAAGGGGTCTGTTGAGTGGAAGCATGGACATGGTTGTTGTATCCGAACTCGGCCAAAGGAAGGAGATCATCCCAATCGTCCTGGCGTTCATTGACAAAGAGGCGGATGTACTGCTCCAGTTCCTGGTTGACTCGCTCCGTCTGGCCATCAGTTTGTGGGTGATAAGCGGTTGAAGCAAGGAGTTTGATCCCCAGGAGTCGGTACAGCTCACAAGTGAACTCTGCCATGAACTGAGGGCCACGATCCGAGAGGAAGGCACCAGGAAGTCCATGTAATTTCCACACGTGGTGGAGGTAGAGTTGAGCGGCACCTAGGGCACTGACAGTGGTGTGAGTGGGAATGAAGTGAGTGCGTTTTCCCACTGAGTCAACTGTGCACATCACTGCATCAAACCCGTTTGACTCTGGCAATTCCACCACAAAGTCGACGCTGACGACATCCCAACGACTCTCTGGAACAGGAAGAGGGTGTAGCTCACCAATAGGCTTGCAATGAGGAACCTTGGTGTGTAAGAAAAGGTCACAAGTGTGACAATACTGACCAATGAGCCGCGACATTTGTGGCCACCAATAGTTCCATGAGGTGAGCTCCAAGGTCTTCCAGCGTCCAGGGTGGCCAGCAATCTGTGAGTCATGGTGTTGGGATATGATGCGCCAGCGAAGGTCTGGGTCATTGGGAACATAGATGCGATCCCTGAAATACAACAAGTCCTCCTTTTCAGCCCACTCTGCCGCACGTAAGGAAAGGGTCGATCCCTTCCTCAGTTCTTTAACAGCTCGGGCGACAACATCCTCATGTAAACCACTACAGTTTGCGCGACAAATGTCACGTAGGATGTCCCGCTCCTCACCCTGGGGTGCGATGCCTTCCAGTGCCCGAATGGTGAACAGGTCTGGCTGCAACAGCACAATGTTTTGGTTGTCACCGCTGCCATCCCCATGGTCTGCACGTTGGGATAGGGCATCGGTCTTCCCCATGCTGCGACCCGGACGGTGGTGTAAGGAGAAGTCAAATCTAGATAGATACAGGGACCAACGAGCTTGACGACGGTTCAATTTCTTGGCCGTCATGAAGTACTCGAGGTTCTTGTGATCTGTCCAAATTTCCACCTTGTGTTGGGCACCCTCGAGGAAGTGTCGCCACTCCTCAAGCGCACACATTATCGCCAACATCTCCTTGTCATGGATCTTGTAGTTTCTCTCTACAGCACTAAGGCTTTTGGAGTAGAACGCAACAGGATGCCACTTCTGGTCCTCCGGAGACTGCTGAGACAACACAGCGCCCGTTGCAAAGTAAGAACTGTCGGCTTCTACACGAAAAGGACGCGAATCGTCAGCAAAGGTAAGGATCGGAGCAGAAGTGACCATGTCCTTAAGCTTTTCGAACGCCTCCTGTTGTGCATTATCCCACCTCCATGCCTCCTTTCCTGTCAAGTCGAACAGCGGTTGTGCATGATGTGAGAAATCCTTGATAAAATGCCGATAAAAATTGATGAAGCCCAGGAAAGACTGCACCTCCTTCTTGTTTGTGGGCGTTGGCCAAGCTGTGACCCCGTTTACCTTGATAGGATCCATCTCCACTTGACCCTCCGAGATAATCAGGCCGAGGTACTCGATCTTGGTCCTTTTGAACTCGCATTTGTCCTGACGAAGGTAGAGTTTGTACCGTCGAAGTCGCTCTAGGACGAGGCGCGTGATGCGACGGTGCTCTTCAACCGTGCGAGTGAAGATGAGGATGTCATCGAGATAGATGCAGACAACGCCTTTGAGGATGAGGTCATGGAAGATGTCGTTCATCATGGTCTGAAAGGTGGCAGGGCTATTAGTAAGGCCAAAGAACATGACAAGCGGTTCAAAAAGACCACGGTTGGTACGAAAGGCTGCCTTCCACTCATCTCCCTCCTTTATCCTCACATTATTATAGCCCCAACGGACATCGAGCTTGGTGAAGTATCGGGCTCCACGGAGCTGGTTTACGAGTTCGGAGATGAGGGGTAGTGGGTAGCGATTTTTGACTGTGATGTTGTTGAGCCTTCTGTAGTCTTGAACCAGTCGAAGTGAGCCATCCTTCTTCTTGACAAAGAAAAAGGGAGAGGCCATGGGTGACTTCTATGGTCGAATATGTCCAGAGGCCAGGTGCTCATCGATGAACTGGTCAAGCTGCCGTTGTTCTTCCGGAGAGAGAGGATAGACCTTGCAGGATGAAGGGGTTGCGCCGGGGGTGAGTTCGATCGCGTGATCCCATGGCTTACGTGCAGGAAGAGAGTTGAATGACTCCTTGGAGAACACATCTTCAAACTCATGGAGATGAGGGAGTAAGGAGTTAGTAGAGGATTTAGCAGCGTTGTTTTTGTGGAAGGCCTCGGCGAGGCGTTGGGATATGTTCGATGTGGCACACACCTCATGCGATGAGCAAATCGCAGTGTAGAAGATCCGATCACCCTCCTCCACTTCCTCTAGGTCCTCATCATCATCATCCGAGTCCGGCATTAGATCAGGAACCCCTTCCAATTCCACTTCAGGTATAGGCAGGGGTCCAGCATGACACTTCTGAGTTTGTCGTATTGCCGCCTTCTGTCCATGACGTTCTTGCCTGGCTTCCGTGAAACATGTCCAACAGCGGGATGGACATCGGCTCATGGTAACCTCCCCAGTGCGCCAGTCGACCTCTGGGTTATGGTCTCAAAGCCATGGATATCCCAAAATCACCTTTTGCTTTCCTAATTGAGTGACAGCAAAAAGGGCACGCTCACTATGATCTTTGTAACGGAGAACCAGGTCTGCAACCTCTCGGATGGCACCAGCTTCATTTGGGGATCCATCCACGTTATATACAGGTATCGGACGTGAGAGTGAGCGAGTATTTAGATGATGTTGTTGTACCAGATGGGAATCGATGAAGAGACCAGTCGCACCAGAGTCCAGGAGTGCAGAGACACCGAGTATCTGTCCAGTGTCGGTCGTCTGCAGTTCGATGGCTAGGTTTAAGGAATGTGCAGAGGGAGTGGATGCCACAATATACTTGCGTGGTAGTCTACGCTCCCATGATTTAATTTTGGGACGTGGAGTAGAAGGAGAGATGGGGAGAGCAGGTACGTCTTTAGCCAACTTCGAAGGGTCAGAGAGGGGAGCAGTCATAGAAATGGAATCATTCTCCGGGGATTCAACTGACAAGACTTCAAAGTGGTTATGGACAGGCAGTGAGGGCGTACAATTCACTCGCTGCGAATAGGAAAATCCTGCTCCTCTACAACTTCCAACTTAATCTCCTCTGCAACTTGGTCCTTCGCTTCCTCAACATCTACAAGCGCCAACAAATCTTGCAGGAGTTCGTCTCATCCCTCGGGGGTGAGCATGCGGATATCCTGACGATGGGGACACGCTCCAGCCCTGTGTCCAGGTTCCCCACAATGGTAGCAGAGATCCAACTTACGTGCACAGCTGCGGGCTGCATCAACATCCATTGGTACTGGGACATTGACGGCTGGTGTGGGAGTTTGATGAGCAGGAATGGGGTTAGGGCGGGGGAGGCTCCGATTGAAGGTGTAGGGTGTATGAGTGGTAGTTGGAGCACGGAATGCAGCATTAAACACCGCATTTGTGAGTTGGTTCTCATCACAGAGTGAAGCAGCTTCATACCAAGCAAGGATATCATCGTCCGCTGGGCGCCCTTCCAACATCTGTGCAATCTGGTCCTGAATTTCTCGGTGGAGCCCCCATCGGAACTTCACCACCACTGGTAACCCACTCCCATATCCTGCCATGTCCACCAAATCCTTGAACTCATTGATATAGTCGTCCACGGATCGACGTCCCTGGTGGTAAGTGGATGACTCAAGTCATGTCACTGCTCGGTGGCATTCATTGAGGGGGCAGAAGTGGCGTACGAACTCAGCTCGAAAGTCACCCCAAGTGGAGAAAGGTAGAGAACCGAGTTCTCTAGTTTGACGTAGGATATGGTCCACATAGAGATAGGCGCGTTCAGATTTCATGTATGTGAAGGCCCAATAAATTTTTGCAGCCTCATCAACAAATTGATGCAACTGGAGACTAATGTATAACTCACAGGAATTAAGGAATGCACGTCCCTGCGCACGTGCACCATTAAATTCGGCGGGGGGGGACGGTTTGATCTGGGCACATTCCTTAGTGGACGCATTTGGCAAAACATCGTTGTTGGGTGCGCTTGGAGTTGTGAAGGGGGAACTATTAGTCGTAGGGTTAGCCTGGAGGGTCCTAACGAAGTTTTCAATCGTAGATTTAAGCGAGTCGATTTGCGCGCGCATTCCGGAAACATCGCTTTCAAGCGCGTCGAAGCATTCTGATGCGTCCATGTCGCTAGGGAGCGCGTTTGGCGAAAATGGCGGCGTAATAAAGGCGAGAGTATCTGGAACGGTGTGTAGGGACTCTGTGGAGCTTTGGGAAGCATCGTCCAGTCCGTACCTGCCTATTTTGGGCAGCGCGTTCGCGATTTTCAGGCCTTAGGGGAGAGTTTTCTACTATAAGGGCAACCTCAGCCTCTAGCAAAGGGAAATCCGAAGTTAAAATTATGCTACATAATACAGGGATTGGGGGTGCACCTAGCAAAGGGAAATCCGAAGAGAAAACTCTAAGGATCCCCTTGCTGATGCCCAATATATGTGAAGACGACAAAAATCAAATATAACCTAAAAATAGAAAAAGGCGGAGATAGGCGGATCAAGGCCGCCGAATGACATCATACCAAGGGGTATGTGTCGGAAGGGGTACTCCGCCTCTAAATATAAAAGTGTCAACATGTACAAACATGATAGCAAGGGAAAATTAGTAATAAAATCCGGAAAAATCATAGAAAATGAAGAATAGAAGGAAATGAGGTGGGGAAAAATATAGGACGAACATAAAAAATAGGAAAAACACACAGGGTGCCTCCCTAGTCCCCTTACAGTATCCTGGAACTACTTGTAGTTCCACATTACATATGGCACATGCCTCATGAACGGCGTCATTGTCGAACTCGCAACCTCCGTCAACCATGAAGGCCTTGGGTGCTGTGAATGTGGTGCAGATATTATTGAATGTCTTGCAAGAGGTGGCTGCTGATGCGGCGGTCTTGAATTTATCTGCCCATACATGCTGTGAGTAGACGTCTGCATATAATCCGATTTTTGTAAAGCCCCCTTTTCCTTTTGGCATGGCCAGGGTGTCTCCTACAAGAAGTTCAAATGGGTGGCGTCTTGTTATGGGTTCTAGCAGTGAATGTAAGTGTTTTGGGCCATGTCCTTTGCACTTACCACAGTCCATGATTGCCTTGGTGATTGATTGGTCAAGGTGTGGGCTAGCTATTCTGTCCATCAGTGCAATTTTTACATTGTCCCTGTGAAAATGTCCTTGATTCTGGTGTTCCTCCCATGCTAGTGTGACTGCCTCTGATTGTGGTATGCACTCTACCCATGGTTTTGCTCGTGTGGACTTGGTGTTACCTATTTTCCATAATTTCCCTTCTTGGATCATGTACCCTTCTGCTCGGTGCTTGGCTTTCTTCCTTTCTCTGATACTTTTCCCATGTTCTAGTTCAGCCAATGCCTCTATGGCATTGAGGAATATTTTTTCGTTAGCAAATCGGTTTCTGAGGGCATCATAGGTGGGCAGTGACTCAATTTGGAATATATCATTTTGAATGCCTGTTCATGCTTCCCAGTCTTCGCTTACTGTCCATTCATGGCCGTCGTTCTTTTCTGTGGGTAGGTTCACGTACTTCCTGCTGATGCCATCTGCAACTGGATTCAGGCATCCTGGTCTGTGTCATACATCTATAATATGGTGTGCTAGTACTCCATCCCTCCATCGAGCGTGTGTGGAGTTGAGCTTGTCATTCAGTAAGTGGTCCCTGAGTGCCTGACAGTCAGTCTCTAGTTCAACCGGGTAGCCCCATATAAGATCAGAGAATTTGTCTAGGGAGAATTTCAGTGCAGCAAATTCTAGTAAATATGGTTTGTACTTCTCTTCAGATTCTGATGTTTGTTTGCTGCTGAATGCAACTGGATGCATGTGTGTGACCTCTTTGCCATTGGGCAGGACTGCAGTGTGTCGTTGTGAAAGCATGCCTGCAAAACCATACTTACAACCATCTGTAGTGACGACAAATGGTGTGCCATCGAACTTCGGTCCTTTCAATACTGGTTCATTGGTTAAGGCAATTTTTAGTCCCAGGAAGGCCTTCTCATGTTCCTCTTTCCATGAGCCAACTAGCGAGTGTCCTTTCATGGCACGTCGGTAGGCTGCCTTTCCTTTTCCCTTGGGCAAGTCAAGGCTTCTGGCCAAGTCTGTGAGTGGTTGGGCTAATGCTGCATATCCTTTGATCAGCGACCTAAAGTAGCCTGTTAGTCCTGTAAACGCAGCTAGGTTTTGCAGATTGGTTGGTCATTTCCAGTCCACAATAGCTGTCAGTTTTGTCAGATCTGGTTTTATGCCTGTTGGTCCCACCCTTGCTCCAGCAAAGACGACCTCAGTCATGAAGAAGCTTGACTTGGCTGCTGATAAAGAGAGCCCTTTCTCCCTTACTCTGGTTAGTAGTGTTTGGATGTTAGCTAGTGTTTTTGTGAAGTCATCCCCAGCCATTCCTTCATCATCGATGAACAGTTCAAACAGTATGCCTACAAGATCACCTAGTGCTTGGGCTGTCATCTCTGTGAAAGTGGAGGGCGCACCTGTTAGTCCAAAGGGCATGCGCTTGTAACAGAAGTATCCTCGTCCTTCAACGTAGAAGCATACGTATGGCTGGTCTTCTGGTCCAATTTCACAAGCATAGAACCCTGCTGCGAAGTCAAATGTGTTTATCCACTGGTGTCCACTCAGACGCTGTTGTTTGGCCCGTATGTCTCCTTGGGGCATTGGGGGTACTTTCATCACTTTGTTCAGTTTGGCGAAGTCTTGACACACTCGCCACTTGGTCTGCGTCTCCACTTGTGCTGTGTCATGCTGCTCAAAATCTCGGGGGGGGAGGTCTTTGAATGCTGATGGGATCCCAGCCGTGACACATTCGTTGTTGACTCGGTGCTGTAGTTCCTCGATAGTTAGTCCATTACCTTCATGCACCTTCTTTGCTAGAGTGGTTGCGCCACAACATTTGACATCGTTATGGTCGATTGGAGCAATTATACCCGCCTCCAGCATCTTGTCAAGCATGCTGTTGAAATATTCCTTTTGAGGCCCACTGAGTGGTCGTTGATTCACCTTTGTTTTGAATACTGTGCCTTCGGGCACATTCAGCTTGTGTGTTGCTCCTGCTACTACTGTTACCTCGCTCATGGACAGTGCAAAGCAGTCAGCAAACTCGCGAAGTAGGTTTTCAATGCTTACACGTTGCTCTTGAGTTAGATCATCGCCTATGGTGAGTTCCAACAGTACTGCATCCATGCATTCTAATTTGAATGGGTCTGATTGTCGGGTGAACACTGCTTTGTCGAGGTTGCCTGAAAGTATTTTCTGCTCAGTGCTAGAGTCACTGTTCCACACCTCTGTGTTGATGGTCCATATATTGTCCTTGTGGTCTGGTGCGGGATCTGGGTTGTTAGGTGTATCAGTTGGTAGTATTGCAGCAGAAGGGGATGGTTGGGAAGCTGGTTGTACTCCCTTCCGCAATGGCCTTCCTAGCCTATTGCGCTTTGCTGTTCCTCTGTCTGTTCGAGTCTTCTTCCCTTTCAAGCCATTTGCTTCCTGCCACTTGGTTCGTTCTTCTTGCGTGCATCTCTTGTTTCCTTCCTGGGTAAGTGGATGTTGGATTTTTGGTATTTCTTGTCCTTTTGCAATTTCCCCTTCCTGTTCCTCGTTGTCCAGGGGGTGTTCCCCATGTTCTGCTTGCTCAATTGCTGTCTCATCAATGGGTTCCTTGATACTATTATCATGTTGGTAGACTTGCCTTGAGGGGGGTGCGCAGTGATCCCCCTTCAAGTTTGTGTGCTGGTTGATGTTTAAATCCTGACTGGTCGGGAGTGTTGTTTCTGTGCTCTTTCTGCATGGGTATTGGTTCCGTAGAACTACCCAATCACTGTCCTTGGGGATTTTCACAATATCTGTGTTGTAGTCATGGATTGCTTTGAACTTCTTCAGCAATGGTTTCTCGAACAGTGCTAGCCAAGCCCCTTTGCTGTCGAAGACCTCAAAGGTGTCCCCCCGTGTGATATTGCCAATGGTAACCTCGCCATTCCAAATGCCAGCTGAGGGTACCAGCCAGCCATCTGCCATTTGTAGGATATGGTTGGATTTGTCCAGAGGTTTGAGGTGGTGCTCAGATTTCTGGTATACTGATAGGTCGACTGCGTTCACCATCGCACCATCATCGAATGTACTCTTGATTCTTACGATCTCTCCCTGTGGACCGTGCAATTCAATTGTGTGTAGGAATGGTTGGCTGTTCCTTTGCTCGTCTTCACTCTCCACACCATACAGGTCAACAATGATGGATTGTGCCTTGGCTAGATACATGTTGGTGTCTGGGATAACCACTACTGACGCTGGTAAAGCTCCCTCCTCACTACCTAAGGTACACCTTGTGATAGACGGCATTTCCTCGTCCTTGGATGATGCCTTGCTACATCCAAGGACTGCTGCACTATTATGGTACTCGGTCTGGGTCGTCGGTGGAACCTCCCGTTCTACGCTGACGACCCTGGTCCTTTTCCCTGCTCTGCCAGGAAGTCCATGATGACCTGTTGATCGTATTCCTTCTTTGTGACCCATGGGTTGGTAGCGACATAATTGACGTTCCTTGTTGTGGTTGGTGGACAACTACGCTTGATCGTTGCTGCGATTGATCTCCAGCATCCTTCGAAGGCCGGTACTTGATTGGGACTGTCGCAGTTGGGGCTCATGTGCCCGATCATGCCGCATTTCCAACATTCTCCCGATGCGACAGGAGCCATTCCAGGTGAGAGGGGGTACAGACGTAGCTTGCTTACTAACTGTCCCGGGTAGTCGTTGTCCCATTGTGCGATCTGCGCATTATATGCTGCTCATCCGGCAGGGGTGTTCAGGTGGATGGGGAGCGCTAGCCGTACGACGTCTGCCATGCGTTCCGTGGGGAGTCTGTTCTGTCGGTATGGGGGCTGGTTTTGTGTATTTGGGCTGGTGGCGTTTGCGAATGGATTGTTCGCGCTGAACGTTGGGGTTGGGGAGCGGTTCTGTTGTGTCTGTGGGGTTTGGTTTTGGAGTGTGGGGAATCTTGGTGTTGGGGAGGGTGTACCTATGGTGAACCTTTGGAATGAGCTGATGAGGTCTCTTGTCGTCGCGCTGCGTGCATCCTGTAGCTTCTTCAGCTCTTCGCGAATGTGTCATGCCTCCCTTTCCTCCTCCCATGCCTCATCGATCTGGGAAAGTGTTGCTGTGTGGACGGCCTTGCAGAACATTGCCCAGTCAGTATGCCCTGAACCCGTTACCTTCTGTAGAATCCTGGGCATTTTCTTTCGAACGGTGCCAATCAGGAGACCGTTTGTGTCAGGGATTGCTGCTGCCAAGCGTTCTACCTTGTCCACCCATACTACGTGCGCGAACTCTTCGACTCCTTTCACCTTTACTCGTTTCCTGACTTCTTCTTCTGTGATCGTCATTCGTTCCAATGCAGCTTGCTTCTCCTCGACTGTTTTCATGGTGGGTGGTTTGGTTGGCCATTTCTTCGTGAACAAAGCTACTAGATGTTCCCAGGTGTCGTTGTCCCACGAGCTCAGACTGTCCCACCATTGATTGGCGATGGAGCCTGCCTTCAAGTTGAGCTCAAACGTTCAAAGTTTCTGAGCATCGGAGACGTTGGTCTTAAGCGAGAATTGGCGCTCAATGGCGTTGATGAAGTCCTGGGGGTTTTCGTCCTCGTGTTCGTCATCGCCCCAGAACAGTTTTGTGTTGTCTGACATGGTGTCTTCGTTGTCGGAAGGGGTAGGTGTGGTGGGTGCTGAAAACTGTGGGGTGGGAGGTGGTACGGCTGGTGGGGATCAGGGGCTGGTTGAGATGGGGCTGATGGAGATGTCGGATACTGATGGAAGGGTGAAGGAGGATGTTGCTGAGGACTGGGCTGTGGTCTTGGGTGTGGTAGATGGTAGGAATCTACCCTTGTTGTCTCGTTGTGTGGTTCTCACCAGTGTAGTGGGTGTGAGGCCAGTGCGTGGTAGATAGATCAGACAAATGATTAGACAGGTACTCTGGAAGCTGTGGCCGAGATAAGCAGGCGAACCAAGACTGAGCAGAGAACTGAGCTGAAACCGAGTGGACCAAAAGCTGAAACAGATGAAGAATGAGTTGACAGATGGCAGATGCCCCGAGATTACAAGTAGAGTAGCCGAGTAGGAATCTCGCTGTTGTCACCAGATGGAGCCATGTGGTCTCTCAGGGTCTCGTCTACTACTAGACGAGACGGTTCGGACAGGGCTCATGTCTACTACTAGACGCGAGTCGGAAAGGACGTGGACAAGCTTGGATTCTTTCTGTCTACAACAAGCACGTGTCTGTCTATGAGGTCACGTGACTGCTAAGGGAGATGCCGGACTCTGGCTGTGGGCTCTGCTGCGGGGGCTGCCGCCACAGCTACAGCGGTAAGGGCATAGGTGGGATATGTTAATCTCAGGATCAATCTTGAATGATTGGGGTAATTTTAGCACTACCGCATTAGGTGAGATCACTTTAGAGATCACATATGGGCCAACTTGTTTCTCCGTAAGTTTCCTTGAAGGTCATGGAATATTCAGGTCCTTGGTACTTAGCCACACCAAGTCACCAACTTTGTACTCTGGAGCACACGCTTGAGTATGATCCATGTGTCACATCATGTCATCACGTGCTTTCTTCAATGCTGCCTCTGTAAGGGCAACCTTACGATCAGAGTCCTAAGAACTTGATACTTGCAAGGGAAAACCAAAGTTTAGATTCAATAACTATTGAACAAGGAAAGACCCATACCTTGCAAGGGAAAACCAAAGAGAAAACTCTAAGGAGTCCAGTGCAAGGCCGAAGTATATATATGGAAGGCATGTGACATTCTAAAATACTTGGAGCCCCTTCCATCCTAGCACTAATTCAGATCCAGGGTCGTGTTCCCATTTGGGGAGATGGCCATCAATCAGTGATAGTGTCTGCATCAGGCCATACTTGGTAAGTGGTGTCTGCATCAGGCCATGATTGGTAATGGGCATGCAAAGACATCCTCAATCATTTCTGCAGGGTATTGACTGCAAGAATGGTGAGAGTACAATAGGGGCTGATGGATTGACATATCGGAATGTTTGTAGATGGTTGGCGCAAAAGGCGCTTCGTTGCACGAAAAGGCGCCTCGTTGCGTGAAAGGCACTTTGTTGTGCAAACATTTGTGGGTGTGCAGAAACGTTTGCAAATGTGTGCCAACCATTGTAGGGGCTCGTAAGGTGTTCCCCTTACATCCTCTGCTTCCTCTTGTACCTTTTGCATCTTAGATACAAAGTCTTCTACCAACTGTACTTTGACTTCCCTTCTGGGTTCTACTCCCATGCAAGGATGATATCCATAATTCATGAAAAAGGGTGACATATGAGTAGCCAAATGGAATTTGTTATTGTGGGAAAATTCGGCAATTGCCAGCCATTTGGACCAGTCAGTTTGTCGGTAGTTGACAAACATATGTAGGTACTGCTCCAACTCCTGGTTCATTCTCTCTGTTTGCCCATCAGTCTGCAGGTGATATGCCATAGATAATTTAGTTTGAATCCCCAATATGTTGTTCAGTTCTCGCATAAACATGGAAGCAAATTGTGGTCCGCAATTGGAGATAACGGTATTGGGTAACCCATGTAACTGCCATACCTGATTTAGATAGAGGTGCACCAAGCCCAATGATGAGGTTTCTGTAGTAGTAGGAATAATATGGACCTCCTTTGTGAAGCGGTCGTATACTACAAATATTGCATCATACCCTTGAGCTTTGGGTAATCTGGTAATAAAATCCACAGATATATCTTGCCACGGCGCTTTAGGTATAGGGTTCGGCATTAATTTTCCTGCAGGTTTCTCTGGACATTTCTTCCCCCTCATGCACGTATCACATCCATCCACATACCCCAGGTCCCCAACACATACTTTGAAATTCTGGGCCACCAATAATTTCTCATTACTAATTCCAATGTCTTCCATCTTCCTGGGTGTCCAGCAGTTGGCGTATTATGATGTAACTGGACGATCTCCCTTCACAAATCCTGATCCTTTGGTACATACACTTTTCCTCGAAACAACACCAACCCTTGTTCCTCAGCCCATTCATCTCCTTTAATATTACCTTTCTTCTCTCCCTTCAGAGCTTTCATGGCTTCTACTACTTCATTGTCCATTTCTGAACATTGTCTAATTTTAGACAACATTTCTGTTTCTGAGCTATCTATTAATAGATGCCCTTGATGCATAGCGCAAATGTGAAAGTATTCAGGTTTGAGTAAGGTAACATTCTTATTGTCCTCTATCCCCCTTTTATGATCAATACATCTGGATAATGCATCTGCTTTCCTCATTAAGCTTCCCACTTTGTGGACCAAGTGAAAATTGAAATGCGATAGGAATGGTGCCCAATGTGCTTGCCAGCAATTAAGCTTTTTAGCGGACATGAAGTATTGCAGATTTTGATGATCCATCCAGATCTCAATCTGATGCATACATCCCTCCAAATAATGCCTCCACGCCTCCAACGCTCATATTATCCCCAACATCTCTTTGTCATGCACATCATAATTCCTCTCCACATCATTCAACCCTTGGGACAAATATGCACAAGGATGCCATTTGTCATCTTTGCACAGCATTGATAATACCACTCCAGTAGCAAAGTCAGATGCATCTGATTCCACTCGCAAAGGGCATGTGAAATCTACTGGGGCTAATATTGGTCCCTCCACAAACTTCCTCTTCAACTCCTCAAAAGCCATCTGCTGCTGCTCTCCCCACCCCCTTTTGCATAAGGTTATGTAAGGGTGCAGCAATTTTGGAAAAATTGTGCACAAAGCGATGATAATAATTTGTGAGTCCCAAGAAGGCTTGAACCTCCTTGACATGGGTGGGCGCAGGCGAATCTGTGATTGCCTGTACCTTGATCAGATCCATTTTGATCCCGTCAGGGCCGATCAATAATCCTAGGAACTCAATCTCACTTGCCCTAAACACACAATTCTCTGGTTTCAAAAATAGATCATTCTCCGCTAACCTCCATAGCACCTCCTGCACTATTGCCTCATGATTTTCTTCATCCTCCATGAATATCAGAATGTCTTCAATAAATATTATTACCATGCCTTTGTCTATTACGTCCTTGAACATGTCGTTCATCATATTTTGGAAGGTTGGGGACTATTAGTCATCCCGAAAAACATGACAAGCAGCTCGAAGGATCCTCGACGGGTGGCAAATGCGGCCTTCCACTCATCTCCTTTCTTTATTCGTACATTATTGTATCCCCATCATAAATCCAATTTTGTAAAGACCTTGGCTTTTCCCACCTTGTCAATTATTTCTGAGATCAATGGCAGGGGGTATGCATTCTTCACTGTCCACTCATTCAGATACCTATAATCTGTACACATCCTCTTCCTTTGGTCTTTCTTTGGCACAAAGAATATTGGTGACATCTGCAGTGATTTCGAAGGTTGTATGTATCCTTTGTGCAATTGTGTAAGATAATTCACTGCATTATCTTACTACCTTATCATTCCCCATACGCACGTTACCTTCCTCCTTTCAGGAACATTACTAAAATACACGATCACATGCCAGAGAGTTGATATCATGAACCATGTCTTAGATAGTTCTCATTCTCCCTTCAATTCATACCAAGTTCCAATTTACTTCGTTCCCCTTTTCTAAGTGATCAAAGCACTAGAGTGCTTTCCTTACACTTTTTTTTAAATTTGAACTCGGTGAAACTGTCTCTCAACTGCCTTACTTAAAAATTCTTGAAACAAAAACACCCCCCCCCGTACCTCTACAAAGAACCTTGCATCGCTCCCTGAAACCTTTCTGACTACAAATCTAGATTGCCTCGACAAGAATGGATGCTACCTTCCTATAACAATTTGTATCTAACCTTTCTGGGTGAGAAGGTCGCTCCGCATCAGAACGTAAAGAAGCTGTCAACGTTATCTTCGCTGGAATTCCCAAAAGTACACTCAACTGTACCGTTATCGCATGCCCCAGCATTATCATCTGAGCTGTTATTGCATACCCCAGGCCCCAGCATAACACCCAATCCCCAGTGAAAACCACCCCCACTAGTATATAACACCACCGTGAACGTCACAGCTACCAGCGTTTTCGTACCCCTACCTTGTTACAACTCAACCTGTCTTGACTTCCGTCCAGTACTGTGCCACTCACTACCAGGAGCAGAGCGCGTGTGCAGATCACAAAAGCTTCCCTGCTCTCCCCGCTCTCGTCACTATCACCCTCACCGGCTTCAACACCTGCACCATCAAGTCAACCTTTCCCCATAACCCCAGCCACTCTGCCTGTCCCAGTAACCCCAGCCTCACAACCTGTCCCTGTAACCCCAGCCACACACCTCTCGCATCGACGCATTCCCTCATCTGACTCGGAAACAGATACACCCTGTCCAAACACCAGCATGTCACCTACCAATGTCCCCCTGTATGCGCCTGCGGAAGTGAAGCAAACCTCTCCCTCATCAGCACCCCTCCTCTCTGCAGGATGCATCACCGTCAAAGTGGTTCGTCAATTTGACACCGCATGCCAGCGTTATTTCTCCGTAAAAGATATTGCAGCCGGCGACCATGTCGGAAAGATTATATACAACTTTGAATTGACAGCGGTCCAGTCATGGATCAATGCCAAAGAAGCTCGACTCCTTGCACTTCCCTTTTCAGACTTTCTCATCGCGCTCAAAAAGAAATTCCTACCCGGCTCCTGGGAAGATGACATTGTGCAGGAACAAATCAAACCACAAGGCTCCACAGACCTCCTTACTTGGGTCAACGCTGTCCGTAATGCTAATAACAAACTCAGCCTCGCCAAATCGGCGTACCACATCCCCGACAACCATTTCTGACTTCATCTTATTCCCCGCCTTTCCGAAGGGATGAAGCGCCTATACAAGGCCAACAATGGAACAGCACCGGGTGCCACCAAGGGCACCATGGACGCAATCACAGACTTCGAGGAATGGATGGAGCGCCTGTTGCTGTTGGAACAGGATTTACAGGCCAGTCGTGCGACATGGGTAGCCTGCGTGGCCAAAGCTGGTAATGTTTTACGTGACTCTGCGACCCCTAACATCGACAACAGCACCACTGCAACAAACAACGCATACACTGCCCCTCTGAAACCCCTGACCAATGATGAGAAAACACTCCTGAGGCAACACCTCAGGTGTTTCAAGTGCTGGAAGTTCTACGCAGGCCACCTGGGCCACAATTGCACGAATCCCCGCCCCTCCCTCGAGGACTGCAAGAAAGTGACGGCGGCAAATGCTGCCAAAGTGAAGATGGCATACGAGAAGATACAGACAGGGTCACAAGTGACTACCAGCACCATCGCTGCTATCTTCAAAAATGACGCTGCCGTCGACGACAGCGAGAGCAATGGCGATTCGGATGAGTTTGTGGACGCAAATGAGGTTGACGAGTATGTTAATTCACCTTTTACCCTCCCTCAGCACCTTCGCTGGACTTGCTGTATCGATGCCCCCACCACCTGTGCTCCTACCCCCATTGATGCGCTGATTGACCATGGCTCGCCCCCAGTCTTGATTTCTAGTGACCTCGCCGAAATGCTTTGCCTCTCTCCAAGACCTCTCTTCAAGCCTTTTTCAGTCTCCAGTGCATTCAGAAAGTCCAAAGACAAATCAAGTCCTCTCGTTTTAACTCAATATTGTAGATTATCAATTCAATCGCCTGACGCCCTCTGGCATTCCCGTGTTATCAATGCTATTATCTGCCCTGAACTCCACACCGACTTGATACTGGGCCTCGAGTTTCTCGTTAAAAATAAAATTGTTGTCGACGCTGAACTTCGAACCGTCATTGCAAAAGAGTCGGGATATGATTTACTGAACCCCCCAGACCCAAAATTGCACCAACGTGCCATTAGAAAATCGCCATCTCAACGCCGGAAACTTGAAGCACAACAGATTAAGGATGGCCAAAGAAATGCCTGCAAGACAAGAATTCTCGTGCACATGGAACTGATGGCACTGTTTGATGAAAACGTACAACATTTTGACATGACTGCATTCACAACAGGCCCACCTGACATCATCGCTTCTATCAAAACACGTATTGTGCAATTGGCAGGAGAAGCAACGCTGAAGAAACTGGATAAGCAAATGAAGGACTCTTTTGTGGACCGGTTTCCATCTGACATCCCACATGTAAAAGATCTCCCACGAGATGTATACCACCACATCCAGCTTCTGCCGGGAGCACCTGTCTCTGTATCGCGTGCTTATGGATGTCCACGGAAATACTGAGCAGGCTGGAAAATGCTGATTGACCAGCATGTTGCAGCTGGAAGGATTCGTCCCTCATCATCCCCTTACGCATCTCCCTCATTCATCATACCGAAGGCCGATCCTACTGTACTACCTTGATGGGTCAACGACTATCAACATTTAAATCGACTTACCGTACCTGACAACTACCCCCTGCCATGGATCGATGACATCCTGGCCGACTGTGCCAAAGGAAAGATCTGGGGAAAAATCGACATGACAAACTCATTTTTTCAAACACTTGTGCACCTGGACGACATCAAATACACAGCAACCCTGACTCCCTTCGGACTATGGGAGTGGGTTGTTATGCCAATGGGCATGTGAAACTCCCCTGCTACACATCAACGACGCGTCACACTGGCCCTTAAGGACCTCATTGGGAAGATATGCCATGTATATCTTGACGACATAATTGTAAGGGGACTAGGGGGGTGCCCTGTGTGTTTTTCCTATTTTTTATGTTCGTCCCATATTTTTCCCCACCTCATTTCCTTCTATTCTTCATTTTCTATGATTTTTCCGGATTTTATTACTAATTTTCCCTTGCTATCATGTTTGTACATGTTGACACTTTTATATTTAGAGGCGGAGTACCCCTTCCGACACATACCCCTTGGTATGATGTCATTCGGCGGCCTTGATCCGCCTATCTCCGCCTTTTTCTATTTTTAGGTTATATTTGATTTTTGTCGTCTTCACATATACTGGGCATCAGCAAGGGGATCCTTAGAGTTTTCTCTTCGGATTTCCCTTTGCTAGGTGCGCCCCCAATCCCTGTATTATGTAGCATAATTTTAACTTCGGATTTCCCTTTGCTAGAGGCTTAGGTTGCCCTTATAGTAGAAAACTCTCCCCTAAGGCCCGAAAATCGCGAATGCGCTGCCCAAGATAGGCAGGTACGGACTGGACGACGCTTCCCAAAGCTCCACAGAGTCCCTACACACCGTTCTAGATACTCTCGCCTTTATTACGCTGCCATTTTCGCCAAACGCGCTCCCTAGCGACATGGACGCATCAGAACGCTTCAACGCGCTTGAAAGCGATGTTTCCGGAATGCGTGCGCAAATCGACTCGCTTAAATCTATGATTGAAAACTTCGTTAGGACCCTCCAGGCTAACCCTATGACCAATAGTTCCCCCTTTACGACTCCAAGCGCACCCAACAACGATGTTTCGCCAAACGCATCCACTAAGGAACGTGCCCAGATCAAACCGTCCCCCCCCACCGAATTTAATGGTGCACGTGCGCAGGGACGTGCATTCCTTAATTCCTGTGAGTTATACATTAGTCTCCAGTTGCATCAATTTGTCGATGAGGCTGCAAAAATTTATTGGGCCTTCACATACATGAAATCTGAACGCGCCTATCTCTATGTGGACCGTATCCTACGTCAAACTAGAGAACTCGGTTCTCTACCTTTCTCCACTTGGGGTGACTTTCGAGCTGAGTTCGTACGCCACTTCTGCCCCCTCAATGAATGCCACCGAGCAGTGACATGACTTGAGTCATCCACTTACCACCAGGGATGTCGATCCATGGACGACTATATCGATGAGTTCAAGGATTTGGTGGACATGGCAGGATATGGGAGTGGGTTACCAGTGGTGGTGAAGTTCTGATGGGGGCTCCACCAAGAAATTCAGGACCAGATTGCACAGATGTTGGAAGGGCGCCCAGCGGACGATGATATCCTTGCTTGGTATGAAGCTGCTTCACTCTGTGATGAGAACCAACTCACAAATGCGGCGTTTAATGCTGCATTCCGTGCTCCAACTACCACTCATACACCCTACACCTTCAATCGGAGCCTCCCCCGCCCTAACCCCATTCCTGCTCATCAAACTCCCACACCAGCCGTCAATGTCCCAGTACCAATGGATGTTGATGCAGCCCGCAGCCGTGCACGTAAGTTGGATCTCTGCTACCATTGTGGGGAACCTGGACACAGGGCTGGAGCGTGTCCCCATCGTCAGGATATCCGCATGCTCACCCCCGAGGGATGAGACGAACTCCTGCAAGATTTGTTGGCGCTTGTAGATGTTGAGGAAGCGAAGGACCAAGTTGCAGAGGAGATTAAGTTGGAAGTTGTAGAGGAGCAGGATTTTCCTATTCGCAGTGAGTGAATCGTACACCCTCACTGCCTGTCCATAACTGCTTTGAAGTCTTGTCAGTTGAATCCCCGGAGAATGAATCCATTTCTGTGACTGCTCCCCTCTCTGACCCTTCGAAGTTGGCTAAAGACGTACCTGCTCTCCCCATCTCTCCTTCTACTCCACGTCCCAAAATTAAATCATGGGAGCGTAGACTACCACGCAAGTATATTGTGGCATCCACTCCCTCTGCACATTCCTTAAACCTAGCCATCGAACTGCAGACGACCGACACTGGACAGATACTCGGTGTCTCTGCACTCCTGGACTCTGGTGCGACTGGTCTCTTCATCGATTCCCATCTGGTACAACAACATCGTCTAAATACTCGCTCACTCTCACGTCCGATACCTGTATATAACGTGGATGGATCCCCAAATGAAGCTGGTGCCATCCGAGAGGTTGCAGACCTGGTTCTCCATTACAAAGATCATAGTGAGCGTGCCCTTTTTGCTGTCACTCAATTAGGAAAGCAAAAGGTGATTTTGGGATATCCATGGCTTTGAGACCATAACCCAGAGGTCAACTGGCGCACTGGGGAGGTTACCATGAGCTGATGTCCATCCCGCTGTTGGACATGTTTCACGGAAGCCAGGCAAGAACGTCATGGACAGAAGGCGGCAATACGACAAACTCAGAAGTGTCATGCTGGACCCCTGCCTATACCTGAAGTGGAATTGGAAGGGGTTCCTGATCTAATGCCGGACTCGGATGATGATGATGAGGACCTAGAGGAAGTGGAGGAGGGTGATCGGATCTTCTACACTGCGATTTGCTCATCGCATGAGGTGTGTGCCACATCGAACATATCCCAACGCCTCGCCGAGGCCTTCCACAAAAACAACGCTGCTAAATCCTCTACTAACTCCTTACTCCCTCATCTCCATGAGTTTGAAGATGTGTTCTCCAAGGAGTCATTCAACTCTCTTTCTGCACGTAAGCCATGGGATCACGCGATCGAACTCACCCCCGGCGCAACCCCTTCATCCTGCAAGGTCTATCCTCTCTCTCCGGAAGAACAATGGCAGCTTGACCAGTTCATCGATGAGCACCTGGCCTCTGGATGTATTTGACCATTGAAGTCACCCATGGCCTCTCCCTTTTTCTTTGTCAAGAAGAAGGATGGCTCACTTCGACCGGTTCAAGACTACAGAAGACTCAACAACATCATGGTCAAAAATCGCTACCCACTACCCCTCATCTCCGAACTCGTAAACCAGCTCTGTGGAGCCCGATACTTCACCAAGCTCGATGTCCGTTGGGGCTATAATAATGTGAGGATAAAGGAGGGAGATGAGTGGAAGGCAGCCTTTCGTACCAACCGTGGTCTTTTTGAACCGCTTGTCATGTTCTTTGGCCTTACTAATAGCCCTGCCACCTTTCAGACCATGATGAACGACATCTTCCATGACCTCATCCTCGAAGGCGTTGTCTGCATCTATCTCAATGACATCCTCATCTTCACTCGCACGGTTGAAGAGCACCGTCGCATCACGCGCCTCATCCTAGAGCGACTTCGACGGTACAAACTCTACCTTCGTCAGGACAAATGCGAGTTCAAAAGGACCAAGATCGAGTACCTCGGCCTGATTATCTCGGAGGGTCAAGTGGAGATGGATCCTATCAAGGTAAACGGGGTCACAGCTTGGCCAACGCCCACAAACAAGAAGGAGGTGCAGTCTTTCCTGGGCTTCATCAATTTTTATCGGCATTTTATCAAGGATTTCTCACATCATGCACAACCGCTGTTCGACTTGACAGGAAAGGAGGCATGGAGGTGGGATAATGCACAACAGGAGGCGTTCGAAAAGCTTAAGGACATGGTCACTTCTGCTCCGATCCTTACCTTTGCTGACGATTCGCGTCCTTTTCGTGTAGAAGCCGACAGTTCTTACTTTGCAACGGGCGCTGTGTTGTCTCAGCAGTCTCCGGAGGACCAGAAGTGGCATCCTGTTGCGTTCTACTCCAAAAGCCTTAGTGCTGTAGAGAGAAACTACAAGATCCATGACAAGGAGATGTTGGCGATAATGTGTGCGCTTGAGGAGTGGCGACACTTCCTCGAGGGTGCCCAACACAAGGTGGAAATTTGGATGGATCACAAGAACCTCGAGTACTTCATGACGGCCAAGAAATTGAACCGTCGTCAAGCTCGTTGGTCCCTGTATCTATCTAGATTTGACTTCTCCTTACACCACCGTCCGGGTCGCAGCATGGGGAAGACCGATGCCCTATCCCAACGTGCAGACCATGGGGATGGCAGCGGTGACAACCAAAACATTGTGCTGTTGCAGCCGGACCTGTTCACCATTCGGGCACTCAAAGGCATCGTACCCCAGGGCGAGGAGCAGGACATCCTACGTGACATTCGTCGCGCAAACTGTAGCGGTTTACATGAGGATGTTGTCGCCCGAGCTGTTAAAGAACTGAGGAAGGGATCGACCCTTTTCTTACGTGCGGCAGAGTGGGCTGAAAAGGAGGACTTGTTGTATTTCAGGGATCGCATCTATGTTCCCAATGACCCAGACCTTCGCTGGTGCATCATATCCCAACACCATGACTCACAGATTGCTGGCCACCCCGGACGCTGGAAGACCTTGGAGCTCACCTCACGGAACTATTGGTGGCCACAAATGTCACGGCTCATTGGTCAGTATTGTCACACTTGTGACCTTTGCTTACGCACCAAGGTCCCTCGTCGCAAGCCTATTGGTGAGCTACACCCTCTTCCTGTTCCAGAGAGTCATTGGGATGTCGTCAGCGTCGACTTTGTGGTGGAATTGCCAGAGTCAAACGGGTTTGATGCGGTGATGTGCACAGTTGACTCAGTGGGAAAATGCGCTCACTTCATTCCCACTCACACCACTGTCAGTACCCTAGGCGCCACTCAACTCTACCTCCACCACGTGTGGAAATTACATGGACTTCCTGGTGCCTTCCTCTCGGATCGTGGCCCTCAGTTCATGGCAGAGTTCACTTGTGAGCTGTACCGACTCCTGGGGATCAAACTCCTCGCTTCAACTGCTTATCACCCACAAACTGATGGCCAGACGGAGTGAGTCAACCAGGAACTGGAGCAGTACATCCGCCTCTTTGTCAATGAACGCCAGGACGATTGGGATGATCTCCTTCCTTTGGCCGAGTTCGGGTACAACAACCATGTCCATGCTTCCACTCAACAGACCCCTTTCCTCTTAGACACTGGACGACATCCACACATGGGATTTGAACCTCGCCAAACTCCCTCACACATCGAGACAGTGAATGAGTTCACAGAACGCATGAGGGATAGCTTGGAGGAGGCAAGGGCAGCCTTAGCAAAGGCGAAGGACGACATGGCGCAATTTTACAACCAACGGCACTCCCCAACCCCTCAGTACAAGGTTGGTGATCGAGTTTATCTTGACTCCAGTAACATCTCCACTACGCGTCCATCCAAGAAACTCACTCATTGCTTCTTGGGACCTTTCCCCATTGTCAAGTGCATTGGAACACATGCCTATCGTCTACGCCTCCCAGCCTCCATGTCCAGACTCCATCCCGTCTTCCATGTCGTCAAATTACTTCCAGCTCCCCCAGATCCGTTCCCGGGACGCCATTCACACCCACCACCACCACCTACAGTGATCGAGGGAGAACCCCAATATGAAGTCGAGTCAATCTTGGACAGCCGTTTGCATCGAGGAAAACTCCAGTATTTGGTACATTGGAAGGGTTATGGGTATGAGGAGAACTCATGGGTCAAAGAGTCTGACATAAATGCCCCTCGGTTAATCAAGGAATTCCACCGACGGCACACTGCTGCACCGCGTCGCATTCAAGTCACGGACTTTGGTCGTATACAATTTCGAATGCATCGGGGCGATGCATCTTAGAGAGGGGGTGATGTAAGGGGACTAGGGGGGTGCCCTGTGTGTTTTTCCTATTTTTTATGTTCGTCCCATATTTTTCCCCACCTCATTTCCTTCTATTCTTCATTTTCTATGATTTTTCCAGATCTTATTACTAATTTTCCCTTGCTATCATGTTTGTATATGTTGACACTTTTATATTTAGAGGCGGAGTACCCCTTCCGACACATACCCCTTGGTATGATGTCATTCGGCGGCCTTGATTCACCTATCTCCGCCTTTTTCTATTTTTAGGTTATATTTGATTTTTGTCGTCTTCACATATACTGGGCATCAGCAAGGGGATCCTTAGAGTTTTCTCTTCGGATTTCCCTTTGCTAGGTGCGCCCCCAATCCCTGTATTATGTAGCATAATTTTAACTTTGGATTTCCCTTTGCTAGAGGCTTAGGTTGCCCTTATAATAATCATTTGGTCAAACACTCTAGAGGAACACAAAAAGAATGTGAATCTCGTGCTGGAAGCACTGCGGAAAGCAGAATTGTACTGTTCACTGAAAAAGTCGACCCTTTTCACAACAGAAGTTGATTTTTTGGGCCACCACATCTCAGCACGGGGCATCGAAGCAGACCAATCAAAGGTACTGCACATTCTCAACTGGCCTGCGCCTAAGACCGCAAAACCTGTTTGGCAGTTCTTGGGTTTGGTGTGTTACATTGCAACGTTCCTCCCATCATTGGCCGAATACACCGCTGCTCTGACACCACTGACTCGAAAAGAATGCAACAGCAGTTTCCCAACATGGACATGCAACCATCAGGCTGCATTTGACAACATAAAGCAACTGGTCATCAGTCGGGATTGCTTGACGACAATTGACCACGAGAACCCTGGAAATAAAAAGATCTTTGTGACGTGTGATGCAAGCAAAAGAAGGATGGGTGCCGTACTTTCTTTTGGTGAGACATGGGAAGCAGCACATCCTGTCGCATTCGAGAGCCAACAAATGAACAGCGCAGAATGCAACTACCTGGTCCATGAGCAAGAAATGCTCTCAATCATGAGAGCCTTGAGGAAGTGGCAAGTGGATTTACTTGGATCTCATATTCACATCTGCACAGATCACAAAACCTTGCAGAACTTTGATTTCCAGAGAGATCTGTCGTGACAACAAGCTCGTAGGATGGAGTATCTCTCTCAATATGAATACACGATAACCTACATTACTGGTGACAGGAATACTGTAGCAGATGTGCTCTCAAGACTCCCGGACTCCGTAGATGCAAACACCCCTCCTGTGGTCGTCTCCGCAGCCTTCTCGATACAGTCTGATCCGAAGATTATCACACGTATTAAAAATGGATATCGTGCAGATCCCTGGTGTCTGGGCATGCTGGACGACCTGAAGCGTGAAATGTTGGACACCAAACTGAAGGTATCCCTCAAACATGGCCTACTGTTCATTGGCGAGCGCCTCATAATTCCAAAGTACAAGAACCTCCGGGAGCACCTTTTCCAACTGGCGCACAACAACCTCAGCCATTTCGGTGCAGAAAAGTCATATGCGAACCTCTGGAATGATTTTTTTTGGCCAAACATGAGATGAGACCTGGCATGAGGCTATGTACCAGGATGCATGGACTGCCAACACAACAAATCATTGACATCTAAATCTGCTGGCCCACTTCACCCACTCCCAGTGCCGGACAAACAGTTTGACTCAGTAGCCATTGACTTCATAGGGCCGCTACCAAAAGATGATGGCTTCGACATGATTGTCACTATGACGGACCGTTTAGGTGCAGACATTCAAATTGTACCTTGCAAGGCTGACATGTCGGCAGAGGACTTCGCGTTCCTCTTTTTTGACAAATGGTATTGTGAAAATGCGTGTCCCCTGGAAATTATAAGTGATTGCGACAAGCTGTTCATTTCAAAATTCTGGCGGGCACTGATGAAACTCACAGGAATCGACCATAAACTCTCCACTTCCTACCACCCTCAAACGGATGGATCCTCTGAACGATCTAACAAGACCGTGGTCCAATGCCTGTGGTTCCACGTGGAACGTAACCAAAAGGGATGGGCAAAAGCATTACCAAAGGTTCAGTTCGACATCATGAACTCACCAAATGGGTCGACCACAGTTTCCCCTTTCGTACTCAAGACTGGTCATTCACCGCGTCTCTTACCGCCGCTCATAACGCTAACAGGCACCACCGAAAACAAGCATAACACACCAGAGGATGTCGATGCTCATACCTTCGTTGAAGCGATGGAGGAAGAAACCGACACGGCGAAGGACTGTCTCCTGGCTGCAAAACTGCAGCAGGCTCATTTCGCCAACAGGGATCGACTCCCAGAACCCAAGTACCAGGTTGGAGACAAGGTTATGCTCGCCACCACACACAGGAGGAGGGACTATATCCAAGCGAAGGATGGTCGCGTTGCCAAATTCATCCCGCGGTT
Organism: Tricholoma matsutake; assembly: GCA_026075535.2. Taxonomy (NCBI): domain Eukaryota; kingdom Fungi; phylum Basidiomycota; class Agaricomycetes; order Agaricales; family Tricholomataceae; genus Tricholoma; species Tricholoma matsutake. The sequence continues at coordinate 7,001,443 of AP026548.1, read as the reverse complement.
TGATGGCCCTTACAAAATTCTGCAAGCGTTCCCAGAAAGCTCATCCTACAAACTGCAATTGCTGCCAACAATGAAGGCCCACCCGACATTCCATGTAGCACAGCTATGCACGCATGTCCCTAACAATGATGAACTTTTCCCGAGCCAGGCCAACATTGCACCGAAACCATTGGTGACAGAAGATGACACTACCGAATATTTCATCGACAGGATCCTCGACCGGCGACCCAGAGGAAGAGGACATCAATTCCTAGTACGATGGAGTGGATACAGACCCGAGCACGATCTGTGGCTACCCCAATCTGAACTGCTCGAAACAGAGGCGCTGGCACTGTACGAGGCAGAAAACCCTTGAGCCCACCTTTGGAGGACCCCTTATTTTTTTTCAAGAGGGTATATGCGAGTGTAAGATAATTCACTGCATTATCTTACTACCTTATCATTCCCCATACACGCATTACCTTCCTCCTTTCAGGAACATTACTAAAATACACGATCACGTGCCAGAGAGTTGATATCAGGGACCATGTCTTAGATAGTTCTCATTCTCCCTTCAATTCATACCAAGTTCCAATTTACTTTGTTCCCCTTTTCTAAGTGATCAAAGCACTAGAGTGCTTTCCTTACAAATTGCTCCTTCAGGAATGCATCCACTTCTTCTTGTTCCATCAGAGATAATGGATATACCTTCGACTTCTTTGGCACAAACCCTGGCTTCATCTCAATTGCATGATCCCATGGCTTCCACACCAGCATTCACTCAGACTCTTTCTTCTGGAACACTGACATATATTCATGATACACTTTTGGCACCCACTCCTCCACTGGCTTCTCCACCTTCACAATATTCTTGTCCCATGACTGTCCTCCACGAATTGCTCTAAAGGTCTGCTTCTGCTCTTCTTTCTCAATCATGACTGGAACTTCCCCATTTGGCATTTCCTCATCCTCCACTTCCTCCATCGTAACAGAATACTTCCTCGGATGTTCTTTCTCTCTCTTTTTCCTTTTTTCCTTCTTCATCTTCCTCCCATACACATTACATTCCTTAGGACAACGAGTCATTTGTACTTTGCCAGTTTTCCAATCAATTTCAGGATTATGCTTCCATAACCATGGACATCCTATTATTAGATTGGTTTTCCCAAGATTGCACACTTCAAATATGGCTCGCTCCTGATGCTCCTGATACTTTAGTACCATAGTCACCTCCTCCTTGATAGTTCCTCCATGATTGACTGTTCCATCAATATTGTACACCATTATAGGTTGCGCCAGCTTGCGTGTGTTAATACCATTTCCGGTAATTAAGGACCAATCAATGAATAATCCTGTAGCACCACTATCAAGCAATGCTTCCACATCAATTGCTGCATGCATGTCCACTGTCTTCAGTCCCACAGTCAAGGTGATTTCGGGTTCTATTCGTGCAGAGTGAATAAAGAATTTAGGGGTTTTTGGAAATAGTGCTCAGCAATTTTCTTGGTCATGTGATTCACAACAGTTGTACTCCTCCTCGATTTCCTTTTCTGATTTACTCTGGGTTTCCTCGGATACTAATACATTGTAATGATTCTGGGTCACCAATGGGGAAACCTTCACTAGGACTCTTCCACAAAATTCTTCTGCTTGCCTTCCTCTGGCTTCACTTCCTCGATTGTAGCTTCCCTAATCTTTCTTTTCTGCCTACAATTCCTTGCGATGTGTCCTAACTTCCCACAGTTAAAACATTTAAGTGGGGCTCATCTCCCTGCTTGATCAACCTCCATTGCCTCTGCTGGTGCTGCTGACTCCATAACTATAGGTGTCACTGCCATGGCCAGTGGCTGTGCCCTCGGAGTTTGCACCTGAGGCGCCTTTCCTTTCTCAGACTTTCCTCCTGATGGCTTTCCAAATTTACTACTTCCGTACATCAACTTTGACTCCACCTGTTCCTGCCAATATTGCCAGTCAAGGTGCATTGCCCAATTATACCACTCATCCAACTTCTCTGGCATAGAAGGTAGTCGGTAGATAGACTTGAATAAAGAGGGATTTAATCCTGCTTTCAAAAACTCTACCAATGCAGCTTCTCCCATATCCATTTGTGAAGCTTCTGCTTTGAACTGCAAAATAAATTCATCTGCCATTAGGGAACCTTGGCGCATGGTCCTTAATTTAGCATTGGCTGTTGCCTTTGGATTAGGGTCTCCAAACTGTGCCTCCAATCTCTCCAGAAATTCCTTGAAGGTTGCAAACAGTTTATTTCCCATGGCAATTTGATCAATAGCCTCGTTTCTCCAGAACTGTGCTTTCCCCCCCTGAATGTATGAGAGAGCAAACATAATCCTAGACTCAGCTGTATGAAACTCTGGCTTCCTCCCATGGATGTACAATACTATAGAGCTGATGAAGGATTTTGTATTCTCCATGGTACCGTCAAAGATTTGTGGGGACGCGTACTTAGGTAAGTGCACTTTTCCATTTCTGGATTTCTCCACTGTCTCATCCTCCTGCAACATCCACTCCACTATCTCCTCCATCTCATCATCTCTTTCTACTGTCATCTCTGGCTGTACTTCTGCTTGTCTGGGCTGTGATGCTGCCAACACTGACACTAATTGTGACATTTGCGCCATAAGCGCATCAATTTTTGCCTCTAGCGCTGGTGTGGGAACAGGATTAGGACTGGGATTAGAAGTTGAGGGTTCGGACATAATGGTAAAATCTGTGATGAATCACTTCTTTGACAAATTCAAGATTTTTTTTTGAGACCTCTCCAAATGTTTACAGGTCACGTGATGGTTCATCAATTGTTCATCGTTCGTTGGGTGCCTAATTTGACACTTTGGATCAATAACCCTTCCAACAGTGCCTGATCTCGGAGATATCACTGAATTTGGCTTGTAACTAAAATAGTCGTCCATATAGAGTGATGTAAATCGTAACTAAACTAGATCCAATCAGTTGTCTGGTTGCAGCTGTCCTAATGACGAGTGCTGCCTTTTGATCACTGGCGGTCGCAATGTAAGGCAAGGCCTGGCGTCAGCTTATGAAAGAAAAGGTAGATTATGTATGTACAAGTACTTCTGGCTCATGCCAAAAGGATGAGTAATCGGATGTGGCATGGTGAAACAATGACATATGGGCAAGTAAGAGAAGGCGCACTGATATGGGTAGTTGTGTTCTTCTGTTAGGGTGACACCCACTATCTGCTAGCTAAGACCATGTGGGTTCTCTCTACAAGAAGGGGGCGGGATCTGCACACGTGATTGGGGAAACTGATGGTTTTGATGTGAGGGGTTATTAATAGGTGAGTTTGTTGACAAAGGCCTTTCACACCGAAAGTGTAGGTGGAATACCTAAGAGAACACAACTGGGGTCCCCTAGGCATATATTTAGGGTTTATATACTATGTTACATATATTGTACATTGTTGTTACTGATGCACTCATACATGCATGTACATATTGATGTGTGCAAAATAAAATTCTCATGCTATCAAAGGGTAGCATCATTTGGCGTCATGTAGCATAATTCGACATAATAAAATAAAAATGAAATTTTATTAGGTAATGGGGTGGTTTCCTAACATCAATTACACTAGCAACTTATTAATAAAATGACCAGAAAAATAAATTAAGAATGTGACAAATTCTGATAATAGCCATGCACCCATCCTAAGACTGCTTGTGCATTGGCATGCTTAGTAGAATGCCAGTATGCCCCCTAATCTCAGGCCAAGACTAGGTCTACCAAACATGCCACATGTTGACATATTGGTAACCATGTGACATGTGGAGGGGTGTTTTCCCACCTCTGATCTGCCCTTGCCGGTCTTGAGGACCTTCCAAAAGTCAATATAAGCCTTAGAGGAGGCAAAGGAGTTGATCTGTTAGCTTAGTGACAAATGTTTCAATATTTGGCAAAGTTTATTTATTTTATTGTGGCCGACAGGCCCCACATAACCTTAAAATTTTTACTGAATCAGACACAGCTAATCAAGAGGACTACAGTATTTGACTGGTCACTTGTACACCATGGGTCACTTGTACATTTGCCTTTTTCTTACTCATATTGGCTCTGGGAATACATATTTTTGCTTCCTGAGGTCCAACAAGTATCTATGCACTTTGCATAAGCAGTTGGTAGTGAATATGTAGGTTTGCCATTTTAGGGTGGCTGATTGATCTGGTTTAGTGCATGATCATAAAAATAGAAACCCAGTTCTCGGTGACAACAAGGACTATTTGAATGGAAAGAAAACTTCCCAACCCAATCTATGAGAGCCTGTTAACATATTTAACAGCATAACTTCACTAACAAATGATGGAATCATGTTCTATGAGTCAGATTACATGAAATGATGAGGATAAGGGTGACATATGTCACATATGTCACAGGTACACATTTCGTGCTTTATATTCTGTAGTACTTGATTACCTGACTATGGAGACTATATTTTGATACTATTAGGCATAGAAATACTGGTTTTAACTTTTAGAGCTCAGAATTATATACTATAGCCATTCTACAGGCTATTCTGGCAAAAGTGTACAAGTGAGCATTTTGGTCAATTCAGGTACCATCGGAGTGTGATGCCTACCATGCATCCAGACTGCGACCTCTGGATACCAGGTTGCATACACAACATATTTCGATGCCTACCTATCATATGTAACTCAGACCTTGACAATATCTCCCATAGATCTCTCACAGGAAGCCGAACATTGATTTAGTGTACACGTGACCGGTCAAATACTGTATTTTTCAAGATTTTACTGAATTTTTTAGGGGGGTGGCCAAATCTTTCAGGTACCTGACCCAATTTTTTTCGAAATTGAGAAATTGGCTCGTAGAAATATCTTCATTAGGCTCTATTATACAGGTTTGGATGGTTTTTGAGGACACCGGATGTTTGTGCCAACCTCCAAAATTCAGTTGCTAAAATTAGTTGACTTTGTTTGTCCACAACTGTACCTCCACTTCCAGAGGGCATATGAAATCGTGAGCAGGCATTATTGGTCATTCAGAACGCTGTTGGAAACTAAGATATTTGAATGTAAGATCATGAGCGGGGCAAAACTGATGATACGGATGGATTGCGGGTTCTGTAGAGCCGTAGAAAGACAAGCTACGCCTAGATGCAGACGGATGTAACGAAACGATACCTATTTACATGGCCTGCTAAACCGGTGATAGATACAGACATTATAATAGTTCATCTGACGTGGAAAGATATCTCAGCATGCGGTTGCAGACGAAGAATCCCATCACGGATGTACGCCGCAGGGCACGGGTTTGTTGGTTATAGAAATGGAAAACGCACCGTAGGACGTATGGGCTCGTGATTTGTACTTATTCAGTGCCTCTCGGAGTAAACTAGAGGAAAATGTGTCAGAAAAAAGGATTCCGCTCTTGGCTGTGCGTAGATGTTGCGAAGGAATTAAAAAAGCCCGCGGCACATTACATACCAGGCCCGTCCCCGGCCACAGCCGCAATATCAATTGAGAGAGTCTATGACAAAAGTAAATTTTAACAGCTGAAGTGACGGTCTGGAGAACGTGAACAACAGCGTGGTCATTGACCATCTAGCAGTTGGACATCAAGACATAGTGTGTCTTTCGCTGTAGCGTCTAACTATCAGCAGAAATGTTCCATTTCCCGAAAAGCAAGCTGCGGAGCCACTCAATAACGGAATAGTTAGGATAGGTGTTGTGAACGCACTCGAAAAGAGCCATTATGGTCCATTTACGATTATCTGACTCAGGGAAGACAAGGGATCGAGGGCCGTAAAAGACCTTTATAACAAGGGTTGAATCAGTAGGAAGATAACCAGAGCTGGTTAAACGATACCTCGTCGTCTACTTCATGCTGTTTTCGCGGCAGGCAATGCAAGAACTTCCACTCAGGATTAGCACCGCCTTGGGCACAAAGCTCTTCAGTAACTTGATATCCCGCAAATGCCTTCAAACGCTCCTCCTTCTCTGCCTCTTGTCCCATTGAGATCCTGCACCAGATGATCAGTATACTTCTCGAAGAGTCAAGAATAGGGACGACGGACGAACCAGGTGTCAGTAACAACCACATCAGCATTCTTGACTGCCTCCTTTGGATCAGTTCCCCACCAAATCCCCTGATCACATCCTAGCTCCTTCACTCGATCCAAAACCTGGGTTGGTGCTCGGTATTGCTCAGGGCTTGCCACCCTCAATGTATGGCCAAGGCGCGGATAAGTAACGAGCATATCATGCAAAACATTGGCGGAATCGCCAATATATGCAATAGTCAGAGGCCGAAGTTCAGGTAAAGGCGCCTTCTGAGCTTCACGTTTGTCTATTGTCACGGTTGGTGGCGAGAGATTAGAATCAAAAAGGTGGGCATGCTCGTGGAGCGTCAATAGATCGGCTAATACTTGTGTTGGATGCCATAGAGATGATAGAGCGTTAAGGACAGGAACCGGCGAGTATTTGGCCAATTCCTGGATTGTAGTGACGCGAGTCAGAACTATGTTTTTGAGATGAAAAAGAGTAAGAAAGTGAACCTCAATTTCCTCATGCTCCCCCACTCGAGCGAAGATGCCTTGGCACATCCCGCCTATTACCCTTGCAGTATCCCTGGGACTCTCGTTTACTCCAAGTTGTATGTCGTCGCGACCAAGGAACAACGCACGACCACCTAATAGAACAGCACTTGTTTCCGCAGAAAGACGAGTTCGGGTGCTCCGTTTGGAAAATAAAAGTGCGACTGTCTTGTTGAAAAGAGACTGGGACGGGAGGCGCAGCCGAGAAGATCTTCCCTGGGTCTTGGATCCCAGTGGTTCAAGCCATGGCAAGGAGACTTGCTTGAGTTGATGCGAATGAGCCAGAAGACGCTGGATTTGAGGAACACTGAGATCTGCCAGTGTCATCAAGTGCGGCACAATAGAGCCCGCCATTTTTAAAGAGAGTCAGGAGGACTCGGAAGTTCTACCTAGATAACTTTTTTCTTGTACACGTGATGGCGGTAGTATTATATTTAGACCTCGACTATTGACGGCTGCGTACATAGCGTCAATGTAAGTATATACCCCAGTACGCCCATACGCTAATTGGGGCGCGAAAAGTGAGCAAGGGTGCAGTGGCAATACGCTCTTTTTACCACTCTCATGAGTGAGAGGTAATCACTGTGCGTGATTGGTCGTCCTGCCCGGTAACACCAACCCTCATATCTGACTTGCTCCCTCCAGAAATAATGGAATCGTTTGCATCCACCAACCTAGGCCGATTGGTATACCACCATCTTATCGATGCCTCTTTCTCCCGATCGCCGACGTTATCCAGAATCTCAGCAAACAATGCATCTATTAGTTCCTTCTTTTCTCGTGGCTCTTCTACCTTCACAATGATATTTCGAGTCTCGTCCAAAACGCGGATCATGAGTGGTAGAGGGAGCGATGGAACAGTGGATATCAAGGTCAAATGTAGACGATGCAAGCGTTCGTTGACACCCCCAGTCTCCGCCTCGGGCGTCAGTTGTCGGATTTTTTCGAACAACAATTCGATACAGTACCAAGCGAGTTCGAAACTCTCGTGGGTCGGCGAGTTGAACTTGGTAGCACTGGCACTAGCGCTTCTCACCAATGCAGAATACGCAAGCCTGATCTGTGGGGTATTCAAGCGTCCATCTTCGGAATTCTGTCCAACGATAAGGGAAGAGATTAGCAAGCAAGATATCAGAGATAAATAGTCAAGAAGAGATGATGCATGGGCAGGACTTGCATGTAACATAAGACGCTAGCTTACCTCAATTAAGCACTGAGCATAAAACGGAATCATCCGTAGTATGAAACCGGTCGGACTATTCGATCTTCTATCGGTAACTTGAGCATGTGCCTGGATCTTTGGCTCTATCACTAGTCTATTCATAACCCTTTTTTGCTGGTGATGTGACTGTTGTTGAGCATGGGAGGCAAAGATAGCGAGGACCACAGAATGCGCTGATTCGAATGTCTCACGATGAGACGGATCAGTGAGATACCTGCGTGGCATTGGCGTCAGTGCATCATAAAATATGAGAAGGTATGTGAAGTGCATGAGAGAAGGGTCATGTCATGTAGACGGTCGATGGTTGCATAGCTCAAAGAATTGCATCAGATTGCAATCGTTTACGGACAAAAGAACTAAACAGATTCGTAAAAAAAAATGACTCACGGAACACAAAGACCCCAGACATGATCTTTCAAGCACTGTTCACCCAGCAGAGGAACAAGCTGTTCGATACACGCAAGCACATACGCCGTTTTCGTTCGCTCAAAGGGGTCTATTTTGTCTTTCGTTCGTTCAACAGAAGCTACGTCACATTGTCAGGATAGATGCAAAATACACCAACGGACACATACCAGAAGAGCTTCTCAAGCTATCTATCAACTCCCTCACGAATCGTTCGCAAACTTCGCGTTGTTCCAATATTTGATGTTCGTGCAAGAACTCTCCCGAAGAAAGGACGTCGATGGCAAGATAAAACACTTTTCGTAATTCTTTGAATCCAGGATCCTCACTCGCGGCAGTGACAATTACACCTCCGAACTGAGAAACCACAAATGAAATATGGAATAGGGTGCGTAAGACTGTCTCTGCAAGACTCCGAGAAGTAACGTGAGGCATGCCCTGATGCTTCTGACGACGGGGCTTGGCATAAACGACATTGCTTAACGCCCCGTCTGCCACCATGATGGTGCTGAATAGTAGTGTTTTGAGGAGCAACCAGACAGTCTTCATCAGGTCCCTGGTATCGGATGCTAATGAATCTTCTTCAACAAGTGTCCGACCAGAACTGCGAAAATATAACATGCCTATCTCTTCATCGTTCTCTACAAATGATAGCCTGCTCTTCTTCCAATCCTGCTCAACTCTTCCCGCCATCTGCCTGTACATTTCGAGTGTCTCTCCGGCTTCTCGTAGACTTCCACCAGGCGAATCTATCAGCATTCCAAGTACTAAGGCTGTCAACCTCGATAGTCCAGCTATTGATGTCATAACCGGTGTGAACGCCATTTCCTGAATTGAGTGCGCGAAGGTTGAATTTTTCTGTATGAAAAAAAGAATGTGTACCCGGCGATGCAACATGAAACAATGGACATACATACAGGAATTTGTATCGGTTCTGCGGAGATAAATTTTGGCAACGAAGCCAAAAAGGTGCCGTGCGCAAAGGCGGACGAGACGACTGAGACCAAAAGATAATTAAGAAGTGGAAGGGGTAGAGCTTGCAATTTCACTGTTGGAAGGAGTGGTAGTGATTGTGAAGCCAGAATGAGTGCCAGTGAGAGGGACTCGTCTGTAGGAATACGTTCGCGAGAGCAATTATGTAGCTTTCGCATGAGACGCACCTTCTTCACGAGGTTGGAATTCCTTCTCCCAGTCGCTGGCGTTCACAGTTTGAGCATGGGCGTCCATGACCTCCGCCACTGCAACGACAATCTCGTCTTCAACTTGTGTGATATCTCCTTGTGAGCCTTCCAAGTCCTTGATGCCCAGCAAAAGGCCAACAAGACAACTAAGCCTTAATACCGCTCGTCCGCCTTGCAAGCCCCCCAGCACTTGTAGGACCCATGTCTCCAATGAGCTTTGTAGACTTCTAGAAAAGATCGCTTGGGTGACGGTCCACCTCTCTTTGTGACTTTGCCCAAGCGCCTGGCGTTTGGAGTTCACAGCATGTCTGAAAACGCTCACAAGCCCTTGCAGTTTCTCATGCGTGTAAGGGCGAGCAAGGAAGAAAGAGGACGATACAGTTGCTGCTGCTAGCGGTGCCGGGGAGGGAAGATCCACAGAAAGATGATGAGAAAGGGCTCCGAGTAGGGTAGGTAGAGGGATATTTGGGTTTGGATTTTGAAGGTGCGTCAAGAGAAGAGTAGTGGACATTTACAAGAGCCTCCAAGTCTACGCTACCCTTGTGTCTTGTGCGATTTGCGATTTGTATGGCACGTACGAACGAAGTTGCGACGAATAATTATATGAATACATTAGTCTAAATACACCAAGGTGCACCAAGGCTGTCATCGTAATCGTTTCAATTCATCATGTATCGAAAATCCCAGTCGTCTCTGTGTTTTAGCTGCTTTTCTTCCACCCGTTTGTCTTCCGGAAGACGAAAGTTAGCAAGGCAGTCATCACGGAGAATCACACAGATAACTGACTGTTGTTCTTGGCAAACAAAACTCTCTGGCGCTCCTTCCCAGTCTTCTAGAACATATTTCTTGACCCCACCACCACCACCAGCATCGTCCCCAGAACCGAACAGGTCCAAGGCTAGTTGCGTGTGGCTAACACCAGCATACGTCGTTGGACATCGAGGGTTCACTAATATCCTGGCGGGCCTAAACACAGAGTTTGGTATCGCCAACCTCACAGGCTCCGCAGGGGCTGGTACGTCTTCACCACCTTCCTCGGCCGGCATTGCGTCATAGTCCGAGCCTACATTCGCATCTGGGTCGATCGCCACGCCTTGCCGTCTATCTATACCTTCCTGCACTTTGCCACGATCCCTATTTTTCATCAAAGGATCCATAGCTGCCACTTCAACGACATCTCGCCTTCTCAACACCCCACCACTGTTCGCCCTGTCTACCTCCTCCATTGCATCTTGCGCACTACGAACCCAGAGGTCTCGGCAGAACCAGGCTTGACTGCTATCTAAACAGGGAGCATCGGGTTCTCGGAGGGGAACACCTTCTGCCTTGCTGAGATTCTGGAAATCCATTCCGGCGCGATACGTGATACCCTTGTAGTACGACTGCTCAGGGTCGACAACGTGAGTTCCAGCTTCACAACAAAACACCTGGAAGGGAAGATGTTGGGCGTAACGCGCAGCTCCTTGTTGGTCTCGAGGAGGCACAGCATCCTTGGATGAAGACTTTGACTGTCGGAATTGATCGCCTTCGATATCTCGTGTCCGCCACCTGAAAACTGTCAAAAATCTTGACATAGCATGACAGGACAGGACGTACCGGTCAGAAAATATGAAAAAGCCATTATGTTCCGCCCAATCCATCCCACACACCATCGCAGCCTCATTGACAAAACTTATTTTTATGGTCTCAAGAATGTCGTTCGGACAAGTAAACCCCTTCAACCACACTACACGATGGAATTTGATATTCCTCTTCATCTGTAGTTCCCTCAACGGTTCCAGAACCAAGTTGCGCATGTGGGCTTCCTCAAGCGGGTAATAGGCTGCAGCCGGATCCCCTGTCATCCCGGGAACCCTCCTGATTCTGAACGGCACCCCAAGTAGCGTCAAGACTGCCTCGCAAAGATCCGTTAGGGTTTCCGTAGAGTCAGAGGAATCATAGTCCAACATCGATACAAAGAGATTACTGGTTCCTAAGCGTTTAGCCATCTGGACAATGACTGCAAGCTGGTCGACAAGAAAGTGGTCTGCTGAGTGAATAACAATAGCAATGTAGTAGAGATGGTCCTCGCGAATGAGATCGTCATATGCACCCTCGTACTTGTTCTGACCGAAGGGACGTGTCAGGGTAGGACAGGCGGCAGCGACCCATCCGTTTAGAGATAGAAGTTGGTCAATAGAACTAACGACATGCTGAGCATCCATCGATGATGTTTCTCTATTGACAATGCTGAAGAATACATATCAGATAAGTACTGAAGATAGATAGCTCTTTACGCACTATGGCTCTTGGAACCGCTCCCAATAATCATAGACACCGTTTAGAATAGTTTGGCCCAATATTCCTTCTTGCTCGTCTCGCCCCAATCGTGCTTGCAAAAACTTGTGCTTATGTACATTAAGCGACTTGTCAGGCCGCGTTGCCCTTTCAATGAAGTTGTGACCCTTAATTTCATGTTCGGAGGAGGAATGAGATCCAGAAGTTGCTGGTTTTGAAGGAAAGAAGAGCAAGCGAATGAAGAAAGCGAAAGTGAACCAGAAAAGCAAACGGGAAAGGTTTCTTCGACGAAATGAAACAACCATGGTGGACGGTGAAGGAAAGGCCTTTGGACCTAAATTTTACTCACCCATTTGTGTGACTAAATACAAAATGGGAAGAACTGCGACTCAAGTTAAAGCATTCACAGTAACACTTTCTATCCAAAGGACATTCCAGCACTAAACTCCTCGTCCCAAAGTTCCAGTTCGGTGCTCTGCAAGCAGTCCAAGCCTTATACATACAAGGACGCGACGTGTAACAAACATGAACAAACAAACGCGTCTCTTTGGACTTGAAAGAAATTTCGATTCTGACATCGTTCTGTTGCTACGATGGCTGATTTGGCAGCTCTTCTTTTAGCTTCTCTTAATCCTGAATCTAGAAAACACGCTGAACAGAATCTCAATGCTCTAGTTTCGCAGCAAGGTTTCTTGTCTCATCTCTTGCGTCTCGTGCTCGATCCAGCACAGGATCGCCCCGTACGATTGTCTGGCAGTATATATCTTAAAAACATCGCAAAGCTCAGATGGGAGGAAGCAAGTCTTTCCAAAGTCATTAATCTCTATATTTTTCGCTAATTGACTCTTATTCAGGAAGATCAACCGTTAGCGGAGCAGGACAAAGCTGTACTACGATCTGAGCTCGTACCAGCCATGCTCGCCCTCTCCAGCCCTGCAGACAAAGCCATTCGCGCACAGGTAGCCGAATCTGTCTCCCTGATTGCCCAACTTGATTTTCCAACAAAGTGGACAGATCTCATCGATGCAAGTGTCAATTATTTACTACATCAGTTATCATCTTATTCTGTTACAGCAACTGGTGGTATCTCTTTCACCAACAGATTATAACGTGAACATCGGCGTACTTCAAACTGCTCATTCCATATTTCGTCAATGGCGTGCCCACGTCCGATCTGACCGTCTCTTCACCGAAATCAACCTTGTTCTCTCAAAGTTTATGACAACTTTTCTCCAACTCTTCCGACAAACAGCTACCCTTTTACTTACCACTCCAAGTCCGAACCTTTCACTCACAACACCACCCGCCAACTATGCTCTGCTAGCACACTCTATGGTCCTACTCGTCGACATCTTCTACGACTTTACATGCCAGGATCTACCCCCCGCAATTGAGGACACACATGCCGAGTTCTTCGCACCAGGAACGGGATGGTTCCATGCATTCCTCGCATGGGATCCAGCCGAACTCAAAACCGATGTGCGTCTTGTTCGTTGTTTCCGATGACAACATCTTCATTCTTCACTTCAGCCAGACGACGCGACTCCATCTCTGGTATCCCAGATTAAAACGGGGATCCTGGACATTGCAGAGGTATAACTACCAAAATATCGACTCTTCGCTCAATAATCATCCCCCTCGTCCAGTTATTTATCAAACTATATCCCGAACAACTCCCTCAAACTCCAATCGTCGAATCCCTTGTACAGGCAGTCTGGAATCTTATTGGCTCCAACAAGCTTCCAGGCATAGCCGATGATTCCGTTCGTTCCTCCTATCCCTTCTCTGCACACCGCTAACATTTCATCCTACAGCTCGTCTCTCAATCCCTGCGCTTCCTCTCCACCGCCGTTCGCTGTGGACTATACAAGTCCCTTTTCTCCACACGGGACACTATCTCATCTCTCGTGCAGGGTGTTGTCGTGCCCAACGTTGCCCTCCGTGAGCACGACATTGAACAATTTGAGGATGACCCTCTCGAGTTCATCCGCCTGGACCTCGCCCTATCGTCCACCGGCACAGACCTCGCTACTCGCCGACAGGCCGCTGCGGACGTACTACAAGCGCTGGTGGGCGCCGGTTCCGAGGCAGAGGCGACCGAGGTTGCTGGCAACTGGATTGGGTCGGGGTTGGCCCAGTATGAGGCGAACGAGGCGGAAAATTGGAAAGCAAAAGATAGTGCGGTGTATCTGTTAACGGCGGTCGCCACAAGGGGTTCTACGTCGCAGGTGAGTACTTTTCGGGTGCTGGTACATAATGGTACTCATTTTGTTCCGTAGCATGGTGTGACCTCAACGAATGCGCTTGTGGATGTCGTCAAGTTCTTCTCAGATCATGTTTTTCAGGATTTGCAGGCTGTACCTGGGACTGTACATCCCATTCTGCAAGTCGATGCTATCCGCTTTCTGTACACCTTCCGAAACCAGGTTCGTCCACTTCGTTCACTTAGTATTTTCATTACCCATTGGTCTTCCATAGCTCACTAAACCTCAACTCCTATCCGTTCTGCCCCTCCTTGTTTGCCATCTTGCTTCGGACAACCATGTCACATATACGTATGCTGCTATTACGATTGAGCGCATCCTCTTCATCAAGCAAGGCAACCAACTTGTGTAAGCCATTCCATTCTCCCTTATTTTTATTTTATTGAGAAATAACATTGTATAACTATCCTAGTTTCGCACAAGCAGACATCCACGAATTCGCTTTGAGTCTGGTTGAAGGACTCCTGACCAAGATCGAATCGGCAGGAACCGCAGAGAAGGTCGCGGAGAACGACCATCTGATGAAATGTACCTTTTCTTTCAGTTGTAATACTTCAGATAATGACATTGCTTTTCGCAACCAGGTTTGATGCGGGTTATCCTGACAGCACGTCAAACACTGACTCCCGGGTACGAACGCATTTTGGCGCGATTGGTGACCATCCTGGGCGTCATCTCGAAAAATCCTAGCAATCCGCGCTTTGATCAGTTTATATTTGAGAGCATATCTGGTCTGATGAGGTGTCTACTTCAATCATGTGTCTAGAACGCACTTCTCATCGACGGCCCATAGGTTCATCGTGAGCGGAAACGCGACGACATTACCGACGTTCGAGCAGGCACTCTTTGGGCCCTTCACTATCATCCTGCAACAGGACATCGACCGTGTGTGCTTTTCCATTCATAGTTAACCGATGTAGGATTCTGATACTTCTTCCATTATACAGAATACATCCCCTACGTCTTCCAAGTCCTCGGACAGATGCTGGAACTGCAGACCGCTGACGTCCCAACGCAGTATCGGAGCCTCCTCCCCTTCCTGCTCACACCCGCCATCTGGCAACAAAAAGGTAGCATCCCCGGCCTTGTAAAGCTCTTGAAAGCATTCCTGGCGCGGGATAGCGCACGGATGCTTGCTGCGGGACAGGTGGCTTCTGTCCTTGCTGTCGTGCAGCAACGACTGATCCCTTCGAAACTCAATGATGTGTGGGGATTTGACCTTCTACATTCCGTCGTGCAAAGCGTCAAACCGTATGTGATGTTTCGTAGGTAACTGATGTGAGAGTCGCTGAAATGTTTTATCTTGTCGTAGGAGTGAACTCAGGCAGTACATGAAGGCGGTAATCATGACACTGTTGAAGCGGATGCAAACGAGCAAAACGGATATGTTTGTATACTGCTTTACCCGGTTTCTGTTGTTCGCGATGGCTATCAGTGTTGATGACCTAACACCCGACTACGTTATAGGCACAGTCGAGGAGATTCAACCCCAGTGCGTCTTTCTGCTCTCCAAACTAATTCCAGTATTTGAGTCCGTTCTTGACGCCTCATCTAGGCTATGGTCGCAGATCCTTGGCAATTTCATCATTCCTCAGGTTCCAAAAATGTCACACAAGGACCGGAAGATCACCGTTGTTGGTGTTACGCGCATGCTCACCCAGAGCACATTCATGTTACAGGAACCGAGTATCCATGCCTGGTACGTCATCGCCGACTCAATGCAATTCCCACTGTTAAATACCTCAACAGGCCTGCAACATTCACCTCCCTCGTAAAGCTCTTCAGTGAGCCTCAATACCTTACGAGCACTAAAGACGAAGAGGACCCCCATGCCGCAATCACAGTCATCGACTATGAAGAACAAACAGCAGGCTACCAGGCTGCATACTCAAAACTAGCAGCGTCAGAATCCATTGAAGTCGACCCTGTGGCATATGTTCGCGATCCTCAGCAGTATCTTGGGGAGCAGTTGGTTTTACTGTCTAAGAGACAAGGACAACAGTTGAAGGCTATGCTCTCGACGGCAGATCCGGTGACTGTAAAGCCGTTTGTGCAAGCTCTGAGTAGAGCGGGGTACGTATTGTAGGTATTTGAAATGTCGGGTTAGATCATTTGCATTTCTTACTTCAATCACAATCAATCATCGAGTTATCCACAGCAGCAAAGAATTGAGGCACATTGAATACGTACTGAATGGTCTCGTACCTAACATGAGTTCACGATAATTACCCCGGAATTACAAAAAAAACATACGGTCTCAGATAAACGCCGAGATCTAGATACAACCAAACACCCTGAAAGTTTTCACGTCCAACTCCGTACCTGTTCCGATCATTGGGCGCAGACACATACATTTCATCTGCACGACGTCTTATTCATGAGCTGAGCAGAGTCTAGAGATAGATCTCTTTAACAAAATCCTCTTGAAGAAAAAAAATTAATACCGCTGGGGAAACGCCATCAGGTTACCGTTGCCGCTTGCTTCTAAATCCCTTGAATACCCCGTCATCACTATCATCATCAGCAAGTATAGGCGCTGGTTTCTTCGCCTTTGGGGGTCCCTTCGCCCTCGTGACCTTTGCTGTCCCTGCACTGGACATGAGCGTCTGCGTATCATTGTCGCTCGTTGCCAGCTGTGGTTCAGCTTCTTCGTGTATCGCATCTTCATCATCAAAATGAAGGAATAATGGGTTTGTTGGTCCTGATGCTTTCGTTGACCGGGTTGTTCTTTTCGCAACACCAGGAGCAAGTGAGTCGGCTCTGGAGGGAGCCCTACTTCTGCCTTTACGAAGAGCAACAGTTTCGTCAGAGTCGTCAGAGTCGTTGATAACCAATGCTTGATTCCTCCGTTTCGGGGCAATCCTTTTGGGGGATTCGCCTTTGACTTCAGTCCGTTTTTTAGTAGGGGCGGAGTCAACCTGAGATTGATTCTGGGCGTTCCCCGATTTCCAATATGCTATACTCGGCATCAGTTTTCATGTTCAAAGCGACAAAGTGATTCTCACAAGGGCCCATCCCATAGTCATTTTCTTCGCTGGCCACAAGCTCGATCTTCGATCCGCGGGTGTAACCCTCCTTCTACGTTCAGAAATCAGCTCCGCCCCTTGGACATAACATATTGCATACCTTCTTAAACTTCTTAAAATTGGGTTTCCCTTGCCACCCGGGAGCAACATCTCGAGTTTTCCTCATTCTTTCCCCATTATTGAAAACGTCCAATTCCACGACCACCATGAAGTTTCCTCTTACGTTTGTCTCATCTCCGAAGTCTTCAAGAACTGCCCACTCTTTCTCTGGCTCCTCACGGACCAGATCAGGCTTCGAGATCTTCAACTTATTGAACTCGCGATCAAAGTCATCCTCCGCCTTCTTACCCCGTTTCGTCGACGCAATAGCCTTCAAAAATGCAGTGTCCTTGTCTGGTTGACCGGGCAGTGCACCCCCCTTCACCGTCTTTGCGATGTTGGTGGTCGACGGCGGTTTGCCAGCTGCATGTGTACTAGCAGGTTTCTTCGTTTTGTCTGAAGTCTTCTCAACCGCGTTCACATTCTCGACAGCTCGCTTCTTTGCCTTACTCGGGGCCGATTCTGCTCCCGAGGTCAAAGTGGCACTCTCAACATCGCCCATCTCCCCATCCTCATCCACATCCTCGATCGACCTCTTAGCCCGTCTTTGATCACTAACCAAACCTGCTCCAGATTGAGACTCCTCTTCCTCTTCCCTGAGGACATCTAGGTTGACATAGACACCACTCCTCAACGGTCGACCTGCTTTATCTGCTACTTGACTTTGGGTTTGAGTCTGACTAGAACTGTCAAGCGTCGCATTATGTATCTCTTCAACTGCATTTCCATCGAACGCACTGGCACCTGTCCGATGCGGATCGCTGGCATCGAATAAGGCCTTGAACTTTTTTAATGGAGGCTGTTCCGATGGCTCGTCAATTCGCAAGGCGAAGACGTCGGATCCCAAAGTCTCTGGTGCGGCATCAGTTAAAACCCGTCGTTTCAGCCTCGTGGGTCGTGCTGGAGTTGGTGCCTGAAATTGATCAGGGAAATACTGAAATGCACTGTATAGGCACAGCACTTACAGTAAGGTCGACTATCGCCGGCGGTGGACTTGGAGGTGCTGAGACATCGGGGGTCGTATCAAGGATAGATGACGGATCGTCGAGCCCAGTCACGACTGGCACCCCTGCATTGACCCGTCTTGTCAAAGCCTGTGAGGGATAAATGAGCACGATGCGCACTAAGATAAAGACACTCATAAAATAATCACTCTACGAGGACGAGAAATTTCCACCGGCTCTTCTAGCTGTGGGCTTTTCGGAGGGCTTTTCGGTACTGAGGTGGGCTCTTGAGAGGCTCGGAGCGGTGCCACTTGTCGACCAAAACCCTTCAGAGGTTGCTCTGTCTCAGGTGGGGCGATTGAAGGTTCGTCAGGATGCGTATTGGGGATGAAATCTGGAATGGTAGACGACGAGGAAGGACCTGCGAGGACTTTCAAACACCGTAGCTAATGCTCAATGAAGCGTTAAACAGACCTTCGTCAACGTCCATAGCTGTTATCGGCTCAAGGACCAACAATGATGTATCAAGTGACACGACTGCTTGAACGAGTACTTCAGGTTCAATACAATGCACACCAAAGCTACGAACGCTGTGAATCCTTGCGGAGGAGCGAAAAAAAAAACGACTTACGTTCTTGCTTCTTCAACCAATTCCTGCCAACCGCCCTTGCCGATCGCGGCTTGCATGCCCTGCCCCTTTGCGAGGACAATCTGTCTCTTACCCTCCTTCGCCTGACCACGCGTAAGGGCTCTGTGGAACTTGGTTTTACCGGCCTTGACATCGAATGTTTCAAACGCGGCTCCACCTCGCTCAATCATATCTCGGAGGTCGCTTTCCAATTCTCTGCCCTTTTCGCCTACACAAAGAAAACGATAACTGGCCAGCATGTCAAGACGCTCTTCGTTCGGCTCCCACACTTTGAACACTTTCTGTTCGGGTAATAAAGAAGGTGAGAAAGATGGTCGGAATTTGCTTATTGGAGGAAGCGAGAACGTGTGCTCAAGCGAAGCACCACCTGAGGAATCGGCTGATAGACTGCCCAGTCGAACAACTTCGTTGATCCATTCGGGCTTGACAAGCTGACAGGCGGAGAGTAGCGATACAGCAATGGCGGGATTGACTATGTATGTGGAAACAAGGTGATGTGTGACGTGAGGATTTGGTATGGGAACAACGTTGATTCCTAGATAATCGCACAGTCATGCGAAAGGATCATGCAGTTAAACAGCTCTCACCGAGCGACGCGCATGCGTCCAATGACACCGGTAACTTTCCCCGAACTGGCTGAGCATAGCAGCATACTGCCACCCATTGTACACTTGATACCTATTTAAATTGCAACGAAAGTTGTGAACATAACCGAACTCACATTATCGAGCCACCTGATACGATTGTAACGACGTCGCCATCCTGTAACTCATGTGTTGCAGAGGGATTGACATCGATTTGGGTTTCTCCCCGCATAATCCGCATGCCTTTGTCTCTTCTGTTGACGAATTCTAGAGTCGGTATCTTGGTAGGATCACCCTGTCCAAACGATTTCAGATAACGAAATTCGATGAAATTTGCAGGACGCACCAGGTCATCGACTGAATATTTTCCAACAAAGAAGTCGCAATGAGAACCAGAAACCTTCTTGCTGGCAACAATGAGAGGGGTTCCCTTCCTTCCCAACGGGTATGAGGTCCCAGTCTTGAGTAGCTTGGTCTCTGTACACGATTTAGGACCACTCCTACACCCTTGAATACAATGTACCACTTGCTTTGAAAAGAAAGCTCGCCGACTACTTCGCCATCGAAAGGGCCTGTCAACGTCCACATCTAGGAGTCTTGAAAACTTAATGTTGTTGAAGCTTCAGTACTGCGCCTCCCAAGATTTGCCTTGATTCAGAAGCTCTGCCAACTATAGGGTCGACTCGAAGCTCTCCTCAAGTACGCGACCTTAGGAATTGCTTAGTAAGAAGGCTCCATTACATAATACGATCACTTCATCAACACATTGCAATAAGTACAGTAGACATAAGAATAGAATAACAGGAGCGTGTGATGTATTAAATGGCAGATAGTCCACAGTATGATGTAGGGCCTAATCGGATTACGACGAGGACGGAAGGACCTTCTTCGCGTCATTAATAGCAGCTATAACGACATCCCTCAATTGAGGGTTATTCCGCAACATTTCCTCAATCTGAGCAGGCTGCAATGCTGCCAAAATACCGAGATTATTGGGCGCTGGTTCCGTCTCTACAGAACCAGACATCGGAGGCGGCTGTGTCTGGGTAGAACTCTGCGCCGCGGGCGGAGCTGGAATCGGAGGGGAAAGCAGAGATGAAGCCCCTTTGAAGCTTGGATCATCAGTGTCAATGCCAGGAGGTTGAGTGGGCTGCTGAGGCTGTCCATGTCGATAATACCCCTGGTTTTGGTAGGACTGCTGCCACTGGAGTTGCGTGGGAGGATGCTGACTATAGGCATACCCATTGTAGTGACCAGTTGCTGCTGCTCCCGATGCTCCCGATGGGTAATACCCATACCCATATGAATGATGAGGGGGTTGGGCGCTCGTGAATGGCGCTCGATAAGGCCAGTTATCATAACGCCCTGATGGATGGGGATATTGCACTTGATTTCCAAACGACTGCATCGTAGTTGGAACAACTGCGTTAGAATACGGCTGGCTAGATTGATACAAATGTGTGGCCGTCGCCGCGGTCACAGATGAATACGTGGGTACTGGAAGGCCGCTCGATATGGGAACCACACTACGTGGGGCTAGGTATGGATTGACCCCCGTTAGCCCCCATTGTCATCCCTGTAATCAGCCAGAATGAGGAAAGCTTACGTTGAGAATCAGGAGCGGGCTCGGAGGGTTTTTGTTGTACAGGACCGTCCGTGCTTCCGAAAACAACACTACCCCATTTGAAGTCTCTCTTGATGCCTCGATCCCACAGCACCTCCACAGAGCTTGTTTCCTCGATGACTCGAACAAGCGAAACTTCAAAAACCCCGGCGCTAACCCGGATCTTGATGCGAGCCATGCTAGGAAGCGCCAAAAGATCGTTCTTAATCTTATCTTGCTTATTTGCCCTTTTTGCGGCGGCGATCGCCTGTACGATCAGTCAAGGGGTCAGCACAGCAAAGATCGGAAGCACATCGGACATAAAAAATGTTTAACACCTACAGGGTTGTGTTGTACGCACAATACCTGGATCTCGAGTTTCCTGATGACTTTGATGACCCGAGAAGTAGGCGGAGACGACAGCGGGACTTCGGTCTCCATTGGATCGACAGGTTGCATGCTTGAATCAACCTGCATTTGGTCTGTCGATGTGATTGGCGACGTGCCCATAGTAGGATCGAGGAGTACGACTTCCTTCTCGACCTCCTTCAAGACGTTGAAGACAATATCTCCTTCGCTATCCCTCGCACAGGATACGTGGAAGGCTTTGGGGCATTTACCTTTTGTACATTGTATGGGAGCGCCGTGTGCTTTGGGGCGGCTCTTACTGCAAGCAGAACATTTCTATACAATCTGAATCAGCGGCGGACTGAATCTAATCAGAACTACCATACATACCAGATGCCACCTATCCTTAACAATCCCATCCACCCCAAACACAACCTTCTCCTTCTCGTCGCTTTGGCCAAATTCGATCTCATCAACCCAAGTCTCGGGAACAACGTTAGCGCAATACTCATGAGCCATCCACTCCTTCGGGTTACCCGCAGCGTCGAAAGCATCCTTCCGAGTGACAGGTGGATCATGAACCCTTAGCAATCCTTCTCTATTCGTGGATATACACAAACAGCAGGGGTAAGATTCGGGTTCGGTCGGTCTTGGTCCAAGTTTTAAAGTAACGGACAGCTTGGGTAGGTGCTTCCTTGAAGACGATTCCGTCTGTGAAGCACCCTTCGCCTTGATCTTTATCTTCTTGAGCGCAGGGGTATCCCCTCCACCTTCCGATTTACGTTTATGAGGCGAGTTGAGTATTGAGATCGAATCATTGTTTTCTTTTTTTATTTTGATAGTGATGTTCTCTGTTTTGCTTGGCAAGCACTTCGACTTAGAAGACTCGGGTTGGTTAGAAGCTTCGATCGCACGGTCCCTCAGAAGCTGGTCAACGTCAATACGAACGCTGTGATGAATATGTTAGGATGATAGAAGCGCATATGGATAGACAATTAACCTGTCACTGATGCACTTGCATGCTTTGGCAACCCTGCCAAGGTCCAGCCAACTATCCAAAGCGAAGTTGACGCTCTCCGCGCAATTAAATCCCAAATTGAAACCCGCATGGTAACCACGAGGGAAAGTGACCACAAACTCGCCTGCATGCTGCACGAGGTGGTTAGGTCGGCAGGACGACTGAGCGAGAAGTGTAGGTGAAGCAAGGAAAGATTTGTGACGCAGGAACTGAGGGCAAGTGGATGTGTCCTTCGGGAAGTAACCTGAAGGGGGAGATGAGCATTGTCTGGGACAGTGAAGAAGAATCCCACCTCTCATAGTTTGTTCTAGAGCGTTAGCTCTACCTTGAGGAACAGAATACCAAAACTTGGGTGCTCCGAAATGGATGTAATTGATACTAAATAAATCCATGTCTTCGACATGCCAGGCGAAGGTTGCCCGCCACATTCCAAAATAGAGATAAGGTGTGTTGACGCCCGGCAGACCTTGGTCAGAAGAAGGCAGAAGCCGAGACAATGTCGATGGGAGGTGGGCTACGTTCCACGAGGTAGTTTCATCCGTATACAGAGAACCTTCATGCGCGATAAGTAACGGAAGGTGAAGATGGATGATGACTACCCACCCTGTGTATCGGCGCCATACCAAGCTGGTCTCCCTAACCCACAGTTCCGCCAATACTGCCTTTCAAGCTTCTGACAAAACTCTGGTGTATAATCGGTCGGTTTGGTAGTAGCCGGCAGCCAGTCCGTATGGGGATCAAAAGTGTCTAGGAACTCCATATCCCGAGCAACACGATCAGCTAAGCTGGTTTCTCTAGCCATCCGTGTCTGTGCAACCCGTCGACCCTTCCCTATGGATTTCTCTTCCGACTTTGTCTCGGACTCGGCCAGCACGGCATCGACCTTATCAGAGCCAACAGTAGGGGAGACTGGCGTTGCTACACTGCTAGGAGGAGACAGCACAATCGGGCGATGAATCGAACCCGCATCTCCGAAAAAAATTGGCTGCACGTCGTCGGTAGACTCCTGCTTGATCGTGATGATATCCGGGCCGAGAGACTCCGCATTGGCCGCATCACTCTTCTTCTTCGATTTTTTCGCCTTGGGCTTATAGTTTGCACTTCGAGCGTGCAGACCTACTTCATTTACGCCGAGGGCGCGAAATTCGTCCTTGGCACATAATTCTGCCCACTCTCGAACACTCATCACCTTCCGCTTCTCCATGTTTTCCTGGCGAAAGAGACCGCCTCTTCCCAGCATATGTTGTTCGATAGGTGTTCGTATTTTAACTTGACGCAATTGTGGATTTAAAGGTCGCAGTGATGTCGTCCTATGATGTTTAAGGTAAACCAATTAGACGGACATGGGCAACGCTCACCATTCCTTGGGAGGTATAACTTTCACAATTCCACTTCGACTCCCCCAACATTCTACTCTTGTCATGTATGCCTCAAAATCTCTGAATTCGTCCATGGTTGGCTTGAACACTGGTATACCGCGATGTGCCAGAGGGTCGTCGTTTGGATCAAGCCATGTCTTTCCATCGGAGTTGGGAGAGGGTAACTGAGTGCCTTCAGCACCATAGAAGTGATCTGGCTGGATTGGAGGAGATGGAGATGGAGATCTACTTGGTGTGAGAGAAGGAGTCCGAGATTCCGACCACATTGTTCAAGTGTTGGTAGAGCTTGCTTTCGCTTGAATGAACTTGAGCTCCGCAGTAACGCGAAGAAAACTTTCTTTTGCAAGCTTATGAAGCCTTGTTAGAGTTCTTGAAGAAGCGCCGTTGCTGGTCGTGAGCGTTGTTCAAGTTGGTTTCTCACAACGCCTGCGACGCTTCCGCCTCCTTCGGAGTTTCAACTTATTTTCTGTATATAGTACCACCGCCGGCCGCCCGTGGTCTGTGCGCAACGGATGAGGCTCAAATAGCCTTTGGAGGTGATGTCGAGCAGCCGTACTTAGAAAGACTTACTGATAGTTGATATCCGGGGACATGCTGCTGACTTCAGTTCCATACATAGTCCGAGTCGCTACAACTACGCGATACACCATGTGATCGTGGCTAGTCTCGCGTCAAGTTCGAATAGACCAATTTATGCTCTGTGAGCTATCAAAAGTATAACTAACCTACTGTTTCGATACGACCCGGTATGTCAGGAGGAGACCCAAGTAGATACCATGTTATTGTCGATGTGCACACTGCCTTTCGGGAAGTGGTCCGACAATACCCCTGGGTCGACACGGTGAGAGACTTACAGCATTCGAACAAACAATGAGTGACGAGTCCTCGTCGGGGGGCAAGTCCGGGGATAGATATTGGAGTATACGTAACATTGGCAGCATCGATAAACAAGAAAGCCCAAAGATCCATCAAAGCCAAAGCATGCGCAGAAAGGGCGACAAACCAGAAAGGGCGACGGATCAGTCACTTGCTGCTGCAAGCCGAAGTAGGCTTAGCGTCATTGCCAATTGCTACCGCAGGTATGTCGGTCAGCAAATCTATGATTTCGCAATTATAAGAGCAGATTCATATTTACATATCCACCTTATGCTACATATCATCGCCACGACAAGCGATTTGAGTGTTACGAAATGGATAGACTTCGGGGCCATGCAAATCCGATGTCACAGGCGTGCGACTTGGACGCCATATGTGCGAGATCTCCGACAGAAAACATCAGGATCCCAAGAGATTACCGCGGTCATATGTTGTGACCTTGAAGTTTGAAAGTAAAACCTTGTTCGGTGTGGGAAACAAGGAAATGACATCGACGTTCCATAAGATCATGCATGTACGTGTGTGATGTGTCCTGGAAGGACGGAATTAGGGCTGTCAGGGTGCCGATGTTGTGTTTACCAAAGGCCGACTCAATCATCAAAGTCGTCTAGGCCTCTTTCGCACGCAGACCCTGGGCCTGCACGCTTGCCAACGGAAATCGAGGACAAGGTACCGTATGTCAAGCTCGTCCGATTTACATAATCGACATCCTGGGTTTATTCCGCCTTTTCAACGCACCTCCTTCCCAGAACGCTCAGTGGCCGCAAGGTCAAGGAACACAGGACCACAATGCCAGAAGGAAGTAACTCCAATGTGTTCCGACAGTGTCAATTCCGTGCCACGTTCCCTATATGTTGTGTTTTTCCATGCCTGCTGGTAGCGGAGGCTGTTCCATCCAGGTCGGCCATAAATTAGACCCCCCGATCGATAGATTCATTACTTCTTTTTTTTGCTGATAAAGCCCCCTCCACATCTGAAAAGTCATCCTGTTTGCCCCCATTACTGCTCATGATGGAAAGTGTGAAAGCCCCATTGTCTACTTCCACTCATGTCGGTATGTTGTTTCATGTCCAGTAAACCTTTCCCTAACAAGCTCACGACGTAGAAATGTTTAAGTTCTTCGCAGACCTCGAATCGTGCGGAAACGATATATATGATGGTAAGTCATGCAGTGTGGTTTAAGTTTATCCTTCGAAGACTGACACACATGCTTAAGGGAACTACTTGGCCGCCTCATCAGAACTGGATCCTTATCAAATGCGTAAATTGTTTCATGTCTTCATCAAGGAGTAAAAGTCTCACTTGATGATCTAGCATTCGGTTATGATCTTGCTTCCGCATATCAGCCGCTTTTCTCCCATGACGATACAGGTATTTCCTGTTAGCCACTTGGCAATTTTGCTCCATCATGTAACTCATATGATGTAGACAAAGGAGGCAACCTGCCATTGACTGAAGATTTCTACACGGGCGATTCTCTACCAACTACGCCGGACATGGATCTGTTCTTTCCGTGTGTCGGTTCCCTAATGTCACCAGGAAGTAACTTTTCGGATGCAAGCACAGATAGTGAGTTGTACTGCAAATCTTCCTTCGCACATCTCACGTAGCGGCCATCCACTAGCTTCCTTATCGTCACCCTTGCAGTTAAACGAATGCTTCAACGTATTTGATTTCGACTTCTCCGCATCATTGCCAAACGAATTCTTCCCATCTTCAGAACCCCCATCACGTCAACCATCACCTTTCCCTTTATCACCTACCCGAAAACCACCGCCACATAGCGCCATGTCTCATCCACCTCAGAATCTTGAGCTGATGTCACAAAGATCTCAAGAAGAACATCCATCGAGCAGTGACAGCGACCATAAACGACGCTTCCCATGTCTCATCCTGGGTTGTGCACGACGCTTTACTAGTCAGTATACACTGAAAGTCCATATGGAGGCGCACAAACCCAAACCTCGAGTGTCCTTCCCATGTACTCACGGCTGTTCAGAGCGATTCTCAAGGCAGCATGATCGGCTGCGTCACGAGGTGGCAAAACACGGTAGAGTCTGTGAGTTCCTTTGCGATGATTGTGGACGGTTCTTCTCCAGTAAGAAGACATTAGGGAACCACAAGTGTCCCCTCGCTCAAGGTGGGACACGTTGGGTTATTTAATTTTTTTAATTTGTTTTACGTTCATCTGGGTTTTTGGTGTTTCTCTCTATTTAGGGCTGTACCGTAGTATAAGGAAAGGGTATTTTTGCTGTTCCACTCCGATTCATAAACGGACTTACTAGTTACTTACATACGTATGCATCCGTCCATCATCATCTTATACATATACTACGCGATTGACATGAAAGAAATAATACTTCCCTCGTTTTGCCAGCCTTCCGATCAGAGGCAAGTTCATTGTGACCTAATGGAGAAGAGCCTGCCTCAAATGTCCTTGTCATCGCTAATCTGTGATATCCTTCATTTATCCCCTAGTTGGAGGAACAGAGATTGCGGAACAGACACAAGGATCCGGACATATTAACTAGTACTAAGTTACGTTCTACCTAAATATGGTCTCACGAGTACAATACACAAAGTCTCATCGACGCGTCCGTTTAGCCAAGCTTTGGGCCGTCTATCGACTCAAAGCTTGTGGCCTCTCCGCACGTGCATTTGGTGCCATACATGCACGATGAGCCACAAGTGGGCCGCGAATGCTTCCGACACACTCTCCAAACTCAAAATACAGGAAGTCTGAGCGATTATTCACAAACTGCCATGGAAAAAATGTCAATTTACCGCTTCGTTTCTCAGCGGTTACACAATCAATGCCACCCACGTGTTTTGAATGCTTCCTCCCGTGCTTTCTGTATATTTCTTATGGAACGTTCAATGTTGGTCTTGTATGATGCGAAGTGCGCCATCCCACGACGTCGGACTGCCAGTAGAAGAGATGTCCGTCAAACGTCAAGGATAGCAAAATCATGACATTTTGTCACGGCGTGACCTGAGCCCAACCCACTGCACCAGGGTCCAGCTTGTAAATGATTTGTTCAGTTTTTTTTTTGCCTCCAACTTCAAACTCAGCTCGGACCGGTGGATCACCGGTTCTCCCCCTGATAAATCGGACAAGATGCTGAAATGAAATGCCGATCCACCCATCACGCGTCGAGTCGAACAAACCTTAATCTGTTCCCTCAATAGATTTTTTTTCGCCGTGAATAAATGCATTTCATGCAAATCAGGCAGGCTCTCACTGAAATAATCAGCTACGCCAGTTGAGGGAGAGAACTCCCTTGGTGCCAGAGAAAGTGGCAGAGGATGTATTTTTAGATGAGCCGGCAACTTCCTCAATTTCGTTTAAACTCCTATCACTTTCTCCGAGTCCAACCCAAAAATACGTCCTCTGTATTTTTGGATGAGCCGGCAACTTCCTCAATTTCAAACTCCTAACTCATCCCCAAATATATCCTCTGCTGATAGATGGTGATTTACCTATGCACAACGGCAGCAATATCGATGCTGGACGACGCCACATGTCTCGACTGACCATAATGCCATTCTTCACATTTCAAAAAAAAGAAAAAAAGATTTTGATCCACAAATAAGGAAGAAATAAAAAGTTTCAGCTATGGAGAACCCATGACAAAAATAAAAAATAAAAAAAAATAATGCGATTTTGTATACACTGACTGCGACATCGATGGTGTATCCTGGTATCCGTCTTATTTCATCAAAACTCTCTTTCTAAACAGTCATACAGCCCGCAAGCATGTCCTCAAGACGTTCGAAAGCCTCATCGAACTGTTGCCTATGTCTGAGAAGACAAAGGTGAACAATGTCACTATCACAATATAATTCTGTCTAAGCACATCTCTCATTCGCACTGTGAAGCCTCAAGTCCTTATTCTAGCAGGAGAAGTAACAGGTTACCGCCATGACACTGATCGCGAACTCGTTTTTCGCCAGGAGTCCAATTTCTACTACCTTTCCGGATGTACAATCCCGTCGTCATATCTTCTCATAGCATATCAACCTGGAAAGTCATTGCTCCAGACACCCACCGTGGAACTTTTCATTCCAAAGGCTGAATTGGCCGATCTTATGTGGTCTGTGCCACCTCCATCTCTCGAGGATGCGAGTGAAACCCACGACGTGACTCGTGTGGACCACTCGAGTACTCTACCAGCAGCTATCGATACTCTGATTGCAACGCTGCCTGGTGCGCTGTTCCATACTCTGCCCCGTGGTTCACCCCTTTTTCCCGTATTGCCTGATGAGTACACTCGACCCGTCCTCGCACCGGAGAACGAAGGAGGGGCAGTGACGGATCTTTATCTTCTTCCTGCGCTACAGCGCGCGCGGCTGACAAAAGACGAGGATGAGATTGCTGCCATCAAACACGCAAACCAGATAAGCTCCAGAGCTCACGAAGTTGTGATGAGGGTTCTCGGCATGGCCGTCAAAGGAGGATTGCAGAAGGCGGCGGCGGCGGCGGCTGGGAAAGATCGCCCCTTATTGCCTGGAGAATGGCTTATCTCGAAAGAGGCGGAAGCAGAAGCTGTGTTCGTGGCATCCTGCAGGAGAGAAGGGTTCGTAGATCTCCGATATCAATATCTTTTCTGATCCCAACTTTTTACGATGTAGTGCTGTCCATCAAGCTTACCTCCCGATCGTGGCAGCCTCCACTCGAGCTTCAACACTTCATTACTGTTGTAATGATCGTGAATTTGCATGGGGACCTGTTCACCCTCATGACCATCAGAATAAGAATGAATTCGCTCATAGGGGTACTAGAGAGTTTCATCCTCAGGTACTGCTGATTGATGCAGGTTGTGAATGGGATTGCTATGCATCTGATATTACTCGAACTATGCCTGTGGGCAACGGCGGCAAGTTCACGTCTGAAGCTCGCGCAATCTACGAGCTTGTCCTTGAAATGCAGAAGGTGCGTCGTACTATATCCTGTACGCTGGTTTCGCCTTATCTGATACCTCATTTGCTCCAGGCCTCCTTTGATATTCTGCAACCGGGTTTACATTGGGACGCTGTACAACTCTCGTGTCACCGTACTCTGGTTAGAGGCTTTCAGCGTCTGGGAATTTTTTACTCTCCAAATTCGCTTGGGTCGGGATCGTGGAACTCGGAAGAAGCTATCCTAGCTTCAGGCGTGAGTTCTGCATTCTTCCCTCACGGCGTCGGCCATTCACTGGGAATGGACGTCCACGATGTCCCGAGTGCCAGCAAGCCCGCCGTCAATGATAGTATCAAGACAATCTCAGGTCACCCGAGCTTCTATGATTTCCTGAGACTCCGGCTGCCCCTTGAGGCTGGTATGGTTGTGGTGCGTTATTTATGCTTACTTCCTTTCTTTATCTGAACTAAATCTTTGGAATCGTAGACGGTTGAGCCTGGCATATATTTCTCTCCCCACCTGTTGAGTCCCGTACGAGATTCGAAGCATATCAACCATGAAGTTCTGAAGAGATACGAGGGCGTCGGGGGCGTCAGGATTGAAGATGTGGTGCTGATTACAGCGACCGGGTACGAGAATTTGACGACAGTGCGGAGTGATACCGCCTGGGTTGAAGCGTTATGTTCTGGTGAAGTGCCTTCATAAACCATTGGCAAGGAGTACTTGTAGTAGTATGATCATTAGGGGGTAACAGATACATTTGAGACAATTATTGTCGATAGCTAGGTTGAGCGAAGAACGAACTGTAATAACGACAAATGCTTTAATAGGGCATTCATTATGACCCTAGTTTCAATGTCGTAGAGACACAGCACGACCACAATGCGAAATTGTTACATCCTCAGCATAAGTGGTATACAGGGTACAGTCACGAAAACAAAATCAATGGGGACTAGCTGATACAGTATTTTTTTTATGCAGCTTGCGTGGCTAGATGCTGCACAACCTTTGCATTCTTTTTTAAGATAGCATTCAGTTCTTCCCTTTCAACACACGCATCAAACTTGAAGCTCGCTGCAATGCCGTCCAGCTCTTCCTCGCTCTTCCCCACAAGATGCTCCACCCACTCTCTAATCAAAAACTCGCTCACTAAAATGTTCCTAGAGATTCTAGTTACACGGGTATCGAGCTTCCACACAGGTGCCGGGTAGAGGTCCAAGAATTTCTCCGGCACCTCCTTGATGATGTGGTCAAGCAGGGGCTGGTAGACGTGCCGCACAGCATTGTCGTCCGCACCCCATGCGTCGACAGCAAGCCGATGTTTCTTGGCAAGATGGTCTTTGAAGAGTGTCATATAGGGCGTGTCGAGGGATACGTAGACCATCCCTTGGAAACCAATATCTTTGTATGTCCAAATGGACCAGCTTAGGCGGTCCTGTGATCGAGAATGCTGGGCATACAGGTTACAGGAGGGTAAGGAATAACGACAAACCTGTGTGTAGATAGCAAGTTGATCTTTGAGAAGCTTATACCGCTGCTTGTTGATGCCGTCTGTTGCATCACCGTCATACTGCTCCCTCGCGTATACAGGGCCCCACTCCCCGTTCCACACACACAACCCGCGGTCTTCCATCCACTCCTTCTTCTTCTCGTAACTCCGTTTCAGTCGTGAGAGCTGCTTCTCACTTCCTACGTATGGCTCAGGGGTGGCAGGAAATCCAAACAATGAATAGTCGTGTATAGAATAGGCAGTATTGTCCCAGTTCTTGTGGGCGTCACCAAAGTGTGAAAAGTCAGACGCAAAGGTGTTGCCATCAAAAAAGATGATATGATCAGGGTCGATCGCCCGGATGGCCTTGTAAACGCGATCATAAAATGCAATAACGCGTGTGTGCAATGAGTCTGTGGGCTCGTTGAGTGGATTGTAGCCAGCAATCCATTTATTGTCCTTGTAATGCTTGGCGAGGGCCTCCCACAGCCAAACAGCACGGTCTTGGAAGTCCTTGTGGGCCCAGACTGAGAAGTTAAGTGGGAGGATGAGAAGACGGTGAGTATGAAAACTCACAGTTTGCTAAATGAGTTCCATGGTCAGAATGCCAGTCAGTGTTCTGTCCGCCGGGTGCAGCATGCAAATCGAGCACGGTATAGATGCTATGTGATGCACAGATATCAATAACACGGTCAAGGTGTTTGAAGCCCGATTCCTTGAGAACACGGGGATTCATATCATCTGTAAGAGCATTCAATTCAGCGTATGCGCTGTTTTAAAAAGCGGACACACCCTCGAAATGGTGGTAGTTGAAAGGCAGCCGGATGCAATTTAGTCCGAGGCTCTTGAAGAATTGAGCGTCGGCACTGGTAAAGAAATACTCCAAAAACTTGAAAAAGGTGAAGTCAAAGTGATGCTCATGGTCGAGCGGCTAACAGTGTAGTTTACGGACCCTGTCAAAGAAGAAGTCTGATTTTTTTTGACCGATCGCCTGTACCAGTGCGTCGCGAATCTGATGCTCGCAACCAGGGTATCCTGGATATGATCGACAGTTTAGGACCCTCGCCAGCATCTGAAAGACGCGCACCAGAGATGAAGTTCTCCATGCTGTACACAACGTCAGAGAAATCATGGGACGATATATGTTTAGACCTGACTTCATCCATCCACCCAAACCGGCACCTCGGAGAATGACTTCCTTACCCTGCTCATCGATGATCTTTGTATCGTATACATTGAGAAGAGACATAGGTATGTAGTGGGAATTGCAAACCGTAAGTGCATACTTGGGACGAATATACTTCGGTGGATAGTCGGAGCCTCCGGTAGAACCACGTTGCCGATATATTTTACCGCAAATGTTCAGATGGATAGTTACCTCAAGGTTCAGATCGTTCTAGCATGAAAGCCTATGGCTTGGAAGGCGCATTCAACTGACGACTTCGACTTCCCAGTGAACTTCGCTGAGCTAGATTTGAATTTGTTCCCACCATGGAGAACCTCGACGAACAATGTCCACAACCTTCTGGATCTCATGTACAACAAAGCACGCCCAATGTCGGTGAACAGCTTGATCTCGTCGGTGGGACATTCGCCGTCATCGAATCGGATCCAGGTCAGTCAGGGTAATCGTGCTCATCTGGAGATTTAGGTCATAACCGAAGCTAATTTGCCAGGCGTATTCACGTCTCTCGCTCGTAAACTAGGCATCCGCAACTTAGAACTCGTCGAGATGTACGATATAGAGCCTTGGGCAGTTGACCATCTTAATCCACGTGGACTCATCTTCTGCTTTCTCTGGCGCAAGGATTCCCATCGTCCAGCGGACTTTGACGATCCCGCCGCCGAACGCGTCTGGTTTGCGAATCAGCTCAGCGATGACGCATGCGCATCTCATGCTCTTCTCAACGTGGTGCTCAACTGTCCAGATATTGATATCGGTGAGCCTTTACGGGCGTTTAAGCAGGATACTGAGATGATGTCGCCTGTGGTATGTTCAACCTCGTCTTATCGCTCTCTTTTTGGGCTCACCTTGCAGTGGACGTTTTACAGATGAAAGGGTTGGCCGTCACGAATTCTTCACTGCTTCGCCAAGCCCATAACTCACTTGTACGGTATGTTCGTTCGGTTTGCGTCGCACTTCACGCCTTGCATCCTCACGTCTGTTCCTATTCCTTACGACTCCAAGGCCAGCTGATATTCGTAGTTCACTCAATTCTACAGTTATCGCTACCCTAGACCAAGCCAAGGCGAGAGGGAAGCCCAAAACAAAACTTGCACAGAAATACACACGAGACACCAAACCTTCCCCAGCGAAACGTGCCAAAACTTCCAAAACCTCTTCCCAAGCTAAGGAAGCAAAAGCGGAGAAAGATGAGAGTGAGATGGAGGATGCGGAGGAGGTATACCATTTCATTGGGTACGTTCCTGCATATGGCAAAGTATGGGAGCTCGACGGGCTCAAATCGGGTCCTCTGGAGGTTGGTGAGCTACCTATCCCGTTCCCCGCGGTAACATTCGCCACCGCGAGCCAAAGCCTCCCGCAGCTGTCAGCATCAAACAATGCAGGCTGGATGGATGTTGTTCGCCCTGCCCTGAGGATGAAGATGGAGAAATATGGGGGTGCAGCTGAGGGAGGGAATAACATTCGGTTTAGCTTGCTTGCAATTGTGGATGGGCTGTATGAGAAAGCAAGTGATGAGCTAGAACTGCTCAAGCGGGAGCGGATAGCGTTGGAGAGGCGGCTTGGTGTAGGATGGGAACATCAGGTGTGTGTGCGTTTCTTGAAGATGTGACGACAATCGTGAGTATTCATCTGACTGCCACAGGTAGATCAGACGCTTTGGGCATCTGCGCAAAATTTGTTTGGCATTGGTGAAGGGCAGACATCCTCTGTCTTGGGACGGACGTATGCGCAGGACTTCGGTGCTCAGAGGATGGAGAAGGACATGGAGATCATGAATATGCCAGAGAAGGACCTGATCTCTGCGTGGGAGAGATGCGTACAGAACGGGTTGAGAGCAAAGATGGCAGTCGATGATGAGGTGATGAAGGGGGTTCGAGCAAATGTCAGTACCGATCTTTTTGGGTCGGCTCTTGTCACTCATCTTTGCTGACTGATTAGACGGATCACTTGAAACGGACATTTGATTATGAACCGTTCTTCAAGGAGTTTGTCAGTAGGTTGCAGCAGGAGGGCTTGCTTAATCCGCTACTCGGTCTGGATAACGATGGCAATGCGATCAAAGCGAAAGGCACTACAAGGCGTGGCAAAGAAAAGCGCAACGGCGAATAAGCTCGCATATGTTGTGACCGTCGTGTGCTCATTGGGGATTCAGGTTTAGTAGTCTTGGGACGTGCACTGCATGCCTTAGTCACAATTGCCATCCCTTTTATTTATGGGCACGGGCTCATGAACAAATTAAAGCCACGACGACGGCTTTGATAATCTCTCTGTTATCTAGTCTCCACTCGTAAGATCAGTGCTTTCCGTGACATTGCAGCACAGTAGAAGCAACTTTTTCGCTGCTCTTATTATTCATCACAACAATCATCTCAAGAGAACCTATAACTTTGAAATGCCAACCTAAAATCATGGACGGTAGCCGCTGCAGTCGGAAGAAGTTAAGAGCATAAGCCAACACTTTCTTGGCTAAACTTGGGGTCAAACAACGGCATCCATCAAGGGATCATGGAGTTCAATGCATATCCCCTTGGCATCGAAGGCCAGTGTCTAACTTGCCCACATTATTGACATCAAACTTCCCAGACACTGCTGTGAGGATATCTGAGGACATGGAACCCTTGGACCAGGTCTGTTATTGCAACGCTTATCACAAAGATGGCAGCAAATGCATTCAGAACGCCGGTAGTAATCGACGGTATTGCTTGTCACCGTCAGTGTTGATATATCCAGAACCATTGGAGGCCCACGATTAAGCGTAGTGGAAAAGAAAAGCAGCATCATTGTATGACAGAATTGACAGTGTTGCTCCTCCGTGCACAAGACAAACGGCAAGGCATCTCCCACTGCGTCGTCGTGGCTCGGGCAACGTCAGACATTGGAGGGATAATGGAGATAAGAATGGCTGCTGAACGTTTCACTCCAAAGGTCTTCAAGGTTGGAGGCGTTGGTGGGGCCTAAGAAAAAGTAGAGGTTGTGACGGACTGCTTATCGAACCAGACTTCTTTGTCCATCCACTTGATCCGCGAGTTGGCGGACGGTGGGAAACAATATTCTATCTCCTGACAGATCCAAAGTCAAAGCCTTCAAGGACTATGTTCGCCATATATTGTGACTATGGACTCATTGATGGAAGAGTCTCCATTCGAGCATCATGCGTCATCACGGCTTTCGAGTCAGCAGTCGATAAGTTGCCTTGCAATAAATTGTTTCCGAAGCTGACCCAGTTGCGTTACCAGGCGCCTTGGTGGATATGCTGGAGGGATCACGAAGGTTGAATGGATTTACATCCGGTTGTTGGATCCACATTGGTTGATTATGATCATACCTAGAAGCTTCTTGGATTTGTGATAGCTCAGGATAAAATATATTTCGCAGTCCATGCAACTGCAATTTCTGTGAGATGCTGGGACACCCTCGTAAAGATGTGAAGTGCTTCAAGATAACTTGGCCTTAGCTATTGGTGTTGGGCGCACCGGACGTGTCCCTAAAAAAACTTTATCGTTCATGATAATAAGTGCTTCTCAAGTAGAACATAGTGCCATGGTTCTCTCTACCTCCTCGTCCGTCATCGACGTATACAGGTTCTCCCCTCCAACGCCATATGGTGAAACACTTCCATGCATTCCCATTAGGCCGCTTGGACCGTTCGACACGCCCGTCAATATCAAGTAGTCCTGTTTCAAGCATAGTTGGGCTAGTGATAGTCATGGACTGCGTAGCGGTCGAGGGGTCGAGTTGTTGAGGTGATAGTAGAAGCGGTGATAAGTGTTTTGTCGAGCCCGGCTCTACGAGAACAGTCATGGCATAAGTCTTCGGATGAATCGATTGTATCTAGGTATATTGAGTTACAAAAGAGAGAGAAAACCGAGAGAGAAGACGTACAATTGCATCTTTCTCGATCGACACATTCAAGCCCGGGAAGTTACGTTTATATGCAATCACATCACCAACACGTATCACTTCGTTCTTTAACAGTGTGACAAGCCTGACTTCGGCGGCCTCGCTGGAATGATTGATGTTCAGTGCACACGTGGATGTGAATATCAATACGCACCCAGCCCGCGCGAGAGATTCAGGAACGTTGCCCAACGGGGGAGTCTTTTCCACAGACTTCAGCTGACTGGGTTTGTTGTCCATTTCCCAGACGTCGTCCTTCCATGCCGCCGCCAAAGTTCCATCTCGGATACCAGCTTGAAATTTGTTCACTTTCTCCCTGTGAACATCTGACATCCAGTCGGAATAGATGTGACCTTGAAACGTGCGCGCAGCAGCTAAGAAATGAGGGTCCGTAAACATAGAACGGTCGAGCATATCAAAATGTGCGCTGGGAGGTTGGTCTACCACCATGCAGTCTGCGACAGAGGGATGATTCGGCTCTAGAGAAGACTGAAACCCACGGAAAGCAGTTGGTGGAAGAAGAGCTGTTAAAGCTGCTTGCGATTCTGGGGAAAGCATGTCCCATGAGCTAGCATTTATGAGATCCTAGGAAGACGAAATTTATTGAGCGGATCGCTTGGCTGAAAGGCTTGAGAATGATCGCAGTTTGTGTGACCGGTGCTAATGGATGTCCAACGTACAGAGATATCCATGGTAGTTAGGGGGCTTTTACGATTTTGAAGCAAAAAGCGCAGTTGGTCGACAGGGTCTGCATCTTTGGCTTTGCGTTTTGGCCGAGTAACAACAGTGGTAGCAAGAGCAAATTCTTGATATTTGTGTGGTTGACGTGTAGAACGTCTCGGACGATCTGACATTGTGGTGTAAGTTTGAAGCAAAGGTTGTAGTCACGAGACCCAAATCATTCTAGCTTCTACAACGCCAAGGCCTCCTCAATGTTCCGCTCATCCTTATCTCCTATTTTCCCTACCACCCGCACCCTATACTCAACTCAACTTTCGTATATTCCATGGCGATTTGTGAACCAGTAAACAGTCCGGCGAAAGACCAGTCCACATTTTGGAGTTCGAATGGGGTCAACTGGGACCAGCATAGGATCGGATGGGCGATTGCAGGCGCATGCGCATGCATGGTGAGAGGCAGCGCTCTGTCCTACACCGGGCGCAGCAGCTGATTACTAGCATCTCATGTAGACAGTTATCATAACAATGATCTCAGTCCTGAGGCATTGCAGGTACGAGATTGCAATCATCCATCGTCTAAGCAGCTGCTAAAACGTTGCTCCGTCAAAGGAACTATACCAATAGGAGGGAACAACAACAAATGTAGGGAACTCTTGGTTCATCTGAGCCTACCCGCTTACTTGTGGCCGCTAGCATACGGATTTTGTACATGCCTTTAGTCTATGCTGTCATCTCTTTTTTTTCCTATCGCTTCTTCCGAAACTACACATATTACTCTTTCATCGAAGTCGGTAGGTAAATTTCATTGCATATGATACTTTCAACTCAAGATTTTTTGTCCAAAGCATATGAAGTATGTTGTCCTTGTTCAATATGAAACGACGCTCATGGTCTTGAAATTTGAAGGCTGTGACTCTAAGCGCTTTCCTGTGCGTATTTTCCGGCTCTTAATCCTCACATTTCACATCTCTACAGTCTCCTATTGATTGAATTCGTCTCCGCTACTGCTTCTGGGCATAATGCGGAACTTGCTATCGCTCGCAAAGACAAGAGGCCTCTACCTCTTCCTGTAAGTGAACTTTGTCAGTCGTCTGCTGCCCAACATCCATTCAGACTCCGTTTCAGTTCTGTTGTTGGAGATATCGACCTACCAAGGCAGGCACAGATTTTTTTTGCGCTTTACCCCGTCGTGCTCACATATGCGCTCACAGTCTTATTTTATGTACACCGTCAAGGTGAGCATCCCAGGCTTTCTCTCAAAACCTTCCAACCGATCGAGTTCAGTGGTGTGTTCTCCAATATGTTATCATCCGCCCACGTAAGTCTCTGCAGTGTATTGGAATCATTCACATCTACAAACCATCTAGTTGTGTCTATCATCGGCATCGTCTGTCAAAAGTATAACGTACTTTGTGAAACCGCTGGTTTCAACCCTCACTTTGCCAGTGTCTATCTGCAATCAGTCGATTTCGTGAGCATTAGGTTGGTGGAGTTGGTTCTGCAAATTCTTTTTTCTTTGACCATTCCTTAACGATCAGTATCGCACTATACGCCCTTCTTGTGTTCTATGGCCTGACGGCTGAAGAATTGGAAGGCCGTCGGCCTCTCGCGAAGTTTTTGGCCATCAAACTCATTGTAATCTTTACTTTCTATCAATCTTTTGTGGTCAGTTATATTGTTCACTTCTGAGCTTCACTTCCGAACAAATTCTCCAGTTTAATGCATTGGAAAACAGGGTCATTCACGGCATGTCCTTGCGTAAATCTGTCAGCTTGTGCTCAATCTTTTCCTGTAGGAACTCAATACTGGACTGTGACTAACATAGCCAACGGGCTCAACGCCCTCGCTATCTGCATCGAGGTAGGATTCTCAGATATTTAGACATCCATTGCTCATGCCAGGCAGATGGTGTTTTTTTCTCTCTTTATGATGTGGGCTTATAGCCCAGCCGAATACATGAAGGCTGGGGCAGCTCCTACTGGTATCTTTCGTCCACTCTGGGATTCGTTCGTTAATCTTTGCTGTCTTCCGATCTTGAATGACTGTTAATCCGTGTGCTTTGCATCCAACAGAATTAATTACAGTGCGCCAGCTCATTCTATACCTTGTACCGCGCAACTCTGACCAATATTCTACTCTCAAACAGGCGATTTCGCACAAGAGATCCTCGGTTCCCTTCGCTTCTTCGTCGATTACGCACGAGGAAAACCTCATGCACGCGGTTACGAACATCAGAAAAAGATGGATTTTGGTGAAGCATTTGGCGTGAGTTCCGCCCGCAACACGCCATATGCCATGAAGAGTGTGTCGCCGGACTTTGGTAGCAGTGAGCTTGACCCACGACCTCCTGCTTCTCGACCAAGTCAGGATGAAGGCGCCCTTCTGGTCCGGTGATCGACTTACTCGACTTATTGTAATCTCTCCTCTTCATAAACATCCTTACAATGTGTGGCTTACGTAGGATCGTTCGTTAGTACTGCTTGGAGTCTGGACTTTATAAAAGTAATTGGAATTGTAGTTCCTCGTACATTCCGTGAGGTCACATGTGCGTGTATGTGTACGCTCCGAGTCATTTTTGGCTTTTTGTGTACGATGACTTCAATATCGCTCTCGAAAGCCGAAAAATCTTTCATCCAAGCCGGTTTGCTCTCGAATCCACCATCACGCCCCGATGGCCGTTCCTTACTTGATTTTCGAGCAGTAGCTCTGGAGACAGGCGTAGCACCCCTTGCAAACGGAAGCGCACGTCTCAACATCGGAAGAACTCATGACGGTGGCGGTGGAACTGAAGTATTAGCTGCTTCGAAATTGGAGGTGGAAAATATTAGTGAGGAAGGAGTTGAAGGAGGGAGGATTGTATGTACAGTTTCTTGGTTTGTATTGTCGTTTTTTTCTGAATACTCTTGTAGAGCATGACTTAACACAATGATCGTAGTTCTCCTGCAGCATATCCCCATCTCTCTTCTGGCGCGTTGGATGATCTCCAGCATGATATGTCGGCGATTCTTCACCAAACCGTCTCACATCCTTCCTTGCACCCGAGTAATCTAGGAATCCTGGCGAGAAAAAAATCATGGTTGTTGAACCTCGACATCGTCGTTCTTTCCGACTCTGGGAATATTTATGATGCGTTGTTTATGGCTGCGAGAGCTGCCTTGTGGGATACCAAAGTTCCGAGAACGCGGAGTGTGGAATACAAGACCCGGAAGGGTGGTATGGGTGCTGCGGCTGGTGGCGAGAGAGCCGGTGGTTCGGGGGACATGGATCTGGACGAGGATATACCCAGCGGATTCGACACGAGACACATAACGAACATGACCGATTTTGAGTTGCCTGATTACTGGGACGAGGGGGAAGTGTTGGATGGTAGGGATGGGTGGCCTGTGTGCATCACCTTGAATCTGGTGCGCGCTCCCGTAACATGTCTTACACCAAGAAATATATAATGTTTTAGGAACCCCCGGTGCATTATCTTGATGCGATTGCGCAAGAGGAAGCTTCGACGCCGCTCCGACTGCTTCTTATGTTCTCTTTTCCGCCATCGGCGCCTTCATATGTACAAGCTATGCGTATAATGGGACCAGGAGAACTCAGCTTGACTCAATTAAAGGATCTCGTGGAGGTATTTACACATATTCCGCCTGAACAAAAACGCTTCAAGTGTTGATTTCCTCGTTAGCTTGGCGAAAAATACGCAGGAGACCTGTGTTCTTCACTTAATGCCAAGTTAAAAGAGGAAGACATCAGACGGAACCCGAAGGCGCGAGATAGGTTTGAACAACATCGATGACGTTGCTTGTCCACTCGGCTGAAATAATAAAATTGTGCATCGTCACGTTCGAACCCATTTTTTGATGATTTGCAAGACAGCCACCTCTTACCAGCTAGAATCCACGAGCCGACACTTCGGGACGAACTAATCATGATCTAGCTGTTTATATCTCACAGCTTCTCGCTCATTCACGACTGCCCATCAAAATTTATGGCATTTCTCAGAGTGGTCCAGAACAAAGTAGTCGACAGCAAAGGAAGCGAAATTGTCCTATGCGGAGTTGGTTTAGGTGGGTGGATGACGTGAGTACCTCTTGAGTAGTTCAGTTACATACATTGTCAATCCATTTGTTATGTAACTAATTATTGCTGCTCAGGATGGAAAATTTCGCCCAGAGCAGCTGTACAACGA
This sequence comes from Tricholoma matsutake, assembly GCA_026075535.2. Lineage (NCBI taxonomy): Eukaryota > Fungi > Basidiomycota > Agaricomycetes > Agaricales > Tricholomataceae > Tricholoma > Tricholoma matsutake. The sequence goes on along the minus strand of AP026548.1, from coordinate 6,960,671 downwards.
ATCGACATTCACAGATGATTCGAATCCATGTGTGCTCAAGCCCAATGCATTCAAGCACCTTGATCTAGTTTTATCCATTTGCGCTGCCCAGTCTATATACGTCATAACTGATATGCGCACAGCGCAAGGCGACACTGCGGTTCGGATATCCATATCGCTAGATTCTGGCAACACATAGACTTTAAAGACAGGTTCATTTGACTCTGGACTGAGATTGTCGCACGGTACAAGGACAATGTATGGGTCGCAGGCTATAATGCGAACCTGCAGACCCGCATCTACATGCAAGACTCCTGGCATTCTACGACCGTGCCATTCGTGGAGTAGGAGCAACTTGAGCGAATGAAGAAGACCTACGAACGGAAGAGGCGCTGGATGTATGAGAAAGGGCTTTGTTTCTGGAATGGAGAATGGGGATGTGCTTATGACTGATCCCACAACATATACAAGCAGGCGAGTTCTACCAGATCTCTCCCTTTCCCAGCAGCCGATGTCAATGCGACCTTAACAGGATGGGCTGAGCTGTCAATCTAGCTCTACATGACGTTGGTTTTCAAGGAATGGTCTACTTGTCCAGAAATACGATGTATACGCAATCGTTCAGGATTTCCTTGCCAAAAGCATCGTCTCGCGGTAGATGCATGTGGCCGAGACGACACGGTTGTCATGCATATATATGATTCGATTATACAACTCGTTAGAGGAGCCGTTTCAGACGAGTCAAAACTGAAGTTATATCCCCGCTGTGGAGCGTCGGGGAGCGAGTGATAAGACTGTCACGGACCATGCTTGTTGTGGAGTTCTTAGTCATCGAGTGGACGGAGATGTTTGGGTACATGGACGAATCTGAGCTAGAAGACCTTGCCTGTAGCTTCAAGTTCGAGAATTGTGAAAAGAGAGAAGGATTGAGCAAGGCTTGTTCGGGTCAGCGCCGGCTTATACTTACTTACTAGCTCGTTGTATTTTTTTTTCCGTTGTATGTTTGGAAATTCAAATTGAATTACAGTGCCTTCGGTAAACGTTTAATGTTTTCTCCATCGAAACGAGTGTAGCCGATACCTGTTTCAACCAGGCGGTTTGTTTCAGACTCTTGCCTTAAATGGTCATTTGCATACCATGTATGGGAATCTTGACATCATGTCACGCAGGACCATGGTCGCGCAGTCACGTTTCAAGTTTATCACGACTTCAACCAAGTCTCAGGATTCCGCCTGTAACTACTAACAGTCTGGTATCAGATGCGTAGCCCTAGAAATCCCAATCACTTTCCCGGAATGTTTTGCTCCACGGCTCTTGTTACATAATCGAAACTTTAGACTACCAGCGTCCATTTATCACCCCTAGCTTGACTCTTTTCGATTCATACCCTGCAACAGTCGTCTAAATTGCATGTAGCATTGTCGACGTGTTGTCGCGCGTGCTCATGATAAGGACGCAATTTCTCGACCTGGATGTACTGGACTCCCCGGTGCTTTCTGTGAACTCGCCTACTTTAATCTCCAGTTCGAGGCCTGGCAGCTCCATCGCAGAAAAAATATTCAATGACCCAGATTCATGGCATGACTCGAGAGATATGTCGATTGACGATGGAGAGGCGAATGTGATGACATGGCTTGCAGAAGAGTTGGAGAAGTCCGATGATAACTTTGGCGATGGAATAGAGCTGTGGCCAACCGAACAAGGCACCATCCGACTCAAGCATCTTTCAGGGGAGTACACCATAACGCAGAAGCCAACAAATACTTTACCTCGTGTCTCTGGGTATTCCACCCAGCGGGAGGGTATTCCGGACTATCACGACTCATTCCTTCCAGTTTTGGAACGCTCTGGCTTGGACCTAAGCATGGAGTTGAATATTAAATCATTCAACCGTGGAAGTACTTTTTCTCCACAATCACTCCCGTCTCCTATCATTTTCTCTCCACCTTCGTCTTCGAGCACGAGCCAATCTGTCGAATCTCCTATCACATCTCGCACCAAAGTACCTCTGCTCGATCTGGCAGCGCAATCAGAGGAATATCATGATTCAACTCCGCTCACTTCACCAGTTCCGGTCCCTTCTGCTTCTACAACATGGAGCATCCTTGAGTTATATGGTGTGCGCCCGGACACACCGGATTCAGGGCATCCGATGATCGGAGCCCATCATCCATCTCCATTACTTCCCGTCCCGTCTGTTGCTCATCTAACTACTCCACGTCGAAATACTTCTCCTCGCATCCCTACACCCAGATCCATCCTAGCAGCAAAACCCACCAACGAGACGGCCTTGATTCGCCCACTTCCCCTAGTTCCTGATTCAGTTCGGGATCCCCCCGCTAGTCCGTGTGTAGAAACTCCAGATACTCCTTCCCGCAAACGTTCGAAATCTCCACTTTTGCCCTCTCAAACCCCGAACTATTCTCCCCCTCCAACAGTGATGATCTCCCAACCCGTCTCCCACAGAGTGTCAAACTATCGGCTCACTCAATCCTCCGATGTATCACCCGTCCCACGCTTGAAAGTCCCTGGCACATCTCGAAAACCTTCTGTCCAGATTAGTCCTCAGTTGCCACACAACTCGCGTTTGCCCTCGACTCTTACCCGCTTCGTCTCTCTCCCATTGTTGTCCTCTCGATTAGCGGCAGTTGAACCTGTTTCTCCATCCGCTACACCCCACCTTAATCGGCCTGGATCCACAGCACGTTCTCCTCCGCTCGGTCCCCGTCCACGGTCAAGTACCACGCGCAACAATGATGCAGAAGTGCCCTCCCCATCTCGCAATTGAAGTTTGCCTATTTATCGAAGGTGTGTTACTTCTCGATGAACATACTGATGCAATCTCATTCTTCCCAGCCCAAGTTCTTCTCATGCTTGTAGTAGATGTTTCGTAACCTACATATATGTAAAGTATCTTACCTCCTGCCTGTTCAGGCTATCAATTTTCCAATCACCGGTCATATTACACAATGGGATTGCGTATTATCGCGGGATCTGCGTGTCACCAGTGTGTATGTACACATCAGGAGAAATTCACAATGTACCTGTTGGATACACAATAACTGAAATCCAGATCTCCATAGAGTATTTTCCGTCCAGGTTACATATATATCATATCCCTTTGTGCTCCTCAAGTAACCATAAAAAGTTTGCAACCAAAGCTACCCGATCGATCACGCACACAGGAAACAAAGACTATAATATCATCATATGTCCACGATGTTTTCGATAGCAACACTTTGCGCCTCCCCCAGTGTGCACAGGCCCAAATCGGATCTACCTTGAGAGGGGACAGAAACATGGATGTTCACGCATCGAATTAGCCGAGCCGTGTCAACTTTTATTTGACGACTACTTTTCTGTATTGAGTACTCACACAAATACCGAGGTAAGCAATGGTCTAGACTGGAAGGTGAGGGATACATGTGACCCCAAGATCAGAGTCAGATAAACATTTTCTTGACTCTTTTTTTCATCCTAAAATTTCTGCTTTGCGTATACCCTAATACGAAGCTCATGCATCATCGCAAAAATATTCGGAAGGAGGAAGTCGCACCCACCGGCTTTTCTCACTCGAAGTACAGTTTTGTAGCATATCACGAGTGAACATGGCCGCTCTGTTGTCTTTCTCGCCATACACACAAGACACTTTTGTGAACACTCTTTGCATCGAATTTCTGTGAGATCTTCACGACGTTCCCTTGTCGTTGACGACTTCCTGGTTCACTGGCACCTTATCTTCTGTTTATTGTGTCACAAACAGGGAATTTCCCAAAAGAATACATACCCTGAACAGATACGTATTCATTTCCAGTAGCAAACTTTGGGCCGTGATAAAGTAGCTTGTGGTTCATTCCGGCAGCGGTCGCCTAACCGACAACTACCAGAGAGAGAGAGAAAAACACCGGCATATCTCCTGAACAAATGCCTGTCAGTAGACTGGTAGATTTTGGTTCATTGCAAGCTTGCCTTGGAACGACTTGACCTTGGAAATTTGGGTTAGTCCAAATAAGTTACAGGGTCCATATATTTACTACAAACGCTATAGCGCACTAGTGCTGATTATCTAAGGCAGATAAGGAGATAAAAGATTGGGGAGCGATCGCGAAAGCAAGGTGTGCTGCCTCATGCAGTGCTGAGCGCTGAGCGCCCGACTGTTAATTGCCATGCTATCCCAAATTTAGGTCTTTTAGTGTGGAAACCAGTGCAGTTTGGACTTTGATCAACATGGCATCCCAGTGGGCTTGCCTGTTCGGAATGTTCCCAACCCGACGCGTTCGTTCTGGACAGGCACAGCCGTGGCCAATTCAGTTGCCACTGAACGTGAAGGGAATTTTCAACTGACTCTGTCGGTATCTGCATCATTAGATCTGGACTTACTTGCATTTCTGTTGCGTATCATCTTGCAACGTTGTTTGCAATGTGTAGTACAGACTAGTTGCCCTAGAGCCTAAAGGACCATATACTCAACAGGGGTAACAGCAGATGAGAAGGGTGCAGGCAGTGCTCACAAAATTCTCGGACCTCTAAAACTGCAGTGACAAGGCTTTGGTATCAAATCCCCCCCTTACCTGCATCTTTTATCCGCTCTACCAATTTGGAAAGCTATATATGTGCAGAGTCGGGAGATATCATTCAGACAGAGAATCTTGATGTCGATTTAGTTGCTGGCTGCCATATAGAGATGCTTCTCACCGAACAAGAGGTGAGAATTATCCAAGCCGATTATGCTGCGGCGAAGGCTGCTGGAGTGAACCTTGATGGCGTTGAGTGGCTAAGCAAGGAAGTCATAGAATCGGTGAGTACTTCTCCTTGCATCATCACGGTATTTGCTTCGATCTGAAGCACCTGTTGAGAGGTACGGACCTTCGCATCCTGTCTGTCGCTTTCCTGCGCACAACCTTGCGCACAACCTTTAGCCCCTGAAGATAGTGACCGAGATCTACAAATTAGCCAAAGAAAAGCCAAGCAATTTCTCCTTTCACCTTCATACATGCACGCCCGTGACAGCAATCCCGATCCCCGACAATGATTCGGATGCTCGTCGTTGGCTTCTTTCTACTCCTCGTGGAAATTTTCAATGCACCTGCGTTATCCACGTAACCAACGGCTACGCTGGTTACTTGCTCCCACACTTGCAGGGGCCTGGCGGCATTATCCCTACTCGTGATCAAGCAATCGCACTCCAAGCCCATGCGACTCTTCGACAAACGCATCTTGGGCTTCTAATGGACGGTTCAAGTATTGTTCCCTCGACTCAAACGGAAAGGAGGAATACCCGGTCGTCATTCTTGGAGGCGGCAGAGAAGCAGCAGGACTAAGTCTCGAATGATGTGAAAAAGACGACTCCGTTCTTCATAGCAATGTTAGGCAGTACCTAAGGATACCTAGCAGATCGGTGTCTTGGGAGGTATGAAAGAGGAAGAGAGCCTCTAATCGAATGGGTTAGTCAATGGATTTGTTCAGCCTGGGATGCAAGATAACTCGTAGACTGGAATCATGGGTTTTACCAAGCTTGGAAATCCCTTTGTAGCTATATCCAAACTTGCAACGTTCACGTTTCATGCCTAATGTTGTGGGGATATGTCGGCCCCATAGTTGATACATGGAACCAAAGTCTGCAGCAATTCAAAGGTCAATTCATCGCTGCTAGATATTCTGTGCCGTGTGCACATGATTGGTATGTACATGTGCCACGGCTTCGAATGCATCTTCTTTGTTGGCTAGCGCCGAAGTTGTAGCTGGGATGGTTCCCGCAGGGATAAAGATGAATCGTGGACATCTCTGGATGGCTCCCTCGACGATATTTGACATATATCAGAGACGCTCCTGAAGGTTGAATATTAGTCTGTAAAGCACATCGCAACACCTAGTCAGTGTACCCCAGCATGGCTGGGTTCATCACTGAAGTTCGGGTGTCAATAAATAGATCACGAATGCGTCTCGAAAACAGTAATAGCCCCTGCCTATTGCCTGTACACACCGAGCTTAGCATGCCATTGCCGCACAGAAGTCCATCAGATGATCACACATCCCCGCTGCTTCGTGATCTTTGACCACTTCCCCCTCATACTCTCTTTCAGTGCCAGGTTGAATACTTCATGGATGCCTCGCCCTGTCTTTGCAGAGCATTCGATGTATTTCGCGCCGATCTCTCGAGCAACATGGCTCCCCTGTTCCGGCGTTATTGGGGCTTGTCCCTGAGCACCCAGCATTCTCTTTGTTTGGTCGTCGGCCCGCAAATCCGTCTTAGTTCCGACCAAGATAATGGGTGTTCCGTCACAGAAGTGCGCTACCTCTGGGAACCACTGTGAAATGATGTCAAAGGTTTAGCATGAAGCCATACGATTAACTCACCTTATCTTGAACATTGGCAAGGCTTGTAGGAAAGTCGATTGAGAAGACGATGAGGATAACATCGCTCTCTGGATAACTCAGGGGCCTTAGTCGATCATATTCCTCCTGCCCTGCGGTATCCCACAGAGCAAGTTCAATCTCTTTCCCATCAAAGTGCACTTGCGTTACATAATTTTCGAACACTGTAGGAATATATGCCTGTAAATCTCAGGAAGCCGTATCTAATTAGAAGCTTAATATGACAGCGGTGCAGCTCACCTCTGGAAATCGATTTTCTGCATACACAATCAGAAGACATGTCTTTCCACAACCACCTTGTAGGGTTCAAACGGTCAATGCGACATAGAATGAAGACACTGATCTCGCGCACCATCACCTACTACCACTAGTTTTCGCTTGAGATCAGGCCTTCGAGTAGGAATTGAGGATTGGCTCGGTTTGTGTGATGTGCTCATCGTAAAGAGAGTGAAGATACAAGGACTAGGCGGACCAAGAAGGAAGGTTGAAAGTTGAAACGTTCAACGTTCAACGGCCGGTGAAAGCGAGATCACGTGGCCGTACTTGATGCCCACCACCATCTTCTGGCCAGTCGATGTGAGGCATTCTGGCTTCTGCTATGGTTGGAGAGCCCCTTGCATCTGCATAGCTGGCGTTCTAAATGCTTATTCAGTGAGCTATTACCTGAGATCCACTCAAGCCTATCATTGACATATGTGGAAGAGACAAGACGCGGAGCAATTATTGCAAGCTTTATCTCGCACTTCCCAATGGAAATCACTCACAAGGTCATGCGGAAGCGCGCCTGTCATAATTGGAACCTGTGAATTTGGCCAGCGGAAAGGTGGTCGGATACCCCTTGTCCCTATCCCTACTTTGGAACTGTGGACCCCAATGTGCGTGAGGTTCCGCTTCTTGTGTTGTCGAGCTGATCATGTTACAGAGACTATACCCTAATATATTATTATCGACATCAGTCGTCCACCTTGCGCTTTTACTCTCTTCACGGCCTTAAACTTGACGCAACCAATCGACCTAATATAGACGAGGGATCTGCCTACGCAGCAGCCGCTAAGCATGATTTCACGCTGCCCCGAAAATGGGAAACTACGGCCAGTTTGAACGATGTTGTAATTACTCAGGTAAAGTGTGTTGCAGTCTTCATTGTTCGAAGCACTCACCAACCACAATACCAGTTCAATTCCGCCAAAACATTGGAGAATATCATAGACCATATAGAACCTCGAAAACCCCTGTTATTCGCGACGTCTGTTAAGTCCCTTGGTGCTTCCCTTTTGCCCGCCATAGCTACATTATCTCACTTCTTAACGACCGTCTGCAATATTCCTTTCGTGCTCTCATCTTCGCCACGTCTGAGAGATCTATCGGCAACGAGTACTCTTCCCTATGATGTGTATGTATCGCAAGCTAACAATAATCATATAGTCCAGCAAATCGATGTCAGGGCGGAACAAGGCGATTTCTTTGTTAATGAAATCGGAACGTTGCGTCCACGCAGCTCTGCTGCTATACCTCTCTATTCAGCTCGGTATACAAAGTTAGTAATCTTCCTCTTCTGTTGGAGTTTGGTCAGTCTAACTTCAGTGCCACAGCTTCTACAACACTGTTTGGTTAATAGCAAATGATATCACTATCGGCTTCGCTTTTGGAACGTTTCTCTGTGAAAATCACATCCTGTTATCACACATGATGATCCAGATAGTTGAAGTATTGCTGTTCCCTCCCGAAGTCTCTATGTCTGTCTCATCGACATATTTTTAGAATGTGCTAATTAACTGGGTACAGGGGGCACTTGGTTGGCTAGACTCATGGCCAGCCGGCCTCAAGCTTAACACCGAGTTAAGCCAGTTTTATTCACATGCATTTATCGAGTTGGTAGCTGTGTGGGGAAGTGTGTGCTGACTTTGTTTGTCATTCGAGGTATTGATCTTTTACAATGTGCTCAGGATTTCTTCTGCGAGGCGCAGCCTACTTGCCAGCGATCATTTATGTGATAGGTACTGCGAGCTCGGGTGGCCTCACATTCACCATATCTCTCTTTATGGACATTTTGGCAGTTTTCACTGTCCACATCTATATATGTTATGTGGTCTCTGCCGCCATATATCAGAGGATGCTGAAGACGGCTGGATCGTTGTGGAACCTCTTCCGGGGTAAGAAATTGCAATCTTGCGTAATTCGAGTCCAACCTACGGTTACTAGGAAAGCGGTATAATGTATTGCGCAATCGCATCGACTCCTGGGAATATGATATCGACCAACTGCTGTTTGGCACGATCTTGTTCACTCTCCTGGCCTTCCTATTTCCAACAGTTTTGGCGTACTATGCGTTATTTGCAATGGTAAGGTTGGACGACTTCCTATTCAGCAATACATGCTAAAGTGTAGTTGCCTTAGATGCGGTTTGTTGTTCTGATTTTGCAAGCTAGCATGGAAACGTTGCTTGCCTTGTTCAACCACTTTCCTCTGTTTGCATTGATGCTCCGCGTGAAGGATCCGTGGCGTCTTCCAGGTGAGCCCCAAACTCACTCGCTGTTTCTCGTATGTCGGCTTACCTTGGAACGGAAAGGTGGCATATTCTTCCTTCGGATAGAGGTGCCAGAATCGAAACATCCGCTACTGGTTGTACAAGTTTGTCAGTTGAATGTGTTTTAGTTATTGAACTGATGTGTAGCCCTGCAGAACCAACCTGTCTCGCTGTCATCCATCTTCTTCCAATACAGTAAGTTGTCCCTAATCCTTAGGATAAGACTAATCGTCATCCATCAGTCCAATTGCTTTCACTACTTGCAAAGCATTACAATCCGTTGCGGTTGCTGCGGCATCTATTTTTAGGCCAATACCTCGCGTCCATCCCTCGCTACTCGATACGTTATAACAAAATACCGAACGATGTCATTTCCGACGTTTTGGACCCTCGAAGTCCGTAGACTAATTTGTGAATCGCAAGTCTCGTTTTGGCGGTAGCTCATTTCCCGACTTTTGGTGTGAACGATCTGTCTAACTCTCAGTCGATTCTAGCTAATTAAGGAGACATGTTGTTCATCCACCAATCTTATTCACATTTATATTGACAGTGGCGAATGTATACCTGCACGTCTCGTCCACCACCTCCTATATCTCTCAAGGATGCATTTCAAAAAAATGTACTTTTCCTCATTGCCCTCGATTCCGAACCTGGGAAGAACTATTACTGCCCAATGGCAGAACATGCGTGGCTTACGATATCAGCCCAGCTGCAGCCATATCCATCGCAATGGTCGAGTGCCAAAACCTGAATCGTGTTCCGATCGCGCCGTTGATCGATGATCAATTGCAAAATGGATGTTACCGTGGTTACTGGTGGTACCTCATATGCCGCATCGTAGACGTACTCATTTGTAGCATTGTTGCTAGTAAAGCCTGCTACTGTTTCGAGGATGATCATGCCGGAACGGATCTCCAGGGACTATACTGAAGTCATAAGAGTCGATTTCAAGGAAAAGTGACCAATGGCTGGTTGGAAGTCGATCGATTGATTATCGCCTCCTTCGTTGTCTCTGTTAGGGTGAGCACAAAAGTGGACTTTCTTCACTTTCTCTCCGAATGAAGGCACTTCTACGAAATTGCGATGTGCCCCAAAATAAGTCACTGCAAGTCGCCTAAATATGTTATTATTACCTTGAAGTTGATTGTCGAATGGTTTGCAGCAGAAGTGAATTTGAAAGTGTAGTTGGCGGTGCACTGCCGGGGATATGTGTTGGAAGAGCGCAGAAGGCTACTTACGAAAAGCCTCGACGAAAAATGGTTTGAATATGTAAACCACAACATAAGTCATTTCCGAAATCCGCTCGCAATTAGATAAAGTACATTCCACATGAATCGAGTTCATATGCTACAGTTATGAAATTTGCCACATGAGGTATGATGCATGCATGCATGAATGTTGAACGTTGAGTTAACGTTGACCGATCAGCTTAAACGGTTCCAGCTGTCACGTTCACTGGGCAAAAACGACTTGATAAGCCTCTTCTCCACCGTATCATCTCCCACACCTACACGTTCCTCCATCCCTAACCCCATCTCCTCCAAGCCTCTCAACACGGGCTCATACACACTCGGATCATCCGGCCTCACCACGCCCCTAACACCAACCTTTCCGTCCAGCACATTCAGCGCCGCAATAGCCACAGGGAACCCCACCGTCCTCGCCATCGCTGACGCGCGAGAAGTCCCATACGTTATCAATGATGATGTATTCACCTGTTGGAGCTCCGGCCCTTCCTTCGTCCACTGGCGCGGTCGCGAGATGACTTCGTGAGATAGGACGACCATATCGCGCTCCTGTGGCTTGTAGCGCAGCCTGTGCGCAAGCAGGTAAGCGAAGATATCGATGGGTGCCATTTTGTTGGAGGGAAGAGCGGGCATGGGGATTGAGGAGGCGGGGGCGATGACGGGGGGGACGAGGGAAAGCCATTCTAGGGCACGATGCAGGGGTTCGAGACGCTCTGGTGGTATGATGCTGCTGATTAGACTGAGGGGATCTTTGTCTGGGTCGATGCTGTCCGTGTATTGGAGGGCGAGGCATTTTTGGACGAAGGAGGTCCAGTGTGGGAGGCGTACGGTCTTGTTGGTCTCGAGCATCCCAAGCCTCCTGAACGAGTGCATGAGGTCCGCAAATCCGGGGTATCTGTGTCCAGAGATTTAGTGAGGATGATATATGTTACTTGAGTTAACATACCTCAACGTGCCCCGTAACACAGTTCGGGGCGATCCGAGGTTGTACATATTAGCATAGGGTAAGCTATTGCGGTTTGCAATGCCCTCTAGAGCGAAGTCTTCCGTTACAGGCACGTCAGGGAAATATCGTTTCAGTAGATCCTCCGAAGAGATATCAACGGTCTATACCAAAAGCATTCACCATATGCAAGAACTACAATCGATTACACTCACCACTTTGTTCAATCTAAATCTGGCATTGATCAGCGCAGCATGGAGCACGCTGCGCGGCCTCCAGCTGAACTTATAGCGGAGGGGGCCGAAGGGCACGTCGGGGGCAGGAAGACCGCCGCAGAAAGAGGTGAAGGAGAGGATTTCTCTGTCTTCAGAGCGTAGCTTGTTGACGAGAGAGATGGCGGAACAGTGGTCGATGCCCGGGTCTAGCCCGATTTCGTTGAGCAGTAGGACGTCGGCGTTGCGTGCACTGCGTGGTCGGTGTAGGGTCAGCAGATGGTGGTAGGGTGAGGATTACTAAGGAACGACTGACCGAGCGTCTAGGCTATCCATGTCGGCGCCGACGTATGAGGCGGTGATGAGGTGCTTCTTGGCATTGATGCATAACTCTGCGATACGTGGGTGGAAGTTAGCCGGAAGAAGGCTGTGAAGAGTCAGTAAAGAGCATGTCCTGGTTACGTGAGTATACACACCTTATAACCACATCCGACGCCTCGATCAACCCTGAGACCGCGTCATGATCAGTTATATCAACAAGCCGATACCTGACGTTCAGATGCTCCTCCACGAGTTTCTCCAATTCCTGGAGCGAATTACTCGCTACCAACCAACCCCAGAATCCATTAGCAAACAACAACGGAAATCCAGAAATACAAGCGAGGCAACCCACCGACCAGAAGTTGCACATCTGCGCGCTTCGCAATCTCATCGACCGCCGGCCCCGCAACCATCCCACTGCCTAGCATCAAGAGCTTCTTCTTCCTCAAGACTGCCGGCTGTTGGGCAGGCTGCAGCTCATTTCTTTCCTCTTTCTCATCCTTCTGAAGAACATCATTACTAGTCTCATAGAATGTATTCACTGCCTCTTGCAACCACCCGTGCTTCCCGACGAGCTTCCCATTTCTCGCAATCGTCGCTCGATCCAGGGCCACTGTGTACTCGTCACGCTCGAGTATACCGGTATATTCTTTAATGAGACTCTCGAGATATGGAAGAAAAACGGATGAGAAGTGTTTGGAGGCATCGAAGGGGAGAGATGCAGGGAGGATGTCGACGGACATCATTTGAACAGAGGGGAGGTCGCTGGGGAGTGTGTGCGGGCGTGTTGTGTAAAAGGGAGAGGAGAGCGTTGTGGCACGAGTGAGAAATTGGAGGCCACCCTGTGGACGGGGTTAAAACTCTGGTGGGGATGGGGAAGGAAGACAAACCTCGACATCGCAGCTGATGTCTCCGATATTGGTGAATCGTGCCCCACCGAGTGCTTTGGCTCGGTCGAGCGCCACGGTGAGCTGGTCGTTTGTCATAAGCCGGGGGAAGGAGGGCGACCAACCGGTGCCGTTCAGAAGAAGTGTGAGATAGGGTGCAACCTGAGCAGTTGGGAATCAATGTCAGTGTGGAAGGATTTGAGGTGTGACGTACAGTTTGGCAAAATATGGATCGGTAGGATTGTGGATGGGTGTAATAATGGTCACGGTCATATGGGCGACCGTCGAGCCCGAGGAGGTAGTCTTGGGAGAGGGCGTGTACGAGATATATCTGTGCACGGTTACTTGTGAACTGGATGGGATTTTGGAAATACCTTTCGCAAATTCGTTGCTGAGGGAGGATTAGGGTGGATATTATGGTGAAAGTGCGGCAAGCATACATTTATTCGTGACTAGCGAATGTAAATCTTTCGCAGAGACTTTCTCGATCGGCAATTCCTCCAACATGGAGAGACATCCTTGTGAAACGTTGCCATTTCTAGCATGGGTGTAAATACAGCGCATGCATGAAGGCAAATGACACACCCCGTTAATCCAATGACAAAGGGTCCTAGCTTAGGAGGAGTGCCTTCTTCAGCGATGCGGTTCCCGATGGAACGCAATGCGGAGCGAAGGCTCTCTATGGTGGGGTGTGTATGAGGTCGAGGTGTGTGCTGGGGAATGGGAGTTAGGACAAAGGCTTAATCAGTGGTATGGTTACGAACTGACAAGGAAAGGCGAAGCTATTCCAATTTCGAGATGAAAATGGGCCATGGCTGACAGTGATTCGAGGACACCGGCGACTGGGAATTGTTAGCAAATGAATTCAGGGATTGAATGAGCATACATACCTCCAGCAAACCAACCGAAACCTACGGTGCGTTTTCCATCGGTGGTGAGGAGTTCATAGTCAATAAGACGATGGAAGGCAGGTCGAAAGGTGGCATCAAAGGGGTCGAATGGTTCGGAGACAATGTCGTTAGAGTGCTTAACGAACTTTGCAAGGAGAGGAGTATTGTAAGGCTGTCCTTTGGCAGTATGTGAGAACATGAGATGAGTGGGATTTGGATTCAAAGATGGAGAAGGATTCGAAGAGGGAACGACCTCGTTTACGGGTGTTTCTTTGATACCGAGGATGATGTGGGCATTGAGTGTAGCAGGTTCGACGATGGTTGCACCAGCCTGGAAATAGTTATGTAGTTGAGTAAAAGGATACACTTTGACGAGATACCTTTCGGTATTCGCGATCAGGAAAGACGCGTCTGTCGCATTGCTCAACCTGTACATTTACATTCTTCTGTGAAATAAGATGGTAAACAGCGTCTGGAGTCAATGGTACTCGTCGTTCCCATATTCTCTGAGGATCCTCGCGACTGAAACTCCAATGAGCAGAGAAAATAAAACAATTTGAGACTCACCGTATTCCAACAGTAATACGGGGAAGGGAATTAAAAACTCGCTGTGAATTGTACATGGAGGCGGAGAGAAATGAAACTTGTAGATCCGCCCGTTCCCTGCCAGTAGGAGCACGTCGGATTTAGATCAAGTCTCGGCGCTAAATGTAAGTTCCTAGTCGATAGAGACGAGTGTCCAAGCACACCCGTACATCCCCAACGCTTCCCCCGTCCAACAGTGCTGAATGGCGTTAAACGTTTGGCTAAAATTACCTTCTTACTATGCAACACACGGTGCCTGAGCAAGTTCACCTTTTTACTAGGCAAACTGAAAACTTCAGTATCATCCACAATTTCATCAAAGATTTCATGACTTCAGGGCCACCTACAGCTGAAATGGGAAGTTTCAGGGTTTCAGGCTTCAGGAACAATTTCAGGCAGCTTGTCGAGGCACCGTTTAGCCAATGTTGCACAGGTGCAATTGCAAGAGCCAAAAGAATCGGCCATGCAAAATATTGGAGTCCGACTCGGACATACATGACAGCGAACAACCTACAGTAGCTGTCAGGTCACAGCCTACAGACCAAGACTTGCAGTATCGGGAAAATGCCGGCGACTGCCATTACTTGTTCCTTGCTTGATATCCGCTAACTATAAAGCCAAGGACTGCTAAAGACATGCCTCAACGGACCAAAATTAAGGGCACATCTTGTTCCTCATACGTACGTCCAGAACGAGAACAAGGCTCAGCTGCCATATTCACTATATTCAACGCGGTTTCAATGCGCGCGCCCCATCAATCTTCGGCTATACTAAAAACAACGACGTGACGGGTTCCGGTCAAAGGTCGTAGAAGGTCGTCCACACACACAAGGTCTCTAGGGCAGATTTACCAAGTACCGCCGCACCCACACTGCAACCCTAATTTTAGATCCCCTGGATCTCTGATTTGGGTATTCCCTTGTCCTCTCGACGATAAAACCTTCTGTACAACCATGATGCGACCCTTTCGAGGTCCCAAGTTCTGCAAATTCTCACCGAATCATAAGCACACTCACTAAACCAACCATTTCCTATCACAATAACAATGCGCTTCAACACCATTGCCACTCTTGCTCTCGCGTGCAGTAAGTCGCTCCCCATCTTAAATTACGTGCAAAAAGTTGGATAATGCTTTTCTTGCTTTTTTAGTGATCGTCTGCGTCTCGGGATTGCCTGCGCCACTCTCAGCTCCTCTGGAGGCAAGGGAGCCTGCCCCTGAGCCCAGACCACTTTGTTGGCGTTTCTGCTTGTAGACGGCGAGCCACACCTTGCTCTTTGCTTGTTTTCTTGTTACTTATTGAGCGACATGTAGAGCTCTGCGAACACGACCTTACCGATATCTGAGAGTTAGACTCGGTCCTTTTGACTCTGTGTTGATCCGTTGATCAATTGCCGAGTCGCCCTTATTACTCTCCATCTCGACTCTTGCTTTACCTGCATCCACACTCTTTTATGTGTATTTGCTATCTCTTCCAGGCTGTTGAGATTGTATCCATACATCCGCCTCTCGTTTGCTGCCTTGTGTGTTTCCTACTCCTTTCCTTACCTGCTTTGGACTTCTACCTTCAATTAGGCACTGGATTAATGGAGATCGGTACTGATTATACACTGGTAATGTACTTACAATGTAGCGTTCTGTGAGAAATCGTAATTTACCTTCCAATTTACCTTGTCGGAGTGAAAAAGTTAAGACGGGCAATTTTTCAACGTTCGTGCTTCGGATATCGATCTATCTCGGGAAATACCCTTTCCTCGCGGTCTCAGCAAGTCTATACTGACAACTTATTAACCTCGATTAGAAATTTCAATGTCATGGGTCAGAGAGCTCAAGGACAAAACCTTTCACTACCTCCTGCGTGATAATGGTATCATTAGTATGATATACGTAAGTTTACCTGCGATTTAACCAGGTTCTATACCGTTCGCCATCAGATGCATGACAATAACCTCCAGGGCTATATTAATATTGACATCTAGTATATTTTCAATATAGTTGCTTTCGGCGTAAACAAATGTTACGACTATGAAACGGACAGGCGGATTCAATTCACGTACGGAAGCTCGCAGAGATATTGAGGGCAAAGTTTTAGATCAGGCTGTGGTAGTTCTCTACAATCGCCTTTGTCTGCATGACCTCGTGACAACGTCTAGCGACGGTCTTCCTTCTCTTCATCGCCCTCGCTCGCAGTTGATATTACAGGTCGTAGACGACGTTCTCGATCCGGATGATCGGATCTCCAGCTAGGGCTTGCGACGGGGCAAGCACTGCTACACAAGGACTATTATTTAGTTACAATTGGTCTATGTCGCGCGTTCATCCGCTCTACAGCGAATGCGCTCCCCCCACGTAGGCATATGCGGGCGGACAAGGCAAAGACTGGATTGGAGGCGTTGACTGGGCGTACGAAATAAAATGAATTCCGGCGTGTGCCCTTTTTATGCCTCGTGTCTGCAGGGTCGCTATCTAAGGAGAACTCTTCACTGTGTGCGGTCTCACCAAGTTGCGGTGACCTGCAATGCCGCGTGTCCTTCTCAAAGACCAATTGTTCATTGCATTGAGGGCGAGCCGTCCATTGTCGTGGTTTTTTTGGTCTATGCTGCTCGGCAATGGCATGTTACATTCGCGTGACATTCCGAACGCATTGGTTCTGCTGCATGTTGGTTTACAGACCTTTGCCTTCTCTATACCTCTTTCCATCAGTATGTCTGTTAATCAGTTCTAGATCTGCAAGCACTTATAATACTCGACCAGTTTTCTTTGGCGTCAACGATGTTTATGACTATGAAACGGACAGACGAAACCCACGAAAACTCGCAGACGGTCTTGAGGGCAGCGTTCTAGATCCCGTCTATCATAAGGACGTGCTCATTGTAGCTTACCTCTCAACCATCGTTATCCTGCTATCCGCCCTAGCAACGCAATATCGTGACAACATTCTTGCGGCAGTCCTTCTTGTGATACTTGCCTGGCAATATTCCGCCCCTCCCCTACGTCTCAAAGAAGTTCCGATTATCGACTCTCTTTCGAACGGATGCCTAACGTTTCTGGTATGGTTCTTTGGTTTTAGCTTTTCGGGGTCGTCCATTTCACAGGTGCCCCTCAAAGCTATTGTGAACAATTTTTGTGTCGCGGGGGGGCACGCGTTGGCGGCTGTGGCGGATTTCGAGGCAGACTCTGCTGCTGGCCTGAGAACTATTGCAACAACGTTGGGTCAGAGACCAGCAGCAATTTTCGCCGATTTGTGCTTGTGAGTCTGAGTTGTCATATCAATACCTGGTTATTGTACAACTGTAACACATCGAACAGTCTTTTCGGGTCCGCAACCGTTGCGTCTGTCGGAACTGTTGGCTGGCTAAGCACGGCTATCGTGGCACTGCCATGTTTTAAAGTTACCTGGGCACACCGCTCCTTCCAGGCGATTGTTGTTTTCGCAATGACAAGTCATATATGTTGGGTCGTTTTTCGACTGTGGAATTCGAAAGAGGTTGGATGGAACTGCATCATCGACATCATGTTCAATGTCCAGTACCTCCCATTGCCCTCTTTGTGCAGTATCTCGTCAATCTGATGGATCATAATAATCAAGCGTCGTTGCCTACAAAATGTCACTCTTGAAAGGGTGAACAGTTATCCACATCGCTAGGCGTCGAGATAGCTGTAACTGGCGCGTATGAGAACTTGCAGAGGACGCTAGAAACACCTATACCTGCGAGAAATCAATGCATAGAGGCCAGAGTTTCCCTTGTATACTGACTCCTGCAGCTCGTCGCAAGTAACGTAGCGTTCATTTACTTGGGTCTGGCTTGTGAGGGATAGCCTGCAATGATACGAGTCATAGTACTCAAGAACCAACCTTTCATGGCCTCCAAGGCCAGCCGGCCCTTGTCCTGGATGACATGTTCTGTGTCCGGTGTTTGCCTTTGCAACTTTAAATTTGTGCTTCCATCAGCTTCTGGAACTCTATTGGCGCTCTCATGTTGCACAATCAGACGATAGATTCATCTACGTAATCTAAGCACAACTTCGCGAGGGACTATCATGTGTAGTGGGGATAGTTGGAGCAAGTAGTATCCCTCCGTCTCCTGTAAAGTGGCTACGAGGAGGACTGCATGCTGATTGAGCTATAAATCATCCTCTGGCCCGTCCTCGATCATCTTCGCATAATCCTCATAGCTTGCGAAGGTTGGTAAAGACCTCAACTTCTTCCGCTTCTCCCGACCTGTGTCATCACGTTTCCTCTTTTTACCTTTCTTGTCTTCGCCCGTATCTATTCCGCCCCATTCTTCTTCTCCGTGGTCAGAGGATTCGGAACCTTCATAGTCCAAGAGGCCTTCAGGGATATCACCATCAAGAGAAACAAGGTCTTCATTGTCCGATCCTTCCACTAGAGCGAGTGTGTCTTCGTCGCCTGCACTTGTATTTTCTTCATCGCTGTCCATATCTTCGTCGAAGTCAGAAGGAAGATCGTCGCTGTCTTCCATAAGGTCATCCTCTTCGCCTGCTGCTTTAGGCATAGTGGCTTTCATGACCTAGGAATAGCGAATAATATCTTGTCAGGAGTCATGTCTAATCAAGAGACGTCTTGGCTTTCAGTCACCTTCCAGATTTCGCCTTCCTCTGAATCGCTGTCACTTGGATCGTAATCCGGAACATCGCTTTCGTGAGCTGAAGCAGTCTCGGCGTCACTGGCTACGCTCTCTCCTTTGGCCCCGTCTTCGCCCTCCCCAGCGTCATCTTCATCTTCATCGTAGGCTTTCTGCTTTTCTGCCTTGTTAGCTTTCGCCTTTTCTTTCTCATTTTTCCGCGTAAAAAATCTATGGAAGAAAACCTATACGTTGAGTCCGTCAGAACCACCACAACACACATTTCAGAGGAAGAAACCAACCTGATCAGCAGGGACATCCTCCACTTTCTTCCTAAGGAATTCATCCTCATTCATGAGTCCCTCGTCACCTCGAAGAACCTCGCCCTTCATTAGCTTAACGGTTGTGCCATCCAGCCCACTCGCTGCCGGCTGCATCGCACTCGGACCCTTCGCCTTCGCCGTCGCACTCTCATTTGCATTTTCACCAGCCTTGAGCTTCTTGGGGTTCTTGTACACGAACCGGTCGAGGAAATGAGAGAGCGTATTCCGGGAGAGGTCGGCACTTGCCGTTAAAGGCTGTGAGGAGAGAAGCTGTCGTGCGTGGAGAGCGATGGCGGGGTGGTAATGGTGGAGAAGGGGGATCTATTTTTGGCAGACTTCGATACAAAATGCATAGGAAGAAAAAAGCAACACGAACCAGCTCCCAGAGCGGTGACGAGGCCGCATGTGCAAATTGGGGGTCACGCTTGCGAGGATCATAAGTCTCGGCCTCTGTTTTGCCGTTGTCGTTCAGCATGGCCCGCGATCCCGGGGTTGTGCTGAAGAGCTATGGATGTGACAAATCAGCCAATCGAACCACTAGCACATAACGAGAGACATCTACTTCTCCAAGAAGGTACAAGCCCCCAGCGGTGAACTCCGTTGCTCCACTTCCGCCGCTGACTAGGAGCTGTACGAATCTCTTGATCATCGCCTTCATCCGTTCGCCGTCGCCGTTTCCCACGTCAGCTTTTACGGACTTGAAGAAGAGGTTTAGGTACATGGCTTGCTTGGAGGAGCTCGCAAGCCGAGGATCGTGTAAGGAGGCATAGAGCGTGCGGTAGTATCTGTCCGTTATCGTTTTGGATATCGAAGCTGAGGGCGAGGCTGCAGATGGGCCGAAAGATGTCGTGATTTGTTGGATCAGGACTAGTGCTTGGAGGGAAATATTGAATGTCGAAGTGTGCGTTATCAGAAAGAGTGTGTCAATGTGCTTGTTTAGTCTGTCCAACAATTAGAAGGGTCTAACGGCCAGTGAAAATACATCCATACCCGATGTCTCCTGCATCAATTTTGGTGAACGGCAAAGCTCGGTTCACACCAGTCAGGATGGCCGAGATGAGTTTTGAGTGTACATCCTCAACCTCCGCAAACCCAGCAGCACCCTTCACCTCCATTGCTTTTCCCTTCCCTTTCCCTTTCCCTTTATCTCTCACCCTCCCTCGTTTATCCACATGAACATCTATTTCCCCCTTCTCGTCCTCGACCTTCTGATCTTCACCCCCCTCTTCTGGGTCTTCCCCTAGCAGCTCCTTGAACATCTCGAAGTATACGCCGATCAGCTTCAGGGCAACATCTTTGTCTTCAGGGGTCAATACAATCTGATTGAATGTGATTGTCGCGTAATACCGTGCATGTGCATTCCCTCCCTTCTTCGCTGGACCTGCAGTCGGTGCGGGCTTAGACTTGGGTTTGGGGTCATTAGAGAAGCGGATGTGTTTTCCTGTTCCGTTGGGTAGACCTAGACCTGATGTTGAAGGAGGCGCAGAGGGACGAAGAATGAGGGCAATAATTTCGCGAACAATCACAGCTTTCATAGATGGGTGCGTTTGTAGGAGTTGCAGGAGGTGGTAAGAAGCACGGGAGCATAGGGATTTGTCTGTGTCTCCCTGAGGTGCATTGTCAGGATGACTGATATAGGAAGAGAAAGGAATACTGACGTACTAGCTTGTTAACCAAGAGACGAAGAAGGTTTTGTTCTTGCTCGGGTTTGTCTCGCAGGAGTGTGAAGATCAGAGTTAATGCTTGTGTCCGAACATATGAAAGTGGGTCGAGGGAAAGGGTCTAGCACTGGTATTTCAGCAGAGGTACGGTTCACGGCCAAGGCGAGCCACACGTACCTCGAGGATTTGGAGGATGGAGAAGAAGTATTTCTTCAACCAGTCTTCGAAATACCACAATAGCAGATGTTCGTCTGTGACAGAGGGATGTGTTAGAGGTTGGTCTCGAAAATACCTAAGATTAGCCCATCAGCGTCCCGACAGCAGTTTTCTATTATTTCACTTACTTGAGCTTGCGATCGGGTGCCCCTCCTCCAACCCACCAATCCACTATGCATCGCAGGGCTTTCAGGCTCTCTTCACGCCCCCCCTTTCCTTTTCCTCTCTCTGCCATTCCCTGGAGCGTTTCCAAGGCTTTCGTATTGTGGAGAGGACTGCTCTGCACGAGGAGAGTGAGTGCGCTGAGCCTGTCAGAAAGCGTGCCGGACTGAATGATCTTGAAGAGGAAGCTGGCTTCGGATGATGTAGAATTGGACGACGCAGAGGATTGGAAAGTACGCATGTCGGTGGTGTGCAGTTCTGTTGCTTTCGACGTCAACGACGCGAGTTGAGAAGAAGATATTGTCGGCGCTGACGACGCTGGGGGGGCAAGTGGAGGTATTGCGGTGTACCACTGCGAGGTAGGCTGGAAGACGAAATGCGATTTGGGGTTCGATACTTTCGTTGGTAGCTGTAACTTGGGAACGTCGCCTATCGGCGGCTCGGATTTGTTGGGATCAGATATTTTCTGTGAAGCACTCTTCTTCTGCTTCTTGCCAGACACGGAAGATTTTTCTGGAACATGTATGTCTTTGATTGGACGTTGGCTCAGATCTTTTTGAGGGCGAATTTTCTTCTGTTGGTTTACAGGTTTCCGGGGCTTTTCTGACTTTTGGGGTTCACTTTCGGTGAGATTCAGTTCTTTTAGGAACTTGGAGACATCTTTCGATAACGCGGGCTAAAGAAAATGATCAGCTGGGTTTAAGTTTTGAAACATAGAGCTGAAAACAAACGTCGTGTTTTGACGGACCAGTTATTGCATTTCCATCGACATTTTTCAACAGGTCAATGTCATCGTGAGTTCCGCCCAACGCGAGAACTTGTTTATACAGAGCGGTATCGGTTGGTTTAGTCTTGGTCGACTTTTTGGAGAATGCCGGCCGAGATGACCCAGCCTTTTCAGTTTGCAAGCGTGCCATGCGAACTCAGATGCTCAAGCTTCAAGCTTCAAGGCCATGGACGACCAACGATATGGAAAGCGTGACCACTGCGTGACCCAACTAAGGATATCCTCAAGCTATATGTACTTACTACTATTCTCTCCAATGTTGAGCAACCGGCTCGCTTGTTGGAGACGATGGACAGCTCGTTGCGGACCTTGGCTAGTTTTTATTTTATTTCGCAACTTGAGGCGGGAATTCAGTATACTTAATGAGTAACGAAGGATCTGTCGAGCCTTAATTACCGTTGAAGGATCTGTCGAACTGCGAGCATCTCCAGGACTGAAGTGCAGTCGAATCTCATGGTCCCAAAGCCGAGATGGATATGAGGCTTGGGGATTGCTTCGCTTATACGTAAATCCTGCGCCCACTGGCAGGGTATATAATCAGGAGTCCGTGTTTGGTTCATCTGCTTACTCCTTTCCCTCTACCACATCGAATGGTACCTGCTCCTCGTCCTGTACTCAATGCTTATTCCAATTCGTCCCGTTTTCTCTACTCTCTTCTCTCCCTTGCAACTCAGCAAGCTCCCAAGATCTTCCGCCGCAACACCAGCGGTAGTTGCCAAGCTCCCTTCTCTTCCAAATGTATCGCTTTTGCAGTTCTTATTCCTGTTCTTGTCCTCTTGTCCGGTGTATTTGCCGGGTTAACATTAGGTTACATGAGTTTAGACGAAACTCAGCTCAATGTTCTCAGTATCAGCGGCACACCGTATGCTTATCCTTTCTCAATCCTGCTCACTCCTCACATATAACTCTAGCACTCAGCGTGCATATGCAAACAAGATTAAACCAATTCGCAAGAATGGCCACTTACTTCTCGTTACTCTCCTTCTCGCCAATATGATTGTTAACGAGACACTTCCTGTCATTGCTGATCCTGTCCTCGGAGGCGGTGTTCAGAGCGTCGTAGTCAGCACCGTACTTATCGTGATGTGAGTTTCTCCACCGACAACGAGCAATGCTTGTTGGGCGATGATGTCACACGTTCCAATAAATTATACATCCGAATTTGTTGACAAATTTGTCCCCTTTTCCGGAACTTACATCTAACTTGATTCTATTAGTTTTGCCGAAATTATCCCCCAATCCCTCTGCACTCGCCATGGCCTTTATCTTGGTGCAAAGATGGCTGGTCTTACACAAGCCTTAATCTATACTATGGTTAGTTTGCTTGTTCTTGTTTCTCACAGCACTCGCCTCATGGCTTCGTCAATCTAGGGTATTGTTGCATGGCCGGTCGCCAAACTACTCGAGTTTGTATTGGGACCCCATCATGGGATAATCTACCGAAGAGCTGAATTAAAAGAGCTGATCGCAATGCACTCCACCCTTGCAACACATGGAGGAGACCTCAAGAACGACACAGTCACCATCATAGGTGCCACTCTCGATCTCCAAGAAAAGGTCGTCAAACAAGTACGCGATTTCACTGTCTGTCATACATATAACTTTTACGACCATTCTATGTAGGCTATGACGCCTATCGGTGACGTCTTTATGTTATCTATAGATTCCAAGCTGGACTACGATCTGCTTAAGAAGATTTGTCTGACCGGCCATAGTCGTGTTCCAGTGTACGAGGAAGTCGAAGTCCCTGTATCCAGCCTTACTGGCACCAAGCACGATGCTAATGGAAAGCAACGCACACAAAAGATGAAGAAGATCCTTGGTATTCTGCTCGTTAAACAGTGTGTTCTGCTTGACCCCCAAGGTAGCTATTATTTCCCCCACCCGTTGCAGGCTTCTCAACCCAAGTATATGATAGATGCAACTCCGCTCCGTCAGATTCCCTTGAATAAAGTCCCGTTCGTGCCCAACAATGAACCACTGTTGAGAATGCTCGATAAATTCCAGGAAGGACGTAGTCACATGGCCATTGTTAGTCGGTTTAGCGTCGAGAAGGTCTGGGAGGCGAATCCTTTTTCCTGTGCTTGACGAAGACTGAACGGTAATCTAGGCTGCAAGCGTGAAACAGGCTGTCAAGCGCGGATTAACGCAGCGTCTTCGTCAACGTGTCGGTATGGGTGATTCAGACTCTAGCGACGAAGAGAAGGATACCGGACGCGGCATGAAGGATTTGGAAGAAGCCACCGAAGACGGTGAAGCCACCTTAAAGGAGGATGGGACTTGGGAGAAGGACTATGCTTTTGACAAGCCAGACAAGGTTACATCTTCTAAACGCACAAGAAAAGCCGGAAAAGATGTCGAGGAAGGTATCGTTACTGAAGAAACCAATGTCACTGCGGATGGAAAGCATAACAAGAAGACGAGTTTCCATTTGTTGCCCAAAGCAGCAGCTAGCATGACTTCCATGTCTATGCTCGAGCAAAGCATGCCTGCCGATGCCGTCTTGACCAAGGAGAATGCTAACGAGGTCGGAAATCAATATGACTCTTCTATCTTCACCTTTTTGGTTACGATGCTGACCTTCATAATTGTCAGTTCTTGCAAAACTTTGATCCTGCTGTAATGCCCCTAGGTATCATCACATTGGAAGATGTCCTGGAAGGCACGTTATGTTCTTCGCCACTAGTTCAGCTGTTCTCTATCTGCTGACTTTCAATTTAGAATTGATCGGCGAAGAGATTTACGACGAATTTGATCCGCAGGGTGCTCATGGTGACCCATACAAAGTTCCACCAGTCCAAGAGGAGAAATATCGTGATCCTGCCCCGCCGGGTGCAGAGGCATCGATGCCCAAGGCCACTTCAACACTTCCTGTCCATATGCCTGTTGCTTTGAGAAGCCTTGGAGGGTTTGGTTTCTTGAAGTCGCGTAACGCTCCTGCCGTTCCTGGGGAAGAGACTGATCTGCAAATTGAAACTCAGACTCCAAGTGCTGTACACGACCTAGAGGACGACAACAAAGGCAGTGTCTCTAATAATCTAACCCAGTCGCCTGTCGATAACGAGACGTCGGACCCGAACATACGTGCCGATCACTCAGCCATCGTTGTCCAGAAAGACGACTTGTCCACTCTTGCTCCTCTCAGTGAAACAACTCTGGCTCCGTTGGCTGTTGCTGTAGGCACCGAGGGAAAGACCAAATCTTTGTCTCTGTCGGTTGTGCCATCGTCTTCACGAGGTGTAGCACCTCCCCTTGAGGCTGTTCTTCTTGAACGCAAGCGACGGTTGGTTGGGACCGCTAGCAGACCCTCAAGCCCTGTCGGATCCGTCACCAATGTTGCAGCAACTGGGACTCCTGCGGTCCCTGCGATACCAACAGTGAGGAGTGCTCATGTGAAAGGATCGAGGTTCAAGAGTAGCCCACTCGGAGCCGGCGAGAGTGCTAGTGCGGCCGCTGTGGAGAAGGTTAACGAAGGGAATCGTGGGGATGCTGGTGCCCATGAGGTTGAGAAGGAGGTTAAGGGCGGAAATGAGGAAGGTCGAATGTTGGGGTGAGATGCGTAAGGAGAAGGTCCCGATAAGTCATTGTGGACTTGAATCTAGATGTTTGACTGTTACGATGTTGAATATGGGTCGCGATCGTATATATATATAAGACAGAGCTTCGACACTGGGAAGCTTATCGTTTAGATTTTTTTCCGAACTGCTTTGAGTACAAAATGGGATAACATATCTCGGTATGTGATGCTACTTCATTTCGTTGTGGGCGCGGGAACGATGGTCAACGCGGTGTGCGGCTTAAATACTTGTCACCTACCCACTGAACTTAAGCTAACCCGAACACTGGCACATATGATACGCCAATCTCATCTGAGTTGTAATTGAAAGTCTCAGTAAAAAGGACATGCTATTATGTGACCAATAAATTACACCGAACGGGAATCGAACCCGTGCCGCTTGCTACGCATAGAAAATGGAAGGCAAGCATGATAACCACTTCACCATCGGTGTTACAATTGTCCGCTGATGGTTCGTATTTCTATTGTGAAAAATCAGGAGCAAGTAATCGGTAAGTTGACAGTAATACTCAGCATCATCACAAAGTCACGGAAACCGATGTAACGAGCACTCACCTTCTTTCCACTAATCCCATCAGGTATTGACATGTCAGTCAGGAGAACTGTGAAGGGCTTCACTGCACCCTTGCCCCGGTTCTTACTCTTGCAACCCTTAATATAATCTGAGACATCATCAAGAAGAATCTCCCATGACTCTTCATCTTCGAGCATTTTTGGAACAGGCTTAGGATTCTTTGGTTTGTACGAGGGGATTAGCCAAGTTGGGTGAGATGTAACGTGCTGATATTCATCTTTGCTGCTGCGGCGACAAGGAACTGACTGAAGCGGGTGGATGAAGTGATACCGGTAAGGTCCTGAGTTGCATTCTTGTATGGAACCTCGAATGGAATACTGAATTCCTCGCGCTTTTTGCGTGGAGTACCAACAGGAACATCCAGTTCTGGACGGGTGATGTGAGCTGTCAAGAAGCAATCTATTATGAGAACAAGTTTGGCTCACCATCATCGTCATTCTCTGTGTCTATCAGCTGGTCCTCTTCATCTCCTTCAAGTTCATCTTCATCTTCATCTTCTTCTGATGGCCCATTCAGGTCCTCGTTGTCAGGGACATTGAACACTTTCTGGTAGGCATGCTCAAAGGCAGACTGGTGTGTCTGACCCCTGTTTTGCATAGAAACTAAGGCGGCAGCAGCTTCAGCCTCACCCTTATCAGTTTCTTCGCTAAATCCTCAGCAAAGTGACCTTCTTATATGCTGGACGAGGTTTGGGGTATGGCCGTTTGCTGGGCGAGGGAGGTGCAATGTTTTCTTTTGCTGATTTCCTTGCACCGGAGCGACCAGTATTAGGCTTTCGCTTCGTGGCTGTTTTTTGACTTCCCATAAAGTAGAGTAGAATAAATATATAAGGAGTGGAAATGAGTGTTGTAAGTGTATGAAAAAGAGCAGTAGAGAATGGACCGGGTGCTGTTTGGGCGATATTGGCGAACAGACCTCTCGAAAGTGGCCACAACACTGTATAATTCCATATTTTCGTATAGGGCATCCTCGAATACACTATCCTTGACAGTCTCCCACTGTCGGCTTATTTTTCTGACTATTGGTTCTCGAGATATTGCTTGCACATGTATTTTTGGCTGCACTCATACTAGAATTTGTAAAAATCAGCTAAAAAATAAGCGGATTGCGGGGCGCTCTAGAGCTAGATTAGTAGTGCAAAATAGACCCCAAGATCTTGCAGAAATGTGGGCTCGTTGTTGAGATATGGCTCGCAGAAGATTTACGGCTCAGCCGGCTTTTAGCTGGGGTAACATCGCCCAGTTCCCGCCTTGTAAATCCCCAATGCTTCTCAGTATATAAACACTCGTCCCCATAATTGTAAAGACACCTTTGCTTTTCATTCCTTTTCCCTCCCTCGTTTATAAGACTCTCGCATCGACAACTGGTAACGAAGCCTCTATACACTCAAGTATGGAAATAAGCTGCATAGCAACGTCTACAATTACCTTTCTACGTTTTTCCTTCCTTGGGTTTTATTTTATCTTTTCATTTTACACTCGGTTCTTCGTATATCTTAGGTACCTACACCTACCCTTCCCACGACATCTCTCTTCTCCTTTTCCCCCGCTACGCTCACCTCATCTGCCGTGACAGGACGACTGAGGACAACGTACCTCGGCGAACTAGCCAGCCCTTCCACACCGGCACTTTACTCCAACGTAAACAGGTCAGTCTTGGTCGGCCTTAGCTAAAAACAATTGTCCATGAAAAGCTTATATGAGCACAGATAGAAAAACCAACCTATTCACAAACAATCTCGCGTAACGGCAAGTCAGAATTCTCCAGGACGTCTCTGCTCAGACGGCGTGTTGCTGATTCGTAGTATGTCAGTGTCTCATTTGCCAACTGCAGGATAAAGAAAATCCATGTCTGCCCATCAGATAGACAGAAACGGACCTCTGGAAGGCTGGAAAGCAATTCTGAGATAAAGAAGTAAAGGAAGAAATGTTGGCATACTTTGCGGACCTCAGCAACGCAATGGCTTGACTAACGGCTTCTGGGATATAGGAGACTAAGCTTTGCTCGAGGCTCTGGCGTTTGGCTTCAACGAGGAACAGATGACCTTGTGAGATATCGAATGCGTCCTCTCTGGATCCACCGGGGGCGAGCAAGCGGTCTGAGAAGGCCGTGAAGCAATTCGCGGCCCAACAGCGTTTGGTAATCTGGCTCACCCTTGTAGTCCCTGACATCTTCGTACTCAATAACCACATAGTCAACATTGCCACTCAACCACAATTCATATCCAGAAACGGGGTTCGAGACTTGGACCCCATCTCCTTGAGCAATCCTCATCTCTGGAAGAATCGCAACACCCCTCTTTTGAGTCGAGGCAATCTCCGCCAACGCGAGCAGTATTGCGTCAAGGATCATGCGTGAACCTGGTTCATACTACCAATATTCGTTTAAAAGACCGAAATATGATTATCGCAAGACATACATCCATGTTAACACGTGCATATATCTTCTTGATTCGGGAGTGATTTCAGCTTCTGCATTCGGTAACTCGGTTACTTTCGCGGGCTCAAAAGCGAGCCGTTTCCTCGTGACGCCAGCCTTCTTGAGGTCTTCTGCTGCCACTGTTAAGAAAGTCACTCTCTGGAGCATCATTGATAGTGCGAGGGTACTGGTTTCTTGGCGCCCTTTAGGATGTTCTCCAGCGCAAGGACATGATCCGAGATGGTGTGCAATTCTTCCTCCGTTTTTTCTATCCCATCCAACTCTTCCCTGAGGGCTTCGAGACGATTCAGCGCCATCCTCATCTTCGAAAGGTCGACAGGTGAGTCCTGCAGACTGCGTTTGCGCTTGTGACCGCGTTCCGACATGTGTTGGGCGTGGTTTAGGAAGAAAAAACAACGATAGCCGATCAACGATAACGTTCATCGTTCAGTGACATCGAACCGATCGATCTCTGCGCTAATCTATGTATGTACGCGTGTGTACTGGTTTTCCAGACGCACGTCACGATGTACCTTGCATACAGGCACAGTAGAGCACACTTCTCTCTTTGACTGGAACGAACTACACACATGACGTATCCTGATGGGAGTCCAACGGATGCAGGATGGGCATGACAAGACGTGGATACACGCCTCGGAGCGGGTACATTACGAACCCTGTGACCTTGAGTTCAGGGTGACGTGACAAAACGCGTCAACGCGTCAATACACGTGATCTTAACCGATCGT
Source organism: Tricholoma matsutake (assembly GCA_026075535.2). NCBI lineage: Eukaryota > Fungi > Basidiomycota > Agaricomycetes > Agaricales > Tricholomataceae > Tricholoma > Tricholoma matsutake. The sequence continues at coordinate 6,931,654 of AP026548.1, read as the reverse complement.
TTACCGTCTGTCAGCCAACTTGTCAGCCAATGGGCGGAAGAGGACGATATAAGGTTCACCTCGAATTAGTATAAATACAGGAGAACAGAGGCATTTCCAGTCATCCACTTCTTGACCATCTACCACCATCTTCTTCATTGTCTTTCCTCGTCGTCGTCATGCTCGACGCTTCCTTCATCGTACTGCATGAGCAATGTCCTTTCTCACCACGACATCCCTCGTCAGGTACTAGCTTCATCGTCGAGTTACCTCATCATGAGCCGTGACTTCCATCGTCAATATGTCAGCCCCTCCTTCACCGTGTGCCATAATCGCTGATGATGATATTTCCTCCTAGGCGATTGGCTCGTCCATCCTAAACCATGTAAATAAATATCACGTTATCTTACCCGCCACTACTGTTGCTGATTCCTATCTGCATCTAGTTCTCAACCACACCGTACCCGCTAGCGCCAGCAACCCAGACAGTACAACCCCGCTATAGACCTCGAATGCACAGCCCTGCAGGTGTGGCGGGTACCGCTTCGAGCGGGCCCGTTCACTTAATCATACCTGAAGATCGCCGCGCGAGCGGCGTGAGGGGGAGCAAGCTAGCCTCTGATTCAAGCACTCCACACTCAGTGTACAAAACATGTCACACGTTCCCCGGGTGTGTTGGCCCTCTGCATCCCCGCCGGCTCCCGTGAAGGGGCAGTAGCTGCATGCCATCGTCGCTTCTGCTGCTCTGGGATGATTCCGAACGGTTTGCATGGTTGACACGGGTGCATTCAGAAGCAGGTCTTTTGTGGGCTCTTGTATCACGCCTCGGGCTCTCGGGTAGGATCACTGTCTTGACGCACCTTCGTGATGTCCTCCGTCGTTTTGTTCGTTTATTTGCCCACTGGTTCTAATTTTTCTTTTCTCAGTCAACATGTCATGGTCACCGTCTTCACTTCTCTTTATTCGACTGCGTTGGGTTATGGTGGTGCTTTCTCGTGGGCGACATGTGTGTTAATGCCTTCTAATATTTATTCCGGCTACTGACTACTAGCGTTTATCAGTTTTTCCTCCTGTCAGTGTGCTCAGTGAAAGCATGGTTGGTGCTATTACTGCTTGCTTCTCGTGAGTTATTCCTTGTACTGTCTTCCCTTTCGTTGACTATATTGCTTGGCAGATACTATTTATTTTTCTATTTTCTTGATTCTTCCTGCATTGTTATACTATCATATCTCTTTCTAACAAATGTCCTTGAATTTATCGGATGAATTCCCTTGCTCATCTACGCTTGGAAGAACCTATGCAGCTTCTGGGTGAAGCACAACGGCAATTTCTGAACACCAAATATTCCCATAGCTTTTGATGGCGCAGGCTGTTATCTACAGCGACAAAGAACGACTAAGAAAACGGTCTTTAAAGTTGTTGCGCTTATCGCACTCTTAGCATTGCTCTTGGTCCTGAGAGAAAAGGCGTAGTCGCGAGATGTACATCGTTGAAATCGGTGTCGCGGCTGATGGACCTTGTGTCTTCCAGCTTCAAGTGGTACTTAGCAGTAATGCTAGTAACTCCTGCGAAAATCGAGACGCAAAGTACTAGACCTGCGAAGGAAAGTTGAGGGAAGCCTTCGACACGCTTACTATCTTTGAATTAATAGAACATACCTTGTGCGCATTGCACAAAGGCCCATGCCATTGGGGGCCATTTCGGTAGAAACAATTGATCGCCAAACGGTAGGCAGCAATCACGATAGCTATAGAAATAAAAATTATCAAATAAATGTAAAGAACTAACGTAGATCGAGTTATACCCCCAGACTCTAGTCAACCATCAAATGCTCCATCTATAACATCAACCCCTAAGTTCGCCTTCGCAAATCCTCTAATCTTCCTTTCCAACTCGTCTTCGAACCCCTCTACGCGCATGCCCAGTTTCCAGCACACCCACCCCACGACCTTGTTCTTCCAAAATGCAAGGTCAATAGAAAACATGACCACGCGAAAGACGAGGTGGTGGAAGTACTCCCGCAGCCGTTGAACAAATGAAAGGTGTGGAGAGAGGGAGAGGGACCGGGAGGCCCAGAAGCCGGTTATCTTGATACGATTTACAGGGGAAGAGAAAGACTGGTTGTTCCCTACGTGGGTTTGGTTAGCTGGAATGGTGCAACGGAAGGGAAACAGAATTACCTTGAACCATGCTACATTCAGAGAGGGAAATCATGAACGGTTGAAAAGACAGTTAGAAATATCACGAACCGCATGTTCCGCATCAGAAATATAAGAGCCTTGGGCATCTTATCCGTATCCGCAAGAAATTCTTTCAACCTCTTCTTCATCAGGACACTCATTTCATATTGGTTCAGTTCCTTCCCGCTATCGTTGCCTTTCTCCTTATCTCTTTTCTTCCTCTCCTTTTCATCTTTCCTACTCAACTTGACAGGTTTCATCAATGTTGCGCTAGCTAACAATTCAGGCGCACCCATCCCCCACGCTTTCGTCACACTCTCCACCTCCCCAAAGTCCCCCGCCAGCATCCCCCGCCAAAGCGTCACCCACTGACGCTTGAATCCCTCCTCAACAGCAACATACAGTCCGTGGTCGATTAGCACAAGCTGCGGGTGGCCAGGGCGTGAGGGGTGCTCGCGAATGATGACATTCCCTGGATGAGGATCGCAGTGTACCCATCCCCAGTTGAACATCTGCGCGCTGAAAAGCTCGACCATGGGCTGCATTATTGCTTTGAGCCCACCTTTGAGGGGTTTGGAGGTTGTGTACGATGGAGATGTTGGAAAACTGAAAGAATTGAATTCGGATTCACCCATAAGAGCACGGATAGCTGGCCTGTCGCTGAGGCGGACACCGTCGATCCATTCGGCAGTCATTACTTTCTTGGTAGAGTATTCGGGGTAAACCTTGGGAATATACACCTTATCCGCAAGCCGGGGCTCCGCCCTGACGAACTTGGCAGTTTTCTCTGCATTTTGTGCCTCTTCTACGAAGTCAAGCTCCCTCCTGAGGTGGTCCGATACGAAATCTGTTTGTTGTGGAATTTAACTTTAACTGTGCCGGGAGTGTAAAGTAAAACCTACCAACAACGAAGTAAACAGGCAAGTCAAATGCCCAATGCTCAAACATCCACATAACAGCTCTATACACGCCCAAATCCCACTCCATCTGTTTTCCAACGTCCGGTTTCTGCACCTTGACAGCCACCCACTTTTCTTCTGTGTCACCTGGAGAGGGCCATAGCTTCGCTTTATGTACCTGTGCGATGCTTGCACTTGCGATGGCATTCTCTTCGAATATCTCAAATACGCCACCAGGCCCGGATGGAGGGCGTCCGAGCTCGGAACGGAATACTTGTTCGACAGTGGAGTAAGGTATTTGGGGAGCGTCATCGAAAAGCTTGGAGAATGTGTTTTGCATGGCTTTGGGTAGAAGCCCAGCATTGGCACCGATTGCTTGACTGAAGTAGGACTAAACGACATGAATTGGCGTTTGCGAATGACAATGACGTACCCAATTTTGATGTAAAGCCCACCATTAGCCGTGAATAAGTTGTACATTCTATCTGCGACTCGTTCATGTAGCTCGGGTATTAGATCACTCTTTTCGGGTGTAAAATTCCATTTGTAGTCTAATGTTATGGCAGCGCACTGGATGCACAAGTCAAGGACACACAATGAATATGTATAACAGCGAACAACTCACAGTCCAAAGAGTTCTAAAGTTGCGGGAAATGGCAGATGCATTGAACAATTTATCTGTAGCCCAAAGGGTGCCGAAACCCAGAATTACGTATCCACTACGTCGTGCACATTTACGCCAACAAGGAGAGGAGGATAGATGAGGCTCGGAGTGGGATGTAAAGAGTTGTCGCCGCGTGAGATTGGGCCATAGCAAAAAACGACTCGGTCGAATGGAGCATGGACGTCTCAGAAAGTAGACTGACATGGCCAACTGAACAACTATGTCAGTTGCGGCAACAAGGATTGAACCAAATTTGCGAGATTGCTAGAACATGGTCGTATGGGTCTACAAGTCCATCCCTAATATGCACAAATATTAATAATGCTATGCATCCAGAACAGGAACAAGTTCATCGTTGTTATCATGATGTAGGTGGTGCAGTTCAAGCTGGTCGGCGTTCATGCACACAAGGTCTCCATGCTGTCTGATGCAGTTACCACATCGTGATCTACTCCCTTGTCTAGTCATACTTACTATAAAACCATCACGCTCTGGTCCCGGGTTTCGCAATTTTCACTCAGTAGTCAGACACATTCACTAAACCACACAAAAATGCGCTTCAACACGCTTGCCCCTTTTGCTTTCGCGTGCAGTAAGTCCACATCCCAACCTACATTAAAGTGATATACTTCTCTCACTTCTTAGTGGCTGTCTTCGTTGCGGGGTTGCCTGTGCCGATGCACCCTCCTCTTGACATGGAGGCAAGGCAGCCTGTCCCTGAGCGCTGAGCCTTAAATATTTGATAAATGCCTGCAGTTGTAGACGGTGAGCCACCCTGGTGTTTTTTTCTCACTTATTCACTTATTGTCTATGTACCGCTCTCAGGCTGGCACACCATCATCAATACCTCAGACTCCATTCTTTCGACTCTGTGTCTCATGTTCTACGCTTAAAGAGCCATCGCGACCCGTATTCCACTCTCTTTTCCAATTCGACTCTCGCTTGACATGCCCACACCCTTTTATAAGCATCGATCTTGCACCATCTACTACTTACCTCTTCTCCCTCTTCTCCATTCATCCCCTTCTCCCTGTTGCATCCTCCATATCCTTGACTACACCTGGACTTCTACATTTAATTTAGGCCCTGGCTATTTAATTGAGTGTACCAGTAATCTTTTTGTATCATTAGCGAGGACTCCAATTTCACTGTTACCCCTACACCAGAGCGAAAATCAGTAACAGTTCGACAAGTAAATCCTTGTGCAGCGCAGCGCACTGCCAAACTTTGTTCGGCTTATGTAAACACATTGTGGCTGAGGTCATGGTATACGGCTTGTGTCATCGGTACAGCTTCTCACACAACATGGACTAGTTTTGCAGGGGAAAGTTGTATTTATTTAGATTTTGAAGACATTGTCCAGAAAATATTTTTTTACTTAAGTTACTCAAATCTATAAACAGCCATAAGACACTTCATTTCAGACATTACCTCAGTGTACCCAACAGTGTTCATAGAAAAGCACTTACAAGTCTCCTGCTCTCTTCGCATGCATTGGCTATAGAACACCTCAGATGGCCAGAACATCGCCGCCCACGTGTTCAGCAACAATGGAGATTATGCTGTCTTTGTAAAAATTCAGTGGAGAGCCCTGAACATGCTTGCAAAATTTACATATGAAGTGTTAGAGCTCTTTGAGGCTGTACCAGTCTATGTGTCTGAGAATGCTGTATTTGAATGATACATCTGCTTCAAGAAAAAAAAAAAGAGAAAATCTCAGCGGGGTTCTACACCCCTTGCCCATGGTTATAGCGTCCAGTGATCGATGTCAAAGGCCATTTCGCCCACTGGAAGTTGTGATCATGGGCCCGAGACAAAGATGTATAATAGTTAGATAGCTGGCCTGTACTTAATGACATCGGGAAACTCTTGGACCCCTGGCATTCAGCGATTGGACCATGCCAGTAATATACTACTACTACTACTACTACTACAATGAGACTGCCTTCGAGGAGGCAGTGGGTACAGCAGTTGACAGTGCCTGAATCAGTAATTATGTAATATTGCCCTTGTGATTGTCACTAAGTTATCAAGAATCATCATGTGGTGTGACAACTTTTATTGTATTATTCTTGTTACTATGGTGCAGTGCGCTTAGTCACCACTACTTTTGTACAGTGGCAGAATGGATGGTGGTCAAAAAAAAATTCTGACACCCTCTGAACTCACAGTTATAAAGCTATTTCACACTGAAGGTGATGCACAGAGTCCAATAAGACTCCGCTGGCTTTTCACCTGAATTGCAGGTCATGAGCTTCCAAAGAGGGTGATAAATATCTATACTATATATAGTAATGTGGCAGAATCTGGGTGTGGAAAAAATACAACTCTGTCAATTTTGCTCCAATTGACAATCACTCTAGCCAATCAACTCTCCTCATCAAGATGAGCATTTTGGCAAGACGAATAAGAAAAAGGGCAAAATTTGCTGATGTAATAAACCTTGTACAAAAGTAGTGGTGCACTGCACCATAGGTTACATAACATACTTCACATAAATATGGAGTAGCAGTGAATACTCCTTTCTATTGGAAAATGATATCTATCCTAAAGCTCAGTCACTGTGATAGAACGACTATATTGAGACCAAGCTATCCTAAAGCTAAGTACAAAGCAAGTTAGTCTAGTATTGAGGAAACACGCAGGCTAGACAACATACCTCAGTCACTGTGATAGAATGACTGAGGAATGTGTCCAACCTGTGCCTGTGTATAGTAATGATTATGTAATCATAAGGTGTGATCATAGCGGTGTAACATCCAATACTCCTCCTCACTGAGAGAGAATGAAGGAGAGGAATACAGAAGGAAAAGACAAAAAAAATGTAAAGCAATGTCAGACAGAGTAGACACTCCTCCTTGCATGAACACACAAAAGATCAAGCTAGGCCAAGCAGAGCATGGAAACACTCAAACACTGGTCACAGCAAAGCTTTAGTAAAAACATCCACAAGGTTGTTGGTGGTGGGGATATAGTGGACCTCAATATCGAGAGTGTCCACACATTTGTGGACATAATGGTAGCACACATCGATGTGCATGCTCCGAGCATGATGTGAAGGATTATTTGCAAGGACATGTGCACCATTGTTATCGGAGAGCAATAGGGTAGGAGAGGCAGGAAGAAGCCCAAGCTCATGCAAGAACTGATGCAACCACATAGCTTCTTGAGATGATTCACTGAGAGCGATATACTCAGCATTAGTGGTTGAACATGCCACCATCTTCTGTTTGCGAGATGACCAAGTGAAAACTGCACTGCCCAGTGAGAAGCAGTAACCCATGCAAGAGCATCAGGTATCTGGGCAGTTGGTATAAGATGAATCTGAAAATCCAACAAGTGACAGATCATGAATTCCACCAAGGGTGAGTGCAAGGGTACGGGTATCCATGAGGTACTGCACAACTTGCAGTGCAGCATTCCATTGCGGCATGCAAAAACAGTCCAAAAACTGTGTCAGTTTAGAAACAGCATATGCAATGTCAGGGCAGGTTCCAACTGTGAGGTACATCAGGGATCCAATGAGGGAGCGGTAGGGTAAGGCAGATCCAATCGGAGATGCTGGGCTATCAATGCCAGGGCAACAAAGTTTTAAGTTGTTGTCCATGGGTGTGGAAACAGGGTGACTGCCTGGGTTGGCAAATGTGGAGATTATGTGGTTAATGAGGAAAGTTTGGGAAATAGATATTGTGTGGGCAGTGTGGTCATGCAAGATGGCTATGCCAATACAGAAAGACACTTCACCCAGGTGGGAAATAGCCCACAGAGTTTGGAGTTGAGCTTTAAAAGAAGTGGTTTCTGCAGCTGAGCTAGAAGCAATGAGAAAATCATCAACATGAATTGCAACCAGGATAATTCTTTCTTTCCACCAATGGTAGTATAAGCAGGGGTCAGCTGCAAGTAGTGTTGCCTTGACCGACTTTTGGCATTTTTGTATATTGAGAATAGCTTGATACCATGTGCCTGGACCACTTAGTGTTGAGAGAGGACCCATCGACTTTTGGGGTCTTGCATCCATGTAAATATTTTGAGAATTTTATAAATTTTATTGGAATTGATATTGCTCTTGACTCATTTTTTTAAGTTGACCAGTAAAAAATAAGTCAGGGGCAATATCAATTCCAATAAAATTTATAAAATTCTCAAAATATTTACATGGATGCACAACCCCAAAAGTCGATGGGTCCTCTCTCAACACTAAGTGGTCCAGGCATATGGTATCAAGTTATTCTCAATATACAAATATGCCAAAAGTTGGTCAAGGCAACACTAGCTGCAAGGTGTTTGAAGCCCCAAGAGAGCATGGTGGTATTCATGGTCTTGTTCCAGATACATCCACTTTGCTTCATGCCATACAGCACTGTAACTCCCACACCCAATCCTCTTTCCCCTCCACTGCAAACCCCTCAGGCTGCTCCATAAACACAACCTCTTTGGCAGGTAAAAGTCCATACAGGAATGCTGTCTTGATGTCAATCTGATGGACATCCCATCCATTCACTGCAGCCAGATGTAGGAGAATATGAATAGATTCCATATGAGCAGTGGGAGATGTCATTTCCACATAGTCCTGCCCAAAAACCTGCTCAAAACCCTTAACAACAAGGTGCACCTTGTGACAAGCAACATTTCCATTAGCATCCCGCTTCAAATGGAACACCCATTTGCCATGTAGCACCTTGTGACCAGCTGGAATGGTGTAGTAAGTGGAGGCTGGTTGACTGAGATCACCCGCAGCAAGAACATAAATAACATATTTATTTTGCATAGGGTAAAAAAGTCCCCTTCTAACTATGGACCGGTTCCCTTATAAAGGAACCGGTGGCTTATGAACACAAGTATGGTACATAATGGTAAATATATATAAAGCTCTAGGCCACAGGCCCAGATCACTACTTTCTCCCCTTCTGGTTTGGACCCATGGGTCCAAACCAAAACCCAAGAAACAAGAAAACAAGAAGGCAGCATGACGTGTATTTCTTCAAGATTGTAAGTGAACTCAACCCTCAGAGGGAGGAGTGAGAGGTGAAAGGTCCATATCAGCCTTGGTGTCAATATCCATTCCACTTCTGAGCGGGGTGGATAGAACGGTGGGAGTAAGTGGGTAAGGAGTCAATGTGAGTTGCAATTCTGGGGTCTCAAGGGATGTCGCATCACTGAGAGGCACCAACGACTCCCTCTGAGGGGCACAGTCCCAGTTTCTGACTCGTTGTCAGACGAGACAGAATTGGTTTCCTCCATGTTGGAACCTTGGTTCTTGCGGTGACTCCAGATGATGCATTGATGATGCTCAACCCGGAAACCCAAACAAAACCCACAAAAAGGCTTTGGATGGTATAACATGAGTCAGAGGAAGGATGTGAGGCCCTCTAGACGTTACCTGTCAGATTGACCATCAAATAGCCATAAAAGGACTGCTTGTCGAAGCAATTCAAAGCTAAAAGAATGTGTCTCGAGACGTTGCGATGATTTTTGAGATGTTGCGATGCTTTTCGAGATGTTGCAATATTTTCTGAAGAAGTTTCGAGGAATTTCGAGTGCGCTAATATGTTCAGACGCAAGATCGGGGGACTAGACGAGTAGTAGAAGTGAAGAAAAGGTGAATCGAGGGAAATGAGAGTGAAAATAGCGTAATGCGAGGAATTTCGAGGAATTTCGAGGAAATTTAGCATAAAATACCAAACTTCAGACTGAATAAGACTAAACTGTACTCTCAAATCACTGTGATCTGGGAGGAGGATGACGACTTTTTTGTTTTTCTTTGTATCTAGTACATCTTTTTATATAAAATAAAGAAAGTACCTAAAAAGGCTAGAGAAAATGAGGCAATCATGTGGAAAACTCGAGGCAAAGATAATAGAAGTATATCAGAACAATAAAGCGAGCCTAGAAAGGGTGAATATAACACATGATGAAGAAATAATAAGAAAGAATAGCTAAAACCGGACTGTCCTTGTTATAAATTGAATAAATCATCGGAAACTGCTTCGAGCGGATTGTATGCGTGCACATGCAGTCAAAATGTGTTTGAGATACTCGAGATAGTGTCCCATGTGTCCAGCATGCATCCGAAGATCATTTGAATAGGAAATACTGTGTCCAACGATGTTTTTCAAGGTTTGATGTTTTTCGAAGATTTTCAAAGATTCTTTGGACTTCATTCATAGCCCGATATCAGTGTGATATTGTTCAACAATGGTAGGGGATATGTCTGGCATGTGTGCGATGATTATTTGAATAGCGATATAGTGTCCAATGTCAATTTGCATGTTTGATGATTTTTGAAGTCCGTCGAGGAAATATTGGACTTGTTTGAAGGCTGATACTGCTGTGATATTGCTCGAAACTGGTTTGGAACTTGTCAACAATGTTCCAAGTGTATATCCTGAGCTGTATGAAGGTCGGGGGAATTGTACTATGGTGGCCAAAGGCATGCAAAGAATTTTGAGGGGTCGCAAAGAATTTTGAAGCATTCTCGTGACTTTGTAGAGGTTCGTAGAGCTTTGGAGAGCTTTGGAAGGGTTCATATGGGTTCGTAGAGCTTTGACAATGATCGCAGATGTGTTTTCCGAGCTTGAACGACAAGGTGGACCTATCAGCGTGCCACGACCAGCTTGATCCCACCTGTTTTAGCAGGAGGGAACCCCATGGCAGAGTTGCATTGTCTCTTTCGCTCCTTCTTTGCTTTATTTTTTTCTGCCTTCGTTCAACGCTGTGGGCCTACATAAGTCCAGCCGCCATCCACAAAATCTGGGGTGGTTAGTGCTGGAGAGGTAGTGTCCGCCTTGGGTTCTGAATGACTCGAGGCAGGAGTTTGGTCCGAAGCCTCATTGCATAGGGGGGGACGGTCAATGAAGGAGTGATATTCAACCAGCCCATAGGCAAACCTGGATGAATAGACAGGGAGTGGATGCCAGAGGGCACCGCGGTTGAACTAGTTGCTAGGCTAGAACTAGAAGCAGCCAGTGGGGGAACGCGGGGAGTAGTGTGTATGGAAGCAGATAGCCCTGGACCTCCACTCAGGGTATGAACTGCCTCTGACACGTCAGGTCCCCGCTTCTGCTTGGGAAGCGGTGGGTCAAACATTGCGATCCTGGAGGAGTGATCCACCATTGAGGCTCTGTCATCAGAGGTGTATCTTCCTTCTCGGGAGTAGGTAATTGTTTCAGGTGCTGGAGAACATCTGAGGTGGGAGCAGAGTCCTCCTTGCATCGGGACTCCACTGCTCCATTGATCCATCCTAAGCCATAGTGGTAGGCTTCCCTTACTTCATGATCAGATACCCCCAATGAAGCAAGATGGCACACCACATCCTTGACGCTGATGTTTGGGGAGGTGTTCGGCAATGGATGTCAATTGCAAAGAATGTTTATGGATATATGTAGCATCTGGCAGGTTCTCCGGTACAAACCAGGAGTACATAGCATTTACAGGTCCAGTTCAGTCCGGTTTTTTATGTCTAAATGGGGCAACCACAACCACAACTGGTCCAAGACTGACCCAGATATTGCTGAACTGCAACCGGACCACATAGGACTGGTGCACGTCGCGGTAAGAAGACAAGAAGCGATGATGTTGAATGTGATTATCCAATGTTGACTACCAACCCATTGTCGTCCACTTCAAGTTCCATGTCGTTTTCTAATAATCTTCCAATAATTCATGAAATATTATTAAATCCTTCATGCCCACTTTATTACAAAGATCGTTGTCCCGAATCAGAAGCGTTGCTCATGTCTCACGGAATTCCTGTGTGTGGAAATGACTTTCATGCCTCACTTATGGCACTTATCTACCATCTTGTTAATGGGCTTTGTGTCTATCATTCCGATATTGGCTGTCAATCTATCATAGCAAGAAATGATGCTCCCGATTTCTCGTTAGCTATTTCTGATCAAGTCCTCAAAGCACCTCTTGATATTCTTTGAGTTATCTGCCGTAGTCTCGGATATTCTTATAACTCTGCTCTCGTCGAGCATTCTCAGCTAATACACTGGTTGCAAGCCCAACATCGATCCTTACAAGAAGACAAGCATCCAAGCTTTCAGACATTGTTTGACAGTTTTGAAATGTTCACGAGATCAGATGTGCTAGCTGTTGCTGCCAGCCATGGTTTATCTCCTCTTGGGATGGTGCACGACATCAAAAATTCTGTGTTTGCACATATTGCCAAGGCAAAATGTACTCAACTAAGTGAGACTGTCCCGGTGCTTCCTCTGGCATGCGTCAAATTGTGAGAAGACTGTCCGCATGAGTTGTCGCAGATCCCTGATAATCAGAACAAGCTCCATATCTTCTTCTTATCTCAAATAAGTAGCAATGTTTGTCGTCGGCCTTTATGTTGGTTGCTTCAAATGTACCACATACAACATGATCCTAAATCTTTGACTAGCATTTTGTGACGTTGTTTGAAACACTATGTAAATGGTCTATGGAAAGGAAAGTTAGCAAATGAAAAACCTCGTCGCATTTTTCCCTCAACAACCTGTAGAATGACTCGTCTTCAACAAAATTGGCCCCAGATGGTTCCACAGACATTAAAAGATAAGATCACTCAGTTGTTTCGATTGGAAACTTCTAGTCACGCTCTTCAGAATATGACGTGCGCATGCTGTGTAGAATCGTGCCCAGTATCAGATTGTGAATGGTTCTCTGCCAACTCCGTAGATCTGAACTGCTTTCATTGCTCAGAAGATCAATTCCATCCTCCTCAATTTCATCCATTCACTACAGGAATTCTGAGAAATGCGCTGTTGGACCCATCAGGTGTGCGCCATGTGGGTGGAACACAGGTTGATCATGATTGGAATGGAAATGATACAATGTATGAACTCAATCTTTGTTTGTCATGTTGGAACTCGGTTAAAAATCACAAATTGCCTGCCCTTGCACTGGCAAACCACATGGCTCTTGGGGTAGTACCTTCAGAGTTACAAGATCTGACTTTCATCGAAGAATCCATGATCGCTCTGTGTCGCGCAAAATGTTGGATCGTTCAATTAAGCGAACAAGACTCTAATCTCGCCTTTGCCCAAAGCCAACGAGGATTTCATGGCAACATCATCATCTATCCTCAGCAGCCTCAATGAGTAGCCACAACGCTTCCACCTTCTGTACAAGAAATCACATCTCCTATATGTGTCATCTTTGTTGGCTCGTCTCCACCTTCACGTGAATGGCTTCATAAAAAAGCAAAACCTCTTGCGGTATGTGCCCATAAAGTTAGAGATGCATTGATATGGTTGAAAGCGCATAATCTGTTGTATACTGACATCAACATTAACTACAATGTTTTAAACAGTTTGCCAACAAATGACCTTCTACCATTTCATGTAGAACATGTCCAATCTCAGTTAGATGACGATGTTCTAACCTCACGATATGATCTCACGTCTTCTACCACACCAACTGTACATCAGCAACCACCTCCCAATGCTGATATCACTAAGTGTTCCAAAAGGTGGTGATATCCGATATTGATGGTCATGCGTCTTCCAATGAGCTGCGAGTGGCGGCGTTATCACACATCCAAAAGAAGGGAGGTTATCTTCAAATCTCTCATGAAGCTAATCCTGAAAACAAGTTTGTTAATCCTCGACTATTTCCCAAATTATATCCAACGTTGTACCCATTTGGAGTTGGTGGACCTGAGGATCCCAGACACAGAGAATGAATATCGTTTAAGTGGCACCTTAAGCACTTCTTGAACTTGACCAACTGTAGATTTCAAGAGCACCCCTCATTTCTATTTACAGCATTTAATATTTTACAGAGATGAACATTGCTACTACACACCAGCTTAAAGACAAAGCATAGGAATTTCTCCTCTGTAGTGAACACATTTGCTGCTGTATCTCTGGATGTTATTCATCGAGTCCTTGAAAGAGTTGTTCAAGGAGACTTCAAGACAGCTTATGATAATGAGGAACGCTGAGTATTAAAGTTAATGCAAGAGGTTTGTGTGATTAATAGTCATGTTCCCGGATCTTCAGCTGCATGGATTGACATGCGCAATCAAATATATGTGATGATCTCTCAGCTTGGAATGTCTACATTCTTCATAACCATCAATCCTGCTGATGTTTACAACCCTCTCGTTAAATTTTTGGCAGGTTCAGATATCGATATCGATCAATTATTACCAGAGCAGGTACCTAACTATTGGGAACAAGTGCTCTTAGTCGCTCGAAATCCTGCAGTCGCTGCCAAGTTTTTCAATATCTACATGAAGGCATTCATTCATACACTACTCAGTTGCAACGCTACCCAACAACATTCAGAAGGAGGGATTTTTGGAGTTGTCAAAGGCTATTATGGATGCGTTGAAGCTCAAGGTTGAGGCTCTCTACACTGTCACATGCTGATATGGCTCGAAGGAGGAATGAACCCCGATGAAATTAAAAATTGAGTCCTACAGGACAACGACTTCAAAACACGTCTGTTGAATTTCTTGGAAGATTCCATATCTACATGTGTACCTGATGATCCTGACCCTACTGTAACAGTTCCCTCATCAATACACCATCCATGTTCCATTTGGGGAATGAACCGAGGATGTCGAGCACAATCTTCATTTGTGGAGCACGTAAAAGATCTTCATTATCTTGCAGAGCAATGTCAATGCCATAGTCATTGGTCAATGTGTTATAAGTACTGCAAGGACTCAGAGATAAAGGAATGTCGATTCGATCTTGATGAGTGCCATCACTTATCAGAGAGTGTCATGGACTCTGAAACAGGTGAAATTGACCTAAAATGATTGGACAGAATGGTGAATAATTTCAACGACACCATTCTTGCTGCCATTCACTGTAATATGGACATAAAATTTGTCAGCTCTGGTGAATCGGCTAAAGCAATCTTGTACTACATTACAGATTACATCTCTAAGGCTCAGCTGAAGACACATGTCGCTTATGCCACACTGGAAATTGCAATTCGCAAACTCGGAAAATATAATCCATTGGATGATGAACTCACCATTCGAGCTAAGCAAATGTTGCAAAAATGTGCCCATGCCATGATCACACATCAAGAATTATCAGCGCAGCAGGTAATGTCATATTTACTAGAGCTTGAAGATCATTTCACTAGCCATAAATTTAAAAACTTGTTTTGGACCTCGTTTGAAGCTGCGATCAACAGTGAAGATCCCTGTCCAGAGTGTTACCAAACCTCCGATGCCGACAACAAAGAGTGTTCACAAGAACTGACATTGAATGAAGGAGACCATGACATCCAAGGTGAAAATGAAGACACCGATAGATCCACTGATGTTGATGAAGAATTGCCGCCAGGAGATGCCATTGAGCACGACAAGATAGGAATTTCCTTAGGAGACAACGATCAAATTGTAGCACACTCATCGCAACTCACTGATTATAAATATCGATCCCAGGCTCTACAATTCTTAACACTATGGGAGTTCTGTGCTCAGACAGAGAAAGTTAAAGCAGTGCATGCATCAGAAATCGCTGATTTGGAAGATGCAAACATTGACAACATTCTCATGTTTCCAAGCATAACAAGACCGACGTACCAATTTAAGATGCCCCACGAAGAATGTTACATGCATGCACTGAAAATTCTTCATGCAAATTCACGACGAATTCCTGTCTTAATAGGCTCTGTTCCAAGACGAGACCAGCGACAGACATACCCAAGGTATTGTCAACTCATGTTGATACTGTTCAAGCCATGGCAATCTGCATTTGATTTACGAACTCCACAAGATTCATGGGAAACAGCATTTGATAATTCCAGGGCTAGTACATTATGTCCCGACAAAGTTAAACAAATGATGGACAATATGCAGTTATTGCATGAATGTAAAGACAGTCACGACAATCATTTTCATGAGCATCGTAGCTGACAATTGCGATTGGCACCCGAGATTACATCCAATGAGTCTACCACCATTGAAAATGCAGTTGAAGGCGTCAATGACTCACAAATTTTACAGCATTTAGAGTCAATCGACGATTGTTATTCAGAACGAATGCACCATACTAATTTCAATACACTTGACTGTGTAGAGCATGCTGAACAGGGAGGTTTGTTTGATGTGATGCCATCAGATGCTCATTACAGAAATTCACCAGCTGACTATGTGCATGTCGAACAACTGTGTCGTAATTCTATTGATCTAGAAAGCATGTGGAAGACTGAATATGATCATCGTCGTGATAGATGGAAACAAAGGACAACTACTCACGCAGATGACAGTATCTCTCTGAGCTCAACTACAGACAGCACAATGCCAACTACCACCAACATCGACGGAAATGGATTTGAAGCAACAACGAGTTTACGAGTACTAGAGTCAATGATCCCTTCAATACTCCAATCTGATAATCGAATGCCGGCAAAGTCTGTAGACACAGAGCGATTAATGCAGAAATGGTCATTGAATACAGAACAACGACAAGCTTTTAAAATCATCACTGAACACAGCATACACCAGCATCATGACCCGTTGAGAATGTTCATATCTGGCGCAGCTGGAACTGGAAAGACTTGAGTTATCAATGCTGTGAAAGACTTCTTTGAGGAAAGAGGCCAACCAAGATGATTCCGACTGTCTTTGTACATGGGCATCACTGCTCATCACATTTCTGGCATGACTCTTCATTCCCTATTGTGTTTAAGTGCGAACAAGAGCAGGAAAGCAAACAATAAGTCTCACCGTGACGTGATGACAATGTGGGAAGGTGTTGATTATCTATTCATCGATGAAGTCTCGATGATCAGCTGTCAATTTTTATGTCGAATCAGTGAGGCACTCAGTTTAACCAAAGGTAATCCTCGAGCTTTTGGAGGAATTAATATTATCTTTGCCAGAGACTTTGGCCAACTACCACCAGTAAAAGAGACCAGATTATATTCCCACATCAATATGTGACAGCGAGCTGCGACAGTTCAACATCAGAAAATTGTGTTCAGAAAATTACTGTGGCTCACGATCACAACAGTAATCATCCTTCATCGCTCAGAACGACAAATTGGCAATGATAATAAACAATTTGTTGAGTTGCTTGCATGCTTACATGAAGGCCGATGTACTACCTATGATTACAATTTGTTAAACAGCTGTGTAATCAGACCTGAGATGAACCTCAACTTTGATAGCGAACCATGGCAACACACTCCTGTGATTGTGTACAACAACGCCGCAAAAGATGCAATCAATGTACAAGCCGCTTCTGTGTTTGCGAGACAAACCAGACAAGAATTACACTGGTACTATGCTGAAGATAAACACCAGAAGTCAATAATTACTGATATGCATCTGAGAGATTATCTAGCTCACCTACCATCTGGCCAAACTCAACAGCATCTTGGCTGTATCCCTCTTGTGTTAGGCATGCCTGTGCTAATCTCCCAAAATTTTGACGTTGAAGGTGGAATCGTAAATGGGAGCCGAGGCACCCTCACTCATATTCGGTATCATATTGATGTCAACGGTTACTGACACCTAAAATCTGTCATCGTCGACATCAATGATAGCAGTGACAATGCCATGGGAACGTTACCTCCACATCATTTACTGATCTTGACTGACTCTATGGAGATCACTTTCACTCATCCGTTTACAAAAAAAAAGTGCGGAATCCAATGGACACAAGTACCTATTTTGCCATCATTTGCTATGACTGCTCATCGAGCCCAAGGACAAACTCTAAGCAAGGTTATTGTGGATCTGCAATCTTGCAGAGGGACTGAAGCACCATATGTGATGGTTTCTTGTGCGCGTTCTCTAGACGGTTTACTAATTTTGAGACCGTTTGACCATCGCAAGATTTGCTGTCGCCAATCTGAAGACGCCCGCAAAGAGAATCAGCGATTAGAGTTATTAAATATGATCACACTCTTAAAATTTGGTACAGAGACTGAAAGACAACAAGTGTCAGAATCAATGAAAAATTTCGAGCTGACTGAAGACAGCATTGCGAGAATCATACCTGATAGCTCCCACAGCAGCGTGCCAACTGCAAATGCTGAAAATACATTAGAAAATTACCAAGCTCAACTTGAAAATTTTTTGGACCTTCACACCATTGAACAAAGTCTCTCTCGGTCAAAAACATCACTGCAGGCAGAAAGTGACAATGAATGTCATGGAGAGGAAGTTGTCGATAGCAGAAAGCCTGAGGATGAGACACGTGCACAACACGGGGTCTCAACAATTGTCAATAACACCTCCGCTTCTTCCACCGACACCATCATTGTCGCCACCACCCATTCCTTCTCCGATGTGGCACAACCGGATGCGCTCATTCATTGGAAATAGCCCCCACCAAATGAATATACCAAATCCCTCCCACAAGCTAAACGACAGCGACACAAATAATCCTCCTGTAAGCACTATAAACATACCTCAACATCACCTCACCTAATCCAATGTCACTCTAAGACATCACCCCCCCATCTTTGTTCATGACCACCACTGACCCTCCACATGACTGAGCCTTCTCCCTTATTCCAAAATTGCAAAAAAGGTTTTTACAAGAGTTTTGTGAAGGAGTTCACTAAGGACACCTTTAAAACTCTTGCATCACTTTCCTGCGGCATCGATTATTTCGACGAAAAAGAGAATCCAGACAGGAACGACAACTGTGTTTTTGTCGACAATACCGGCAAGCCGATGAAGCTGATGTTATTCAGAGAAATCGTGCACTCCAGTTTAGGCACCCAGTTAGATTGCAAAGGCAATCATTTCATGAAAGCCGGCAATGTGCATTCGTTGTTTTCATTCATATGTACTCACATCTCATTTACTTCACCTCAGTTCATTGTCGACTCCTCCAAGCCTAAATATTGCCTCGCACTTGCCAAACCCACATGCGCCACTGAAAACATTGGCATCCTATTCGATAATACACGTCAAGAATTACAAAATATATATCAGAGATTAACCACAGATGAATGACCAAATGTATGTATGGTCTATCAACTTTTATCATTTGATAACCTTATTTCATAACTCATAGCAATTCGCTCACACTGATTGGATGAAATCATCATTGTCAATTAACAGAGCTCCCCGAGACCTCATCCTGGTCTACTTTGGACCCATATATGGGGTAGACTCTTTTTTAACTTCCATCGAGCACATCAAATTTAATGCACCATAGATACCGCCTACTATCCCCTCCACCTCAAGCTCACACACCGTCGGAACCAAGCAAAAGCTCGTCGGAGAAGACAACGATAGCACTGATGACCACAAAGTCAAGGATCAATCAAATATGTCTACATCGTCCACCATCGACACAAATGACATCATCTATCCATCTGGTACATAATATCATCACCATTTCGTATATTTGTTGAAGTGTATTACATCGCTATGATGGCGTTAGAAAAGGACATATATGTTGGTGCTCATTACAACCCACGACTGCTGCCAGATTACGGCGGCAATCTATTTTGCCATCATGAAGCCAAACTAGTGCAACATGACGTTAGAGATATTGACCTCCATCTGATCCCTCCTTGGGAATACTATGACAAGCTTCGTGCTGGCACTATGATCTTATGCGACATCACACTGCATATGTATCAAATGGCCATCCCCAATGCGAGCTCAAGCCAACCAAAGACAAGAAAGGTAATCAACATATATTCACATAAAACACATTCATCTATCACGATAACAGACATTCAAAATCAATGCAGAGACTATCAGAGTCATCGCCAATCTGATCTCCCAATCAAAATTTGTCACCAACCACTGTTGCCCACCACGGCCCCACTTACAATGTCTACCACAAATGCTACCCATCCACAGGCAGATAGCACACTTACTCCTTGCACTCAGTTCAAAGTCTTTTGTGAAGAGACTGACAACGATGCAGCAAATGATGAA
The DNA here is from genome assembly GCA_026075535.2 of Tricholoma matsutake. Classification (NCBI taxonomy): domain Eukaryota; kingdom Fungi; phylum Basidiomycota; class Agaricomycetes; order Agaricales; family Tricholomataceae; genus Tricholoma; species Tricholoma matsutake. The sequence goes on along the minus strand of AP026548.1, from coordinate 6,912,064 downwards.
TTGCTAATGAAAATTGAGTGGTCTGATTCTGAATCTTCTCAACCATCGAACATTGCAATGGGAAAAACATGCACAATGTGACCGCATTTCCTTTCCATATTATGCTTCTTCTCCATTTATTTCTGTTCCATTTCATCACACCAAATAAAAACATTCTTCATATACTGATTAGTTACTACTGCCGTAACAAACTAACATGTACAACTACACGTTCATAAATTGGATTCGAACAAGTGACATCGCCAATGATCGAGCGGGATATTGTCAGGAGCAGACACTTGTAATCTATCAACTGACAACGCAAAAATGAAATAATGCTAAAAACATCCAACTCAACATCAACACCTGCGACATATTGATACCTTCACTCATGCACGCACCCTCTGCAGACTGTTCTTGCTGAGAACTGAGCACCACGCGACAATGAACCACATCTCCCGGAACAATGTCATCTAAAACAAATACAGACAGACATCACACCTCCAAGCATAGAAGTGAAGGATGTCGATCACTAACCATTGACATCGTCACTATTGACAGTTTGCAACAACTTGTCGATAACCTTCACAGACTATTTGCCATCCATCAACAAAGGCGACGACAATGATTGCTCCACAAACAGTACTCACCGTATAGTTAAAAAACATGTATATCAACATCCTATCATCACCACCATTTGAATGATGTATCCATCGTTCAATATGAGGACACTGAGCAATCATCAGATTTTTTCACACAATCAATAAATAATGAACAAATGATGCCAAGTCTGTGATCAACAAAATTATCATGCAACTCAATCCTTTCCAGCACCGAGATCTCCTGATGCCAATAGAAATACATCATCTCGGAACACAATTCTGGGCTGCCCAACACCAACATTGGACCGTTATCATTGACATATGTCGCCTTCACTTTGCCTATGACACTGAGCTGCACCGGAGACGATATGTCTTCCTCTACAAAAAAGGAAGTACCATTAGCAGCATGAGGGCCTCTGTGAAAATTGGACCCAAAGCTTGATGTGTACAGCGGCGTGCACACCAAATCAGCAACCCCAATCATAGAGTGGTAAGCATCATCCATGGCAATGATGCATATGATTGTGACAACAAAAAACAATACTAGTTAGTGAGCATATGAAACATTAAATATGTCACACCTTCTCACGCCACCATAACCTCCCCCCTCACCAACACTTTTTCATCATGCATGCTCATGCCCACACTTCCATCAACAAAAAAACAGTCCTCGTCAAAGATAATATCCATAGATAATAGTGTAAAGTAGATACCATAATAACTCAAGGACTCCACTAGGACATGGCAACATGAGCTACCGTCCGCACTACTAAAGTAGTGGGCTCTGCTGCCCACTCACCGGCATGCTACGTGATTATAATCACATGACCTCAAATTACAGCAAGCTGCAGTCATGTGATTTTATATAATCACATGACTTCAAACTACAACCATAGGGTTGCGTAAAAAATTCATATTTTTTTACTGACCCATTTTTTACCTATTTTTTACCAGTAATTTACTAGTAAATTACCACCCCAAGATCTTGAAGTAGTAATTTACCAAGTCATGTGATAGGTACCTATCACATGACAACTCTGACAGCTCTAGTTTGGGATGTTGACAAGCTGGAGGTAGGAGTTACTTAGTAGGCTTGTTCACCCAAAGTTGTTACAAAGTAATGTACATATCAATTAGTTACCAGATTGGGTCATCATTGTGAATGATAGTGACAACACACGTGTGACAACCGTGGTTCAAACTCAAACCCCAAATCAAACAAGTTTACATATGTAATGTCTTCAAAAACGTAACAGTTCAATGACTAGATAAATCCTGAATCTGTTGGATGTGCCAGTGCCTGAAATTTTTGACAATGACAAAACCCTCCCTAAAGTCACATGAACTGATCACATGCAATATTTTACCAGTAATTTACTAGTAAATTACTGCCCAGCAAATGGACCTTGTAAATTACCTAGTAATTTACCAGGCCAGAATATTTTATGCAACCCTATACAACCAGCTTCAGTCATGTGATTTTATATAATCACATGACTTCAATATATTATGGCATTCATTACTCAGACAGATAGCCAATTACATTTGTTACTAATCTATCAATACATATTCAACAACCTACTACAAGTACATAACTCTAAGCATATACAGCAAGAACTAAGCTTTTTTCTTGACAAGTTCTCAACTCTTTGTCAGATATTGAGGTTAGAGGGCCAGCACTACATGTGGCAATATTTGTCCTTGCAATTTGGATTTTTATTAACTCAATGTAATTCTTACATTTAATTGTTCTGATGTATTAACTATGAAGTGCAAACTAACTACAAACTACTTACAAGCTTTGATTTTGCCCTCTGATAAATAAAGTAATTTCTCCAAGCTTTATCACATTAATCTATACATTGTTAACTAATCTATGTATATACAATCCCCCACTCAAACTCTCTACTGTATAACAACTATTTTATGCTTGTGCATAAATAGCCATGATCAATTCCTTTCCTTTACACTCATACAATGCTCTATCTGTTGTGGCTTTTAAGTGACCATCAATTTCACAAGTAGATCCCATAGATATACCATCATGAAACCAGATGTTGCCTTCTGGTGAAATAATCCTGGAAGTAAAATGATTCTCTCCATGATATACAATCCCTCTCAAATGTAAGACAGTAATTGCATTGTCAGTTTTGAATCTAATCTTATGACTAGTTTTGATCTTTGTATTTGGATACCACTACTGTGGCTGACCTGTGTTTCCCACAGAAACACAGCCTTAGAAACTTGTTTTAAGACTTCTGATGTGTATATTCTTTGGATTTTCTTAATATGAAATGTCAGGGAAATATTTTACATGTATCCAAGCTGTATCTGCAAGGAACATAAAAGGTGTACTCTACAATGTTTCTTTCAGATCCCTTCTGGAAACATTTTTCATGTTCCCTTTGTGTAAGTTAAGGAAACACTTTTTATGTAATTATGGCTGTATCTGCAGAAAACACTTGACATATATTTTATTATGTGTTTTCTATGGATACATGCAAAGAACAAAGGGGTGACCATGGTTACACATGTATCCCTAGGAAAAACATAATAAAATATATGTCAAGTGTTTTCTGCAGATACAGCCATAATTACATAAAAAGTGTTTCTTTAACTTACACAAAGGGAACATGAAAAATGTTTCCAGAAGGGATCTGAAAGAAACATTGTAGAATACACCTTTTATGTTCCTTGCAGATACAGCTTGGATACATGTAAAATATTTCCCTGACATTTCTTTTACATGCATATTAAGAATATCCAAAGGATATACACATCAGAAGTCTTAAAACAAGTTTCTAAGGCTGTGTTTCATTGGGAAACACAGGTCAGCCCCAGTAGTGTACTCAAATACCATAAGCTTTGGAATGTCTGTATAATAGAGTTGCTTTATAAGACTACTTGAGCAATCTGGGCATTGTTTGGTATTTGGCTTTTCAAGTCCAGTAACCCAGATAATGGAGTTCCATGCTTAGCAATTAATGTATATCCAAGATCATGATCAATTTCATCTTCTGAATAATCACAAGTTGAACACACCAGCTGTGACTCAGAGATAACATTATCTGATGACATCATTTTAAAAGCAAGTTCTCCAATACTTGCACTATTTGCTCCCATTGGAAATGCTTGTGGATCTATCTGATGAAGTTGACCTCTCATGACATCTCTGATAACTTCTAAAGATGCATCTCCTTCTAATACTTTGCCAAATCCATAAGCTAGAATACCAAGATAATCTTCATTGATATAATTGAATTCCTTATACCATTTATCTGGATTCTGTACCCAAATATCATATAGAATTCCAAACAAAGCATCATATGAACAGCTATGGTCTTTACTATCCCATTGAAGTCCAAGTGGAACATTTATATCAGTGGTTTTTGCCTTAGAAGTTCTTCTCTTTTTCTGGGAAGTTAAAGTTGGCTTATCTTCATCTATGAAATTTTTACCAACTGTTACAGGTGCACTTCCTTTGGCAGGTACAAATGAATTAGGAATCTTAACAGCTATCTTTTTGCTTTTGTTATCCTTGGCTGTTAATTCCCATGGACTATCAGTTACAACTGGGAGCAAGTTCATTGGATCATTAGCAGACCATTTCAATTGTTTATCAACTAGTTCTGGCACATAATCAGTTCCTTTCCACTTTTGATAACTTCTAATCAAGTTATTACAAAGAAGACCTTGTACATGATCAGGTAATTTACCTTCATATCTTTGCTTGGTAATATCATCAAGTATCTCATGTTCACAAAATTCTTGTCTCAAATAACCAGAACAACCTCTGGTAATTTTACCTGTATCAAATCCTTGAACAATAATAGTTCCAGCTGCACTTGCACATCTGGATAATGAGTATAATAAGACATGTGATCTGCAGCTGTTCAAGTGAACTACATTGTAAGGTCTGGTTTTGCCTTGAGCTGCATAATCAGTCATAGCAAAGTTGGGCAATATCCAAAGTTGTTGTCTTTCAATAGACTCTTTCAAGTCATTAGGAAATATACAAGGAGCTGTCTTAGTAGCCATAGTTATTGGTACAACATTCTTTGGCAATCCTTCAATTTGAACATCCTTGGGAGGTTTGTCCAATCTGACAAATAGAGTATTCAGAACACGTTTTCCATGTGGACCTCTTTTATCATTCCATCCAGCTACAAAAGCTTCTTGACCTTTTGTAATACAAAGTTCAGTTGCATCATTGTTTCTAATCATAATGGGCATTCCAATACAAAGTGATAACTTGCCAGGAAAATTATCAGTTGAACCATGTCTGACCTTCCATATCTGAAGTTGATCCTCAAATTCCATTTCATTTGACTTGTGTTTTGTTTTTGGTGCAGACTTTGACTTGCCCCACTTTGATTTATCAGCAGGATCACTTTCTTTTCCCCAATTGTCAATTGAATAGAAGTTAGTCAATTTCTGATTGGTATCAGCTGCAAATCTTTCAGTGCCAAGTGCACATTGATTTGATCTTTCTGTGTATGTTTACCACAAATGATAGCCACATTTCTAAACTCTTTTGCTGCAATGTTTGGCTGACCAGGTCTTTTACCAGCAACTCTAGATCTTGAAAAGGAAATATCTTAAAAAGGAAATATCTTAAAAAGGAAATATCTTCAGGTGTACATTTCCCATATCTCATATTAACAAGTGCTGTTCTCGATTTTGCATCTTCAAGTGTCTGAGTCTTCTGTCTCATGTTCTCTCTCAAAATAACAACAGTAGTAATCTGATGCCAAAGAGCTTTTCTATAGTAAGTTGGGGGTAGTTTAAGTTAGATCACACTGGGCAATGACATGAATAACGTATGAATTGGGTTGAGTGAGTGATCTGGTGTAAACTAAGGTACAAATTAGGAAATAGCTGGTTTTATAGAAACCAGCTGCCTCAGAATATAATAGATACAAACTTGATCCCCCTGGGGTTGGTGGGAATCACTACACTCTCCCCCTTTAGCTTCACGCATGGGTGAAGATAAGAAGAAAGGAAAAAAAATACCTTGTGGTTGCAAGGTAATAATAGGTACTTGATCCCCCTGGGTTTGGTGGGGATCACTACATTCTCCCCCTTTACCTTTGTGCATGGGTGAAGATAAGAAGAAAGTAAAAAATAGGGAAGGAGGCATCATCGGGGTGCGATGACAAATATTTTTGCTTATCAAAAAACAAGACAACCTTAAGTATCTGGGTTGTCGGGATGTGGGTATCGTTGTGGATTGACGAGGGGAACAATTTTGTTTTTAAAAAACGAGACAACCTGAACAGGGTCATTGGGTATGTGGGTATCGTTGGGGTTCAACGAGGACAAATATTTTTGTTTATTGAAAAACAAGATGACCTCGCAAAGGGTTTGTTGGTGGTTAGCTATCATTGAGGTTCAACAATGAGATGTGGGTGTCTCTGGAGAGTTTCCCAGAGAGATATAAGTCAATATGATTCATCTGAATCATAAAGTTCATAACAGCAATCCTCATCAGAGTAATTCTCTGATTCTGAGTCCAAGATATCATCATTCTCCTCACAAGAATGATCATCCTCACTCTGATCACTATCCTCTCAGATGTGATTCTCCTCATCAGAGTAATTCTCTGATTCTGAGTCTGATATATCATCATTCTCTTCACAAGAATGATCCTCACTGGTACTCAGATCACTATCCTCCTGGATGTGATTGTCATCTGACTCTCTGTCAGATTCTTCATAGGGCTGCCAGTGCTCCTCTGTTGAGGAGCAGTTCTTGGGATTGGGGCATTTCCAAGTCTGAACTTTATAAGTCCAGAAATCTTCATCAACAAGGCATGCTCCATTGTTGGAGGAACCATACAGCCATTCTCGGGCTGGATAATGCATGTATTGTCTAATACATGCCACCTGTACAGTCTCAGTAGCACCTACAAATGTTTCCAAGCCATCTGTATTGAATCCACAGTCGGAATCTTCCCGACTGTGGCTGGAATTGGAACACATTGAACATGTTCGAACACATGACATGTGACTGTCACACATCTCAACTTGACCAGCAACCGTCCATGTCAACTCTCGCAAAGGTGGACAACATGTACATCGTCCACCCATTATCCTCGGGGTGTATTGCATCCCGAGTCTCTGGTGCTCCCTCTTCAGCCTCCTGTCATGACCAAGAGGTGTTGGAACTGTACTAGGTAAGTACAGCCTATTACCCCAGTCCAGAGGCCCTGCTAACAAAGTTTGTGACTTTGATTTAGTCACAATGTCTGAACATGAACATTTTTCGCATACTGCATTGCTAAGCCGCAGTCTCGACACCTCAAGATCGTGGTGATGTGGCCCTGCCTGAGGTTGTGGCTGTGTATTGGATATGGCCATTTGGGGGCCATCGGAGGGGTTGCCACATGCTTTTGAGTGCATGGTGTCTTGAAGAACAGGTAAGCAGTTCATGTGAACTACAGGGAATAATACTGACAAAGATTTCGACTTCTTGTCAGCTCTAATGTTCATTTTCGAACGTACTCAGATAACCACGCTGTCTTGGCACGGTTTCGACCCATCGGATGGACAGGGATGCTGCAATTCAGTGGGCTGCAATGGTGTAGAGGGTACGGCCATTTGGGGGCCATGTGGAGGATCGATACATGTTTTTGAATGCACTGGATGTTTGGACACAGGTGAGTAAACTACCTGTGTTGCTGAGAACAGTGCCAAATGCACTGTCCGTCGGTTACTAACATCTTTGTTTACAGAACAAACTTTTTCATTGTTCTGACCAGGTTTGCCACCTTCAAGATGATGATGACGCAGTTCCTTGGGGAATCGCAGGTTCATTGATGATATGGCCACCAGGGGTCCGTAATGTGTGTCATTATGCACTTTTGAGTGCATAGGGGTTGGGGAACAAGGGAAGTAGTTCACTTGAACTACTTCATCTGTTATTGATGAAGGGTTCCCTTTCTCATTAGTTTTAACATTTGTGTTTGAACGTTCTCGAATAACCATGCCATCGTGATGTGGGTACAATGTCTGGGACCAATGGGAATGGAAGGGAGTTGAGGGTGCAGCTGCTTGGGGGCTGCTAGGTGATTCATAATGCATCCTTGAATGTGTCAGTTGTTGGAAGCAAGGTAAGTAGTTCACTTGAACTACTTGGGCTGTTGCTGATGATGTTTTTGACTTCCTTTCAGTGTTAACATTTGTGGTCAAATGTTTTTGGGTAATCACGCTGCCTTGGTGCAGTTCTGACGCATTGGATTGAGGGGAATGCAGCTGTTTGATGGGCTGCGATGGTGTTGATGGTGGGGCCGCAGGGTGGAAAGTTGAGTGCTGTTGAGCACTCTAGTGATTGGGAAACAGGTGAGCAAAGCACCTGTGTTGCTGAGGACAGTGCTGAGAGCACTGTCCATTGTTTTCTGACTCTTTTCTCTTGTGAACAACGACTTTCATTGTTCCTTAGGGTTTGAGAATCCGAACTCGATGCCACTGTGTTGCATACACTCTGTTGCTTAAGTATGAACATCCAATGACATTCGTTTTCACTGTGGACACCACCCGCCCTGCCTCGACCTGAGGCTGAGGCATCTGCCAGCCCAATGCACACATCTTCATGATGGGTGTTTCTCCACGGACTGACCTGATGACAATGAACTGCATTGTCATCATACTCATCCAGGGTCCCATGGAGCATCTTCTCTCTGGGGGATTGAGAGTTGAATGGAACGTTACACATTTGTGAATGTGTTTGGGCTTGAGCTACAGATAAATCTTTTACCTGCACCATTGAGGACAGTGCCAGAGGCACTGTCCATTGTTTACTAATGTGTTCTTTTACAGAATGATGTTTTTCATTATTCATCAAACCCTCACCCCCCTCAGGACGACGGTGTCTTGACTCCTCACAGAAACAGATTGGGAAGATAGCTGCTTTGGGGCTGTAGGAGTACTCATAATGCACTTTTGAGTGCGTAAGGTCTTGGTTAACTGGTGCACAGTTTGTGTGAACTGCAGGGAGTGGCGCCATGTGTGTCACTCTTTGTTCACTAACATCTCTTTCTTTGGAATGACAGGTATCATTGCCCTTCAGGTCTGTCAGTTTGGGACTCGACGCAGTTGCATTGAGTCGATCACTGCGTCTCGGTTTTCCGAACGCAGTTTCCTTTCCATCAAAGTCAACAAGCTCTAAGCCTCATTGATTTGTAAAGACAGCCTCCTTTCCCCTTCCTCCTCATCGGTGGGACGAGGCATCCAATCTGGGGACCTTGACGCAGGGTCTGACACTCAGTCCCTGCGAATTGTTTGACAAACAACATCTATTGTTGTTCTTCAATGCATACTGGGACTCAACTTGAGCCCAGTTTCTGTCCAGTGGCTTTTGTTGACTCTCACTGTCAACGGTGCCATTGTTGTCTCATCTAGCAATGAGATTTTTCCATTCAGGTGCCACGGGGTGTTGCCCAGATCTCAGACTGTGGGCTCCCTCAATCACCTCAGCCCTGCATTGGTCGTCCCTCTGGTCTAGGACTCAACGATCCTCTTGTAGGATCGTCTCTTCTGTCTCTTTGGCTTGTCCATGCCAGGACCTGACTCTGTCCTGGTGTCTGACAAGCTTCAGACTTAGTTGTTGCTGGGGTCCATGCCCAACAGGGTCACTGTATGCTCGTCGAAAGACGAGCAGTGGGGAACTGCTGGCTACTGCACCAGTTCAGAGTTCAAACTGTTTAGTAAAGCGGTTCGCAAGGGTTCTCACTTCTTGATGAAGTTGTTGAGGATCATAAATGATCGCGCTTCTGCAGCGATCAACTAACTCACTTGTTGCCTGGGCGAAATGCTTGGCAGAGAGCTCTTCAATGGATATACAGGTTCGATGCTCATTGGCATCAAAAGAAATTCGCATTTTTTCACAGTCTTGTGCCATGCAAGGCTGTGATGTGGCACAATGCTTTGATGCATCATGCTGCTGTTTCAGGTTGATATGGCCCAAAAAAGGGTTGTCTGGTGCCCATGAGGCATCAGCATGCTTCGGGAAGTCTCTGGGATGGTGCCAGAGGGGGAAATCAGGGTCGATGTTGATGGGGTGATAATGAACATGAGAACATTCACCATGAAACATGTTGTTTTGAGTTGTATACAACTTTTTATGTCAAAAAAAGTATAGTAAGTTGGGGGTAGTTTAAGTTAGATCACACTGGGCAATGACACAAATAGCATATGAATTGGGTTGAGTGAGTGATCTGGTGTAAACTAAGGTACAAATTAGAAAATAGCTGGTTTTATAGAAACCAGCTGCCTCAGAATATAATAGATACAAACTTGATCCCCCCGGGGTTGGTGGGGATCACTACATTTTCCAATTGCAGCCTCTTTTTGAGCAGGTTTTAATCCAGCATGATTCTGTGTTCCAACTTGGTTGCTATAAAGTGATGCACCTCCAACAGGTGGAAGTTGTGCAAAGTCACCAGCAAAGATCATATTCATGCCACCAAATGGTAAGTCATAAATACCAAGTGCTTTGGCTAATTGAGCACTAATTTTGTACATTTCATGACATGCCAGCATTGAAACTTCATCAATAAAGATATATCCAACTCCATCTAGTTTGCATTTAATTTGAGCAATGCTAGTAGCTTCATTTCTTCTTGACTTGCCAGTCTGAACATTCAAATATGAATGATAAGTTGAACCACCTAATAAAGCAGCTGAAGTTCCAGTTGGACCAAGTACAGCAAACAGATGTGACTCTTTTCTGTTAGTAAAGAAATGTATCAAGGCTTTGATAACTTGGGATTTTCCAGTGCCTCCCATTCCACCTAAGTACATTTTAAGTTGTTCTGTTTGTGGCTGTACTGCATGGTTGGCAACAATTCTGAATGCTCTTTCTTGTTCAGCATTCAAGTGAAATTCCTTTATAGTATCTTCAATAAGTTGTTGAGCAGCTTCTGACTTTGCTTTGAAATCTTTGGTAAGATACTCCTGGTCCACTACTTTGACATTGTTTTCATTGGGGTCTATACCAGATTTTCCTTTTGAATTGTTAACAGGAATATTCTTGTTTCTTTCAGCAAGTACTTCTTGTCTCAAATCACTTACTGCAGTTTTCCATCCATTACTAGACTTTGAAACAGTAGGTTGTATAGGATTGCTGTCAATTTTATCAAGACCATTAGGTGAATCATCAAGCCATCCTGCTTGTTTGATAGCAATTTTTGTACTATTCATTTCATTTTGATTGTGCAGTCCAGCTTTACCAAGTCCAGCATATTTGTTGGTACCATAGTCTTCATCATTATAATCTTCATCACCAAAATCTCCACCTTGATCATAGGCATTGATATCATCCAAGTCATCTATAGTGTCTGGTGACAACACCATCTGAGGCATCACCCTTTTTCAATTGAGCAGAGTAATCATCTCTAGCATCATTACACTCATATCTGATATTAAAGTATTGCATTATTTCAAGTTGTCTAGGTGTAAAGTTATGAGCATTGAAGGTTTCATCCCAGGAATAATCTTTATCTTTAATATTTTCTCCAGATCTCCAAGGTTTGAATAAAGTAAGCATTGTAGTACAATAATATTCTCTATGACCTCTGTCACATCTAGGTAGTGATCCTCCAACAAAGTTTGGTACAATGTTATATTTACTTTCATCAAAGCCTACCTGGTGAGTTTTGTATAAAGGATGATCTCTCAGAAAAGGTTGAAGTTTGTCAATAGTCTCTGTAACTGACTCAATATGATTATTATTCTTATCATCATCAATCAAGTTATTATCATCAAATGGGCTATCATTATCCTTTAGATTGAGATCATCTGATTCAGCATCTGATTCTTAGTCTTGTACTCTTTTAGACTTTGATTCAGATGGTTGTACTACTTTAGAAAGCAGATCAAGTTCATCATCATCAATATCAACATCATGTTTTTGACCTTTAGATACTTTGACTCTAGTTGCCATCTGCATCCATTCATACAAAGTTTTATCTTCATACATTTTTGGTCTATACATATAATCATGTATTGATGAGAATCCAACATATTCATCTGATTGACCTTTCTGAATTACAACCTTTTCTGGCATAGTTTAAGTATGTACTTATAAAACTTTTACACTTGTAATATGAGAAAATAAATTATTATAATCAATTATTATTATTCTGCTGCTATATTTATCAGTTTTAACTTAAATAAATGGATGAGTATTTGCCACATGCAGTGCTGGCCCTCTACCCCCAAGTAGCTACTTGTTCCAATTTAAACTATTTGCATTGAAGAAGAATTCAGAAAGTTGCCTTATATAGCCTTATAAACAATGCCAAATATATATAAATGTACTGCAATGATAATCCAATTGTGTATCTTTCAATTTAAAGTTAATCAATATGAAATATTCTTGAGATAAAGCTAATTTGATGCTAATTACTATATATGGCAATAGTAAGAAGTCACATGATCAAATAAACATCATTTTTGAATTCAGCTCAAAAAATGGATCAGAATGGTATATAATCTTATCAGTTAATATCAGCTTTTGATTTTATCCTATTTAGGAAATATATTGCTGCGGTCCAAATTATGAATGAATCAATGAATGAATCAAAAATTATACTATTTTCTGGAATGATAAAGAATGATTCTTAACTATGTTAAGGACTCGTAATTACGCTTGGATTGCATCACTCTAAGCTAGTGGCCCAGTCTGCGTCTATGCATGCTGGGAACATCTCGGTATCAACCGACGTAGTAGCCTCCGAGGAGGTGGCCCACAAGGCCTTCCCCTTTGCGCTGCAGGTAGATGCAGCATTACCCACATCTATGTTGTACCTTAAGCTGGTCGACGTACCATACATCACCAACGACAAGGCCATCATGCCTGATGTCATTATTGCCCACCTGGGGAAGTCAGGCATCCCTGACCTCACCGTGCTACAGGTCATGGGTAGTACATGATTTGAAAATGTCGGACACGTGCACCATTTATCTCAACATCGCTGACTCAGTCAGTGGTGCATGCACTAAGGCGCTCATCGGACGTGGCGTCCAATTCGGACGCTATGTCACATACATTAGGGCAGCCAGGGCAAACCCCAGGCTCCCACTATGCCAACAGTGCTGGAAGTGGGGCCACCCCCGGCATGCAGAGCTCCAAAGACCAAATGTCCAGTCTGTGCTGGTCCACACCATAAAGAGCACCATTGTGCCTTGGCAGGGTGCTGCAAAGGGAATGCTAAGGTGAACCCTCCTGTACCAGCCACCCCATAGGGGGAGGCATGCCCACACCCAGCTAGGTGTATAAACTGCCAGAAAACCACGCATCCGACGATCATCGACACAATTTTTGGCGACATCGCTTTGACCATGACTGGATCAAAGCTCGCTATGACAAAGTGAGTGCGAGACGTCTGTCTCGCTCCCCTCCTGCTTACCTTCCCGCAGGACGCAGTGGTCGAATGTAAATGAGAGACAGACTTAGATCTGTCCCTTGTTTAAGGGTTTTTAGTCAGAATGTAAACAGAAACTATGGTTACATGGACTCATTACTGGCAGACCTTGTAGACAACTATGATTTGCTTTTTATTCAAGAGCCCCCCTGAAGACTCATAAGACATGCTCCCTCTGCCCACAACAGGGAGGGGGAAGAAGTTATTGGCGCACCAATGAGCCCAAATTGGAGCATTTTGGTGTGACCATCAGGGATTGACTCTCCCCCACGCATTGCTGTGTATTTCTCAAACAGCATCACTAATCTTAGACCAGGTCTCCACCGAGACCTGATTGACAGCCATGACATACTACTATTCTCTCTGGGGATAGGGGAAGACATCATGTTACTCGCTAATGTCTACTCAGACAGCCAACACTCGGCCATCACGCTCTTGTATGAAAGTGTTATGACAATCCCTCGCCTTCACTTCATGTGTGGCAATTTTAACGTGAGACATGCTTCTTGGGATCCCCAAGGGCCTGAACACTCCATCCATGCTGACCATTTAGTGGAAGCGGCGATGGCCTTAGGCCTGCCAAGGGCCCTCCCCACTGAGGAAGGACCCACACACTTTCCCCCACAACAGGGCTTTCACCCCACGGTGATCGACCTGATGTTTGTACCCACAGATCTCAGATTTGTGCTGTATTGTGAGATAGTACCAGAAGCCAGGGGAACGTCTGACCATGCCCCCTTGACACTGACACTACCTGGCCCGGAATCTTTGGTCCCGGTCACCAAGTGGTCGATCAAAAAAGGATCCAAGGAGGAAGCATCGTACCTCGATGCTGTCTCCTCCGCTTTAAACTTGGGGGTGAGGGCCAGTACTGGCAGGTACGAGTCCTTAATTTTTTTATGTTATTCATTCAATATGAAATCAATTGTTACAGGCTAATATAATAGTTATACATAAAGTGAAAACTATCTACACTAATTACTTCTTGGCATATATTGCCAGTACTGCATGCTTGTTATTACAAGTCATAAACATCTTGTCAGAGAAATCTGTTATATGACCTACTTTGTCACATTTGCTTCTGGTTGTTATGCCATCATGAAACCAGACATTTTTGTCTGATATAATTCTGCATGTAAAATGAAAGTTTCTGGAATAAACAATACCTTTCAAGGGTAGCATGGTATCTTTGTTATTAGCACCTTTTATTCGAACACTTTTGCTTACTGCTATTCCAGTCACATTCAAACTGAACATAAGTAGCTCTGGAGTGACTGTAAAGTTGCAAATAATATGCTGTTTGGATTGACATTCACAGCAATTGTCTGTATTTTCATTTTGCCAGTTCTGAAACCAATCATTAACAGATTTCGAGTTACTGCTCATTACATGCATGAAATTTTCTGGAGGTTCAAGGTTCTCTTGTTTGCTGCATGTTGTACACTGAAGTTTGGCATAGCATGGAGATTCATCTCTAATCATCAACTGTCTTCCCAATTCAGCTACATTGGTACCAACTTGTCCATAGGGAAATAATATATTGTCTTTGTTATGCAGCCATTTTCTAACATCGTTTCTGGCAGCTTCCAGAGATTTTTTACCCCGAAGAATTTCTCTATAGTTATAGGCAAGTCTTTCTAACGGTGTACTCAACCAGCAAAACCATTTTGTCCATTTTTTGGGATTCTGTATCCATACATCACACAGAATAGAGAATATAGCATCATATGCACAACTATAATTCTCTGAATCCCATGTAATACCCACTGGAGTATCTTGTGCCAGAATAAATGTCAATTTGGCTTTCTTTGTTTTAGGGTGTTCATTTATCAGCTCTTCATCAGCTTTTCGTTTTGTGCCAGTAGTATTTTGTACTGGTGCTGTACCTTTAGCTACAACGAATGTATGTGTACTGAAATCCTTTCTTTTTGTTTGAAATTTTGGATTTTCATTGTGTTCAAGTACATTACCATGCTCTTTTTTCTTGTCTTTAATAACCTGCCAAGGACTATCTGTGACAATATTAAGTAAATCCATAGGATCTGCTAAAGTCCACTTCAATTGTTTTGATACATTGGCAGGTACATAGTCAGTTCCCTTATATAATTGAAACTGATGAATATGAGCATTATGCAAATTGCCATTAATATTACTGGGTAAGGTACCTTCATATGACAACCTAGTTATTTCATCTAGAAGTTCTAGCTCTCTAAATTCTTGTCGAAGATATCCTGATGCTCTGCACATAATCTTGTCTGGATTGAAACCTTGTACAATTACAGTACCTTCTGCAGTTGAACCTCTGGATAAACATGTGTAATAAGACATATGATCATGACAACTACTCAAGTAAACAACATTGATATCTCGAGTCTTTCCTTGGGATGCATAATCTGTCATTGCAAAGTTGGGCAAAACTGGTACTTGTGAACGATTGATTTTTAATGCAACATCACTTGGTGTGACACACAAAACAGATTTTGATAACTTTGTTAGAGGAACAACATTTTCAGGCAAACCATCAATCCTAATTGTCTTTGCAGGTCGATCAAGTTTGACAAACAATGTATCAAGTACAAGTTGACCATGTGGGCCAATAACTGACTGCCAGCTAGCAATATGTCCTTCTTGGCCTTTTGTAATACACAATTCAGTTGCTTCATTGTTGCGTATCATTACTGGCATTCCCATACAAAGAGACAATTTGCCAGGTACATGATCAGATGCTGAATGTCTCAAATTCCAGAGAACATTTCTTAGCATTGGATTTATATCACCATCATTAAGTGTACACTTTCTTTTCATCCATTTTTTTTCTATAGCAGGATTTTCTTCCTCTCCAAAACGGTCTACAGAATAAAAGTGTGTCAATGTTTGACCAGTTTCCTTTGCAAATCTCTCTGAGCCAAGTTGGTTGATCCAGTCTTTTGGTGCATTGAATGCAGTAATAATTGTTGGAGCAGACTATATACGCTGCACAGGGGAAGAGACAACACGTTCCTTACAACCTACCTGGGGTTTAGTTAGACTTACAGCTAGGGTTAGCAGAGGTAAGAACACTGTATTCCTACTACGGTACAGGTTCTCCTTATATACATAATATTAAGGATGTCACATGACTTGGGAATGTGTTTACCGCATGTATGCGCAGTAAGTGCAGTAACATGCGTATGCTGCATGTATCGCCTCATGTATACATGTGTATGCTGCATGTATTGCCTCATGTATACAGCATGCATCAGGGATTAATTTCAACACCCCCCCTCAAACTGTACAGCGCTCTAAGCAGCTAAGTTTGAATCTCGAAAGTAATTCCGAGAGAGTCTCTAAATTTCCTGAATAGGATGGCGCCAAGGTTCTTTGTGAACATGTCAGCCGGATTATCACTTCCAGGAATGAAAATGACTGTGACTTTGTCATTTTCTATGCATTCGCGGGTGTAGTGGTAGCGAATGTCTATATGTTTGGTCCTTCTTTCCTGAACTGGATTTGATCCAATAAAGATGGATCCTTGATTATCAGCGCAGATTGGTACGCGCTTCAGTGTATATCCAATGTCCTGGAATAAGGACTCTATCCACACTATCTGCTGACAAGTGTCGGAGAGAGCCATGTATTCGGCTTCTGTGGATGACAGTGCTACAGTTTTTTGTAAACGGGACTGCCAGCACACAATGCCACTCGCCAGAGTAGCAAAGTAACCTGTTGTAGATCGGCGCTTGACAGTGTCAGCTGCCCAATCAGAATCTGTGAAGGCCTGTAGCCCCTCGGATTTCTCTCCATCATAGACCATACTGTACTTCTGGGTTCCCACCAGATAGCGCATTATGTACATTGCTTTGTCTAGATGTTCTTGGCTAGGATTAGCCGAGAATTGCGACATCTTGATTACCGCGTAAGTGATATCAGGTCGCATTCCGAGCATCAGATACAATAAAGATCCGATCACAGACTGATATTTTGATCTAAGCACCGCGTTTGGCGTCGCTGTGTTCTCCGACGGTTTGTAGCCAGTCGGGAGCGGAGTGGGGGCAGTCTTGGCATTTGTCATCTCGAACCTCTCAAGCACTTTGGCGAGATATTCTGTTTGATCGAGTTTGACTTTTGCAGCGGTCTGGGTGATGCGCATGCCTAAGAATTCCATGACTTTTTCAGTACTATGGCACTCCCAATGCTTCAGGCAAGCATTCTTCTTTTCATCCACAAGTTTCTTGTTCTTGCCCATGAACAAGCCATCATCAACATAGACTAGCACAATAACGATGCTGCCTGTCTTAGGATCCTTGTGTATGAAGATGCCGGCATCGGAGCTGGTGTGCACGAACCCAATGGTGTGCATAAATGCCTCTAGCTCTCTCCACCATGCTAGTGAAGCCTGTTTAAGGCCATACAATGCTCGGCGTAAGCGCATTACTTTGCGCTCTTTACCCTCGAGTTTGAAACCCTCGGGTTGATCCATATAGATCTCCTCATCAAGTTTGCCGTATAAAAATGCGGTTTTTACATCTAGACCGGTCATATACATGCCTTCTAGAGACGCAAGGGCAAACATGAGGCGTACAGTCTCGTAGTGGACTACTGGTGAGAAAATCTCATCAAAGTCAACGCCTTCGACTTGTGAAAAGCCTTTGGCCACGAGTCTGGCTCGTTTTCTTCCATCCGATTTCACAGAGAAAACCCATCTATTTTTGATCGTTTTTCGATCATGTGGAAGATCGACGATGTCATAGACTTGTCGCTTGCGAAGAGCCTCTAACTCTTCACGACAAGCCTGTTTCCACTCAAGTTGCTGCTGCTGGGGTAGGCGCGCAATATCGCGAAATTGGTTTGGAACTAGGCTTTTTCCGCTTGATGGTGTGACTGCTTTTGACAACAGCCAGTGGATAAGCTCATCTCCACCTTCCTTGGTTATCTTTTTAATATAACCTGCTTCGTCCGGTTCCCCCATTGGGTGATCATGTTCTTGATTATTGGAATCGGGCACACTCTCGTGGGGTGCCGAACTCGGTCCAGCAACCGGTTCTTGCTGTTGAGGTCGTGGTCGTGTTCGGTTATGATCCGAATCTTGACCCACAGACTTCTTCCAATATCGATCACGTGCAATGTCTCTCTCTATGTCAGAGGGGAGTCGCTGTTCTCCATAGGTATTGCCGGGACGGTTTGGGATTTTCCTCTGCCTGCCTGATCGATGGGGCAATTGCTGCCATTCCTGTTGATCTTCACGTCTTGGACGAAAGTCCTCAGTGCTAACTGGAGGCGGCGGAGGAGGAGCATTAGTCGCATCGTCATGCGCCTTTTGCTCGCTTGGTAAATCATCATCATCATCTTCTGATGATGGAGGAAGGGGCGGATTTTGTGGCGGTATAGGGTCATCGCCATCCGTTCCAGATGAGTGGTCGTCATCTTCTGGTTCTGGTGGAAAATCACCAAGGTCTGTCTTGGCAGGAGTTTTAGCTCTGGGACAGCATGGGAACATCGTTTCATCAAATAGTGCCGTAGCACCAATGAATATTGCGCCGTTTCGTCGCATGAAACGATATGCTTTAATGCCATCTTCTACTCCAAGGTACATCATTAGCTCCGATCGAGGAGACAATGTTGTTGGACGTTTTTCCTTTGGTAGATAGACATAAGCACCGCAACCGAAGACCTTCAGATTGTTTAGATCTGGGTGGACCTTTGTCAGGTCCTAAAAAGGTGTCAGCCATTTCAGGCGCCTTATTGGGGTTCGGTTGTATAAATGTGTTGCATGTTCTATGCAAAATTCCCACCATGATTGTGGTAGACAAGCGGTAAATCGCAGGGTTTGCGACTTTTCCATTATTGTCCTTATAGCGCGCTCTGCGCGCCCATTCTGTTGATGAACATGGGGTGCAGACATCTCTATTTTGATGCCTAAATCCTTGAGCTGTTTTTGTAGCTCACGATCCTTGAACTCCCCCCCTGGATCGACATGCCAGCGCTTGATTGTAGCGCCATATTGGGTCTTAGCCATTGCTAGAAATTGTCTAATCGCTGCAGCAGTGTCAGATTTCTTTCTGAGACATTGGACCCAAATATGTGACGTTTTGTCATCCAGAAATACAATGAAGTATTTATGTTTGTGGTACGATAGTACCGGGAGTTCCTTTAGGTCGGAATGTATTAATTCAAAGGATTTGTCAGCTCGTGAGTCTGACTTGGGAAAAGATTTTGAGGTCATTTTCCCTTCTGCACACCCTGGACATATAATTTTGTCTTTAGGAATAATTAAATTCCTTGGGAATTTTATGGTGCTTTTAGGCATTTTCCCTAGCGCCTCTTTGGATGGGTGTCCAAGTCGCCTATGCCAAGTCAAGTAGTCAGCGACATAAATGGTCGCGACATTAACCTTTTTGGTGCTCAATATATGAGTCCGAGCCCAATAGATCGTGTCATTCCTCCTTAGAGGGACACAATGCATGATTGGGTTTCCATGCTCGATGAATGAAATGTATGCGGAGGAACCACGCACATCACTTCCGTCTTGTAAAAAGACCCCCATTGACATCAATCGAGTATTAATGTCGGGTATGTAGTAGACGGGGTATAGCTGCGTTTCACGCGTCTCTGACTTCCCATTACATACTACCTGGTGTCTAATGAAGACTGCTCCTTTTCCTACTATATGAGTAGTACCAGTGGCCATTTGGACCAAGGTAGAGTCCTTTCTCGGTAAAGGCTCGTAAGAAGCAAAATCTTTCATTTCACCAGTGAAGTGTTTTGATGCGCCTGAATCCATGATCCAGTCAGCACCTTTCTTACAATCTCCCTTTGCACACATAGCACATATATTAAGATCTACATAATTCCATGATACATTTAATAGCAGTAAAATTTCACATGAAAAGTTCGCTGTATTCATAGGAATTTTAATCTTAGTGCTTGTGGCAGGGAAAAGGACTGACCTGTCATCATACGCCCCTGTGTCAAGGGGTTCATCGACGAGCATTTCGTCGACGGCTTTCCACACTTCCTCGTCAGTTACTGGAGGTTCAGATCCGAGGGAGACGGTATTGTCTTCTACCTCCTCGATCGTTGCCTCAGTTTCTGGCTCTATCCTCCTTCTCTTACCTTCTCGCACTGTAAGGTGCTCTTCCAGCGGTCGCAGGTTTTTCGCGCTGTGCGGAAGTTGCATGCGCTTGAGGGTGTCTCGAGCTTGTTGGTACTCGGTGTAAACCGAGCGAGAAGAGGAGGCCGCGCCCGTGTATGCCTGTGCAGGCGGTCGGCGGCGAGGATCCCTTGTGGGAGTGTGTTTGCGTCGCTCGATGCGCTGTATGAGCGGCATCGGCGGTATGATGGCGCCATTACCATTTATGGTGGTAAAGGCGTTGGAGGCGAGGTGGGTATGTTTCTCTTTTGGCTTCTCCTCCTTAGTCTTTCTGTCCCCACGTCGTCCACGTTTTCAGGACGAGTCTCCGTTGCTGTTTTGCCCTTCTTTGGGCTGCCATTTGGGGTTTCCCCCCTTGCGCTTAACAGCGGAAAGTTTGTTGGCCTGAGGCTGGCCAGCGGGCTTTCCAACTGCTGTGCGCCTTGAGGCTTCAGCAACAATGGAGTCCTTGACATGTTTAAATGTCAAGGCGCTAGTGGCGGTCATGTTAAGGACTGTTGCAGACAATGAGTCGTACTCGCGCGGCATCGCAGCAAGTAGAATCATTGCCTGTACTAGCTCGGGGATGGCGATGTTAGCAGCCGTGAGGCGCTCAAATTTGTCTGCCATTCTTGCAATCTCCGGTGCGGGGTTCGCAGCCGGGATTTTGATTGCTATTGCAGACCTAAAGTCCGAAAAGACTTGGGAGGGGCCATCCACACCATAATCAGTGCGGATGAGGTCCCACACCTCCTCAGCAGTGTCCTTTGTGTTGGCACGCTGCCGAATGGAGAGGGCCAGGCGGAGCACTAGGCTACCAATAGCCTGGTCATTTTTGTTGCTCCAGGTCTGGAGCTTGGCATTAGCGTCCGCTACCAAGGTAGCGTTCGTCGCCGTCAAAGGAGGCGCCGGGGGCGGTTTTTGCTCCGCCCCACTAGTTATTTGCCAGAGGCCCTGAGACCTGAGCCACGCCTTCATTGAGTTGGCCCATAGAATGTAATTTGATCCATCGAAAGTTTGAACGAGTTTTTCAAGAGTTGAAGACATGATTCTGTGGTGGCAGCTGTTAAAAGCGCTCAATCAGTCTTTTTACTCAATAAAACACGTTTAACATTCTCAGGAGAAAACACTCCTTCAGAGTGGTTAACCCTAGTCAACCTAGGTTTTATGTGCAGCTCGCAGGGAGCGCAAGGTTATATTTGGAGACGATGAAGTCAACGTCATTCGCAGCTAATTAAAGCGCATTCGCGACGTGCCCAGCAGGGCCCATAACCTGTTGGAGCAGACTATATATGCTGCACAGGGGAAGAGACAACACGTTCCTTACAACCTACCTGGGGTTTAGTTAGACTTACAGCTAGGGTTAGCAGAGGTAAGAACACTGTATTCCTACTACGGTACAGGTTCTCCTTATATACATAATATTAAGGATGTCACATGACTTGGGAATGTGTTTACCGCATGTATGCGCAGTAAGCGCAGTAACATGCGTATGCTGCATGTATCGCCTCATGTATACATGTGTATGCTGCATGTATTGCCTCATGTATACAGCATGCATCAGGGATTAATTTCAACAATAATAGACACATTACGGTATTTCTTGTCTGCCAATTTTGGCTGACCCGGACCTTTACCAGCTATTCAGGATCTCAGAAATTGTATATCCTCTGAAGTACAAGATGCATATCGCATATTCTCAAGTGCAGCCCTTAGTTTGGCATCTTCTTTACTTTGTTTTTTTGTCGCATATTTTGTTGTAGAATTACTACAGTTGTCACTTGATGCCACAATGCTTTTCCAATTGATGTTGTTGTCCTTTTAATGTCTGTGATGCATCAACAGATGTACCAACAGCTTCATTGTAAAAAGAATGACCTCCAACTGGTGGCAATTGTGCAAAATCACCTGCAAAAATCATGTTGATACCACCAAATGGTGTGTCTCCTATGTTTCTTGCCTTGGCCAATTGAGCGCTGATCTTATATAAATCATGACAGGCTACCATTAATACTTCATCCAAAAATATATAGTCAACACCATCAAGCCATGCTTTGACTTGTGCTATAGCTGTATGCTCATTTCTGACTGTATCACCATCTTTTGTACTGTTTATACCAAGTACAGAATGGTAAGTTGAACCATTCAACAATGCAGCAGCAGATCCTGTTGGAGCCAGAATCATAATTCTGTGGGACTCATTGCGTCTTTCAAAAAAGGATATCAATGCTTTGATAACCTGTGATTTTCTGGTACCTCCCATTCCACCAAGATACATTTTTAGTTGACTTGGCTGTGACATCGTTGCATGATTAGCGACAATACAAAAACCTTGTTCTTGTTCTGTATTTAACTTGAAGTCTTTAACAGTATCATTGATGATCTTTTGATTATCAGCTGTTTCTGCTTTGAGGTTTTTCTGAAGATAACTGATATCGTCTACAACAACATCATTATAATTTCAAGACAATAATGGTGTTCCTTGTTCATTTACAGGAAGATGTTTTCCTCTATCAGCTAACACAGCATCTTTTGCAGTTTTTACCAAGGCATTCCATTTACTGCCAGCCATATTTACTTGTATATCTATGCTTTTGGAATCAATATGGCTAATAGGTTGTGGACAATCATCCAACCAACCGGCATTTTGAACAACATTCTCCATTTGATTCATTTCATCAAGCTTTTTCATATGTTTCAATGACAGTTCAACATATGTGCTCTCCTCTGTAATAATATCAAGTGGATTATCATCATCATATTCAACAAATGAATTTTGTTCCAGATCTTTTAAAACTTCAGAGGAAGCCCACAATGGAAAGAAACCACCATCTTCTTCATCTTTTTTCAGTTTGGCAGAATAATCATCTCGAGCATCTATACACTCATAATGAAGATTAAAGTTTTTCATTAGTTGTTGTTGCCTTGGTGTAAAATTATAAACATGAAATGTTTTGTCCCATGTACTATCAATGGATTTCAGATCTTTTCCACTTCGCCATGGTTTGAACAATGTAAGCATTGTTAGACAATAATATTCCCTATCACCTTGATCACATCATGGTAATGAACCACCAAGAAAATTGGGCACTATGTTGTCCTCATCAATACAATGAACATGATGTGTTTGGAATTGTGGATGAGCCTTCATAAATTGATGTTTCTCTTCCTCATCTTCATACAACTGCTGAGCATTTCCATCACCAATATTTAATTCATCACCAGTTTCATCATCTACATCTTTATTATCATCATCATCATCAGTTGGCTCATCAAGTGAATCATAATCAGTAGAATCCCAATTTTTTTGGTCAGATCCTCCACCTGATTGAAGGATATTTGAATCAAGAACCTCATTATTGTTAAGAATGTCAAGCTCATCAATTTCATCATCAATCATTTCTTTGTCATATTCATTTGTTACTTCTTGCTTTTTGTCAAATTCTGCTTGCTGGACCTTTGACTGCTTTGTTTTTGTAGATTGTCTGACCCAATCATACAAGCTGAGATCATTGTATATGAATGGTCGATGCATGTAGTCTTGAACATTTGACAAGCCTACATATTTGCCCATATTTTTGTTTAAAACCACTTTGGCTGGCTTGTCGCCTTCTTTAGGTGATTCCCAGGCACTTTGGATTTCTTGCACATAATTTCTCCAGTAGAAATTAACAAACTTGTGGCCAGTATAGTGATCAGGATTTCCTAACATATACATGTTAGCCATCGGACTGCCTGCAGACAACAAGCATCCAATATGTCTTTACTTTGCTGACACAGATGAGGAGTTCAAACCCGACATAAGATTACCTGATGATACATTCCGTCTGGTTGCCAATAATCCTACTGCTGCTGCAAGATTTTTTGATTTTATGTGTCAGGCATTTATAAAAAATGTTTTAGGCATAGGACAAAAGCATCCTGGAATATTTGGAGAAACTTCTGCATATTATGGCACTGTTGAACAACAAGGTCGATTGACACTACATCTACATATGTTGATTTGGATAAAGAATGCATTGTCACCTCAGGAGATTTGGAATTGAATTATGGATCGATCTTCAGATTTTCAACAGAAGATGGTTGAATATATAGAATCCGTATATAAGGGTGAATTTTTCAATGGCCACACTGCTGATGTAAACCAGCATGTCAAAGAAGCACAACATAATGACTCTGAATATCTTGATCCCACTAAAACTATGCCAGAACCTCCTCCAGAGCGATGCCAGGAAACTAGATGTGACTCTTGTGAAAACTGTGAAAAGCTCAAGAGTTGGTGGTCACGTTTTAGACAAACAGTAGATGATCTGGTCCTGCATTCAAATGTTCACAGCTGCTGCATGACAACTAAAGATAAAGATGGAAATGATATAAAAAAAGGTTGTTTGAACAAGCAAGGGCGATGCAGAGCACGGTTTCCATGGGATGTTGTAGAGCAAACTATGGTTGATCCATTGACAGGTGCATTAATGATTAAAAAGGGTGAATCATGGCTGAATACTTTTACTCCATTAATAACTTATCTTCTTCATTGCAACACTGATACAACAAGCCTTCTGTCTGGAACTGCAATCAAAGCTATTATAGTTTATGTCTCTGATTATGTGACCAAGCCTGGCCTGAAGACATATTCAATATTTGATACAATTTGATGTGTGTTTGATCGAAACTCTGAGCTTATTACAGATTCTACAGACCGTAAAAGCACTGCAAGGTCATTAATGACAAAGATTGTTAATGCGCTTACAGCAAAGATGGAGATAGGTGATAGTGTAATGAACCATGATGGTGCTCCAATATATGACATAAGGGACCAGATCTCATTCCGCATATATTTTTTGGAAGCTGCAGAACCTTTGACATGAGCACTGACAACCTCCAGATCACCCATTAGCTTGTAGCATAATTTTTCTGCATCTGTTTCTGGCTTAACACGGATGTTCTGGCTTAATCGAGTAGAAATGTCTGTCAAAACATTCAAGTCAAGATTGTGTAATCGGTCTGTCACTTGTGAGAAGTAAGCCTTGTCTGCAGTTAAATATCCTCCAGTAGTGCTTTCTTGAATTTGTTCATGGTTTAAAGCAATAAGTGCAAATCCTGGATCCCTTTGGAATTGCTTTTCATGATACAGCAGAAGATGTTTCTTTTGTGCCAGGCCCGATAAACGGCCTTGATGATGGCTGTTACCAATTCCACCTAGTCCATATGGAAATAGCCATGGCATCATAGATGGAAAAAGTTGTGGATTGTTGTATATCGACTCAGGCTGAGGTGCATGACCAACAAATGCTATTTTTCCATCCTTTGTAAGATGCTCCAAAGCTCTTGCTTTAATTGTTTCAAGTGTCATCGCTGAAAATTCTTCTCCCGTGAGGCCATGTACTACAAATGAACAATCACCTTTTTCAACTCCTTCTTCTTCTTCATTATCATGCATGCTCATAGCTTCCTTGTCCTTGTTTAAGATGGACTGGCGGTAATCAATAACCACTGGTGTTCCATTCTCTGGATATTTATGCAGGTTGTCTTCAGAAAGTTTGATGTCATAATAATCAATATGATTCAATTTCAACCATTGCAGTGCTTTTCCAACTTGTTTACGCCAAACGAGCAAAGGTGTTTGTTGAATATCTTTTTCAGTTGGTTGACATGGCCCTGTAAATATGCATGCTAAAACCTGACCAAGTTCCTCAAGTGGGGGTGGAAGTACATTGTATAGCTTGGG
The DNA here is from genome assembly GCA_026075535.2 of Tricholoma matsutake. Taxonomy (NCBI): domain Eukaryota; kingdom Fungi; phylum Basidiomycota; class Agaricomycetes; order Agaricales; family Tricholomataceae; genus Tricholoma; species Tricholoma matsutake. Next base: position 6,886,223 of record AP026548.1, on the reverse strand, counting down.
AATGGGATTTTGAAAGCTTATTGCATTCGCTCTCATTTTATATCGTCCTGAAGCAATACGAACAATACATCTATTATGGCGTACTCATGATATGAGAATTTTTTCTACAAATGTCAATCCAGTAAGTTTGGAAGGCACTTTGCTTATCCAAAAGCCATTAGCCAATGCCATGGAAGGGCAATTTCCCTTATCCAAATGTTTATGGCATGTCGTACACATACCAACACAATCATAATTGTTTATAGGGCCCTCAATCTCTTGTTGCTCTTGTAACTCACTTTCTCGTTCAATTGAGGTGTCATTTGAGGGGATCAAGACTGCACTGGACATCTTTTAATGGAATAATATTTTTTTTCAAAGTCAATTGACCACAGACTGCACATCCTACTTCTTTGAACTGAGAGGGGTGTGTATCATTGCAAAACCCTGTAATAATTTTATGAAGGAGCTTGTTATTTGGAGGAGATGGTGGAAATTTACACGCTTTCTTGTTTTTGTATTGTTTCTTATTTTGCAACGCTTTTGTTTGTTTGAAGGATGTTGTGCTCTTTGTACAACTATAGGACTTGTTTTTATTTTTTCTATGTCTTGCTTTGTGATGCCATCCCTCCAGGTGTTATACAAAACATTGAGAACTGGTTTAAAAACAAAGACGTTGTCATAACAATGACTGGAACAGAAATGACCGCTGAGTGTATTTAGTATTGTTGCTAGCAGTGCTTTGTATGCTACGAATACAATGGCTCTTTGCTACTGACTTTGCTTGGCCTAATGTAAGGTGATTTATTATTGAACCCAGTGGCATGCAGCATACCAGCAGATCACTATTTTGTCTAGTGGCATCTATTGCATTCTGATAGAGCATGTGCAAAACAAAGCAATACTGGGTACTATCATCGATATTTGAACTGGGACCATTTGGAAGAAGATATGAATGTAGCATCCCATATGTGATATGCGACTTTCCTCCACCAACTAACATTGCATTTGTAGTGACTGGTCTATTGTTCACTTCAGTTTCTGAGTTATGGCACATTGTGATGGTAGACAATAAGAAGTGCATGTATAACATGATCTGGTGGATGCCATATAAAAGCCCACACAACATAACATAATGCGCTGGATTGGCTTGCATCAGGAATATCAATGAATCCTGATGTGATGGTTTGTGTGTTGAATTGTGGACCATATTAATATAGTCATGCTTAAGCATATAATTCTGCATTGCGCACATAGCAACAATTCAACAAACATGTGTCGGATTCATATGCATTGAGACGATGTGAAGCAATGACATCCAATTGGATGATATCAATTGCTGTGAATAAAAATATTCCCAAAAAATCAGTCACCATATAAGCAACTTCAGTCTCAAAAGTTGCGAAGGAATGTTCGTCGACAATTTGTTTACTCTCAAAAGTTGTGAACAAATGTTCATCAACAATTTGCTTACTCTCAAAAGTCGCGAACAAATGTTCGTCGACAATTTGTTTACTCTTGCAAGTTGAGAACAAATGTTCATCAACAACAAACTATTGTTTGATAAAGCCTCAGAAATGTCTGAACAAATCTGGTAGATTAAAGCCTCAGAAATGTCTAAACAAATTTGGTAGATTGATGAGTGATCATCAATGTTATAATTCCCATTGTTCAAGATCTTCCATGAGTTGGATAAAGCTCCAGAAATGTCTGAAGAAGTCCGGTAGATTGACAAGTAATCATCAATGTTATCATTCCCATTGTTCAAGATCTTGCACGAGTTTGAGAGTAACCCAGTGTTGCCTAGCACAAGAAAAGAGCTATATGTTGGCAAACTTTCTTCAGAGACATAGTTCCCCATAGTCCAGCTGTTCAAAGATGGCCCAACAAACTTTGACCGGCTTGGACCATCAATAGGAACACCACAAGACCAAAACAAACTGAGATGATCCCAAGATCCATTACTACTTGCATATGAGAAAACTTCTTTCTTTGAGCATGTGCAGACTTACTTGAATGTTAAAGGTATAGCAGAAGTTAAATGAGCAACACAAAGGCAACAAAAAGTTACGAGTAGTAATAACATGTTGGTGATGAGAAGCAAAGTGCAAAGTAATGTGAGCATGCTGAAATGTCAACAAACATCATGTGGTTTCAAGATCAAATGCGGTCTCATCTTTGGAAGTCTTATCAAAGTCTTATCGCTGCAACAACTATGAGCAAGGAGAATACAAAGACAGTGGAATCTACCGTTGCTAGTGCCAGCGTCAGTTCTGAGTGAGCCATTAATTCTACATTGGAATATTTAACAAACTAGTTGCAGGCATGTAACAGACACCATTGCATCCGGTGAACCACCTCAGATCGTGATCAATGTAGCTTCTATGCCTCAGGATATGCTTCAGGTGAGAATAGCGAATAGGTTACAATGGCTCATGCGTGTTATCTCTGAACAAATTCATCAGCATGGCCATAGCGATCCTAGAGATCCACCTGGTGGCAGTACTATCATGATCATCACAGGAAGAAGATAAATGGGGTGCCCTGATGTGAAACAATCTGTAACAATAAAGTTACTTTGTACAATATTTAATATTACATATGTACAATGATTTGATTGACAAGATCAAAGACTTCAAGAACATGCATGGCGTCCACCATGGCCCTCTGCCACCTGCCGCGACCCGCCCCCATTGATGGGACCCATGTGTGTCAGAGGAAACCCTTAAATTCCCCAAGATAAGTACAATGATTCTCAAGATATTAATGAGCAATTGTTACAAAATGATAACTATTTTACAAGTCGTGTGTATTTACAAAGGCCATGCTCTAACATATCAATACCATAGCCAATCAACTCCTTTTCCTCTGCAGTGAGATTGGTCTCAAGATAGTTGTGCAAGAATGAAAGTCCAATCTCAACCTCCTGAAGGGATGGATTTGGTGATTTGACAATACCAAGGTGTTGCAAACCAAGTATAGTGCCTTTATCTACATCAAACATCAGCCTTGCCATCTGTTGGACTGTAGGTTTTTCCACCACTCCTGCATTCGCTAGATCACCACATATAAGCAGTGCTGTCAGCTCACCAATATTTGGGAAGTTTGGAGGAGGGTTCTTTCCATGGTTCTGCAGCTTCAACTTCTTTTTCTCCTCCTTTGGATCATAATCAGCAAAGTTGTCAATGACTTCAGGCTCAATGGGTTGTGAAGACAACAAGTAAAACAAGGACATGATACCATTGAACTTGTTCGCAGAGAAGTCAGTCCATTTGTCTTGCAAAGCCCAGTATTTCTCGATCAACTCCAGCATTCGGTGATGGTTGGCAGGACCGTAGGCGTTTGAAATAACAAAATATTTGTCTTCTTTGGTTGAGCCTTCTCCATTTTTGTAAGAAATCCAATCCTCCAAGCTTGCAAACCGACCCCCATGAGTACGAGCAAATTCAGAACCATAAAAAGTTCCACGATGACAGAGAATATTCCAGAAATCTTCTGGTGTCAAACCATCTTTCAATCCATCATAGACTGTATTGATTGCACGTTTTCAAGTGGGTGCACATTCCCTAAACGGAAGAAAGTGGTCGGGTCTGTTTGCAACTTTGGACAGCATTGGATCCTTGCTTTTTAGATATGGCTTTGTTCCATTCTTGACTATAGGCATCAGTGTCTGAAGATACTGGAGAAAGATGTTGTATTGAGATGATAGATCATCTGGTATTGATGATATAGGCAATGAAGGGGGGGAAGGTGTGATAACAGCTGGAATCTGTGATTGTGTAGGCTTTCTTGTAGGCTGTGACATCCACAGGCTATGAAGATCTGATAAGACATCTAGAGCCAAGCGCAGTGGAGATGATGAGTCCATGAAACCTGCTGTACGCAGACTGATGCGGAGAGTGCTGATGACTTTATCGAAATCTTTAATTGTAAGGTTTCTTTTATGCTGCACACCCAAGAGTATTCCAATGGGATCATTATACAAACGCCACATCGGACCAAGGAGAAGCACAGAGGCTGGAGCTACAGAAAGAATCATATCCATGGCTTTGTATTGCAGAATCTGTTTAGGTTCAGAAGGGAAATAGAGCCATGGTTTGAGGCAATCATTAACTGCATCAATAGTGCGTTCTGCAGCAGCACCAACAATGAAGCAAGGGACTTTGTATTTGAAAGTACATGGGGTATCAAGGGAAGGGAGGTAGTCTTCTGAACAAAAGTTGATTGTCTGGCTTGATCCGATACTGGATGTGTGATAGCGTTCAATGTCATTTATTAGATGTTGAAGCCAATTAGACGAGGATGATCATGATGGTGATGAATATGCTGAACTAATCTCCATTTGAAGCCAGTTTATAATCTTCCATTCTGACATCATGATGGTGCTTTGCGTATAGCAGAGCTCCACAGCAGTGATGGATCTATAACATTCCAACCCTTTGAGCCGATTCCATAAAGCCAGCACTAAATTGGCAGTTTCAGGTTCAGAAGGCCTGTCATTTAATAGCCCCATCGTAACATTGATATTATGTGTGATCGACCAAGTGTTTTCAGAAGGCTTTTCATCCGAACGAGCATGTAAGCCCTGGATAAAATCCTCGATTGCATGAAATACAGATATCGAACTAAACATATCAACAAAAGATTCTGTTGGATGACATTCTTTAATAATGTCAGCTTACTACCAAAGAATGAACATTTCATAATACATACAAAGATTAACTTCAATGGCTTCTGATGCATCAACATGAGTTATTTTCATAAGGAGAATCATCCATGGACATGTCATCTTCAGAGAGGGATGATAGCGATGATAATTCTTCATCACTTCCAAGACCAAAGGAATACGGTAATGTTCTAAGCGGGCTGAGAGTAGCATTCTTGACCAGCTCAACAATATCAGGTTCCACAGGTGAAACCACAGAGTGAGCGCTGTCAACCTGCATATGATCATCATCTTGGGAAATAACATTTTGAGGAGGTCAGCATGTGTTTTCTTCCTTGAAGTCACTGTCATCGTCTGAATTGTCAGTCGGTTGGTAATCGTCATCTTTAAATTATAAGGTAAATGCTATGAAAACATTTGATTGATACTATATTACATACCCATGTTTGTATCACCATCATATCCATCGTCGATTGGCTTGCACGATGAAGAAGAAGGAACGAATATACCATCAAACACAAGTTTACCCTTTCCTTTTCGCTTCTTTTTGGCATTTGAAGATGAGACCAAGGAATTCTGTGGTGGTCTTGGTGGTGGAGCTGCTTTATTGAATAAGGAACGAGTTTCTGGTCAAGCATATTATCAGCAGAAAGTTTTATAACCAGAACTGATGAACACTTACATCTTCGAGCAACTGGATTATTAATTTCATTGCGCACGGGGCGATCTGCTTTTCATTTATCAGTAACCAGAGTTAATATCAAGTACAATTGCATTACCAATATCCATGTTTGCCAGTCTTCTCTCATTCGTATCAGGCAGTCGGTTGTTGTTGATGGCATTCATGACTAAATTCAATGCAGCCTGGCCAGCTACAGGATAATTGTTTGATGGCATTGAACTTTTATCTTGCTTAGTGCGTTGTCCTAAAATATAACAAGTTATCCAATAAAATCAAACTTATAAGGCAAGAATGCGTACACTTTGAAGTGATGGTAGACTTATTGGTTTTCTTCTGACTTGGAGCTGCTGGACATTGCTCAAGGTAATCCATATGTTAAAAGTGATAGATTCATACCCTTTCTCTTTCTTGAAGGGCCATCCCTCTTAGTAGCTCTTTGAAAAGGTCTGACATCTCTTCCAACCAAATGTGGAATGAACTTTGCACCATCTGCTTCCTGTTCCAAAAACTCCAACACTGCACATTTTATGGCATCGATTGAATGATGGTCAGCATCCATCATCCTTGGATCCTCTAGTCCTTCAGGTACAGAATGAGTATACCCCATTGGGGCATACAGCCTATCCTTGGCATGGACTCTATTTCCATTGATCTCAGCAGAAAAAGCACTCAGGAAAACTTTTGGATCGATGCGTGCTTGGCATTCAATGGGAAGTTGTCGAAGGAAATAATTGTTTATAAGAAGATTTCGACAAGAATATTTGAAGAGATCATGGTTTTCCATCATTACAGGACCATCGGTCAACCAAGTTGCTTCATTTGAAGGCTCAATGGGATCGTAAGCATCTTCGCTAAGCAAAAAATAAATTTCAGCATATCAACAAAAGCTGACGTAGATTGTGACTCACAGCACGCTTGTCATCTCAGGAGCTAGGGTGAAGATATTGCCATTTGGGAGCGATGCGAAGCCTGCACGATGATTGGCTGATTGAGAAAGCATAGATGCTGGGGGATACATAACGACCATTATTCTGCATGCTGAATCTGCAGGAGGTTTTCCTGGTGGAGACAAAGGTGGGGTGCCACCATGCTTGCAAAGGCCGCTAAATCTCATCAGCTTGAACGGATCTAGCTTGATGTAGAGTCCCATGCTCAATAAGTTAAAGTGACCAGATTCATATCCCTCGTCAGCTGGCACAGCGACAAGTGAAAGCATTGCTGTCTCTGCACCCGGGTCATCCTTCAGGTCAATATGGCCATTTTTCTGACCAAAGTGACCCATGTCTGGGCTCATGTCAGTTGCTATGATAAAAACAATGTAAATTTACAAAATAATAAATGTGTGTAACTAAAGACATACTTTCACATCCATCCCTTTGGATGGCAGACGCAAGGTTCAATTGCATGGTGGGGTATGCGCAGTTTTCAGGGACACCGATTCGTGGCATGTTAGTGGCCTCTGCAAGCAGTTCAAGGCGTTCCACAAATTTGACTGGCGCATGTTTTTGAATTCCCGCCATGCCAACTTTACCAGCGATCTGAGTTCCATGAGAATAGAATGCGATGATAATAAATAATTAGGCATACCTTCACGATGTCGTGGTGGAGTACTTGATGCTCATCAAGAGTGTGATCGGCAACCTTGGCAGAGGCTGTAGGCGATACTAATCGGTGAGAGCATTGATGAGAAGGTCCCAAAGTGTAGCATCGACTCCCCTTGACACCATTCAGACCATTACAGTGTTCCCATGCGGTGCCCCCAATCCAAACGCCACCTTCCTCAACAGGACGCCCAGGCCTTGCGAGCATCTCATTGCCCACTATCGCTTTCTGGACGCGGATCATTTCTTCGAGGACGCTGGGATTGTTTGCATGTAACTGGGTACTGAAATAAAAATTTCACAAGATTGCCAGTATCAGAAAGGTCAAAACTTACCAATCGCTGACCCACCCACCCAGAACATCATTTTCAGGATCCAGATTGTGCATGTCCCTTATAAAACGAGGTCATCATGATCAATTTCAAAGATACCTTGAAATCATTGTAAACGACTGTAACAAAAGTTAGAAGGCATTCATGCACCGAGGTTCAAAACGCTCTCGTCAGGACCCAATGGAACTTCCAAACTTGCCTCGAAAGTTTCGAGAGCTTTCAAGCCTTCAACTGACATATCTTGGATGTATACGAGAATGTGCCCAGGCGATAACGGGTCGCGATCGTGGACCAATGGATGGGAATTGACCTGGAAGATGTAAGGAAATCGGCCGTCTTGATTCACGTCGTATAGGAGCATGCCGCCTGGAACCTCCAGCTCCGAGGGTGCTATGGGGAGCATCCTCGGATAGATTGACATGTTCAACAACACCAACGATCATCAGCACAATTGGTCTGCAGTTAAACTGCTGACAGAAAGACGCTAAGAAAAATAAAAAGAAAACAGAATGAAACAATAAGTGGCGACACCAAATGGCAGCCAGAAACAACAGAAAGAGCTGTCTGTAATTGAACTACTGACAGAGTGTATACAGAAAAGTATAGAGCAAACGAGAATGGTGAGGATGAGATTATGATCGCAGGAAGAAAGAGAAAGTAAGGGGCACGGATATAAAAGCATGTGACAATGTCATAAAAGTCAATTTTTAAATGCATGTAACTACATCGGGTAAGTACCTACATCGGGTAAGTACCAATAACAAACATACTTAAGTTAACAATGTTCCTTGCTGTTCAACAGCAAGGAATAGTTTGAAGCCAATGGTGATGATCGAACACAGGAAGGCTGCCAACCAGGAGTTGAACCTCTCAGAATGTAAACAAGTAGGCAGAAACCGTCTGTGTGAATGGGTTGGTCTTCTTCGACAGACTTTCCTTGCTGTTCAACGATGAGGAATAGTAAAGGTAAAAAGAAGACAAGAAGAAGTTGAATGCAAAGAGGGTAAAACATGGCATTCACTGAATGCCCAGATCAGAATAGGGACAGCGGTGAGGAATGAATGTTACCAACTGTTCAACAGCAGGCAACAACAAGAGAGATTGTTGGAGCAGGAGAAAAGTGCCTCGAAATTTATAAGTGAAGCTAACTAGGAAACCCAACAATGTTCTTCATCGAGCTTGGGACCTCTCCCAACGTCGACGAGTCACGTGACCAGTGGGGTTAGGGTTTTACTACTTTTCACAACCAACAAAAATAGACCATGGAAGGCAGCAAAGCGTACACTATAAGGGCTAACAACGGGAATTGACCTGGAAGATGTAAGAGAATCATTAACTGCCGTTCAATAGCTGTTAACGATTGGAAAGATTTGAAGAACCTGTATTGTTGGAGGAAGTAACATTTGACAGCAGGAACGACAACAACGTTACAGGAAAAACAGATTGGAATTAATGTTCCCAGCAGTTGAACTGCAGGGAATGAACCCTCGATGCTGTGGAAATGGGTCTGAAAGAGGGTGTGCATCTGCCAACTCTTGTAGAATCGGTACAACTTAAAGTCAGTAAATGCTAAGTCAATTTCTGATTCACAAACTTCAAAGAATGTAAATGATTTCGACAGTTCAATATACAAAAATAATAAAACTAAGATTTTCTAGCTGTTGAACAGCCAAAAAATCAAAAATAGCAAGTTTCAGGTGCCAATGAATAAAAAAAACAAGGCTCCTCTATGGAGATTATACTCCTGATCTATGTGTAGATTGTTCCCATTAAGACCTAGTGGAACAAGTATGAATGACAAAATGGCTGGAGAATGAAGTCACATGCACCAAATATTGACATCTCTCCCCCCCCCCCCCCCCTGAGAGATGTCAATATTTGGTGCACATGACTTTTTTAGGGTATGTTCGAAAGTGAAAGGTAGCAAATGCAGCACAAAGACCGTTATTCCATGCTGTTGAATTACAAGGAACAACGTAATATTATTGATTAAACAATAAATTAGTGTCAAGAAACCACGATTCAATTGCAGAATACAAAAAAGCATAGTGGGCATTCCGAGCAATCAAAATGCTAGGATTAACGTAACATGGCGCAAACGGAATGGTAAAACGGACTCATATAGCAGGAACGTTCCATGTAGTAGAGCATAGATGTTCCCTGCAGTTGAACTTTGGGGAACAAACGTTCAAAGCAAGGTGGAAGAATGGTTCCAATTTATTCGAACAGAAATTCCTTGCACATTCAATCCCCGCATTGGCCTGAAACAATGTTCCCAACCGCAGGGCACAACAACTTTCACCAAAGTCGTTAAATGGTAATTCCCTGCCGTTGAACGGCTGGGAATGATGAAAAACCAGCTGACGAATGTAATGCAATAGGCATGTGTATCATAGAGACCCATTTACGACAGTTCAACTACTGTAAACGCTCAAACAAACCTCTGGAATTCGAGAGCACACCAAGAAGCAGGAGTATCAGAATATGGTGCTGTTGGACAGCAATGAACACTCGGAAGCCCAGGCCAGGAAGCTACATAGTTCACTGCAGTTCAACTGCTGTAAACTCCCGATGAACTACTCAACTATAAATGGAGCATGCAGTAAGGTAGAGAGGGAGAGAGCTAGATGGGTCCAGTGTACATAGACGCTGTTGCGCACCATATGGCATAGACATTCTCTGCAGTTGAACTGCTAAGAATTTGACGGATACGGTAGAAGGAACCTCCAGCAGCAAAGGCAGTGCCTGAGCACGGTGTAGACATTCTCTGCAGTTGAACTGCTGAGAATTCGATGGTTACAGAAGCAAGTGCCAGCAATGAACACAGAACCTGCGCAAAGGACTAGAGACTAAGCAGACGTGTAGAAAAAAAGGTAGAGTAGTATTCCCAAGCAGCAAAGGCAGTGCCCGAGCACAGCATAGACATTCTCTGCAGTTGAACTGCTGAGAATTCGACGGTTATGGAAGCAAGCGCCAGCAATGAACACAGAACCCATGCAAAGGAGTAGAGAGTAAGCAGATGTGTAGAAAAAAAGGTAGAGTAGTATTCCCTGCAGTTGAACTGCTGGGAATGAGAATCCGAGTATGAAGTTTGTGGTGTAAGACACGGTCAACATGGTAGCACCACCACAGATGTGACATCATCGATCATCAATCGATCACATCCATTGTCAAGAACATCCTTTCATTCCACACACAATGAATTCTCTGCAGTTCAACTGCAGAGAATGTCAATATCAGAACAACAATGGGAATGGGGAAGGCCGTGATGATGCGACGCCATGGAATACGACAGCGCCAAATGAACGAATGGTGGGGAAACAGATGGAAGGACAAGACACGGGCTACAAGGATGAGGCACGGATGCAAACCAGGTGTCGTTTGGGCTGCAGGTAAGTGTTTTGTATTCTCCTTTCTTTATATTCATCATTAAATCAACTTCTATTTTCTCTACAATCTTCCTGGGTAAGGACCAGGACACTAGCACCAACTGCAGCAACCGGTGACACACCACCCACCAACGGCCTCGGGAGCAACTGCCTGTGGGGTGGATGGCGAGTAGGATGACGCCGGCGATGACTGCAGGGTACGGGCTGGCGGGAACTGGGGAAGGGGCATGATGACGACGAATGGAGGACTACAATGAACGGGGAACGATGCCCAGGATGACCAAACCTCACGAGCAAGTGCTCATGGAGTAAATGGCAGGTGGAAGGATGGGAGGTGCCAAAGATGGCAGAGATGGTGAGGAGGGTGGTTGGCAACAACAGTGTTTCACATGCATTCTTTTATTTTTCATTTTTTGTTGTCTGGACCTTATATAACACAGAAGGGTTGATTGCAGTTGAACTGCTATGAACGCGAAAGGTGGAACCAGGCCATAACCTTTCGGCATGAAAGGTTGGTCATCTTGAACAGAAGCTGTTCAACAGCAGGTAACGACGAAACATATCAGAACATCCAAGGGCACTAGTATGGAAGGAACGTTACCCGTCGTTCAACGGCAGGTAAAGACTAAAGTTATCTGAAGATGCAGAGAGGTTGGTATGCAAGGAACGTTACCTACTGTTGAACAGCAGGTAATGACAATGTCTGGTATCTTCTCTGCAGTTCAACTGCTGAGAATTGACTGGCTGTTGTAGAAATGACTGAGATCCAGTGCATGTGGGAAAGTCGGTGGACACACATTGCAAGGATTGCTTAAACCAATGTTGAGTATGCTGTAGATGGGTCCATTCTCTGCAGTTGAAATGCTGAGAAATTGGTTCTGATTGAAAGAGGCACAATCATCAAGACCTTAGGTGAAGAAAAGATGTGGTGAGTAGGCAGACGCATAAGCAAGATGATATATTAGCCTTCCCTGTGGTTGAACCACTGGGAAACAGAGAGAAATGAAGGTTTCTCTATGTTTGAAATTTCATGGTACAAGGGGGATGTCACACATCTCAGTCACTTGTCACCATAGTGGCTGCGCTCAAGTCCACCATACTTATCTCTTATTCCCAGTGGTTCAACTGCAGGGAATGCTGAGCTGCTATCTCATTTACGCGTATGTCTACATCCCTCATTACCAGTGGTTCAACCGCCGGGAACACTAAGCTATTATCTTACATGTACACATCACAAGTGTGTATGGTACTCAATCACAGCGGTTTCTACAGCGGCAGCCAGTGACTTCTCAGCAGTTCAACTGCAGAGACGTTCTACGGCAAACTCAGCAGTTTGGAGTCTTCATGCATCGAATGTTATCGCCCTCTCATTTTCTCGGTAGTTCTGCTGGCCATACTGAATAAAAGACCTTCGGCATATGATGCTTTCTATGTGGCATTCTCCTTTGAAAAGCTACTCTGAAACTCTCAACAGTTCAACTGCAGAGAATAGGACCACTGTCACCTATGGGTGCTGGCTTTAGCACTTATTATTCGACGCAACTCTCAGCAGCATTCCTTACCCACCTGCTCTATGTTACTTATACTTCCTCATCGTTGAACTGCAGGATCTTCTGGTCAAATGACCAACCGTTCCCGTCCCACCTTTGTTCCCTGTGGTTGAGCCAGGGTTCCTCGATTGGTTGTTACGAGTCCTTAACAAAGTTAAGACTCATTCTTAGAACCTGGAACCGCCAAAAAATTCAGTGTGACCCTTTTTCCATGTCTGTTTTCCCCACAGTCAGTAAGTTCTGAGCAACCATTACAAAAATTACTGACTTTACTAACCATGGGACTCAAAAATTAGCCGAGATGTGGATTTCGAGTGTAAAAGGAAATTTCTCATCCAGCTATCTAAGTTACCGGAACCTATAGTAATTGACTTCAATACAATAGAATACAATCCATTACAAACTGTTATTGATAGTTTCATTACAAACTATTATTGATCAGTTACCGGTCACGTGCACCAAATATCGACTTCTCTCCCCCCCCCGAGAGATGTCGATATTTGGCACACATGACCACTTTAGGGTATGCTTTTTTTAGCACATCTACAGTATCTCACTCATTTCTTGTCCCATAATGTTCATTTAACTACAGATGGGAAAGTACATCATTGGCCAGTCATCGGGAGAGTACTTGGCATTGTTTGGTATTGTTGTCATGGCTAAATACAGTATCTCCTTCAGTTTCCATCCAATTTGCATGATTTAACTTGCAAATGAAAAGTATGCTGTTGGTCTATCATTGGGAAATATTTACAAGTATTTGAGATTGTTTGTTTATAGATCAAAAAGATCAACATAACTATATCAGAGCCAGTTTTTACTCAATTGAGTTTATTTAACTTGTGGAAGGGTATGTAACTTGGACACTTTACCCTGTGCTGACAAAAGTTGTTTATATTTGGTTGTTAGATTATCAAAATACTGTATCTTGCTCAATTCTTGGCTGATTTCTTTTATTTAACTTGGAATGAGAAGATACATTATTGGCCAATCATTGGGAGGGTATTTGGCATTGTTTGGCATTGTTGTCATGGCTAAATATAGTATCTCCTTCAGTTTTCATCCATTTTGGATGACTTAACTTGCAAGATAAAAAGTATACTGTTGGTCTATCATTAAAAGATACTTACAAATATTTGGCATTATTTTTTCATATATCAAAAAATCAAAAAGATGATGTCAGAGCTGGTTTTAACTCAATTGAGTTATTTAACTGTAGAAGGGTGTAGCTTGGGCACTTTACACTGACAAAGGTTGTTTATCTTTGATTGTTAAATCATCAAAATACTCTATCTTGCCCATTTCTTGGCTGATTTGGTTTATTTAACTTGGAATAAGAAGATACACTATTGGCCCATCATTGGCCAATCATCAGAAGAGTATTTGGTATTGTTTGACATTGTTGTCATGCCTAAATATAGTATCTCTTTTAGTTTTCATCTGTTTTGTATGATTTAACTTGAAAATGAAAGATACTGTTGGTCTATCCTTAAAGGATATTTACAGATGTTTGCTATTATTTGTTAATATATCAAGCAGATCAAAAAGACTATATCAGAGCCAGTTCTAATAATTGAGTTTAACTTGTAGAAGCGTATATAGCTTGGGCATTTTATATTGACAAAATTGTTTATCTTTATTTGTTAAATTATCAAAATGCTGTATCTTGGTCAATTCTTGGCCAATTTGTTTTATTTAACTTGGAATAAGAAGATACATTATTGGCCCATTCATTGAGATCATATTTGGTATTGTTTGGCATTGTTTGTGGTATCTCAGTTAGTTCTTCTTTAATCCTACTGATTCAACATGCAAATAAAATATATACTGTTTGTACATTATCTGATTTAGGTGTGCTAACAAAGGTTGTTTATATTTGTTATTAAATCATCAAAAATGCTGTATCTCACTCAATTCTTGTCCCATTTGTTTTATTTAACTTGAAATAAAAAGATATATTGTTGGCCCATTATTGAAATCCCATTTGGAATTATTTGGCCTTGTTTGTATGGTTTCATATTATTTCAGTCAGTTCTTATATAAACAATGTTGTATACTATTAGACCATCATTGTTAAGTGCTGAACTTGAGGGTGGAAATCTGTCAGACTCATATTGGATGGTGTACCAGAGAGGACTTGGCTTCAACTTATAAGAAATTGCGCCTTCACCTTGTCAGTGTCTAATTTCAGGACAAAGGTAAATGTAAGAATATCAGAGTTTGAGAGGAAGTCCAAGAGAGGAGAGGAGACTAGAGATTGAGATGGGTAATCTTGGTTGCTTTATGAACTGAAGAATACAAACAGAAGTAAATAGGTTTAATACTAAAGAGCAGAGTTAGGTCAGAGACTAGTGGAGAACAGAGTAGTGGAGGTATCATAGGAATGGAAACTATATCTAAAATCCTAATGCTATGCCAATCATTACTAGGTGACCTTGGTGAAAAATGGTTGGAAGTCCAACAAAAATCCCCATTGCTGGAACAGAATCAAGAGATATTATTATATATTTGTTATTATTTGTTATTAATGAAAATAAGCTATATTAATGTTGTAGTAGAACAGAATATCATTGATGCATCATTAACATAATGGTTTCCACTATTTGGTATTATTTATTAGGGCTGAATATAAAGTTTATATCCTGTATTTTATGTTTTATATATCATTCTGATCAGCTTCTTGAGCTGATTTAATATTTAATATTTCTTTGCATGCTATTGGGTTTTTTATCACCAAATATTGTCAGGTATTTAGCATTATTTGATTATAGATCATAAAATATAAGGACTTGCACCTGCCAGAATTGGCCCTCACCCCCAAGTGCATTGAAATTTTTTGTTCTTTGCAGCTGAATTTTGGCATTTTCCGATAATTGGCTGTTCAAAACCCATTTTCGTTGATATTGTATCTTGTATCTGCTACTGACCTCTTCCCTGCTGTTCAACAGCTAGAGAATGATGGTTGTATAGTTCTATGTTCGATTTATTGGTGGGCTGGCTCTGGACTGCCCACCCAAGTCTCTGTTCTGTCACCAGTCATCCTTATCGCGTTCAGTGGCTCCTTGCAGTTGAACTACAGAGAACGTTTACCAAGTGCATTGAATTTTACCATAAACAACCTTGATATTCTGGCTCTTAAGTAAACCCTGCACCATTAAACGGCAGATAACATTCTATTCTCTCTATATATTTGAGCAGTATAAGATTGGGATTCACTCTGTGAAGAACAAAAGCATCTGCAAAATATATGAGACTTGTAAAAATTACACACATATAGTATGGAGGATGCCTTGGCCATCCTTGAAACATCATTGACGATCGAAGTCATTTTGGAGTGTATTTGTACATATTTACACCTACTCTTCAATGCAGCCTTCGATAGAACAATGCCTAGAAGCTGTGGAGCTCATGCAACTCATTGCATCAAATGTTTGTGGAATAGAAAATCTTCTACATCTTGCACTGGTGTGCACAAGGACTGCTGGACCAGCACTAGAAGAACTTTGGAAAAGAAACCATGACTTGAAGATGCTACTGCATTGCCTACCGATCTCAGGCGATAAGCTAATTGTACGCTTGATATCATCTTGGTGAAAGCCATACTTATCTTTCCACATGTTATAGGTTCTGAACTCCACTCCGACTGATTACAATTGGAACAAGTTTACTACTCATGCACAACTCATGACTCAGCTTGACTTCAATTTTTACACTTCATTCGACTACAATATAGGAAGATTTAAGGACCGTGTTGTGATCCACAATGACGTGTACAATGCAATCGTTGATGCGTCTCTAACACAGCTATCCAATGACCGCTTATTCCATCGCCTGCAAGAACTTTCTTTTTGTGGAACATCTCCAATGGTGCTGACAGAAATCGATTCTGGCATGCTATATCTCGTTAATAGCAAAAATTTTGGTGCACCGGCAGAACTTACCCTTTGTAACATCAATATCCATCCAAAGCAGCTCATATGATTTTCTCACTTTGATTTGATCACAACGCTGGAGATCTCTGCTATGCAAGCAATCAAACTACCACCAGAAAACTCCCTCCATTTCCTTAACCTCCGACACCTCACACTATCTTTAGTCTTATTTGAAGGCGATTGCCAATGCAAATTCTTTAAAGCTCTTGGCCAAGCTAAACTGGAATACATTGATATTGGTGGCATGGAATACGCACCTAGCATGCGAAAGCTACAAAAAATCCTCAATGCACTACGTGATCATTGCAATCATGATACACTCCAAATTTTGATCATGCATATCAGTCTGGATGACAAAGGAGATTTTGATTGGGTGGATGAGATTCAATCAGTTGAGGTTGGCAATCTGGAGCCACTAGCTTGTTTTTCTCATCTGCAAGCATTGCGCATCAGTGAAGCAACAGAAGTTCACGAAGACGATGTCAAACCAATTGCATCATTCTTAGCTAGATCATTTCCTGATCTAGAGGAATGCGGTGTAGTACCTCTCTGAAGACATACACCTGACAGAGAAACTGACAACGAGGATTTGAATTTGATACCAGGAAAAGACTGGCAAGATTGGCAAGCTGTTTGAAAGGAGCTGGAAAGAATCAAGGGAAGAACAATATTTACTGGCGACATTTGTTCACAGTTTTTGTAAAGTTTCCTGTATATATCATTCCTTATATGGCAACACTACACATATGCCATATCGGCCTGTCATCGTGCAAACAAACAAACACGTGGAAACCCACGAGTTTCACACAACTACCTCCGAAACTGCTACAAGAAACTTATAGTAACATACCAATGGGTGGGTTTAATTCATTGTACCAGCCAGTAGTTTTGATAACAATCATGAGAAATATAGCTTCAAGACCATTCATTTTTGTCAAAAAAGATGGCAGCATTTATTCATCCCCAAACATGACTTATCTCCCTGCAATACCAGCTTATGCTGATGTCTATAACGATGAAATGCACCATCCCAGAGAAATTAAGAAGCTCAGATGGGCCTCTGCTTGCTCACCACACTTGGCATATGTTCCACGATCGACGACTTTCAATAACCCTATTTTCGAGCACTTGATCTGCTCTTACCACAACATAAAGATCATGAGGGAAGGAAACTGGTACTTCCTCTCATTGGAGATACAAGCACGATGGTCGAGACTTGAGCAAGCACTCCGATGGGTGGCAAGTTCCATATTTTCAGATAACAGAGTCAATTTGCCTTTAGGTTTTGATGCTGGTCCTTTCCCTTCCACACATGGGTACCTGCAAAAACACAGAGGAATCTCATGCACATTACTGCGCTATAAAGTCACACAATGCCTTCCTCGGTCTTATGCTCTGCGCATTTGCAATATCAACAACCAAAACTTCACCCTATCATAAACCTCAGCGATGGGTTACCATCCTTCAGTGCAACGACACCAACATACAGGCTTCTTGGATCGAGGATTTTGCACATTCCGCAGCTGTTGATTTTTCCGAAAGCATTGGGCAAGTTGGCATGGTTGCCAACATTGCTGACATCGAGCGGACAGAATTCACCGAGTGCATGATACTTGCAAACATACCAATATGGTTATACTGGGGTAACAAATACAGTCTGCCTAACCATTTTCACCAACAGCTTTGTAAATACCAACCCCATCCAAGTGAACTCAATTCTCCACTGCAGCCACTGGCATCCCCAGATGCAACTACGGCTGACATAAAACTCCCAACTGGGTCAAGACAGAAGCCGAATGAAGACTGGAAAGAATACTTCATTTGAAGGACAGCACAATGAACGAAATTCTTCGAACATGAGTCTAATGAGCAGCATTCCAGACGTGAAGCTCAAGAGATAAAGAATTTATCCTTCCCAACTCCTACACAAAAAGGTGCTCATGTGTTTTATTGGGAAGAACAAGGTGATGGGGTTCAGATCAGAAAGCAGATACCCTTCCAGGATATCTATGAGTTTTGGGGGTAGTATGCAAACACACAAAAGTGCTATGATGGCATCACAGATGAGTGAGATGTGTGCACCAAGTTTGATCCCAGGGCGGTTGGTCCTGATGTACTTGACGAGGATGATGAAATTGCCAATCAACTCTATGAACCCATCGATGCCACCGTCCCTGATGGAACCATCTGGCAAGAGGTTAGCCCCGGCTACCAAGCAGAGGCTAACTACATCCAGTACCAAGAGCCACCTCAAACCCTCAATAAAATCGCACGTTGCAGATACGGTATTCAAATACATAATGGCCCTTATACAAGGCTTCAACTGCCTGAACAAATGGATTGGGAAAAAGCAATGTGCATTATGGGTGAAGAGGACAAGCAGGTTCAAGACAAACGATTGGAGGAGGCAATTCCAGATATGTTACAGTGGCTTATCAACATGGACCGAGCGGGCGCTGCCAACCCACCTACTTCACTTTGGGACCTTCATCCTGAAAATCATCTATATCTATTTTGTCGTTGAGATGCGATCAGCACGGGCATGGTCAAGGACACGAACCAGGGCAAAGTATATCTTATCTGATCAAATCTTCTACATTCAGGGAATAATACAGAGTGGAGTCTGGTATTGTCAAACCTAGCTACTGCACTTGAATGTCTACGTCGAAGATGGGGTCCACATTATAGTGACATTGCCCTACAACTGCTTCTATGAGAATGTCCTTTTAGCACAAGAATAATAGGACTACAGCCAACAGCGTCTTATCCAAGACCATACATCACCACACTCGGCTATCGACCTGTAGGTTACGTGCCCCATGACTGTGACTATGCGTCTTATGAAGCTCTGTGTGACAAGTTCCTTCAGACTCCCCAAGCCCGGGCTGCATTGTTAAAAGGTGGTATCATCTGGCGTCTATCATGGGATGCTGTTGGGGTAGAAGCAGCCCTTGGTGGTCCATCTCCAGAGGTGTTCTGGACCGGTCATCACTTCTTCTCTGAGCAAGCATATCTTTGGGATGATGAGTTGTCAGAAGATGAGCTTAACTTGATATGTGGCATATACAAAGTATTCACAGGTAAGCAATATCAACATTCTTGACCAGATGCATCGATTGCCTGTGTCTAAATATGTGTTAGGGAGTGGTAAACAAGATTCCCATCAATCTTGGTGGCCAAAACCCAATGCTTGGGAGAAATGCTCGCTAAACATTGGGCAGTGGACAGACAAATGTGAAACTTGGTTTCAGATATGCCTCAACAAGATTCGATCTGGTGAAGCATGGCTAAAAAATGGTCAAGAGTGGACTCGTTCACTGAACATGCATCATGATATGAAGAAGGTCACAAGCATCAACAGAAAGCTGGCAGGGAATGCATTACTACGCTTGGATTGATGTGTTTGAAATATGCAATCATTATAATGTCCAATGTAAGCCCCGGTTTACAATGTAACATACTTTACTCAAATATATCATGCAATGAATGGCTGGCCCAAGTTTTCCTAATACTATTAACTCCAGTGATTAGTGTTCAAAGCAAGTACTTAAGTCTTGTATAACTTACATGTTCACACAATAGGAATGATACTGTCAATATATAAACGTGCTGCATATTACAAAGGTATGTGATTGTGAAGTGGTATAATAGGAGTCAGACCTTGTCAACCAGTTGAATGGAGACTTCCACAAGAGTTGAATCCTGTGAACAATCAATTTGAACCTGGAGAACTCTCAATCGACATGTTCGGCCAACATTTAAAAAAATGGGTCATCGGTGAAAATATGTTGGGAGTACAGCTTATATCTAGGGCTAACTAGTGAGGGAGATTAGTATGTTTCATAAATCAACAAATTTGGATATACTTACGCATCTGCTGAACAAAGGACAGCAGCCCACAAGACGTTATGAGAAACATGGAATTCACCAGCAGCGGTGGAATAACTTCCAGCTGTGAAGCAAGCCAGAACAACAGCATCTTCCAGAACAGGACTGTGAAACCGAGGAAGGTTGTTGTTACTGCCCATCATGTTGAGGCTCTCCGGCAATGCAAGCTTACAATTTCTAGCATCAAATATCGGAACTGCTTCTAGTAAGCAACCAGGAACAATCTTAGACTAGAAATGAACGCACCATCATCTAATGGACCATGTGAAGCGATTGATTTGCTCATGTTCTTGGTCGGAGCACCCATGGACTTTCTCGGCAATGCCAAATTTGGCTTCCGTGACTTTGAATTCAACATTTGCGAAGTGCCAGATCCAGATCCTAAAAGAAATAGTAAGTGCAAGGCCTTATAAATGTTAGAAAGTAAGCACTTACCAAGCAGCACCTCAGACTGTGTAGTCAATGTTAGAACATTACCCAGGATATCGCTGGTGTATGTTTCAACACCAAAGAGGACACAGATGGCTGCAAAGTTCCACTCCACTTCCAACAACAAGAGTGTCAATGAGAACAACTTCATTATTTTCCCATTTTTTGGAATGGTAAAGGGTTCGGTCGTCTTGTCTTCATTGACAAATCTGACCATCAGACATTTTGCTGGTGCAGATGAACCACGAAAGCAGATGTAAGGATTTTTGTAAGTAGGCATTGGTTTTTTTGCGCACAAGAGGGCTGGGTCGATCCTTGCCAGATTAGCAAAGCCAGATGCTTTGTCGCCAACATAAGTCACAATCGATCTGAGATATCTAATTTACAGAATTAAAATTGATTTGATATGACGACACACCAGGAGCACTCACTTGATATTGGCACTAGGATAATAATGTTCTTGGAATATGGTAGAAAATAAATAAAACTGGGCCTGGGTGCTGGCATCTGACCAAGATATGATTCTTCTGCCACTGTTATTAGAACAATGTATTAAGGTCAGCTATTACAGTTTGGCAGTAAATATTAATTTGCTCACCCAGGCAGTTTGGGAAGACCCTTGTAGGTTGTTCTCAAGCGGTTATCAACAAGGCCCCTGTCGTATATGCCACATTTGCTGAGCACTGGCAAGCTATACCAATTGATGAATAAATAATATTGAATAAAAGATAGATTCAATGTATGTAATAACTGGATCCAAGTCTTCCAGATAAACAGTCTCCGAAGACAACTTACTGAAGCAACATTTGTCAGAAAAAATAACACAACACCATGGAATTTTGGGACATACTTGGACGATGACTTGGACAACGACTTGGACAACGACTTGGATGACTTGGATGACTTGGCTGCCTTTTCAACTTCAACTTCAACAACTTCATCCTCATCCTGGTCCATGGCATCTAATGTATTGTTGTCATCTTCGGCAACGATCACTTCATCAGATCCTTCTTCTTCTTCTTCCTCCTCTGCCTCTTCCTCCTCTCTGTCTTCCTCCTCCTCCCCATCTTCCTCCTCCTCCTCCCCATCTTCCTTGTCTGCTTCCTCGTCTTCCTCCTCCTCCTCCTCCTCCTCTTCCTGAACATCAACAACTTTGTTGGCGCTTGACAAATAGTCAAAATCATTTGTTGAAACATCAAGGTATGTGTAACTTACCATTTAGAGACCTTCTTGCTCACATTGGACAATTTACCAGTCAAAGGTTTCTTCAGTTCCTGTTTCACAGGCGCGTCAGATGCTGAATCAGAGTCATCGATATCCAGAACTTCAGGTTTACTTTAATGCCAAAGGAAAAGAAAAGTAAGTAATGAAAAAATCATCGCTCCTTGACTTGTTACAACCACCATAAACAGTGGTAAACACTCCTGCTCAATGTT
Source organism: Tricholoma matsutake (assembly GCA_026075535.2). NCBI lineage: Eukaryota > Fungi > Basidiomycota > Agaricomycetes > Agaricales > Tricholomataceae > Tricholoma > Tricholoma matsutake. The sequence continues at coordinate 6,864,339 of AP026548.1, read as the reverse complement.
GGTAGCAACATCGAGACTTCAATTTTTGTCCGATTTTTGATCGGATTTCACCATCACGAACGCTCTCGGCGTCTCCAGGCTTGCCCTGATTTGCTAAGAGATCCATCCATCCGATCTCCATGGATGTCCTGGTCATTGTTTTTGACAATGGCTGCTATTCGTCTCGTTCTCCTGGGCTTCGAGGATCCTGACTAGGTGAGTGTTGTCTATGAAAGAGTAGTCTAGGCCCCTCTGGGGGCTCAGAGTGGGTGTGGGATGCCTGCTTCAACGCTCGCCCAAGTCGACACACTCGTCTAGCTGGGGGAGGTCTGGCTCAGGGAGGAGGGACATTATCACTGGATTGCTGGTCGTCTGGGAGGCTTCCAGCCTCCTTGCTCTGTGAGTTCCTACTATTAGAGACATGCTACACTGACTACCTGCTGGAATACACCATCGTTAAAAGGGGCCGGGCGATGGTGCCCCCTAGCGGCTAGGCCTACACCTCAGTGGCCGCTTCTCACCACTATCCCTCTACCTCCGGTGCTCACTCCTCTGGAGTGTTATGACCCGGGTTCAATCTTCTCCCACCGGGCTACAGGATGTGCGGCCTGTTCCCCCCTCGGAGCGTTCGGAGGCAGTATCGGGTGGACCCAGAATAGAGATAAGGGACCACCCATTATCAATGGCACGCTATGTATTTCGTTTTCTACCATCATCTACGAGCATTAACTTCCTCTCAATGCCTAAACGGTGAACTGGAGACCACACACCACGTTGGGGTCTACACAACCCCTCCCTGATTACGGGTGACATCTATGAAGATGACGTCCAAGACTACGACACCCGGTACGATCAAGACGATCCGGAGGTAGCTACTGCCCTAAGAGCAGTCAGAGATCTGTGGGCCGGAGAAGACCTCTCCAACCCTGACGATGATGATGACGAGGACTCTCTTGCTATGCAGGAGGCCCTCAATTATGCCGAGAGCAGCCCCAAGCTAGCCTCGAGGCAAACGATCGACCGTGTGCTGTGGGCGCAGGACGTCCATATCGCACATAAACGATGGACTTGCAGTCTCGAATGCGAGGACATGTATACACAGGAGCTCGGCATGGCCGAGCTCTTCTATCCGGAGGCATCCCCTGCTCCATTACCACCTTTGCCCCCCATCCCTGAGTTGGTGGAGGACGAAGTGCCACTATCTGTGAATGAGAGGTTGGAAATTGAAGCCACCTCTCATGCCATGCTACACCAACTAGACGCGATGACCATGTTCGTTGGTACCGTCCGTCCGTCCACCGTTCCCCCTGCAGAGAGGAATGCATGGCGCCAAATGGCCTGGGAGTTATTCACGACCACCTGGCGACTGTCTGAGACGATGTCGGCAGAACTAGCAGCCATTCCAACACCTCTCAATCTCACGTCTCCGGCAGCCTTCCGGGCTTCCTACGCGGCAATGCACACTGCTCAATCAGAGCCTCAATCTGGGGAACCCTCGTCCCCAGCACGGCGCCGTCATCCTTGAGGTCCTCGTGGACAGCAGCGCCGCAACTAGTACAGGGGCTCCCCCTCTATGTTCATGGCCACCAAGTACCAATTGGTGGCCATTATTGGGACAGTGACGTGGTGTCGCCTCCCTATACCTTCCCCCCGCTGCAGGGGGGACGATGTCATCGAGTGCATGCACTTGTTTGCATTTGCTCGAGGGGGGCCCTGGCCCCCCACTTACACTGGTTATGGTGAATAACCAGGTGAACAACCATCTGCCTCGCTACTGTCACTCGTGCACAACATGGTGATGGTCCACCTCATTCACCTGGGGTGGTCAATCCTCACTGGCTGGAAATATGCAGATGGTTATTCCTCCCGCAAGGGGGGATTTACGGTGAATTAACACTGCTGTGCCTGGTCTGGCCTCGGTCGGACATGTGGCTGGGGGACCGTTTTGCTCCAGGGGGCGATCTAATGGCCAACTTCGGGAGGGGGGGCTCCCCCTCCGGATTATTGCCTTTCCTGGCTGAGAGGCCAACGTCTGTGGCACTGCCCGCCTAAAGTGGCTAAAACAAGGACCTGGGCAGGATATGGGCAAGGGGAAGCGTAGTTATAGTAGTACCCAAGTTTGTATCATGCTCCGTGGACTGCGATCGAGCCCCACATTATAAATTGTTGACCCAAAAAAAAAAAAAAAACAAAAAAGTAATGAAAAATCTACAAGCATAAATATAACATACATCTTCGACTCAGTCTTCTTTGCCTTGACTGGAGGTGTTGACTTTTTGACCACAGACTTGATAAAAGACAATTTCGATGTCTTGGTGGGAGATGTCTTTGGCATAATGGAAGACGATGTTTTGGCCACCTTTGATGGAGATTTGACAGCAATCAATTTCGGTAGTGACTTAGCTGAAGCAATTTTTGCAGGCATGCTGGACTTGATAGCTGCTTTCTTCCTATCACAGCCCAAAGCGATCAGCAAAGATAATATAATGAACTTAAAAACTTAAACTTACACAGCATTGTCAAAGACTTGTTGTCTATATGTTTCATTAGCAAGTACCCAAAAGCAACAGAAAGAAAGACCAAACTACCTTGTTTTTTTTACAGGACTTGGTGTAGATGGAGCAGCGCTATCAAATGTATTACAGTCAGATGACAAGATCAACCTTGGAACCAAGACATACACCCAGTTTTTGCCGGATGAAGGAGTGCTTGGATTAGTTTTAGGCTTTTTAGGTGAGTCTCTTGTAGGGCTGGAAGAAAGGATCGTATGTTACTTATAAGGGTACACATCATAAAGTGACAATACCTTGGAATGAATGCATCATCCAATTCAGAATCACCCTCATTGACGGTTTGTTTCTTGCTACTGTGCATACAAAGAGGTAGGGGGAAAAAAACATCAGCACGAAAACATATATCATACAATTATCAGTCACACCGCATCAACTTCTTGGGTGTTGGAGTCATAGGAGGAGTTGCAGCCTTATGATGTAAAGCCTTTTTCGGTGGTGTAATAATCCTATAGTGGAACATGAAAATTGATAAGTTCAGTATCCAGAAGATATGCAGGGATAATACTAACACTTCTTCCTCTACACTTTCATCAGAATCATCACCAATCGACTCTCCACTGAATAGAAAAGAAGTCAGTACAGAACATTTAATGAATATAAATAGCAATACTCACTCCTCATAATTGTCATCATCAGAGCCTTCAATGGACTCATCATCATCAACAATGAAGGGATCAGAACAGACACGTTCTTTTGCTGAAGTCTTGCTTCTACAAGGAGCCATTGAGAGGAGCAGTGGGAGGTAAGGCAAGAAACTATAGATTTCATATTCTTAACGAGGCTTTTAAGCACAAATTTCCAGGCACATGATTAACAAGAGATAAAACACTGAAGGATACAAACTGAATAGATGACTGACAAGTTTTACAAGGCAAACAAAACATTCTCATGGAACAGGTGGCTGTAAAGAAATTTCTCGCTACTGGGGGCTGAAAGCCGAACCATGGCAAAGGAAATAAAATGCATCAAACTCTATAACACACAACTATTCCACAAGGAGAATAAAAAGAAGTGCTAGTTGTCGAACCTGCCCATACTGGAAAACTATTAACCCAAGTGATGAGAATTCCAAGGACAATCCCAATACAAATGTATGACAAAATATCCACCCTGAGGCACATTGTCACAAACTCATGCTAATTACTAGGTCGAAATAGTCTCATGTAAAGTTATCATGTGGAGTTTCCCTGCAGGAAACTTGTAATGAGCATACAGTGAATATGATGTACCGATGCACCTGAATAGTGTTCATATACTAGAAGCTGCAGAAAATGGGATTGCCAAGCATATTTGGCCCAGTACTGGAACAAGTTTATGCGGCAGACTAGCAAGAATGAATGATATATGGTTACGAGGCATAGGACAAACAACAGCACAACTCCATATTTCCCTCCGATATCGACAAGTCCAGATACATGGATCAGTACTACAACCAATCTTCTGCATGTATGTTCTGCTTCTACAAATATGCTGGCCAATATTGATATCATGTACAGGAGCATGGCTGGAGTTACTTTTAGCTGGGCGTAGCCCAAGACATGCTCAGCTTCGTCTATATCAAGAAGTAAGCACAATTTTTGAGGATGATTGTGATTATGATAAACTCATAGGCTGATGGCGCATCCACAACTGCAACACCAATATATGTTGAGAGACATGATGGTTGGAAGCTGACCCAGCAGATAGACAATATTGGCAATCAGGAGGAGCTTGTTCTTCGCCTTCAGGGAATTCTTTGCTGGAAGGACTTGCCTCCTATCAGAAAAACACATAAGATGTAAGTTCTCTGACTTTATTGTCATTATCCTTCTCACTGCTATTTTGTTACTCTAGTGAGTTCAGACAACTAAGATATCTACAACAATCAGTCACGCTCACATCGCTAGGGTCCTCAAGCATGAGAGACTCCATCACAGCGATTCAAGCAATCCACCACACCTTTTTGCAAGCAGTTCCAGATGATAGCATGGAAGAATGGGCTCCAACGATGTTTGAAGACTATGAAGCTGTTGACATGGGCAACCGTTATTTTACTAATCGAAAGCACATCTCATCATCTGAAGTGGTAAGGTTCAAAGCAGGTGTAGATCCCAATGGCATGCTCGAAGCAGTAACAGAAGGTACAGATGTTGCTCACACATGGGAGAATGAGGTGGAGTACTTCGAGCTATGCGAACATACTGGTGGTCAGAAAAGGTATGCATGCACACTTACCACTCACTACGATGACTAAATTATATCACACTAATGCAGATACAATGTTATTGATCCCATTAAATTCAGGATTGGTGATATTGTGGAGGCCCAGGTGTCTTTTGTCATCGTCCCTCTCAAAGGGAAAAAATACAAAATGATCATCATATTGCATGCGCTTACCCTACTTGATAGTACACCACTCAAAGTAAGTTACAGTATTATGATGACAAACATACACATCATTGACTAATGTTATGCAGGATGCAGAAAAGGCAAAATATCATGAACGTTTACAAGACATTCCAAGGCCCCTCTCATTGAAGTGCAAAGTTGGGTATTATGAAGATGAGGAAGAAGAAACTAGGTTTAGAATGCATAAAATGGCCATTGATAAACATGAGTAGTGATAGAACAATAATAATTCACTTGTAGATTCAGTCATGATTCAGGTCCCATTAAGCGGTGTGAATCATCCGTAAATTGCCCAGAATTACTCTGACCATCAAATTTTCAAGCGCGATTCAAGTGTCGATTAAGCACACATCAAGGAAAGTCCTGTTTTGGGTTAATATTTAAAATAAGACTTGAGAGAACATGAATCACAAAGTGAAATGCGATTCAGAAGGCGATTTGACGATTCAGAGTTTTTGACGATTCATGTTTGTAACTGATCAATAACAATTGTAATGAAACTATCAATAACAGTTTGTAATCGAATGTATTGAAGTCATTACTATAGGTTACCGGTAATTTAGATAGCCAGATGAAAAATTTCCTTTTATACTCAAAATCCACATCTCGGCTAATTTTTTCATCCCACAGTTAGTAAAGTCAGTAATTTTGGTAATGGTTGCTGGAAGGTGGGAAAAAATTACTGACCGTGGGGAAAACAGACATGGAAAAATGGTCACACTGAATTTTTCATCGATTCCCGGTTTGAAGAACGAGTCTTAACTTTGTTAAGGACTCATAACAATATTTGGTAATAAAAAACCCAATAGTATGCAAAGAAATATTAAATATTAAATCAGCTCAAGAAGCTGATCAGAATGATATATAAAACATAAAATACAGGATATAAACTTTATATTCAGCCCTAATAAATAATACCAAATAGTGGAAACCATTATGTTAATGATGCATCAATGATATTCTGTTCTACTACAACATTAATATAGCTTATTTTCATTAATAACAAATAATAACAAATATATAATAATATCTCTTGATTCTGTTCCAGCAATGGGGATTTTTGTTGGACTTCCAACCATTTTTCACCAAGGTCACCTAGTAATGATTGGCATAGCATTAGGATTTTAGATATAGTTTCCATTCCTATGATACCTCCACTACTCTGTTCTCCACTAGTCTCTGACCTAACTCTGCTCTTTAGTATTAAACCTATTTACTTCTGTTTGTATTCTTCAGTTCATAAAGCAACCAAGATTACCCATCTCAATCTCTAGTCTCCTCTCCTCTCTTGGACTTCCTCTCAAACTCTGATATTCTTACATTTACCTTTGTCCTGAAATTAGACACTGACAAGGTGAAGGCGCAATTTCTTATAAGTTGAAGCCAAGTCCTCTCTGGTACACCATCCAATATGAGTCTGACAGATTTCCACCCTCAAGTTCAGCACTTAACAATGATGGTCTAATAGTATACAACATTGTTTATATAAGAACTGACTGAAATAATATGAAACCATACAAACAAGGCCAAATAATTCCAAATGGGATTTCAATAATGGGCCAACAATATATCTTTTTATTTCAAGTTAAATAAAACAAATGGGACAAGAATTGAGTGAGATACAGCATTTTTGATGATTTAATAACAAATATAAACAACCTTTGTTAGCACACCTAAATCAGATAATGTACAAACAGTATATATTTTATTTGCATGTTGAATCAGTAGGATTAAAGAAGAACTAACTGAGATACCACAAACAATGCCAAACAATACCAAATATGATCTCAATGAATGGGCCAATAATGTATCTTCTTATTCCAAGTTAAATAAAACAAATTGGCCAAGAATTGACCAAGATACAGCATTTTGATAATTTAACAAATAAAGATAAACAATTTTGTCAATATAAAATGCCCAAGCTATATACGCTTCTACAAGTTAAACTCAATTATTAGAACTGGCTCTGATATAGTCTTTTTGATCTGCTTGATATATTAACAAATAATAGCAAACATCTGTAAATATCCTTTAAGGATAGACCAACAGTATCTTTCATTTTCAAGTTAAATCATACAAAACAGATGAAAACTAAAAGAGATACTATATTTAGGCATGACAACAATGTCAAACAATACCAAATACTCTTCTGATGATTGGCCAATGATGGGCCAATAGTGTATCTTCTTATTCCAAGTTAAATAAACCAAATCAGCCAAGAAATGGGCAAGATAGAGTATTTTGATGATTTAACAATCAAAGATAAACAACCTTTGTCAGTGTAAAGTGCCCAAGCTACACCCTTCTACAGTTAAATAACTCAATTGAGTTAAAACCAGCTCTGACATCATCTTTTTGATTTTTTGATATATGAAAAAATAATGCCAAATATTTGTAAGTATCTTTTAATGATAGACCAACAGTATACTTTTTATCTTGCAAGTTAAGTCATCCAAAATGGATGAAAACTGAAGGAGATACTATATTTAGCCATGACAACAATGCCAAACAATGCCAAATACCCTCCCAATGATTGGCCAATAATGTATCTTCTCATTCCAAGTTAAATAAAAGAAATCAGCCAAGAATTGAGCAAGATACAGTATTTTGATAATCTAACAACCAAATATAAACAACTTTTGTCAGCACAGGGTAAAGTGTCCAAGTTACATACCCTTCCACAAGTTAAATAAACTCAATTGAGTAAAAACTGGCTCTGATATAGTTATGTTGATCTTTTTGATCTATAAACAAACAATCTCAAATACTTGTAAATATTTCCCAATGATAGACCAACAGCATACTTTTCATTTGCAAGTTAAATCATGCAAATTGGATGGAAACTGAAGGAGATACTGTATTTAGCCATGACAACAATACCAAACAATGCCAAGTACTCTCCCGATGACTGGCCAATGATGTACTTTCCCATCTGTAGTTAAATGAACATTATGGGACAAGAAATGAGTGAGATACTGTAGATGTGCTAAAAAAAGCATACCCTAAAGTGGTCATGTGTGCCAAATATCGACATCTCTCGGGGGGGGGAGAGAAGTCGATATTTGGTGCACGTGACCGGTAACTGATCAATAATAGTTTGTAATGAAACTATCAATAACAGTTTGTAATGGATTGTATTCTATTGTATTGAAGTCAATTACTATAGGTTCCGGTAACTTAGATAGCTGGATGAGAAATTTCCTTTTACACTCGAAATCCACATCTCGGCTAATTTTTGAGTCCCATGGTTAGTAAAGTCAGTAATTTTTGTAATGGTTGCTCAGAACTTACTGACTGTGGGGAAAACAGACATGGAAAAAGGGTCACACTGAATTTTTTGGCGGTTCCAGGTTCTAAGAACGAGTCTTAACTTTGTTAAGGACTTCTAATAACACGGCGCCTGAACGCAGTCCACGGCAGAGACATACAAACAGAGTACACTACGCCTAGCCCAAGTCCTCCTCCTGCTGATCTTCGCACCAACCACCTGGATAGCTGCAATGACCACTAAGGGGGCCCCCTTTATCGAGTAAATGGAATTGCCAGTGGTGGCGTACCGACAACCCAGACTTGGCAATGTCGTGTCCCCTGAGACTCTATGGGTATGTGTGCAAGATTTAGGGGAAACTGCTGCCCCGACCTGAGCCTCTCAGCTCAGAAAGGAAAGCGTAGTCGACTGTGTGGTCATAACGCATAACCGACAGCGGATCTGGAAGCACTCAGGCGCCTCCCCAAACTGGTACCTAGTTTTGTGTCCCCCCGCCCTGACAGTTGCTCCTGAACATGGGTGGGCCCCCTTTATGAGGGTTAACGGACTCGTCTGGTGCCCTACAGCCACCCCGACGTACCGATCACACTAGCCAGAACCAGACAAGGGTCATACGCCCTGCATGCACAGCCTATCCTGGATCCCACACTAGCGGGGTGAACGACCCAAGTTCTGGGTTATAGTCCAAAAATACGTAAAAGCCTTCGACAGAGTCTGGGCTAGCACGAGTTTCTTTGCAATCCACCGCAGGGCAGACATGTAATATATGATCCTGAGTTTGGATCTCAGGACCATGGCACCAACATTGGTACTCCCCTATGCGAGCATGGCCAGTAACCATATGGGTGAGTCGGGAAGTGCCAGTCGTGCTGGTTCCTGATACTTTTAGCCAAGGCCCACCTTTGTGAGTCGAGGGTAGTACAGGCTTTCCTCCAATCCCTTTGAGGTGGAGGAAGTGCCGTCCACAATACGCTGGGTCTGAGAACCACGTGTGCCAATCCTTACAGACCGCTTTTTCTACTTGGGTCTTCAGGTAGTCTAAAGACGTCCATGGGCATCTGCCTGCAGAGATCTTGGTAGATGTTGCTACATCGTGAGCCTTCTTGTGTACGCCCCACTCAAACTTCGAGGGGACATGCCAGAATGTGACTTTTCTTTCCTTGTCCCCAGCTAACCAGGGACGTAGGGAGCGACAAGCATCCAGAGCAAAGATTTGCCCAGAGCATGGTTTGGGATCCACTAGGGACTCGATGCCCATTGTAGAATCCGAAAATATCACCAGCTTTTTGCATCCCTTGCTGCAAGCAGCAGAGATGCCCAGCTGGAGAGCAAATAGTTCAGCTTCCGGGGGTGTTCTCCTCCCAAAGGCTGAGACAATGCGATCTACCTGCTCTCCTTGTCTGAAGACAAGGGTGCAGGCAACTGCTTGAAATTTGGTATTGGTGGGCACAGATGCGTCCACTGCAATGACGAGAGTGTCGTCCTCCACCTGGGCAGTAGCCCAGGCTTTGTCTAGGTCACTCCTGTATGATTTCCTCGCCACGTCCTCCTTGGAGGCAAGGTGGTGAGAGGTGAAGTGAGTGGGGAATAGATCCTTCACTCTGTTTCCAGGCATGTTTTCCTCCCCAAAGGGATTGAATTCATCATCAGATATCAGGGCCAGTGCTGCTGCCGAGGCGACAGACGGACCCTGTAGTGTAAGTGTGTTGAGCACGTCTCCTCCCCAGTGGCCTAGGTCATGGGGGTGGGTAGTGCCAATGAATTTATATAAGGGCAACCTAAGCCTCTAGCAAAGGGAAATCCAAAGTTAAAATTATACTACATAATACAGGCATTGGGGACACACCTAGCAAAGGGAAATTTAGTAATAAAATCCGGAAAAATCATAGAAAATGAAGAATAGAAGAAAATGAGGTGGGGAAAAATATAGGACGAACATAAAAAATAGGAAAAACACACAGGGCACCCCCCTAGTCCCCTTACATCACCCCCTCTCTAAGGTGGTGGTGGTGGGTGTGAATGGTGTCCTGGGAACAGATCTGGGGGAGCTGGAAGCAATTTTACGACATGGAAGACAGGATGGAGTCTGGACATGGAGGCTGGGAGGCGTAGATGATAGGGATGCGTTCCAATGCACTTGACAATGGGGAAAGGTCCCAAGAAGTGATGAGTGAGTTTCTTGGATGGACGTGTAGTGGAGATGTCACTGGAGTCAAGATAAACTCGATCACCGACCTTGTACTGAGGGGTTGGGGAGTGGCGTTGGTTGTAAAATCACGCCATGTCGTCCTTCGCCTTTGCTAAGGCTGCCCTTGCCTCCTCCAAGCTATCCCTCATGCGTTCTGTGAACTCATTCACCGTCTTGATGTGTGAGGGAGTTTGGCGAGGTTCAAATCCCATGCGTGGATGTCGTCCAGTGTCTAAGAGGAAAGGGGTCTGCTGAGTGGAAGCATGGACATGGTTGTTGTATCCGAACTTGGCCAAAGGAAGGAGATCATCCCAATCATCCTGGCGTTCATTGACAAAGAGGCAGATGTACTGCTCCAGTTCCTGGTTGACTCGCTCCGTCTGGCCATCAGTTTGTGGGTGATAAGCGGTTGAAGCGAGAAGTTTGATCCCCAGGAGTCAGTACAGCTCACGAGTGAACTCTGCCATGAACTGAGGGCCACGATCCGAGAGGAAGGCACCAGGAAGTCCATGTAATTTCCACACGTGGTGGAGGTAGAGTCGAGCGGCACCTAGGGCACTGACAGTGGTGTGAGTGGGAATGAAGTGAGCACGTTTTCCCACTGAGTCAACTGTGCACATCACCACATCAAACCCGTTTGACTCTGGCAATTCCACCACAAAGTCGACGCTGATGACATCCCAATGACTCTCTGGAACAGGAAGAGGCTGTAGCTCACCAATAGGCTTGCGACGAGGAACCTTGGTGCATAAGCAAAGGTCACAAGTGCAACAATACTGACCAATGAGCCGTGACATTTGTGGCCACCAATAGTTCCATGAGGTGAGCTCCAAGATCTTCCAGCGTCCGGGGTGGCCAGCAATCTGTGAGTCATGGTGTTGGGATATGATGCGCCGGCAAAGGTCTGGGTCATTGGGAACATAGATGCAATCCCTGAAATATAACAAGTCCTCCTTTTCAGCCCACTCTGCCGCACGTAAGGAAAGGGTCGATCCCTTCCTCAGTTCTTTAACAGCTCGGGTGACAACATCCTCATGTAAACCACTACGGTTTGCGCAATGAATGTCACGTAGAATGTCCCGCTCCTCGCCCTGGGGTGCGATGCCTTCCAGTGCCCGAATGGTGAACAGGTCTGGCTGCAACAGCACAATGTTTTGGTTGTCACCACTGCCATCCCCATGGTCTGCACGTCTGGATAGGGCATTGGTCTTCCCCATGCTGCGACCCGGACGGTGGTGCAAGGAGAAGTCGAATCTAGATAGATACAGGGACCAACGAGCTTGACGACGGTTCAATTTCTTGGCCGTCATGAAGTACTCGAGATTCTTGTGATCTGTCCAAATTTCCACCTTGTGTTGGGCACCCTCAAGGAAGTGTCACCACTCCTCAAGCGCACGCATTATCGCCAACATCTCCTTGTCATGGATCTCGTAGTTTCGCTCTACAGCACTAAGGCTTTTGGAGTAGAATGCAACAGGATGCCACTTCTGGTCCTCCAGAGACTGCTGAGACAACACGGCGCCTGTCGCAAAGTCAGAACTGTCGGCTTCTACACGAAAAGGACGCAAATCATCAGCAAAGGTAAGGATCGGAGCAGAAGTGACCATCTCCTTAAGCTTTTCGAATGCCTCCTGTTGTGCATTATCCCACCTCCATGCCTCCTTTCCTGTCAAGTCAAACAGTGGTCGTGCATGATGTGAGAAATCCTTGATAAAATGCTGATAGAAATTGATGAAGCCCAGGAAAGACTGCACCTCCTTCTTGTTTGTGGGCGTCGGCCAAGCTGTGACCCCATTTACCTTGATAGGATCCATCTCCACTTGACCCTCTGAGATAATCAGGCTGAGGTACTCGATCTTGGTCCTTTTGAACTCGCATTTGTCCTGATGAAGGTAGAGTTTGTACCGTCGAAGTCGCTCTAGGACGAGGCGCGTGATGCGACGGTGCTCTTCAACTGTGCAAGTGAAGATGAGGATGTCGTTGAGATAGATGCAGACAACGCCTTCGAGGATGAGGTCGTGGAAGATGTTGTTCATCATGGTCTTTTTTTTTTTTTTTTTGGGTCAACAATTTATAATGCGGGGCTCGATTGCAGTCCACGGAGCAGGATACAAACTTGGGTACTACTGTAACTATGCTTCCCCTCACCCATATCCTACCCATGTCCTCGTTTTAGCCACTTTAGGCGGGCAGTGCCACAGACGTTGGCCTCTCAGCCAGGAAAGGCAATAATCTGGAGGGGGAGCCCCCCCTCCCAAAGCTAGCCATTAACTCGTCTGCCAGTGCAGAACGGTCCCCCAGCCACATATCCAACCAAAGTCAGATCAGGCACGGCCATGTTAATTCACTGTAAATCCCCCCTTGCGGGAAGAATAAACATCTGCATGCTCCTGGCCAGCGAGGATTGACCACCCCAGACGAATGAGGTGGACCATCACCGCGCTCCCGCACGAGTGACAGAGATGTGGTAGCTGGTTGTTCACCTGGTTATTCACCAGAACTACTGTGGATAGGGGGCCAAGGCCCCCTTCGAGTAGATGCCGATGAGGGCATACGCTCGGTAACAACGTCCCCCCTGCAGCGGGGAGAAGGTAGAGGGAAGCGACAAACTGCCACTATCCTGATATCGGCCACCAACCAATTGGTGGGAGTAGATGTGGGGGGGTGACACCCCCCTTTCAGTAGCGGCACTGCTGTGCTCGAGGACCTCGAGGACAGTGGCGTCGTGATGAGGATGAGGGTTCCCCATGATGGAGCTCTGCATGAGCTGCCTGCCTAGCCGCGTAGGAAGCCCTGAAGGCTGCCGGTGATGTGAGGTCGAGAGGCAATCCGGCAGCTGCTAGTTCTGCCGACATTGGCTCAGACAATTGCCAGGTGGTCGTGAATAATTCCCAGGCCATCTGGCGCCATGCGTTCCTCTCAATGAGCGGAACGGCGGATACTCGGATGGTACCGACGAAGATCGTCATAGCCTCCAGTAAGTGTAGAAAGCCATGAGAGGCAGATGTTATTTCCACCCTCTCATCTCTCAACAACGGAGGCTCATCCTCCACCAACTCTGGGATGGTGGATGAACCCGGTGATGTGGGGAGGGGCAGCGCAGATTGCTCCTGCTGCCCCTCTGGATAGAGGAGCTCAGCAATGCCGAGCTCTTGATTGTTGTTGGCCTCGAGCCCAAGCTCGAGAGCCAGATCATGCACCTCATCGGCTATCACTTGTGACGCCAAGAAGCGGTTTATCATCTCCTGCGAGGCTAGCTCGGTGAGACCCGGAATGAATTTGATGTCTCCACCGGTGGCAGAGCCGTCATCGTCGTCTGGCAGGTCAGAGGAGTCATCCTCTGCCCAAAGATTGTGGAACTGGTTAGCCACATCAGAGTCCCATCTGCTCAAGGAGACGTGCCCGAACTCTGGGAGGTAGTTGTCATCGAAGTCTGCGAAGTCAGGGTTTGTGTATAAGAGGGGGTCGCCATGCGCCGCCTGGTGTCGAGTTCGCGCTCCACGGTTTGTAGAGGGCATTGAGGATGATTTAGCACAAGTAGATGACAGTAGAAGTCAAGATACGTAGCGTGATAACGATAGCAGACGGTCCCTTATCGCAATTCCGGGTCCACCCGACACAGCCTCCAGACGCTCCGAGGGGGCAGGCAGGCTGCAAATCCTGCTGCAGATTGGGAGGGATGATTGAACCTGGCTCCAAACACCTCAAGGGTGTGAGTGCCGGAGGTAAAGAGTCGGTGGTGAGTAGTGGCCACCAGAGCGTCGACCTAGCCACCAGGGGGCACCATCACCCGGCCCCTTTTAACGATGGTGTATTCCAATGGGTAGTCAGTGTAGCAGGTCTCTAGATGTAGAAACTCACGCAGCATGGAGGTAGGAAGCCTCCCAGACGACCCACAATCCAGTAACTATGTCCCTCCTCCTGAGCCAGACCTCCCCCAGCTAAGCAAATGCGACGACTTGGGCGAGCATTGAAGTAGGCATCCCACACCCACTCTAAGCCCCCATAGGGGCCCAGACTACTCTTTCGTTGCCAACACTCACCTAACCAGGATCCTCGAAGCCCAGGAGAGCGAGACGAGTAGCAGACACTGTCAGAAACAGTGCCTGAGGCATCCACGGAGATCGGATGGACGGATCCCTTAGCAAATCAGGCTACGCCTGGAGACACCGAGAGCGTTCGTGATGGTGAAATCCGATCGAAAATCGGACCGAAATCGCAGTCTCGACATTGCTACCAACGTCGAGCAGGAATGTTTACCACTGTTTATGGTGGTTGTAACAAGTCAAGGAGCATTCATCATGGTCTGAAAGGTGGCAGGGCTATTAGTAAGGCCAAAGAACATGACAAGCGGTTCAAAAAGACCACGGTTGGTACAAAAGGCTGCCTTCCACTCATCTCCCTCCTTTATCCTCACATTATTATAGCCCCAACGGACATCGAGCTTGGTGAAGTATCGGGCTCCACGGAGCTGGTTTACGAGTTCAGAGATGAGGGGTAGTGGGTAGCGATTTTTGACTGTGATGTTGTTGAGCCTTCTGTAGTCTTGAACCGGTCGAAGTGAGCCATCCTTCTTGACAAAGAAAAAGGGAGAGGCCATGGGTGACTTTGATGGTCAAATATGTCCAGAGGCCAGGTGCTCGTTGATGAACTGGTCAAGCTGCCATTGTTCTTCCAGAGAGAGAGGATAGACCTTGCAGGATGAAGGGGTTGCGCCAGGGGTGAGTTTGATCACGTGATCCCATGGCTTGCACGCAGGAAGAGAGTCGAATGACTCCTTGGAGAACACGTCTTCAAACTCATGGAGATGAGGGAGTAAGGAGTTAGTAGAGGATTTAGCAGCATTGTTTTTGTGGAAGGCCTCGGCAAGGCGTTGGGATATGTTCGATGTGGCACACACCTCATGCGATGAGTGAATCGCAGTGTAGAAGATCCGATCACCCTCCTCCACTTCCTCTGGGTCCTCATCATCATCGTCCAAGTCCGGCATTAGATCAGGAACCCCTTCCAATTCCACTTCAGGTATAGGCAGGGGTCCAGCACGACACTTCTGAGTACATCGTATTGCCGCCTTCTGTCCACGATGTTCTTGCCTGGCTTCTGTGAAACACGTCTGACAGCGGGATGGACATCGGCTCATGGTGACCTCCCCAGTACGCCAGTCGACCTCTGGGTTATGGTCTCGAAGCCATGGATATCCCAAAATCACCTTTTGCTTTCCTAATTGAGTGACAGAAAAAAGGGCACGCTCACTATGATCTTTGTAACGGAGAACCAGGTCTGCAACCTCTCAGATGGCACCAGCTTCATTTGGGGATCCATCCACATTATATACAGGTATCAGACGTGAGAGTGAGCGAGTATTTAGGTGATGTTGTTGTACCAGATGGGAATCGATGAAGAGACCAGTCGCACCAGAGTCCAGGAGCGCAGAGACACCGAGTATCTGTCCAGTGTCGGTCGTCTGCAGTTCGATGGCTAGGTTTAAGGAATGTGCAGAGGGAGTGGATGCCACAATATACTTGCGTTGTAGTTTACGCTCCCATGATTTAATTTTGGGACATGGAGTAGAAGGAGAGATGGGGAGAGCAGGTACGTCTTTAGCCAACTTCGAAGGGTCAGAGAGGGGGGCAGTCACAGAAATGGATTCATTCTCCGGGGATTCAACTGACAAGACTTCAAAGTGGTTATGGACAGGCAGTGAGGGTGTACAATTCACTCGCTGTGAATAGGAAAATCCTGCTCCTCTACAACTTCCAACTTAATCTCCTCTGCAACTTGATCCTTCGCTTCCTCAACATCTACAAGCGCCAACAAATCTTGCAGGAGTTCGTCTCGTCCCTTGGGGGTGAGCATGTGGATATCCTGACAATGGGGACACGCTCCAGCCCTGTGTCCAGGTTCCCCACAACGGTAGCAGAGATCCAACTTACGTGCATGGCTGCGGGCTGCATCAACATCCATTGGTACTGGGACATTGATGGCTGGTGTGGGAGTTTGACAAACAGGAATGGGGTTAGGGCAGGGGAGACTTTGATTGAAGGTGTAGGGCATATGAGTGGTAGTTGGAGCACAGAATGCAGCATTAAATGCTGCATTTGTGAGTCGGTTCTCGTCACAGAGTGAAGCAGCTTCATACCAAGCAAGGATATCATCGTCCGCTGGGCGCCCTTCCAACATCTGTGCAATCTGGTCCTGAATTTCTTGGTTGAGCCCCCGTCGGAACTTCACCACCACTGGTAACCCACTCCCATATCCTGCCATGTCCACCAAATCTTTGAACTCATCGATATAGTCATCCACAGATCGACGTCCCTGGTGGTAAGCGGATGACTCAAGTCATGTCACTGCTCGGTGGCGTTCATTGAGGGGGCAGAAGTGGCATACAAACTCAGCTTGAAAGTCACCCCAAGTGGAGAAAGGTAGAGAACCGAGTTCTTTAGTTTGACATAGGATATGGTCCACATAGAGATAGGCGCGTTCAGATTTCAGGTATGTGAAGGCCCAATAAATTTTTGCAGCCTCATCGACAAATTGATGCGACTGGAGACTAATGTATAACTCACAGGAATTAAGGAATGCACGTCCCTGCGCATGTGCACCATTAAATTCAGCAGGGGGGGACAGTTTGATCTGGGCATGTTCCTTAGTGGACGCGTTTGGCAAAACATCATTGTTGGGTGCGCTTGGAGTCGTAAAGGGGGAACTATTGGTCGTAGGGTTAGCCTGGAGGGTCCTAACAAAGTTTTCAATCGTAGATTTAAGCAAGTTGATTTGCGCACGCATTCTGGAAATGTCGCTTTCAAGCGCGTTGAAGCGTTCTGATGCGTCCATGTCGCTAGGGAGTGCGTTTGGCGAAAATGGTGGCGTAATAAAGGCGAGATTATCTGGAACGGTGTGTAGGGACTCTGTGGAGCTTTGGGAAGCGTCATCCAGTCTGTACCTGCCTATTTTGGGCAGCGCGTTCACGATTTTCGGGCCTTAGGGGAGAGTTTTCTACTATAATGGCAACCTAAGCCTCTAGCAAAGGGAAATCTGAAGTTAAAATTATACTACATAATACAGGCATTGGGGACACACCTAGCAAAGGGAAATTTAGTAATAAAATCCGGAAAAATCATAGAAAATGAAGAATAGAAGAAAATGAGGTGGGGAAAAATATAGGACGAACATAAAAAATAGGAAAAACACACAGGGCACCCCCCTAGTCCCCTTACAATTTAGGCCCTAAGATCGCTCTTAGGGGGTGAGATGGGGCCAGCAGGGGGGTTCTGAATGCCCCTCTGTCGACTATTCTGTGCAGTAGCAGCTGCATGGGCAGCAGTCCTGCGATACATTCCAGTCCACCTATAGGAGTGGTATGAAAGGCACCGAGGATCCAGCATGCAGCGATGGACTGTACCTGGGCCAGCATTTTGATGACACCTTTGACACAAGCACCTTTGAAGTGCCAGAGTCTAAGTCCATACATCATAATGGGTACAACACATGAACGGTATAGGAGGCATTTCTGCATGGGGTCTAGCCCTCTCACAGAATTGCCGAGCATTCCCATTGCCCTCGCCATGGTGAGAGCTTTGGTGGAGTAGAATCGTGTGTGTTCCTTGAAGGAGAGTTTGTGATCGAAGAAGAAACTGAGGTACCTCCAGGTGACCTTGGGTTTGAGTGGTGAATTGCCCGTGTACAGAGTGAATCCTAGATCTATCAGTAGAGGAGTGAAGCTCCTTGACCTAGAGAAGTGAAATATTTCTGACTTGTCGTGTTCCAAGACAAGTCCGAGGGATGTGAATGCCTGGAAGATCCAGCCATATGCTTCTTTGAGAAGGGGGAGATTGTCCTCCAACCGTGAAGAGCGGGCGATGAGCATGCCATCGTCCACGTATGACATGAGATCAACACTTTTGCCAATGTCGCTTCTTCTGAAGAGCTTCATAATGGGTGTTAGATATAATGCCAATAGGACTGGGGACAGGGCAGAGCCTTGTCCCACCCCCACATCAGCTGCAAAAGAGCCAGATGAGAAGGCATTCCATTTGTAGGTTGTCTTACAGCCGACTAGGTATGAATGGAAGAAATTCACCACTTGCACAGGGAATCTCAACCAAGAGATGATCTCCAGTAGAACCTGGTGGTTCAAGGAGGGGAAGAACTGAGCGATGTCAAAGGCAACAACACTCGTCTTGAGCCCTTGGGCCCACCCCGCCCTAACGAGATGGGTGAGGTAGATGCCTGCATCCTCTGTGGAACGCTGGGCAACTCCTCCGAACTGATTCTGCTCGAAGGCTTTGTGAGCCACTCCATTGAACTGAAGCCGTCTAGGCAGCATCTTTTCGACCAATTTTCCCAGGGTGTTCAGTAGCACAATGGGCCTGAACAACTTTGGAGTGGAATAGTTAGGTTTCCCTGGCTTTGGAATAATTACTGACAGGGACTCCTTGAAATGTGCTGGCCAATGACCAACAGTGATGCATGCCTCGGCGATGCGGGTGATGAGACCTGCCACCTCCGGGTTGCTACACCAGTGTTTAAGGTATGACCATGTAACATGATCGGGACCTGGAGCGGAACGGGAAGAGCACGTGTTGAGCGCTTCTTTCATTTCCATGATGGAGCAAGGGATCCAGGCCCTTTCAGGCACCAGAACCAGATCATCTAAGATGCTCAGATCGACTACTCAATCCGAGGCATCATTGTATGAGCCATCAAGGGCAGCCCATAGGGAATCAAGATCATTACATGGCTCTCCCCGATAAGAGATTGCCTCGTACAATGGTAGGTTTCTTTGATGAGTCCAGGACATAAGGTCCCAGGGTTGTCTGTTCATAGTGGCCACTTCTTGGATGCAGTCGTTGAAGAAGTGCCATTTTGCATGTCGCATGACCTTGCGATATTGCTTCCAGTCCTCCTCATCTCAAGTGGCTCTGTAAGCGTCTAGTGCACCTTTGCATTCGTCTGTCCACCAACCTTTGGACGACTTGCCTAGGTGAGATTCCTTGGCGTGGTTATCCCACGCCTTGTTTAAAATTGTTGATATTGCCGAGATGACGTCATTGATTTCTGCCGAAGTGTTTCCGTGCCAATGAAGCCACAGATTTAAAGTGGAGGAGACAGCATCGAGGTACGATACTTCCTCCTCGGATCCTTTTTTGATGGACCACTTGGTGACCGGGACCAGAGATCCCAGACCAGGTAGTGTCAGTGTCAGGGGAGCATGGTCAGACGTGCCCCTGGCTTCTGGGACAATGTCGCAATACAACACAAATCTTAGATCGGTGGGTACAAACATCAGGTCTATCACCGTGGGGTGAAAGCCCTGTTGTGGGGGAAAGTGAGTGGGTCCTCCACAGTGGGGAGAGCCCTTGTTAGGCCTAATGCCGTTGCCGTTTCCACTAAGTGGTCAGCATGAATAGAATGTTCAGGCCCTTGGGGGTCCCAGGAGGTGTGCCTCACATTGAAATTGCCACACATGAAGTGTAGGCGTGGGATCGTCATTACACTTTCATAGAGGAGTGTGATGGCTGAGTGCTGGCTGTCTGAGTAGACGTTAGCGAGTAGCATGACATCTTTCCCTATTCCCAGGGAGAGGAGAAGAATGTCACAATCGTCAATCAGATCTCGGCAGAGACCCGGTCTGAGATTAGCAATGCTGTTCACAAAGTATACAGCTACGCATGGGGGGGTGTCAATCCCCGATGGTCATACCAAGGTGCCCCAATTAGGGCTCATTGGTGCGCCGATAACTTCTTCCCCTTCCCTGTTGTGGGCAGAAGGGGTGTGTCTTATGAGTCTCCAGGGAGGCTCTTGAATGAAGAGCAGATCATAATCATCTATGAAGTCTGCCAGTAACGAGTCCATGTAACCCCAGTTTCTGTTTACATTCTGACTAAATATGCATAATTGTGGGGTAGATCTAAGTCTGTCCCTCATTTATGTTCAGCCACCACATCCTGCGGGATGGTAAGCAGGGGGGGAACATACTCTGCTTCAGTTGTTGACAGTGTCACTATAGGCTGCAGCTTGCTAGACCAACAAACAGCTCCTGATCCCATTTTAACCAAATATCCAGTTGTAGACTTTCCATTGTCTCGATTGCCTCCATGGTCTGCATCACTGAATGCAACAAAGGGATCTTACCAAGGGATCAGGTTTGTATACCAACTTCATGTTTGTAGTCCCCTTCAAGTAGCGGAATAGGTGTTTGACTGCCTTCCAATGTGTCATTCCAGGATTTGAATTAAATCGTGCCAAAACTCCTGCAGTATAAGCAATATCGGGACGAGTGGTGGTGGCCAGGTACATGAGTGATCCAACTGCATTCATATAAGGGATGTTCTGCATTTCTCCCATCTCCTCTGGTGTTGTGGGGCATTGTTCCTTTGATAAACTAGACCCAGGAGCCATAGGTGTGCCCACTGGATAACAATCAGCCATTCCAACATCGCTCCTTGACTTGTTACCGCGATGTGCACAGCCACTGAAATTTTTGTCAATACTGTTTTCATTCTCTGTAGCTCAATCTGTCAACGATCCAAGCGATCCGGTCTATATAGCGTCTTACCAGTGCATGTCAGATAGTTTTGTACAAAAAGGGAGGAGATTGGACGCAGCGATGGATGAGGGGAGACCTTCTAGATCTGGTATGCCCAGAACTCCTGGCAACGACCCAATTGATTCTCTGCAGCTCAAAGAGAGCTGCAGATCCACACAGAATGTTCCCTCAGTGGGCCCACACAGGACCCAAAGAGGTTCTCCAACCCCCTCCCCCTATGGGGCGGGAATTGTTACCCTGTGAGTACAGCGATTCAGCGTGCCAGCATTATCTCCCAGGCGGGCTACTTCGTCCCCTGCACCTCCTACCACCCCTTCCACACCTGATTCACAGTGGGCTGACGACGTGGTTACATCCAACCCCAATCCTGCGATACAGGACACAGAGATAGCGAGCAATGCGGACGATGATTGGGCCAGTCCATCCACCTTTGCGAATGATTTGGGGGAATACGCTGTCGGATTCAGAACTGTCCTAGGATGGACAGGATCCAAATGACCGACTGCTGAGGAACGGCAGATCATCGCTGAACAGCTTGGCACAGTGCTTGCAGCAGCAGCCACGATGGGCATGGACCACAACTTGGGGAACACCACCCTCCGACGAGCAATCGACAAGGCAGCTGGTGGAAGTGGACGACCTAGGTTGGGCACGGTCATCAACGACCCTCACGATGTCCCAAGGATGGACTACCTGGAGGGATGGGATGGGCAACGCCCCCCCCCTCACAAATCTGCGAGGTCTCGAGGCCCTAAGGGGGCTTGACCTCTTCCTAAACCCCCAACAGGGGGCACTTCTTCGTCATGGGGTAGAGGACCTCCTCCCCCTGTGAACTGGTCGACCAAGCCTTCGGGCAAGGGGACCTTTGCTCAGGTCGCTTGTTTCCCTGGGGGACAAGCACCTAACACATCCATGGATGGCCTTGTGTGACTAGCCAAGGCATTCCCTGAACTTCCTACTGACAAACTGGCTGATATTCAGCAGCACGTCGGTCCATCCAGGCCTAAGGTTGTGAAACCTTCGCCCACTGTCCATGGACCGTCGAGATGACAGGTCCTAGTACACGTTCGCCCCCCCCTCGAGGAGGGAGCGAACCCTGCTGACTTCCTAGACCAGGTTAGAACCACTCTCGGTCTGCACCACTCCAAGTTAGTGGCCTAGTCCACTTCCTTATATGCCAGAAATATTTTGGTATCAACTGATGTTGTGGCCTCAGAGGAGGACCTTCGCTGCTTCAAGGAGGCTGCCCACAAGGTGTTCCCCTTCACGTTGCAAGTCAATGCAGCGCTACCCACTTCCACGTCATACCTGAAACTGGTCGATGTGCCATATATCGCTAATGACAAGGCCATTACGCTGGAAGTTGTTATAGCTCACCTGGGAAAGTCAGGGATATCTGACCTCATGGTGCTACAGGTCCCCCCATGGGTTGTATGAGATTCGAAGATGTCAGATATGTGCACCGTCTACCTGAACATCACTGACTCAGTCAGTGGTGCACAAGTGAAAGCTCTTATTGGGCATGGCATCCAATTTGGATGCTATGTTGCTTATGTTAGGGCTGCCAGGGCAAACCCTGGCTTGCCACTATGCCAACACTGCTGTCATGGGGTCATCCCACCCCAGCATGCAGAGCTCCACAATCGAAATGCCCGATTTGTGCAGGACCCCACCGTAAGGAGCATCATCGAGCTCTAGCGGGATGTTGTAAGGGAAACGCCAGGGTGAACCCTCCAGTACCAGCCACCCCAGAGGGGGTAGCATGTCCTCACCCAGCCAGGTGTCTAAACTGCCAGAAAAATCACACATCTGACGATCATCGATGCAACTTCTGGCATCATCGCTTCGATCGCAAGTGGATCCTAGCACGCTACCACGAGGTGAGTCTGAGACATCTGTCTCACTCCTCTCCTTCTTACCCTCCCGCAGGATGTGGTGGTCAAACGTAAATGAGAGACAGACTTAGATCTGTCCCTCACTTGCGAGTATTTAGTCAAAATGTAAACCATAACTGGGGGTACATGGACTCGCTACTGGCAGATTTTGTAGACGATTACGATTTGCTTTTCATCCAAGAGCCTCCCTGGAGACTCATAAAACATGCCCCCTCTGCCCACAACAGGGAAGGGGAAGAAGTTATTGGTGCACCAATGAGCCCAAATTGGGGCCTGTTAGTATGTCCATCAGGGATTGACACCCCTCCACGTGTCGCTGTCTACTTTGCAAACAGCATCGCTAATTTAAGACTGGGCCTCCATCAAGACCTGATCAACAACCGTGACATCCTATTGTTCTCACTGGGAATAGGAGAAGATGTCATGTTATATGCAAACGTCTACTCTGACAGTCAGCACTCGGCTATTATGTTCCTGTATGAGAACATCATGCTAATTCCTTGCCTTCACTTCATGTGTGGCAATTTTAATGTGAGACACGCTTCCTGGGATCCCCAGGGGCCTGAACACTCGATTCATGCTGACCACTTGGTGGAAATGGCAATGGCTCTAGGCCTAACGAGGGCCCTCCCAGTTGAGGAGGGACCCACTCATTTTCCCCCACAACAGGGCTTTCACCCACGGTGATCGACCTGATGTTCATTCCCATGGATCTCAGATTTATGTTATACTGTGAGATAATTCCCAGAGCCAGGGGCACGTCTGACCATGCCCCCCTGACACTGATGCTACCTGGCCCGGGATCTTTGATCCTGGTTACCAAGTGGTCGATCAAAAAAGGCTCAGAGGAAGAGGCGTCATACCTGGACGCTGTCTCCTCTGCTTTAAACCCATGGCTTAATTGGCAAGGGAATACATTGGCAGAAATCGACGAGGTCATCTCGGCGATATCAACTATTTTAACCAAAGAGTGGGATACCCACTCCAAGGAATCTCACCTAGGCAAGTCATCCAAAGGATGGTGGACAGATGAATGCAGAGACGCACTCAATGCGTACAGAGCCTCCCATGATGGAGAGGATTGGAAGCATTATCGCAAAGTCATGTGACACGCAAAGTGTGACTTCTTTGAAGACCATATCCACGAAGTGGCTACCACTAACAGACGACCCTGGGAATTGGTGTCCTGGACTCGCCAATGCAACCTCCCATCTTACGAGGCAATCTCCTACCAGGGAAACCCTTGCAACGATCTGGATTCTCTATGGTCCGCCCTCGACGGATCATACAACGCTGCTTCAGATCAAGTAGTCGATCTGGACATCTTAAACGATCTGGACCCTGTGCCTGAAAGGGCTTGGATCAAAAACGCTCCTTGACTTGTTACAACCACCATAAACAGTGGTAAACACCTCTGCTCAACATTGCTGGCGACGTCGACACTCCAAATTTTGTCCGATTTTCAATCGGATTTCACCATCACGAACGCTCTCAGCATCTCCAGGCCTGGCCTGATTTACTAAGAGATCCGTCCATCCGATCTCCAGTGATGTCTCGGTCATTGTTTCCAACAGTGACTGCTATCTGTCTCGTTCCCCTTGGCTTCGAGGATCCTGGCTAGGTGAGTGATGTCTATGAAAGAGTAGTCTGGGTCCCTATGGGGGCTTAGAGCGGGTGTGGGATGCCTGCTTCAATGCTTGCCCAAGTAGAAGCACTCGTTTAGCTGGGGGAGGTCTGGCTTAGGGGAAGGACGCTTCTACTGGACTGTCGGTCGGCATGGATGCCATCAACCTCCTTGCTCTGTGAGTTTCTACTACTAGAGACATGCTACACTGACTACCCACTTGTTCAATCTTCTCCCATCAGGCAGCAGGATGTGCGGCCTGCCTGCCCCCTCAGAGTGGTTGGAGGCTGTATTGGGTGGACCCGGAATTGAGACAAAGGGCCAGCTGTTATCGATCATACGCTGCGTATTTTGACTGTTATTGTCATCTACCTGTGCTAACTCACTCTCAATGCCCAAACAGCCGAACAGAGACAAAACCACATGCTGGGGCCTTCATGACCCCTCCTTGATTATGGGTGACATCATTGACGATGATGCCCAAGACTATGACACCCGGTTCACACAGAATGAATCGGAGGTAGCAGCTGCACTAGGCAGTCTGAGATCTGTGGGCTGGGGAGGACCTCCCCAACCCTGATGATTATGAGGACCTCCTTGCTATGCAGGAGGCCCTCACTTATGCCAAAAGGTGGGCCCAGGCTCGCCTCTAGGCAAGATATCGATCGTGTGCAATGAGCGCAAGGTGTTGTCGTCACACATAGACAATGGACATGAAGCCTCGAACAAGAGGATGTGTATACACAGGAGCTCGGCATCGCTGAGTTCCTTTATCCGGAGGCACTCCCTGCCCCATCACTGCCTTTGTCCCCCCCTCCCCGAGGGGGTGGAGGACAAAGTGCCGTTATCTAGGGAAGAGAGGTTGGAGGTTGAATCCACCTGTCACGATCCATTCCTCACCCACTCAGAACCCGCAACCTTCCGATCTTTTCTGCTTTTCCTAACTCAACTCCTACCGCCTTCGTTCTGGCCCCCTTGCACTGCCCACACTGCTGTGCACCAGGCCGCCATGTACAGCAACCACGGCTGCCTTCCAACGCTGCCGTCTAGTTTTGCAAATTCAACTATGGATTCCTGTGCAGCCTCCGCTAGGCAATTTATCTATGCAGTTGAGACACTGCCGCAGTTTCCGTTTCCATTCCGCTCTTGTTCTGGACTCTAGTATTTAAGCTTAGTTGGTTTTGCTTTGTATTCCTCAGTTCATATATCGACATAGACTCGACTTTACCCTGTCAATCTAAAACCTCCTTCTACTCCAACTCCTGACCTCTAAGAGTCTGAACTCCATTTGACTCAACCTCTAGTTCCCCTCTGAAGTTCTAGTCTCATCTGAACTTAACCTAAGTCCCTTGTACTTCTTCCCACATTTACCCGCACTCTCCTGCCCCTATCTCTAAAACCTCTACCCAAAATTAGGACACCAGATGAGGTGAAGGGCGCAGCTTCTTACAAGCTGAAGCCAAGTCCTTTTCATTACCCATCCGCATAATCTGCTACGACCCGACAATCTTCCACTCTCAAACACCCGCCGGGTCTGACCGGATTCCGACGAGCCCTTTCGGATCAGTTCTTAACACCACCTCTCTTTCCATGTTACATCTACTGGATGTGATGACCACCTTTGTTGTCCGAGTGTCAACCCCATGCTGCATATTCTGATTAATAGGATCCTATACCAGTACTAACTCATTCTCAATGCCTAAATGGACAACCAGAGACCATCATTCTGATGACCTTGCGCCTCGGGCAGCTGTCCCAGCCCCCTATGTGGTGATGCCAATAGCTCCAGCAGAGCTTCAATCTGGGGAACCCTTGTCCCCAGTACAGTGCCATCGTCGTCCCAGATGACCATGCCATTACTAGTGTGGGGCATTCCGCTCCACACCCATCACTGCCAGTCCACTGGCTGCTGTTGGGTTGGCGACAAGTGTCACTGCCCTTTACGTTCTCCCTGCTTTGGGGGGGAAGCTGTTATTGAGTGCATGTGCTTGTAGCGCATCTGCTCAAGGGGAGCTATGGCCTCCTGCTTATGGCGGTTCCAGTGAATAACCCGGTGAACAACCAGCTGCCATGTTACTGTCACTCGTGCATGACACAGTGATGGTCCACCTCATTCATCTGGGGTGGTCAATCCTCATTGGCTGGGAGTATGTGGACAGTTATTCCTCCCACAAGGGGGGATTTACAGTGAATTAACATGGCTGTGCCTGATCTGATGCAAGTTGGATATGTGGCTGGGGGACCGGTTCGCACCAGTGGGCGATCTAATGGCTAGCCTCGGGAGGGGGTCTCCCCCTCCAGATTATTGCCTTTCCTGGCTGAGAGGCCAACGTCTGTGGCACTGCCCACTTAAAGTGGCTAAAACAAGGACCTGGGTGGGAGATGGGCGAGGGGAATGTGTAGATAGAGTAGTACCCTTGTTTGTACCCTGCTCTGCGGACTGTGCTCGAGCCCCGTGTTATAAATTGTTGACCCAAAAAAAAAAAAAAAATCTCCCCCTTCTCAAAGAAGCATATGGCTGGATCTTTCAGGCATTCACATCCCTTGGACTTGTCCTGGAACATGACAAATCAGAGGTATTCCATTTCTCTAGGTCGAGGAACTTCACTCCTCTACCAATAGATTTAGGGTTTGCCCCGTACACGGGAAACTCACCTCTCAAACCCAAGACTACCTGGAGGTACCTTGGTTTCTTCTTCGATCGCAAGCTCTCCTTCAAGGAGCACACGCAATTTTACTCCACCAAAGCCCTCACCACAGCGAGGGCAATAGGAATGCTCAGCAATTCTGTAAGAGGGCTAACCCCCATGCAGAAACGCCTCCTTTACCGTTCATGCGTTGTACCCATTATGACGTATGGACTGAGACTATGGCACTTTAAAGGCACACACGTCAAAGGTGTTGTCAAAGTGTTTGCCCAGGTGCAGTCTATCACTGCACACTGGATCCTTGGTGCCTTCCGTACCACCCCCATCGGTGGACTGGAGAGTATCGCAGGACTGTTGCCCATGCAACTGTTACTGCGTAGATTAGTCAACAGAGGGGTATTTAGAACCCCCCTGCTGGCCCCATCTCACCCCCTGAGAGCAATCTTAGGAGCGAAACATGTTGGCATGACCCACCCTCATGACTTAGGTCTCTGGGGAGGTGATGTGCTCAACACACTCACACTACAGGGCCCATCTGTCACTTCTGCAACAGCACTGGCCCTTGTACCGGATGATGAATTTGACCCCTTTGGGGAAGAAAACACGCCTGGAAACAGAGTGAAGGACTTGTTCCCCACTCGCTTCTCCTCTCATCGCCTTACCTCCAAGGAGGACAAGGCGAGGAAGTCTTACAGGAGTGACCTCAAAAAAGCCTGGGCTGCTGCCCAGGTGGAGGAAGACACTCTCGTCATTGCAGTGGACGCATCAGTGCCCACTGATGCTAAATTCCAAGCAGTCGCTTGTGCCCTAGTCTTCGGACAAGGTGAGCAAGTCAATCACATTGTCTCAGCCTCTGGGAGGAGAACCCCCCTGGAAGTCGAATTATTCGCCCTCTAGCTGGGCATCTCAGCTGCATGCAGCAGGGGCTGCAAAAAGCTGGTGATCTTCTCGGATTCTACTGTGGGCATTGAGTCCCTTGTGGATCCAACACCACGTTCTGGGCAAATATTTGCCCTGGATGCCTGTCACTCACTTTGTCCCTGGCTAGCCGGAGACGAAGAGAGAAACATTACATTCTGGCATGTCCCCTCTAAACTTGAGTGGAACGTACACAAGATGGCTCACGATGTAGCTACATCTACCAAGATCTCCATGGGCAGACACCCCCGGACGTTTCTAGACTACCTTAGAAACCAGGTCGAAAAGGCGGTTTGTAAGGATTGGCACACATGGTTCACTGAACTGTCATATCATGGATGGCATTTCCTCCAACTCAAAGGAGTCGGAGGAAAACCAGTTCTACCCTCGACCCACAAGGGTGGGCCATGGTTGAAAGTCATGGGAAACAGCACTACTGACACCTCCCGTGCAACTTGTATGATCACTGGCCATGCTCCTATAGGGGAGTATCATCATTGTTTCTCCCTCGACAGGGATTACCAATGTTGGTGCCTCAGTCCTGAGATTCAAACTCGGGATCACATTCTGCAAGTCTGCCCAGCAGTGGATCACAAAGAAACTCATGCAAGCCCAGACACTGTTGAAGGCTTCCATGAATTCTTGGACAATAACCCTGCAATAGGGTTGTTCTCCCTGCTAGGGTGGGATCTAGGATAGGCTGTGCGCGCAGGGCGTATGACCCTCATCTGGTTCTGGCTAGTGTGACTGGTATGTTGGGGTGGCTGTGGGGCACCAGACAAGTCCGTTAACCCTCATAAAGGGGGCCCACCTGTGTTCAGGAGTGACTGTCAGGGAGGGGGGACACAACCCCAGGTACTGGTTCAGGGAGGCACCTGAGCGCTCTCAGATCCACTGTCAGTTGCATGTTACAATGACTTAGTTGACTATGCCTTCCTTTCTGAGCTGAGAGGCTCACGTTGGGGCAGCAGTTTCCCCTAAATCTTGCACACATACCCGTGGAGTCTCGAGGGACACATTGTCAAGTCCGGGTTGTCGGTATGCCACCACTGGTGAGTCTGTTTACTCAATAAAGGGGGCCTCCTTAGTGGTCATCGCAGTTATCTAGGTGGTTGGTGCAAAGATCAGCAGGAGGGGGACTTGGGCCAGGCGTAGTGAACTTCATTTGTATGTCTCTGCTGCAGACTGCGATCAGGCACCACGTTATAAATTTTTGACCCAAAAAAAAAAAAACAAAAAAATGTCAAGTCTCCAAGTTCCAATTCAACAAGTGCAGCAAATAGCAGTGGTAATGCAACAGTACTTTGTTACAAGTCAGAGGCCAGGGCCCATAACCTGTTAAAGCTTATGACAAATTCTACTAGTGTAAGGGGACTAGGGGGGTGCCCTGTGTGTTTTTCCTATTTTTTATGTTTGTCCTATATTTTTCCCCACCTCATTTCCTTCTATTCTTCATTTTCTATGATTTTTCCGGATTTTATTACTAATTTTCCCTTGCTATCATGTTTGTACATGTTGACACTTTTATATTTAGAGGCGGAGTACCCCTTCCGACACATACCCCTTGGTATGATGTCATTCAGCGGCCTTGATCCGCCTATCTCTGCCTTTTTCTATTTTTAGGTTATATTTGATTTTTGTCGTCTTCACATATACTGGGCATCAGCAAGGGGATCCTTAGAGTTTTCTCTTCGGATTTCCCTTTGCTAGGTGTGTCCCCAATGCCTGTATTATGTAGTATAGTTTTCTCTCCGGATTTCCCTTTGCTAGAGGCTTAGGTTGCCCTTATAACTAGTCAGCAACTCAAGTCAACTGTCTGCAACACACTTATAACACAGGTTCAATAATAGTAATGTGTATTGCACTTTATCCAAATCAATCTCGTGTCTAGTTTCCCAGACATAGTAGGATTTTGCTTTTGTTTGTTCCTGTCATGCCAGGAAACCGTGAGGCATGAAACTAGGTGTCCACTATATCGCGTCTGTGTTACCCCCTATGTCTGGGTCCAAAAATCTAAGTAATAGCTATAGTATGAAGTGAGATATGAAGTAAACAAATTTCAGTCATAATATCTACAATCTAACAAGTATAGTAATAAGTCTGTTGGACTATGTAGCAAGTGTTTCATCACCGTATTCAACATGTCCCACCCCCACATCTGCTGCAAAGGAGCCAGATGAGAAGGTGTTCCATTTGTAGGTCATCTTGCGACCAACAAGGTATGAATGGAAGAAATTCACTACTTGCGCAGGGAATCCCGACCGCAAAATTATCTCCAGTAAGACCTGGTGGTTTAGGGAGGGGAAGAATTGAGTGATGTCAAATGCAACAACGCTTGTTTTGAGTCCTTGGGCCCATCCTGCTCTGATGAGATGGGTAAGGTAGATTCCTGCGTCCTCTGTGGAACACTGGGCAACTCCTCCGAACTGGTTTTGCTCGAAGGCTTCGTGAGCCACACCGTCGAACTGGAGCCATCTAGACAGCATCTTTTTGACCAATTTTCCCAGAGTATTCAGTAGCACAATGGGCCTGAATGACTTTGGAGTAGAATAGTTAGGTTTTCCTGGTTTTGGGATGATGACTGACAGGGATTCCTTAAAGTGTGCTGGCCAGTGACCAATGGTGATGCATGCCTCAGTGATGTGGGTGATGAGCCCTGCCACCTCCGGGTTGCTACACCAGTGTTTAAGGTACGACCATGTAACATGATCGGGACCTGGAGCAGAATGGGAGGAGCATGCATTGAGTGCTTCTTTCATTTCGGTAATGGAGAATGGGATCGTTTAGGACAGTGGTATGGCCTGATTTGCTAAGAGATCCATCCATCTGATCCCCGGGGATGCACCGGTCATTGTTTCTGACAATGACCACTATCTGTTTCGTTCTCCTGGGCTTCGAGGATCCTGGCTAGGTGAGTGTTGTCTATGAAAGAGTAGTCTGGGTCCCTCTGGGGGCTCAGAGTGGGTGTGGGATGCCTACTTCAATGCTCGCCCAAGTCGTCGCATTTGTTTAGTTGGGGGAGGTCTCGCTTAGGGGGGAGGGACACTTTTACTGGACTGTTGGTCGTCTTTGAGGCTTCCAACCTCTATGCTCTGTGAGTCACTACTACTAGGGATATGCTACACTGACTACCTGTCCAGAATACACCGTCTTTAAAAGGGGCCGGGTGACGGTGCCCCCTGGGAGCTAGGACAATGCTTGGATGGCCGCTCATCATCACCCACTCTCTACCTCTGGCACTCACTCTCCCCTAGGGGGTCTGAACTGGGTTCTATCTTATCTCCCACCAGGCAGCAGGTGGTTCGGCCTGCCTGCCCCCTCGGAGCATCTGGAGGCTGTGTCAGGTGGACCCGGAACTGGGATAAGGGACCAACCATTATTGATTCCACGCTACATAGCCTGATTTCTACCATCATCTACTACTGCTAACTCATTCTCAATGCCCAAACGGCGACCTAGAGACCAAAACACATGCTGGGGCCTCCTCCTTGATCATGGGCGACATCTTCGATGATGATGCCCAAGACTACAACACCTGGTCCGCACAGAACGAACAGGAGGTAGCAGCTGCCCTAAAGGCAGTTAGAGATCTGTGGGCTGGAGAGGACCTCTCCGACCCTGATGATGATGAGGACTCTCTTGCTATGCAGGAGGCCCTTACTTACGCCCAGAGCAGCCCTAGGCTCGCCTCGAGGCAAACTATTGATCGTGTGCTATGGGTGCAAGACATCCACATCGCACACAAACAATGGACTCACAGTCTCGAATGTGAGGACATGTATACACAGGAGCTCAGCATTGCTGAGCTCCTTTATCCAGAGGCACCCCCTGCCCCATCACCGCCTTTGTCCTTCATCCCCGAGTTGGTGGAGGACAAAGTGCCGTTATCTAGGGATGAGAGGTTGGAGATCGAATCCACCTCTTTTTTTTTTTTTTGGGTCAAAAATTTATAATGCAGCGCCCGATCGCAGTCCACAGCAGAGACATACAAACGAAGTACACTACGCCCAGCCCAGGTCCCCCTCCTGTTGATCTTCGCACCAACCACCTAGATAACTGTGATAACTCCTAAGGAGGCCCCCTTTATTGAGTAAATGGACTCACCAGTGGTGGCATACCGACAACCTGGACTTGACGATGTGTGTCCCTCGAGACTCCACGGGTATGTGTGCAAGATTTAGGGGAAACTGCCGCCCCAACATGAGCCTCTCAGCTTGGAAAGGAAGGCGTAGTCGACTAAGTCATCGTAACGCACAATCGACAGTGGATCTGAGAGCACTCAGGTGCCTCCCTGAACCAGTACCTGGGGTTGTGTCCCCCCTCCCTGACAGTCACTCCTGAACATGGGTGGGCCCCCTTTATGAGGGTAAACGGACTCGTCTGGCACCCTACAGCCACCCCAACATACCGATCACACTAGCCAGAACCAGACAAGGGTCATATGCCCTGCGCACACAACCTATCCTGGATCCCACGCTAGTGGGGAGAACAACCCTATTGCAGGGTTATTGTCCAAGAATTCGTGGAAGCCTTCAACGGTGTCTGGGCTTGCATGAGTTTCTTTGTGGTCTACTGATGGGCAGACGCATAAAACATGATCTCGAGTTTGGATCTCGGGACCATGGCACCAGCATTGATACTTCCCATCGAGGGAGAAACAATGACAATACTCCCCTATAGGAGCATGGCCAGTAATCATGCGAGTTACATGGGAAGTATCAGTAGTACTGTTTCCCATGACTTTCAGCCAAGGCCCACCTTTGTGGGTCGAGGGTAGAACTGGTTTCCCATCAACTCCTTTGAGTTGGAGGAAGTGCCATCCACAATCCGACGGTTCTGAGAACCATGTGTGCCACTCCTTGCAAACCGCCTTTTCGACTTGGTTTCTAAGGTAGTCTAGAGACAAAACACTCCTTGACTTGTTACAACCACCATAAACAGTGGTAAACACTCCTGCTTGATGTTGGTAGCAATGTTGAGACTCCAATTGTTGTCCGATTTTCGATCGGATTTCACCATCACGAACGCTCTCAGCGTCTCCAGGCTTGCCCTGATTTGCTAAGAGATCCGTCCATCCGATCTCCGTGGATGCCCCAGTCATTGTTTTTGACAATGGCTGCTATTTGTCTCGTTCTCCTGGGCTTCGAGGATCCTGACTAGGTGAGTGTTGTCTATGAAAGAGTAGTCTAGGTCCCTCTGGGGGCTTAGAGTGGGTGTGGGATGCCTGCTTCAACGCTCACCCAAGTCGACACACTCATCTAGTTGGGGGAGGTCTGGCTTATGGAGGAGGGACATTATCACTGGATTGCTGGTCGTCTGGTAGGCTTCCAGCCTCCATGCTCTGTGAGTTTCTACTACTAGAGACATGCTACACTGACTACCTGCTGGAATACACTATCGTTAAAAGGGGCTGGGCGATGGTGCCCCCTAGCGGCTAGGCCTACACCTCAGTGGCCACTTTTCACCACTATCCCTCTACCTCCGGTGCTCACTCCTCTGGGGTGTTATGACCCGGGTTCAATCTTCTCCCACTGGGCTACAGGATGTGCGGCCTGTTCCCCCCTTGGAGCGTTCGGAGGCAGTATCGGGTGGACCCAGAATAGAGATAAGGGATCACCCGTTATCAATGGCACGCTACATATTTCGATTTCTACCATCATCTACAAGCATTAACTTCCTCTCAATGCCTAAATGGCAAACTAGAGACCAAACACCACGTTGGGGTCTACACAACCCCTCCCTGATTATGGGCAACATCTATGAAGATGACGTCCAAGACTACGACACCTGGTACGATCAAGACGATCCGGAGGTAGCTACTGCCCTAAGAGCAGTCAGAGATCTGTGGGCCAGAGAAGACCTCTCCAACCCTGACGATGACAATGATGAGGACTCTCTTGCTATGCAAGAGGCCCTCAATTACGCTGAGAGCAGCCCCTGCCCCATTACTGCCTTTGCCCCCCATCCCTGAGTTGGTGGAGGATGAAGTGCCACTATCTGTGAATGAGAGGTTGGAAATTGAAGCCACCTCTCATGCCATGCTACACCAACTCGACGCGATGACCATGTTCATTGGTACCGTCTGTACATCCGCCGTTCCCCCTGCAGAGAGGAATGCATGGTGCCAAATGGCCTGGGAGTTATTCACGACCACCTGGCGACTGTCTGAGATGATGTCGGCGGAACTAGCAGCCGTTCTGACACCTCTCGATCTCACATCTCTGGCAGCCTTCCAGGCTTCCTACGCGGCGATGCACACTGCTCAATCAGAACCTCAATCTGGGGAACCCTCGTCCCCAGCATGGCACCGTCGTCCTCAAGGTCCTCGTGGACAGCAGCGCCACAACTAGTACAGGGGCCTATCCCCCTCTACATTCACGGCCACCAAGTACCAATTGGTGGCCATTATCGGGATGGTGACATGGTGTCGCCTCCCTATACCTTCCCCCTGCTGCGGGGGGGACAATGTCATCGAGTGCATGCACTTGTTTGCATTTGCTCAAGGGGGGCCCCAGCCCCCCACTTATGGCGGTTACGGTGAATAACCAGGTGAACAACCATCCGCCGTGTTACTGTCACTCATGCACAACATGGTGATGGTCCACCTCATTCGCCTGGAGTGGTCAATCCTCACTGGCTGGAAATATGCAGATGGTTATTCCTCCCGCAAGGGGGGATTTACGGTGAATTAACACTGCTGTGCCTGGTCTGACTTTGGTTGGACATGTGGCTGGGGGACTGTTTTGCTCCAGGGGGCGATCTAATGGCTAGCTTCGGGAGGGGGGGGCTCCCCCTCCAGATTATTGCCTTTCCTGGCTGAGAGGCCAACGTCTGTGGCACTGCCCGCCTAAAGTGGCTAAAACGAGGACCTGGGGAGGATATGGGCAAGGGGAAGCGTAGTTATAGTAGTACCCAAGTTTGTATCATGCTCTGCAGACTGCGATCGAGCCCTGCATTATAAATTGTTGACCCAAAAAAAAAAAAAAAAGGTAGTCTAGAGATGTCCGAGGGTGTCTGCCCACAGAGATCTTGGTAGATGTAGCTACATCGTGAGCCTCCTTATGCATGTTCCACTCAAATTTCGAGGGGACATGCCAGAATGTGACATTCCTCTCCTCATCCCCGGCTAGCCAAGGATGAAGAGAGCGACAAGCATCCAGGGCAAATATTTGCCCAGAACACAGTGTTGGATCCACAAGGGACTCGATGCCCACTGTAGAATCCGAGAAGGTCACCAGCTTTCTGCAGCCCCTGCTGCAAGCAGCTGAGATGCCCAGCTGGAGGGAAAATAATTCGACTTCTGGGGGGGTTCTCCTCCCAGAGGCTGAGACAATGTGATCAACTTGCTCACCTTGTCCAAAGACTAGCATACAAGCGACAGCTTGGAATTCAGCATCAGTGGGCACTGATGCGTCCACTGCAATGACGAGAGTGTCTTCCTTCACCTGGGCAGAGGCCCAGGCTTTGTCAAGGTCACTCCTGTAAGATTTCCTTGCCTCGTCCTCCTTGGAGGCAAGGCAATGAGAGGAAAAGCAGTGCTCCTTGACTTGTTACAACCACCATAAACAGTGGTAAACACTCCTGCTCGATGTTGGTAGCAACGTCGAGACTCCAATTTTCGTCCGATTTTCGATCGGATTTCACCATCACGAACGCTCTCGGCGTCTCCAGGCCTGGCCTGATTTGCTAAGAGATCTGTCCATCCGATCCCGGGGGATGCCCCGGTCATTGTTTTTGACAATGGCTGCTATTCGTCTCGTTCCCCTGTGCTTCGAGGATCCTGGCTAGGTGAGTGGTGTCTATGAAAGAGTAGTCTAGGTCCCTATGGGGGCTTAGAGTGGGTGTGGGATGCCTGCTTCAACGCTCGCCCAAGTCGACGCACTCGTTTAGTTGGGGGAGGTCTGGCTCAGGGGGAGGGACATTGTTACTGGACTGCTGGTCGTCTCTGGGGCTTCCAACCTCCATGCTATGTGAGTCACTACTACTAGGGACAAGCTACACTGACTACCTGTTGGAATACACCGTCGCTAAAAGGGGCCGGGTGACGGTGCCCCCTGATAGCTAGGTCGATGCTCTGGTGGCTGCATTTCACCACCGACTCCTCACCTCCGGTGCTCACTCTTCTGGGGTGTTTTGACCCGGGTTCAATCTTCTCCCACCAGGCAACAGGATGCGCGGCCTGTTTGCCCCCTCGGAGCGTTTGGAGGCTGTATCGGGTGGACCTGGAACTGAGACAAGGGGCCATCTGTTATCGATCTTACGCTACGTACTTTGACTGTTATCGTCATTTACCTGTGCTAACTCACTCTCAATGCCCAAACGGCCGAACAGAGACCAAACCACACGTTGGGGCCTTCACGACCCCACCTTGATTACGGGTGACATCGTTGGTGATGATGCCCAAGACTACGACACCCAGTTCTCACAGAACGAACTGGAGGTAGCAGCTGCCCTAGGCAGTTTGAGATCTGTGGGCTGGGGAGGACCTCCCCAACCCTGACGACTATGAGGACTCTCTTGCTAGGCAGGAGGCCCTCGCTTACACTGCACGCTGCGTATTTCGATCACTAGCATCATATACCAGTACTAACTTGCTCCTGATGCCCAAACGGACAACCAGAGACGATCGTTCCAACAATCCTATGCCTCTGGCAGCTGTCCCAGCTTCCTGTGTGGCGATGACAACAGCTCTAGCAGAGCTTCAATCTGGGGAACCCTCGTTCCCAGTACAGTGCCATCATCATCACAGATGGCCATGCCATTACTCGTATGGGGCATTCTGCTCCACACCCATCACCACCAGTCTGCTGGCTGCTGTCGGGTTGGTGACAAATGTCGCTGCCCTTTACGTTCTCCCCGCTGCAGGGGGGAAACTGCTATTGAGTGCATGTGCTTGAAGTGCATTTGCTCAAGGGGGGCCTTGGCCCCCTGCCTACGATGGTTCTGGTGAATAACCAGGTGAACAACCAGCTGCCACATTACTGTCACGCATGCATTACACAGTGATGGTCCACCTCATTCGTCTGGGGTGGTCAATCCTCATTGGCTGGGAGTATGCAGACGGTTATTCCTCCCGCAAGGGGGGCTTTACAGTGAATTAACATGGCTGTGCCTGATCTGACTTCGGTTGGATATGTGGCTGGGGGATTGCTTTGCACCAGCTGACGATCTAATGGCTAGCTTTGGGAGGGGGGCTCCCCCTCCGGATTATTGCCTTTCCTGGCTGAGAGGCCAACGTCTGTGGCACTGCCCGCCTAAAGTGGCTAAAACGGGGACCTGGGTGGGAGATGGGTGAGGGGAACACATAGATAGAGTAGTACCCAAGTTTGTACCCCGCTCTGTGGACTGCGATCGAGCCCCAGGTTATAAATTGTTGACCCAAAAAAAAAAAAAAAAAGAAAAAAAAAAAAAGGCTGCGAAGCCCTCACCTACTGTCGATGGACCGTCGAGACGACAGGTCCTGGTCCACGTTTGTCCCCCTCTTGGGGTGGAGACGAACCCTGCTGACTTCCTGGATCATGTCCGGACCACTCTCGGTCTGCACCACTCTAAACTAGTGGCCCAGTCCACATTGATGCATGCTGGTAACCTATCAGTAGCCACAGACGTCGTCGCCTCCGAGGAGGACCTTCGTTGTTTTAAGGAGGCTGCCCACAAGGCATTTCCTTTTGCGTTGCAAGTGGACGCAGCGCTACCCATGTCCACGTTGTACCTTAAGCTGGTCGACGTGCCATTCATTGCTAACGACAAGGCATTAATGCCTGACGTCATCATTGCACACTTGGGAAAGTCCGGAATATCGGACCTCACAGTGTTACAAGTCCCCCCACGGGTAGTACGTGATTCGAAGATGTCGGATACATGCACCGTTTATCTTAACATCGCTGACTCCATCAGTGGTGCATGAGCCAAGGCTCTTATCGGTCGGGGCATCCAATTTGGACGCTACATCGCTTATGTTAGGGCTGCCAGGGCCAACCCTGGCTTGCCTCTGTGTCAACGATGCTGGAAATGGGGTCATCCCACCCTGGCATGCAGAGCTCCACAGACCAAGTGTCTGGTCTGTGCAGGCCCACACCGTAAGGAGCACCATCGTGCCCTTGCAGGGTGTTGTAAGGGAAACACCAAGGGGAACCCTCCTGTCCCAGCTACCCCTGAAGGGGCAGCCTGTCCTCACCCGGCTAGATGCATAAACTGCCGGAAGAACCACGCATCCGATGATCGTCGGTGCAATTTTTGGCGACATTGCTTTGACTGGGACTGGATCAAAGCTCGCTATGACAAGGTGAGTGCGAGACGTAATTCTTGCTCCCCTCCTGCTTACCATCCTGCAGGACGCGGTGGCCAAACGTAAATGAGGGATAGACTTAGATCTACACTGCAGTTGCGCATATTTAGTCAGAATGTTAACCGTAATTGGGGGTACATGGACTCACTACTTTTTTTTTTTTTTCTTGGGTCAAAAGTTTATAACACGGTGTCCAATCGCAGTCCATGGTAGAGACATACAAACGAAGTACACTATGCCCAGCCCAAGTCCTCCTCCTGCTGATCTTCACACCAACCACCTGGATAGCTGCAACGACCACTAAGGGGGCCCCCTTTATCGAGTAAACGGACTTGCCAGTGGTGGTGTACCAACAACCCAGACTTGACAATGTCGTGTTCCCCGAATCCCTACGGGTATGAGTGCAAGATTTATGGGATATTGCCGCCCCGACGTGAGCCTCTCAGCTCGGAAAGGAAAGTGTAGTCGACTGAGTCGTCGCAACACATAACCGACAGTGGATCTGGAAGTGCTCAGGTGCCTCCCCAAACCAGTACCTAGTTTCATGTCCCCCCTCCCTGACAGTCGCTCCTGAACATGGGTGGGCCCCCTTTATGAGGGTTAATGGACTTGTCTGGTGCCCTACAGCCACCCCGACATACCGATAACACTAGCCAGAACCAGACAAGGGTCATATGCCCTGCGCACACAACCTATCCTGGATCCCATGCAAGTGAGTTGAACGACCTGAGGACCGGGTTATTGTCCATAAATTTGTGGAAGCCTTCGACGGAGTCTGGGCTTGCATGAGTCTCTTTGCGATCCACCTTAGGGCAGACGCGTAGCAAATGGTCTCGAGTTTGTATCTTGGGACCAAGGCACCAACATTGGTACTCCCCATCGAGGGAGAGACGGTGACGATACTCCCCTATAGGAGCATGGCCAGTGATCATGCGAGTTGAATGGGAAGTCAATGTGGTGTTGTTTCCCATTACTTTCAGCCAAGGCCCACCTTTGTGAGTCAAGGGTAATACCAGTTTTCCACCTACTCCTTTGAGTTGGTAGAAGTGCCATCCACGATACGCCGGATCTGAGAACCGGGTGTGCCAATCCTTGCAAACGGCCTTTTTGACCTGGTTTTTAAGGTAGTCTAAAGACGTCTGCAAGTGTCTGCCCACGGAGATCTTGGTAGATATAGCTACATCATGAGCCACCTTCTGTACATTCCACTCGAACTTCGAGGGAACATGCCAGAATGTTACATTTCTCTCTGCGTCCCCAGCTAGCCAGGGGCAAAGAGAGCGACAGGCATCCAGAGCAAAGATTTGCCCAGAGCATGGTTTTGGATCTATGAGGGACTCGATGCCCATGGTAGAGTCCAAGAATATCACCAACTTCTTGCATCCCCTGCTGCACGCAGTGGACACGCCCAGTTGGAGAGCAAAGAGTTCGACTTCTGGGGGGGTTCTCCTCCCAGAGGCTGAGACAATGTGATCTACTTGTTCCCCCTGTCCAAAGACGAGAGCGCAAGCGACAGCTTTTTTTTTTTTTTTTTTTTTGGGGTCAACAATTTATAATGCGGGGCTCAATTGCAGTCCGCGGGTCAAGATACAAACAAGGTACTACTAAGACTACGCATTCCCTATGTCCGCATCCCACACCAGGTCCCTTGCAGAAGCCACGTTACGGCGGGCGTACCAGTGTTGTCCTCTCAGACAGGAAAGGCAATAATCTGTAGGGGAGGGGCCCCCCCCACAAAGGCTAGCCGTTAGTTCGCTGTCTGGTGCTATCTCCATCCCCCCGGCCACATCCAACCAAAGTCAGATCAGGCGCAAGCAGTGTCAATTCACCGTAAGTCCTCCCTTGCGGAAAGAGTAACCGTCTTTCACCAGACAACGAGGATTGACCACCCCATGCGAGTGAGGTGGACCATCACTGTGTCCAAGCACAGGTGACAGTAACGAGGCAGCTGGTTGTTCACCGGAACTGCCATAGCTGGTTATTCACCGGAGCTACTGTAAGTAGGGGGTCAAGGCCCCCCCTCGAGCAAATGCTACTCTGAGCATGCACTCGATGACATCATCCTCCCCGCAGTGGGGGGAAGGTAGAGGGCGGTGACATATTGTCACCATCCCGACAACAGCCCTGGTGGGCAGTGAAGAGAAGGGGAGGTCCCCTTCTTCAAGCTCGGCGTGGTCGTTGGCGAGGCCCATGAGGACGATGATGCCGTTCTGGGGACAAGGGTTCCTCGGTTGGAGGCTCTGCCGCTGGTGGAGCAGACTGAGCTGCCTGCATTGCCGCATAGGAAGCCTGGAAGGCTGCCGGAGACATTTTTTTTTTTTTTTTGGGTCAACAATTTATAACGTGGGGCTTGATCGCAGTCCGTGGAGCAGGATACAAACTTGGGTACTACTATAACTATGCTTCCCCTCACCCATATCCTACCCAGGTCCTCGTTTTAGCCACTTTAGGCAGGCAGTGCCAGAGACGTTGGCCTCTCAGCCAGGAAAGGCAATAATCTGGAGGGGGAGACCCCCTCCCAAAGCTAGCCATTAGATCACCCGCTGGTGCGAACTGGTCCCCCAGCCACATATCCAACCGAAGTCAGATCAGGCACGGCCATGTTAATTCACTGTAAATCCCCCCTTGCGGGAGGAATAACCGTCCGCATACTCCCAGCCAATGAGGATTGACCACCCCAGACGAATGAGGTGGACCATCACTGTGTAATGCACACGTGACAGTAATGTGGTGGCTGGTTGTTCACCTGGTTATTCACCGGAACCGTCGTAGGCAGGGGGCCAAGGCCCCCCTCAAGCAAATGCGCTGCAAGCACATGCACTCGATAACAGTTTCCCCCCCGCAGCAGGGAGAACGTAAAGGGCAGCGACATTTGTCACCAACCCGACAGCAGCCAGTGGACTGGCGGTGATGGGTGTGGAGCGGAATGCCCCACACGAGTAATGGCACGGCCATCTGTGATGATGACAGCACTGTACTGGGAACGAGGGTTCCCCAGATTGAAGCTCTGCTAGAGCTGTTGTCATCGCCACACAGGAAGCTGGGACAGCTGCCAGAGGCATAGGATCGTTGGAACGATCGTCTCTGGTTGTCCGTTTGGGCATCAGGAGCAAGTTAGTACTGGTATATGATGCTAGTGATCAAAATATGCAGCGTGCAGTGTAAGCGAGGGCCTCCTGCCTAGCAAGAAAGTCCTCATAATTGTCAGGGTTGGGGAGGTCCTCCCCAGCCCACAGATCTCAAACTGCCTAGGGCAGCTGCTACCTCCAGTTCGTTCTGTGAGAACTGGGTGTCGTAGTCTTGGGCATCATCACCAATGATGTCACCCATAATCAAGGTGGGGTCATGAAGGCCCCAACGTGTGGTTTGGTCTCTGTTCGGCCATTTGGGCATTGAGAGTGAGTTAGCACAGGTAAATGACGATAACAGTCAAAGTATGTAGCGTAAGATCGATAACAGATGGCCCCTTGTCTCAGTTCCAGGTCCACCCGATACAGCCTCCAAACGCTCCGAGGGGGCGAACAGGCCGTGCATCCTGTTGCCTGGTGGGAGAAGATTGAACCCGGGTCATAACACCCCAGAGGAGTGAGCACCGGAGGTGAGGAGTCGGTGGTGAAATGCGGCCACCAGAGCATCGACCTAGCTATCAGGGGGCACCGTCACCCGGCCCCTTTTAGCGACGGTGTATTCCAACAGGTAGTCAGTGTAGCTTGTCCCTAGTAGTAGTGACTCACATAGCATGGAGGTTGGAAGCCCCAGAGACGACCAGCAGTCCAGTAACAATGTCCCTCCCCCTGAGCCAGACCTCCCCCAACTAAACGAGTGCGTCGACTTGGGCGAGCGTTGAAGCAGGCATCCCACACCCACTCTAAGCCCCCATAGGGACCTAGACTACTCTTTCATAGACACCACTCACCTAGCCAGGATCCTCGAAGCACAGGGAAATGAGACGAATAGCAGTCATTGTCAAAAACAATGACCGGGGCATCCCCGGGGATCGGATGGACGGATCTCTTAGCGAATCAGGGCAGGCCTGGAGACGCCAAGAGCGTTCGTGATGGTGAAATCCGATCAAAAATCGGATGAAAATTGGAGTCTCAACGTTGCTACCAACATCGAGCAGGAGTGTTTACCACTGTTTATGGTGGTTGTAACAAGTCAAGGAGTGATGGCTGCCGGAGACATAAGGTCGAGGGGAGCTGATGCCACGCGATGCAACTCCATCATGCTCCCTGAAAATCGCCAGGTGGTGGTGAAGAGCTCCCACGCCATCTGACGCCAAGAGTTCCTGTCGTTGAGAGGAACCATGGACACTCGGACGGTACCTACAAAGGAGGTCATCATGTCCAGTAAATGCAACATGGCATCAGAGGTGGCTTCGATCTCCAGCCTCTGATCCCTAGATAGCGGCACTTCGTCCTCCACCAGCTTGGGGATG
This sequence comes from Tricholoma matsutake, assembly GCA_026075535.2. Lineage (NCBI taxonomy): Eukaryota > Fungi > Basidiomycota > Agaricomycetes > Agaricales > Tricholomataceae > Tricholoma > Tricholoma matsutake. Next base: position 6,821,583 of record AP026548.1, on the reverse strand, counting down.
GGGGGCCAAGGCGGTAGCAGGGCAGGGGATGCCTCCGGATAAAGGAGCTCAGCGATGGCGAGCTCCTGTGAATACATATCCTCCTTTGGGAGGCTACGAGCCCAGCGCTTGTGTTCGACGTCGACACCAAGTGTCCATTGTACACGATCGATCGTTTTCCTCGAGGAGAGCCTAGGCCCCCCCTCAGCAAAAATAAGAGCCTCTTGCCTGGCAAGAGAGTCGTCGTCGTCATCATCGTTAGGGTCGGAGAGGTCTTCCCCAGCCCATAGATCTCTAGCTGCCCTGAGAGCAGCTGCTACCTCCGATTTGTCCTGCACGAACCGGGTGTCGTAGTCCTGGGCGTCATCATCAAAGATGTCACCCGTGATCAAAATGGGGTTGCGTAGACCCCGATGTGGTGGTTGGACTCTGGTTTGCCATTTGGGCATTGAGAGTGTGTGTTAGTGCTAGTAGATGATGGTAAGAATCAAAATACGCAGCATGGAATCGATAACGGCTGGTCCCTTATCTACATTCTGGGTCCACCCGATACAGCCTCCGAACGCTCCGAAGGGGCGAGCAAGCTGCACATCCTGCTGCCTAGTGGGAGAAGATCAAACCTGGGTCATACCACCCTAGAAGAGTGAGCACCAGAGGTAGAGGGATGGTGGTGAGAAGTGGCCACCAAGGTGTAGGCCAAGCCGCCAGGGGGCACCATCACCTGGCCCCTTTTAGCGATGGTGTATTCCAATGGGTAGTCAGTGTAGCATGTCTCTAGTAGTAGAAACTCACAGAGCATGGAGGCAGGAAGCCTCAAAGACGACCAGCAGTCCAGTAAGAATGTCCTTCCCCCTAAGCCAGACCTCCCCCAGCTAAACGAGTGGTTCTACTTGGGCGAGCGTTGAAGCAGGCATCCCACACCCACTCTAAGCCCCCATAGGGACCCAGACTACTCTTTCATAGACATCACTCACCTAGCCAGGATCCTCGAAGCCAAGGGGAACGAGACAGATAGCAGTCACTGTTGGAGACAATGACTGAGACATCCCTGGAGATCGGATGGACGGATCTCTTAGCAAATCAGGCCAGGCCTGGAGACGCCGAGAGCGTTCGTGATGGCAAAATCCGATCGAAAATCGGACCAAAATTGGAGTCTCGACATTGCTACCAACATCAAGCAGGAGTGTTTACCACTGTTTATAGTGGTTGTAACAAGTCAAGGAGCGCTGTGGAGGGGGGTGTTGCCCATGTAAGGAGCAAAGCCGAGGTCAATGGGTAGCGGAGTGAATCTCCTCGCCCTTGAGAAGTGGAATATTTCAGACTTGTCATGTTCAAGAACAAGCCTGAGGGAGGTGAATGCCTGGAAGATCCAGCCATACGCTTCTTTGAGAAGGGGGAGGTTATCCTCCAACAGTGGAGAGTGGGCGATGAGGGTGCCATCGTCCACATAGGACATGAGATCGACATCTCTGCCAATTTCGCTTCTTCTGAAGAGTTTCATAATGGGCATCAGATATAACACCGATAAGACCGGGGACAAGGCGGAACCTTGTCCCACTCCCACATCAGCTGCGAATGAGCCAGGCGAGAAAGCATTCCACTTGTAGGTCATTTTACGACTGACGAGGTATGAACGGAAGAAATTCACTACTTGCGTAGGGAATCCTGACCGCAAGATGATCTCCAACAGAACTTGGTGGTTCAAGGAGGAAAAGAGCTGAGTGATGTCGAAGGCGACAACACTCGTTTTAAGCCCCTTGGCCCACCCTGCTCTGACCAGGTGGGTAAGGTAGATTCCTGCATCCTCAGTGGAACGCTGGGTGACACCACCAAACTGATTTTGCTCGAAGGCCTCGTGTGTGACACCGTCGAATTGGAGTCGTCTAGACAACATTTTTTCGACTAATTTGCCCAGAGTGTTCAGTAGCACGATGGGCCTGAATGACTTTGGGGTAGAGTAATTAGGTTTCCCTGTTTCGGGATGATCACCAACAGGGATTCCTTAAAGTGAGCCGGCCAATGGCCAGCAGTGATGCACGCCTCAGCTGAGCCCTGCCACTTCTGGGTTGCTACACCAGTGTTTTAGGTGCGACCACATAACATGATTGGGCCCTGGAGCAGAACAGAAAGAACACGCATTTCGCGCTTCTTTCATTTCTGTGATGGAGAACGGGATCCAGGCCCTTTCAGGTACCAGATCGAGTTCATCAAGGATGCTCAGATCGACTACTCGATCTGAAGCGGTGTTATAGGACCCATCAAGGGCAGCCCAGAGGGAATCCAGATCGTTGCAAGGTTCTCCCCGATAGGAGATTGCCTCGTACGACGGGAGGTTGCGTTGACGAGTCCAGGACATCAGGTCCCAGGGTCATCTATTCATCATAGCCACTTCTTGGATATGGTCATCGAAAAAATCATGCTTTGCATGTTGCATGATTTTCCTGTAGTGCTTCCAGTCCTCCTCGTCACAGGAGGCTCTGTAAGCATCTATAGCGCCGCTGCATTTGTCTGTCCACCAACCTTTGGATGACTTGCCAAGGCAAGATTCCTTGGCATGGTTTTCCCATGCCTTGTTTAAAATTGTTGATATCGCCGAGACGACATCATCGATTTCTGCCGAGGTATCTCCGTGCCAATTTAGCCACAGAGTTAAAGCGGAGGAGACAGCATCTCGGTATGATGCTTCCTCCTCGGATCCTTTTTTGATGGACCACTTGGTAACCGGGACCAAAGATCCCGGGCCAGGTAGCACTAATGTCAGAGGGGCATGGTCAGATGTCCCCCTGGCTTCAGGTACAATCTCACAGTACAATACGAATCTAAGATCCATAGGTACGAACATCAGGTCGATCACTGTGGGGTGAAAGCCCCGTTGAGGGGGGAAGTGGGTGGGGCCCTCCACAACTGGTAGGGCTCTGGTCAGGCCTAGTGCTGTAGCCGTTTCCACTAAGTGGTCAGCATGAATAGAGTGTTCAGGCCCCTGGGGATCCCAGGAGGCATGTCTCACATTGAAATTGCCACACATAAAGTGTAGGTGAGGGATCGTCATGACGTTCTCAAATAAGAACGTGATAGCTGAGTGTTGGCTATCTGAGTATACGTTAGCAAGTAACATGACATCTTCTCCTATTCCCAGTGAGAACAAGAGAATGTCATGATCATCAATCAGATCTCATCTGAGACCCAGTCTTAGATTAGCGATGCTGTTCGCAAAGTAAACAGCCACACATGGAGGGGAGTCAATTCCCGATGGGCACACTAAGGTTCCCCAATGTGGGCTCATTGGTGCACCTATAACTTCTTCCCCTTCCCTGTTGTGGGCAGACGGGGCATGTCTTATTAATCACCAAGGAGGCTCTTGGATGAAGAGTAGGTCATAGTCATCTGTGAAGTCTGCCAGTAATGAGTCCATGTAACCCCAATTTCTGTTTATATTTTGACTGAATACGCATAACTGTGGTATAGATCTAAGTCTGTCCCTCATTTACGTTCAGCCACCGTGTCCTGCAGGATGGTGAGCAGGAGGGGAGCGAGAATTGCATGTTGCACTCACCTCGTCATAGCGAGCTTTGATCCAGTCACGGTCAAAGTGATGTTGCCAAAAGTTGCACCGACGATCGTCGGATGTGTGGTTCTTCTAGCAGTTTATGCACCTAGCCGGGTGAGGACAGGCTGCCCCTTCGGGGGTAGCTGGGATGGGAGGGTTCGCCTTGGCGTTTCCCTTACAACACCCAGCAAGGGCACGATGGTGCTCCTTACGGTGTGGGCCTGCACAGACCGGGCATTTGGTCTGTGGAGCTCTGCATGCTGGGGTGGGGTGACCCCACTTCCAGCATTGTTGGCAAAGAGGCAAGCCGGGGTTCGCCCTGGCAGCCCTAACATAAGCGACGTAACGCCCGAACTGGACGCCACGACCGATGAGAGCCTTGGCTCGTGCACCGCTGACTGAATCAGCGATGTTGAGATATATGGTGCACGTATCTGACATTTTCGAATCGCGTATCACCCGTGGGGGCACTTGTAACACTGTGAGGTCCGATATTCTGGACTTCCCCAAGTGTGCGATGATGACTTCAGGCGTTAGGGCCTTGTCGTTAGCAATAAATGGCATGTCGACCAGTTTGAGGTACGACGTGGATGTAGGTAGCGCTGCGTCTACTTGCAGCGCAAAGGTGGATGCTCTGTGAGCAGCCTCCTTGAAGCAACGAAGGTCCTCCTCGGAGGCGACGATGTCAGTAGCTACTGATAGGTTACCAGCATGCATCAACATGGACTGGGCCACTAGCTTAGAGTGGTGCAGACCGAGGGTGACCCGGACATGGTCCAGGAAGTTAGCAGGGTTCGTTTCCGCCCCAAGGGGAGGACGAACGTATACCAGGACCTGTCGTCTCGACGGTCCATGGACGGTAGGTGAAGGCTTTGCAGCTTTTGGTTTGGAGGGGCTGACATGCTGTGGTATGTCAGCCAGCTTGTCGGTAGGAAGTTCAGGGAAGGCCTTGGCTAATTGCACAAGGCCATCCATGGATGTATTAGGTGTTCACCCCCCAGGGAAGCAAGCAACCTGAGCAAAGGTCCCCTTGCCCGAAGGCCTGGTCGACCAGTTCATGGGGGGAGGTGGACCTCGACCCCATGACAAAGAGATGCCCCCTGCTGGGGGTTTTGGAAGAGGTCGAGCCCCTTTCGGGCCTCTGGTCCTCGCATATTTGTGAGGGGGGGGGGCGTAGCGCTCCCAGAGTCGCAATCAAGACCAGCCTTGGCAGCTGCTACCAGCACTGAGCCCAGTTGCTCCGCAATGTTCTGCCGTTCCTCAGCAGTAGGTCTTCTGGATCCCATCCTGTTCAAGACAATTCTGAATCCTTCCGCATATTCCCCCAGTTCTTTGGCAAAGGTCTGGGGTCCACTCCAGTCATCGCTTGCCATCTCCGTGTCCTGAATGACATGGTGGGAGGGAAGAGCAGCCCCCTCGTCAGCCCACTGTGAGGCAGGTGTCGAGGGAGTGGCAGGAGGTGCAGGAGATGCAGTGGCATCCCTGGAAGAAAGCGCAGGCACGCTAAATTGCTGTGCACATGGTGTGACGATACCCGCCCCATACAGGGAGGGGGTTGGAGAACCTCTTTGGGTCCAGTGAGGACCCACTGAGGGAGCATTCTGTGAGGATCTGCAGCTCGCTTCGAGCCGCAGAGAGTCAATGGGATCATCGCCAGGAGTTCGAGGTGTACCCGATCTAGAGAGTCCCCCCTCATCCATAGCTTCGCCCGATCTCCCTCCTCTTCTACTGAATGAGTCTGACATGCGTTGGTAAGATGCTGGTCATACCGGATCGCTGAGATCGTTGATGGATGGAGCCACAAAAGATGAAAACGGTGTTGACGATATTTTTGGTGGCTGTGCATGTAGCGGTAACAAGACAAGAAGCAATGATGGACTCGCTACTGGCAGACCTTATAGATGACTATGATTTGCTGTTTATCCAAGAGCCTCCTTGGCGATTAATAAGACACGCCCCTTCTGCCTACAACAGGGAAGGGGAAGAAGTTATAGGTGCACCAATGAGCCCAAATTGGGGAACTTTAGTGCGCCCATCGGGAATTGAATCCCCTCCACGTGTGGCTGTTTATTTTGTGAACAGCATCGCTAATCTAAGACCGGGTCTCAGACGAGATCTGATCGACGATCGTGACATCCTGTTATTCTTACTGGGAATAGGAGAGGATGTCATGCTACTTGCTAACATCTATTCAGATAGCCAACACTCAGCCATCACGCTCTTATTCGAGAATGTCATGATGATCCCATGCTTACACTTCATGTGTGGCAATTTCAATGTGAGACACGCCTCCTGGGATCCCCAGGGGCCTGAACATTTGATCCATGCTGACCACTTAGTGGAAACGGCTACGGCATTAGGCCTGACTAGAGCCCTACCAGTAGTGGAGGGCCCTACCCACTTCCACCCTCAACAGGGCCTTCACCCCACGGTGATCGACCTGATGTTCATACCTATGGATCTTAGATTTTTTTTTTTTTTTTTTTTTTGGGTCAACAATTTATAACGCGGGGCTCAATCGCAGTCCGCGGAGCAGGATACAAACTTGGGTACTACTGTAACTACGCTTCCCCTCACCCATATCCTACCCAGGTCCTCGTTTTAGCCACTTTAGGTGGGCAGTGCCACAGACGTTGGCCTCTCAGCCAGGAAAGGCAATAATCTGGAGGGGGAGCCCCCCCTCCCGAAGCTAGCCATTAACTCGTCCACCAGTGCAGAACGGTCCCCCAGCCACATATCCAACCGAAGTCAGATCAGGCATGGCCATGTTAATTCACTGTAAATCCCCCCTTGCGGGAGGAATAACCGTCTGCATGCTCCTGGCCAGCGAGGATTGACCACCCCAGACGAATGAGGTGGACCATCACCGCGCTCCCGCACGAGTGACAGAGATGTGGTAGCTGTTCACCTGGTTATTCACCGGAACTACCGTGGATAGGGGGCCAAGGCCCCCTTCGAGTAGATGCCGATGAGGGCATACGCTCGATAGCAATGTCCCCCCCACAGCAGGGAGAAGGTAGAGGGAAGCGACGGACTGCCACTATCCCGATATCGGCCACCAACCAATTGGTGGGCGTAAATGTGGAGGGGTGACACCCCCCTTTCAGTAGCGGCGCTGCTGTGCTCGAGGGCCTCGAGGACGGCGGCGTCATGATGAGGACGAGGGTTCCCCATGATGGAGCTCTGCATGAGCTGCCTGCCTAGCTGCGTAGGAAGCCCTGAAGGCTGCCGGTGACGTGAGGTCGAGAGGCAATCCGGCAGCTGCTAGTTCTGCCGACATTGGCTCAGACAATCGCCAGGTGGTCGTGAATAATTCCCAGGCCATCTGGCACCATGCGTTCCTCTCAATGAGCAGAACGGTGGATACTCGGATGGTACCGACGAAGATCATCATAGCCTCCAGTAAATGTAGAAAGCCATGAGAGGTGGATGTTATATCCACCCTCTCATCTCTCGACAATGGAGGCTCATCCTCCACCAACTCTGGGATGGCGGATGAACCCGGTGATGTGGGGAGGGGCGGCGCAGATTGCTCCTGCTGCCCCTCCGGATAGAGGAGCTTGGCAATGCCGAGCTCTTGATTGTTGTTGGCCTCGAGCCCAAGCTCGAGAGCCAGATCATGCACCTCATCGGCTATCACTTGTGATGCCAAGAAGCGGTTTATCGTCTCCTGCGAGGCTAGCTCGGTGAGACCCGGAATGAATTCGACGTCTCCGCCGGTGGCAGAGCCATCATCGTCGTCTGGCAGGTCTACAACCACCATAAATAGTGGTAAACACCTCTGCTCAATGTTGCACGCGACGTCGACACTTCAATCTTTGTCCGATTTTCGATCGGATTTCGCCATCACGAACGCTCTCGGCGTCTCCAGGCCTGCCCTGATTTGCTAAGAGATCTGTCCATCCGATCTCTGTGGATGCCCCGGTCACTGTTTTTGACAGTGTCTGCTATTTGTCTCATTCTCCTGGGCTTCGAGGATCCTGGTTAGGTGAGTGTTGGCAACGAAAGAGTAGTCTGGGCCCCTATGGGGGCTTAGAGTGGGTGTGGGATGCCTACTTCAACGCTCGCCCAAGTCGTCGCATTCGTTTAGCTGGGGGAGGTCTGGTTCAGGAGGAGGGACATATTCACTGGATTGTGGGTCGTCTGGGAGGCTTCCTACCTCCATGCTGCATGAGTTTCTACATCTAGAGACCTGCTACACTGACTACCCATTGGAATACACCATCGTTAAAAGGGGCCGGGCGATGGTGCCCCCTGGTGACTAGGTCAACGCTCTGGTGGCCGCTACTCACCACCGACTCTTTACCTCCGGCACTCACACCCTCGAGGTGTTTGGAACCGGGTTCAATTGTCCCTCCCCATCTGCAGCAGGATTTGCGGCCTGTCTGCCCCCTCGGAGCGTCTGGAGGCTGTGTCGGGTGGACCCGGAATTGAGATAAGGGACCATCTGTTATCATTATCACACTACGTATCTTGACTTCTACCGTCATCTACTTGTGCTAAATCATCCTCAATGCCCTCTACAAACCGTGGAGTGCGAACTCGACACCAGGCGGCACATGGCGACCCCCTCTTATACACAACGCTGACTTTGCAGACTTCAACGACAACTACCTCCCAGAGTTCGGGCACGTCTCCTTGAGCGGATGGGACTCTGATGTGGCTAACCAGTTCCACAATCTTTGGGTGGAGGATGACTCCTCCGACCTGCCAGACGACGATGACGGCTCTGCCACTGGCGGAGACGTCGAATTCATTCCGGGTCTCACCGAGCTAGCCTCGCAGGAGACGATAAACCGCTTCTTGGCATCACAAGTGATAGCCGATGAGGTGCATGATCTGGCTCTCGAGCTTGGGCTCGAGGCCAACAACAATCAAGAGCTCGGCATTGCCAAGCTCCTCTATCCAGAGGGGCAGCAGGAGCAATCTGCGCCGCCCCTCCCCACATCACCGGGTTCATCCGCCATCCCAGAGTTGGTGGAGGATGAGCCTCCATTGTCGAGAGATGAGAGGGTGGAAATAACATCTGCCTCTCATGGCTTTCTACACTTACTGGAGGCTATGACAATCTTCATCGGTACCGTCCGAGTATCCGCCGTTCCACTCATTGAGAGGAACACATGGCGCCAGATGGCCTGGGAATTATTCACGACCACCTGGCGATTGTCTGAGCCAATGTCGGCAGAACTAGCAGCTGCCGGATTGCCTCTCGACCTCACATCACCGGCAGCCTTCAGGGCTTCCTACGCGGCTAGGCAGGCAGCTCATGCAGAGCTCCATCATGGGGAACCCTCATCCTCATCATGACGCCGCCGTCCTCGAGGTCCTCGAGCACAGCAGCGCCGCCACTGAAAGGGGGGTGTCACCCCCCCACATCTACTCCCACCAATTGGTTGGTGGCCAATATCGGGATAGTGGCAGTTTGTCGCTTCCCTCTACCTTCTCCCCGCTGCGGGGGGGACGTTGTTACCGAGCGTATGCCCTTGACGGCATCTACTCGAAGGGGGCCTTGGCCCCCTATCCACGGTAGTTCCAGTGAATAACCAGGTGAACAACCAGCTACCACATCTCTGTCACTCGTGTGGGAGCGCAGTGATGGTCCACCTCATTCGTCTGGGGTGGTCAATCCTCGCTGGCCAGGAGCATGCAGACGGTTATTCCTCCCACAAGGGGGGATTTACAGTGAATTAACACGGCCGCGCCTGATCTGACTTCGGTTGGATATGTGGGTGGGGGACCGTTCTGCACTGGTGGACGAGTTAATGGCTAGCTTCGGGAGGGGGGGCTCCCCCTCCAGATTATTGCCTTTCCTGGCTGAGAGGCCAACGTCTGTGGCACTGCCCGCCTAAAGTGGCTAAAACGAGGACCTGGGTAGGATATGGGTGAGGGGAAGCGTAGTTACAGTAGTACCCAAGTTTGTATCCTGCTCTGTGGACTGCGATCGAGCCCCGCGTTATAAATTGTTGACCCAAAAAAAAAAAAAAAAAAATTATTCCACCCCAAAGTCATTCAGGCCCATCATGCTACTGAACACTCTGGGCAAATTAGTCAAAAAAATATTGTCTAGATGACTTCAATTCAACGGTGTCGCACAGGAGGCCTTCAAGCAAAATCAGTTCAGGGGCATCGCGCAGCATTCCACTGAGGATGCAGGAATCTACCTCACCCATCTTGTTAGAGCAGGATGGGCCAAAGGACTTAAAACCAGTGTTGTCGCCTTCGACATCGCCCAATTCTTCCCCTCCTTGAACCACCAGGTTCTATTGGAGATTATCTCTCGGTTGGGATTCCCTGTGCAAGTAGTGAATTTCTTCCGCTCATATCTGGTCAGTCGCAAGACGACCTACAAATGGAACACTTTCTCATCTGGCTCCTTTGCAGCCGATGTGGGAGTGGGACAAGGACCTGCCTTGTCCCCTGTCTTATCGGCGTTATATCTGATGCCCATTATGAAACTCTTCAGAAGAAGCGAAATCGGCAGAGATGTCGATCTCATGTCCTATGTGGACGATGGTACCCTCATTGCCCGCTCCCCACAGTTGGAGGACAACCTCCCCCTTCTTAAAAAAGCATATGGCTGGATCTTCCAGGCATTCACCTCCCTCGGACTTGTCCTGGAACATGACAAGTCCGAAATATTCCACTTTTCAAGGGCGAGGAGATTCACTCCCTTACCCATTGATCTCGGCTTTGCTCCTTATATGGGCAATACCCCCCTCAAACCCAAAGGCACCTGGAGGTACCTTGGATTCTTCTTCGACCGCAAACTATCCTTCAAGGAGCATATGTGGTTCTACTCCACCAAAGCCCTTACCACTGCAAGGGCGATGGGAATGCTTGGCAATTCTGTGAGAGGTCTAACCCCTATGCAGAAACGCCTTCTGTACTGCTCGTGTGTTGTACCTATCATGACATACGGGTTGAGACTCTGGCATTTCAAAGGCGCTCATGTCACAGGTGTCATCAAAGCGTTGGCCCAAGTGCAGTCCATTGCTGCTTGTTGGATCCTCGGTGCATTCAGAACCACCCCTATTGGTGGTCTGGAAGGTATCGCAGGACTGCTGCCTATGCAGCTGTTACTGCGTCGTCTAGTCGATAGGGGTGTATTCTGAACCCCCCTACTGGCCCCATCACACCCCCTAAGAGCGATCTTAGGGCCCAATCATGTCGGCACTACCCACTCTCATGAGCTAGGACTCTGGGGAGGAAACGTGCTTGACACACTCACCCTACAGGGTCCATCTGTCACTTCGGCTGCAGCTTTGGCCCTTGTACCAGGCCATGAGTTCGACCCCTTTGGGGAAGAGAACACACCCAGGAACAGAGTGAAGGATTTATTCCCCACTCGCTTTTCCTCTCATCGCCTCACCTCCAAGGAGGATGGAGCAAGGAATTCTTACAGGAGTGACCTCGACAAGGCCTGGGCCTGTGCCCAGGTAGAGGATGACACTCTTGTCGTTGCAGTGGACGCTTTGGTGCCCACAGATGCTAAATTTCAAGCCGTCGCCTGAGCTCTTGTCTTCGGACAGGGAGAACAGGTAGATTGCGTTGTCTCAGCTTCTGGGAGGAGAACCCCCCCAGAAGTCGAACTATTTGCTCTCCAATTGGGTGTATCCTCTGCGTGTAGCAGGGGATGCAAAAAGTTGGTTATATTCTCGGATTCTACCATGGGCATCGAGTCCCTAATTGATCCTAAGCCACGTTCTGGGCAAATCTTTGCCCTGGACGCTTGCCGCTCTCTTCGCCCCTGGCTAGCTGGGGACGAGGAGAGAAATGTTACATTCTGGCATGTCCCCTCGAAATTCGAGTGGAACGTTCACAAGATGGCTCACGATGTAGCTACATCTACCAAGATCTCTGTGGGCAGACACCCGCGGACATCTCTAGACTACCTTAAAAATCAGGTCGAGAAGGCCGTTTGTAAGGATGGGCACACCCAGTTCTCAGATCCGGCGTATCGTGGTCGGCATTTCTACCAACTCAATGGAGTGGGTGGAAAACCGGTACTACCCTCGACTCACAAAGGTGGGCCTTGGCTGAAAGTTATGGGAAACAACACTTCAGTGACTTCTCGTTCAACTCGCATGATCACTGGCCATGCTCCTATAGGGGAGTATCGTCACTGTCTCTCCCTCGATGGGGAGTACCAATGTTGGTGCCTCGGTCCCAAGATACAAACTCGAGACCATCTGCTACGCGTCTGCCCCAAGGTGGATCGCAAAGAAACTCATGCAAGCCCAGTCTCCGTCGAAGGCTTCCACAAATTCATGGACAATAACCCGGCTCTCAGGTCGTTCAACTCACTTGCATGGGACCCAGGATAGGTTGTGTGCACAGGGCGTATGACCCCTGTCTGGCTCTGGCTAGTGTTATCAGTATGTCGGGGTGGCCGTAGGGCACCAGACAAGTCCGTTAACCCTCATAAAGGGGGCCCACCCATGTTCAGGAGCGACTGTCAGGGAGGGGGGACACAAAACTAGGTACTGGTTTGGGGAGGCGCCTGAGCACTTTCAGATCCACTGTTGGTTGCGCATTACGGCTTTGATGCTGACTATGCTCTCCTTTCCAAGCTGAGAGGCTCACGTCGGGGCAGCAGTATCCCCTAAATCTTGCACTCATACCCGCAGGGACTCGGGGAACACGACATCGTCAAGTCTGGGTTGTCGGTATGCCACCACTGGCAAGTCCGTTTACTCGATAAAGGGGGCCCCCTTAGTGGTCAGTGCAGCTATCCAGGTGGTTGGTGCAAAGATCAGCAGGAGGAGGACTTGGGCTGGGCGTAGTGTACTTTGTTTGTATGTCTCTACCATGGACTGCGATTGGGCGCCACGTTATAAACTTTTGACCCAAAAAAAAAAAAAAAAAAAGGATCCAGCATGCAGCGATGGACTGCACCTGGGCCCACACTTTGATGACACCTTTGACATGTGTGCCTTTAAAGTGCCATAGTCTCAGCCCATACGTCATGATGGGTACGACACATGAACGGTATAGGAGGCATTTCTGCATGGGGGTTAGCCCTCTTACAGAATTGCCGAGCATACCCATCGCCCTCGCCATGGTGAGGGCTTTGGTGGAGTAAAATTGTGTGTGCTCCTTGAAGGAGAGCTTGCAGTTATAAGGGCAACCTAAGCCTCTAGCAAAGGGAAATCCGAAGTTAAAATTATACTACATAATACAGGCATTGGGGACACACCTAGCAAAGGGAAATCCGAAGAGAAAACTCTAAGGATCCCCTTGCTGATGCCCAGTATATGTGAAGACGACAAAAATCCATCGCTTCTTGTCTTCTTACCGCGACGTGCACAGCCACAAAAAATTTTCGTCAACACCATTTTCATACTTTGCAGCTCAATCTGTCTACGATCTCAGCAATCCGGTATAACTAGCGTCTTACCAACACATGTCAGAATCACACTCGAGAAGAGGGGGGAGATCGGGCGAAGCGATGGACGAAGGGAGACCTTCCAGATCCGGTACGCCCAGAACTCCTGGTGACGACCCAATTGACTCCCTGCAGCTCTCTTTGAGCCGCAGGTCCACACAGAATGCACCCTCAGTGGGCCCTCATAGGACCCAAAGAGGATCTCCAACCCCCTCCCTCTATGGGGCAGGCATTGTCACTCCGTGAGCACAGTGTTTCAGCGTGCCAGCGTTATCTTCCAGGGATGCGACCGCGTCTCCTGCACCTCCGGCTACCCCTTCTACACCTGCTTCGTGGGCTGATGAAGTGGCTGATAATCTCTCTTCCCACGTCATTCAGGACACGGAGATGGCTAGCGACGACTGGAGTGGGCCCCAGACCTTCGCCAAAGACTTGGGAGAGTATGCTGCAGGATTCCGAGTGGTTCTTAACAGGATGGGATCTAGACGACCGACTGCTGAGGAACGGCAGCTCATCGCTGAACAACTGGGCTCGGTGCTGGTAGCAGCTGCCAAGGCTGGCATTGACCGCAACTCTGGAGGCGCTGCGCTCCGGGGAGCAATCGACAGAATGGCAGGGGGCAGTAAACGACCTAGGTCGGGCACTGTCACCAACGATCCCAATGTGGACTATCTGGAGGGATGGGATGGGCAGCGCCCCCCCCCTCACAAATCAGCGAGGACTCGAGGCCCGAAAGGGGCTCGACCTCTTCCTAAACCCCCATCAGGGGGTGTCTCTTCATCATGGGGTCGAGGACCACCTCCCCCCGTGAACTGGTCCACCAGGCCCTCAGGCAGGGGGACCTTTGCTCAGGTCGCTCATTTCCCTGGGGGGCGAGCACCTAACACATCCATGGATGGCCTTGTGCGACTAGCCAAGGCCTTCCCTGAACTCCCTACCGACAAGCTGGCTGACATACAGCAGCACGTTGGCCCCTCTAAACCGAAGGCTGCAAAGCCCTCTCCTACTGTCCATGAACCGTCAAGATGACAGGTCCTGGTCTACGTTCGTCCCCCCCTTGGGGCAGAGACGAACCCTGCTGATTTCTTGGACCATGTCCGAGTCACCCTCGGACTGCACCACTCTAAACTGGTGGCTCAGTCTGCCTCAATGCACGCTGGTAATCTATCAGTAGCTACTGACGTCGTCGCCTCTGAGGAGGACCTTCGTTGTTTCCAGGAGGCTGCCCACAAGGCGTTCCCCTTTGCGCTGCAAGTAGACGCAGCGTTACCCACCTCCACATCGTACCTCAAGCTGGTCGATGTGCCATTTATTGCTAACGACAAGGCCTTGACGCCAGATGTTGTCATCGCACACTTGGGAAAGTCCGGAATATCGGACCTCACAGTGTTACAAGTCCCTCCCCGAGTAGTACGTGATTCGAAGATGTCGGATACGTGCACCGTATATCTCAACATTGCTGACTCAGTCAGTGGCGCACAAGCTAAGGCTCTTATCGGTCGGGGCATTCAATTTGGACGCTACGTCGCTTATGTTAGGGCTGCCAGGGCGAACCCCGGCTTGCCCTTATGCCAACGCTGCTGGAAGTGGGGCCACCCCACCCCAGCATGCAGAGCTCCACAGACCAAGTGTCCGATCTGTGCAGGCCCACACCGCAAGGAGCACCATCGTGCCCTTGCTGGGTGTTGTAAGGGAAACGCTAAGGCTAACCCTCCCATCCCAGCTACCCCAGAGGGGGCAGCCTGTCCTCACCCGGCTAGGTGTGTAAACTGCCGGAAAAATCATGCATCCGATGATTGTCGATGCAATTTCTGGCGACATCGCTTTGATCGGGACTGGATCAAAGCTCGCTATGACGAGGTGAGTGCGAGATGCAACTCTCGCTCCCCTCCTGCTTACCATCCCGCAGGATGTGGTGGCCGAACGTAAATGAGAGACAGACTTAGATCTACCCCTCAGCTACGCGTATTTAGCCAAAATGTAAACAGAAACTGGGGTTACATGGACTCTTTACTGGCAGATTTCGTAGACGACTATGATTTGCTTTTCATTCAAGAGCCTCCTTGGCGATTAATAAGACACGCCCCCTCTGCCCACAACAGGGAAGGGGAAGAAGTTATAGGCGCACCAATGAGCCCAAATTGGGGAACCTTAGTGTGCCCATCGGGAATTGAATCCCCTCCACGTGTTGCCGTCTACTTTGCGAACAGCATCGCTAATCTAAGACCGGGTCTCAGACGAGATCTGATCGACAATCGTGACATCCTTCTCTTCTCACTGGGAATAGGGGAGGACGTCATGCTACTTGCCAACGTTTACTCGGATAGCCAACACTCAGCCATCACGCTCTTATGTGAGAACGTCATGATGATCCCACATTTACACTGTATGTGTGGCGATTTTAACGTGAGGCACGCCTCCTGGGATCCCCAGGGGCCTGAACACTCTATCCATGCTGACCACTTGGTGGAAACGGCTACGGCATTAGGCCTGACTAGAGCCCTACCAGTAGTGGAGGGCCCTACCCATTTCCCCCCACAACAGGGCCTTCACCCCACGGTGATCGACCTGATGTTCGTACCTACAGATCTTAGATTTGTACTGTACTGCGAGATCGTACCTGAAGCCAGGGGAATGTCTGACCATGCCCCTCTGACGTTAGTACTACCTGGCCTGGGATCTTTGGTTCCGGTTACCAAGTGGTCCATCAAAAAAGGATCCAAGGAGGAAGCATCATACCGGGATGCTGTCTCCTCCGCTTTAACTCCGTGGCTAGATTGGCATGGAGATACCTCAGCAGAAATCGATGATGTCATCTCGGCGATATCAACAATTTTAAACAAGGCATGGGAAGACCATGCCAAGGAATCTCGCCTCGGCAAGTCGTCCAAAGGCTGGTGGACAGATGAATGCAGTGGTGCCCTAGACGCTTACAGAGCCTCCCGTGATGAGGAGGACTGGAAGCACTACAGGAAAGTCATGCGACACGCAAAGCGTGACTTCTTCGACGACCGTATCCAAGAAGTGGCTACAACGAATAGACGACCCTGGGACCTGATGTCCTGGACACATCAACGTAACCTCCCATCGTATGAGGCGATCTCCTATCGGGGAGAACCTTGCAACGATCTGGACTCTCTTTGGGCTGCCCTTGATGGGTCCTATAACGCTGCCTCAGATCGAGTAGTCGATCTGAGCATCCTTGATGAACTCGATCCAGTGCCTGAAAGGGCCTGGATCCCATTCTCCGTTACAGAAATGAAAGAGGCGCTTAATGCGTGTTCTTCCCGTTCCGCTCCAGGTCCCAATCATGTTACGTGGTCATACCTAAAATACTGGTGTAGCAACCCAGAAGTGGCAGGGCTCATCACCTGCATTGCTGAGGCGTGCATCACCGCTGGCCACTGGCCAGCTCACTTCAAGGAATCCTTGTCGGTTATCATCCCGAAACCAGGGAAACCTAACTACTCCACTCCAAAGTCGTTCAGGCCTATCGTGCTACTGAACACTCTGGGCAAGTTAGTCGAAAAGATGTTGTCTAGGCGACTTCAGTTCGACGGCGTCGCACACGAGGCCTTCGAACAAAACCAGTTTGGAGGCGTCGCCCAGCGTTCCACTGAGGATGCAGGTATCTACCTTACCCACCTGGTCAGAGCAGGATGGGCCAAAGGGCTCAAAACGAGTGTTGTCGCATTCGACATAGCTCAATTCTTCCCCTCCTTGAACCATCAGGTTCTGTTGGAGATTATCTCTCGGTCGGGATTCCCTGCGCAAGTGGTGAATTTCTTCCATTCATACCTGGTCGGCCGCAAGACGACCTACAAATGGAACGCTTTCTCATCTGGCTCCTTTGCAGCCGATGTGGGAGTGGGACAAGGATCCACCTTGTCTCCTGTCTTATCGGCGTTATACCTGATGCCCATTATGAAACTCTTCAGAAGAAGCGAAATCGGCAGAGATGTCGATCTCATGTCCTATGTAGACGATGGCACTCTCATCGCCCGCTCTCCACAGCTGGAGGATAACCTCCCCTTGCTCAAAAAAGTGTATGGCTGGATATTCCAGGCGTTCACTTCCCTCGGGCTTGTCCTTGAACATGACAAGTCTGAAATCTTTCACTTTTCAAGGGCGAGGAGATTCACTCCCTTTTTTTTTTTTTTTTTTGGGTCAACAATTTATAACGCGGGGCTCGATCGCAGTCCGCGGGTCAAGATACAAACAAGGTACTACTAAGACTACGCATTCCCTATGTCCGCATCCCACACCAGGTCCCTTGCAGAAGCCACGTTATGGCGGGCGTACCAGCGTTGTCCTCTCAGACAGGAAAGGCAATAATCTGTAGGGGAGGGGCCCCCCCCACAAAGGCTAGCCGTTAGTTCGCCGTCTGGTGCTATCTCGGTCCCCCCGGCCACATATCCGACCGAAGTCAGATCAGGCGCAAGCAGTGTCAATTCACCGTAAGTCCTCCCTTGCAGGAAGAGTAACCGTCTTTCACCAGACAACGAGGATTGACCACCCCAGGTGAGTGAGGTGGACCATCACTGTGTCCACGCACAAGTGACAGTGATGAGGCAGCTGGTTATTCACCGGAACTGCCGTAGCTGGTTATTCACCGGAGCTACTGTAGGTAGGGGGTCGAGGCCCCCCCCTCAAGCAAATGCTACTCTGAGCATGCACTCGGTGACATCATCCCCCCCACAGTGGGGAGAAGGTAAAGGGCGGCGACATATTGTCACCATCCCGACAGCCCTGGTGGGCGGTGAAGAGAAGGGGGGGTCCCCTTCTTCAAGCTCGGCGTGGTCGTTGGCGGGGGCCACGAGGACGTCGACGCCGTTCCGGGGACAAGGGTTCCTCGGTTGGAGGCTCTGCCGCTGGTGGAGCAGACTGAGCCACCTGCATCGCCGCATAGGAAGCCTGGAAGGCTGCCGGAGATGTAAGGTCGAGGGGAGCTGATGCCGCATGAAGCAACTCCATCATGCTCCCTGAAAATTGCCAGGTGGTGGTGAAGAGCTCCCACGCCATCTGACGCCAAGAGTTCCTGTCATTGAGAGGAACTGCAGACACTCGGACGGTACCTACAAAGGAGGTCATCATGTCCAGTAAATGCAACATGGCATCAGAGGTGGCTTCGATCTCCAGCCTCTGATCCCTAGATAGCGGCACTTCGTCCTCCACCAGCTCGGGGATGGGGGGCCAAGGCGGTAGCGGGGCAGGGGATGCCTCCGGATAAAGGAGCTCAGCAATTCCAAGCTCCTGTGAGTATATATCCTCCTTTGGGAGGCTACAAGCCCAGTGCTTGTGTTCGACGTCGACACCAAGTGCCCATCGTACACGATCGATCGTTTTCCTCGAGGAGAGCCTAGGCCCCCCCTCGGCAAAAAGGAGAGCCTCTTGCCTGGCAAGAGAGTCGTCGTCGTCATCATCGTTAGGGTCGGAGAGGTCTTCCCTGGCCCATAGATCTCTAGCTGCCCTGAAAGCAGCTGCTACCTCTGATTCGTCTTGCACGAACCGGGTGTCGTAGTCTTGGACGTCATCATCAAAGATGTCGCCCGTGATCAGAACGGGGTCGCGTAGACCCCGATGTGGTGGTTGGACTCTGGTTCGCCGTTTGGGCATTGAGAGAGTGTGTGTGAGTGCTAGTAGATGATGGTAAGAATCAAAATACGCAGCGTGGAATCGATAGCGGCTGGTCCCTTATCTACATTCCGGGTCTACCCGATCCAGCCTCCGAACGCTCCGAGGGGGCGAGCAAGCCGCACATCCTGCTGCCTAGTGGGAGAATATTGAACCCGGGTCATAACACCCTAGAAGAGTGAGCACCGGAGGTAGAGAGTTGGTGGAGAGTGGCGGCCACCAAGGTGTCGACCTAGCCACCAGGGGGTACCATCGCCCAGCCCCTTTTAACGATGGTGTATTCCAACGGGTAGTCAGTGTAGCATGTCTCTAGTAATAGAAACTCACAGAGCATGGAGGCTAGAAGCCTCCCAGACAACCAGCAATCCAGTGATAATGTCCCTTCTCCCTAAGCCAGACCTCCCCCAACTAAACGAGTGTGTCGACTTGGGCGAGCGTTGAAGCAGGCATCCCGCACCCACTCTAAGCCCCCAGAGGGACCCAGACTACTCTTTCATAAACAACACTCACCTAGTCAGGATCCTCGAAGCCCAGGAGAACGAGACAGATAGCAGCCATTGTCAAAAACAATGACCGGGGCATCCATGGAGATCGGATGGACAGATCTCTTAGCAAATCAGGACAGGCCTGGAGATGCCGAGAGCGTTCGTGATGGTGAAATCCGATCGAAAATCAGATAAAAATTGAAGTGTCGACATCGCGTGCAACGTTGAGCAGAGGTGTTTACCACTATTTATGGTGGTTGTAACAAGTCAAGGAGCGTTGAGATTCACTCCCTTACCCATCGATCTCGGCTTTGCCCCGTACACGGGCAATACCCCCCTCAAACCCAAGGCTACCTGGAGATCCCTCGGTTTTTTCTTCGACCGCAAACTCTCTTTCAAGGAGCATACGCGGTTCTACTCCACCAAAGCCCTTACCACTGCGAGGGCGATGGGAATGCTCAGCAATTCTGTCAGAGGGTTAACCCCTATGCAGAAACACCTTCTGTACCGTTCGTGTATCGTACCCATTATGACATACAGACTAAGACTATGGCACTTCAAGGGCGCTCGCGTCAAGGGTGTCATCAAAACGTTGGCCCAAGTGCAGTCCATTGCTGCGCGTTGGATCCTCGGTGCATTCAGAACCACCCCAATTGGTGGTCTGGAAAGTATCGCTGGACTGCTGCCCATGCAGCTGTTACTGCGTCGTTTAGTCGACAGAGGGGTATTTAGAACCCCCCTATTGGCTCCATCACACCCCCTAAGAGCGATTTTAGGGCCCAATCACGTCGGCACCACCCACTCTCATGAGCTAGGACTCTGGGGAGGGAATGTGCTCGACACACTTAACCTGCAAGGTCCATCTGTCGCCTCGGCTGCAGCGTTGGCCCTTGTACCGGGTGATGAATTCGACCCCTTTGGGGAAGAAAACACACCTGGAAATAGAGTGAAGGACCTATTCCCCACCCGCTTCTCCTCTCATCGCCTCACCTCTAAGGAGGATGGAGCGAGGAACTCTTACAAGAGCGACCTCGATAAGGCCTGGGCCTCGGCCCAGGTTGAGGATGACAGTCTTGTCGTTGCAGTGGACGCTTCGGTGCCCACAGATGCTAAATTTCAAGCTGTTGCCTGCGCTCTTGTCTTTGGACAGGGAGAGCAGGTCGATCGCGTTGTCTCAGCTTCTGGGAGAAGAACCCCCCCAGAAGTCGAACTCTTCGCTCTCCAACTGGGTGTCTCAGCTGCTTGCAGCAGAGGATGCAAACAGTTGGTGATATTCTCGGACTCTACTATGGGCATTGAGTCCCTAATCGATCCTAAACCACGGTCTGGGCAAATCTTTGCCCTAGACGCTTGTCGCTCTCTTCGCCCCTGGCTAGCTGGGGATGAGGAGAGAACCGTTACATTCTGGCACGTCCCCTCGAAATTCGAGTGGAACGTACACAAGATGGCTCATGATGTAGTTACATCTACCAAGATCTCCGTGGGCAGACACCCATGGACGTCTTTAGACTACCTTAAAAACCAGGTCGAAAAGGCCGTTTGTAAGGATTGGCACACCCGGTTCTCAGATCTGGCATACCGTGGTCGGCATTTCTACCAACTCAAAGGAGTTGGTGGAAAACCGGTATTACCCTCGACTCACAAAGGTGGGCCTTGGCTGAAAGTAATGGGAAACAACACTACGTTGACTTCCCGTTCGACTCGTATGATCACTGGCCATGCTCCTATAGGGGAGTATCGTCAACGTTTATCCCTTGACGGGGAATACCAATGTTGGTGCCTTGGCCCCAAGATACAAACTTGAGACCACTTACTATGCGTCTGCCCCAAGGTGGATCGCAAGGAAACTCGTGCAAGCCCAGACTCCGTCGAGGGCTTCCATGAATTCATGGACAACAACCCAGTACTTGGGTCGTTCAACTCACTTGCGTGGGATCCAGGATAGGTTGTGCGCGCAGGGTGTATGACCCTCGTCTGGTTCTGGCTAGTGTTATCGGTATGTCGGGGTGGCCGTAGGGCACCAGACGAGTCCGTTAACCCTCATAAAGGGGGCCCACCCGTGTTCAGGAGCGACTGTCAGGGAGGGGGGACACGAAACTAGGTACCAGTTCGAGGAGGCGCCTGAGCACTTTCAGATCCGCTGTCGGTTGCGCGTTATGACGGATGTGTTGACTATGCCCTCCTTTCTGAGCTGGGAGGCTCACGTCGGGGTGGCAATATCCCCTAAATCTTGCACTCATACCCGTAGGGATTCGGGGGACACAACATCGTCAAGTCTGGGTTGTCGGTATGCCACCACTGGCAAGTCCATTTACTCGATAAAGGGGGCCCCCTTAGTGGTCATCGCAGCTATCCAGGTGGTTGGTGTGAAGATCAGCAGGAGGAGGACTTGGGCTGGGCATAGTGTACTTCGTTTGTATGTCTCTACTGCGGACTGCGATTGGGCACCGCGTTATAAACTTTTGACCCCAAAAAAAAAAAAAAAAAAAGACGACAAAAATCAAATATAACCTAAAAATAGAAAAAGGTGGAGATAGGCGGATCAAGGCCGCCAAATGACATCATACCAAGGGGTATGTGTCGGAAGGGGTACTCCACCTCTAAATATAAAAGTGTCAACATGTACAAACATGATAGCAAGGGAAAATTAGTAATAAAATCCGGAAAAATCATAGAAAATGAAGAATAGAAGGAAATGAGGTGGGGAAAAATATAGGACGAACATAAAAAATAGGAAAAACACACAGGGCACCCCCCTATTCCCCTTAAATCACCCCCTCTCTAAGATGCATTGCCCCGATGCATTCAAAATCGCATATGACCAAAGTCCGTGACTTGAATGCTATAAGGGCAACCTAAGCCTCTAGCAAAGGGAAATCCGAAGAGAAAATTATACTACATAATACAGGCATTGGGGGCGCACCTAGCAAAGGGAAATCCGAAGAGAAAACTCTAAGGATCCCCTTGCTGATGCCCAGTATATGTGAAGACGACAAAAATCAAATATAACCTAAAAATAGAAAAAGGCGGAGATAGGCAGATCAAGGCCGCCGAATGACATCATACCAAGGGGTATGTGTCGGAAGGGGTACTCCGCCTCTAAATATAAAAGTGTCAACATATACAAACATGATAGCAAGGGAAAATTAGTAATAAAATCCGGAAAAATCATAGAAAATGAAGAATAGAAGGAAATGAGGTGGGGAAAAATATGGGACGAACATAAAAAATAGGAAAAACACACAGGGCACCCCCCTAGTCCCCTTACATCACCCCCTCTCTAAGATGCATCGCCCCGATGCATTCGAAATCGTATACGACCAAAGTCCGTGACTTGAATGCGACGCGGTGCAGCAGTGTGCCGTCGGTGGAATTCCTTGATTAACCGAGGGGCATTTACATCAGACTCTTCGACCCATGAGTTCTCCTCATACCCATAACCCTTCCAATGTACCAAATACTGGAGTTTTCCTCGACGCAAACGGCTGTCCAAGATTGACTCGACTTCATATTGGGGTTCTCCCTCGATCACTGTAGGTGGTGGTGGTGGGTGTGAATGGCGTCCCGGGAACGGATCTGGGGGAGCTGGAAGCAATTTGACGACATGGAAGACGGGATGGAGTCTGGACATGGAGGCTGGGAGGCGTAGACGATAGGCATGTGTTCCAACGCACTTGACAATGGGGAAAGGTCCCAAGAAGCGATGAGCGAGTTTCTTGGATGGACGTGTAGTGGAGATGTCACTGGAGTCAAGATAAACTCGATCACCAACCTTGTACTGAGGGGTTGGGGAGTGGCGCTGGTTGTAAAATCGCGCCATGTCGTCCTTCGCCTTTGCTAAGGCTGCCCTTGCCTCCTCCAAGCTATCCCTCATGCGTTCTGTGAACTCATTCACTGTCTCGATGTGTGAGGGAGTTTGGCGAGGTTCAAATCCCATGCGTGGATGTCGTCCAGTGTCTAAGAGGAAAGGGGTCTGTTGAGTGGAAGCATGGACATGGTTGTTGTATCTGAACTCGGCCAAAGGAAGGAGATCATCCCAATCGTCCTGGCGTTCATTGACAAAGAGGCGGATGTACTGCTCCAGTTCCTGGTTGACTCGCTCCGTCTGGCCATCAGTTTGTGGGTGATAAGCAGTTGAAGCGAGGAGTTTGATCCCCAGGAGTCGGTACAGCTCACGAGTGAACTCCGCCATGAACTGAGGGCCACGATCCGAGAGGAAGGCACCAGGAAGTCCATGTAACTTCCACACGTGGTGGAGGTAGAGTCGAGCGGCACCTAGGGCACTGACAGTGGTGTGAGTGGGAATGAAGTGAGCGCGTTTTCCCACTGAGTCAACTGTGCACATCACCGCATCAAACCCGTTTGACTCTGGCAATTCCACCACAAAGTCGACGCTGACGACATCCCAACGACTCTCTGGAACAGGAAGAGGGTGTAGCTCACCAATAGGCTTGCGACGAGGGACCTTGGTGCGTAAGCAAAGGTCACAAGTGCGACAATACTGACCAATGAGCCGTGACATTTGTGGCCACCAATAGTTCCGTGAGGTGAGCTCCAAGGTCTTCCAGCGTCCGGGGTGGCCAGCAATCTGTGAGTCATGGTGTTGGGATATGATGCGCCGGCGAAGGTCTGGGTCATTGGGAACATAGATGCGATCCCTGAAATACAACAAGTCCTCCTTTTCAGCCCACTCTGCCGCACGTAAGGAAAGGGTCGATCCCTTCCTCAGTTCTTTAACAGCTCGGGCGACAACATCCTCATGTAAACCGCTACGGTTTGCGCGACGAATGTCACGTAGAATGTCCCGCTCCTCGCCCTGGGGTACGATGCCTTCCAGTGCCCGAATGGTGAACAGGTCTGGCTGCAACAGCACAATGTTTTGGTTGTCACCGCTGCCATCCCCATGGTCTGCACGTCGGGATAGGGCATCGGTCTTCCCCATGCTGCGACCCGGACGGTGGTGCAAGGAGAAGTCGAATCTAGATAGATACAGGGACCAACGAGCTTGACGACGGTTCAATTTCTTGGCCGTCATGAAGTACTCGAGGTTCTTGTGATCCGTCCAAATTTCCACCTTGTGTTGGGCACCCTCGAGGAAGTGTCGCCACTCCTCAAGCGCACGCATTATCGCCAACATCTCCTTGTCATGGATCTCGTAGTTTCTCTCTACAGCACTAAGGCTTTTGGAGTAGAACGCAACAGGATGCCACTTCTGGTCCTCCGGAGACTGCTGAGACAACACAGCGCCCGTCGCAAAGTCAGAACTGTCGGCTTCTACACGAAAAGGACGCGAATCGTCAGCAAAGGTAAGGATCGGAGCGGAAGTGACCATCTCCTTAAGCTTTTCGAACGCCTCCTGTTGTGCATTATCCCACCTCCATGCCTCCTTTCCTGTCAAGTCGAACAGCGGTCGTGCATGATGTGAGAAATCCTTGATAAAACGCCGATAAAAATTGATGAAGCCCAGGAAAGACTGCACCTCCTTCTTGTTCGTGGGCGTAGGCCAAGCTGTGACCCCATTTACCTTGATAGGATCCATCTCCACTTGACCCTCCGAGATAATCAGGCCGAGGTACTCGATCTTGGTCCTTTCGAACTCGCATTTGTCCTGACGAAGGTAGAGTTTGTACCGTCGAAGTCGCTCTAGGACGAGGCGTGTGATGCGACGGTGCTCTTCAACCGTGCGAGTGAAGATGAGGATGTCGTCGAGATAGATGCAGACAACGCCTTCGAGGATGAGGTCATGGAAGATGTCGTTCATCATGGTCTGAAAGGTGGCAGGGCTATTAGTAAGGCCAAAGAACATGACAAGCGGTTCAAAAAGACCACGGTTGGTACGAAAGGCTGCCTTCCACTCATCTCCCTCCTTTATCCTCACATTATTATAGCCCCAACGGACATCGAGCTTGGTGAAGTATCGGGCTCCACGGAGCTGGTTTACGAGTTCGGAGATGAGGGGTAGTGGGTAGCGATTTTTGACCGTGATGTTGTTGAGTCTTCTGTAGTCTTGAACCGGTCGAAGTGAGCCATCCTTCTTCTTGACAAAGAAAAAGGGAGAGGCCATGGGTGACTTCGATGGTCGAATACGTCCAGAGGCCAGGTGCTCGTCGATGAACTGGTCAAGCTGCCGTTGTTCCTCCGGAGAGAGAGGATAGACCTTGCAGGATGAAGGGGTTGCGCCAGGGGTGAGTTCGATCGCGTGATCCCATGGCTTACGCGCAGGAAGAGAGTCGAATGACTCCTTGGAGAACACGTCTTCAAACTCATGGAGATGAGGGAGTAAGGAGTTAGTAGAGGATTTAGCAGCGTTGTTTTTGTGGAAGGCCTCGGCGAGGCGTTGGGATATGTTCGATGTGGCACACACCTCATGCGATGAGCGAATCGCAGTGTAGAAGATCCGATCACCCTCCTCCACTTCCTCTGAGTCCTCATCATCATCATCCGAGTCCGGCATTAGATCAGGAACCCCTTCCAATTCCACTTCAGGTATAGGCAGGGGTCCAGCACGACACTTCTGAGTTCGTCGTATTGCCGCCTTCTGTCCACGACGTTCTTGCCTGGCTTCTGTGAAACACGTCCGACAGCGGGATGGACATCGGCTCATGGTAACCTCCCCGGTGCGCCAGTCGACCTCTGGGTTATGGTCTCGAAGCCATGGATATCCCAAAATCGCCTTTTGCTTTCCTAATTGAGTGACAGCAAAAAGGGCACGCTCACTATGATCTTTGTAACGGAGAACCAGGTCTGCAACCTCTCGGATGGCACCAGCTTCATTTGGGGATCCATCCACGTTATATACAGGTATCGGACGTGAGAGTGAGCGAGTATTTAGACGATGTTGTTGTACCAGATGGGAATCGATGAAGAGACCAGTCGCACCAGAGTCCAGGAGCGCAGAAACACCGAGTATCTGTCCAGTGTCGGTCGTCTGCAGTTCGATGGCTAGGTTTAAGGAATGTGCAGAGGGAGTGGATGCCACAATATACTTGCGTGGTAGTTTACGCTCCCATGATTTAATTTTGGGACGTGGAGTAGAAGGAGAGATGGGGAGAGCAGGTACGTCTTTAGCCAACTTCGAAGGGTCAGAGAGGGGAGCAGTCACAGAAATGGATTCATTCTCCAGGGATTCAACTGACAAGACTTCAAAGCGGTTATGGACAGGCAGTGAGGGCGTACGATTCACTCGCTGCGAATAGGAAAATCCTGCTCCTCTACAACTTCCAGCTTAACCTCCTCTGCAACTTGATCCTTCGCTTCCTCAACATCTACAAGTGCCAACAGATCTTGCAGGAGTTCGTCTCGTCCCTCGGGGGTGAGCATGCGGATATCCTGACGATGGGGACACGCTCCAGCCCTGTGTCCAGGTTCCCCACAACGGTAGCAGAGATCCAACTTACGTGCACGGCTGCGGGCTGCATCAACATCCATTGGTACTGGGATATTGACGGCTGGTGTGGGAGTTTGACGAGGAGGAATGGGGTTAGGGCGGGGGAGGCTTCGATTGAAGGTGTAGGGTGTATGAGTGGTAGTTGGAGCACGGAATGCAGCATTAAACGCCGCATTTGTGAGTCGGTTCTCGTCACAGAGTGAAGCAGCTTCATACCAAGCAAGGATATCATCGTCCGCTGGGCGCCCTTCCAACATCTGTGCAATCTGGTCCTGAATTTCTCGGTTGAGCCCCCGTCGGAACTTCACCACCACTGGTAACCCACTCCCATACCCTGCCATGTCCACCAAATCCTTGAACTCATCGATATAGTCGTCCACGGATCGACGTCCCTGGTGGTAAGTGGATGACTCAAGTCGTGTCACTGCTCGGTGGCGTTCATTGAGGGGGCAGAAGTGGCGTACGAACTCAGCTCGAAAGTCCCCCCAAGTGGAGAAAGGTAGAGAACCGAGTTCTTTAGTTTGACGTAGGATACGGTCCACATAGAGATAGGCGCGTTCAGATTTCATGTATGTGAAGGCCCAATAAATTTTTGCAGCCTCATCGACGAATTGATGCGACTGGAGACTAATGTATAACTCACAGGAATTAAGGAATGCACGTCCCTGCGCACGTGCACCATTAAATTCGGCGGGGGGGGACGGTTTGATCTGGGCACGTTCCTTAGTGGGCGCGTTTGGCAAAACATCGTTGTTGGGTGCGCTTGGAGTCGTGAAGGGGGAACTATTAGTCGTAGGGTTAGCCTGGAGGGTCCTAACGAAGTTTTCAATCGTAGATTTAAGCGAGTCGATTTGCGCGCGCATTCCGGAAACGTCGCTTTCAAGCGCGTCGAAGCGTTCTGATGCGTCCATGTCGCTAGGGAGCACGTTTGGCGAAAATGGCGGCGCAATAAAGGCGAGAGTATCTGGAACGGTGTGTAGGGACTCTGTGGAGCTTTGGGAAGCGTCGTCCAGTCCGTACCTGCCTATTTTGGGCAGCGCGTTCGCGATTTTCGGGCCTTAGGGGAGAGTTTTCTACTATAAGGGCAACCTAAGCCTCTAGCAAAGGGAAATCCGAAGAGAAAATTATACTACATAATACAGGCATTGGGGGCGCACCTAGCAAAGGGAAATCCGAAGAGAAAACTCTAAGGATCCCCTTGCTGATGCCCAGTATATGTGAAGACGACAAAAATCAAATATAACCTAAAAATAGAAAAAGGCGGAGATAGGCAGATCAAGGCCGCCGAATGACATCATACCAAGGGGTATGTGTCGGAAGGGGTACTCCGCCTCTAAATATAAAAGTGTCAACATATACAAACATGATAGCAAGGGAAAATTAGTAATAAAATCCGGAAAAATCATAGAAAATGAAGAATAGAAGGAAATGAGGTGGGGAAAAATATGGGACGAACATAAAAAATAGGAAAAACACACAGGGCACCCCCCTAGTCCCCTTACAAATGCGACGCGGTGCAGCAGTGTGCCATCGGTGGAATTCCTTGATTAACTGAGGGGCATTTACATCAGACTCTTCGACCAATGAGTTCTCCTCATATCCATAACCCTGGCGTGCATCACTGCTGGCCATTGGCTGGCCCACTTTAAGGAGTCCCTGTCGGTTATCATCCCGAAACCAGGGAAACCTAATTATTCCACCCCAAAGTCATTCAGGCCCATCATGCTACTGAACACTCTGGGCAAATTAGTCAAAAAAATGTTGTCTAGATGACTTCAATTCGATGGTGTCGCACATGAGGCCTTCGAGCAAAATCAGTTTGGAGGTGTCGCCCAGCGTTCCACTGAGGATGCAGGAATCTACCTCACCCATCTTGTTAGAGCAGGATGGGCCAAAGGACTCAAAACCAGTGTTGTTGCCTTCGACATCGCCCAATTCTTCCCCTCCTTGAACCACCAGGTTCTATTGGAGATTATCTTTCGGTCGGGATTCCCTGTGCAAGTAGTGAATTTCTTCCGCTCATATCTGATCAGTTGCAAGACGACCTACAAATGGAACGCTTTCTCATCTGGCTCCTTTGCAGCCGATGTGGGAGTGGGACAAGGATCTGCCTTGTCCCCTGTCTTATCGGCGTTATATCTGACGCCCATTATTATTTTATTTTTTTTGGGTCAAAAGTTTATAACGCGGCGCCCGATCGCAGTCCGCGGTAGAGACATACAAACAAAGTACACTACGCCCAGCCCAAGTCCTCCTCCTGCTGATCTTCGCACCAACCACCTGGATAGCTGCAATGACCACTAAGGGGGCCCCCTTTATCGAGTAAATGGACTTGCCAGTGGTGGCGTACCGACAACCCGAGCTTGACAATGTCGTGTTCCCCGAATCCCTATGGGTATGTGTGCAAGATTTAGGGGATACTGCCGCCCCGACGTGAGCCTCTCAGCTCGGAAAGGAAAGCATAGTCAGCGTCGAAGCTGTAACACATAACTGACAGTGGATCTGAAAGCGCTCAGGTGCCTCCCCGAACCAGTATCTAGTTTTGTGTCCCCCCTCCCTGACAGTCGCTCCTGAACACGGGTGGGCCCCCTTTATGAGGGTTAACGGACTCGTCTGGTGCCCTACGGCCCCCCCGACATACCGATAACACTAGCTAGAACCAGACGGGGGTCATATGCCCTGCGCGCACAACCTATCCTGGATCCCACGCAAGTGAGTTGAATGACCCTAGAGCTGGGTTATTGTCCATAAATTCATGGAAGCCATCGACGGTGTCGGGGCTTGCACGAGTTTCTTTGCGATCCACCTTGGGGCAGACGCATAGTAGATGGTCTCAAGTTTGTATGTCGGGACCAAGGCACCAGCATTGGTACTCCCCATCAAGGGATAGACGTTGATGATACTCCCCTATAGGAGCATGGCCAGTGATCATGCGAGTTGAACGAGAAGTCACCGAAGTGTTGTTTCCCATAACTTTCAGCCAAGGCCCACCTTTGTGAGTCGAGGGTAGTACCGGTTTTCCACCCACTCCATTGAGTGGGTAGAAATGCCGACCACGATACGCCGGATCTGAGAACCAGGTGTGCCAATCCTTACAAACGGCCTTCTCGACCTGATTTTTAAGGTAGTCTAGAGATGTCCGCAGGTGTCTGCCCACGGAGATCTTGGTAGATGTAGCTACATCGTGAGCCATCTTGTGAACGTTCCACTCGAATTTCGAGGGGACATGCCAGAATGTGACGTTTCTCTCCTCGTCCCCAGCTAGCCAGGGGCGGAGGGAGCGACAAGCGTCCAGGGCAAAGATTTGCCCAGAGCGTGGTTTAGGATCAATTAGGGACTCGATGCCCATAGTAGAGTCCGAGAAGATCACCAACTTTTTGCATCCTCTGCTGCACGCAGCCGAGATGCCTAGTTGGAGAGCGAAAAGTTCGACCTCCGGGGGGGTTCTCCTCCCAGAAGCTGAGACAACGCGATCTACCTGTTCTCCCTGTCTGAAGACAAGAGCGCAAGCGACAGCTTGAAATTTAGCATCAGTGGGCACCGAGGCGTCCACTGCAATGACGAGAGTGTCTTCCTCTGCCTGGGCAGAGGCCCAGGCCTTGTCGAGGTCACTCCTGTAAGAATTCCTCACTCCATCCTCCTTAGAGGTGAGGCGATGAGAGGAGAAGCGAGTGGGGAATAGGTCCTTCACTCTGTTCCCAGGTGTGTTTTCTTCCCCAAAGGGGTCGAATTCATCGCCTGGTACAAGGGCCAATGCTGCCGCCGAGGCGACAGATGGACCTTGTAAGTTGAGTGTGTCGAGCACATTTCCTCCCCAGAGTCCTAGCTCATGAGAGTGGGTGGTGCCGACGTGATTAGGCCCTAAAATCGCTCTCAGGGGGTGTGATGGAACCAACAGGGGGGTTCTAAATACCCCTCTGTCGACTAAACGACGCAGTAAAAGCTGCATAGGCAGCAGTCCAGCGATACTTTCCAGCCCACTGATGGGGGTGGTTCTGAATGCACCAAGGATCCAGCACGCAGCGATGGACTGCACCTGGGCCAATGTTTTGATGACACCCTTGACGCGAGCGCCTTTGAAGTGCCAGAGTCTCAGTCCATACGTCATGATAGGTACAACACATGAACGGTAGAGAAGGTGTTTCTGCATAGGGGTTAGCCCTCTGACAGAATTGCTGAGCATTCCCATTGCCCTTGCAGTGGTAAGGGCTTTGGTGGAGTAGAACTGCGTATGCTCTTTGAAGGAGAGTTTGTGGTCGAAGAAAAATCCCAGGTATCTCCAGGTAACCTTGGGTTTGAGGGGGGTATTGCCCGTGTAAGGGGCAAATCCGAGATCGATGGGTAAGGGAGTGAATCTCCTTGCCCTTGAGAAGTGGAATATCTCGGACTTGTCATGTTCAAGGACAAGACCGAGAGAGGTGAATGCCTGGAAGATCCAGCCATACGCTTTTTTCAGGAGGGGGAGGTTATCCTCCAACTGTGGAGAGCGGGCGATGAGGGTGCCATCGTCCACATAAGACATGAGATCGACATCTCTGCCGATTTCGCTTCTTCTGAAGAGCTTCATGATGGGTGTCAGGTATAACGCCGATAAGACAGGGGACAAGGCCGAGCCTTGCCCTACTCCCACATCTGCTGCAAAGGAGCCAGATGAGAAAGTGTTCCATTTGTAGGTCATCTTGCGACCGACCAGATATGAGCGGAAGAAATTCACCACTTGCGCAGGGAATCCTGACCGAGAGATAATCTCCAATAGAACCTGATGGTTCAAGGAGGGGAAAAATTGAGCGATGTCAAAGGCGACGACGCTCGTTTTGAGTCCTTTGGCCCATCCTGCTCTGACCAGGTGGGTAAGGTAGATTCCTGCGTCCTCAGTGGAACGCTGGACGACACCTCCGAACTGGTTTTGCTCAAAGGCTTCGTGTGTTACACCGTCGAATTGAAGCCGTCTAGACAGCATCTTTTCGACTAATTTGCCCAGGGTGTTCAGGAGCACAATGGGCCTGAACGACTTAGGGGTAGAATAGTTGGGTTTCCCTGGTTTCGGGATGATAACCAACAGGGATTCCTTGAAGTGAGCCGGCCAATGGCCAGCAGTGATGCACGCCTCAGCAATGCGGGTGATGAGCCCCGCCACTTCTGGGTTGCTGCACCAGTGTTTTAGGTGCGACCATGTAACATGATCGGGACCTGGAGCGGAACGGGAAGAGCACGCATTTAACGCCTCTTTCATTTCCGTAACGGAGAACGGGACCCAGGCCCTTTCAGGCACCGGATCAAGTTCATCAAGAAAGCCCAGATCGACTACTTGATCTGAGGCAGCATTATAGGACCCATCAAGGGCAGTCCAGAGGGATTCCAGATCATTGCAAGGTTCTCCCCGATAGGAGATAGCCTTGTACAATGGGAGGTTACGTTGACGAGTCCAGGACATCAAGTCCCAGGGTCGTCTGTTCATCGTAGCCACTTCTTGGATACGGTCGTCAAAGAAGTCACGCTTTGCGTGCCGCATGACCTTCCTATAGTGCTTCCAGTCCTCGTCATCGCACACTCCTTGACTTGTTACAACCACCATAAATAGTGGTAAACACCTCTGCTCAATGTTGCACGCGATGTTGACACTTCAATTTTAATCCGATTTTCGATCGGATTTCACCATCACGAACGCTCTCGGCGTCTCCAGGCCTGCCCTGATTTGCTAAGAGATCCGTCCATCCGATCTCTGTGGATGCCCCGGTCACTGTTTTTGACAGTGTCTGCTATTCGTCTCGTTCTCCTGGGCTTCGAGGATCCTGGTTAGGTGAGTGTTGGCAATGAAAGAGTAGTCTGGGCCCCTATGGGGGCTTAGAGTGGGTGTGGGATGCCTACTTCAATGCTCGCCCAAGTCGTCGCATTCGTTTAGCTGGGGGAGGTCTGGTTCAGGAGGAGGGACATATTCACTGGATTGTGGGTCGTCTGGGAGGCTTCCTACCTCCATGCTGCGTGAGTTTCTACATCTAGAGACCTGCTACACTGACTACCCATTGGAATACACCATCATTAAAAGGGGCCGGGCGATGGTGCCCCCTGGTGGCTAGGTCAACGCTCTGGTGGCCGCTACTCACCACTGACTCTTTACCTCCGGCACTCACACCCTCGAGGTGTTCGGAACCGGGTTCAATTGTCCCTCCCAATCTGCAGCAGGATTTGCGGCCTGTCTGCCCCCTCGGAGCATCTGGAGGCTGTGTCGGGTGGACCCGGAATTGAGATAAGGGACCGTCTGTTATCGTTATCACGCTACGTATCTTGACTTCTACTGTCATCTACTTGTGCTAAATCATCCTCAATGCCCTCTACAAACTGTAGAGCGCGAACTCGACACCAGGCGGCTCATGGCGACCCCCTCCTATACACACACGCCGACTTTGCAGACTTCGACGACAACTACCTCCCAGAGTTCGGACATGTCTCCCTGAGCGGATGGGACTCTGATGTGGCTAACCAGTTCCACAATCTTTGGGCGGAGGATGACTCCTCCAACCTGCCAGACGACGATGACAGCTCTGCCACTGGCGGAGACGTCGAATTCATTCCGGGTCTCACCGAGCTAGCCTCGCAGGAGACGATAAACCGCTTCTTGGCATCACAAGTGATAGCCGATGAGGTGCATGATCTGGCTCTCGAGCTTGGGCTCGAGGCCAACAACAATCAAGAGCTCGGCATCGCCGAGCTCCTCTATCCGGAGGGGCAGCAGGAGCAATCTGCGCCGCCCCTCCCCACATCACCGGGTTCATCCGCCATCCCAGAGTTGGTGGAGGATGAGCCTCCGTTGTCGAGAGATGAGAGGGTGGACATAATGTCCACCTCTCATGGCTTTCTACATTTACTGGAGGATGAGCCTCCGTTGTCGAGAGATGAGAGGGTGGACATAATGTCCACCTCTCATGGCTTTCTACATTTACTGGAGGCTATGACAATTTTTGTCAGTACCGTCCGAGTATCCGCCGTTCCACTCATTGAGAGGAACGCATGGCGTCAGATGGCCTGGGAGTTATTCACGACCACCTGGCGATTGTCTGAGCCAATGTCGGCAGAACTAGCAGCTGCCGGATTGCCTCTCGACCTCATGTCACCAGCAGCCTTCAGGGCTTCCTACGCGGCTAGGCAGGCAGCTCATGCAGAGCTCCATCATGGGGAACCCTCGTCCTCATCACGACGCCGCCGTCCTCGAGGTCCTCGAGCACAGCAGCGCCGCTACTGAAAGGGGGGTGTCACCCCCCCACATCTACTCCCACCAATTAGTTGGTGGCCGATATCGGGATAGTGGCAGTTTGTCGCTTCCCTCTACCTTCTCCCTGCTGCGGGGGGGGCATTGTTACCGAGTGTATGCCCTCGACGGCATCTGCTCGAAGGGGGCCTTGGCCCCCTATCCACGGTAGTTCCGGTGAATAACCAGGTGAACAACCAGCTACCACATCTCTGTCACTCGTGCGGGAGCGCGGTGATGGTCCACCTCATTCGTCTGGGGTGGTCAATCCTCGCTGGCCAGGAGCATGCAGACGGTTATTCCTCCCGCAAGGGGGGATTTACAGTGAATTAACACGGCCACACCTGATCTGACTTCGGTTGGATATGTGGCTGGGGGACCGTTCTGCACTGGTGGACGAGTTAATGGCTAGCTTTGGGAGGGGGGGCCCCCCTCCAGATTATTGCCTTTCCTGGCTGAGAGGCCAACGTCTGTGGCACTGCCCGCCTAAAGTGGCTAAAACGAGGACCTGGGTAGGATGTGGGTGAGGGGAAGCGTAGTTACAGTAGTACCCAAGTTTGTATCCTGCTCTGCGGACTGCGATCAAGCCCCACGTTATAAATTGTTGACCCAAAAAAAAAAAAAAAAGTCCTCGTCATCGTGAGAGGCTCTGTACGCGTCCAAGGCACCACTGCATTCGTCTGTCCACCAACCCTTGGATGACTTGCCGAGGCGAGATTCCTTGGCATGGTTTTCCCATGCCTTGTTTAAGATCGTTGATATCGCTGAAACAACATCATCGATCTCTGCCGAGGTATCTCTGTGCCAATCAAGCCACAGAGTTAAAGCGGAGGAGACAGCATCCCGGTACGATGCTTCCTCCTTGGATCCTCTTTTGACGGACCACTTGGTGACCGGAACCAGAGATCCCAGGCCAGGTAGCACTAACGTCAGGGGAGCATGATCAGACGTCCCCCTGGCTTCAGGTACGATCTCGCAGTACAGTACAAATCTGAGATCTGTAGGTACGAACATCAGGTCGATCACCGTGGGGTGAAGGCCCTGTTGGGGGGGGAAATGGGTGGGGCCCTCCATTACTGGTAGGGCTCTGGTCAGGCCTAGTGCCGTATGCGTTTCCACTAAGTGGTCAGCGTGGATGGAGTGTTCAGGCCCCTGGGGGTCCCAGGAGGCGTGTCTCACGTTGAAGTTGCCACACATGAAGTGTAAACGTGGGATCATCATTTTTCTTTTTTTTTTTTGGATCAGAATTTATAACGCGGGGCTCGAACGCAGTCCGCGGAGCAGGGTACAAACTTGGGTACTACTTTATCTACGCGTTCCCCTCGCCCATCTCCCACTCAGGTCCCCATTTTAGCCACTTTAGGCGGGCAGTGCCACAGACGTTGGCCTCTCAGCCAGGAAAGGCAATAATCTGGAGGGGGCGCCCCCCCCCCCCAAAGTTAGCCATTAGATCGCCCCCTGGAGCAAACGGTCCCCCAGCCACATGTCCGACCGAGGCCAGACCAGGCGCAGCAGTGTTAATTCACCGTAAATCCCCCCTTGCGGGAGGAATAACCGTCTGCGTTTTTCCAGCCAACGAGGATTGACCACCCCAGACGAATGAGGTGGACCATCACCGTGTTGTGCACGAGTGACAGTAATGAGGCAGGTGGTTGTTCACCTGGTTATTCACCGTGACCGCCGTAAGTAGGGGGCCGAGACCCCCCTCGAGCAAATGCACCCATGTGCATGCACTCGATGACATCGTCCCCCCCACAGTGGGGGGAAGGTATAGGGAAGCAACACCATGTCACCATCCCGATAGTGGCCACCAGTTACTTGGTGGCCGTGAACGTAGAGGGGGATAGACCCCTGTACTAGTTGCGGCGCTGCTGTCCACGAGGACCTCGAGGACGACGGCGCCGTGCTGGGGACGAGGGTTCCCCAGATTGAGGCTCTGATTGAGCAGTGTGCACCGCCGCGTAGGAAGCCCGGAAGGCTGCCGGAGACGTGAGGTCGAGAGGTGTCGGAACGGCTGCTAGAGGTGTCGGAACGGCTGCTAGAGGTGTCGGAACGGCTGCTAGTTCCACCGACATCGTCTCAGACAGTTGCCAGGTGGTCGTGAATAACTCCCAGGCCATTTGGCACCATGCGTTCCTCTCTGCAGGGGGAACTGCGGATGTACGGACGGTACCAATGAACATGGTCATCGCGTCGAGTTGGTGTAGCATGGCATGAGAGGTGGCTTCGATTTCCAGCCTCTCATTCACGGATAACGGCACTTCGTCCTCCACCAACTCAGGGATGGGGGGCAAAGGCGGTACTGGGGCAGAGGATGCCTCCGGATAGAAGAGCTCAGCCATGCCGAGCTCCTGTGAATACATGTCCTCGCGTTCGAGACTGCGAGTCCATCGTTTATGTGCGACATGGACGTCCTGCACCCACAGCACACGGTCTATCGTTTGCCTCGAGGCCAGCTTGGGGCTGCTCTCGGCATAATTGAGGGCCTCTTGCATAGCAAGAGAGTCCTCATCATCCTCAGGGTCGGAGAGGTCTTCTCCAGCCCATAGATCTCTAACTGCCCGTAGGGCAGTAGCTACATCTGGATCGTCCTGATCATACTGGGTGTCGTAGTCTTGGACGCCATCATCGTAGATGTCGCCCGTAATCAGGGAGGGGTTGTGTAGACCCCAGTGTGGTGTTTGGGCTCTGGTTCGCCGTTTAGGCATTGAGAGGGGGAGTTAATGCTAGTAGGTGATAGTAGAAATCAAGATACGTAGCGTGCCATCGATAACAGTTGGTCCCTGATCTCTATTCCGGGTCCACCCGATACTGCCTCTGAATGCTCCGAGGGGGGGACAGGCTGCACATCCCGTCACCCAGTGGGAGAAGATTGAACCCGGGTCATAGCACCCTAGAAGAGTGAGCACCGGAGGTAGAGAGTTGGTGGTGAGTAGCGGCCACCAGAGCGTCGACCTAGCTGTCAGGGGGCACCATCGCCCGGCCCCTTTTAACGATGGTGTATTCCAACGGGTAGTTAGTGTAGCATGTCTCTAGTAATAGAAACTCACAGAGCATGGAGGCTGGGAGCCTCCCAGGCAGCCAGCAGTCCAGTAAGAACGTCCTTCCCCCTAAGCCAGACCTCCCCCAGCTAAACGAGCGCTTCTACTTGGGCGAGCATTGAAGCAGGCATCCCACACCCGCTCTAAGCCCCCATAGGGACCCAGACTACTCTTTCATAGACATCACTCACCTAGCCAGGATCCTCGAAGCCAAGGGGAACGAGACAGATAGCAGTCACTGTTGGAAACAATGACCGAGACATCCCCGGAGATCGGATGGATGGATCTCTTAGCAAATCAGGCCACGCCTGGAGACGCCGAGAGCGTTCGTGATGGCGAAATCCGATCGAAAATCGGACAAAAATTGAAGTGTCGATGTCGCATGCAACGTTGAGCAGAGGTGTTTACCACTATTTATGGTGGTTGTAACAAGTCGACGTGGGATCATCATGACGTTCTCAAATAGGAGTGTGATGGCTGAGTGTTGGCTATCCGAGTAGACGTTAGTGAGTAGCATGACATCTTCACCTATTCCCAGTGAGAACAAGAGAATGTCACGATCGTCGATCAGATCTCATCTGAGACCTGGTCTTAGATTAGCGATGCTGTTCACAAAGTAGACGGCAATGCGTGGAGGGGAGTCAATCCCCGATGGGCGCACTAAGGTTCCCCAATTTGGGCTCATTGGTGCGCCTATAACTTCTTCCCCTTCCCTGTTGTGGGCAGAGGGGGCGTGTCTTATTAATCGCCAAGGAGGCTCTTGAATAAAAAGCAGGTCGTAATCATCCATGAAGTCTGCCAGTAGTGAGTCCATGTAACCCCAATTTTGATTTACATTTTGACTAAATACGCATAGCTGAGGGGTAGATCTAAGTCTGTCTCTCATTTACGTTCAGCCACCGCGTCCTGCGGGATGGTAAGTAGGAGGAGAGCGAGAGTTGCGTCTCGCACTCACCTCGTCATAGCGAGCTTTGATCCAGTCACGGTCAAAGCGATGTCGCCAGAAATTGCATCGACGATCATCGGATGTGTGGTTTTTCCGGCAGTTTATACACCTAGCTGGGTGAGGACAGGCTGCCCCCTCTGGGGTAGCTGGAACCGGGGGGTTCGCCTTGGCGTTACCCTTACAACACCCTGCAAGGGCACAATGGTGCTCCTTACGGTGTGGGCCTGCACAGATCAGACATTTGGTCTGTGGAGCTCTGCATGCTGGGGTGGGGTGGCCCCACTTCCAGCACCGTTGGCAAAGAGGCAGTCCAGGGTTCGCCCTGGCAGCCCTAACATAAGCGACGTAGCATCCAAATTGGACGCCTTGACTGATAAGAGCCTTGGCTCGTGCACCGCTGACTGAGTCAGCGATGTTAAGATATACGGTGCACGTATCCGACATCTTCGAATCACGTACTACACGGGGGGGGACTTGAAGTACTGTGAGGTCCGATATTCCGGACTTTCCCAAGTGTGCGATGACGACATCAGGCGTTAAGGCCTTGTCGTTAGCAATGAATGGCACATCGACCAGCTTAAGGTACGATGTGGATGTGGGTAGCGCTGCGTCCACTTGCAACGCGAAGGGGAACGCCTTGTGGGCAGCCTCCTTGAAACAACGAAGGTCCTCCTCGGAGGCGACAACGTCTGTAGCTACTGATAGGTTACCAGCGTGCATTGTTGCAGATTGGGCCACTAGCTTAGAGTGGTGCAGTCCGAGAGTGACTCGGATGTGGTCCAAGAAGTCAGCAGGGTTCGTCTCCGCCCCAAGGGGGGGACGAACGTGGACCAGGACCTGTCATCTCGACGGTCCGTGGACGGTAGGTGAGGGCTTTGCAGCCTTCGGTTTAGAGGGACCAACGTGCTGCTGTATATCAGCCAGCTTGTCGGTTGGAAGTTCAGGGAAGGCCTTGGCTAATCGCACAAGGCCATCCATGGAAGTGTTAGGTGTTTGCCCCCCAGGGAAGCGAGCGACCTGAGCAAAGGTCCCCCTGCCCGAAGGCCTGGTCGACCAGTTCATGGGGGGAGGCGGACCTCGACCCCATGATGAAGAGACACCCCCTGTTGGGGGTTTAGGAAGCAGTCGAGCCCCTTTCGGGCCTCGAGTCCTCGAGGTTTTGTGAGGGGGGGGGTGCTGCCCATCCCATCCCTCCAGATAGTCCGTCCTGGGGACGTCATTGGGATTGTTCGTGACAGTACCCAACCTAGGTGGTTTACTGCCCCCAGCCATCCTGTCTAGTGCTCCCTGGAGCGTAGCGCCTCCCGAGTTGTGATCGATACCGGCCTCGGCAGCTGCTGCCAGCACTGAGCCCAGCTGTTCTGCGATGAGCTGCCGTTCCTCAGCAGTCGGTCGTTTGGATCCCGTCCTGTTTAAGACAACCCGGAACCCGTCAGCATACTCTCCCAGGTCTTTGGCGAAGGTCTGGGGCCCACTCCAGTCATCGCTAGCCATCTCCATGTCCTGAATGACATGGGGAGAGAGGTTATCAGCCACTTCGTCAGCCCACTGCGAGGCAGGAGTAGAAGGAGTAGCCGGTGGTGCAGGAGACGCCGTGGCATCCCTGGAAGAGAGCGCTGGCACACTGAATCGTTGTGCGCGCGGAGTGACGATGCCCACCCCATAGGGGGAGGGAGTTGGAGATCCTCTTTGGGTCCTGTGTGGGCCCACTGAGGGAGCGTTCTGTGTGGATCTGCGGCTCGAAGAGAGCTGCAGGGAATCAATTGGGTCGTCGCCAGGAGTTCTGGGCGTACCGGATCTAGAGGGTCTCCCCTCGTCCATCGCCTCACCCGATCTCCCCCCTCTTCTAGAAAACGAGTCTGACATGCGTTGGTAAGATGCTGGTTATACCGGATCGCTGAGATCGAGGACGGATTGAGCTGCAAAAGTTGAAAACGGTGTCGACGAAAATTTTTTGTGGCTGTGCACGTCACGGTAAGAAGACAAGAAGCGATGTCTGACGCCCATTATGAAACTCTTCAGAAGAAGCAAAATCGGCAGAGATGTCGATCTCATGTCCTATGTGGAGGATGGTACCCTCATCGCCCGCTCTCCACAGCTGGAGGATAACCTCCCCCTCCTTAAAAAAGCATATGGCTGGATCTTCCAGGCATTCACCGCTCTCGGACTTGTCCTCGAACACGACAAATCCGAAATATTTCACTTCTCAAGGGCAAGGAGCTTTACTCCCTTACCCATTGACCTCGGCTTTGCCCCTTACACGGGCAATACCCCCCTCAAACCCAAGGTTAC
The DNA here is from genome assembly GCA_026075535.2 of Tricholoma matsutake. NCBI lineage: Eukaryota > Fungi > Basidiomycota > Agaricomycetes > Agaricales > Tricholomataceae > Tricholoma > Tricholoma matsutake. The sequence goes on along the minus strand of AP026548.1, from coordinate 6,781,641 downwards.
CTGGAGGTACCTTGGATTCTTCTTCAACCGCAAACTCTCCTTCAAGGAGCATACGTGGTTTTACTCCACCAAAGCCCTTACCACTGCGAGGGCAATGGGAATGCTCAGCAATTCTGTGAGAGGGCTAACCCCCATGCAGAAATGCCTTTTGTACTGTTCGTGTGTCATACCTATTATGACATACGGACTCAGACTCTGGCATTTCAAAGGCGCTTGCGTCAAAGGTGTCATCAAAACGCTGGCCCAAGTGCAGTCCATTGCTGCTTGTTGGATCCTCGGCGCATTCAGAACCACCCCTATCGGTGGTCTGGAAAGTATCGCAGGACTGCTGCCTATGCAGCTGTTACTGCGTCGTTTAGTCGACAGAGGGGTATTTAGGACCCCCCTATTGGCTCCATCACACCCCCTAAGAGCGATTTTAGGGCCCAATCACGTCGGCACCACCCACTCTCATGAGCTAGGACTCTGGGGAGGGAATGTGCTCGACACACTCAACCTGCAAGGTCCATCTGTTGCCTCAGCTGCAGCATTGGCCCTGGTACCAGGGGATGAATTCGACCCCTTTGGGGAAGAAAACACACCTGGAAACAGAGTGAAGGATCTATTCCCCACTCGCTTTTCCTCTCATCGCCTCACCTCCAAGGAGGATGGAGCGAGGAATTCTTACAGGAGTGACCTCGACAAAGCCTGGGCCTCAGCCCAGGTGGAGGATGACACTCTCGTCGTTGCAGTGGACGCTTCGGTGCCCACAGATGCCAAATTTCAAGCTGTTGCTTGCGCCCTTGTCTTCGGACAGGGAGAACAAGTCGATCGAGTTATCTCAGCTTCTGGGAGGAGATCCCCTCCGGAAGTCGAACTTTTCACCCTCCAACTAGGCGTCTCGGCTGCTTGCAGCAGAGGTTGCAAAAAGTTGGTGATTTTCTCAGATTCTACTATGGGCATCGAGTCCCTAATTGATCCTAAACCACGCTCTGGGCAAGTCTTTGCCCTGGACGCTTGTCGCTCCCTTCGTCCCTGGCTGTCTGGGGACGAGGAGAGGAACGTTACATTCTGGCATGTCCCCTCGAAATTCGAGTGGAATGTTCACAAGATGGCTCATGATGTAGCTACATCTACCAAGATCTCTGTGGGCAGACACCCGCGGACGTCTTTAGATTACCTTAAAAATCAGGTCGAAAAGGCCGTTTGTAAGGATTGGCACACCCGGTTCTCAGATCCAGCGTATCGTGGTCAGCATTTCTACCAACTCAAAGGAGTAGGTGGGAAACTGGTACTACCCTCGACTCACAAAGGTGGGCCTTGGCTGAAAGTAATGGGAAACAACACCACGTTGACTTCCCGGTCAACTCGTATGATCACTGGCCATGCTCCTATAGGGGAGTATCGTCAACGTTTATCCCTTGACGGGGAGTACCAATGTTGGTGTCTTGGTCCCGAGGTTCAAACTCGAGACCATCTACTACGCGTCTGCCCCAAGGTGGATCGCAAAGAAACTCGTGCAAGCCCAGACTCCGTCGAAGGCTTCAACGAATTCATGGACAACAACCCGGCTCTCAGGTCGTTCAACTCACTTGCGTGGGATCCAGGATAGGTTGTGTGCGCAGGGCGTATGACCCTCGTCTGGTTCTAGCTAGTGTTATCGGTATGTCGGGGTGGCCGTTGGGCACCAGACGAGTCCGTTAACCCTCATAAAGGGGGCCCACCCGTGTTCAGGAGCGACTGTCAGGGAGGGGGGACACAAAACTAGGTACTGGTTCGGGGAGGCGCCTGAGCGCTTCCAGATCCTCTGTCGGTTATGCGTTGCGGCGACTTCAGTCCACTACGCTTTCCTTTCTGAGCTGAGAGGCTCACGTCGGGGCGGCAGTATCCCCTAAATCTTGCACTCATACCCATAGGGATTCGGGGAACACAACATCGTCAAGTCTGGGTTGTCGGTACGCCACCACTGGCAAGTCCGTTTACTCGATAAAGGGGGCCCCCTTAGTGGTCATCGCAGTTATCCAGGTGGTTGGTGCGAAGATCAGCAGGAGGAGGACTTGGGCTGGGCATAGTGTACTTCGTTTGTATGTCTCTACCGTGGACTGCGATCAGGCGCCACGTTATAAACTTTTGACCCAAAAAAAAAAAAAACAAAAAACAAAAAATGGCTAGGTTTAAGGAATGTGCAGAGGAAGTGGATGCCACAATATACTTGCATCGTAGTTTACGCTCCCATGATTTAATTTTGGGACGTGGAGTAGAAGGAGAGATGGGGAGAGCAGGTACGTCTTTAGCCAACTTTGAAGGGTCAGAGAGGAGAGCAGTCACAGAAATGGATTCATTCTCTGGGGATTCAACTGACAAGACTTCAAAGTGGTTATGGACAGGCAGTGAGGGCATACGATTCACTCGCTGCGAATAGGAAAATCCTGCTCCTCTACAACTTCCAACTTAATCTCCTCTGCAACTTGATCCTTCGCTTCCTCAACATCTACAAGCACCAACAAATCTTGCAGGAGTGTCCACATAGGCAGCGCTCCTTGACTTGTTACAACCACCATAAACAGTGGTAAACACTCCTGCTCGATGTTGGTAGCAACGTTGAGACTCCAATTTTGGTCCGATTTTCGATCGGATTTTGCTATCATGAACGCTCGTGGCGTCTCTAGGCCTGGCCTGATTTGCTAAGAGATCCGTCCATCCGATCTCCGGGGATGTCTCGGTCATTGTCTCCAACAGTGACTGCTATCTCTCATTCCCCTTGGCTTCGAGGATCCTGGCTAAGTGAGTGATGTCTATGAAAGAGTAGTCTGGGTCCCTATGGGGGCTTAGAGTGGGTGTGGGATGCCTGCTTCAATGCTCGCCCAAGTAGAAGCACTCGTTTAGCTGGGGGAGGTCTGGCTTAGGGGGAAGGATGTTCTTACTGGACTGCTGGTCGTCTTTGAGGCTTCCTGCCTCCATGCTCTGTGAGTTTCTACTACTAGAGACATGCTACACTGACTACCTGTTGGAATACACCATCGCTAAAAGGGGCCGGGTGATGGTGCCCCCTGGTGGCTAGGCCTACACCTTGGTGGCCACTTCTCACCACCATCCCTCTACCTCCAGTGCTCACTCTTCTAGGGTGGTATGACCCAGGTTCGATCTTCTCCCACTAGGCAGCAGGATGTGCGGCTTGCTCACCCCCTCGGAGCATTCAGAGGCTGTATTGGGTGGACCCAGAATGTAGATAAGGGACCAGCCGTTATCGATTCCACACTGCATATTTTGATTCTTACCATCATCTACTAGCACTAACACACACTCTCAATGCCCAAACAGCCGTCTTCTTACCGCGACGTGCACAGCCACAAAAAACTTCGTCAACACCGTTTCCAACTTTTGTAGTTCAATCCGTCCTTGATCTCAGCGATCCGGTACAACCAGCATCTTACCAGCGCATGTCAGATTCGTTTTCTAAAAGAGGGGGAAGATCGGGTGAGGCGATGGACGAGGGGAGACCTTCCAGATCCGGTATGCCCAGAACTCCTGGCGACGACCCAATTGATTCCCTGCGGCTCTCTTTGAGCCGCAGATCCACACAGAATGCACCCTCAGTGGGCCCTCACAGGACCCAAAGAGGCTCTCCAACCCCCTCCCCCTATGGGGCGGGCATCGTCACTCCGCGAGCACAGCGTTTCAGCGTGCCAGCGTTATCGTCCAGGGATGCAACTGCATCTCCTGCACCTCTGGCTACCCCTTCTACACCTGCTTCATGGGCTGACAAAGTGGCCGATAACCTCTCTTCCCATGTCATTCAGGACACAGAGATGGCTAGCGATGACTGGAGTGGACCCCAGACCTTCGCCAAAGACCTGGGAGAGTATGCGGAAGGATTCCGAGTTGTTCTTAACAGGACGGGATCTAGACGACCGACTGCTGAAGAACAGCAACTCATCGCTGAACGACTGGGCTCAGTGCTGGTAGCAGCTGCCGAGGCTGGCCTCGATCGCAACTCTAGAAGCACTACACTCCGGGGAGCAATAGACAGAATGGCAGGGGGCAGTAAATGACCTAGGTCGGGCACTGTCACCAACGATCCTGATCCCAATGCGGATTATCTGGAGGGATGGGATGGGCAACGCCCCCCCCTCACAAATCATCGAGGACTCGAGGCCCGAAAGGGGCTCGACCTCTTCTTAAACCCCCAACAGTGGGAGTCTCTTCATCATGGGGTCGAGGACCACCTCCCCCCGTGAATTGGTCCACCAGGCCTTCGGGCAGGGGGACCTTTGCTCAGGTCGCTCGCTTCCCTGGAGGGCGAACACCTAACACTTCCATGGAAACGCTCCTTGACTTGTTACAACCACCATAAATAGTGGTAAACACCTCTGCTCAACGTTGCATGCGATGTCGACACTTCAAATTTTGTCCGATTTTCGATCGGATTTCACCATCACGAACGCTCTCGGCGTCTCCAGGCCTGCCCTGATTTTCTAAGAGATCCGTCCATCCGATCCCCGGGGATGCCCCGGTCATTGTTTTTGACAATGGCTGCTATCTGTCTCGGTCTCCTGGGCTTCGAGGATCCTGACTAGGTGAGTGTTGTTTATGAAAGAGTAGTCTGGGTCCCTCTGGGGGCTTAGAGTGGGTGTGGGATGCCTGCTTCAACGCTCGCCCAAGTCGACACACTCATTTAGTTGGGGGAGGTCTGGCTTAGGGAGAAGAGACGTCATCACTGGATTGCTGGTTGTCTGGGAGGCTTCTAGCCTCCATGCTCTGTGAGTTTCTATTACTAGAGACATGCTACACTGACTACCCGTTGGAATACACCATCGTTAAAAGGGGCCGGGCGATGGTGCCCCCTGGCGGCTAGGTCGACGCCCTGGTGGCCGCCACTCTCCGCCAACTCTCTACCTCCGGTGCTCACTCTTCTAGGGTGTTATGACCCGGGTTCAATATTCTCCCACTAGGCAGCAGGATGTGCGGCTTGCTAGCCCCCTCGGAGCGTTCAGAGGCTGGATCGGGTGGACCCAGAATGTAGATAAGGGACCAGCCGTTATCGTTTCCATGCTGCGTATTTTGATTCTTACCATCATCTACTAGCACTAACACACATACTCTCAATGCCCAAACGGTGAACCAGAGGCCAACAACCACCACATCGGGGTCTACGCGACCCCGTTTTGATCACGGGCGACATCTTTGATGATGGCGTCCAAGACTACGACACCCGGTTCGTGCAAGACGAATCGGAGGTAGCAGCTGCTTTCAGGGCAGCTAGAGATCTATGGGCCAGGGAAGACCTCTCCGACCCTAACGATGATGATGACGACGACTCTCTTGCTATGCAAGAGGCTCTCCTTTTTGCCGAGGGGGGGCCTAGGCTCTCCTCGAGGAAAACGATCGATCGTGTACAATGGGCACTTGGTGTCGACGTCGAACACAAGCGCTGGGCTCGTAGCCTCCCAAAGGAGGATATATACTCACAGGAGCTTGGCATCGCTGAGCTCCTTTATCCAGAGGCATCCCCTGCCCCACTACTGCCTTGGCCCCCCATCCCCGAGCTGGTGGAGGATGAAGTGCCGTTATCTAGGGATCAGAGGTTGGAAATCGAAGCCACCTCTGATGCCATGCTACATCTACTGGACATGATGACCTCCTTTGTAGGTACCGTCCGAGTGTCCGCAGTTCCTCTCAACGACAGGAACTCTTGGCGTCAGATGGCGTGGGAGCTCTTCACCACCACCTGGCGATTTTCAGGGAGCATGATGGAGTCGCTTCACGCGGCATCAGCTCCCCTCGACCTTACGTCTCCGGCAGCCTTCCAGGCTTCCTATGCGGCGATGCAGGCGGCTCAGTCTGCTCCACCAGCGGCAGAGCCTCCAACTGAGGAACCCTTGTCCCTGGAATGGCGTCGACGTCCTCGTGGCCCCCGCCAACGACCACGCCGAGCTTGAAGAAGGGGACCCCCCCTTCTCTTCACCGCCCACCAGGGCTGTTGTCAGGATGGTGACAATATGTCGCCGCCCTTTACCTTCTCCCCACTGCGGGGGGGATGATGTCACCGAGTGCATGCTCAGAGTAGCATTTGCTTGAGGGGGGGGCCTCGACCCCCTACCTACAGTAGCTCCGGTGAATAACCAGCTACGGCAGTTCCGGTGAATAACCAGCTGCCTCGTCACTGTCACTTGTGTGTGGACACAGTGATGGTCCACCTCACTCACCTGGGGTGGTCAATCCTCATTGTCTGGTGAAAGACGGTTACTCTTCCCGCAAGGGAGGACTTACGGTGAATTGACACTGCTTGCGCCTGATCTGACTTCAGTCGGATATGTGGCCGGGGGGACCGAGATAGCACCAGACAGCGAACTAACGGCTAGCCTTTGTGGGGGGGGCCCCTCCCCTACAGATTATTGCCTTTCCTGTCTGAGAGGACAACGCTGGTACGCCCGCCGTAACGTGGCTTCTGCAAGGGACCTGGTGTGGGATGCGGACATAGGGAATGCATAGTCTTAGTAGTACCTTGTTTGTATCTTGACCCGCGGACTGCGATCGAGCCCCGCGTTATAAATTTTTGACCCAAAAAAACACTTCCATGGATGGCCTTGTGCGACTAGCCAAGGCCTTCCCTGAACTTCCAACCAACAGGCTGGCTGACATACAGCAGCACATTGGTCCCTCCAAACCGAAGGCTGCAAAGCCCTCACCTACTGTCCATGGACCATCGAGACGACAGGTCCTGGTCCACGTTCGTCCCCCCCTTGGGGCGGAAACGAACCCTGCTGACTTCTTGGATCACGTCCGAGTCACTCTCGGACTGCACCACTCTAAGCTAGTGGCCCAGTCTGCATCAATGCATGCTGGTAACTTATCAGTAGCTACAGACGTCGTGGCCTCCAAGGAGGACCTTTGTTGTTTCAAGGAGGCCGCCCACAAGGCGTTCCCCTATGCGTTGCAGGTGGACCCAGTGCTACCCACATCCACATCGTACCTTAAGCTGGTCGATGTGCCATTCATCGCTAACGACAAGGCGCTCATGCCTGACGTTGTCATTGCACACTTGGGAAAGTCCGGAATATCGGACCTCACAGTGCTTCAAGTCCCCCCCCGAGTAGTACACGATTCGAAGATGTCGGATACGTGCACTGTATATCTCAACATCACTGACTCAGTCAGTGGTGCACGAGCTAAGGCTCTTATCAGTTGGGGCGTTCAATTTGGATGCTACGTCGCTCATGTTAGGGCTGCCAGGGCGAACCCTGGACTGCCCCTGTGCCAACGATGCTGGAAGTGGGGTCACCCCACCCCAGCATGCAGAGCCCCACAGACTAAGTGTCCGATCTGTGCAGGACCACACCGCAAGGAGCACCATCGTGCTCTTGCTGGGTGTTGTAAGGGAAACACTAAGGCGAACCCTCCCATCCCAGCTACCCCAGAGGGGGCAGCCTGTCCTCACCCGGCTAGGTGCATAAACTGCCAGAAAAACCACGCATCCGACGATCGTCGATGCAATTTTTGGCGTCATCGCTTCGACCGTGACTGGATCAAAGCGCGCTATGACGAGGTGAGTGCGAGACACAATTCTCGCTCCCCTCCTGCTTACCATCCCACAGGACGCGGTGGCCGAACGTAAATGAGGGACAGACTTAGATCTACCCCCCAACTATGCATATTTAGTCAAAATGTAAACAGAAACTGGGGTTACATGGACTCTTTACTGGCAGACTTTGTAGATGATTACGACTTGCTTTTCATCCAAGAGCCTCCTTGGCGATTGATAAGACACGCCCCTTCTGCCCACAACAGGGAAGGGGAGGAAGTCATAGGCGCACCAATGAGCCCAAATTGGGGAACGTTAGTGCGCCCATCGGGAATCGACTCCCCTCCACGCGTTGCGGTTTACTTTGTGAACAGCATCACCAATCTAAGACCGGGTCTAAGACGAGATCTGATCGACAATCGTGACATCCTCTTGTTCTCACTGGGAATAGGGGAGGACGTCATGCTACTTGCTAACATGTACTCGGACAGCCAACACTCAGCCATCACACTCTTATTTGAGGGCATCATGATGATTCCATGCTTACACTTCATGTGTGGTGAGTTTAACGTGAGGCATGCCTCCTGGGATCCCCAGGGGCCTGAACACTCTATCCATGCTGACCACTTAGTGGAAACGGCTACGGCATTAGGCCTGACTAGAGCCCTACCAATAGTGGAGGGCCCTACCCATTTCCCCCCACAACAGGGCCTTCACCCCACGGTGATCGACCTGATGTTCGTACCTACAGATCTTAGATTTGTATTGTACTGCGAGATCGTACCTGAAGCCAGGGGAACATCTGACCACGCCCCTCTGACGTTAGTACTACCTGGCCCAGGATCTTTGGTTCTGGTTACCAAGTGGTCCATCAAAAAAGGATCCGAGGAGGAAGCATCATATCGGGATGCTGTCTCCTCCGCTTTAACTCTGTGGCTAGACTGGAACGGGGATACTTCGGCAGAAATCGATGATGTCGTTTCGGCATTATCAACGATTTTAAACAAGGCATGGGAAGACCATGCCAAGGAATCTCGCCTCGGCAAGTCGTCCAAAGGCTGGTGGACAGACAAATGCAGTGGTGCTCTAGACGCTTACAGAGCTTCCCATGACAAGGAGGACTGGAAGCACTACAGGAAAGTCATGCGACACGCGAAGCGAGACTTCTTCAATGACCGTATCCAAGAAGTGGCTACGATGAATAGATGACCCTGGGATCTAATGTCTTGGACTCGTCAACGCAACCTCCCATCGTGTGAGGCGATCTCCTATTGGGGAGAACCTTGCAACGACCTGGACTCTCTTTGGGCTGCCCTTGACGGGTCCTATAACGCTGCCTCAGATCGAGTAGTCGATCTGAGCATTCTTGATGGACTTGATCCGGTGCCTGAAAGGGCCTGGATCTCGTTCCCCGTCACAGAAATGAAAGAAGCACTAAACATGTGTTCTTCCCATTCCGCTCCAGGTCCCGATCATGTCACTTGGTTGCACCTAAAATACTGGTGTAACAACCCGGAAATGGCAGGGCTCATCACCTGCATTGCTGAGGCGTGCATCACTGCTGGCCACTGGCCAGCTCACTTTAAGGAATCCCTGTCAGTTATCATCCCAAAACCAGGGAAACCTAATTATTCTACCCCTAAGTCATTCAGGCCCATCGTGCTCCTGAATACTTTGGGCAAATTGGTCGAAAAGATGCTGTCTAGGCGACTTCAGTTCGACGGTGTCGCACACGAGGCCTTCGAGCAAAATCAGTTCGGAGGCGTTGCCCAGCGTTCCACTGAGGATGCAGGAATCTACCTTACCCACCTGGTCAGAGCAGGATGGGCCAAAGGGCTCAAAATGAGTGTTGTTGCCTTTGACATCGCTCAGTTCTTCCCCTCCTTGAACCATCAGGTTCTGTTGGAGATTATCTCTCGGTCGGGATTCCCTGCGCAAGTGGTGAATTTCTTCCATTCATACCTGGTCGGCCGCAAGACGACCTACAAATGGAACACTTTCTCATCTGGCTCCTTTGCAGCAGATGTGGGAGTGGGGCAAGGCTCTGCCTTGTCCCCTGTCTTATCGGCGTTATACCTGACGCCCATCATGAAGCTCTTCAGAAGAAGCGAAATCGGCAGAGATGTCGATCTCATGTCCTATGTGGACGATGGTACCCTCACCACGCTCCTTGACTTGTTACAACCACTATAAACAGTGGTAAACACCTCTGCTCAACGTTGCCAGCGACGTTGACACTTCAATTTACGTCCGATTTTCGATCGGATTTCACCATCACGAACGCTCTCAGCATCTCCAGGCCTGCCCTGATTTGCTAAGAGATCCGTCCATCCGATCCCCGGGGATGCCCCGGTCATTGTTTTTGACAATGGCTGCTATTCGTCTCATTCCCCTGTGCTTCGAGGATCCTGGCTAGGTGAGTGGTGTCTATGAAAGAGTAGTCTAGGTCCCTATGGGGGCTTAGAGTGGGTGTGGGATGCCTGCTTCAATGCTCGCCCAAGTCGATGCACTCGTTTAGTTGGGGGAGGTCTGGCTCAGGGGGAGGGACATCGTTACTGGACTGCTGGTCGTCTCTGGGGCTTCCAACCTCCATGCTATGTGAGTCACTACTACTAGGGACAAGCTACACTGACTACCTGTTGGAATACACCGTCGCTAAAAGGGGCCGGGTGACGGTGCCCCCTGATAGCTAGGTCGATGCTCTGGTGGCCGCATTTTACCACCAACTCCTCACCTCCGGTGCTCACTCCTCTGGGGTGTTATGACCCGGGTTCAATCTTCTCCCACCAGGCAACAGGATGCGGCCTGTTCGCCCCCTCGGAGCGTTTGAAGGCTGTATCGGGTGGACCTGGAACTGAGATAAGGGGCCATCTGTTATCGATCTTACGCTACGTACTTTGACTGTTATCGTCATTTACCTGTGCTAACTCACTCTCAATGCCCAAACGGCTGAACAGAGACCAAACCACATGCTGGGGCCTTCACGACCCCACCTTGATTACGGGTGACATCGTTGGTGATGATGCCCAAGACTACGACACCCAGCTCTCACAGAACGAACTGGAGGTAGCAGCTGCCCTAGGCAGTTTGAGATCTGTGGGCTGGGGAGAACCTCCCTGACCCTGACAACTACGAGGACTTTCTTGCTAGGCAGGAGGCCCTCGCTTACACTGCACGCTGCATATTTTGATCACTAGCATCATATACCAGTACTAACTTGCTCCTGATGCCCAAGCGGACAACCAGAGACGATCGTTCCAACGATCCTACGCCTCCAGCAGCTGTCCCAGCTTCCTGTGTGGCGATGACAACAGCTCTAGCAGAGCTTCAATCTGGGGAACCCTCGTTCCCAGTACAGTGCTGTCATCATCACAGATGGCCATGCCATTACTCGTGTGGGGCATTCCGCTCCACACCCATCACCGCCAGTCTGCTGGCTGCTGTCGGGTTGGTGACAAGTGTCGCTGCCCTTTACATTCTCCCCGCTGTGGGGGGGAAACTGTTATTGAGTGCATGTGCTTGCAGCGCATTTGCTCGAGGGGGGCCTTGGCCCCCTGCCTACGACGGTTCCGGTGAATAACCAGGTGAACAACCAGCTGCCACATTACTGTCACGCATGCATTACATGGTGATGGTCCACCTCATTCGTCCGGGGTGGTCAATCCTCATTGGCTGGGAGTATGCGGACGGTTATTCCTCCCGCAAGGGGGGATTTACAGTGAATTAACACGGCCGTGCCTGATCTGACTTCAGTTGGATATGTGGCTGGGGGACCGCTTCGCACCAGTGGGTGATCTAATGGCTAGCTTCGGGAGGGGGTCTCCCCCTCCAGATTATTGCCTTTCCTGGCTGAGAGGCCAACGTCTGTGGCACTGCCCGCCTAAAGTGGCTAAAATGAGGACCTGGGTAGGATATGGGTGAGGGGAAGCGTAGTTATAGTAGTACCCAAGTTTGTATCCTGCTCTGCGGACTGCGATCGAGCCCCGCGTTATAAATTGTTGACCCAAAAAAAAAAAAAAAAATGGTACCCTCATCGCCCGCTCTCCACAGGTGGAGGATAACCTCCCCCTCCTTAAAAAAGCGTATGGCTGGATCTTCCAGGCATTCACCTCCCTCAGACTTGTCCTGGAACATGACAAATCCGAAGTATTTCACTTCTCAAGGGCAAGGAGATTCATTCCCTTACCCATCGATCTCGGCTTTGCCCCCTATACGGGCAACACCCCCCTCAAGCCCCAGGTTACCTGGAGGTACCTCGGATTCTTCTTTGATCGCAAACTCTCCTTCAAGGAGCATCCACGATTCTATTCCACCAAAGCCCTCACCACTGCAAGGGCGATGGGAATGCTTGGCAATTCTGTGAGGGGGCTAACCCCTATGCAGAAACGCCTTTTGTACCGCTCGTGTGTCATACCGATTATGACATATGGACTCAGACTGTGGCACTTTAAAGGTGCTCGCATCAAAGGTGTCATCAAAATGTTGGCCCAAGTGCAGTCCATTGCTGCCCGTTGGATCCTCGGTGCATTCAGAACCACCCCTATTGGTGGTCTGGAAGGTATCGCAGGACTGCTGCCCATGCAGCTGTTACTGCGTTGCCTAGTCGACAGAGGGGTGTTCAGAACCCCCCTATTGGCTCCATCACACCCCCTAAGAGCGATCTCAGGGCCCAATCATGTCGGCACTACCCACTCTCATTTTTTTTTTTTTTTTGGGTCAAAAGTTTATAACGCGGCGCCCGATCGCAGTCCGCGGTAGAGACATACAAACGAAGTACACTATGCCCAGCCCGAGTCCTCCTCCTGCTGATCTTCGCACCAACCACCTGGATAGCTGCAATGACCACTAAGGGGGCCCCCTTTATTGAGTAAACAGACTTGCCAGTGGTGGCGTACCGACAACCCGAACTTGACGATGTCGTGCTCTCTGGATCCCTATGGGTATGAGTGCAAGATTTAGGGGATACTGCCACCCCGATGTGAGCCTCTCAGCTCGGAAAGGAAGGCGTATTCAGCGTCGAGGCTGTAACGCACAACCGATAGTGGATCTGAAAGCGCTCAGGCGCCTCCCCGAACCAGTACCTGGGTTTGTGTCCCCCCTCCCTGACAGTCGCTCCTGAACACGGGTGGGCCCCCTTTATGAGGGTTAACAGACTCGTGTGGTGCCCTGCGGCCACCCCGACATACCGATAACACTAGCCAGAACCAGACGAGGGTCATACGCCCTGCGTGCGCACCCTATCCTGGGTCCCACACAAGTGAGTTGAATGATCCTAGTGCAGGATTATTGTCCATAAATTCATGGAAGCCTTCGACAGAGTCTGGGCTTGCGCGAGTTTCTTTGTGATCCACCTTGGGGCAGATGCGTAGCAGATGGTCCCGAGTTTGAATGCCAGGACCAAGGCACCAGCATTGGTATTCCCCGTCGAGGGATAGACGCTGACGATACTCCCCTATAGGAGCATGGCCAGTAATCATACGAGTCAAACGGGAAGTCAATGTAGTGTTGTTTCCCATTACTTTCAGCCACGGCCCACCTTTGTGAGTCGAGGGTAGAACCGGTTTTCCACCCACTCCCTTGAGTTGGTAGAAATGCCGACCACGATACGCCGGATCTGAGAACCGGGTGTGCCAATCCTTACAAACGGCCTTTTTGACCTGGTTTTTAAGGTAGTCTAAAGACGTCCGCGGGTGTCTGCCCACGGAGATCTTGGTAGATGTAGCTACAGCGTGAGCCATCTTGTGTACGTTCCACTCAAATTTTGAGGGGACGTGCCAGAATGTAACGGTTCTCTCCTCATCCCCAGCTAACCAGGGGCGAAGGGAGTGACAAGCGTCCAGGGCAAAGATTTGCCCAGAGTGTGGTTTTGGATCGATTAGGGACTCAATGCCCATAGTAGAATCCGAAAAGATCACCAGCTTTTTGCAACCCCTGCTGCACGCAGCGGATACGCCTAGTTGGAGAACGAAGAGTTCGACTTCTGGGGGGGTTCTTCTCCCAGAAGCTGAGACAACGCGATCGACCTGTTCTCCCTGTCCAAAGACAAGAGCGCAGGCGACCGCTTGGAATTTAGCATCTGTGGGCACCGAAGCGTCCACTGCGACAACGAGAGTATCATCCTCCACTTGGGCCGACGCCCAGGCTTTATCGAGGTCACTCCTGTACGAATTCCTCGCTCCATCCTCCTTAGAGGTGAGACGATGAGAGGAGAAACGAGTGGGGAAGAGATCCTTCACTCTATTTCCAGGTGTGCTTTCTCCCCCAAAGGGGTCGAACTCATCGCCTGGTACCAGGGCCAGAGCTGCAGCCGAAGCGACAGATGGGCCTTGTAGGGTGAGTGTGTCAAGCACGTCCCCTCCCCAGAGTCCTAGCTCGTGAGGGTGGGTGGTGCCAACATGATTAGGCCCTAAGATAGCTCTTAGGGGGTGTGATGGAGCCAATAGAGGGGTCCTGAATACTCCTCTGTTGACTAAACGACGCAGTAACAGCTGCATAGGCAGCAGTCCCGCGATACTTTCCAGTCCACCAATAGGGGTGGTTCTGAATGCACCGAGGATCCAACGAGCAGCGATAGACTGCACTTGGGCCAACGTTTTAATGACACCTTTGACGTGAGCACCTTTGAAGTGCCATAGTCTGAGACCGTATGTCATAATAGGTACAACACATGATCGGTACAAGAGGCGCTTCTGCATAGGGGTTAACCCTCTGATCGAATTGCCGAGCATTCCCATCGCCCTTGCTGTAGTAAGGGCTTTGGTGGAGTAGAACCACGTGTGTTCCTTAAAGGAGAGTTTGCGGTCGAAGAAGAAACCGAGGTACCTCCAGGTGACCTTGGGTTTGAGAGGGGTATTGCCCGTGTACGGGGCAAAGCCTAGGTCAATGGGTAAAGGGGTGAATCTCCTCGCCCTCGAAAAGTGAAATATTTCGGACTTGTCATGTTCGAGGACAAGTCCGAGTGAGGTGAATGCCTGGAAGATCCAGCCATAGGCTTTCTTAAGCAGGGGGAGGTTATCCTCCAACTGTGGGGAGCAGGCGATGAGGGTACCATCGTCCACATATGACATGAGGTCGACATCTTTGCCGACTTCGCTTCTTCTGAAGAGTTTCATGATAGGCGTTAAGTATAGCGCCGACAGGACAGGGGACAAGGCAGATCCTTGTCCCACTCCCACATCTGCTGCAAAGGAGCCAGATGAGAAAGCATTCCATTTGTAAGTCGTCCTTCGACCGACCAGGTATGAGCGGAAGAAGTTCACTACTTGCATAGGGAATCCCGACCGAGAGATAATCTCCAGTAGAACCTGATGGTTCAAGGAGGGGAAGAAATGAGCGATGTCGAAGGCGACGACGCTCGTTTTGAGTCCTTTGGCCCATCCTGCTCTGACCAGGTGGGTGAGGTAGATTCCTGCGTCCTCCGTGGAACACTGGGCGACCCCTCCGAACTGATTTTGCTCGAAGGCCTCGTGTGCTACACTGTCGAACTGAAGTTGCCTAGACAACATCTTCTCGACTAGTTTGCCCAGAGTGTTCAGTAGCACAATAGGCCTGAATGACTTTGGAGTGGAGTAGTTAGGTTTCCCTGGCTTCGGGATGATAACCGACAGGGATTCCTTAAAGTGAGCTGGCCAGTGGCCAGCAGTGATGCACGCCTCAGCAATGCGGTTGATGAGCCCTGCCACTTCTGGGTTGGTGCACCAGTGTTTAAGGTGCGACCATGTAACATGATCGGGGCCTGGAGCGGAATGGGAAGAGCACACATTTAGCGCTTCTTTCATTTCCGTAACGGAGAACAGGATCCAGGCCCTTTCAGGCACAGGATTGAGTTCATCAAGAATACTCAGATCAACTACTCGATCTGAGGCCGCGTTGTAGGACCCATCAAGGGCAGCCCAGAGGGAGTCCAGATCGTTGCAGGGTTCTCCCCGATAGGAGATAGCCTCGTACAATGGGAGGTTACATTGACGAGTCCAGGACATCAGGTCCCAGGGTTGTCTATTTGTCGTAGCCACTTCCTGGATACGGTCATCGAAGAAGTCACGCTTCGCGTGTCGCATGACTTTCCTGTAGTGCTTCCAGTCCTCCTCATCTTGGGTGGCTCTGTAAGCATCTAGGGCACCACTGCATTCATCTGTCCCCCAGCCTTTGGACGACTTGCCAAGGCGAGATTCCTTGGCATGGTTTTCCCATGCCTTGTTTAAAATCACTGATATCGCCGAAATGACATCATCAATTTCTGCCGAAGTATCTCCGTGCCAATTCAGCCACGGAGTTAAAGCAGAAGAGACAGCGTCCCGGTAGGATGCTTCCTCCTCGGATCCCTTTTTGATGGACCACTTGGTAACCGGAACCAACGATCCCGGGCCAGGTAGCACTAATGTCAGAGGGGCGTGGTCAGACGTTCCCCTGGCTTCAGGTACAATTTCACAATACAATACGAATCTGAGATCCATAGGTACGAACATCAGGTCGATCACCGTGGGGTGAAGGCCCTGTTGAGGGGGGAAATGTGTGGGGCCCTCCACTGCTGGTAGGGCTCTAGTCAGGCCTAATGCCATAGCCGTTTCCACTAAGTGGTCAGCATGGATAGAGTGTTCAGGCCCCTGGGGGTCCCAGGAGGCGTGTCTCACGTTGAAATCACCACACATGAAATGTAGGCGAGGGATCGTCATGACGTTCTCAAATAAGAGCGTGATGGCCGTATGTTGGCTATCCGAGTATACGTTAGCGAGTAGCATGACGTCCTCCCCTATTCCCAGTGAGAACAAGAGGATGTCACGATCATCGATCAGATCTCGTCTGAGACCTGGTCTTAGATTGGCGATGCTGTTTGCGAAATAGACAGCAACGCGGGGAGGGGAATCAATTCCCGATGGGCACACTAAAGTACCCCAATTTGGGCTCATTGGTGCACCTATAACTTCTTCCCCCTCCCTGTTGTGGGCAGAGGGGGCGTGTCTTATTAAGCGCCAGGGAGGCTCTTGAATAAAAAGCAGGTCGTAGTCATCTACGAAATCTGCCAGTAACGAGTCCATGTAACCCCAATTTCGATTTACATTCTGACTAAATACGCGTAGCTGAGGGGTAGATCTAAGTCTGTCTCTCATTTACGTTCGGCCACCGCGTCCTGTGGGATGGTGAGCAGGAGGGGAGCAAGAGTTACATCTCGCACTCACCTCGTCATAGCGCGCTTTGATCCAATCTCGGTCAAAGCGATGTCGCCAGAAGTTGCATCGACGATCGTCGGATGCGTGATTTTTCCGGCAGTTCACGCACCTAGCTGGGTGAGGACAGGCTGCCCCCTCTGGGGTAGCTGGGACGGGAGGGTTCGCCTTGGTGTTTCCCTTACAACACCCTGCAAGGGCACAATGGTGCTCCTTGCGGTGTGGGCCTGCACAGATCGGACACTTGGTCTGTGGAGCTCTGCATGCCTGGGTGGGGTGGCCCCACTTCCAGCATCGTTGGCAGATGGGCAATCCAGGGTTCGCCCTGGCAGCCCTAACATAAGCGACGTAGCGTCCAAACTGGACGCCCCGACCAATGAGAGCTTTGGCTCGCGCACCGCTGACTGAGTCAGCGATGTTAAGGTATACGGTGCACGTATCCGACATCTTCGAATCACGTACCACACAAGGAGGGACTTGTAACACTGTGAGGTCCGAGATTCCAGACTTTCCCAAGTGTGCGATGACGACATCAGGCGTTAACGCCTTGTCGTTAGCGATGAATGGCACATCAACCAGCTTGAGGTACGATGTGGATGTGGGTAACGCTGCGTCCACTTGCAGCGTGAAAGGGAACGCCTCAAACGCTCCTTGACTTGTTACAACCACCATAAACAGTGGTAAACACTCCTGCTCGACGTTGGTAGCAATGTCGAGACTGCAATTCTCGTCCGATTTTTGATCGGATTTCACCATCACGAACGCTCTCGGCGTCTCCAGGTGTAGCCTGATTTGCTAAGGGATCTGTCCATCCGATCTCTGTGGATGCCTTGGGCACTGTTTCTGACAGTGTCTGCTATTTGTCTCGTTCTCCTGGGCTTCGAGGATCCTGGCTAGGTGAGTGTTGTCAATGAAAGAGTAGTCTGGGTCCCTTTGGGGTCTCAGAGTGGGTGTGGGATGCCTACTTCAACGCTCGCCCATGTTGTCGCATTCGTTTAGTTGGGGGAGGTCTGGCTTAGGAGGAGGGACACTCTCACTGGATTGCTGGTCGCCTGGGGGGCTTCCAGCCTCCATGCTTTGTGAGTTTCTACTACTAGAGACATGCTACACTGACTACCCGTTGGAATACACCATCATTAAAAGGGGCCGGGTGATGGTGCCCCCTGACGGCTAGGTCGTCGCTCTGGTGGCCGCTACTCACCACCAACTTCTCACCTCCGGTGCTCACTCCTTTGGGGTGGTATGACCCGGGTTCGATCTTCTCCCACTCGACAGCAGGATGTGCGGCCTGTCTGTCCCCTCGGAGCGATTGGAGGCTATATCGGGTGGATCCGGAATTGAGATAAGGGACCGTCTGTTATCATTATCACGCTACGTATCTTGACTTCTACCGTCATCTACTTTGCTAAATCATCCTCAATGCCCTCTGCAAACCGTAGAGCGCGAATTCGACACTGGGTGGCGCACAGCGACCCCCTCTTACACTCCAATTTCGACGTCGCAGACTTAGACGACGACTATCTCCCAGAGTTCGGTCACATCTCTTTGGGTGGATGGGACTCTGATGTGGACAACCAGCTCCACAATCTATGGTCAGAGGATGACTCCTCCGACCTATCAGAAGTTGACGACTCTGCCATCGGCGGAGACGTTGAATTCATCCCAGGTCTCACCGAGCTAGCCTCGCAGGAGACTATAAACTGCGTCTTGTGGTCACAGCAGGTGGCCAACGATACGAGTAATCTGGCTCTCGAGCTTGGGCTCGAGGCCAACAACAATCGGGAGCTCGGCATTGCCGAGCTCCTTTATCCAGAGGGGCAGCAGGAGCAATCTGTGCGGCCCCTCCCCACTTCACCGGGTTCATCCACCATCCCAGAGTTGGTGGAGGATGAGCCTCCATTGTCGAGAGATGAGAGGGCGGAAGTAACAGCCACCTCTCATGGCTTTCTACATCTACTGGAGGCAATGACGATTTTCGTCGGTACCGTCCGAGTGTCTGCCGTCCCTCTTACAGAGAGGAATGTATGGCGTCAGATGGCTTGGGAATTATTCACAGCCACATGGCGATTGTCTGAGACGATGTCGGCAGAACTAGCAGCTGCCGCGTCACTTCTCGATCTCACGTCTCCGGCAGCCTTTTGAGCTTCCTATGCGGCGATGCTAGCAGCTCAATCAGAGCCTCAATCTGGGGAACCCTCGTCCCCAGCACGTCGCCGTCGTCCTCGAGGTCCTCGAGCACAGCAGCGTCACTACTAAAAAGGGGTACCACCCCTCCACATATACGCCCATCACAGGAGTGGTGGCCGTTATCGGGACAATGACGCTTAGCCGTTACCCTACACCTTCTCCCCACTGCGGGGGGGATGTTGTCATCGAGCGCGTGCTTGTGTGGGCACTTGCTCGAGGGGGGCCTTGGCCCCCTGCCTATGGTAGTTCCGGTGAGTAACCAGGTGAATAACCAGCTACCTCATTTTTGTCACTCGTGCGCAGGCACAGTGATGGTCCACCTCATTCGCCTGGGGTGGTCAACCCTCGTTGGCTGGGAACATGCGGACGGTTATTCCTCCTGCAAGGGGGGATTTACAGTGAATTAACATGGCTGCCCTAGGCAGTTTGAGATCTGTGGGCCGGGGAGGACCTCCCCGACCCTGACAACTACGTGGACTCTCTTGCTAGGCAGGAGGCCCTCGCTTACACTGCACACTGCGTATTTCGATCACTTGCATCATATACCAGTACTAACTTGCTATCGCTTCTTGTCTTCTTACCGCGACGTGCACAGCCACAGAAATTTTCGTCGACACCGTTTTCAACCTCTGTAGCTCAATTCATCCTCGATCCCAGCGATCCGGTATAACCAGCGTCTTACCAACGCATGTCAGATTCACATTCCAGAAGAGGGGGGAGATCGGGCAAGGCGATGGACGAGGGGAGACCCTCCAGATCTGGTACGCCCAGAACTCCTGGCGACGACCCAATTGATTCCCTGCGGCTCTCTTCGAGCCGCAGATCCACACAGATTGCACCCTCAGTGGGCCCTCACAGGACCCAAAGAGGCTCTCCAACCCCCTCCCCCTATGGGGCAGGCATCGTCACTCTGCGAGCACAGCGTTTCAGCGTGCCAGCGCTATCTTCTAGGGATGCGACTGCGTCTCCAGCACCTCCGGCCACCCCTTCTACACCTGCTTCATGGGCTGACGAAGTGGCCGACAATCTCTCCTCCCACGTCATTCAGGACACAGAGATAGCTAGCGATGACTGGAGTGGACCCCAGACCTTCACCAAAGACTTGGGAGAGTACACTGAAGGATTCCGAGTTGTTCTTAACAGGACGGGATCTAGACGACCAACTGCTGAGGATCGGCAGCTCATAGCAGAACGACTAGGCTCAGTGCTGGTAGCAGCTGCCAAGGCTGGTATCGATCGTGACTCGGGGAGCGCTATGCTCCGGGGAGCAATAGACAGACTTGCAGGGGGCAGTAAACGACCTAGGTCGGGCACTGTCACCAATGATCCCAATGTGGACTATCTGGAGGGATGGGATGGGCAACGCCCCCCCCCTCACAAATCAGTGAGGACTCGAGGCCCGAAAGGGGCTCGACCTCTTCCCAAACCCCCAACAGGGGGCGTTTCTTCATCATGGGGTCGAGGACCACCTCCCCCCGTGAACTGGTCCACCAGGCCTTCGGGCAGGGGGACCTTTGCTCAGGTTGCTCGCTTCCCTGGGGGGCGAGCTCCTAACACATCCATAGATGGTCTTGTGCATCTAGCCAAGGCCTTCCCTGAACTTCCAACCGACAAGCTGGTGGACATACAGCATCATGTTGGCCCATCCAAACCGAAGGCTGCAAAGCCTTCTCCTACTGTACACGGACCGTCGAGAAGACAGGTCCTAGTTCACGTTCGTCCCCCCCTCGGGGCTGAGACGAATCCTGCTGACTTCCTGGACCATGTCCGGACCACTCTCGGACTGCACCACTCCAAACTAGTGGCTCAGTCTGCATCGATGCACGCTGGTAATCTATCAGTAGCTACAGACGTTGTCGCCTCCGAGGAGGACCTTCGATGTTTCAAGGAAGCTGCCCACAAGGTGTTCCCTTTCGCGTTGCAAGTGGACGCAGCGTTACCCACATCCACATCGTACCTTAAGCTGGTCGATGTGCCATTCATCGCTAACGACAAGGCGCTAACGCCTGATGTCATCATTGCACACTTGGGAAAGTCCGGAATATCGGATCTCACAGTGCTCCAAGTCCCCCCCCCGTGTAGTACGTGATTCGAAGATGTCGGATACGTGCACCGTTTATCTTAACATCACTGACTCAGTCAGCAGTGCACAAGCCAAGGCTCTTATCGGTCGGGGCGTTCAATTTGGATGCTACGTCGCCTATGTGAGGGCTGCCAGGGCAAACCCTGGACTGCCTCTTTGCCAACGATGCTGGAAGGGGGGTCACCCCACCCCGGCATGCAGAGCTCCACAGACCAAATGCCCGATCTGTGCAGGCCCACACCGTAAGGAGCACCATCGTGCCCTTGCAGGGTGTTGTAAGGGAAACGCAAAGGCGAACCCTCCTGTTCCAGCTACCCCAGAGGGGGCAGCCTGTCCTCACCCGGCTAGGTGCATAAACTGCCAGAAAAATCATGCATCCGACGACCGTCGGTGCAATTTTTGGCGACATCGCTTTGACCGTGACTGGATCAAAGCTCGCTATGACGAGGTGAGTGTTAGACGCAACTCTCGCTCCCCTCCCACTTACCATCCCGCAGGACGCGGTGGCCGAACATAAATGAGAGACAGACTTAGATCTACCCCTCAGCTACGCGTATTTAGTCAAAATGTAAACAGAAACTGGGGTTACATGGACTCGCTACTGGCAGATTTCGTAGACGACTATGATCTGCTTTTTATCCAAGAGCCTCCTTGGCGATTAATAAGACACGCCCCCTCTGCCCACAACAGGGAAGGGGAAGAAGTCATAGGCGCACCAATGAGCCCAAATTGGGGTACCTTAGTGCGCCCATCGGGAATTGACTCCCCTCCACGTGTCGCTGTATATTTTGCGAACAGCATCGCCAATCTAAGACTGGGTCTCAGACGAGATCTGATCGACAATTGTGACATTCTTCTGTTCTCACTGGGAATAGGGGAAGATGTCATGCTACTCGCTAACGTCTATTTGGATAGCCAACACGCGGCCATCACAGTCTTATTTGAGAATGTCATGATGATCCCACGCTTGCACTTCATGTGTGGCGATTTCAACGTGAGGCACGCCTCCTGGGATCCCCAGGGGCCTGAGCACTCGATCCATGCTGACCACTTAGTGGAAATGGCTGCAGCATTAGGCCTGACTAGAGCCCTACCAGTAGTGGAGGGCCCTACACACTTCCCCCCTCAACAGGGCCTTCACCCCACGGTGATCGACCTGATGTTCGTACCTACAGATCTCAGATTTGTACTGTACTGCGAGATTGTGCCTGAAGCCAGGGGGACATCTGATCATGCTCCCCTGACATTAGTGCTACCTGGCCCGGGATCTCTGGTTCCGGTCACCAAGTGGTCCATCAAAAGAGGATCCGAGGAGGAGGCATCTTACCGAGATGCTGTCTCCTCCGCTTTAACTCCGTGGCTAGATTGGCACGGAGATACATCGGCAGAGATCGACGATGTTGTTTCGGCGATATCAACGATCTTAAACAAGGCATGGGAAAACCATGCCAAGGAATCTCGCCTCGGCAAGTCGTCCAAGGGTTGGTGGACAGACAAATGCAGTGGTGCCCTGGACGCGTACAGAGCCTCTCGCGATGACAAGGACTGGAAGCATTATAGGAAGGTTATGCGGCACGCGAAGCGTGACTTCTTCGACGACCATATCCAGGAAGTGGCTATGATGAACAGACGACCCTGGGACTTGATGTCCTGGACTCATCAACGTAACCTCCCGTCGTACGAGGCTATCTCCTATCGGGGAGAACCTTGCAATGATCTGGACTCCCTCTGGACTGCCCTTGATGGGTCCTATAACGCTGCCTCAGATCGAGTAGTCAACCTGAGTATCCTTGATGAACTTGATCCGGTGCCTGAAAGGGCCTGGACCCCGTTCTCCATTACGGAAATGAAAGAAGCGCTGAATGCATGTTCTTCCCATTCCGCTCCAGGTCCTGATCATGTTACATGGTCGCACCTCAAGCACTGGTGTAGCAACCCAGAAGTGGCAGGGCTCATCACCCACATTGCTGAGGCGTGCATCACCGCTGGCCATTGGCCGGCTCACTTCAAGGAATCCCTGTCGGTTATTATCCCGAAACCAGGGAAACCCAATTACTCTACCCCTAAGTCATTCAGGCCCATTGTGCTCCTGAACACCCTGGGCAAATTAGTCGAAAAGATGCTGTCCAGACGGCTTCAATTCGATGGTGTAGCACACGAAGCCTTTGAGCAAAACCAGTTCGGAGGCGTCGCCCAGCGTTCCACTGAGGATGCAGGAATATACCTCACCCACCTGGTTAGAGCAGGATGGGCCAAAGGGCTCAAAACGAGTGTTGTCGCCTTTGACATCGCTCAGTTCTTCCCCTCCTTGAACCACCAGGTTCTATTGGAGATTATCTCTCGGTTGGGATTCCCTGCGCAAGTAGTGAATTTCTTCCGCTCATATTTGGTTGGTCGCAAGACGACCTACAAATGGAATACCTTCTCATCTGGCTCTTTTGCAGCAGATGTGGGGGTGGGACAAGGATCAGCCTTGTCCCCTGTCCTGTCGGTGTTATACCTGACGCCCATCATGAAACTCTTCAGAAGAAGCGAGATTGGCAGAGATGTCGACCTCATGTCCTATGTAGACGATGGTACCCTCATCGCCCGCTCTCCACAGTTGGAGGATAACCTCCCCCTTCTCAAAAAAGCTTATGGCTGGATATTCCAGGCATTCACCTCCCTTGGACTTGTCCTCGAACACGACAAGTCCGAGATATTCCACTTTTCGAGGGCAAGGAGGTTCACCCCCCTTCCCATCGACCTGGGCTTTGCCCCCTACACGGGCAATACCCCCCTTAAACCCAAGGTCACCTGGAGGTACCTCAGATTCTTCTTTGACCACAAACTCTCCTTCAAAGAGCATACGCGGTTCTACTCCACCAAAGCCCTTACCACTGCAAGGGCAATGGGAATGCTCGGCAATTCAGTCAGAGGGTTAACCCCTATGCAGAAACGCCTCCTGTACCGCTCGTGTGTCGTACCTATCATGACATACGGACTCAGACTCTGGCATTTCAAGGGCGCTCACGTCAAAGGTGTCATCAAAACTCTGGCCCAAGTGCAGTCCATTGCTGCACGCTGGATCCTCGGTGCATTCAGAACCACCCCAATCGGTGGTCTGGAAAGTATCGCTGGACTGCTGCCTATGCAGCTGTTACTGCGTTGTTTAGTCGACAGAGGGGTATTTAGGACCCCCCTATTGGCTCCATCACACCCCCTAAGAGCGATTTTAGGGCCCAATCACGTTGGCACCACCCACTCTCATGAGCTAGGACTCTGGGGAGGGAATGTGCTCGACACACTCAACCTGCAAGGTCCATCTGTCGCCTCAGCTGCAGCATTGGCCCTGGTACCAGGGGATGAATTCGACCCCTTTGGGGAAGAAAACACACCTGGAAACAGAGTGAAGGATCTATTCCCCACTTGCTTTTCCTCTCATCGCCTCACCTCCAAGGAGGATGGAGCGAGGAATTCTTACAGGAGTGACCTCGACAAAGCCTGGGCCTCGGCCCAGGTGGAGGATGACACTCTCGTCATTGCAGTGGACGCTT
The DNA here is from genome assembly GCA_026075535.2 of Tricholoma matsutake. NCBI lineage: Eukaryota > Fungi > Basidiomycota > Agaricomycetes > Agaricales > Tricholomataceae > Tricholoma > Tricholoma matsutake. The sequence continues at coordinate 6,757,170 of AP026548.1, read as the reverse complement.
CGGTGCCCACAGATGCCAAATTTCAAGCTGTTGCTTGCGCCCTTGTCTTCGGACAGGGAGAACAAGTCGATCGCGTTGTCTCAGCTTCTGGGAGGAGATCCCCCCCAGAAGTCGAACTTTTTGCCCTCCAACTAGGCATCTCGGCTGCTTGCAGCAGAGGTTGCAAAAAGTTGGTGATTTTCTCGGATTCTACTACGGGCATCGAGTCCCTAATTGATCCTAAACCACGCTCTGGGCAAGTCTTCGCCCTGGACGCTTGTCGCTCCCTTCGTCCCTGGCTGTCTGGGGACGAGGAGAGGAACGTTACATTCTGGCATGTCCCCTCAAAATTCGAGTGGAATGTTCACAAGATGGCTCATGATGTAGCTACATCTACCAAGATCTCTGTGGGCAGACACCCGCGGACGTCTTTAGATTACCTTAAAAATCAGGTCGAAAAGGCCGTTTGTAAGGATTGGCACACCCGGTTCTCAGATCCGGCGTATCGTGGTCGGCACTTCTACCAACTCAAAGGAGTAGGTGGAAAACCGGTACTACCCTTGACTCACAAAGGTGGGCCTTGGCTGAAAGTAATGGGAAACAACACCACGTTGACTTCCCGTTCAACTTGTATGATCACTGGCCATGCTCCTATAGGGGAGTATCGTCAATGTTTATCCCTCGACGGGGAGTACCAATGTTGGTGTCTTGGTCCCGAGGTTCAAACTCGAGACCATCTACTACGTGTCTGCCCCAAGGTGGATCGCAAAGAAACTCGTGCAAGCCCAGACTCCGTCGAAGGCTTCAACGAATTCATGGACAACAACCCGGCTCTCGGGTCGTTCAACTCACTTGCGTGGGATCCAGGATAGGTTGTGTGCACAGGGCGTATGACCCTCGTCTGGTTCTAGCTAGTGTTATCGGTATGTCGGGGTGGCCGTTGGGCGCCAGACGAGTCCGTTAACCCTCATAAAAAGGGCCCACCTGTGTTCAGGAGTGACTGTCAGGGAGGGGGGACACAAAACTAGGTACTGGTTCGGGGAGGCGCCTGAGCGCTTCCAGATCCTCTGTCGGTTATGCGTTGCGGCGACTTCAGTCGACTACACTTTCCTTTCCGAGCTGAGAGGCTCACGTCGGGGCGGCAGTATCCCCTAAATCTTGCACTCATACCCATAGGGATTCGGGGAACACGACATTGTCAAGTCTGGGTTGTCAGTATGCCACCACTGGCAAGTCCATTTACTCGATAAAGGGGGCCCCCTTAGTGGTCATCGCAGTTATCCAGGTGGTTGGTGCGAAGATCAGCAGGAGGAGGACTTGGGCTGGGCGTAGTGTACTCTGTTTGTATGTCTCTACTGCAGACTGCGATCAGGTGCCGCGTTATAAACTTTTGACCCAAAAAAAAAAAAAAAAAGTACTAACTTGCTCCTGATGCCCAAGCGGACAACCAGAGACGATCGTTCCAATGATCCTACGCCTCCGGCAGCTGTTCCAGCTTCCTGTGTGGCGATGCCAACAGCTCTAGCAGAGCTCCAATCTGGGGAACCCTCATTCCCAGTACAGTGCTGTCATCATCACAGATGGCTGTGCTGCTACTTGTGTGGGGCATCCTGCTCCACACCCATCACCGCCAGGTCACTGGCTGCTGTCAGGTTGGTGACAAATGTCGCTACCCTTTACATTCTCCCCACTGCGGGGGGGAAATTGCTATCGAGTGCATGTGCTGGCAGTGCATTTGCTCGAGGGGGGCTTTGGCCCCCTGCTTACGGCGGTTCCGGTGAATAACCAGGTGAACAACCAGCCGCCACATTACTGTTACTCATGCATGACACGGTGATGGTCCACCTCGTTCATCCGGGGTGGTCAATCCTCATTGGCTGGGAGTATGCGGACGGTTATTCCTCCCACAAGGGGGGATTTACAGTGAATTAACACTGCTGTGCCTGATCTGACTTCAGTTGGATATGTGGCTGGGGGACCGCTTTGCACCAGCTGATGATCTAATGGCTAGCTTCGGGAGGGGGTCTCCCCCTCCAGATTATTGCCTTTCCTGGCTGAGAGGCCAACGTCTGTGGCACTGCCCACCTAAAGTGGCTAAAACGAGGACCTGGGTAGGATATGGGTGAGGGGAAGCGTAGTTATAGTAGTACCAAAGTTTGTATCCTGCTCCGCGGACTGCGATCGAGCCCCGCGTTATAAATTGTTGACCCAAAAAAAAAAGAAAAAAAAAAAAAAAAAAAAAATGGGTAAGGGAGTTTGCACACTTGGGAAAGTCCGGAATATCGGACCTCACAGTGCTTCAAGTCCCCCCACGTGTTGTACGCGATTCGAAGATGTCGGATACGTGCACCGTATATCTTAACATTGCTGACTCAGTCAGTGGTGCACGAGCTAAGGCTCTCATCGGTCGAGGTGTCCAATTTGGGCATTACGTCGCTTATGTTAGGGCTGCCAGGGCGAACCCTGGTTTGCCTCTTTGCCAACGATGCTGGAAGTGGGGTCACCCCACCCCGGCATGCAGAGCTCCACAGACCAAATGCCCGATCTGTGCAGGCCCACACCGTAAGGAGCACCATCGTGCCCTTGCAGGGTGTTGTAAGGGAAACGCAAAGGCAAATCCTCCCGTTCCAGCTACCCCAGAGGGGGCAGCCTGTCCTCACCTGGCTAGGTGCATAAACTGCCAGAAAAACCACGCATCCGACGATCATCGATGCAATTTTTGGTGACATCGCTTTGACCGTGACTGGATCAAAGCTCGCTATGACGAGGTGAGTGCGAGACACAACTCTCGTTCCCCTCCCACTTACCATCCCGCAGGACATGGTGGCCGAACATAAATGAGAGACAGACTTAGATCTTCCCCTCAGCTACGCGTATTTAGTCAAAATGTAAACAGAAACTGGGGTTACATGGACTCGCTACTGGCAGATTTCGTAGACGATTATGATTTGCTTTTTATCCAAGAGCCTCCTTGGCGATTAATAAGACACACCCCCTCTGCCCACAACAGGGAAGGGGAAGAAGTTATAGGTGCACCAATGAGCCCAAATTGGGGTACCTTAGTGCGCCCATCGGGAATTGACTCCCTTCCACGCATTGCCATCTACTTTGCGAACAGCATCACTAATCTAAGACCGGGTCTCAGACGAGATCTGATCGACGATCGTGACATCCTTCTTTTCTCACTGGGAATAGGGGAGGACGTCATGCTACTTGCTAACGTTTACTCAGATAGCCAACACTCAGCCATCACACTCTTATTTGAGAATGTCATGATGATCCCACGTTTACACTTCATGTGTGGCGATTTTAACGTGAGGCACACCTCCTGGGATCCCCAGGGGCCTGAACACTCTATCCATGCTGACCACTTAGTGGAAACGGCTATGGCATTAGGCCTGACTAGGGCCCTACCAGTAGTGGAGGGCCCTACCCATTTCCCCCCACAACAGGGCCTTCACCCCACGGTGATTGACCTGATGTTCGTACCTACAGATCTTAGATTTGTACTGTACTGCGAGATCATACCTGAAGCCAGGGCAATGTCTGACCACGCCCCTCTGACGTTAGTACTACCTGGCCTGGGATCTTTGGTTCCGGTTACCAAGTGGTCCATCAAAAAAGGATCCGAGGAGGAAGCATCATATCGGGATGCAGTCTCCTCCGCTTTAACTCCATGGCTAGATTGGCACGGGGATACTTTGGCAGAAATCAATGATGTCGTTTCGGCGTTATCAACAATTTTAAACAAGGCATGGGAAAACCATGCCAAGGAATCTCGCCTCAGCAAGTCGTCCAAAGGTTGGTGGACAGACGAATGCAGTGGTGCTCTAGACACTTACAGAGCTTCCCACGATGAGGAGGACTGGAAGCACTACAGGAAAGTCATGCGACATGCAAAGCGTGACTTCTTCGACGACCGTATCCAAGAAGTGGCTATGATGAATAGACGACCCTGGGATCTAATGTCCTGGACTCGTCAACGCAACCTCCCGTCGTATGAGGCAATCTCCTATCGGGGAGAACCTTGCAACGATCTGGACTCCCTTTGGGCTGCTCTTGATGGGTCCTATAATGCTGCCTCAGATCGAGTAGTCGATCTGAGCATTCTTGATGGACTTGATCCGGTGCCTGAAAGGGCCTGGATCTCGTTCTCCATCATGGAAATGAAAGAAGCACTAAACACGTGTTCTTCCCGTTCCACTCCAGGTCCCGATCATGTCACTTGGTCGCACCTAAAACACTGGTGTAGCAACCCGGAAGTGGCGGGGCTCATCACCCGCATTGCTGAGGCGTGCATCACTGCTGGCCACTGGCCAGCTCACTTTAAGGAATCCCTGTCGGTAATCATCCCAAAACCAGGGAAACCTAATTACTCTACCCCTAAGTCGTTCAGGCCCATCGTGCTCCTGAACACTTTGGGCAAATTAGTCGAAAAGATGTTGTCTAGGCAACTTCAGTTCGACGGTGTCGCACAATCAGTTCGGAGGCGTCGCCCAGCGTTCCACTGAGGATGCAGGTATTTACCTTACCCACCTGGTCAGAGCAGGATGGGCCAAAGGGCTCAAAACGAGTGTTGTCGCCTTCGACATCGCTCAGTTCTTCCCCTCCTTGAACCACCAGGTTCTATTGGAGATTATCTCTCAGTCGGGATTCCCTGCGCAAGTAGTGAATTTCTTCCGCTCATACTTGGTCGGTCGCAAGATGACCTACAAGTGGAACACTTTCTCATCTGGCTCCTTTGCAGCAGATGTGGGAGTGGGGCAAGGCTCTGCCTTGTCCCCTGTCTTATCGGCGTTATACCTGACACCCATTATGAAGCTCTTCAGAAGAAGTGAAATCGGCAGAGATGTCGATCTCATGTCCTATGTGGACGATGGTACCCTCATCACCCGCTCTCCACAGTTGGAGGATAACCTCCCCCTCCTTAAAAAAGCGTATGGCTGGATCTTCCAGGCATTCACCTCCCTCGGACTTGTCCTGAAACACAACAAATCCGAAGTATTTCACTTCTCAAGGGCAAGGAGATTCACTCCCTTACCCATCGATCTCGGCTTTGCCCCCTATATGGGCAATACCCCCCTCAAACCCAAGGTCACCTGGAGGTACCTTGGATTTTTCTTTGACCGCAAACTCTCCTTCAAAGAGCATATGCAGTTCTACTCCACCAAAGCCCTCACCACCGCAAGGGCAATGGGAATGCTCGGCAATTCTGTCAGAGGGCTAACCCCTATGCAGAAATGCCTCTTGTACCGTTCATGTGTCATACCTATCATGACATACGGACTCAGACTCTGGCACTTTAAAGGCGGTCGCGTCAAAGGTGTCATTAAAACGCTGGCCCAAGTGCAGTCCATCACTGCCCGTTGGATCCTCGGCACCTTCAGAACCACCCCTATCGGGGGTCTGGAAAGTATTGCAGGACTGCTGCCTATGCAGCTGTTACTACGTCGTCTAGTCGACAGGGGAGTATTCCGAACCCCCCTATTGGCCCCATCACACCCCCTAAGAGCGATCTTAGGGCCCAATCATGTTGGCACTACCCACTCTCATGAGTTAGGACTCTGGGGAGGAAACGTGCTCGATACACTCACCCTACAGGGCCCCTCAGAGGTGTCGCTTCGGCTGCAGCTTTGGCCCTTGTACCAGGCGATGAGTTCAACCCCTTTGGGGAAGAAAACACACCTGGAGACAGAGTGAAGGATCTATTCCCCACTCGCTTTTCCTCTCATTGCCTCACCTCTAAGGAGGATGGAGTGAGGAATTCTTACAGGAGCGACCTCGATAAAGCCTGGGCGTCGGCCCAAGTGGAGGATGACACTCTCGTTGTTGCAGTGGATGCTTCGGTGCCCACAGATTCTAAATTCCAGGCTGTCGCCTGCGCTCTTGTCTTTGGACAGGGAGAGCAGGTTGATCGCGTCGTCTCAGCTTCGGGGAGAAGAACCCCCCCAGAAGTCGAACTCTTCGCTCTCCAACTGGGCATCTCGGCTGCTTGCAGCAGAGGATGCAAAAAGTTGGTGATCTTCTCGGATTCTACTACGGGCATTGAGTCCCTAATTGATCCAAAACCACGTTCTGGGCAAATCTTTGCCCTGGACGCTTGTCGCTCCCTTCGCCCCTGGCTAGCTGGGGACGAGGAGAGGAACGTTACATTCTGGCATGTCCCCTCGAAATTCGAGTGGAACGTTCACAAGATGGCTCACGATGTAGCTACATCTACCAAGATCTCTGTGGGCAGACACCCGCAGACGTCTTTAGATTACCTTAAAAATCAGGTTGAAAAGGCCGTTTGTAAGGATTGGCACACCCGGTTCTCGGATCCGGCATATCGTGGTCGGCATTTCTACCAACTCAAAGGAGTAGGCGGAAAACCGGTACTACCCTCGACTCACAAAGGTGGGCCTTGGCTGAAAGTAATGGGAAACAACACTTCATTGACTTCCCGTTCAACTCGCATGATCACTGGCCATGCTCCTGAGCGCTTTCAGATCCACTGTCGGTTATGCGTTATGGCCTCGACGCTGGCTACACTTTCCTTTCCGAGCTGAGAGGCTCACGTCGGGGCGGCAGTATCCCCTAAATCTTGCACTCATACCCATAGGGATTCAGGGAACACGGCATCGTCAAGTCCGGGTTGTCAGTACGCCGCCACCGGCAAGTCCATTTACTCGATAAAGGGGGCCCCCTTAGTGGTCATCGCAGCTATCCAGGTGGTTGGTGTGAAGATCAGCAGGAGGAGGACTTGGGCTGGGCGTAGTGTACTCTGGGTGTATGTCTCTACCGCGGACTGCGTTCGGGCGTCGCGTTATAAATTTTTGACCAAAAAAAAAAAAAAAAAAAAAATGGGTAAGGGAGTAAAGCTCCTTGCCCTTGAGAAGTGAAATATTTCGGATTTGTCGTGTTCGAGGACAAGTCTGAGAGCGGTGAATGCCTGGAAGATCCAGCCATACGCTTTTTTAAGAAGGGGGAGGTTATCCTCCAACTGTGGGGAGTGGGTGATGAGGGTACCATCATCCACATAGGACATGAGATCGACATCTCTGCCGATTTCACTTCTTCTGAAGAGCTTCATAATGGGCGTCAGATATAACACCGATAAGACAGGAGACAAGGCAGAACCTTGTCCCACTCCCACATCGGCTGCAAAGGAGCCAGATGAGCAAGCGTTCCATTTGTAGGTCATCTTGCGACCGACCAGATATGAACAGAAGAAATTCACTACTTGCGCAGGGAATCCTGACTGAGAAATGATCTCCAACAGAACCTGGTGGTTCAAGGAGGGGAAAAATTGGGCGATGTCGAAGGCGACAATGCTGGTTTTGAGCCCTTTGGCCCACCCTGCCCTAACAAGATGGGTAAGGTAGATTCCTGCATCCTCAGTGGAACACTGGGCGACGCCTCCGAACTGATTTTGCTCGAAGGCCTCGTGTGCGACACCGTCAAACTGAAGTCTCCTAGACAACATCTTTTCGACTAGTTTGCCCAGAGTGTTCAGGAGCACGATGGGCCTGAACGACTTTGGGGTGGAGTAGTTGGGTTTCCCTGGTTTCGGGATAATAACTGACAGGGATTCCGTAAAGTGAGCTAGCCAGTGGCCAGCAGTGATGCACGCCTCAGCAATGCAGGTGATGTCGGAGCGTTTGGAGGCTGGATCGGGTGGACCCGGAATGTAGATAAGGGACCAGCCGTTATTGATTCCATGCTGCATATTTTGATTCTTACCATCATCTACTAGCACTAACACACACTCTCTCAATGCCCAAACGGCGAACCAGAGTCCAACCACCACATCGGGGTCTACGCGACCCCGTTCTGATCACGGGCGACATCTTTGATGATGACGTCCAAGACTACGACACCCGGTTCGTGCAAGACGAATCGGAGGTAGCAGCTGCTTTCAGGGCAGCTAGAGATCTATGGGCCGGGGAAGACCTCTCCGACCCTAACGATGATGACGACGACGAGGATTCTCTTGCTATGCAGGAGGCCCTCAATTTTTTTTTTTTTTTTTGGGTCAACAATTTATAACGCGGGGCTCGATCACAGTCCACGGAGCAGGATACAAACTTGGGTACTACTATAACTACGCTTCCCCTCACCCATATCCTACCCAGGTCCTCATTTTAGCCACTTTAGGCGAGCAGTGCCACAGACGTTGGCCTCTCAGCCAGGAAAGGCAATAATCGGGAGGGGGAGACCCCCTCCCAAAGCTAGCCATTAGATCGTCAGCTGGTGCGAAGTGGTCCCCCAGCCACATATCCAACCGAAGTCAGATCAGGCGCGGCCGTGTTAATTCACTGTAAATCCCCCCTTGCGGGAGGAATAACCGTCCGCATACTCCCAGCCAACGAGGATTGACCACCCCGGATGAACGAGGTGGACCATCACCATGTCATGCACGAGTAACAGTAATGTGGCAGCTGGTTGTTCACCTGGTTATTCACCGGAACCGCCGTAAGCAGGGGGCCAAAGCCCCCCTTGAGCAAATGCACTGCAAGCACATGCACTCGATAGCAATTTCCCCCCCGCAGCGGGGAGAACGTAAAGGGTAGCGACATGTGTCACCAACCCGACAGCAGCCAGCGGACTGGCGGTGATGGGTGTGGAGCAGGATGCCCCACACAAGTAGCAGCACGGCCATCTGTGATGATGATGGCACTGTACTGGGAACGAGGGTTCCCCAGATTGGAGCTCTGCTAGAGCTGTTGGCATCGCCACACAGGAAGCTGGAACAGCTGCTGGAGGCGTAGGATCGTTGGAACGATCGTCTCTGGTTGTCCACTTGGGCATCAGGAGCAAGTTAGTACTGGTATATGATGCAAGTGATCGAAATACGCAGCGTGCAGTGTAAGCGAGGGCCTCCTGCCTAGCAAGAGAGTCCACGTAGTCGTCAGGGTCGGGGAGGTCCTCCCCAGCCCACAGATCTCAAACTGCCTAGGGCAGCTGCTACCTCCAGTTCGTTCTGTGAGAGCTGGGTGTCATAGTCTTGGGCATCATTACCAATGATGTCACCCGTAATCAAGGTGGGGTCGTGAAGGCCCCAGCGTGTGGTTTGGTCTCTGTTCAGCCATTTGGGCATTGAGAGTGAGTTAGCACAGGTAAATGACAATAACAGTCAAAGTACGTAGCATAAGGTCGATAACAGATGGCCCCTTATCTCAGTTCCAGGTCCACCCAATACAGCCTCCAAACGCTCCGAGGGGGCGAACAGGCCGCGCATCCTGTTGCCTGGTGGGAGAAGATTGAACCCGGGTCATAACACCCCAGAGGAGTGAGCACCGGAGGTGAGGAGTTGGTGGTGAAATGTGGCCACCAGAGCATCGACCTAGCTATCAGGGGGCACCGTCACCCGGCCCCTTTTAGCGACGGTGTATTCCAACAGGTAGTCAGTGTAGCTTGTCCCTAGTAGTAGTGACTCACATAGCATGGAGGTTGGAAGCCCCAGAGACGACCAGCAGTCCAGTAACGATGTCCCTCCCCCTGAGCCAGACCTCCCCCAACTAAACGAGTGCGTCGACTTGGGCGAGCGTTGAAGCAGGCATCCCACACCCACTCTAAGCCCCCATAGGGACCTAGACTACTCTTTCATAGACACCACTCACCTAGCCAGGATCCTCGAAGCACAGGGCAACGAGACGAATAGCAGCCATTGTCAAAAACAATGACTGGGACATCCCTGGGGATCGGATGGACAGATCTCTTAGCAAATCAGGGCAGGCCTGGAGACGCCGAGAGCGTTCGTGATGGTGAAATCCGATCGAAAATCGGACGTAAATTGAAGTGTCGACGTCGCTGGCAACGTTGAGCAGAGGTGTTTACCACTGTTTATAGTGGTTGTAACAAGTCAAGGAGCGGTGCGAGGAGGCCCTCAATTACGCTGAGAGCAGCCCTAAGCTAGCCTCGAGGCAAACGATCGACCGTGTGCTGTGGGCGCAGGACGTCCATCTCGCACATAAACGTTGGACTCGCAGTCTCGAACGCAAGGACATGTATACACAGGAGCTCGGCATGGCCGAGCTCTTCTATCCGGAGGCATCCCCTGCCCCGTTACCGCCTTTGCCCCCCATCCCTGAGTTGGTGGAGGATGAAGTGCCATTATCCGTGAATGAGAGGCTGGAAATTGAAGCCACCTCTCATGCCATGCTACACCAACTCGACGCGATGACCATGTTCGTTGGTACCGTCCGTACATCCACCGTTCCCCCTGCAGAGAGGAACGCTTGGCGCCAAATGGCCTGGGAGTTATTCACGACCACTTGGCGACTGTCTGAGACAATGTCGGCGGAACTAGCAGCCATTCCGACACCTCTTGATCTCACGTCTCCGGCAGCCTTCCGGGCTTCCTACGCGGCGATGCACACTGCTCAATCAGAGCCTCAATCTGGGGAACCCTCGTCCCCAGCACGGCGCCGTCGTCCTCGAGGTCCTCGTGGACAGCAGCACTGCAACTAGTACAGGGGCCTATCCCCCTCTACACTCACGGCCACCAAGTACCAACTGGTGGCCATTATCAGGATGGCGACATGGTGGCGCCTCCCTATACCTTCCCCCCACTGCGGGGGGGACGATGTCATCGAGTGCATGCACATGTGTGCATTTGCTCGAGGGGGGCCTTGGCCCCCTACTTACGGCGGTCACGGTGAATAACCAGGTGAACAACCACCCGCCTCGTTACTGTCACTCGTGCACAACACGGTGATGGTCCACCTCATTCGTCTGGGGTGGTCAATCCTCGTTGGCTGGAAAAACGCAAATGGTTATTTCTCCCGCAAGGGGGGATTTACGGTGAATTAACACTGCTGTGCCTGGTCTGGCCTCGGTCGGACATGTGGCTGGGGGACCGTTTGCTCCAGGGGGCGATCTAATGGCTAACTTCGGGAGGAGGGGGCACCCCCTCCAGATTATTGCCTTTCCTGGCTGAGAGGCCAACGTCTGTGGCACTGCCCGCCTAAAGTGGCTAAAACGGGGACCTGAGTGGGAGATGGGCGAGGGGAACGCATAGATAAAGTAGTACCCAAGTTTGTACCCTGCTCTGCGGACTGCGTTCGAGCCCCGCGTTATAAATTCTGATCCAAAAAAAAAAAAAAAAAAAAAAATGCGGGTGATGAGTCCTGCCGCTTCTGGGTTGCTACACCAGTGTTTTAGGTGCGACCACGTAACATGATCAGGACCTGGAGTGGAATGGGAAGAACACGTGTTTAGCGCTTCTTTCATTTCTGTGATGGAGAATGGGATCCAGGCCCTTTCAGGCACCGGATCAAGTTCCTCAAGAATGCTCAAATCGACTACTCGATCTGAAGCAGCATTATAGGACCCATCAAGGGCAGCCCAAAGGGACTCCAGATCGTTGCAGGGTTCTCCCCGATAGGAGATAGCCTCATACAATGGAAGGTTGCATTGACGAGTCCAGGACATCAGATCCCAGGGTCGTCTATTCATCGTAGCCACTTCTTGGATACGGTCATTGAAAAAGTCATGCTTTGTGTGTCGCATGACTTTCCTGTAATGCCTCCAGTCCTCCTCATCACGGGAGGCTCTGTAAGCATCTAGAGCACCACTGCATTCGTCTGTCCACCAACCTTTGGACAACTTGCTGAGGCGAGATTCCTTGGCATGGTTTTCCCATGCCTTGGTTAAAATCGTTGATATCGCCGAGACAACATCATCGATTTCTGCCGATGTATCTCCGTGCCAGTCTAGCCACGGGGTTAAAGCGGAGGAGACAGCATCTCAATATGATGCTTCCTCCTCGGATCCTTTTTTGATGGACCACTTGGTGACTGGAACCAGAGATCCCGGGCCAGGTAGCACTAATGTCAGAGGGGCATGGTCAGATGTCCCCCTGGCTTCAGGTACAATCTCACAGTACAGTACAAATCTGAGATCTGTAGGTATGAACATCAGGTCAATCACCATGGGGTGAAGGCCCTGTTGCGGGGGGAAGTGGGTAGGGCCCTCCCTTACTGGTAGGGCTCTAGTCAGGCCTAATGCCGTGGCCGTTTCCACTAAGTGGTCAGCGTGGATCGAGTGTTCAGGCCCCTGGGGATCCCAGGAAGCGTGCCTCACGTTGAAATCACCACACATGAAGTGTAAACGTGGGATCATCATGACGTTCTTGAATAAGAGCATGATGGCCGAGTGTTGGCTATCCGAGTAGACGTTAGTGAGTAGCATGACATCTTCGCCTATTCCCAGTGAGAAGAAGAGAATGTCATGATTGTCGATCAGATCTCGTCCGAGACCCGGTCTTAGATTGGCGATGCTGTTCGCAAAGTAGACAGCCACGCATGGAGGGGAGTCAATCCCCGATGGGCTCACTAAGGTTCCCCAATTTGGGCTCATTGGTGCACCTATGACTTCCTCCCCTTCCCTGTTGTGGGCAGAAGGGGCGTGTCTTATTAATCGCCAAGGAGGCTCTTGAATGAGCAGCAGATCATAGTCATCTACGAAATCTGCCAGTAACGAGTCCATGTAACCCCAATTTCTGTTTACATTCTGACTAAATAGGCGTAGCTGAGGGGTGGATTTAAGCCTATCTCTCATTTACGTTCGGCCACCGCGTCCTGCGGGATGGTAAGAAGGAGGGGAGCGAGAATTGCATCTCGCACTCACCTCGTCGTAGCGAGCTTTGATCCAGTCATGGTCAAAGTGATGTCGCCAGAAGTTGCATAGGGCCTCTTGCATAGCAAGAGAGTCCTCATCATCCTCAGGGTCGGAGAGGTCTTCTCCAGCCCATAGATCTCTAACTGCCCGTAGGGCAGTAGCTACATCCGGATCGTCTTGATCGTACCGGGTGTCGTAGTCTTGGACGCCATCATCGTAGATGTCACCCATAATCAGGGAGGGGTCGTGTAGACCCCAGCGTGGTGTTTGGGCTCTGGTTCGCCATTTAGGCATTGAGAGGGGAAGTTAATGCTAGTAGGTGATAGTAGAAATCAAGATATGTAGCGTGCCATCGATAACAGTTGGTCCCTTATCTCTATTCCGGGTCCACCCGATACTGCCTCTGAACGCTCCGAGGGGGGGACAGGCCGCACATCCTGTCACCCAGTGGGAGAAGATTGAACCTGGGTCATAGCACCCTAGAAGAGTGAGCACCAGAGGTAGAGAGTTGGTGGTGAGTAGCGGCCACCAGAGCGTCGACCTAGCTGTCAGGGGGCACCATCGCCCAGCCCCTTTTAACGATGGTGTATTCCAACGGGTAGTCAGTGTAGCATGTCTCTAGTAATAGAAACTCACAGAGCATGGAGGCTGGGAGCCTCCCAGACGGCCAGCAGTCCAGTAAGAACGTCCTTCCCCCTAAGCCAGACCTCCCCCAGCTAAACGAGCGCTTCTACTTGGGCGAGCATTGAAGCAGGCATCCCACACCCGCTCTAAGCCCCCATAGGGACCCAGACTACTCTTTCATAGACATCACTCACCTAGCCAGGATCCTCGAAGCCAAGGGGAACGAGACAGATAGCAGTCACTGTTGGAAACAATGACCGAGACATCCCCGGAGATCGGATGGACAGATCTCTTAGCAAATCAGGGCAGGCCTGGAGACGCCGAGAGCGTTCGTGATGGCGAAATCCGATCGAAAATTGGACAAAAATTGAAGTGTCGACGTCGCATGCAACATTGAGCAGAGGTGTTTACCACTATTTATGGTGGTTGTAACAAGTCAAGGAGTGCGGGCCCACCCGTGTTCAGGAGCGACTGTCAGGGAGGGGGGACACAACACCAGGTACTGGTTCGGGGAGGCGCCTGAGCGCTTTCAGATCCACTGTCGGTTGCGGGTTACGATGAATGTGTCGACTATGCCCTCCTTTCCAAGCTGAGAGGCTCACGCCGGGGTGGCAATATCCCCTAAATCTTGCACTCATACCCGTAGGGATTCGGGGAACACAACATCGTCAAGCTCCCCATAGGGATTCGGGGAACACAACATCGTCAAGCTCCAGTTGTCGGTACGCCACCACTGGCAAGTCCGTTTACTTGATAAAGGGGGCCCCCTTAGTGGTCGTTGCAGCTATCCAGGTGGTTGGTGCGAAGATCAGCAGGAGGAGGACTTGCACCGCTCCTTGACTTGTTACAACCACCATAAACAGTGGTAAACACTCCTGCTCGATGTTGGTAGCAATGTCGAGACTCCAATTTTCATCCAATTTTTGATCGGATTTCACCATCACGAATGCTCTCGGTGTCTCCAGGCCTGCCCTGATTCGCTAAGAGATCCGTCCATCCGATCCCCGGGGATGCCCCGGTCATTGTTTTTGACAATGACTGCTATTCTACCCAGTGGTCATGCATGATGTGAGAAATCCTTGATAAAATGCCGATAGAAATTGATGAAGCCCAGGAAAGACTGCACCTCTTTCTTGTTTGTGGGTGTCGGCCAAGCTGTGACCCCATTCACCTTGATAGGATCCATCTCCACCTGACCCTCTGAGATAATCAGGCTGAGGGGTTAGGGTTATCAGGAGATATATTTGAGATTGTAGGGCAGGGTGGAAAACTAGGGGACTAGGGGCTAGGGGGAGTAGGGTGGTGGGGTAAGGGGAGTAGGGTGGTGGGGTAAGGGGAGTAGGGTAGTGGGAGAGGGGGAGTAGGGTGAGAGGGGGAGTAGGGTGGTGGGGTAAGGGGAGTAGGGTGGTGGGGTAAGGGGAGTAGGGTGGTGGGAGAGGGGGAGTAGGGTGAGAGGGGGAGTAGGGTGGTGGGAGAGGGCGAGTAGGGTGAGAGGGGGAGTAGGGCAGTGGGAGAGGGGGAGTAGGAGAGGGGGAGTAGGGCAGTGGGGATTGGGAGAGAGAATGGTAGAGTGTGGGAAAGCATTCACTTGACATTATAGATGATGTGTGTAATGTATTGGATCACTGTACAACATCTCCAGTACTGCTGTATTACAGGAATTGTCTGGGGAGTACTGTACACAGAAATGGAATATGAGTATTGTAGCAATTGTCCTGAGGACTCATACTGTTGTGAGAGCATGTGTATACATTCCATTGACATCATAGATGATGCAGGTAATGCTGCAGATCACTGCACAATTATTACAGCACAAATGAATTTGCAGAATGTCTCAGAAGGACTTCAAACAGAAAAATGCAAAATGACAATTGTTGCAGCACTCCCTAGGACATTGTGTGGCAGTCAGAGGATGGGAACACACTCCATTGACATCGTAGCCGATGCATGTAATGCTGCAGATCACTGCAGAATGATTGCAGCACAAAAGAATTTTCAGAATTTCTCAGAACTACATAGAACAGAAAAATGCGAAACGAGACTTGTTGCAGCACTCCCAAGGACTTGGGCTGGAGTCAGAGGATGGGTATGCTCCATTGACGTTGTAGAGAAGCCGGCTAATGCTGCAGATCATGGCACAAATATTACAGCACAAATGAATTTGCAGAATTTCACAGAAGTACACAGAGCAGAAAAATGGGAAATGACATTTGTGGCAGCACTCCCCAGGAGTTGTGCTGGAGTCAGAGGATTGGAACACACTCCATTGACATCGTAGACAAGGTGGGGATTGCTGCAAATCATTGCACAACATCTGCAGAACAAATGAACTACACAACAAGAATACTTGTGCATCCAGAACATCTACAACAAACACAGCACGAGAATGATATACAGCAAGAATTTGATTGTGATCACAGAATGACTATGACAAACACAGCATGCAAAAAGATTTTAAGGCCAGTTCTTCATTGAAGTTGTGGCACAATTTCAATGAAGAACTGGACATACCTACCATACCCAGTGAAAATGTACTTGGGCATACGCAACTTCAATGAAGAACTGGACATACATACCATACCCAAAGTACTGGAACAAGCATAGAACTGGAACACACATACCGTACCCAGTGCAAAGTTACTTGGGCATCCACAACTTCAGTGAAGAACGGGACATGCATACTGTACCCAGTTCAAATCTATTTCCCTGTCCACAACTTTGATGAAGAACTGGAACACACATACCATACCCAGTGCAAATTTACTTGGGTATGCACAACTTCAAGGAAGAACTTGTCATGCATACCATACCCAGTGCAAATGTACTTGGGTGTCTACAACTTCAATGAAGAACTGGACACACATACCGTACCCAGTGCAAAGTTACTTTGGTGTCCACAACTTCAACGAAGAACTGGCCATGCACACCATACCCAGTGCAAATTTACTTGGGTGTCCACAACTTCAATGAAGAACTGGACATACATACCATACCCAGTGCAAATTTCCTTGGGTGTCCACCACTTCAATGAAGAACTGGCCATGCATACAGTACCCAGTGCAAATTTACTTGGGTGTCTACAACTTCAATGAAGAACTGGACAAGCATACTGTACCCAGTGCAAATCTATTTCTCTGTCCACAACTTCGATGAAGAACTGGAACACACATACTGTACCCAGCGCAAATTTACTTAGGTGTCCCCAACTTCATTGAAGAACTGGACATTCATACCCTACCCAGTGCAAATCGAGTTCTCTGTCCATAACTTCAATGAAGATCTGGAACACGCATCCTGTACCTAGTCCAAATTTACTTGGGCATCTACAACTTCAATGAAGAACTGGACATACATACTGCACCCAGTGCAAATCTATTTCTCTGTCGCCAACTTCGATGAACTCAAACACCCATACCATAACCAGTGCAGTGTTCTTCATTGAATTTGTCAACACTCAAGTAAATTTGCATTGGGTATGGATGGTATGTCCAGTTCTTCATTGAAGTTGTGGATGACCAAGTAAATTTGCACTGGGTACGGTATGCATGTTCCAGTTCTTCATTGAAGTTGTGGACAGAGAAATAGATTTGCACTGGGTACAGTATGCTTGTCCAGTTCTTCATTGAAGTTGTAGACACACAAGTAAATTTGCACTGGGTACTGTATGCATGGCCAGTTCTTCATTGAAGTGGTGGACACCCAAGGAAATTTGCACTGGGTATGGTATGTATGTCCAGTTCTTCATTGAAGTTGTGGACAGAGAACTAGATTTGCACTGGGTATGGTATCCATGTCCAGTTCTTCATTGAAGTTGTGGACACCCAAGTAAATTTGCACTGGGTATGGTATGTGTGTCCAGTTCTTTTTTGAAGTTGTGGATGCCCAAGTAAATTTGCACTGGGTATGGTATGTGTGTTCCAGTTCTCCATTGAAGTTCTAGACACCCAAGTACATTTGCAGTGGGTATGGTATGCATGTCCAGTTCTTCATTGAAGTTGTGGACACCCAAGTAAATTTGCCTTGGGTATGGTATGTGTGTTCCAGTTCTTGATTGAAGTTGTAGATACCCAAGTAAATTTTCACTGGGTATGGTATGCATGTTCCAGTTCTTCATTGAAGTTGTAGACGCCCAAGGAAATTTGCAGTGGGTACGGTATGCATGGTCCAGTTGTTCATTGAAGTTGTGGATGCCCCAAGTAAATTTGCAGTGGGTATGCCATATCTTGTCTGGTTCTTCATTGAAGTTGTGGACAGAGAAATAGATTTGCACTGGGTACAGTATGCATGTCCAGTTCTTCATTGAAGTTGTGGATGCCAAAGTAAATTCGCCCTGGGTATGGTATGTGTGTTCCAGTTCTTCATCGAAGTTGTGAACAGAGAAATGGAAGTGTACTGGGTACTACGGTATGTATGGCCAGTTCTTCATTGAAGTTGTAGACACCCAAGCAAATTTGATTGTGGATGCCCAAGTAAATTTGATGCAATATGGGATGCATTGTCCAGTTCCTCATTGAGGTTGTGGACGATGGCCCCATTTGCAGCAGGTATGTGGTGCATTGTCCAGTTTGTTATTGAGGTTGTGGATGCCCAAGTAAATTTGCTCCAGTATGGGATGCATTGTCCAGTTCCTCATTGAGGTTGCGGATGATGGCCCCATTTGCAGCAGGTATGTGGTGCATTGTCCAGTTTGTTATTGAGGTTGTGGATGCCCAAGTAAATTTGCTCCAGTATGGGATGCATTGTCCAGTTCCTTATTGAGGTTGTGGATGCCCAAGTACATTTGCTGCATTATGGGATGCATAGTCCAGTTCCTCATTGAGGTTGTGGATGCCCAAGTAAATTTGCTGCAGTATGGGATGCATTGTCCAGTTCCTCATTGAGGTTGTGGACAATGGAGCAATTTGCAGCAGGTATGTGGTTCATTGTCCAGTTTGTTATTGAGGTTGTGGATGCCCAAGTAAATTTGCTGCAGTATGGGATGCATTGTCCAGTTCATCATTGAGGTTGTGGATGCCCAAGTGAATTTGCTGCAGTATGGGATGCATTGTCCAGTTCGTCATTGAGCTTGCAGACAATGGAGCAATTTGCAGCAGGTATGTTGTGCATTGTCCAGTTCATCCTTGAGGTTGTGGATGCCCAAGTAAATTTGTTGCAGTATGGTATGTGTTGTGCAGTTTGTCATTGAGGTTGTGGTTGCCCAAGTAGATTTGCTGCAGTATCAGATGCATTGTCCAGTTCGTCATTCAGGTTGTGGATGCCCTAATAAATTTACACTGGGTACGGTATGCATGTCCAGTTCTTCATTGAAGTTGTGGACAAAGGAGTAATTTGCAGCAGGTACAATGTACATTGTGCAGTTTATCATTGAAGTTGTGGATGCCCGAGTACGTTTGTTGCAGTATAGAATCCATTGTGCAGTTCGTCATTGAAGTTGTGGATGCCCAGGTAAATTGGGTGTTGGGATAGTCAATCCTAGTGCATCACATTGGTGCATCACAAGCACATCACTAGTGCATCACATATAAAAATAGAACACAATGTATTTATAGTTCACAACATATGTACATCGTAGTATACAAGAATACGAGACTTTCCACCTTGCTCTGAACATCCATTATACAATTCCTATGAACTTCTACTCCAGACTATAATCCTAATATTTGGTGGGTATGGTATGTGTGGTCCAGTTTGTCATTGAAGTTGCTTACAATGGAGTAAAGCTGTATTACAGGAATTGTCAGAGGAGTGCTGTACACAGAAATGCAACATGAGTATCGTAGCCATGGTCCTGAGGACTCATACTGTTGTGAGAGCATGTGTATACATTCCATTGATGTCATAGACAATGCTTGTAATGCTGCAGATCACTGCACAATTATTACAGCACAAATGAATGTGCAGAATTTCTCAGAAGTACACCAAACACAGAAATGTGAAATAACAATTGTTACATCACTCCCCAGGACTGGGACTGGAGTCAGAGGCTGGGAACATGCTCCATTGACATCATAGACAATGCAGCTAATGCTGCAGATCACTGCCCAATTATGACAGCACAAATGAATCTGCAGAATCTCTCAGAGGTACACAGAACAGAAAAATGTGAAATGACCCTTGTTGCAGCACTCCCCAGGAGTTGTGCTGGTGTCAGAGGATTGGAACACATTCCATTGAGATCGTAGACAATGTGGGTATTGCTGCAGATCATTACACAACAGTTGCAGAACAGATGAACTTCACAACAAACATATTTGTGCATCCAGAATATCTACAACAAACACAGCACAAGAAAAATATACCGCAAGAATTGGATTGTGATCATAGAATGACTATGACAAAAACAGCTTGCGAAAAAAATTCAAGTCCAGTTCTTCATTGAAGTTATGGACAGAGAAATAGATTTGCACTGCATACAGTATGGATGTCGAGTTCTTCATTGAAGTCGTGGACGCCCAACCAAATTTGGAGTGGGTATGGTATGCGTGGTCCAGTTCTTCATGGACGTTGTGGACAGAGAAATAAATTTGCACTGGGGATGGTATGCATGTCCAGTTCTTCATTGAAGTTGTGCATGCCCAAGTACATTTGCAGTGGGTATGGTATATGTGGTCCAGTTCTTCATTGCAATTGTGGATGCCCAACCAAATTTGCAGTGGTTATGGTATGAGTGATCCAGTTCTTCATGGAAGTTGTGGACAGAGAAATAGATTTGCACTGGGAACGGTATGCATGTCCAGTTCTTCATTGAAGTTGTAAACACCCAAGCAAATTTGCAGTGGGTATGGTATGCATGGTCCAGTTCTTCATTGAAGTGTTGGACGCCCAAGTAAATTTGCAGTGGGTATGGTATGCATGATCCAGTTCTTCACTGAAGTTGTGGACAGAGAAATAGATTTGCACTGGGTACGGTATGCATGTCCAGTTTTTCATTGCAGTTGTGGACGCCCAAGTAAATTTGCAGTGGGTATGATATGCATGGTCCAGTTCTTCATTGAAGTTGTAGATGCCCAAGGAAATTTGCACTGGGTATGGTATGAATGTCCAGTTGTTCTTTGAAGTTGTGGACATGCAAGTAAATTGCTACTGGGTACCATATATATGTCCAGTTCTTCATTCAAGTTGTGGAGGCCCAACTAAATTTGCAGTGGATATGGTATGTGTGGTCCAGTTCTTCACTGAAGTTGTGGACAGAGCAATAGATTTGCATTGGGTACTGTATGCGTGTTCCAGTTCTTCAACCAAGATGTGGCCAGAGAAATAGATTTGCACTGGGTATGGTATGCATGTCCCATTCTTCATTGAAGTTGTGGATGCCCACATAAATTTGCACTGGGTATGGTATGCATGGCCAGTTCTTCATTGAAGTTGTGGACACCCAAGTAAATTTGCACTGGGTACAGTATGTGTGTCCAGTTCTTCATTGAAGTTGTAGACACCCAAGTACATTTGCACTGGGTATGGTATGCATGACCAGTTTTTCCTTGAAGTTGTGCACACCCAAGTAAATTTGCACTGGGTACGGTATGTGTGTTCCAGTTCTTCATCAAAGTTGTGGACAGGGAAATAGATTTGAACTGGGTACAGTATGCATGTCCCGTTCTTCACTGAAGTTGTGGATGCCCAAGTAACTTTGCACTGGGTACGGTATGTGTGTTCCAGTTCTATGCTTGTTCCAGTACTTTGGGTATGGTATGTATGTCCAGTTCTTCATTGAAGTTGCGTATGCCCAAGTACATTTTCACTGGGTATGGTAGGTATGTCCAGTTCTTCATTGAAATTGTGCCACAACTTCAATGAAGAACTGGCCTTAAAATCTTTTTGCATGCTGTGTTTGTCATAGTCATTCTGTGATCACAATCAAATTCTTGCTGTATATCATTCTCGTGCTGTGTTTGTTGTAGATGTTCTGGATGCACAAGTATTCTTGTTGTGTAGTTCATTTGTTCTGCAGATGTTGTGCAATGATTTGCAGCAATCCCCACCTTGTCTACGATGTCAATGGAGTGTGTTCCAATCCTCTGACTCCAGCACAACTCCTGGGGAGTGCTGCCACAAATGTCATTTCCCATTTTTCTGCTCTGTGTACTTCTGTGAAATTCTGCAAATTCATTTGTGCTGTAATATTTGTGTCATGATCTGCAGCATTAGCCGGCTTCTCTACAACGTCAATGGAGCATACCCATCCTCTGACTCCAGCCCAAGTCCTTGGGAGTGCTGCAACAAGTCTCGTTTCGCATTTTTCTGTTCTATGTAGTTCTGAGAAATTCTGAAAATTCTTTTGTGCTGCAATCATTCTGCAGTGATCTGCAGCATTACATGCATCGGCTACGATGTCAATGGAGTGTGTTCCCATCCTCTGACTGCCACACAATGTCCTAGGGAGTGCTGCAACAATTGTCATTTTGCATTTTTCTGTTTGAAGTCCTTCTGAGACATTCTGCAAATTCATTTGTGCTGTAATAATTGTGCAGTGATCTGCAGCATTACCTGCATCATCTATGATGTCAATGGAATGTATACACATGCTCTCACAACAGTATGAGTCCTCAGGACAATTGCTACAATACTCATATTCCATTTCTGTGTACAGTACTCCCCAGACAATTCCTGTAATACAGCAGTACTGGAGATGTTGTACAGTGATCCAATACATTACACACATCATCTATAATGTCAAGTGAATGCTTTCCCACACTCTACCATTCTCTCTCCCAATCCCCACTGCCCTACTCCCCCTCTCCTACTCCCCCTCTCCCACTGCCCTACTCCCCCTCTCACCCTACTCCCCCTCTCCCACTGCCCTACTCCCCCTCTCACCCTACTCGCCCTCTCCCACCACCCTACTCCCCCTCTCACCCTACTCCCCCTCTCCCACCACCCTACTCCCCTTACCCCACCACCCTACTCCCCTTACCCCACCACCCTACTCCCCTTACCCCACCACCCTACTCCCCTTACCCCACCACCCTACTCCCCTTACCCCACCACCCTACTCCCCTTACCCCACCACCCTACTCCCCTTACCCCACCACCCTACTCCCCCTAGCCCCTAGTCCCCTAGTTTTCCACACTGCCCTACAATCTCAAATATATCTCCTGATAACCCTAACCCTAAGGAAAGTCTGACCAAAGGACCTCCCATCCCCGGGCCTTCGGTTGATGAAGGGACACATCTTTTGCTTTCAATCCCAGTGCCAAGGCCCCAACTCATCCGTGCAAATGATGGGTCATACTTTCCGGAATTTCCTCTCTCCCCTCCCACATTTATTTTCGCCACCTCGACAACCCTATTCTCGACACGACACTTCTTTGTTTCAGTTCAAATTTCCATTCCTGGCCAAACTCCTATCACTACTCTGACTCTGGTGCTACCACCTCCTGCATATCTGATCATTTCACCTCTCATCACAACCTTCCTCAATGCCTCATGGATATTCCTGTGCCTATTATGGCAGTCGACGACCGACCTATCGCTTCTTGATTGATCACCCAGAATATTCTTGCTCATTTATCCTTAGGCTCTCACAGTGAAACTCAGGCATTCACTGTTGTTTCTGTTGGCTACCCAATGATTTTGGGACTCGACTGGCTTCAGCACCATAATCCCAACATTGACTGGGCTGAATCAACGTTCACATTCAACTGTTGTGGGACCCATGCAAAACCTGTTACCATGTATGCCAAGGGCTCCAGTCCTTCCCTACACCCTAACCCCACCCTGCACTTCTCGACAAAAACAGCTCCTATGCCACCGCATCATTTGTCCTTCTTGTCTTCCTTTGTTGCATTGAATGGCTTTCATCACTCCCTGCCTACGTCCTTGCCAACTTACAAAACAAAACCACTGCCCTCTCCCCCAAACATCAAAGTTCTCAGTGCACGATGTTTTTTCCATGCTGCAAGGGCAGAAACCATCTGCTTACTTTGTTTCCATGAGTCAACCTCTTCCACGTACCTCAATTCCTTTGCCACTGACATCTCATCATCCGATCATCCCCATCCAGCTGACACGACTACAGATTATCATAATTCTGTCCCTCCCAAGTATCGCCCTTGGGCTGACACCGTCTTCAATGCTTCCAAGTTTGAGGAATTGCCTGATCACCATCCCTATGACATCGAGATTGAGTTGGACAAGGGCAAGACTCCTCCTTTTGGCCCTATTTATTGGCTCACTTTGGTTGAGTGTGAAGCCGTTGCTGAGTATGTCAACAGCAACCTTTGCCGAGGCCATATCTGGCGATCCACGTCCTCTTCTGGTGCCCCTGTTCTTTCACCCACAAGAAAACTGGCGACATCCACCTCTGTGTGGACTTTTGTGGTTTCAATGCTATTACCCAGAAGAATCGGTATCCCCTTCCCCTTGTTAATGATCTGATTAGGTTGTAACATCTTCACCATCATTGATCTCAAGTCTGCCTATTCCCATCTTTGGATCCGGGAAGGCGACAAATGGAAGACTGCATTCCGGATGCATCTTGGCCTTTTCGAACATCTCATTGTTCCTTATGGCCTCACCAATGCTCCCACTGCATGGCAATCTTTCATTCAAGATGTTCTATGTGATCTGCTCGACTAGTCTGCATGGTTTACTTGGATGACATTCTTATCTTCTCCTGCACTCAGGAAGAACATGATCAACATGTTGCCATAGTTCTTGATCGTCTTCGCGACGCTCATCTCTGTGCCAATGCTGCCAAATGTGAATTTGACCATTCTGAGGTTGAATACCTTGGCTTCATCATGAGCTCTGACGGTATCAAGATGAACCCCAAGAAACTCAACACCATTTCAAAGTGGCCGGAACCAACTAAAGTAAAGGAGCTTCAGTCTTTTCTCAGTTTTACTAACTTTTACCATTGTTTCATTGATGGTTACTCTCAGTTGACACTCCCATTGACCAAGCTTACCAAGAAGTCTTCTAAATGGAACTTCTCTCTTGTGGCTAAGAGTGCCTTTGAAGCACTGAAAGCTTTTTGCCATGCCTTTTTGATCCTTCACTTCCATGTACTCTTGCCACAGATGCTTCCGACTTCGCCATCTCCGGAATTCTTCAGCAACCTGACTTCGACAACAACCTCCATCCTATCGCCTTCTACTCTCGCAAACTTTCCCCCCACGAAATCAACTATGATGTCCATGACAAGGAACTTCTTGCCATCATTGAATCTTTCCGCAACATGTGTGCCTGGCTTTTGGGATCTCCATTCCCCATCACTGTCATCTGCAGTCACAAGAACCTAGAACACTTTATGACTTCTCAGGTTCTCAATCATCACCAAGCATGCTGCACCATGTTTCTCACCAACTTCAACTTTCGCTTGCACTGGCATGCTGGTTATCTCAACCCCACTGATGCACCATCTCGACGCCCCGATTTCATCCCTCAATTGGGAGATCATCATCTTGAACTCCAATGCCAAACTATTATCACTCCTGTCCACTCCCAACACCTCTATCCCACCAAACACACACTTCTTACAGCCTCATCTCTTGCCACATAGACCACCCTCATCATTGACAACTCCGAACTTCTTGCCAGCTTCAAGAATGCCACCCAGGAAGATGTTGAGTAGAGAAAGGCTGTTGTGAAAGGAGACTCAAATTTTCGAGCTGAAGGAGGACTTGTTTTTCACTCAGGACAACTCTATGTCCCACCCTTGTTGCGCACCCACATCCTTGCATCACGCCACGACTCTGTTATTGGAGGACATCCTGGTTGTACACAAACTTTGGCTTTGGTCTCTCGGGACTACTCCTGGCCTGGTATGAACACCTACATCCGACGCTATGTTGAAGCATGTGATGTTTGTCCTCATATCAAACACCCTCGCCACAAACATTTTGGTCTTCTTCATCCCCTCGACATCCCAGCTCGACCTTGGCAATCCATAACCATGGATTTCATTGTCAAACTTCCCATCTCCCATGGATTTGACTCCATTTGGGTTGTTTGTGATTGTCTCACATGTGCAGCACATTTTGTGCCTTGTTGCGAAACCCATACAGCCCCTGACCTCGCTTGGTTATTTCTCGACCACATTTTTCGCCTTCATGGTCTTCCCACCACCATCATCTCTGACCATGGCTCAGTTTTTGGTTCCAACCTTTGGAAAGCGCTCACAGATCTTCTCAATGTTGACCACTGCACTTCTACTGCATACCATCCTCAGACTGATGGTCTCACTGAATGCACCAATCAAACACTTGAAACCTATCTCTGTGTGTACTGCTCATATCAGCAAGATGATTGGGTTGACTATCTACCACTTGCTGAGTTTTGTTTCAACAACCTCGAAAACTTATCAACTCATCAGACGCCATTTTTCACAAACCTTGCCTATCATCCCATCTTCGAACCACAAATCTCCCACCTCTCCACCACCCCTGCTGCTGATGATCTTGCCCGACGACTTGCCCACATTCACAAAGAACTCCATGCTGAGTTACAACATGCACAGCAACTTCAAGCTCATTACTATGATGCTCATCGACTTCCACCCTCCGACTTCAAACCAGATCAATTGGTATGGTTGCTATGTCGACACATCACTACCACCCATCCTTCTATCAAACTCAATCATCACCGGCTTGGTCCCTACTGTGTCATAAAGAAATTTGGACCTTCCTCCTATCTCCTCAACCTTCCTTCCTACCTATCCCATCTATACCCAGTCTTCCACGTTTCTCTCCTTGAGCCCTACAACGACCCCTTCCCCTTCTGATCTCATGCATCTCCAGAACCATTCACACCTGTGGACAACCCTGCACTGTCCATCGACACCATCCTTGATGCCCGGAAAGTTGGTCATTGTTATGACTACTTTGTGCACTGGAAAGGTCAATCCAACTCCAAAAACTCTTGGATTCCCCTCTCCAATGTCCCAACATCTCTCAATGAACTCATCGACAGATTCCACCATCAACATCCATGAGCCTCACATCCTCATCCCATCACACTCAACAAAGTGTTGTCTGTAAGGGGACTAGGGGGGTGCCCTGTGTGTTTCTCCTATTTTTTACATTTGTTCTATATTTTTCCTCACTTCATTTCCTTCTATTCTTCATTTTCTATGATTTTTCCGGATCTTATTACTAATTTTCCCTTTCTAACATGTTTGTGCATGTTGACAGTCTTATATTTAGAGGTGGAGCACCCCTTCCGACATCTACACCTTGGTATGATGTCATTTGGTGGCCTTGATCTGCCTATCTCCGCCTTTTCTATTTTTAGGTTATTATTATTTGATTTTTGTCGTCTTCACATATACTGGGCATCGGCAAAGGGATCCTTAGAGTTTTCTCTTCAGATTTCCCTTTGCTAGAGGCTGAGGTTGCCCTTATAGTAGAAAACTCTCCCCTAAGGCCCGAAATCGTGAACACACTGCCCAAGATAGGCAGGTACAGAGTGGATGACACTTCCCAAAGCTCCACAGACTCCCTACACACCGTTCCAGACAGTCTCACCTTTACTGTGCCGCCATTTTTGCCAAACGTGCCCCCTAGCGACATGGACACATCAGAGTGCCTTGACGCACTTGAAAGTGATGTTTCCGGAATATGCGCGCAAATTGATTCGCTTAAATCTATGATCAAAAACTTCATTAGGACCCTCCAGACTAACCCTATGACCAATATTCCCCCATTGCAACTCCAAGTGCACCCAATAATGACATACTGCCAAACGCGCCCACTAAAGAGCGCGCCCAGATCAAACTGTCCCCCCTGCTGAATTTAAGGCGCATGTGCACAGGGACATGCATTCCTTAATTCCTGTGAGTTATACATCAGTCTCCAGTCACATCAATTTGTCGATGAGGCTGCAAAAATTTATTGGGCCTTCACATACATCAAATCTGAACGCGCCTATCTCTACATGGACCATATTCTGCATCAAACTAAAGAACTCGGTTCTCTACCTTTCTCCACTTGGGGTGACTTTTGAGCCAAGTTTGTACTCCACTTTTGTCCCCTCAATGAGTACCACTGAGCAGTGACATGACTTGAGTCATCCTCTTACCACCAGGCATGTCGATCCATGGACGATTATATCGATGAGTGTAAGGATTTGGTGGACATGGCAGGATATGGGAGTGGGCTACCAGTGGTGGTGAAGTTCCGATGGGGCCTCAATCCAGAAATTCAGGACCAGATTGCACAGATGTTGGAAGGGTGCCCAGCAGACAATGATATCTATGCTTGGTATGAAGCTGCTTCACTCTGTGACAAGAACTGACTCACAAATGTGGCATTTAACACTGCATTCTGTGCTCCAACTACCACTCATGTGCCCTACACCTTCAATCAAACCCTTCCCCACCTTAACCCCATTCCTGTTCATCAAACTCCCACACCAGCCATCAATGTCCCAGTACCAATGGATGTTGATGCAGCCTGCAGCCATGCACATAGGTTGGATCTCTGCTACTGTTGTGGGGAAACTGGGCACAGGGCTGGAGCATGTCCCCATTGTCAGGATATCCGCATGTTCACCCCTGAGGGGCGAGATGAACTCCTCCAAGACTTGTTGGTGCTTGTAGATGTCAAGGAAGCGAAGGATCAGGTTGCAGAGGAGATCAAGTCAGAAGTGGTAGAGGAGCAGGATTTTTCTATTTGCAGTGAGTGAATCATATGCCCTCACTGCCTGTCCATAACCACTTTGAAGTCTTGTCAGTTGAATCCCTGGAGAATGAATCCATTTCGGTGACTGTTCCCCTCTCTGACCCTTCCAAGTTGGCTGAAGACGTACCTGCTCTTCCCATCTCTCCCTCTGCTCCACACCCCCAAATTAAATCATGGGAGCATAAACTACCATGCAAATATATTGTTGCATCCACTCCCTCAACACATTCCTTGAACCTAGCAACCAAACTGCAGATGACTGACACTGGACAGATACTCAGTGTCTCTGTGCTCCTGGACTCTGGTGCAACCAGTCTCTTCATAGATGCCCATCTTGCACAACAACATCGCCTAAATACTTGCTCTCGCATCCGATACCTGTATATAATGTGGATGGGTCCCCAAATGAAGCTGGTGCGATCCAAGAGGGTCCTCCATTACAAAGATCATAGTGAGCATGCCCTTTTTGCTGTCACTCAATTAGGAAAGCAAAAGTTGATTTTGGGCTATCCTTGGCTTTGAGACCATAACCCAGAGGTTGACTGGCATACTGGGGAGGTTACCATGAGCTGATGTCCATCCCGCTGTCATACTTGTTTCACAGAAGCCAGGCAAGAATGTTGTGGACAGAAGGCGGCAATATGATGTACTCGGAAGTGTCATGCCAGACCCCTGCCTATACCTGAAGTGGAGTTGGAAGGGGTTCCTGATCTGATGCTGGACTCGGATGATGATGATGAGGAGCCAGAGGAAGTGGAGGAAGGTGATCGGATCTTCTACACTGTGATTCATCCATCGCATGAGGTGTGTGCTACATTGAACATATCCCAACGCCTCAGTGAGGCCTTCAACAAAAACAATGCTGCTAAATCCTCTGCTAATTCCTTGCTCCCTCATCTCCATGAGTTTGGAGACGTGTTCTCCAAGGAATCATTCAACTCTCTCCCTGCGTGGAAGCCATGGGATCATGCAATCAAACTCACCCCTGGTGCAACCCCTTCATCCTGCAAGGTCTATCCTCTCTCTCCTGATGAACAACAACAGCTTGACCAGTTCATCAACGAGCACCTGGCCTCTGGACATATTCAACCATTGAAGTTACCCATGGCCTCTCCCTTTTTCTTTGTCAAGAAGAAGGATGGCTCACTTCGACTGGTTCAAGACTACAGAAGGCTCAACAACATCACGGTCAAAAATTGCTACCCATTACCTCTCATCTCTGAACTCATGAACCAGCTCTGTGGAGCCCAATACTTCACCAAGGTCGACGTCCATTGGGGCTACAGTAATGTGAGGATAAAGGAGGGAGATGAGTGGAAGGCAGCCTTTTGTACCAACCATGGTCTTTTTGATCCACTTGTCATGCTCTTTGGCCTTACTAATAGCCCTGCCACCTTTCAGACCATGATGAATGACATTTTCCACAACCTCATCCTCGAAGGCATTGTCTGCATCTATCTCGATGACATCCTCATCTTCACTCACACGGTTGAAGAGCACTGTCACATCATGCGCCTCGTCCTAGAATGGCTTCAACGGTACAAACTCTACCTTTGTCAGCACAAGTGCGAGTTTGAGAAGACCAAGATCGAGTACCTTGGCCTGATTATCTTGGAGGGTCAGGTGGAGATGGATCCTATCAAGGTGAATGGGGTCATGGCTTGGCCGATGCCCACAAACAAGAAAGAGGTGCAGTCTTTCCTGGGCTTGATCAATTTCTATTGGTGTTTTATCAAGGATTTCTCACATCATGCACGACCACTGTTCGACTTGACAGGAAAGGAGGCATGGAGGTGGGATAATGCACAACAGGAGGCATTCAAAAGGTTAAAGAGATGGTCACTTCTGCTCCCATCTTTACCTTTGCTGACGATTTGCATCCTTTTTGTGTAGAAGCTGACAGTTCTGACATTGCGATGGGCACCATGTGGTCTCAGCAGTCTCCAGAGGACCAGAAGTGGCATCCTGTTGTGTTCTACTCCAAAAGCCTTAGTGCTGTAGGGCGAAATTACGAGATCCATGACAAGGAGATGTTGGCAATAATGCAGGTGCTTGAGGAGTGGCAACACTTCCTCAAAGGTGCCCAACACAAGGTGGAAATTTGGACGGATCACAAGAATCTCAAGTACTTTATGATGGCCAAGAAATTGAACCGTCGTCAAGCTTGTTGGTCCCTGTATCTATTCAGATTCGACTTCTCCTTGCACCACCATCTGGGTTGCAGCATGGGGAAGACTGATGCCCTCTCCCGATGTGCAGACCATGGGGATGGCAGCGATGACAACCAAAACATTGTGTTGTTGCAGCCAGACCTGTTCACCATTCAGGCACTGGAAGGCATCACACCCCAGGGTGAGGAGCAGGACATCCTATGTGACATTCGTCATGCAAACCATAGCAGTTTACATGAGGATGTTGTTGCCCAAGCTGTTAAAGAACTGAGGAAGGGATCCACCCTTTCCTTGCATGTGGCAGAGTGGGCTGAAAAAGAGGACTTGTTGTATTTCAGGGACCACATGTACATTCCCAATGACCCAGACCATCGCTGGTGCATCATATCCCAACACCATGACTCACAGATTGCTGGTCATCCTGGATGCTAGAAGACCTTGGAGCTCACCTCATGGAATTATTGGTGTCCACAAATGTCACAGCTCATTGGTCAGTATTGTCACACTTGTGACCTTTGCTTATGCACCAAGGTTCCTCGTCGGAAACCCATTGGCAAGCTACACCCTCTTCCTGTTCCAGAGAGTCATTGGGATGTTGTCAGTGTCGACTTTGTGGTGGAGTTGCCAGAGTCGAATGGGTTTGATGCAGTGATGTGCACAGTTGATTCAGTGGGAAAATGCACTCACTTCATTCCCACTCACACCACTGTCAGTGCCCTGGGTGCCGCCCGACTCTACCTCCACCATGTGTGGAAATTACACGGACTTCCTGGTGCTTTCCTCTCTGATCATGGCCCTCAGTTTATGGCAGAGTTCACTTGCAAGCTGTACCGACTCCTGGGGATCAAACTCCTTGCTTCGACCACTTATCACCCACAAACCAACAGCCAGACTGAGCGAGTCAACCAGGAACTGGAGCAGTACATCCGCATCTTTGTCAATGAATGCCAGGACAATTGGGACGATCTTCTCCCCTTGGCTGAGTTTGGATACAACAACCATGTCCATGCTTCCACTCAACAAACCCCTTTCCTCTTAGACACTGGACGACATCCACGCATGGGATTTGAACCACGCCAAACTCCCTCACACATCGAGACAGTGAATGAGTTCACAGAATGCATGCGGGATAGCTTGGAGGAGGCAAAGGCAGCCTTAGCAAAGGTGAAGGACGACATGGCATGCTTTTATAACCAATGCCATTCTCTGACCCCTCAGTACAAGGTTGGTGATTGAGTTTATCTTGACTCCAGTGACATCTCCACTACATGTCCATCCAAGAAACTCACTCATCGCTTCCTGGGACCTTTCCCCATTGTCAAGTGTGTTGGAATGCATGCCTATCGTCTACCCCTCCCAGCCTCCATGTCCAGACTCCACCCAGTCTTCCATGTCATCAAACTCCTTCTAGCTCCCCCAGATCCATTCCTGGGATGCCATTCACACCCACCACCACCGCCTACAGTGATCAAGAGAGAACCCCAATATGAAGTCAAGTCAATCTTGGACAGCCATTTGCATCAAGGAAAACTCCAGTATTTGGTGCATTGGAAGGGTTATGGGTATGAGGAGAACTCATGGGTCGAAGAGTCTGACATGAATGCCCCTCGGTTAGTCAAGGAGTTCCACTGACAGCATACTGCTGCACTGTGTCACATTCAAGTCATGGACTTTGGTCATATGCAATTTTGAATGCATTGGGGCAATGCATCTTAGAGAGGGGGTAATGTAAGGGGACTAGGGGGGTGCCCTGTGTGTTTCTCCTATTTTTTACATTCGTTCTATATTTTTCCTCACTTCATTTCCTTCTATTCTTCATTTTCTATGATTTTTCCAGATTTTATTACTAATTTCCCCTTTCTATCATGTTTGTGCATGTTGACAGTTTTATATTTAGCAGCGGAGCACCCCTTCCGACATCTACCCCTTGGTATGATGTCATTCAGCGGCCTTGATCTGCCTATCTCTGCCTTTTCTATTTTTAGGTTATTATTTGATTTTTGTCATCTTCACATATACTGGGCATTGGCAAAGGGATCCTTAGAGTTTTCTCTTCGGATTTCACTTTGCTAGGTGTGTCCCCAATCCCTGTACTATGTAGTATAATTTTAACTTCGGATTTCCCTTTGCTAAAGGCTGAGGTTGCCCTTATATTGTCCACACTTCCTCTGACCATTTCCACTCACAACCAAGACACGTCAGATGCCACAACTGGCTCCGATGCAGCCTAAACACCCGCATCCACCATCCATCAACACCGTGTTCACATACCTTCACCTCCTGTTGATCACCAACTCCTCACCTCAAACTACCTTGCACCTCCTCAAACCACTACACATTCCGGCTGTGTTTCCCATCCTCCTGTTCATTATGATCCTCCTCTCAAAGATGTCCCTGTCACGCCTCAAGGGGGGATAATGTGAGGGTCATGGTCATCAGAAACACACTGAATCAAGTTCCACTAAATCCGCATTCCACGTGACATCTCTTTGTTCATTCCGTTCATTCACTTCAGAGACTCTAGGACTCTTCCTGATTCTATATGACTCATTATTCCTCGATTTACAGCTATCTCTATTGACTCTTTTCTATCTCTTATCTTCATTTATCATGGGCTTCTCTCTATTCAGTTTTACAGACCTTCTTTGACTCAGTTCGAACAGTATAAAGGCTCGCTTGTATTTCCAGTAACCTCGTCAAATCAACACCAGTGATTCTCTTCCTTTCCCTTTGCCTCTGAGTTGCCCTCAAAATCCTCTTTACTCGCTTGTTCTCTCGTTCTCAGGGCAACTCGTTGATTGGTCATTGTTTTCGACCTTAACCATCACAAAGATGTTGACAAGATACATGAAGTTGAAAATCCTAGAATGAAGGCCAGATATGAGAACTAGTCTTAATCATTGGAGACCAAGATATAGTATATTCCTCAAGTAAGAAACACCATCCTAAGGAAGAGGAGATAGTCCGAAGATTTTGAATGAATGGAATGAAATTGACCGACTATGTTACATAAGCAACTCAGGTACAGTAAAAATACTCTACCTCATATGGAGTAGACATGAGTGTAACTAGGTAGATGACAGTCACAACACAGGAAAACCAGGTATCTCCCATAGTATCAGGCCCGGGATATCGCTACCTTGCGAGTCGTGCCAAATGTGGCGTCGATACTCGCGTGGGAATCGATACCGGCTATCGAGACCACAAACACGATTACCGCGCCTACAGAAGCGCTCTTGCTATTGGATGGCCCGATTTCTCATCACGTGGCGTTCAATTGTTTGATTTCTCGCACTGTAGACTTAGTGCCACTCGATCCACTTCTAATGTCAACGATCATCAGCCTTAATTGTTGCGTCTTCGGCGACGATCCCTCTCGCGTATTTTCTGTAGATATTGATAAAAACAAGAAGGTCTCTATGCTAAGGAAGGCCATCAAAGATGAGAAGAAGTCTACATTCGATTCTATCGATGCCGACAAACTCGATCTATGGAACGCTAACAACGTTCCAACGGACGGAGACAAACGGGATTTCCAAACGAAACTGAACTGGATAGTGGCAAATGAGGATTCATTGAGAGGCGCGAAGAAGCTCAGTTCTGTGTTTGGGAGTCTGGAAGAGGAAACACTACATGTGATCGTCAAGGCGGGTGAGCATTACTAGTTCCGTTTGTTTTATATGTTATCTAACACAGGATTTTGGCAAGCATCCGATGGGCCCCCATTATTCCAACTCAATTGCCTGCGGCTCGGCGACGATCCCTCCCGCGTATTTTCCGTAAAGATCGATAGCAACGAGAATGTCTCGGTGTTAAGGAAGGTCATCAAAGATGAGAAGAAGCCTGCATTCGATTCCATTACTGCCGACAGACTCGATCTATGGAACGTTTCCATTGAAATCGATGATGATCTTTCAGAGAAACTTGCAGAGCGTCCTCACGAAAGGACTTTACGTCCGACGGAAATATTGTCGGATGTATTTCCAAACGGCACTCCTGCCGTCAACACCCTCCATATCGTCGTTTATGCGCCTCCTGGTACGTGCTTTACCCCAGTGTTAATGATGGTGGGTATTCATCCGATGCTAGTTCATCGATTGCATAGAGTCCCTCCATCTTCGTACAACGCTCCTGCCGGCACTTCGACGGTAGAAGGTCTACGGTCCACATTCTTGAATAACTCACCTCAGAAGTCCCCTTCCGCCGGTGGGCAAACAGCGGACTTTTCCAGCCGTCAACATCGTGATACACAGGCAATAGCGTGCAATCGCCCTTCCTCAGCCAGTGATGTAATACCAGTCACGCTTCTCCACCCCGTATTCGGCGAATTCATTGACGATTGCGATAACTACGAGCCAAACAAAAAGGACCACGACGTCGTGCTCAAGTTGCAAACAGCCATGTCCCACATCTACGCAGACGAAAAATCCCGCGCAAACGCTATCCGCGATATCTTCGAATCGTACGGGATATACTTCCGACCAACCAAGATTGGCAATTTCGAAACGGATGGAGATATGACCTCGGGACGATTCGTCACGCTTCTCGCGGAATTCAAGAACGATGTGGGATGGTCAGGTGCTGAACCGTACCTTCAAGCCGCGCTATATTATCTAGAGTTTACCCGGAAACTGGCTCCTAAATACTCGCAATCCTCGCTGCCGTGTCTGATTATGCTCGTTTTTGGTTCGTTCCCCTCAGCTGTCCTTGACTCCTTGTTTACTAAGCTCGAATTATATGCCAGGCCCCTACCTATGTTTCGCCGGTGCAGCTTGGAACAATCGCCCTAATCTACAGATCCTCTCAGTTCTACCATTTCATTTCCACTTTTCGGATACAAGGTTGAAGATGATGGCTGCGCGACAACTGGGAGCATCTACGAGAGCCATTAATTGTATCAAGCGTTTTTACGAGGACGAATATCACACCCGTAACCCACCTTCTCCTCCAAACCAATCACAACCCCAGCCCATGCAACTGTTCCCATATCCGACATCTTTCACATCACTTGTGGATTCGAAGAAACAAAGCTTTGTTTATCGCTCTCACTTGGACAACAACAAGCTCATTTTTCGCGCGAAACTGTGCGATGGCAGCTCTGACCTTTGTGTCAAATTTGTTCGTCAGTATTCAAAGGAGGTGCATGAATATTGTGCTTCGATTAATGCTGCGCCGAAGCTCCTGGGATTCGAGAGTATGCCTGGTGGATGGTATATGGTTGTGATGACTTTTATCGAAGGATATGACATGCTCCATGAATCTGAATCTCTCATATACACGGACAAGATTCGAGCTGTTATCGACCAGCTGCATGAATCTGGTTATGTGCATGGTGACATCCGGGACACAAATGTCATGGTTTCTTCTAACGGACACGTCATTCTTCTTGATTTTGACTGGGCAGGGGAGAGTGGAAAGGTTCGATACCCAATGAACACTCATTATGGAGATGATCTATGGCGGCCTGAAGGAGCGCGGGATGGCATGCTGATTACTTGTGAACACGACATCGAAATGATGGATGCTATGTCTGAAGCATTACAGAGGGATGCCAGATGTTGAGTATGTAGAAACTGATAGATTTTGGCACTGCATCGATGACTCGATTGTTGAGACCTGAAGTTTAAAACCAACAACATCAAAACTCCAAGCCTGGCGTGGTTACGACAGAGGCTTTTACCATTTCATAAATACTATTTAAAGTAATACTTACTGCTGCAACTTGAACTCAGTACATGGCACACAAGACAAAGTTGTCGAGACATGTCTTACCCGACTAGAAAACTACTGCATCTTGTCAATGGAGAAGGTACGACTGACACATAGGTGAAATGAGCAAATGGTGGCATAATTTCAATGATACACCCATGCAACACCCTGTATAAACTCCACGGGGCTGCAACATCAGCACGGACCACAGACAACTTCAAGTTGCTTGCGAGATCACACAGCAATAGTCACCTGCCTTTTGTCCTGGAGCTTTTCCTGCATCTCATGGGAACAATTCATCATGTATTGCCACCCTAGGTTACGCAATACTACATTATTTTCAAGATCATACTGTGTACTATGGTAGTCAAGGCATTGACAACCAGGTGGCATTGTTGTAACCTACCTCCAATGCAATTCTTGTTACCTCTAATGCAAATGTGGATAGCTGGTCTACCATAGAGTTGACAGTACCCATAAAACAATTTACGATGAGTGGTGAGTATTATCAGAAAACCAAACAATAGGGTTGTTCACGGTAGCCATTCTTGGGCCATTTTCAGCTCATTTTCAAACTCATTTTCGGCTCATTTTCGTGTATTTGGCAGAGGAACAAACAAAAGGGAATGAAAAATGAAACGGAAAATGACATGAAAAATGGTTACTGTGAACACCCTGGGAAGGAAATTTTAGAAAAATGGAGCAAAAATGGATTTTTCTCACCAGGCACAGTGCCAAAAAGATGAAAAATGATCATTTTTCGGTTCCCTAACAGTATTGTGGTCGGCATTGGGGTCCCCAATGCCAGTTTCTATTTTTGGAATTGTGTCTAAATTATCTATTTATAGTTCACAATATATGCGGGCCGGGATAGATTGTCCTTTTTAGTTGTCACATGATGTAGCCAGTTGTTGGGTCGCTTTCACCCCTCTTGGGAATATTGTCGGGGACAGTGTTATTTCTGTTGTCACATGATCCAGCCATACCTGCCTGTCACAAATTGTTTGTACTCTGGTCACTAGTCTTTGTTTCTGCAGGGCATTTTTACGTTACTGTACCATTTCATTCAATTTGTCCTCTCATGTCGTTTGCAACGACCTCTAAGTTTTGGCACTGGACCCCTTGTTGAAATTTCAGGGACATCAGCTGTATGTGCACTGTTTGTCCCTGAATGTTTCTTCCATTGTATGTCCTTGCCCTACCCCACACTGACATACAAAAAAGGAATTTTGCTTACAAATACACACTTTTCAACATCAACATTTTCACTGTACTAAGTATTATAAATCACTGCAAGTACATGCCATGGGAGAATGTACTCT
Organism: Tricholoma matsutake; assembly: GCA_026075535.2. Taxonomy (NCBI): domain Eukaryota; kingdom Fungi; phylum Basidiomycota; class Agaricomycetes; order Agaricales; family Tricholomataceae; genus Tricholoma; species Tricholoma matsutake. The sequence continues at coordinate 6,720,140 of AP026548.1, read as the reverse complement.
GTCCTTTATCTTTTGCTAAATTCAATCAGCATAGCCGGTGTAATGGGGTATAATTGGACATAGATATATTCATACCTTTTATGATGTGTGGACCATAAGTACTGTGGTTGAATGTAATATGTTCCTCTCTGTCATTTACTAACCGCAGTCAGCATAGCCAGTCTGAGCAATGCTCTTTAATTGGACATAAATCTATTTATATATTGTACAGTATGTTGACTGGAAGTACTAAACATGCCCTTCTCAATCAGTCACAAGTACCAATGGTTCTATGATCACATGACCTAGCCAGTCCAAGGTAGCTTTTTTCCCATGATGGACACTATCTGTCAGTTCTGGCATCTATGGCTGGCTCCCAAGATGAGACAAGGAAAGGGAGGAGGGAGAGACACTGGGAGAGATCGCAGGGCTCAGGTCGGTCTTGAAGGCATGAGTCTGTGTGATTTGCGAGCAAATAAATGTATTTGGTTGCCCAAGCTCTTTTGCACTGACTCCGTGTTGGGAGGCCGAACTCAAGCTGGCACAGGCAAATGTACATACATGAGTATAGTGCCAAAGAAAAAGAACAAGAAAAAGAAAAAGAAAACAGAAAAGAGGGGTAAGGGGTATGAGGGGTGGGAGAAAGAAGAAATCTCGAGTCCTTTGGACTAACGAGCTCTATGTGAGTAATGGGAAAAGAAGCAGGACATGGAAACGAGACATGGGAGAGAATCTAAATAGGCATATCATGAAAGAGGTGTATCGAAGAGACCAAGAAAGAGATGTATGAAAGGAAAAGCAGAGATCAGATAAGATCGGTTGCTTACATAGACCTTGGTCAAATGTTTTTGACCTGTTCAACCTTGGGATCACATGACCTAGCCAGTCCAAGGTAGCTTTATTCCCATGATCAACAGATTCTGGCAACCATTGACATGCCATTGTTACCTTGGATGGGCTAGGTCATGTGATTATATACTAGCCTTGCTCTGACACTCATTACTAGTCCTAACAGCCCAGTTGTAACTGGATTTCCAGACAACTGACTGTTTGAGCTTATCCCACTATCTTATTACTCCTAATAGTCCAGTTGTTGGTGTTCCCTGGGTTCCTGGTAATGTCGATTATAATGGGTTGAAGCCCAGCATGTAAGGCATGTACACACCCATACACCATACCAACTCAGCCTCTCAACAACTCATTACTGTTTTAATTACTTGTTGGCCCAATGTTGGTTATTCAACCTACCTGATCATGCTCTGTTCATTGCAATGTCTCAATGCCCTGAATCTCATAGCTACCAAAAATGGCCAAGGAGAAAAGTAGATGACTGACATTTTTTGTCGGTGAATTATTATCAGTGAATTACTGATACATTGCAAACCAAAGAACACAATTTCCACTCATGCGCCATTGATGTCTCCCTCTCACATCACACTACCGGTTCATAATCAGCTAGTGGTTGTCATTCACTAGGATCCCAGGAATGTCAACTGTAATAGTTTGACCTGTGGAATTGCCAACACCCAGATCTCCTTTACCTTATGGCATGCACCAGTATCCCCTACTCAATGACAACTCAACAAGGGTTTATACCTTTAATAATTTGTTTTCTGACACAAGGGAGGTAAGTGATGATCTCAAATACCTGATCACGTCCCATTCATTGTAGTGTTCAGTGCCCCGCCACTTACACATCTTGTAGCTCACAAAACTGGCCAATGAGGCAAGTTGATGACCGACATTTTTTGTCAGTGAATTACTCATTTATTGAAAACACGTCATCACGATGTCATTCCACATGACCTTATCGTCTTCCTCTCGCCAAGATGATGACCGACATTTTTTGTTGGTGAATTACTGCTTTATTCAAAACACGTCATCACTATGTCACCTCACATGACTCCTCTCGCCAAGATGATGACCGACTTTTTTTGTCGGTGAGTTACTGCTACGTTGCAAACACAAGAACACAAATTCCACCCATGTGCCATTGATTTCTCCCATCTTGTGCATTCTTGCTTCCTTCTCTCATCAACTATTAGTATTCTCTCCGGCACCACCTAGGTGGTGCTGGTGGCAGTGCCCCCACCAAAATAAATTCCAAAAATAGAATAGCAACCTTTTTGCTTCTTTTTATTTTTAAACTTCATCCAGCAGCTGTGACCTGCCTTTTTTGTTTGGTTTCTTTCTCCATCTGCTCCCCAGCCGTCCTACCTCTCCAAACGTTCACCAGTCATGTGACTGACCATGCCCTGCCTTTTCTTTTGGTTTCTTTCTCCTTCCGCTCCTCTCCAAATGTTCACCAGTCATGTGACTGGTGTCTTCCTGTTTGTGTTCACCAGGACCTCTCCAAATGTTCACCAGTCACATGTCAGTGTTAATTTCTCTCCTGCTGTCCTACCTCTCCAAATGTTCACCAGTCACATGTCAATGTTAATTCCTCTCCCGCTGTCCCACCTCTCCAAACATTCACCAGTCACATGTCAATGTTAATACCTCTCCCACTGTCCTACCTCTCCAAATGTTCACCAGTCACATGTCAGTGTTAATTCCTTTCCCGCCGTCCTACCTCTCCAAATGTTCACCAGTCACATGTCAATGTTAATTCCTCTCCCGCTGTCCTACCTCTCCAAACGGTCACCAGTCACATGTCAATGTTAATTCCTCTCCCGCTGTTCTGCTAGTACCTCTCCAAACGTTCACCAGTCACATGATCCCCATTTTCCTTCTACCTCTGTGGACATGTTCAAGCATCTGTCACTCATGTGTGAGACCTATCCCCTCTCCCCTTCCTTCCATTCCTCTCTCTCTCCCCTGTCCTTTTCTGCTTTTCTGCTCCCTCCTCCCCTCTATGTGGTACTGGTGGTAGCACTGCATCACACTCTCTTTTTCTCTATCTGCTCCCTTCTATCAGCCAGTCAATCCCTCCCTCCCTTCATCCCCTGTCCCTGTCCCCTTCTTCCCACTCCCATTCCTGTCCCTAAGTCTGGAGCAGATACGGTACCACCACCATGTTTTCGAGCTCTTTCCCTGTGGCAGCTTCTTTTTTTTCCCTGGTTTTGATATCTGTAGCTTTGAGTGGGGCTTATGCCCACACTTGCAGCTGCACCTACTACTTGTTTACGCTGATTTCTTTGCTGTGAGGAGTCAACCAAAGGTCAACAACAAGTGGCACCCTGTTGCCATGTTTCTGAGCCAATTGTAGTAGCCTTGTTTTTTTGGTTTTTATATTGAGCAGGATCCTTGAATACCATTGTCATGTGTACAGATTGTATGAAAGTCACCGATGCAATGCATCAGCATCCATTTGCCTTGTCATACAATTTTTGAAGATTTTAATTCTCTCACATTCTGATCTGTGCAAGGTGCCCCTCTAGTGCTTTCCTGTAAGCAGCCCTGCATAATTTTTCTCTGAAACTTTATCTGTTGCATGACTGTCTGTAGGATTCATCATTTGCTGGTTCTGTTCTTTTCAAACATTCCCCAACCTTGCAACACCAGCTTGTCTACAGTCTCTGTAATTTTGTCGCAAGTCCTCTTATGCATTCATGGGAATAGGAGTGGTGACATGACACAGCTAATGTCCAGTGCCCAGGGGTGAAGATCCTCATGTTATTTACAAGGCTTAAGGTCTCGTCAGAAATGGGACTTTCAATTAACAGGCTGGGTGAATACTACCAGGAGTCACCGGTTGATAAGGCTTGATGCACAGGTTATGGAAAAGAACCGACGTCATGCGTCGGTTCAACCCACATCATGTGATTGTTCCAGAACAGGAGTGCTTCAATTGAGGCTGATTTTCTAAGGTTGAACAATCTTTTTAGCACAACACACCAGTCTCCATTGCTATGCAAGCTACCTTGTGCATACTTTCTGCTGTATTACAATTTATTTACATTGCAATCATGTAGATAATAGGAGCAAAAGAACCAGATCAACACAGTCATACCAAACCAAAGGAGATGGAGCTGGGGAAGAATTGGGCAACAAAAAAAGAAATAGGCAGTGTGTAGCAGATATTCCTTGCTACTGAAACAATCTCATAGAGCTTGGTTAAACAGGCCGAAAAAGAGCAAGATTGTTTCGATGTAAGCATGCACGGTTTACGAAGTTGTTGAATGACTGCTAAAAAAAATGCCTCTAGGATATTCTTCCCAAGTTTGTGTGAATGGTCTATGCATTCCCTAATCTCTTCCTTCAGGTCTGTCATTCTCTCCAATTGGCCGACACAAGAATTGTATAATGACAATAACAACCCAGAGTTAAACAGAGAATGTGCACTGACGTCAGTTTCAACCTGTCATGGGATATGTAAGTGGACCTGAGCATGTAATAACGCAAACTTACACATTTCCATATGCCGTTCGCAGTAAGGATCAGCTGAGAGCATATGGTGTTGAGCGTACTGATCGCTCTAAGATTATATAGCAACCTACCTGTTCACTACAATTCGCTTCTGGGGTGTTTTCCATAAATTCAATAAAGTTTTTGAAGTCAGTCACGAAAAGTGTACTCCAGAATGCAACTGGATCAGCCAAAACTAGGTGACGGCTTTCAGCTAGATTGGCATTCAATCAATGGCTTGGCCAGTGTCTCACAAGGTAGTCCGTGAACTTCTTTGTGATCTCCTTCTCCTCAATCGACAGCTTCACTGCCTGAGTATCCAAACCCTCAACATCTGGGCCCTTGAGATTCTCGCCAGCCCCTGGCAGCTTGTACCCATTGCAAGGCTTCCTCACCCCCATCCATTTGCCCGATGGGCTCGTATGAGCTGAAATTCTCTTGCCAGATCCCGTTTCGGACTCTGATCCTGGATCGGTTGAAGCAGGGAATTCAGATCCTCCATCTGAAATGTCTGTGAGATCAGATAATTGTCCATCGAATAATGATGGATCAACATCTGACACATCCTCTTTGTTGAACAGGGTAAATTTAGCAACTTCGTTGATATGTGCCTTATGCTGAGGAGTGGAATCCGACTTTGTATCTGCCCAAAGATGTTTTTGGGACTGTGACATGGTGGAAAGTTTATCAATTCGTTATCTGTTCTCAAAATGAAATTATCAAGTGTGTCCCATCATAATCATGTGATCAGGGAAGCACGTCTGTGCATGAGAAAGGTATTATGAGAAATCAACATAAAGTGCAGTGATGTGGCACTTTCCTTTCTTCATTCACTGTGCTGAACGTCGTCAACCCCAAATTAGGGGGGACAGCTCCTGGGTTGGATCACTCACCGTTGTATGCTACTTTGTTGTAGTGGCGGGGGGTACTCGGAATAAGCGTCTATAGACTGTGCTTAGGCTCGGCTTATAAGTATTTTTCTTATCTGCTTATCTTTCTATATTTAGAAAATCTCCCATCGCCTTCGGTCATTGGTAAAGATTTTTATTTTTAGAAATTTTTGATCGGCCATTCAGCAATCAGTAAGCGTTCTTTATAATAATGATGACTGATTATTGTTTATGGCTGAGGCCATGATTTAAATCACCCTCGGTGTTTGTCATGCTGATTCTTATCAGCGTGAGATAACGGACCTGAAGAGCTTATAAAAGCAAAGCAGGATGCACTAGGAATCCCCAGTGCCTGTCGTCCTTCACAACTCGCATACTCTTCTGTAGGTAGTAGTAGTACACACCTCCCTAACCCTAACCCTAAACCCTATTCCCAGATAAGATACATAGTACTGCGTAGGTGTTCTGCAGAGGCTGCACATGCGCAGTTGTCAAAGATGATGGCCAAGAAGGTTTGTTGGATTTGGGTTATCCAGCCAGGGACATTGAAGATGTTCATATTGGGGAGTACTCCCTAACAGAACTCGTCGTTGACATTGATGTTGACAAAGTCCTGCATGGAACTACTTCCATGCAGGACCCCATCTGTTGCATGAGGAACGCCAGGGTGATGGGAGGAAGTCTGATGGCTATAACAACATTGAAGAGGTTGCTCGCACTCATCATTTTTAGCACGGTGTTTGTCATAGTACTATAAATGGTATGTAATTCAGAGTTGATATTGCTGTGACAGTCAGTGACCATAGACAGATGCGGTGATACCTTGATATATTAACGGCTATGTAGTAAATTCAGCATATAATGACTGGAGGAAGGTTTTCATGACTCCACAGAAGTTGCTATGTAAAGCATGTAAACACAACTCGTCGACCTGATGTTTGGGGAGTGGTAAAATGAGCAATGACACTGGCCATCACCCCCAGTACTTGTCCAGGCCTGAATGGAACTACGATTCCTAGTTGAGGCATGGCAAATTCTGCCCCTTCCCAATCCCCCACAGCCCAAAGCCACATAATTGTGTTTTTTCCATCATTCCAGTCGATGTGGATCTTCTTGCTAGTTCCTTCTTTTACTGCTATTGCAAAAAAGGCCCCGCCATAATCCAAGGCTGGACGATCTGTAAGTTCCTTGCCTAGCCAAGCAAGAACTCGCTTATGGGCCCTATGTACAATATTCAGCATTTTCTTTTGTGACTTGAAAAGGTGTCAAGTTAACTTGCCGTTCTTGCCGTATCCACTGATTCAGCAGGTACTCCTTGGTAACTTTGATAATCTTGGCAACGACGTGCTTCTTCACCATGTCAAGCAGGTTGTCGATTGAAAGTATTGCCTCGGGTGTTTGTTGGTGACTTTCCATAGTTATGTATGGTCGTGAGGCTTACTTCCCAAACACCCCAGTGGTATGCAGGTGTAGTGGAGTGGACTCCTTCACATTTGATAAGGTGCCGTGGTGATGTCGCTTGCACCTGGTCCCAAGCACAAAGAATTATGCCCTGCTTCCTCAGCGAGAGAAGTGAATCTAAGCGCAGTAAAAGATATGGCGGATGCTGGGGGTTCAAAGATCATTGGGACTCTGGCATCAGGATTGTTAGAATTCCATTGGGAATTGATGGGAGGACCAGATAGTCTTCTGGATGTTGGGTGTCTGGGTATTCTTCAGAAATAATGCATTGAACTAACTCTGAATCTTTTCTTGTACCAACAAAATTGTTGGGATAGTGGGAGGCATGGTGAACCTCTAATGTAGTGGTTAGTTATATACCCTCATCTTATTGAAAATTTCATACCAGTAAGGTTATTGATCACTTTTTGGGCCCGCGCTGGGCCTCCACTGTCGACGTATTTTTGGCGCCTTGGCATTTTGTGACTTTTCACTATGTGTGCCCCGATGCGCGAACTTCTTTTTGCCGATAGTTTCAGCGGGTAATCCATTTGGCAAAGCCCAATCCCCTTGCTCTTCCTGTTCAACATCCTCAATTGGCCTTTTGTTGTTTGGTTTCTCGGTGGGCATTTCCAGCATTGTTATGATTGCAGTATGTTTTGCAGGGGTCGCACAGGAGCATCAAATGTAATGCAAATGGAATCTGGCACACTTCAAACGCATCACGGAGGCCATACACAAGCAGTAGTAGGTGCCTTGGATTTATGGATCAGTATAAACTTGAAGCTACTACTAGCAATGACTTTACAGATTGTCAAGGTTGGTGGCCAGGAAACATGGCCACACACGAGTGTTTGGAAGTTCCTTGGGTTAATTAATAGATGACTACTGTCTCGCAGCTACTACTAGCAATGAGTTTGTAGATATCAAGGACAAGGATGAAGTTGTATGTTCAAAAATAAACACATACCAAACATGTGGTTTCTTTTCACACCCACGTGATCATACACATGTCATTCTTCGAAGATGAATGTAAGGCCATGTATCTGAATTTCGATTCAAGTACAAGATGGAGGAAATGGAAAAATGTTAGGCATTGTCCATGAAATTTATTAAGTATCAATTTGTAGTTAAACAGGAATTGAATTGGTAGGGTTGAAGCAGTCAAAAGATAGCGCAAATTGGAAAACTCAAACTGCTTGGGCATTCCAAAGGCCACACACAAGCAGTCGTCAAAAGATAATACATTCTGGATTTGTCAAATTACTCAGGTGTTCCACAGAGGCCGCATGCAGGCAATCATCAAAAGATCAGCGAATTGAATTGTCAAACTGCTCAGGTGTTCCACAGAGGCCACACATGAGCAGTCATCGAAAAATAACACATTATGGATTTGTCAAACTATTCAGGCGTTCCACAGAGGCTGCACACGAGCAGTTGTCGAGATCTAACACATTATAATTGCCTTCAATGGTTTTGATAGATGACTATGAACTTGCAGCTACTACTAGCCATGACTTCACAGATTGTCAAAGATGACCGCCTTGGATAAGAAGGCCACATATAAGTAGTTGCATAGATTCGTCAAAAGATAATGTGGATTGGACAAGTCAAACTGCTCAGGTGTTCCACAGAGGCCACACACAAACAGTGGTCCAAAGATAACGCATTCTGGATTCGTCAAACTGCTCAGGCATTCCACAGAGGCTGCACACGAGCAGTTGTCGAGATCTAACACATTATAATTGCCTTCAATGGTTTTGATAGACGACTATGAACTCGCAGCTACTACTAGCCATGACTTCACAGATTGTCAAAGATGACCGCCTCGGATAAGAAGGCCACATATAAGAAGTTGCATAGATTCATCAAAAGATAATGCGGATTGGACAAGTCGAACTGCTCAGGCATTCCACAGAGGCCACACACAAACAGTGGTCCAAAGATAACGTGTTCTGGATTTGTCAAACTGCTCAGGCATTCCACAGAGGCCGCACATGAGCAGTTGTCAAGATCTAACACGTTATAATTGCCTTCAATGGTTTTAATAGATGACTATGAACTTGGATCATCAAAGATGACTGCCTCAGAGCACAGAGCCCAAGCATAGAGCCCAAGCATAACACACGACTACCAACTCGCAGCTACTACTAGCCACGAGTTTGTAGATCGTCGAGGAGAATGTGTGTAAATATAGTAAACAAAACAACCGGAAATATTGATCACATGACAATATCTCGTGCCCTGGTTGCCCGAGTAACCCAATTCAATTCCTTGAGTAAATACTGGCCAAAAGGTCATTTTAAAAATATATTTGGTTTGCATAACTTATAATTCAAGAATGGAATGATATATATAGGCATGGACCAAAAATAAACTATGTACAAATGATAATGGCTGACGTATATGAACAACCAATGAAAAACATCTGTGTGTATTTTACTACTCCTCCCAATATGATAAATCGCCTTGCAGGAATCTGTCTCAAGCAGCGTTGATTAACATCTTGAGTTTTGTAATGGGCCCCGTGTGAATCGTTGCCAATGTGGCCCTCCACTCTTTGGAATTTTTTGGTTTTGATCTGGCCTGAATCTCGTGCAATCGATTCTGGTACCACTGCTCATTATCCGCCATCCAGTAGCCATGGTTATACCCAGATGATGCCCATATTGAGGCCCTGGGAAACCAAGACCTGTCTTCTGTTTGTAACTTTTGATCTGTAGATATAGTAGCGTTAGTAGTATTTTTCGTCTGAAATGAAAGTTATACATACCGGTGTAGACTCTGTAGACACCACATATGGCATCCTCTGCAGCTGGAGATAGGTTGTCATCAACCAGAGTATAGCCATTCAGATCCATGACATTCTTTCCACTCCAAGCCACACTTGATACTGGACCACTGGTAATCCTCTTATGCTGTACATCATCAACAGCTAGCCTCCATACTATTCTGCCATGCATAAGTGCAGCACGTCCTGCAGAACTGGAGAGTAGATTGCCTTTTTTCTTTTCATACACTGAAAAATCCAAGAGGCTGAACTGGTAGCTGTGAGGGCGGTAGCCAAGGGTAAGTTCTGAGGGGCGAGCAGGAGTGCAGGGTGGTTTCCTAAAGGGCTTTGCAGTTGAGAAGGGGATACCTTGCTGAATCAGGTATCGGACCATTTGTCCAATAGATTCAGGCTGCTGGTAGAACAGTTCTGTGACTGCCCGCGCATCATATAAAACAAGAAGGTACCACTGGTTGACCAGCAGCTTTCCTTGAACACCAATGATGTGGTGCTCGCTGCTGATGTGGCAGTAGTGGAAGTAGGCATGGTCTACTATTTCATGGCGGAGCATTGGTGCAAAGTCCCATGATGGAGGAGAGAACTTTGGGTCCTTTGCAAGGTGGAAGTAGTTGTAGAAGTCAGCCGCGCATGCTGTCGTTTCTGGAGTGTGATTTGCCGAATCTAACCCCAGCCTCTTTAAGGCAATCGTCACTTTCAAGAGGCCTGCGACCACTTTACTGTCCTCGCACTGTATTACTTCTGACATATGATGGCTAGGGGTGTAAGGCTCAGATATCAAGTACCTGTATTTATTGTGCATGACAGCCTTCACATCTGGGCTTGGAAAACGAGAGGCTGAGAAAGAATAAATGGAGGGGTCCAAGTCGCATTGTTGGGTTGACTGTGGTGTTATTTGTTCCATGATATGCGGCTCTGCACGATTGTCCCAAGGGATAACTCTCTTGCATGGAATGGAGGCACCTTGGCTCCGTTTCCTCTTGCTGCTACTACCCTATCTATCTTACTTTTTCACTAGGCTAGCCTAGTGTGGGAACTTTCTTTTGAACTAATGGATCATCTCCATTCAACTTGCACCCTGGAGAAGTGGTCAATTGCACCCCCTCCTGTGATTACTAAGCTCCCACGGTCATGGGTCCTTCTCCATGGGCCCCCAAAGGGGGCCCATGATAGGCCAGCTTTGTGCTGATGAATCACCTTTTTTTCTTTTTTTTGTTAAGTCCCAAAAACATGCCCTAAAGTCATTAGCATCATGTGACATGAAGGATTGTGTCCCTACAGTAACATTACACATTGCTGAGGTATGTTTGCAATTTCAATATTAAGTGCTTGGCTGGATATCAGTTATCAGAGCTGAAACAACAGTTCCATTTTGAAAAATACCAATACTGCTGGAAATGTGGTCTTCCACAGAATGAATTCATTCCTATCACTCATCCAGTTTTCAAGCCAGGTGTCAAGTTGGTTTGTCCCTTTGATGACCTGACACCTTTACTGATATGGTACATCATCAACACAGAGGATATCTGGGCAAAAGCCTGCTCTGTTTTCTCAGGGCTCAAAAGTAACATGTCTACAAGCCCCATTTATTTTACAATGGATGAGAATTGGTTATTTGGTATTGGATTACATACAAGAAAAAATTTAATGGATAAGTAGAATTAATAATGGGCTTTGTATATTAACCCAAATACAGTGTTAATAGTTTCCTGTTCATTCTAAGTAATGACTGATATAATATCATGATCTGCAACTCCCCCCCCCCCACAGTCACACATTTTCCTGCACAGAATGGTGAAAACTGACATGGCCAATATACCTATTACTAGAAGACAGCACCTCAACAACTTATTAACATTACATAGACAAGCTAGAGAAATTATTCATTCAAAGAATAATAATTACATAGATAGGCTGGACAGGGCCAGCACCAACATACAGGGTGGGTGGGGTGAGAAACATGTAACCCAAGGACATAACATGACAGACTGTTGAATAGTCCACTCCCCAAGCAATCAAAAATTGAGGAAGGTGTTAAGGCACAGCGGGGTCATATGAGGAAGAACCCTGGTAACATGGCCGAAGCAATGAAACCTCTATACCCGCCGAGGCGGTCCAACTGTGCCAAAATCCCATTCCCCAATCCTCAATGCAAGGTTCAGGAGCATCCAGTCATCTGCCATGAAGCACGAGGGCATTCATGGAAACCCAAGCCACACATCCTGTTTCTGGGGTGGGTTACAAATAAAATGATTTATTGCATGTAAAACATGTAGAGGTACACTAAATAAATGTATGAATGTCGGGAGGAACAACCAGAGAGAGGGGAACAACCAGAGAGGGGGGAGCAACTAGAGAGGGGAGGACAACCACAGAAGGGGGAACAACTAGAGAGGGGAGGACAACCACAGAGGGGGAACAACCAGAGAGGGGGAGCAACTAGAGAGGGGAACAGCTAGAGAGTGGGGAACAACCCAGACAACAAGATGGGGGGGGAAAGAAAGAAAGAGTGGGAAAAGATGGAAAGGATTGGATTGATATCAGTAAGGTATTCTAACTCAGCTTGACATGTGAATGATTTGGATGAATGTTGATGGACATTTGATGGGCATACCTGACAATTTCGGAACATGTTTGAACAAATTCATTCTTTCCCCCAACTTTCCCCCCTTCATCTGCTTTCTCACACCTCTCAAAATAATTCCTGTGCAGAGTTCTACACCTGTTCATGCAAGTTTGGCTGAGGCTCTTGGGCAAACTTTTGCTATGAATGCCAGTAAATAAAAAAGCAGGGTATAAAAACACAGTCCATGTAAGCCTTGGTGACTTTTCCTCTGTTTTATCTCTCACTTTATTTTTACTGACCCTACAGATTGCATCACCTCCTGTAATTCACAGGGAAAAAATGACACATGTAAGCCATTTACTCTTTTCTCATGTTTCAATCCTCATTTTGATGTCTACTTATCTGCTTTTCTGAAAAGATTGCACTCCCCCCTCATCCATACAAATCTCGAGGTTTGGCTACCTTGCCAGGATTTGCTGTAAGTGGTTAAAACTAGTTAATTTTGCCTTTTGGGTTTAAGGTTAATTTTTCATCCGACACAGAGAGAACCTGTAGTGGAGGAGGATGAAAGTAGTGATGAGGACCCTCTTATCAATAAGGTATGCATCTCATACATTTTTTTACAATGCCCAGAATTGATATAAATTTTATCTTTTTAGCGAGCACTGCAAAATATGGAGGATGCTTCTCAATCAAAAAACCATAAGGACAACAGGCAGATCCAAAAACCAATCACTACAAAGGTTACTAAAGTAAGTACTAACTCAATTTTCCATTTTTACCTGGTAAATTATATATTCTAGCCTGCACCTCCCAAAATCTGTCACCTAACCAAGTCCCATGCTCCTGAGGGAACCTCTGCTGGTGAGGGTCCTTTTGCAATGACACCATCCACATCCCATGTAAGTGACCATGAAAATTTGTTTTATGGCCTTACCATTTTCATTATAGGTTCAGGCATCAGAGAACAAGATGATTTGGCATATGCAGCATGTAGGTTCTTTATTCTAATGCAGAAAAGTAATTAATGGTTTAACTGAAGACTTCATTATAAGTTGTTATTGACTTCATTACAACCTTGTATTGAGTGTTACTACTAACTTCATTACAGATTTTTATTGACTTGTTACTAACTTCATTACAAATTATTATGGACTTGTTAGTGACTTCTGTTATTGACCTCATTACAAACCTTGTATTGACTCATTACTAACTTCACTATGAATTGTTATTGACTTCATTTGAAACTTGCATTTACTTGTTGCTGACTTGTTATTTTAAAAGCCTGCCCTCAAGTCTTCTTGAATGAAACTTTTCAATTCCTTTATTCAATCCAAGTACATTTCAAAATCTATCTCTAAATCTTAGTCTAATTCTAAATTGAAATCTATATTAATACCTCTCTTAGTTTTCAGTTCTTCTAAATGGTTTTGGTTACTCACCTTTACTACAGAACTCCATTCAACACTTCCTTGTATACAATGTTTGCAATTCTGTTATTCACATTGTTTTCATAGTACACCAGTTGGTTAAATGGCCAATTTTGACCACCAAAATAAATTCCAAATGATTGGGGAGCTTGCTCCCCTTTGTTATGCTACCAATCCAAAATGCAGATGATTGGTAAGGGTTACCGGTTTTGTAGTTGTTTGGTTTTTGAAGCCCCTGTGCGAATAGCTGCAAGGCCGCATTGATAGGTCCACCTTGTCGTTCAAGCTTGGAAAATCACATCTACGATCGTCATCAAAGCTCTACGAGCCCATATGAACCCCTCCGAACTTCTACGAACCCCTCTGAAGCTCTACGAACCTCTACGAACCTCTACAAGGTCACGAAAATGCTTCGAAATTCTTCACAACGCTTTGAAACTCTTAAATTCTTCGTATGCCTTCAGCTGCCATAGTACAACTCCCCCGACCTTCGGACAGCTCAGGATATACACTTGGAGCATCGTCGATGGGTTCCAAACCAGTATCAAGCAATATCGCAGCAATATCGGCCTTCGAACAAGTCCGATATTTCCTCGACCGACTTTGAATATCATCGAACATCGCAAATCGACATCGGACACTATATCGCTATCTGAATACTCATCGCACACCTGCCAGACGTATCCCCTACCATTGTCGAACAATATCGCACCAATATCGGGCCACGAACGAAGTCCGAAGAATCTTCGAAAATCTTCGAAAAACATTGAACCTCGAAAAACATCATCGGACACAGTATTTCCTGTTCAAACGAGGTCTTTACACTGCCCCATATGTTCTGTGCAGATCCGTGCAGAATTGCATGGACTCCACATGGATCTGCATGGACTCTGTATAGATTTACATCCCATCTAATGAACAGTTTTAATTATGCAACAGGGGCAGACAGTCCGCATGGACTACCTTGGATTCCACACTTTTTACTTGGATTCCATGGATTTTGGCCGTCCGCATCCGAGATCAGACAGCAAGTACAAGCAAGGACCAGCAAGGACAGTCCGCATGCATCCGAGCAGACTATTTGAGCTTAGCAAAATAATGTCATGAATGGTGTTTGAACTCGGACCCTCATGGTTAACTAATAAAGTACAGATGCACATTACCGTTACACTACGCAGCCATTATTGTTTGTAGTCATTGATGCAACTACATACGACTGTTTGGCTTTGTATGACAAAGCACACAGCCGCATCATCAACATTGCCAGCTCATCACTCACCACCACCACCATCGATGACGACCACACTGCCACCTCACTCCCTCCCTCGTTCCCTCTCTACCACCACCATCTCCACTCTACCCACATCACTTCCACCCACTCCCAGCCCCATTCCATGGCCACGAAGAGCTGCCAACAAGCTGACCAGAAGCAATGCGGGCCCAAATGATGCAATTGCATCGTTTGGGCTGTAGGTAATTTTTTTTATTTGTTTCTTCTTTTTATCAACTAACTAATTGTTGTCTTTGTTTTGTAGGTTCTAATCTACAGGTAACGATGGATGACAACATGGGCCCAAAGGATGCAATTGCGTCGTTTGGGCTGTAGGTAATTTTTATTTATTTGTTTCTTCTTTTTATCAATTAACTAATTGTTTTCTTTGTTTTTTACGATCTAATCTACAGGTAACAACGCTATGGCCACAAAGAGCTGCAAACAAGCTGACCAGAAGCAACGCAGGCCCAAACGACGCAATTGCATCATTTGGGCTGTATGTAATTTTTTTTTTATTCATTTCTTCTTTTTCTCAACTAACTAATTGTTTTCTTTGTTATTTAGGTTCTAATCTACAGGTAACAATGGACAACAATCCAGGATGATGCAAACCCCCCCAAAACAGACAAAAACGAGCACCAGGGCCCCACCACGACCACCCATGGTGACGGATGACACACCACCCGCCCCCAGCCCCACAACACTGATGAAACCGATGCCAACCACAGAACAACACCACCCACCATCCACCCCACAAGGACACACCACCCACCTCCAGCCTTGCAAGCCACTGCTTGTGGGTGGATGGTGGGTGGAATGATGACAAGGGGGATGGGAGACGAGAGGAAAGGGAGACAAAGGGGGAGGGGGAGGGAGACGACGAGGGAGATGGGACAGGAGATGACAGCACACCACCTGCCCCCAGCCTCACGAGCAACTGCTCGTGGGGTGGATTGCAGGTGGAACAATGACGAGGAAGGGGGGGGCATACTGACCAACAGATGGTGAGGGGGACAAGAGGGGGCCACAAGGGAGGGCCAACGATGAATGCACCTGCCCCTGCCATCTCGCATGCTAGTGAGACGGTGGGTTATTTATTTTATTCTATAGTCTACTGCCCCCCTCTTTGGCAGGGGGGCAACTTTTTTTGTATTTAATACTACCAATAAAATGTCCCCCATTGTGGGGCATCCTTGTTTTTTTTTGCCATCAACCCATGCCTCAATTCTTCATTTGGGTCACCACATGGTTGGAATCTGTGTGGACTTATGTGGACTTATGTGGACTCTGTGTGGACTTATGTGGAC
Source organism: Tricholoma matsutake (assembly GCA_026075535.2). Classification (NCBI taxonomy): domain Eukaryota; kingdom Fungi; phylum Basidiomycota; class Agaricomycetes; order Agaricales; family Tricholomataceae; genus Tricholoma; species Tricholoma matsutake. The sequence goes on along the minus strand of AP026548.1, from coordinate 6,704,120 downwards.
TTATGCGGACTCCGCATGGACTGGGGCAGAGTCTGCGGCGAAAGGGGTGTAATTTTTCATTTTGGTCACCAGATGGTTGGACTCCGCACGGAGTCTGCACAGTCTGCATGATCCACGCAGAACATATGGGGCAGTGTAAATTACTGGTTCAAACGATCTTTGGATGCATGCTGGACACATGGGACACTATATCACGTATACCGAACACATTTTGACTGCATGTGCACGCATACAATCCGCTGAACTTTACACTGCCCCACATAGTCCTGGAGGAATCCTGGTAGTCCTACCAGGAATCCTCCAGAAATCCAGAGGACTCACCAGGACTCACCAGGAATCCAGTGCTCAGTACCCTAAAGCCAATCCATAATGGAAAGTCAATTTGAGATATCTTACAAGTTTCAAGTGCTTCAGACTTCATGAATTTCACAAAGTACCTACAAAATAAACTTGTTCAGAGCAGGGATTGAACTCTAGAACTCATGATCAAGAATCACATGACAAACCAAACAAGTGCTTAACCAGTTGAGCCACAGGAGAATTATTAGCTGCAATGTAAAAGTGTATTTATACCCTCAAACTCAAACTTAGCTATTTCTCTCTCGAAGCTCACAATTAAGATCAAATAAAATTTATTAACTACATCCCTCACGTTGGACGCGAGGGATACACCATTAATTACATAAAAAAAAAACCTCCCCCACACAAGGTGCGAGGGGGAGTCCTACAAATATATACATATAATCGAACATGAGGGGAGCACTACAATTATAAAGAAAAAGAAAGAACAACCCCTCACCCACGTAAAATGCAGGCGAGGGGGAAGGTATTACCATAAATAAAAAATGAAAAAAACTGCCCCTCACAAAATGTGGGGGTGGCCTGGTGAGTCATGCCTGTTGTCCTGTCCCTGTTGTGCTGGGTGCCGGGCCTTTGTTGTCGCTGTCCTCGTCGTTGCCGTCCTGGGCATCATTTCCATGCTGCTCCTGGTTGCTGTGCCCTTCCTGGTTGTCGTTGCCATCCTGGCCATCTCCTGCTGTGTGGTGGTGGCCGTCATCACCATTCCACCGGCAATCCACCCCATGAGCAGTGGCTCATGGTGCTGGAGGTGGGTGGTGTGTTGTTGGCCCTGTTGTTGTCGTCCGTCATGGTTGGCGGCTGTGCTTTGCCTTCTTGGGGTTCTGGTGCTGGTAGGCGGTGGCAATGTCGTTGTCGTCGACTGCACACACTTACAATCCACCCTATGAGCAGAGGCTCGCAGGCATGGGGTGGGTGTGTTGGGTTGTCTCGTGTCCAGCCATCATTACCAGTAGAGTATAACCTATAAAACAAAAGAAATGAGTTAGTTAGTTTATAAAAACAAAAAGCAAACAAAAAAAAATTATGCAGGGCCCATCCAGTCTCGTTGTAGTCAGTAGCTAGTACTTAAAAAGTTTTGTCAGTGACCAAAAAAATAAGAGAAAAACAACTTACTTATGGCCCAAGAGACGTCTTGGGCGTTCCCTGGTGCTGGTGTCCTGTTGTTGTTGCATGTTTGTCTCGGTCCTCACATCTGTTTGTCATCCTGGCTTCGCTGTCGCTGTCCTGGCCATGTTGCGTTCCCTGGTGCTGGTGTCCTGTCATCGTTGCATGGTTGTCTCCATCCTCACACCCCTCCTTCCACCCTGCGAGCAGTTGCTCGCAGCAGCAGTGCTGGGTGCTGGGTGGTGCTTGTCGTCCGTTGTCCTCCCTGTCCTGTTGTTTTGTGGTCGTCTGTTGTCCTCCCTGTCCCGTCGTTTTCATGGTCATCTGTTGTCCTCCCGTCCTTGTCTTGCCACCCTGCTGCTCTCGTTGTTTTGGGCCTTGCCACCCTGCTGCTCTTGTCCTTTGCAGCTCCTCATCTCCGTCTCCATGGTCCTCATCGTTGCTCCCTGTTTCCACCCTGCGAGCAGCTGCTCACAGCGGTGGAGGGTGCGGTAGTGGTGGTGGGTAGCATCATACAACGAGAAACTATAAAAATTCAAAAGAAAACTAATATTAATCAAAAAAGATTGAAACGAACAAAAAAAAAACTTACCTGGGCCCGTTTCCTCATTTGTTGTTTGTTGTTTGTTGTTTGTTGTCTGTTGTCTGTTGCTCACGCGTTGTTCTTTGTTTGTTGTTTGGTGTTGTCTTGTTGTCGTGATATAGTTAGAACCTAAAGAAGGAAAGAAAATATTAGTTAGTTCAATAAGAAAAAAGTAAAAAAAATTACCTGGGCCCCAAACGACATCTGTCATCGTTTGGGCCCGGGGTGGTTCAAATGCAGCCATTGGTGGCATTAGACAAGGTGGTGGTGGCCATAGGAGCAGTGGCGACAGGTGTTGATGGAGGGGAGGTGGTGGAAGGGAGGTGGTGGAAGGGAGGTGGCATCGTCGTTGAGAGTGGTGATGATGGGTGGATGATGAGCTGGCAATGTTGATATGCAGCTGTGTGCTTTTTCATGCACAGCCACCCCAATGGTACCTAGAGCAGTAAGTGGACATACCTCATAAGTCTATGTGGTGTAGTGGTTATATTTGCTATGCTAAAATGTTCTTGTCTCATGCCTAGGGTTCAATTCCAGATCATGTTATTTATTTTATTACTTAGTAGTAGTAGTAAGGACTCCTGGTTCAATCCTACTGGATTCCTGGTGACTCCTGGTGAGTCCTGGTGAGTCCTGGTTCAATCCTACTGGATTCCTTGTGAGTCCTTGTGAGTCCTGATGAGTCCTTGTGAGTCCTGATGAGTCCTTGTGAGTCCTGATGAGTCCTTGTGAGTCCTGATGAGTCCTTGTGAGTCCTGATGAGTCCTACAGAGTCCTGGTAACCCTTATAGAGTCCTACAGGATTCCTGGTGAGTCCCCCCAGATTCCTGAGAGTCCAAGTCCTGGGGAATTCCTGGAATAGTACCAGGAAGAGCCTGATTTACCAGGAATATACCAGGACTGAACCAGGAATCCCATTGGAGGAAAAACAGCCAGGAATGCAACATTTGGTGAACAATGGCTGTGGCAGGGATAACCAGGAATACGTGGGGCAGTGTAAAGAGCTCACAATCTGCTCGAAGCAGTTTCTGATCTTTTATTCCATTTATAACAAGGACAGTCTGGTTTTAGCTATTATTTCTTATTATTTCTTCATCATGTGTTATATTCACCCCTTCTAGGCTCGCTTTATTGTTCTGATATACTTATATTGTCTTTTGCCTCGAGTTTTCCACATGTTTGCCTCATGTTCTCTAGCCTTTTTAGGTACTTTCTTTATTTTATATAAAAAGATGTACCAGATACAAAGAAAAACAAGAAAGTTGTTGTCTTCCTCCCAGATCACTGTAAGGGGACTAGGGTGGTGCCCTGTGTGTTTTTCCTATTTTTTATGTTCGTCCCATATTTTTCCCCACCTCATTTCCTTCTATTCTTCATTTTCTATGATTTTTCCGGATTTTATTACTAATTTTCCCTTGCTATCATGTTTGTATATGTTGACACTTTTATATTTAGAGGCGGAGTACCCCTTCCGACACATACCCCTTGGTATGATGTCATTCGGCGGCCTTGATCCGCCTATCTCCGCCTTTTTCTATTTTTAGGTTATATTTGATTTTTGTCGTCTTCACATATACTGGGCATCAGCAAGGGGATCCTTAGAGTTTTCTCTTCGGATTTCCCTTTGCTAGGTGTGTCCCCAATGCCTGTATTATGTAGTATAATTTTAACTTCGGATTTCCCTTTGCTAGAGGCTCAGGTTGCCCTTATAATCACAGTGATTTGAGAGTTCAGTTTAGTCTTATTCAGTCTGAAGTTTGGTGTTTTATGCTAAACTTCCTTGAAATTCCTCGAAATTCCTCACATTATACTATTTTCACTCTCGCTTCCCTTGATTAGCCTTTTCTTCACTTCTACTACTTGTCTAGTCCTCCGATCTTGCATCCGAACATATCTGTGCACTTGAAATTCCTCGAAACTTCTTTGAAAAATATCACGACATCTCGAAAAGCATTGCAACATCTCGAAAATGATTGCAACACCTCGCAAATCATTGCAACACCTCGCAGATCATTGCAAGTCCTCAAAACACATTCTTTTAGCCTCAGACTGCTTCGACAAGCAGTTGTTCTATGACTATTTGATGGTCAGTCTGACAGGTGACATCTAGAGGGCCTCGCACCCTTCCTCTGACTCGTGTTATACCATCTGAAGCCATTTTGTGGGTTTTGTTTGGGTTTCTGGGTTGAGCATCATCATTTTGGAGCCCACCACAAGGGGTTTCTAAATCATTTCATCACCTAATCCATCTCAACTCTCCCGGCTTAGGCCAACACAAGCTAGAAACCTACAGATTGACACTCGTCACACCTTCAAATCTCTTGAACAATCAGGAGATATTCTTATACCTGTTTCCGAAGCAGAATCGACTCATCATCAACTATACCCTTCACCAATATCATTGCCCTCAACATCATCTTCTACTTATTCGTCTTCATCATCTACATCTTCATTCATCCTTCCAACAACTTCGACTCCTCTATCATCATTCACACAAGTTTTAACTCCTACTCCTAGAAACATCACATTCATGACTACACATGCAACAATGCCAGCTCATGGTCATTCCACGGCTCTGAAATTCGACCCTACCCAGCCACGAGAACTTTGCAGATACTTTAACAAACTCAAATTGCTTTTCTCGGGATGCAATGTCACGAACTCGGAGGATATGAAGAAGCATGCTTGTCGCTACCTTGATATTGACACTTCCGAACTCTGGGAATCGATTCCAGAATACGATACCAGCATTTCATTCCAGAACTTTCGCATTGCGATTCACCAACTGTACCTTAGTTCTGAAGACGATTGGAAATGGTCGATTTTGGACATGGACAAACTCGTCAGTGAACAACTTTGCATAGGTATTTACAATGCGAGCAATTTGGGATTATACTATTGGTCATTCTATAACATTATGAGGTTTCTATCTACTAAAGGCAGGATTTCCAGGGCGGAACAAAGCAGAGCCTTCATCAGGGGTTTCTAACCAGGCTTATGGGCTAGAATTGCTCGATGACTTGAACTAAAATTCCCCGATCACTACCCCGACAACCTCTACCCACTTGACGATATTCATGCAGTGGCAAAATTCATTTTAGCAGGATCTATCAGCTCAGATTTGACATCAATACTTAGTTCACATTCTTCAGCACCTTTGGCAATCCCAACAACATCGACATCTTTGCCCCAAATTAAATCAGAAGACCTTATGGCAATCCTCGAGAAATTCACAGCCACTATTGTAACAACTTTAGCAGGTTCGAAGACCACAAACACTACTCGACCTAACAGTGGATTTCATTCGGAACAGCTCCACAGCTCCTTGACTTGTTACAACCACCATAAATAGTGGTAAACACCTCTGCTCAACATTGCACGCGACGTCGACACTTCAATTTTTGTCCGATTTTTGATCGGATTTCACCATCACGAACGCTCTCGGCGTCTCCAGGCTTGCCCTGATTTGCTAAGAGATCCGTCCATCCGATCTCCGGGGATGTCTCGGTCATTGTTTCCAACAGTGACTGCTATCTGTCTTGTTCCCCTTGGCTTCGAGGATCCTGGCTAGGTGAGTGATGTCTATGAAAGAGTAGTCTGGGTCCCTATGGGGGCTTAGAGCGGGTGTGGGATGCCTGCTTCAATGCTCGCCCAAGTAGAAGCGCTTGTTTAGCTGGGGGAGGTCTGGCTTAGGGGGAAGGACGTTCTTACTGGACTGCTGGCCGTCTGGGAGGCTCCCAGCCTCCATGCTCTGTGAGTTTCTATTACTAGAGACATGCTACACTGACTACCCATTGGAATACACCATCGTTAAAAGGGGCCGGGCGATGGTGCCCCCTGACAGCTAGGTCGACGCTCTGGTGGCCGCTACTCACCACCAACTCTCTACCTCCGGTGCTCACTCTTTTAGGGTGTTATGACCCAGGTTCAATCTTCTCCCACCAGGCAACAGGATGCACGGCCTGTTCGCCCCCTCGGAGCGTTTGGAGGCTGTATCGGGTGGACCTGGAACTGAGATAAGGGGCCATCTGTTATTGACCTTACGCTACGTATTTTGACTGTTATCATCATTTACCTGTGCTAACTCACTCTCAATGCCCAAACGGCTGAACAGAGACCAAACCACACGCTGGGGCCTTCACGACCCCACCTTGATTACGGGTGACATCATTGGTGATGATGCCCAAGACTACGACACCCAGTTCTCACAGAACAAACTGGAGGTAGCAGCTGCCCTAGGCAGTTTGAGATCTGTGGGCTGGGGAGGACCTCCCCGACCCTGACGACTACGTGGACTCTCTTGCTAGGCAGGAGGCCCTCGCTTACACTGCACGCTGCGTATTTCGATCATTAGCATCATATACCAGTAGTAACTTGCTCCTGATGCCCAAGCAGACAACCAGAGACGATCGTTCCAATGATCCTACGCCTCCGGCAGCTGTTCTAGCTTCCTGTGTGGCGATGCCAACAGCTCTAGCAGAGCTCCAATCTGGGGAACCCTCATTCCCAGTACAGTGCCGTCATCATCACAGATGGCCGTGCTGCTACTTGTGTGGGGCATTCCACTCCACACCCATCACCGCCAGTCCGCTGGCTGCTGTCAGGTTGGTGACAAATGTCGCTACCCTTTACGTTCTCCCCGCTGTGGGGGGGAAATTGCTATCAAGTGCATGTGCTGGCAGTGCATTTGCTCGAGGGGGGCTTTGGCCCCCTGCTTACGGCGGTTCCGGTGAATAACCAGGTGAACAACCAGCTGCCACATTACTGTTACTCGTGCATGACACGGTGATGGTCCACCTCGTTCGTCCGGGGTGGTCAATCCTCGTTGGCTGGGAGTATGCGGACGGTTATTCCTCCCGCAAGGGGGGATTTACGGTGAATTGACACCACTGCGCCTGATCTGACTTTGGTTGGATATGTGGCCGGGGGACCGCTTCACACCAGCTGACGATCTAATGGCTAGCTTCGGGAGGGGGTCCCCCCCTCCAGATTATTGCCTTTCCTGGCTGAGAGGCCAACGTCTGTGGCACTGCCCGCCTAAAGTGGCTAAAATGAGGACCTGGGTAGGATATGGGTGAGGGGAAGCATAGTTATAGTAGTACCCAAGTTTGTATCCTGCTCCGCGGACTGCGATCGAGCCCCGCGTTATAAATTGTTGACCCAAAAAAAAAAAAAAAAAAAAAAATTCGGAACAGCTCGAAACATTAGTTTGCATCTTTTGTGGGCTTACAGGACGTTTTATTAGCGACTGCTTGGTTTGCCAGTCTTATATCAATGAAGGAAAGTGTAAGAAGACCACGGAAGGCAAAATTGTTCTCCCAAACGGTCAATTCACTCCATGAAGCATCCCCAGTCATTTTATCAAGGACAGGATTGACGAATGGACTCAATGAAACCCTCCATCTAACCTTACCCCTTCACTAATGTATAATATGGCACCTTCAACAGTTTCTTCGACACCATCCAAGGGTGTTTACCAAATTAACGACTTATCCACAATGGCTGAAGATCGTATTGCACAACTCAAACAAGAGATATATGCTTTGTGAAGTGGTAGACCTTTTCTGCGAACTGATTCAAATGTGCCAGTGGCTCCTACCTCATGGCCCTTGATCCCTGCAATGGTCAAACGATTTGTCCCGCAACCACTGGCACCATCAACATCATCCACAGCAACCAACCCACCTACTTTGAATACAGCACCATCTTTGACCTCCGAGCAATCATCGCAACTGGTAATACATCCCTACAATGGTGCTAAAGAAACCTCATACCTACCTCCTCACAAATGTAACTTCACATCGATAGGCAAAGCAAAAGACGGCCCATCATACCATACCCAAGCTCCCATTCAAAAGGACAAAATCACCGAAGATGTCTTCACTCAATCAATGAAAACACCGATTATCACTCTAACCCCCAAAGAATTACTTTTGCTATCACCCAAAGTTTGTGTGAAATGGAAAGAACAGGTCACTGTGCATCATACCCAACAACCTGAAGGAAATAACACTATGAATCTCCTTGACAATGACATATTCGTAATTGACAACCCTTACGAAACCTATATTAGCAGTCTTCACCCTGGAGAAATACAAGAAGCTTTTATCGCAGCAAAGGAATCACATTCTATTAGATCGGTTACTATGAACATCAAGGGAAGAAATCCAGTCAAAAGTGTAGTTGACCCAGGTTCATCAATCATTGCGATGTCAGAAGAAGTCTGTCATGAACTCAGTCTTGCATATGATCCTTCGATACACATCCCTCTGTAATCAGTTAACGGTGGTATTGACCAGAGTCTAGGTTTGGCATGAAACGTACCTTGCAAAGTCAGTAGCATCACTCTCTATATGCAGATACACATCATCCACAATCCAGCATACAATATTCTGCTCAGATGACCATTCGACATTCTCACAGAGAGTACGGTCAAGAATTATCGAAATGAAGCACAGACAATAACTATATTCGATCCGAACTCAACACGATCCTGTGCTATTCTGACTATTCCCCGATCTAATCAACGAAGAAGAGTAGTTCGCAAGGATTTTCACAACTAGAGGATAAAATCTACGAGAATAACCAGTGTGCTGTCATTATTTCTTTCAACCATTCTAATTACTCTATAACTATCAAGTACACTGCGATTATGCCTGATATTGACTCCTGGAACTCTTCGAACCCTATTTCCTTTTCTTCAATCCTTGCAAATTTATATTTAACAGCTAGTCGCCAGTATGCAACGTCTTTATTGGGCCTGATGGCCACCTCTATACATGACTTCACTATCATGTCCCCTCCCCACATCTCATCAACCAACTCTATATACCCAACCTTTGCAGCATTGAAGAAGAAATACAAACCAGTTGCACAGAAAGTTTGGCTGGTTATTACTGAACTACCTGATCGATTTCACATCATTTGAACAATCACTGGCAACCCCCTCAAGCAAATGCCAAAACTCAATCCTCAACCCCCATCATTCGTCCCTTCTACCTGATATACACTCGAACGCAAAGCTATTATTGACAAAAACCATTCCAGCAATTTTCTATGGCCAGAAGAATGAAAGCTTATGCACGATTTTATTCGAAATCATGAAATGGGTTTCGCATGGACTGAACAAGAACGAGGAAGCTTCTGCCCCAACTTCTGTCCTCCTATAGAATTCCCTGTTATTCCTCACACTCCATGGGTCGAACATAATATTCCTATACCCCCTGGTCTGTACGAACAGATCTGCAGGATGCTAAAAAAGAAGATAGAAGGAGGAGTATACAAGTCATATCGGTCGCAATGGTTTTGCATTGCAAAGAAAGATGCGAAATCACTTCAAATCATTCACAGTCTCGAGCCTCTTAATTGAGTAACGATACAGCACTCTGGCATCATCCTGATCCCAGAGCATCTAGCCGAACAATTTGGTGGACGCGCTTGCAGTGGAATGTTGGACTTATATGTCGCATTCAACGAAAGGAAAGTTGCAGAATCATCTCGAGATCTAACAACATTTCAGATGCCTTTCGGAGCGCTTCAAATCGTCACTCTACCAATGGGTTGGACGAACTCTGTCCCAATCTTACACAATGATGTAACGTTTATCCTACAACCTGAAATCCCTCATATCACCATCCCTTACATCGACGACACACCAGTTAAGGGTCCAAAATCAGAGTATCGAACTATCGGAGGATCTTACGAGATGATCACTGATAATCCAGGCATTCGACACTTCATTTGGGAGCATTTCAGGAATCTAAATCGTATAGTCCAATGCATGAAGTATTGCGGAGGAACCTTTTCCAGTCTGAAACTTTACCTTTGCATTTCCAAAATAATCGTTCTAGGTCATTGATGCAATATCAAAGGTCGTATGGCCGATCCCACTTCCATTGCAGCAGTTAGCAAGTGGGGGCCTTGTCGAAGTCTTACTGAAGTCAAGGCATTTCTAGGAACCATTGGAGTTTGTTGTATCTTTATTTGGAACTTCACTCAACATGCTATAGCTCTAATACACCTTACGCGAAAAGATGTCCCTTTCAATTTTGGACTGAAACAAATTGCAGCACAGGAAGACCTGAAGCAAGCATTGATCAATTCCCCAGCAATTTGCGCTATCGACTAGTCATCCAACGCCCCAGTTATCCTATCCATTGATACTTCGTACATCGGTATTGGTTTCTGTCTAGCGCAATGTGATCCTGACAACCTTTGAAAGCGATATTACAGTCGATTCGGATCAATCATGCTTAATGACCGCAAATCCCGGTTTTCACAAGCAAAACTCAAACTCTACGGTCTATATTGCACTCTTGGAGCACTTCGATTGTACCTAATAGGGGTCTGGAACCTCATCATTGAAGTTGACGCAAGGTATATCAAAGGCATGCTCTCGAACCCTGATATTGCACCTAGCGCTAGCATAAATTGATGGATCGTCTCAATCCTTACTTTTCATTTCATGTTGGTTCATGTCGCAGGTACACATCATGGTCCAGACGGACTTTCGAGACGTCCTCCACAAGATGAAGATGATCAGTTTGATAATGAAAGCGATTTCGGAGACTGGATCGACCATCTTCATGGTTTCATACACCAAATCAATCCTGTTATGACTCGACCTTTCACTTCCTATTGAGTTTTGACACTCTCCCTCTCTTCAGATCTCAGTAAGGGGGAGGATCAGACCTACGATGATGTCCCATGAACAAACAATGCGACAAAGGAAGATGAAAGATTAATTTGCATTCAAAAATGGTTAGAGGATTTGGTGCGACCTCCAGATTTATCAGATTCCGAATACGCTACCTTCGTTCAATATTGCACCAGATTCTTCTTAGATTGTGGCAAACTTTGGAGGAAAGACTCGCACGGAGCTCACAAAATCGTTCCAATTTCCGAACATCATCTCGAAGTCATTTGTGCAGCTCATGATGATATCGGACACAAAATGGTCTTCGCGACGAAAGCTGTTATTTCCCTATGATTTTGGTGGCCTAACATGGAAGCAGACATCGCATGGTATATTTGCACTTGCCACCTATGCCAGGTACAACAAACTCGAAATCTCCTTATTCCACCTACCATCGCCACACCCGCACCTTTATTCAGCAAAGTCTACATCGATACCATGCAAATGCCTCCCTCAAGCAGATTCAAGTATATCGTACAAGGCCAATGTTCACTAACGACTTATCCTGAGTGGCAAAACCTTCGATGAGAAAATGCGACGACCCTCGGGGACTGGATCTTTGAAGATATCATTTGTAGATGGGGTTCGCTATACAAAATTGTGAGAGATAATGGATCAGCATTCATCGCAGCATTGGAGTACCTTTCGAAATGATATCATATTAACCACATTTGAATTAGCGGCTACAACTCTCATGCGAATGGAATCGTTGAACGAGCTCATTTTGATATTCAACAATTGTTATTCAAAGCAGTCGATGGAGATCAGAGCAAATGGTTAGCTGGAGCACTCAGTGTTCTGGGCAGAACGAGTTACAGTTCGTAGACGCATGGGTTGGTCTCCTTACTTTGCAATTACAGGATTACACCCTCTAATCCCGCTCAACATTTCCAAAGCAACATACTTGCAACCCCTGCCTGATTCTATCTTATCGACAACCGATCTCATCGCTCAAAGAGCAATTGCCCTACAGAAATGCTCAGCTGACCTCGAAATTCTCTATTTGAAAGTCTATACTGCTCGACTCAAAGCCGCGAAACATTTCGAAGTCGTTCACAAACGAACGATGCACGACTACAACTTCGAAAAAGCTGACCTAGTCCTACTTTGCAACATGCAAATTGAGAAATCCCTCAATCGCAAGATGCGACCTCGATATTTAGGCCTGCTGATCATCATCGATCGAAACTATGGAGCTTACATTATCTGTGAACTCGATGGATCAGTATTTCATCGACCAGTCGCAGCCTTCCGACTCCTTCCCTATTTTGCACGAAAAGCAATTCCCCTACTGCCGAACTTCCTCGATATCGGCTCCGAAAGACTTGAAAAACTTCAAAACATGTCGAACATTGACGAAGATATTCCCAAAGACCTTCCTGACTTCAAAGACAAATAATTATCCCCTTTCTTTGTTTGCGATTGCTTTCCTATGACCTCAATTTCTTTTAGTGTACAATACAAGTCGCAATATTGCACTATAGCGTGGTTGCACAAACACCAAAAGGGTTTTTCGGCCATGATGATTTACTGAGCCTTTCCCTTATTCCTTTTTTTCGGTTCTTCTTTCTTTTCCTTCTTACTTTTCATATCATTCCTTTCGAGACTCACAAAAAATCTAAGTTATAAAACAGAAAGAACGACACAATCTACTACTCTTCCAAAATCTCTTCCACCACTTCTATTTGCCTGCACAAAACTTCCATCTCGACCTTCAACTCCACCAACCTCGTCGCCAGATATCGACGACGAGTCATGATCTCCTCATCGACATCCTCACCCTCTTCGAAACTATGCGATGCTTTTGCTTTTGCCTTTCCCTTTCCCTTTGATGACCTCTTTTTCTCCTTCGATGGTTTCAAAGGGCCTGTGACCAGTTTCATGTCGGCGATGGGACCCACAACGTGAATTCAAGGTACCTTCGATCCGAACATAGGTTAGCATACACTATGAGATTTAGGGTTAGGGTTATCAGGAGATATATTTGAGATTGTAGGGTAGGGTGGAAAACTAGAGGAGTAGGGTGGTGGGGGAAGGGGAGTAGGGTGGTGGGGGATTCTAATGAGGGGGGGTATGGACATGAAATGGATTTTTTCCGCTTGGCTGGCACGAGGACTTTTGATGGCCATTGGGGGATTTTTATAGTTATGCTAGGTCATCTGACTCACTCATGGGAAAGTCTCGGTGTAACCATGTTAGGCTCAGTTAGGGTTGCCTCGGTGGCCAAAGACCGCGTTAGTGTTTGGCTTAGCTGCTTAGGGTCAGAACGTTCAATGATCCCCCCTTGGGGGGTTGGGGGGGGCATTGTCTCGTGGAGTGGCCATATAAATATATATGAGGACTTTTATTTCTTATGCTTATCACCGGACAATTTCACTTGTGATGACAGAACATCAACAACAACATGTATGGCACATACAGTACTCACCGCATAATTTCACTGGTGAGGACAGAACATCAAGGACAGCATGTCCAGTACTCACCACATAATTTCAATTGTGAGGACAGAACGTCAAGGACGGCATGTCCAGTACTCACCACATAATGTCACTTGTAATGACAGAACATCAACGACAACATGTTTTTTTTTTTTTTTTTTGGATCAAAAATTTATAACGCGGCGCCCGGTCGCAGTCCGCGGTAGGGACATACAAGCAGAGTACACTACGCCCAGCTCAAGTCCTCCTCCTGCTGATCTTCGCACCAACCACCTGGATAGCTGCACTGACCACTAAGGGGGCCCCCTTTATCGAGTAAACGGACTTGCCAGTGGTGGCGTACCGACAACCCGGACTTGACGATGTCGTGTTCCCCGAATCCCTACGGGTATGTGTGCAAGATTTAGGGGAGACTGCCGCCCCGACGTGAGCCTCTCAGCTCGGAAAGGAAAGCGTAGTCGACTGAAGTCGCCGCCACGCATGACCGACAGAGGATCTGGAAGTGCTCAGGCGCCTCCCCGAACCAGTCCCTAGTTTTGTGTCCCCCCTCCCTGACAGTAGCTCCTGAACACGGGTGGGCCCCCTTTATGAGGGTTAATGGACTCGTCTGGTGCCCAACAGCCACCCCGACATACCGATAACACTAGCTAGAACCAGACGGGGGTCATATGCCCTGCGCGCACAACCTATCCTGGGTCCCACGCAAGTGAGTTGAACGATCCTAATGCAGGATTGTTGTCCATAAATTCGTGGAAGCCTTCGACAGAGTCTGGGCTCGCACGAGTTTCTTTGCGATCCACCTTGGGGCAGACGCGTAGCAGATGGTCCCGAGTTTGTATGTCAGGACCAAGGCACCAGCATTGGTATTCCCCGTCGAGGGATAAACGTTGACGATACTCCCCTATAGGAGTGTGGCCAGTGATCATACGAGTTGAACAGGAAGTCAACGTGGTGTTGTTTCCCATTACTTTCAGCCACGGCCCACCTTTATGAGTCGAGGGTAATACCAGTTTTCCACCAACTCCTTTGAGTTGGTAGAAGTGCCGACCACGATACCCCGGATCTGCGAACCGGGTGTGCCAATCCTTACAAATGGCCTTTTCGACCTGGTTTTTAAGGTAGTCTAGAGACGTCCGCGGGTGTCTACCCACGGAGATCTTGGTAGATGTAGCTACATCGTGAGCCAACTTGTGAACGTTCCACTCGAATTTCGAGGGGACATGCCAGAATGTAACGTTTCTCTCCTCATCCCCAGCTAGCCAGGGGCGGAGGGAGCGACAAGCGTCCAGGGCAAAGATTTGCCCAGAGCATGGTTTTGGATCAATTAGGGACTCAATGCCCGTAGTAGAATCCGAGAAAATCACCAACTTTTTGCATCCTCTGCTGCAAGCAGCTGAGATGCCCAGTTGGAGAGCGAAAAGTTCAACCTCTGGGGGGGTTCTCCTCCCAGAGGCTGAGACAACGCGATCGACCTGTTCTCCCTGTCCGAAGACAAGAGCGCAGGCGACAGCTTGAAATTTAGCATCAGTGGGCACCGAGGTGTCCACTGCAATGATGAGAGTGTCATCCTCCACCTGGGCTGAAGCCCAGGCTTTGTCGAGGTCGCTCCTGTACGAATTCCTCGCTCCATCCTCCTTAGAGGTGAGGCGATGAGAAGAAAAGCGAGTGGGGAATAGATCCTTCACTCTGTTCCCAGGAGTGTTTTCTTCCCCAAAGGGGTTGAACTCATCGCCTGGTACAAGGGCCAGAGCTGCAGCCGAGGCGACAGATGGACCTTGCAGGTTGAGTGTGTCAAGCACGTTCCCTCCCCAGAGTCCTAGCTCGTGAGAGTGGGTGGTGCCGACGTGATTAGGCCCTCTGAATACCCCTCTGTCGACTAAACGATGCAGTAACAGCTGCATAGGCAGCAGTCCAGCGATACTTTCCAGGCCACCGATTGGGGTGGTTCTGAATGCACCGAGGATCCAACATGCAGCGATGGACTGCACTTGGGCCAACGTCTTGATGACACCTTTGACGCGAGCGCCTTTGAAGTGCCATAATCTGAGTCCGTATGTCATAATAGGTACGACGCACGAACGGTAGAGAAGGCGTTTCTGCATAGGGGTTAGCCCTCTGACAGAATTGCCGAGCATTCCCATTGCCCTAGCAGTGGTAAGGGCTTTGGTGGAGTAGAATCGTGTATGCTCTTTGAAGGAGAGCTTACGGTCGAAGAAGAATCCAAGGTACCTCCAGGTAACCTTGGGTTTGAGGGGAGTATTGCCCGTGTATGGGGCAAAGCCGAGATCGATGGGTAGGGGAGTGAATCTCCTCGCCCTTGAGAAATGAAATACTTCGGACTTGTCGTGTTCAAGGACAAGCCCGAGGGAGGTGAATGCCTGGAATATCCAGCCATACGCTTTTTTAAGCAGGGGGAGGTTGTCCTCCAGCTGTGGAGAGCGGGCGATGAGAGTGCCATCGTCTACATACGACATGAGATCGACATCTCTGCCGATTTCGCTTCTTCTGAAGAGTTTCATGATGGGCGTCAGATATAACGCCGACAGGACAGGGGACAAGGCAGAGCCTTGACCCACTCCCACATCGGCTGCAAAGGAGCCAGATGAGAAAGTGTTCCATTTGTAGGTCGTTCTGCGACCGACTAGGTAAGAATGGAAGAAGTTTACTACTTGCGCAGGAAACCCCGACCGCGAGATGATCTCCAACAGAACCTGGTGGTTCAGGGAGGGGAAGAATTGAGCGATGTCGAAAGCGACAATGCTTGTTTTAAGCCCTTTGGCCCATCCTGCTCTGACGAGGTGGGTAAGGTAGATACCTGCATCCTCAGTGGAACGCTGGGCGATGCCTCCGAACTGGTTTTGTTCGAAGGCCTCGTGTGCGACTCCGTCGAACTGAAGTCGCCTGGACAACATCTTTTCGACTAACTTGCCCAGAGTGTTCAGTAGCACAATAGGCCTGAACGACTTAGGGGTAGAGTAGTTGGGTTTCCCTGGTTTCGGGATGATTACCGACAGGGATTCCTTGAAGTGAGCTGCCCAATGGCCAGCGGTGATGCATGCCTCAGCAATGCGGGTGATGAGCCCTGCCACTTCTGGGTTGCTACACCAGTGTTTTAGGTGCGACCACGTAACATGATCGGGACCTGGAGCGGAACGGGAAGAACACGCATTAAGCGCTTCTTTCATTTCCGTGACGGAGAACGGGATCCAGGCCCTTTCAGGCACCGGATCAAGTTCCTCGAGTATGCTCAGATCGACTACTCGATCAGATGCGGCGTTATAGGACCCATCAAGGGCAGCCCACAGAGAATCCAGATCGTTGCAGGGTTCTCCCCGATAGGAGATAGCCTCGTACGATGGAAGGTTGCGTTGATGAGTCCAGGACATCAGATCCCAGGGTCGTCTATTCATCGTAGCCACTTCTTGGATACGGTCATCGAAAAAGACACGCTTTGCTTGTCGCATGACTTTCCTATAATGCTTCCAGTCCTCCCCATCCCGAGAGGCCCTGTATGCATCTAAGGCGCCACTGCATTCGTCTGTCCACCACCCTTTGGACGACTTGCCGAGGCGAGATTCCTTGGCATGGTTTTCCCATGCCTTGTTTAAAATCGTTGATATCACCGAAACGACCTCATCAATTTCTGCCGAAGTATCTCCATGCCAGTTTAGCCACGGAGTTAAAGCGGAGGAGACAGCATCCCAATATGACGCTTCCTCCTCGGAACCTTTTTTGATGGACCACTTGGTAACTGGAACCAAAGATCCCGGGCCAGGCAGCACTAATGTCAGGGGGGCATGGTCAGACGTTCCCCTGGCTTCAGGTACGATCTCACAGTACAATACAAATCTAAGATCTGTAGGTACGAACATCAGGTCGATCACCGTGGGGTGAAGGCCCTGTTGTGGGGGGAAGTGGGTAGGGCCCTCCACTACTGGTAGGGCTCTCGTCAGGCCTACTGCCGTGGCTGTCTCCACTAAGTGGTCAGCGTGAATCGAGTGCTCAGGCCCCTGGGGATCCCAGGATGCGTGCCTCATGTTGAAATCGCCGCACATTTTTTTTTTTTTTTTTTTTTGGGTCAACAATTTATAACGCGGGGCTCGATCGCAGTCCATGGAGCAGGATACAAACTTGGGTACTACTATAACTATGCTTCCCCTCACCCATATCCTACCCAGGTCCTCGTTTTAGCCACTTTAGGTGGGCAGTGCCACAGACGTTGGCCTCTCAGCCAGGAAAGGCAATAATCTGGAGAGGGAGACCCCCTCCTGAAGCTAGCCATTAGATCGTCAGCTGGTGCGAAGCGGTCCCCCAGCCACATATCCAACCGAAGTCAGATCAGGCGCAGCAGTGTCAATTCACCGTAAATCCCCCCTTGCGGGAGGAATAACCGTCCGCATACTCCCAGCCAACGAGGATTGACCACCCCGGATGAACGAGGTGGACCATCACCGTGTCATGCACAAGTAACAGTAATGTGGCAGCTGGTTGTTCACCTGGTTATTCACTGGAACTGCCGTAAGCAGGGGGCCAAAGCCCCCCTCGAGCAAATGCACTGCCAGCACATGCACTCAATAGCAATTTCCCCCCCGCAGTGGGGAGAACATAAAGGGTAGTGACATTTGTCACCAACCCGACAGCAGCCAGCGGACTGGCGGTGATGGGTGTGGAGCAGGATGCCCCACACAAGTAGCAGCACAGCCATCTGTGATGATGATGGCACTGTACTGGGAACGAGGGTTCCCCAGATTGTAGCTCTGCTAGAGCTGTTGGCATCGCCACCCAGGAAGCTGGAACAGCTGCCAGAGGCGTAGGATCGTTGGAACGATCGTCTCTGGTTGTCCGCTTGGGCATCAGGAGCAAGTTAGTACTGGTATATGATGCAAATGATCGAAATACGCAGCGTGCAGTGTAAGCGAGAGCCTCCTGCCTAGCAGGAGAGTCCACATAGTCGTCAGGGTCGGGGAGGTCCTCCCCGGCCCACAGATCTCAATCTGCCTAGGGCAGCTGCTACCTCCAGTTCGTTCTGTGAGAACTGGGTGTCGTAGTCTTGGGCATCATCACCAACGATGTCACCCGTAATCAAGGTGGGGTCGTGAAGGCCCCAGCGTGTGGTTTGGTCTCTGTTCAGCCGTTTGGGCATTGAGAGTGAGTTAGCACAGGTAAATGACAATAACAGTCAAAGTACGTAGCGTAAGGTCGATAATAGATGGCCCCTTATCTCAGTTCCAGGTCCACCCGATACAGCCTCCAAACGCTCTGAGGGGGCAAACAGGCCGTGCATCCTGTTGCCTGGTGGGAGAAGATTGAACCCAGGTCATAACACCCCAGAGGAGTGAGCACCGGAGGTGAGGAGTTGGTGGTGAAATGCGGCCACCAGAGCATCGACCTAGCTATCAGGGGGCACCGTCACCCGGCCCCTTTTAGCGACAGTGTATTCCAACAGGTAGTCAGTGTAGCTTGTCCCTAGTAGTAGTGACTCACATAGCATGGAGGTTGGAAGCCCCAGAGACGACCAGCAGTCCAGTAACAATGTCCCTCCCCCTGAGCCAGACCTCCCCCAACTAAATGAGTGCGTCGACTTGGGCGAGCGTTGAAGCAGGCATCCCACACCCACTCTAAGCCCCCATAGGGACCTAGACTACTCTTTCATAGACATCACTCACCTAGCCAAGATCCTCGAAGCCAAGGGGAACGAGACAGATAGCAGTCACTATTGGAAACAATGACCGAGACATCCCCGGAGATCGGATGGACGGATCTCTTAGCAAATCAGGGCAGGCCTGGAGACGCCGAGAGTGTTCGTGATGGCGAAGTCCGATCGAAAATTGGACAAAAATTGAAGTGTCGACGTCGCGTGCAACTTTGAGCAGAGGTGTTTACCACTATTTATGGTGGTTGTAACAAGTCAAGGAGCGATGAAATCGCCGCACATGAAGTGTAGGCGTGGGATCGTCATGACATTCTCAAAGAGGAGCGTAATGGCAGAGTGTTGGCTATCTGAGTAGACGTTAGCGAGTAGCATGACGTCCTCCCCTATTCCCAGTGAAAAAAGGAGGATGTCACGATTATCAATCAGATCTCGTCTGAGACCTGGTCTTAAGTTGGCGATGCTGTTCGCAAAGTAGACAGCGACGCATGGAGGGGAATCAATACCCGAGGGGCGCACTAACGTTCCCCAATTTGGGCTCGTTGGTGCACCTATAACTTCCTCCCCTTCCCTGTTGTGGGCAGAAGGGGCGTGTCTTATTAATCGCCAAGGAGGCTCTTGGATGAAAAGCAAGTCATAATCGTCATTGAGATCTGCCAGTAGCGAGTCCATGTACCCCCAATTACGGTTTACATTTTGACTAAATATACGTAGCTGCGGGGTAGATCTAAGTCTGTCCCTCATCTACGTTCGGCCACCGCGTCCTGCAGGATGGTAAGTAGGAGGGGAGCGAGAATTGCGTTTAGCACTCACCTCGTCGTAGCGAGCTTTGATCCAGTCACGGTCAAAGCGGTGTCGCCAAAAATTGCACCGATGATCATCAGATGTGTGGTTCTTCCGGCAGTTCAAGCACCTAGCCGGGTGAGGACAGGCTGCCCCCTCTGGGGTAGCTGGGATAGGGGGGTTCGCCTTGGCGTTTCCCTTACAACACCCCGCTAGAGCACAATGGTGCTCCTTGCGGTGTGGGCCTGCACAAATCGGGCATTTCGACTGTGGAGCTCTGCATGCTGGGGTGGGGTGGCCCCACTTCCAGCACCGTTGACACAGCGGGAGCCCAGGGTTTGCCCTGGCTGCCCTTACATAGGCAACATAGCCTCCAAATTGGACGCCACATCTGATGAGAGCTTTCGCTTGTGCGCCACTGACCGAGTCAGCAATGTTGAGGTAGACGGTGCACATGTCCGACATTCTCGAATCATGGACGACCCGTGGAGGGACTTGCAGGATGGTGAGGTCAGATATGCCTGACTTCCCCAGGTGTGCTATGACGACATCAGGCGTAATCGCCTTGTCGTTTGCAATGTAGGGCACGTCTACCAACTTGAGGTAAGACGTGGACGTCGGTAGCGCTGCATTGATCTGGAGCGCATAGGGGAAAGCCTTGTGGGCCGCCTCCTTGAAGCATCGTAGGTCCTCGTCCGAGGCCACTACGTCAGTGGACACTGAGAGGTTCCCGGCATGCATGGAAGCAGACTGAGCCACTAGCTTAGAGTGGTGTAGTCCTAGAGTCGTCCGGACATGGTCCAGGAAGTCAGCAGGATTCGTCCCCTCCTCGAGGGGGGGTCGAACGTGGACAAGAACCTGTCTTCGCGACGGTCCATGGACGGTGGGCGAAGACTTTGCAGCCTTGGGCCTGGATGGGCCGACGTGCTGCTGGATGTCAGCCAGCTTGTCGGTTGGAAGCTCAGGGAAGGCCTTGGCTAATCGCACAAGGCCGTCCATGGATGTGTTAGGTGCTCGCCCCCCAGGGAAGCGAGCGACCTGAGCAAATGTCCCCTTGCCCGAAGGCTTGGTCGACATGTTCACGGGGGGAGGAGGTCCTCTACCCCATGACGAAGAAGTGCCCCCTGTCAGGGGTTTAGGAAGAGGTTGAGCCCCTTTCGGGCCTCGTGTCCTCGCAGATTTGTGAGGGGGGGGGGTGTGGCCCATCCCATCCCTCCAGGTGCTCCGTCCTTGGGACGTCGTTAGGGTCAGTAGTGGCAGGACGCTTGCCTGCACCACCAGCCCTGTCGATGGCTCTTCGGAGGGTCGTGTTCCCCGAGTCGCGATGGAATCCAACTGTGGTCGCTGCATACAGCACCGCCCCTAGTTGTTCTGCGATTTCCTGCCGTTGTTCAGCAGTAGGTTGTCGGGCTCCAGTCCTGTTTGGCCAGTCCATTAGACAACATAGGCATGACCATGGATGTCTGGGACGTCCGTGTACACTGGGTGAACACATGATATGGTAAGTCAGTACGACTGCAGGCAACGACAATACTGTGCCAGATACCCTTACAATTTCCTTTTCCTACCTCTGGCCGGTCCTTTAGACAACATTGGCATGACCATGGACGTCTGGGACGTCCATGTACACTGGGTGAACACATGATATGGTAATTCAGTGCGACAACAATATCATTGCAGATACCCTTTACTTTTACAACCAGTAGAAATATCTGATTGCCTCATGGTATGCTGGTGTCAATTACAAATCTAGTCTAAGCAAACATACTAATGTCTCTGGGAGCGGATGCAATGTGCTGGAATCCTTAGAAGAGAGACCATGGGTTTCAATGGTAATTAACCCTGCTGCTATCAAACTGGGGCTGAGCTGAGTATGACTACGAGAACTATATATCATTCCTCTTCTCGTGCCAGATACCCTTACAATTTCCTTTTCCAACCTCTGGTCAGTCCATTAGACAACATAGGATGGACATCTGGGACGTCCACGTATGATACAAGTCAGTGCAATCGCAGGTGTGCTTCTGATCGTCCTCCTGATTCACACTTGTCGATCGCGGTTTAACTTTAACTTTAACGTTAACTTTAACTTTATTATGTGGCTGCTTGCAAGCCCAGTATACTGCCGCAAATATATGACATGGTCATGTGACATCCCTGATTCACACACTCAGCAGGGCGAATTGGGGTGCCTGTGGTCTGAAATCAACCCTATCACGGTTAGCCTGGTGTCCAAACCCACAGTGTGTCAAACCCTACAGTGGTTGTCACTAGGTCACGACAACTGCTTTTAGTGTAAACAAATATAAATTCCACAAGTTACCCTACATCTTGCAAATAGTCTGACAGATATCACATTAAAATCACTTGACAGAATATTGCTGCGTGCAACAATCCTTGGCATGCTCGAGAGAGCATTGTACCCCCTTCTGCCCTCATGGATCCAACCCTAGGTGAGCACTGTACCCCCTTCTGACCCTATGGATCCAACCCTGTGGCCCCCTTCTGCCCCCATGGATCAAACCCTGTGGCCAACCCTGGGAGGTCCCATAACCCTAAATACAAAGTCGCTGCTAGTAGTAGTGTCGAGTTTGTAGTTGTCTTTCCCTGGTAACCCTAATCTCCAAGGCCTCAACTCTAAGCTCTTGGCCATTGTCTTTGATGATTTTTGAAGTCGTTGCTAGTAGTAGCAGTGAGTTTGTAGTCGTCTATTATTCCACAGGTTACAAAGTCTATGGATCCTCAACGTATGCCCTGAGGATTTGTTTCTTCTGCTTACCATACATTATTTGGCTCAACATTCAACAACGTCAAAACCATGACACCTCTCTAAAGTGTGCTCTCCTTGCCAACATGCAAGACACAATACAACCCAAAAAAAGGGAAAGAGTCAGTCAGTCATTATCCACTCCTATCACACATACCTGACATTTCAATTCTAGTCCAGAAAGGTGCAAGCTTGAACACCTGGTTGTTCAATTTTGCACATATTAACCATGCTTGTTAGGACTGTCCACATACATGCAAGAACTGTAAATCTCTCTCAGGAGCAGGGGGTGCCCTGGCCACCCATCAATCCAACTCCAACATTCATAGCAGTTGTGACCCTGACTGCCCAGGCAACAAATTTCTCATGGGCAAGAAAAACGACGCAACAATTTTGGATACTACCATTCCACTGAAATTTTTGTGGGTTCTTCCAGAGGAACACAGTGGCCATCCCGAAAGAAAAGAGGGGTTCCCTATGCTTGAATGGGTGATGCAAAGTTTCTGGAGTGTGACGGAGGCAAGTGCATGGAAGTCTGATCAAGAAGCTCTGTGGTTGTCCATTCATAAGCCTGAACATAAAAGAGCTTGGAAATGTGCAATATACCAAGACTCAAGGAATAAAAAAGAACCTTCTGTGTCGGTACTTTCATGGGTAAGTCCCAATTTCAGTACATCAATGACATTACTGAAAACAATTCTAGGTTTTGGTTGCAACCAACATCTTGAAGAGAAACCAAGGGTCATCTGGCGAACTACTTACATTCAAAGACTTCACCAGCCATGTCAATGACCACAACTTTGTCTGGTTCCAATCTTATGATGTCATTGTTCTTGATTTTTCCATGCAAACAGTGTGTGCAATTGTTCAATCATTTAAACCACTGGAAAACTGACCGTTTTAATTGTCAGGTCACAACTAGAATGGATGAATGTTTGTTGTAACCTTAATGACCTGGCAAAGCTCGTCCCCATATGGCCACCACTTTGGGAGCAAGACTTTCACACCGAAAAATGGCAGCTGGAGTGTGATCTAGATTACATTGCAAAAGAGGTTACCCACACAGCAAGACCAGCCGTACAAAATTTGGTTCCGACTGACGGTACTTAGGTTGCAAAAAGGTATGTCTTTATATTTGCCATATCCATACTTGCTTGACTCCCTCAAGATCGTACTCATGGGGGTGCCGCCATGTCAAACCATTTACAATTGGCTCTCCGCCTCCACAACGTGATGGAATTGCTACCTGGTTCTATCAGGAGTATAACCCCCTGGTCATGTCAGCAGGTGAACTGCGCATATGGTGTGGCATGGAAGGGGAGATTATTCAAAAATGGTATTCTCATACCGAAGGGTTTGGCAGCTCTATTTGGAAATGCACTATCCTTACAACACCTGTCCCACTGTCAAAATGGAGAAACATGTAAGCTTCCCTTATCTATGAAGGCAGTTTCATTTTTCACTTAATTTATAGGGGTCCTTCAAATACCTGGAAATTAGACATAGGCTCAAATACTTCACTCACCCGGGATGAAAAGAAGCAGGGTATCAATGACCTCCATGCATTTGTAGTTGCTACACTTAAGGCTCTCCAAATATTGGAAGCTAAACGCCATGTGATTCCTGCAAGTAAAAACGATATTGTGCGAATGGACATAGGCCTATGCCTCGATACGGCCGGGAATCCCCAGTATTATGTTAATGAATTGCAGGTGGCGGTGATGGCAGATCTGTGGGAGACGGAGTGGTCAGGAGAGCCCATACTTCAGACGGTTGGTGTTTTCACAAACACTTCTTTGTGCAAACAGGTGGAACATCACAGGTCGATGTATCCCTACTACGACAGATCATAGGATAGTCCTGTTATGGCACACATGATGTATTAGACAAGAAACCATGGAGTAGGATGAGTAGTTGCTTGGTGGGGTCAGGGGATGATGATGAACCATGGGAATGGAGGACAGTAGACCATTGACAAGGCGAATGACCCCAGCATCATAACCAACCAACCACCATGCCGCCATAAAGTAAATGAATTATATGGTTCAAAGGCTAATAAAAAATACGAACATACGAGTAACTCAATGTAAAAGACTGTATGTACAAAGCGTCAATCCGATCAGCTCAGGCCTTGGACTTTTTTACACGTTTACCCTTAAGAGCAGACTTAGGCAGAACAGAAACATTCTCCAATTGTCCTGGTTGACGACTGGGAGCCTCATGTTGCATGGGTGGGCGGGCAAAGGGATTGGGTTTGGGCATGGGCGTGGGCATGGGTTTACTAGCAAAGGGATTTGGTCTTGTCTTCTTGGATGTTGATTCATTAGGCAAACCTGAGCTTCTTGCTGCTAGTACCCTGTAACAATTGATTGCAAAGGAAAACTATGCTCGACTTACTTTGTTCTTCTGAAGAGACGAGGAATTGCCGAGGTAGAGTGTTTGTCAATGACGCAGATGTCTTAACCTCGTTTTTCTCTCCAACGTGGCTTGATGAGGCATGTGGAATAGTCGTAACGGCGCCGGGTTGGTTAAATTCTAAGTATTTTGATATCAATTGAAAGACTTACGGGATGACTTTGATGCAGTGTCATTCTTCCCAATCATTTCTGAGTCCTTTTCTGGGTCTACCAAAGAAGCTGTACAAAACGTCATTCCTGGTGATTCTAGGTTGGAAGACTTACAAGTAATGGGCTGCTGCTGTAGGCGGACGTGTACAGCCATTATTTGAGCGTGGCCAATCGTTCCTTGTCTGGAACGTTTTGGTGGAGGGCTCTCTTCCTCAGAGCTTCCATAAGCAACCAGGGGATTCAGGATGACGAGTTCTGTATGAATGTTGTCAGTAGTATGCCACCTTGAATGGGTTGAGGAAGGTACCTTCTTCATCTTCGTTACCTTCTCCACCTTCATTGACAATCTCGGGTGACCTCCAGCATTTGGTTGTGGATACTCTTTGGGACTTCTCCCCTATCTCGTCTAATTCCATCTCCTCTGCACAAGCAATAAATAAGCATTTTCCCTCCACATGTGGCACGTAAGGTTTACCTTCAGGGTGATGGCCATACGACATATTTGAAGTTGGCACATCACTGAACCCCTCTCCATCCGAAGTACCTATATCTGGTTCTGATTGGAATTGAGAGGTATCGGGGTCTGACAGGAATATCGATGTATCGGGCTCACTGACAAAGGGTAATTTGTCATCGACAATGACGATAGGCTTTTTATGCTTTTTTGGCTTGTTGCACGGTGGGTCAGGCTTTGTGTCATTATGGACATCCGGAATATAGCCCTTTAGCAGCTTTTCAAACTCTAAAAAAATCGGTTTGAATTCCTATGGTAGTAAGGACAAATTTGTGGACTAACCTTCTCTGAGTTCCTTATTGACAAAGGCGTCAAACATATCATGTTTGCCTCATGCCACGGCATTCATCAGAAGGTCAGCTGAATCATTTGCAAGTAGGTGGATTACTTTGACAATTTTCTTCTGGGGTTGACAGTGCGCTCGTCCACGTATCTGTCATTCATCCTGAGCTGACCATGGCTGGTCCTGCAGATTTGTGATTAATACAGATGAACGTTAGTTTGGCAATGTGGAATGGTGATACTCACGAAGAATATAACCATATCGGACAAAGAAAGGTTAAGCCCAGCCAACCCGATGCTCGAGCAAATGAGGACTCTGATGGGATTCTTAGGGTTGTGGAACTCCCTTATTAGCTGGTCTCGCTTTTCAATGTGGATCTTGCCATTGATGGCAATGCTCTGGACCCCATAGAGGCGGAGAACCTGAAAAGATAGTGTCAGGCATATGAACGAAGTGAAGGATGACGCTCCTTGACTTGTTACAACCACCATAAATAGTGGTAAACACCTCTGCTCAACACTGCACGCGACGTCGACACTTCAACTTTGGTCCGATTTTCGATCGGATTTCGTCATCACGAACGCTCTCGGTGTCTCCAGGCCTGCCCTGATTTGCTAAGAGATCCGTCCATCCGATCTCTGTGGATGCCCCGGTCACTGTTTTTGACAGTGTCTGCTATTCGTCTCGTTCTCCTGGGCTTCGAGGATCCTGGTTAGGTGAGTGTTGGCAATGAAAGAGTAGTCTGGGCCCCTATGGGGGCTTAGAGTGGGTGTGGGATGCCTACTTCAACGCTCGCCCAAGTCGTCGCATTCGTTTAGCTGGGGGAGGTCTGGTTCAGGAGGAGGGACATTTTCACTGGATTGTGGGTCGTCTGGGAGGCTTCCTACCTCCATGCTGCGTGAGTTTCTACATCTAGAGACCTGCTACACTGACTACCCATTGGAATACACCATCATTAAAAGGGGCCGGGCAATGGTGCCCCCTGGTGGCTAGGTCAACGCTCTGGTGGCCGCTACTTACCACCGACTCTTTACCTCCGGCACTCACACCCTTGAGGTGTTCGGAACCGGGTTCAATTGTCCCTCCCAATCTGCAGCAGGATTTGCAGCCTGTCTGCCCCCTCGGAGCGTCTGGAGGCTGTGTCGGGTGGACCCGGAATTGAGATAAGGGACCGTCTGTTATCGCTATCACGCTACGTATCTTGACTTCTACCGTCATCTACTTGTGCTAAATCATCCTCAATGCCCTCTACAAACCGTAGAGCGCGAACTCGACACCAGGCGGCTCATGGCGACCCCCTCCTATACACAAACGCCGACTTCACAGACTTCGACGACAACTACCTCCCAGAGTTCGGACACGTCTCCCTGAGCGGATGGGACTCTGATGTGGCTAACCAGTTCCACAATCTTTGGGCGGAGGATGACTCCTCCGACCTGCCAGACATCGAATTCATTCCGGGTCTCACCGAGCTAGCCTTGCAGGAGACGATAAACCGCTTCTTGGCATCACAAGTGATAGCCGATGAGGTGCATGATCTGGCTCTCGAGCTTGGGCTCGAGGCCAACAACAATCAAGAGCTCGGCATTGCCGAGCTCCTCTATCCGGAGGGGCAGCAGGAACAATCTGCGCCGCCTCTCCCCACATCACCGGGTTCATCCGCCATCCCAGAGTTGGTGGAGGATGAGCCTCCGTTGTCGAGAGATGAGAGGGTGGACATAACATCCACCTCTCATGGCTTTCTACATTTACTGGAGGCTATGACGATTTTCGTCGGTACCGTCCGAGTATCCGCCGTTCCGCTCATTGAGAGGAACGCATGGCGCTAGATGGCCTGGGAGTTATTCACGACCACCTGGCGATTGTCCGAGCCAATGTCGGCAGAACTAGCAGCTGCCGGATTGCCTCTCGACCTCACATTACCGGCAGCCTTCAGGGCTTCCTACGCGGCTAGGCAGGCAGCTCATGCAGAGCTCCATCATGGGGAACCCTCATCCTCATCACGACGCCGCCGTCCTCGAGGTCCTCGAGCACAGCAGCGCCGCTACTGAAAGGGGGGTGACACCCCCCCACATCTACTCCCACCAATGAGTTGGTGGCCGATATCGGGATAGTGGCAGCTTGTTGCTTCCCTCTACCTTCTCCCCGCTGCGGGGGGGACGTTGTTACCGAGCGTATGCCCTCGATGGCATCTGCTCGAAGGGGGCCTTGGCCCCCTATCCACGGTAGTTCCGGTGAATAACCAGGTGAACAACCAGCTACCACATTTCTGTCACTCATGCGGAAGCGCAGTGATGGTCCACCTCATTCGTCTGGGGTGGTCAATCCTCGCTGGCCAGGAGCATGCAGACAGTTATTCCTCCTGCAAGGGGGGATTTACAGTGAATTAACATGGCCGCGCCTGATCTGACTTCAGTTGGATATGTGGCTGGGGGACCGTTCTGCACTGGTGGACGAGTTAATGGCTAGCTTCGGGAGGGGGGGCCCCCCTCCAGATTATTGCCTTTCCTGGCTGAGAGGCCAACGTCTGTGGCACTGCCCGCCTAAAGTGGCTAAAACAAGGACCTGGGTAGGATGTGGATGAGGGGAAGCGTAGTTACAGTAGTACCCAAGTTTGTATCCTGCTCCGCGGACTGCGATCGAGCCCTGCGTTATAAATTGTTGACCCAAAAAAAAAAAAAAAAGTGAAGGATGAGATACATGCATTTTGAAGAAGTTGCGACATGGAAGAGAATTCCTGGAAGATGATGATATGGCGTGTCTTCTGAAGCGGTTGCCCCGTAACACCCAAAATCTTCGGGAAGACAGGCTGCCCATCCACAAAGGATACGTCGTCCACCTTGTCGTGGGTAAGGTAATGTGCGCAGAGTTGTGCACAGATGTCCATCTTTGTGCTCTTGACTGGCATCCATTCCTTGAGCGTCCGGAAGGATGGCCAAATTGCAGTAGAGTCTTCCTTCGCATATCCGACAGCTGTGCGGTATTCAAGGTAAAACTTCTACAAGACATTTGTTAGACCGGACCATATTACACAAGCAGCAGCTTACTTTCGTTTGGATCTTCGATATGTCACTAGCCACTTCAAGACTATGGACAGGGTGAGAAATGAGGGGAGAAAGGGGATGGTGTTGTACTTACGCTGCTTTGGCAGCGGCGGCTCGGGTCTGAATGATGTCAGTCTCTCTCTTGGTCAATGTTACTATGCCTAAGATCTCTTGGTATGGAGGTAGTGGCAACAACGGCTTTTCCTCATAGTCGAGGCTCTCTGTCGTCCTGCGGAGGAAATGGCCCTTGAGATGGCTCTGCAGGCGCTTTACAGCCCACACTTGCTCAGCAAGTAGACTTTCTCCATCATCATCAAGCTTCTTTGCTCTCCAAACCGAAGTAGCATCATTCTTCTCCTGAGAGAATGCAGCCTCTGTGAAAAAATGGGATTTACCAACAAGACGACCCATTGCCGCAATATCCTAGAAGTATGAAAGGATATTGTGCATTGTTACAATTCCATATTTACATCACTGACTCACCTTCGAAGATGTGTGCAGAGGAGTGGCAGTCATAATTAGCCGCACTGTGGCCTGCTCAAGGAGTTTCAAGGCGCTGGAATGCTTGTTGCCTGGGTTGCGCATGTAGTGTGCTTCATCAATGATGGCAGTGAGAAAGGAGTGTCCGAAGAGGGTGTGCTCTAAGGACCCTTTGGCAGTTGGCAAGTCCCAAGGCCGAGCATCTTTCCTGATCTTCTTGGATATATGGAAGTTATTGTTCATTTCTTTGAACAAAGCCTGCGATACTACATGGTGAGTAACACTGAATTTTGAAAAAGCTCTACGCACCGCATGCGAGACAATGATGATTCGGTTGTGTGGTTGATGCTTGGAAAGATGCATGGGTCCTGAGGTACTCCAGAAGTTGTCACCATCAGTTTGGCTGTCATAGACGAAGATGTCCATGGATTTGGGTTGTAAGAAGACCTTCAGTTCGCTCATCCACTGTGCCACGAGGGTACCAGGACGATGAGGTGCGGTAATGACGGGAACTTATCTTTGTCGCCAAGAAAAGGCCGTTCCACTGGAATAAGGCAGGATGAGTGTGGGTCAATGATATAGAGATGGTGAGATGCGCTTACATAGGATTCTTGGGCACTTTCTCTTGGTCTGCTGTAAGAAGATGGCCTGCATGAAAAACGCAATCACTCCAATTGCTTGCACTGTTTTCCCAAGGCCGACCTCATCCGCAACAAGGATTCCAAGGACGCATGAGGAGTCTGGGTCTTTGGAAAGGATGGATCGTATGATAGAATGATTGCCAGCCAGCTGGTGCCAATGAAGGCGTAACTTGGAAAGATTATCAGGTAGAGCATCAGAATTCTTATAGGAGAACGAATTAGGGTTGTCCCAGGGGGTCAACCCCGATCTATCACGGATGGTGTTGAATGATGGAGGTAG
Source organism: Tricholoma matsutake (assembly GCA_026075535.2). Lineage (NCBI taxonomy): Eukaryota > Fungi > Basidiomycota > Agaricomycetes > Agaricales > Tricholomataceae > Tricholoma > Tricholoma matsutake. Next base: position 6,673,931 of record AP026548.1, on the reverse strand, counting down.
GCCTGTCCTATAGCCCAACGACATGGCCAAGGATACAGGGGTCATCTTTGCCTCTTCTTCCATGCCAAAATCGCCGCCACAATCATTGAGCGTCTGTTTTTCGGATAGAGCATCGGATATTGGTGGCTCCTCTTCATTCTCCATAACCTCGTCAAAGTACTCGTGGTAGAGGTTGAGCACGTCACTGACGTCTTCTTCAGTAGCTAACTGCTGCAGGGCAGCAGGGTTTACCTTGGAGGGACCTAGGTATATGACTTGTCAAAGAGGAAGATTAATGGAAATAATCCACATACTTTTCGCAGCTACTTGCTTTTCAATCTTCGCTCCCAAACCCTCTAGGATTACCTGAAGCTCAGCAAGCATATCCTGGGCCTTCTGTATGTTATCAACGGTATGGAAGGGCTCAGCAGTGTCCCTCCACTTGGCAACGTTACAGATGGCACGTGAGACTTTCGTCTTAGTTACTTTGCCAGTCTCAAGATCTACGATCAGTAAGAAAAAAAATAAAGGGCGAAACAGGATCGGCTTGCCTTTGAATGCAGCTAGGGCTGCAGCCTCAATCTCAATTGGACAGTTCTTCATTGCGTTTACCTGAATGTGAATCGTATTCCAGGACCTCTGTGGAATAATTCGAAACACTTCCCGCAGAGCTGGTCTCAAGACAAGGCTGCCATTTGGAAAGGCCTCTTTGCCAAACAACTTTAGCGTGAGAGAGTCCAGGATCATAGGAAGATAGTTATCGGAGGAAGGCCATGGCACATCGATGTTGTTCTCAGAGATAAGAATATCGAGGGGGTGGATATCCCACTCTTTGAGCTCAGCAATGATGACAGTATGAACACCCCATGAATTCCATTTTCTCACAATGAAATTGTTCCAGAACTCACGTCCTGGATAGGCCGAAGCACCCTTCGCGTTGATTGCAAAGGCAAGCTTCTTGTCTTCGTTCGGAAGAAGATGATATGCTCGGAAGTAGGACTGAACGTCCACAGCATCCTTACGAGTCCAGCCTTTTGGCAGTTTGGAGTCATCGTCCGGAAAGAGGCCATGGAGGATGCCAGTACGCTCCTGCCAGGCAGGCCACTGCCAGGGAGCGCCGTCAAACGAGAAAAGTTTTATCAAGGCACTGGAAGGAGTGTGACTAGGCATAGCAGAGGGGGGATGAGGGCTTCTTTTTTTTTTTTTTTTTTTTTGGGTCAAAAATTTATAACGCGGCGCCCGATCGCAGTCCGCGGTAGAGACGTACAAACGAAGTACACTACGCCCAGCCCAAGTCCTCCTCCTGCTGATCTTCGCACCAACCACCTGGATAGCTGCAACGACCACTAAGGGGGCCCCCTTTATCGAGTAAACGGACTTGCCAGTGGTGGCGTACCGACAACTCGAGCTCGACGATGTTGTGTCCCCGAATCCCTATGGGTATGAGTGCAAGATTTAGGGGAAACTGCCGCCCCAATGTGAGCCTCTCAGCTCAGAAAGGAAAGCGTATTCGACCAAAGTCACTGTAACGCATAACCGACAGAGGATCTGGAAGCGCTCAGGCGCCTCCCCGAACCAGTACCTAGTTTTGTGTCCCCCCTCCCTGACAGTCGCTCCTGAACACGGGTGGGCCCCCTTTATGAGGGTTAATGGACTCGTCTGGTGCCCAACGGCCACCCCTACATACCGATAACACTAGCTAGAACCGGACGGGGGTCATACGCCCTGCACGCACAACCTATCCTGGATCCCACGCAAGTGAGTTGAACGATCCTAGTGCAGGATTGTTGTCCATAAATTCGTGGAAGCCTTCGACGGAGTCAGGGCTCGCACGAGTTTCTTTGCGATCCACCTTGGGGCAGACGCGTAGCAGATGGTCCTGAGTTTGTATGTCAGGACCAAGGCACCAGCATTGGTATTCCCCGTCGAGGGATAGACGTTGACGATACTCCCCTATAGGAGCATGGCCAGTGATCATACGAGTTGAACGGGAAGTCAGCGTAGTGTTGTTTCCCATCACTTTCAGCCAAGGCCCACCTTTGTGAAGGGTAAGACTGGCTTTCCACCCAATCCTTTGAGTTGGTAGAAGTGCCACCCACGGTATGCCGGATCTGAGAACCGGGTGTGCCAATCCTTGCAAACGGCCTTTTCGACCTGGTTCTTAAGGTAGTCTAAAGACGTCCGCGGGTGTCTGCCTACGGAGATCTTGGTAGATGTAGCTACATCATGAGCCATCTTGTGAACGTTCCACTCGAATTTCGAGGGGACATGCCAGAATGTGACTTTCCTCTCCTCGTCTCCAGCTAGCCAGGGACGAAGGGAGCGACAAGCATCCAGGGCAAATATCTGCCCAGAGCGTGGTTTTGGATCAATTAGGGACTCAATGCCCGTAGTAGAATCCGAGAAAATCACCAACTTTTTGCATCCTCTGCTGCAAGCAGCCGAGACGCCTAGTTGGAGAGCGAAAAGTTCGACTTCTGGGGGAGTTCTTCTCCCAGAAGCCGAGACAATGCGATCAGTCTGTTCTCCCTGTCCGAAGATGAGAGCACAGGCGACCGCTTGGAATCTAGCATCTGTGGGCACCAAAGCGTCCACTGCCATGACGAGAGTGTTATCCTCGACCAGGGCAGACGCCCAGGCCTTGTCGAGGTCACTCCTGTAAGAGTTCCTCGCTCCATCCTCCTTAGAGGTGAGGCGATGAGAGGAGAACCGAGTTGGGAACAAGTCCTTTACTCTGTTTCCAGGTGTGTTTTCTTCCCCGAAGGGGTCGAACTCATCGCCTGGTACGAGGGCCAGAGCTGCAGCCGAGGCGACAGATGGACCTTGTAGGTTTAGTGTGTCGAGCACGTTCCCTCCCCAGAGTCCTAGCTCATGAGAGTGGGTAGTGCCGACGTGATTAGGCCCTAAGATTGCTCTTAGGGGGTGAGATGGAGCCAGTAGAGGGGTCCTGAACACTCCTCTGTCGACTAAGCGACGCAGTAACAGCTGCATAGGCAGCAGTCCGGCGATACTTTCCAGGCCGCCAATTGGGGTGGTTCTGAATGCACCGAGGATCCAACGTGCAGCAATGGACTGCACTTGGGCCAACGTTCTGATGACACCTTTGACGCGAGCGCCTTTGAAGTGCCATAGTCTGAGTCCATATGTCATGATGGGTACGACACACGAACGGTACAGGAGGCGCTTCTGCATAGGGGTTAGCCCTCTAACAGAATTGCCGAGCATTCCCATCACCCTTGCAGTAGTAAGGGCTTTGGTGGAGTAGAATCGTGTATGCTCCTTGAAGGAGAGTTTGCGATTGAAGAAGAATCCAAGGTACCTCCAGGTAACCTTGGGCTTTTTTTTTTTTTTTTTGGGTCAACAATTTATAACGCGGGGCTCGATCGCAGTCGGCAGAGCAGGATACAAACTTGGGTACTACTGTAACTACGCTTCCCCTCATCCACATCCTACCCAGGTCCTTGTTTTAGCCACTTTAGGCGGGCAGTGCCACAGACGTTGGCCTCTCAGCCAGGAAAGGCAATAATCTAGAGGGGGGCCCCCCCTCCCGAAGCTAGCCATTAACTCGTCCACCAGTGCAGAACGGTCCCCCAGCCACATATCCAACCGAAGTCAGATCAGGCGCGGCCATGTTAATTCACTGTAAATCCCCCCTTGCGGGAGGAATAACTGTCTGCATGCTCCTGGCCAGCGAGGATTGACCACCCCAGACGAATGAGGTGGACCATCACCGCGCTCCCACACGAGTGACAGAGATGTGGTAGCTGGTTGTTCACCTGGTTATTCACCGGAACTACCGTGGATAGGGGGCCAAGGCCCCCTTCGAGCAGATGCCGTCGAGGGCATACGCTCGGTAACAACGTCCCCCCCGCAGCAGGGAGAAGGTAGAGGGAAGCGACAAACTGCCACTATCCCGATATCGGCCACCAACTAATTGGTGGGAGTAGATGTGGGGGGGTGACACCCCCCTTTCAGTAGCGGCGCTGCTGTGCTCGAGGACCTCGAGGACGGCGGCGTCGTGATGAGGACGAGGGTTCCCCATGATGGAGCTCTGCATGAGCTGCCTGCCTAGCCGCGTAGGAAGCCCTGAAGGCTGCCGGTGATGTGAGGTCGAGAGGCAATCCGGCAGCTGCTAGTTCTGCCGACATTGGCTCAGACAATCGCCAGGTGGTCGTGAATAACTCCCAGGCCATCTGACGCCATGCGTTCCTCTCAATGAGCGGAACGGCGGATACTCGGACGGTACCGACGAAAATCGTCATAGCCTCCAGTAAATGTAGAAAGCCATGAGAGGTGGACGTTATGTCCACCCTCTCATCTCTCGACAACGGAGGCTCATCCTCCACCAACTCTGGGATGGCGGATGAACCCGGTGATGTGGGGAGGGGCGGCGCAGATTGCTCCTGCTGCCCCTCCGGATAGAGGAGCTCGGCAATGCCGAGCTCTTGATTGTTGTTGGCCTTGAGCCCAAGCTTGAGAGCCAGATCATGCACCTCATCGGCTATCACTTGTGATGCCAAGAAGCGGTTTATCGTCTCCTGCGAGGCTAGCTCGGTGAGACCCGGAATGAATTCGACGTCTCCGCCGGTGGCAGAGCCGTCGTTGTCGTCTGGCAGGTCGGAGGAGTCATCCTCCGCCCAAAGATTGTGGAACTGGTTAGCCACATCAGAATCCCATCCGCTCAGGGAGACGTGTCCGAACTCTGGGAGGTAATTGTCGTCGAAGTCTGCGAAGTCGGCGTTTGTGTATAGGAGGGGGTCGCCATGAGCCACCTGGTGTCGAGTTCGCGCTCTTCGGTTTGTAGAGGGCATTGAGGATGATTTAGCAGAAGTAGATGACGGTACAAGTCAAGGTACGTAGCGTGATAACGATAACAGACGGTCCCTTATCTCAATTCCGGGTCCACCCGACACAGCCTCCAGATGCTCCGAGGGGGCAGACAGGCCGCAAATCCTGCTGCAGATTGGGAGGGACAATTGAACCTGGTTCCGAACACCTAGAGGGTGTGAGTGCCGGAGGTAAAGAGTCGGTGGTAAGTAGCGGCCACCAGAGCGTTGACCTAGCCACCAGGGGGCACCATCGCCCGGCCCCTTTTAATGATGGTGTATTCCAATGGGTAGTCAGTGTAGCAGGTCTCTAGATGTAGAAACTCACGCAGCATGGAGGTAGGAAGCCTCCCAGACGACCCACAATCCAGTGAATATGTCCCTCCTCCTGAACCAGACCTCCCCCAGCTAAACGAATGCGACGACTTGGGCGAGCGTTGAAGTAGGCATCCCACACCCACTCTAAGCCCCCATAGGGGCCCAGACTACTCTTTCATTGCCAACACTCACCTAACCAGGATCCTCGAAGCCCAGGAGAACGAGACGAATAGCAGACACTGTCAAAAACAGTGACCGGGGCATCCACAGAGATCGGATGGACGGATCTCTTAGCAAATCAGGGCAGGCCTGGAGACGCCGAGAGCGTTCGTGATGGCGAAATCCGATCGAAAATCGGACCAAAATTGAGGTGTCGACGTCGCGTGCAACGTTGAGCAGAGGTGTTTACCACTATCTATGGTGGTTGTAACAAGTCAAGGAGCGATGGTAACCTTGGGCTTGAGGGGGGTATTGCCCGTGTAAGGGGCAAAGCTGAGATCTATGGGTAGGGGAGTGAACCTCCTCGCCCTTGAAAAGTGAAATATTTCAGACTTGTCGTGTTCGAGGACAAGCCCGAGGGAGGTGAACGCCTGGAAGATCCAGCCATACACTTTTTTAAGCAGGGGGAGGATGTCCTCCAGCTGTGGGGAGCGGGCGATGAGAGTGCCATCGTCCACATATGACATGAGATCGACATCCCTGCTGATTTCACTCCTTCTGAAGAGCTTCATAATGGGCGTTAAATATAGCGCCGATAAGAGGGGGGACAAAGCAGAGACTTGACCCACTCCCACATCAGCTGTAAAGGAGCCAGATGAGAAAGCGTTCCATTTGTAGGTCGTTTTGCGACCAACTAGATATGAACGGAAGAAGTTCACTACTTGCGCAGGGAACCCCAACCGAGAGATGATAGGTGAGGGTTGGCCAGGAAGGAGAAAGCAACACGCTGTTCGTCTTTGACGAACAGACATGGTGGAGATGAGTTGAGCTATTTTCGGAAAATGCCGAACAATGTCAAGAGGATTTAGCACAGCCACTCCGACCGCCTGATCATGTCTGTTCGTCAAAGACGAACAGCGTGTTGCTTTCTCCTTCCTGGCAAACCCTCACCTACCATGCAACCTGCAACCTGCATGGAAGTAGTTCCGTGCAGGTCTTCTTCATCAGTAATGGCAAAGACGAGTTCTGTTAGGGAGTAGTCCCCAATATGAACGTGTTCTATGTCCCTGACTGGCTATCCCCAATCCTCTCGACCTTCAAGACTCCTTATATGGTGCTTAGCGTCCTCCAGCAATGCCCGTTCCTCTTGGACGTCTGCAATTTTTTTTCTCAAAGTCCTCCATGTTGTGCGGCCCTGATATCTATCTCCTTTTCGTTTACCGGAATTGCTGTGTGCTGCTATCCCTTTGTCCTCCCCTGGTGGAAGGACGGATCATTATTCAAGCGCAAATTATTGTTTCTTTAGTTCTTCGTACACAGTCGGAATATAAAACTTTCATCGAAAATTCACCCTTTGTCAATTATCCACACGCTATCTCCTATGGCCGATCTCTTCAACAACCACCCAGTCATAACCCACAGCCTGCGTGAATTCGTTGACCGTGCTTATGGCTTTCATGAAAATGATGAAACAGATGACAACTACATACACTTTGTCCTTACCGGTGAATACGTCGATGACGATGGACATCCGAAGCAGGCCTTTGTTGATGCTATTCAGAACGTCATTGAAGTTGACCACTCTCTTTTGATCTCCCGGGACTATGACTCCCTCCTTGGCATTGCCGACAAAGTCATGGTCAACTGCCCGATCTCTGTATATGTCGTTCCACATGATACTTTTGCTCTGAAGACAAGTATTCATCTCAAGCACCCTGTTACTTATCGAGGCATGAGTTTCTGGAGTCCAACTTATAATTGAATCTTTTATCTAACCAAGTATTTGTGCTATAGGAGGAGAAACTAGTTGACTACCACAAGATCCCAAATTTTGAGTTTGGCACATTCGGCATGCGCCACCACTTACATATATTTTTCCCTGCACTGTGGTCACCCGAACGTTCCCAGTGATCAAGCGCCTACCATTTGAGTGAACGTGAGCGAGCCTTCTGGTACGAAAATGGCTTTCGTCCCGCGATCGCGACTTTACTTGGCCAAAGCATCGCCTCAGAATGGCCAGCCAACTATTCAACAGAGCAGTTTAGAGCGAAGAAGACAAGAGGAGGCTTTGCCTGGGGTACGAAGCTCATTCCCAGCAACGTCGTTGACCACCTTGCCAACCGTATTCGCACGGAACTGGATTTGAACCCCCTCATCGCAGATAATGACATTGCATGGGCGCACGACTTCTTCATTCTGCACACCATCCGAGGCACAAAACATAGCACTTACCATCAGGTAGATGTCGAATCTGCGGAATACTACCTTTACGATTTTGTCCGGAGTGCACACCTCTCTTATGAAGTCCCGGAGGTTGGAGACTGGTACATCGATGTCGGTATCAAGATCAGTAGTGATCAGGAGGAATGCCTTCAATGGACTACAGCCACCCATTACCAGGTAGTCCAGCAGGCATTGCGCATTTCGGATCAGAACGCCGAGAGGATTTCTGATATTAATTCATCCAAATATTCAAGAGATCCTGTCAGCCATCTTACTGCCATTAGTGGCTTTCATGCCATTCCTGGTGTCCGTGCTCAAGGGGAGTATGAGGCTGTGTACATCCAGGCATACACAACCGATAAGTCTATTGTTTACCACCCTGAAGGTAGGCACCATGCGAAATTTATCACCATCAAAGAGGCTATGGGTGGGGATCATCCAACAAAAACTATCGAAGGCATCTACAGTATCTATGAAGAGGCACGTACTGCTAACTCTTCAAATGCACGTCTCGAGGTCCGGGTACCTTATAGATTCACCACAGAAGTCCTAATGCAGTTTGACCCTGATACATTAAAGGACTGTCTTTGTTCGTTTACCTGTCAGGAGTGGTGGTAAGTCTTTTTTTCTTCAATGTTACCCTTTATATTGATGTATTTATTCCCATAGGTCTTTCCGCATGACGAGGCTGATGGCAATCAGCAAAGCTCTCTCCCACCAAGCCAGTGGTGCAACCCATAGTCGACTCATTCCTGAATCGCTCACATTGACTGCAGCGTGTGTGTGGTTGCTGAATGGATTACATGCTCGCCCTGAAGATGGACCAGCAGCAAGATGACTCATGGATGCAGCTCTTCCGTTATCAGAGGCTGAGGGCCTGAATACCGATGTTCTCGCATATAACACGTCCAGGCAGGCAGATTGGCAGCAGCAGGAGGAGGAGGAGGAGGAGGAGGAGGAGATGGGAGATGGAGATGAAGATGGAGAACCCAACAATTGCCGCTGCTCTCATGGCCAGGTTCCGTATATACCCTATGGCTGTGTCTTTTTCCGTTGTATAATGGTCGGCGAAGTTGTTCCTCGCCTACGCATCGGTGGAACCCTCCTTACAGAACCAGCTTTTAAGTTTTGGTTTGACGGCATGACATTGGACCAGGTCCAGGCAATGTATCAGAAGTCAGGCATTATCCCCAGGGATGCGCTTGCTGGTAAGTGCTCTACAAATAAAGGAAGGATGCCGACCTATATCAACTTCACTGGCCAGCCCGAACCAACTCTATTCAACCTACAATCTCAGGGTCATACACTCCCCCCTCCTACGCAGGATGATGGCTCGGATATAGACGATCGTGAGACCCCTCCTCCTGCTGACGAACATCCTACAATCGATACTTTCCTTTCCCAACTCTGGTGTCAATTCGTCATTGATCTCACTGGCAAGGCGCCTAATCCATGGGGAATCACAAACCCCTCTTACCTCAAGCTTACCACGGTCGAACGCCGAGAAGGGAAAGAAGATATATACAAGAATCTAACCCTTTCCGATGTTTTCACCCATGTCACCTACAAGAATGCTTCCACCACTGATTGGCAGAGGGCCTTCAAATGGCTCTTTCCTGAGCCTGGTTACAAGACCACGAATGCCATCCAGAATTACCCTAGCTCACCATATTTTGTGACGTGGATGACCTTTATCGAGGACCCTAAAAATTCAACCCTCATTTCCGCATCGCGCTTAGAAATCTGGAAACGAGTGAGGAAGTGGAGCTGGATCCCAGATGCACAACAAGACAAGATGTGGCCAACATCCACAGCATCAGGATTTACTTGTTGGCCCAGTTCTTCCAGGCGTGGTGGTAAGGATCGAGCTGCACCTCGCATTCTCCTGAAGTGCCATGCAGTTCCAGACTTTGCTGATGAGGGCGAGGAATAGTATCTTTGTTGTTCCATCTTAAACTGCTTCATAATTGTTTGGCACATTCAATGTTTTTTTCTTGGATATTTAATTAATAAATAAACATTATTCAAGGATTGAGCACTCTAAGATCGCTCCAGCATGGAAGTAGTTCCATGCAGGCCATTCCATCCCTGATCTTCGTCTTCATCATTGTCCACAAAGGCAATTGATCAGATTTGCAAGGTGTCCATTCTTCAACAACAACGAACAGCAAGTAACTGGCTTCCTCCCTCACGTCCATCACAAGTTCTATTGCAGAGTAGTTCCAAATATGAAGGTGTTCGTGTCCTTGGCTGATGAAGTGTTACTTTTATTTATGCTAAATCAAATTCACTTTACAGTTGAATAACAACTGCTGGTATGTGGCCTCCGTGGAATGCCTATGCGGTACACCATATGAAATTCATGTTACCTACCAACAGTTGCTTGTGTTCCACAGATTTTACCTCAATTGAAGTACAAATTATTATTTGTTTCTATCTGTTCATCTACCCTCGAGCCAGTCAGAATGTAGAAGACTTATCAAAATGATTATTCACATAATCTCCTATGGCTGATAGTTTCAAGAGCCTCAATTAAACTTACTAACCATGCTTAACACTTTGTCATTACAGGTGAATGCTGTATGTGTGGTACATGTCGTCGCTGACATTCCCGAGTCACAAGTGAAATTTTGCAGTGAGTACTGTATGTGCTGTACATGTCGTCTGTGATGTCCCAGACTTACAAGTGAAATTTTGTAGTGACGTGCTAAACATGTCGTCGTGGACATTCCAGACTCACAAGTAAAATTGTGCAGTGAGTACTGTACATGCTGTACATGTCTTCGTTGACATTCCAGACTCACAAGTGAAATGGTGCAGTGAGCACTGTATGTGCTAAACATGTTGTTGTTGAAGTTCTGTATGTGGTGAGTATTGTATATGATATACATGTCGTCATTGACGTTCGGTCCTCACAATTTTGTGGTAAGTACTGTATGTGCTGTACATGTTGTCGTTGACGTCCCCGACTCACAAGTGAAATTTTGCAGTGAGTACTGTACATGCTGTACAACATGTCGTCGTTGACGTTCCAGACTCACAAGTGAAATTGTGCAGTGAGAAACGCTCCTTGACTTGTTACAACCACCATAAATAGTGGTAAACACCTCTGCTCAATGTTGCATGCGACGTCGACACTTCAATTTTCGTCCGATTTTCGATCGGATTTCACCATCACGAACGCTCTCGGCGTCTCCAGGCCTACCCTGATTTGCTAAGAGATCGGTCCATCCGATCTCCGTGGATGCCCCGGTCATTGTTTTTGACAATGGCTGCTATCTGTCTCGTTCTCCTGGGCTTCGAGGATCCTGACTAGGTGAGTGTCATTTATAAAAGAGCAGTCTGGGTCCCTCTGGGGGCTTAGAGTGGGTGTGGGATGCCTGCTTCAACGCTCGCCCAAGTCGACACACTCGTTTAGTTGGGGGAGGTCTGGCTTAGGGAGAAGGGACGTTATCACTGGATTGCTAGTTGTCTGGGAGGCTTCTAGCCTCCATGCTATGTGAGTCACTACTACTAGGGACAAGCTACACTGACTACCCGTTGGAATACACCATCGTTAAAAGGGGCCGGGCGATGGTGCCCCCTGGTGGCTAGGTCGACACCTTGGTGGCCGCCACTCTCCACCAACTCTCTACCTCCGGTGCTCACTCTTCTAGGGTGGTATGACCCGGGTTCAATCTTCTCCCACTGGGTTACAGGATGTGCGGCCTGTCCCCCCCTCAGAGCGTTTGGAGGCAGTATCGGGTGGACCCGGAATAGAGATAAGGGACCAACTATTATCGATGGCACGCTACGTATCTTGATTTCTACTATCACCTACTAGCACTAACTTCCCCTCTCAATGCCTAAACGGCGAACTAGAGCCCAAACACCACGCTGGGGTCTACACGACCCCTCCCTGATTACGGGCGACATCTACGACGATGGCATCCAAGACTACGACACCCAGTACGATCATGACGATCCGGATGTAGCTACTGCCCTACGGGCAGTTAGAGATCTATGGGCTGGAGAGGACCTCTCCGACCCTGAGGATGACGAGGACTCTCTTGCTATGCAAGAGGCCCTCAATTACGCCGAGAGCAGCCCCAAGCTGGCCTCGAGGCAAACGATCGACCGTGTGCTGTGGGCGCAGGACGTCCATGTCGCACATAAACGATGGACTCGCAGTCTCGAATGCGAGGACATGTACACTCAGGAGCTCGGCATTGCTGAGCTCTTCTATCCGGAGGCATCCCCTGCCCCGTTACCGCCTTTGCCCCCCATCCCTGAGCTGGTGGAGGACGAAGCGCCGTTATCTGTGAATGAGAGGCTGGAAATCGAAGCCACCTCTCATGCCATGCTACACCAACTCGACGCGATGACCATGTTCGTTGGTACCGTCCGTACGTCCGCCGTTCCCCCTGCAGAGAGGAACGCTTGGCGCCAAATGGCCTGGGAGTTATTCACGACCACCTGGCGACTGTCTGAGACGATGTCGGCGGAACTAGCAGCCGTTCCGACACCTCTCGACCTCACGTCTCCAGCAGCCTTCCGGGCTTCCTACGCGGCGGTGCACACCGCTCAATCAGAGCCTCAATCTGGGGAACCCTCGTCCCCAGCACGGCGCCGTCGTCCTCGAGGTCCTCGTGGACAGCAGCGCCGCAACTAGTACAGGGGGCTATCCCCCTCTACGTTTACGGCCACCAAGTAACTGGTGGCCACTATCGGGATGGTGACATGGTGTCGCTTCCCTATACCTTCCCCCCACTGCGGGGGGGACGATGTCATCGAGTGCGTGCACATGGGTGCATTTGCTCGAGGGGGGTCTCGGCCCCCTACTTACGGCGGTCACGGTGAATAACCAGGTGAACAACCACCCGCCTTGTTACTGTCACTCGTGCACAACACGGTGATGGTCCACCTCATTCGTCTGGGGTGGTCAATCCTCGTTGGCTGGAAAAATGCAAACAGTTATTCCTCCCGCAAGGGGGGATTTACGGTGAATTAACACTGCTGCGCCTGGTCTGGCCTCGGTCGGACATGTGGCTGGGGGACCGTTTGCTCCAGGGGGCGATCTAATGGCTAACTTCGGGAGGGGGGGGCGCCCCCTCCAGATTATTGCCTTTCCTGGCTGAGAGGCCAACGTCTGTGGAACTGCCCACCTAAAGGTGGCTAAAACGGGGACCTGAGTGGGAGATGGGTGAGGGGAACGCGTAGATAAAGTAGTACCCAAGTTTGTACCTTGCTCTGCGGACTGTGTTCGAGCCCTGCGTTATAAATTCTGATCCAAAAAAAAAAAAAAAAAAAAAAAATTGTGCAGTGAGTACTGTATGTGCTAAACATGTCATCATTGAAGTTCTGTATGTGGTGAGTACTGTATGTGCTATACATGTCGTCGTTGATGTTCTGTCCTCACAAGTGAAATTTTGTGGTGAGTACTGTACGTGCTGTACATGTCATCGTTGAAGTTCTGTCATCAGAAGTGAGATTATGCCATGAGTACTGTACACGCTGTCGTTGACTTTCTGTCCTCACAATTGAAAGTATGCAGTGAGTACTATACATGCTGTCATGGACATTCTGTCCTCACAAGGGAAATTATGCGGTGAGTACTGTACATGTCGTCGTGGACGTTCTGTCCTCACCAGTAAAATTATACAGTGAGTACTGTACATGCTGTCGTTGACGTTCTGTTCTCACAATTCAAATTAGGCGGTGAGTACATGTTGTCATTACAAGTGAAATTATGTGGTGAGTACTGTACATGCCGTCCTTGACGTTCTGTCCTCACAACTTAAATTATGCGGTGAGTACTGTACATGTCATCGTTGACATTCTGTCCTCACAAGTGAAATTATGCGGTGAGTACTGTACATGCTGTCTTTGACGTGCTATCCTCACAAGTGAAATTATGCGGTGAGTACTGTACATGCCGTCCTTGACGTTCTGTCCTCACAAGTGAAATTATGCGATGAGTATTGTACATGCCGTCGCTGATGTTCTGTCCTCACAAGTGAAATTATGCGGTGAGTACTGTACATGCCGTCGTTGAGGTTCTGTCCTCACAAGTGAAATTATACAGTGAGTACTGAACATGCTGTCGTTGACGTTCTGTTCCCACAATTCAAATTATGCAGTGAGTACAAGTTGTCGTTGTCGTTCTGTCCTCACAAGTGAAATTATGCGGTGAGTACTGTACATGCCATCCTTGACGTTCTGGCCTCACCAGTGAAATTATACGGTGAGTGCTGTACATGCTGTCGTTGATGTTCTGTCCTCACAAGTGAAATTATGAGGTGAGTACTGTACATGCCGTCCTTGACGTTCTGTCCTCACAAGTGAAATTATGAGGTGAGCACTGTACATGCCGTCCTTGACGTTCTGTCCTCACAAGTGAAATTATGCGGTGAGTACTGTACATGCCATCGTTGACGTTCTGTCCTCACCAGTGAAATTATACAGTGAGCACTGTACATGCCATCATTGACGTTCTGTCCTCACCAGTGAAATTATACAGTGAGTACTGTACATGCTGTCGTTGACGTTCTGTTCTCACAATTCAAATTATGCAGTGAGTACATGTTGTCGTTAAACGTCGCTTCTTGACTTGTTACCGCGACGTGCACAGCCACCGAAATTTTTGTCGACACCATTTTCACTCTCTGTAGCTCAATCCGTCTACGATCCAAGCGATCCGGTCTATATAGCGTCTTACCAGCGCATGTCTGATCCAACATCTAGAATAAGGGGGAGATTTTTTTTTTTTTTTTTTGGGGTCAACAATTTATAACGCGGGGCTCGATCGCAGTCCGCGGGTCAAGATACAAACAAGGTACTACTAAGACTATGCATTCCCTATGCCCGCATCCCACACCAGGTCCCCTGCAGAAGCCACGTTACGGCAGGCGTACCAGCGTTGTCCTCTCAGACAGGAAAGGCAATAATCTGTAGGGGAGGGGCCCCCCCCACAAAGGCTAGCCGTTAGTTCGCCGTCTGGTGCTATCTCGGTCCCCCCAGCCACATATCCGACCGAAGTCAGATCAGGCGCAAGCAGTGTCAATTCACCGTAAGTCCTCCCTTGCGGGAAGAGTAACCATCTTTCACCCGACAACGAGGGTTGACCACCCCAGGTGAGTGAGGTGGACCATCACTGTGTCCATGCACAAGTGACAGTGACAAGGCAGCTGGTTATTCACCGGAGCTACTGTAGGTAGGGGGTCGAGGCCCCCCCCCTCGAGCAAATGCTACTCTGAGCATGCACTCGGTGACATCATCCCCCCCGCAGTGGGGGGAAGGTAAAGGGCGGCGACATATTGTCGCCATCCCGACAACAGCCCTGGTGGGCGGTGAAGAGAAGGGGGGGTCCCCTTCTTCAAGCTCGGCGTGGTCGTTGGCGGGGGCCACGAGGACGTCAACGCCGTTCCGGGGACAAGGGTTCCTCGGTTGGAGGCTCTGCCGCTGGTGGAGCAGACTGAGCCGCCTGCATCGCCGCATAGGAAGCCTGGAAGGCTGCCGGAGACGTAAGGTCGAGGGGAGCTGATGCCGCGCGAAGCGACTCCATCATGCTCCCTGAAAATCGCCAGGTGGTGGTGAAGAGCTCCCACGCCATCTGACGCCAAGAGTTCCTGTCGTTGAGAGGAACTGCGGACACTCGGACGGTACCTACAAAGGAGGTCATCATGTCCAGTAGATGAAGCATGGCATCAGAGGTGGCTTCAATTTCCAACCTCTGATCCCTAGATAGCGGCACTTCGTCCTCCACCAGCTCAGGGATGGGGGGCCAAGGCGGTAGCGGGGCAGGGGATGCCTCCGGATAAAGGAGCTCAGCGATGCCAAGCTCCTGTGAGTATATATCCTCCTTAGGGAGGCTACGAGCCCAGCGCTTGTGTTCGACGTCGACACCAAGTGCCCATCGTACACGATCGATCGTTTTCCTCGAGGAGAGCCTAGGCCCCCCCTCGGCAAAAAGAAGAGCCTCTTGCATAGCAAGAGAGTCGTTGTCGTCATCATTGTTAGGGTCGGAGAGGTCTTCCCCGGCCCATAGATCTCTAGCTGCCCTGAAAGCAGCTGCTACCTCCGATTCATCTTGCTCGAACCGGGTGTCGTAGTCTTGGACGCCATCATCAAAGATGTCGCCCGTGATCAAAACGGGGTCGCGTAGACCCCGATGTGGTGGTTGGCCTCTGGTTCGCCGTTTGGGCATCGAGAGTCTGTGTGTGTTAGTGCTAGTAGATGATGGTAGGAATCAAAATATGCAGCGTGGAATCGATAACGACTGGTCCCTTATCTATATTCCGGGTCCACCCGATACAGCCTCCGAACGCTCCGAGGAGGCAAGCAAGCTGCACATCCTGCTGCCTAGTGGGAGAAGGTTGAACCCGGGTCATACCACCCTAGAAGAGTGAGCACCGGAGGTAGAGGGATGGTGGTGAGAAGCGGCCACCAAGGTGTAGGCCTAGCCGCTAGGGGGCACCATCGCCCGGCCCCTTTTAACGATGGTGTATTCCAGCGGGTAGTCAGTATAGCATGTCTCTAGTAGTAGAAACTCACAGAGCATGGAGGCTGGAAGCCTCCCAGACGACCAGCAGTCCAGTGATAATGTCTCTCCTCCCTAAGCCAGACCTCCCCCACCTAGACGAGTGTGACGACTTGGGCGAGTGTTGAAGCAGGCATCCCACACCCACTCTAAGCCCCCAGAGGGACCTAGACTACTCTTTCATAGACAACACTCACCTAGTCAGGATCCTCGAAGCCCAGGAGGATGAGATGAGTAGCAGCCATTGTCAAGAACAATGACCGGGGCATCCACGGAGATCGGATGGACGGATCTCTTAGCAAATCAGGGCATGCCTGGAGACGCCGAGAGCGTTCGTGATGGTGAAATCCGATCGAAAATCGGACAAAATTTGAAGTGTCGACGTCGCGTGCAACATTGAGCAGAGGTGTTTACCACTATTTATGGTGGTTGTAACAAGTCAAGGAGCGCCTTGAATAAGGGGGAGATCGGGTGAAGCGATGGACGTGGGGAACCCTTCCAGAGCTGGTACGCCCAGAACTCCTGGCGACGACCCCATTGATTCTCTACGGCCCTCTGGGGGCCGTAGATCCTCACAGATAGCACCTTCGGTGGGCCCTCATCGGTCCCAAAGAAGCTCTCCAACTCCCTCCCCGTATGGGGCCGGAACGATCACTCCGCGTGCACAGCGATTCAGCGTGCCGACACTATCTCCCAGGCGGGCCACAGCGTCCCCTGCACCTCCCACCACTCCTTCCACTCCTGCCTCTCGGTGGGGAGATGAAGCTATGACACCCAACCCCGAGCCCGTGATCCAAGACACGGTGATGGCAAGCAATGCAGACGACGATTGGGCCGGTCCGGTCACCTTTGCCCACGACCTCGGGGAATACGCTCAGGGATTCATCACTGTCCTAAGCAGGACTGGAGCCCGACAACCTACTGCTGAACAACGGCAGGAAATCGCAGAACAACTAGGGGCGGTGCTGTATGCAGCGACCACAGTTGGATTCCATCGCGACTCGGGGAACACGACCCTCCGAAGAGCCATCGACAGGGCTGGTGGTGCAGGCAAGCGTCCTGCCACTACTGACCCTAACGACGTCCCAAGGACAGAGCACATGGAGGGATGGGATGGGCCATGCCCCCCTCCTCACAAATCTGTGAGGACATGAGGCCCGAAAGGGGCTCGACCTCTTCCTAAACCCCCGACAGGGGGCACTTCTTCGTCATGGGGTAGAGGACCTCCTCCCCCCGTGAACATGTCAACCAAGCCTTCAGGCAAGGGGACATTTGCTCAGGTCGCTCGCTTCCCTGGGGGGTGAGCACCTAACACATCCATGGACGGCCTTGTGCGATTAGCCAAGGCCTTCCCTGAGCTTCCAACTGACAAGCTGGCTGACATCCAGCAGCACGTCGGCCCATCCAGGCCCAAGGCTGCAAAGTCTTCGCCCACCGTCCATGGACCGTTGCGAAGACAGGTTCTTGTCCACGTTCGACCCCCCCTCGAGGAGGGGACGAATCCTACTGACTTCCTGGACCATGTCCGGATGACTCTAGGACTACACCACTCTAAGCTAGTGGCTCAGTCTGCTTCCATGCACGCTGGGAACCTCTCGGTGTCCACTGACGTAGTGGCCTCGGACGAGGACCTACGATGCTTCAAGGAGGCGGCCCACAAGGCTTTCCCCTATGCGCTCCAGATCAATGCAGCGCTACCGACGTCCACGTCTTACCTCAAGTTGGTAGACGTGCCCTACATTGCAAACGACAAGGCGATTACGCCTGATGTCGTCATAGCACACCTGGGGAAGTCAGGCATATCTGACCTCACCATCCTGCAAGTCCCTCCACGGGTCGTCCGTGATTCGAGAATGTCGGACACGTGCACCGTCTACCTCAACGTTGCTGACTCGGTCAGTGGCGCATGAGCGAAAGCTCTCATCGGACGTGGCGTCCAATTTGGAGGCTATGTTGCCTATGTAAGGGCAGCCAGGGCAAACCCTGGGCTCCTGCTGTGTCAACGGTGCTGGAAGTGGGGCCACCCCACCCCAGCATGCAGAGCTCCACAGTCGAAATGCCCGATTTGTGCAGGCCCACACCGCAAGGAGCACCATCGTGCTCTAGCGGGGTGTTGTAAGGGAAACGCCAAGGTGAACCCCCCTATCCCAGCTACCCCAGAGGGGGCAGCCTGTCCTCACCCGGCTAGGTGCTTGAACTGCCAGAAGAACCACGCATCTGACGATTGTCGGTGCAATTTTTGGCGACACCGCTTTGACCGTGACTGGATCAAAGCTCGCTACGACGAGGTGAGTGCTAAATGCAATTCTCGCTCCCCTCCTACTTACCATCCCGCAGGATGCGGTGGCCGAACGTAGATGAGGGACAGACTTAGATCTACCCCGCAGCTACGTATATTTAGTCAAAATGTAAACCGTAATTGGGGGTACATGGACTCGCTACTGGCAGATCTCAATGACGATTATGACTTGCTTTTCATCCAAGAGCCTCCTTGGCGATTAATAAGACACGCCCCTTCTGCCCACAACAGGGAAGGGGAGGAAGTTATAGGCGCACCAACGAGCCCAAATTGGGGAACGTTAGTGCGCCCCTCGGGTATTGATTCCCCTCCACGCGTCGCTGTCTACTTTGCGAACAGCATCGCCAACTTAAGACCAGGTCTCAGACGAGATCTGATTGATAATTGTGACATCCTCCTTTTTTCACTGGGAATAGGGGAGGACGTCATGCTACTCGCTAACGTCTACTCAGATAGCCAACACTCCGCCATTACACTCCTCTTTGAGAATGTCATGACGATCCCATGCCTACACTTCATGTGCGGCGATTTCAACGTGAGGCACGCATCCTGGGATCCCCAGGGGCCTGAGCACTTGATTCACGCTGACCACTTAGTGGAGACAGCCACGGCAGTAGGCCTGACGAGAGCCCTACCAGTAGTGGAGGGCCCTACCCACTTCCCCCCACAACAGGGCCTTCACCCCACGGTGATCGACCTGATGTTCGTACCTACAGATCTTAGATTTGTATTGTACTGTGAGATCGTACCTGAAGCCAGGGGAACGTCTGACCATGTCCCCCTGACATTAGTGCTGCCTGGCCCGGGATCTTTGGTTCCGGTTACCAAGTGGTCCATCAAAAAAGGTTCCGAGGAGGAAGCATCATATCGGGATGCTGTCTCCTCTGCTTTAACTCCGTGGCTAAACTGGCATGGAGATACTTCGGCAGAAATCGATGAGGTCGTTTCGGCGATATCAACGATTTTAAACAAGGCATGGGAAAACCATGCCAAGGAATCTCGCCTCGGCAAGTCGTCCAAAGGGTGGTGGACAGATGAATGCAGTGGCGCCTTAGATGCATACAGGGCCTCTCGGGATGGGGAGGACTGGAAGCATTATAGGAAAGTCATGCGACAAGCAAAGCGTGTCTTTTTCGATGACCGTATCCAAGAAGTGGCTACGATGAATAGACGACCCTGGGATCTGATGTCCTGGACTCGTCAACGCAACCTTCCATCGTACGAGGCTATCTCCTATCGGGGAGAACCCTGCAACAATCTGGATTCTCTGTGGGCTGCCCTTGATGGGTCCTATAACGCCACATCTGATCGAGTAGTCGATCTGAGCATACTCGAGGAACTTGATCCGGTGCCTGAAAGGGCCTGGATCCCGTTCTCCGTCATGGAAATGAAAGAAGCGCTTAATGCGTGTTCTTCCTGTTCCGCTCCAGGTCCCGATCATGTTACGTGGTCGCACCTAAAACACTGGTGTAGCAACCCAGAAGTGGCAGGGCTCATCACCCGCATTGCTGAGGCATGCATCACCACTGGCCATTGGCCAGCTCACTTCAAGGAATCCCTGTCGGTAATCATCCCGAAACCAGGGAAACCCAACTACTCTACCCCTAAGTCGTTCAGGCCTATTGTGCTACTGAACACTCTGGGCAAGTTAGTCAAAAAGATGTTGTCCAGGCAACTTCAGTTCGACGGAGTCGCACACGAGGCCTTCGAACAAAACCAGTTCGGAGGCGTCGCCCAGCGTTCCACTGAGGATGCAGGTATCTACCTTACCCACCTCGTCAGAGCAGGATGGGCCAAAGGGCTTAAAACAAGCGTTGTCGCTTTTGACATCGCTCAATTCTTCCCCTCCCTGAACCACCAGGTTCTGTTGGAGATCATCTCGCGGTCGGGGTTTCCTGCGCAAGTAGTAAACTTCTTCCGTTCTTACCTAGTCGGTCGCAGAACAACCTACAAATGGAACACTTTCTCATCTGGCTCCTTTGCAGCCGATGTGGGAGTGGGTCAAGGCTCTGCCTTGTCCCCTGTCCTGTCGGCGTTATATCTGACGCCCATCATGAAACTCTTCAGAAGAAGCGAAATCGGCAGAGATGTCGATCTCATGTCGTATGTAGATGATGGCACTCTCATCGCCCGCTCTCCACAGCTGGAGGACAACCTCCCCCTGCTTAAAAAAGCGTATGGCTGGATATTCCAGGCATTCACCTCCCTCGGGCTTGTCCTTGAACACGACAAGTCTGAAGTATTTTATTTCTCAAGGGCGAGGAGATTCACTCCCCTACCCATCGATCTCGGCTTTGCCCCATACACGGGCAATACTCCCCTCAAACCCAAGGTTACCTGGAGGTACCTTGGATTCTTCTTCGACCGTAAGCTCTCCTTCAAAGAGCATACGCGATTCTACTCCACCAAAGCCCTTACCACTGCTAGGGCAATGGGAATGCTCGGCAATTCTGTCAGAGGGCTAACCCCTATGCAGAAACGCCTTCTCTACCGTTCGTGCGTCGTACCTATTATGACATACGGACTCAGATTATGGCACTTCAAAGGCGCTCGCGTCAAAGGTGTCATCAAGATGTTGGCCCAAGTGCAGTCCATCGCTGCATGTTGGATCCTCGGTGCATTCAGAACCACCCCAATCGGTGGCCTGGAAAGTATCGCTGGACTGCTGCCTATGCAGCTGTTACTGCATCGTTTAGTCGACAGAGGGGTATTCAGAACCCCTCTATTGGCTCCATCACACCCCCTAAGAGCGATCTTAGGGCCTAATCACGTCGGCACCACCCACTCTCACGAGCTAGGACTCTGGGGAGGGAACGTGCTTGACACACTCAACCTGCAAGGTCCATCTGTCGCCTCGGCTGCAGCTCTGGCCCTTGTACCAGGCGATGAGTTCAACCCCTTTGGGGAAGAAAACACTCCTGGGAACAGAGTGAAGGATCTATTCCCCACTCGCTTTTCTTCTCATCGCCTCACCTCTAAGGAGGATGGAGCGAGGAATTCGTACAGGAGCGACCTCGACAAAGCCTGGGCTTCAGCCCAGGTGGAGGATGACACTCTCGTCATTGCAGTGGACACCTTGGTGCCCACTGATGCTAAATTTCAAGCTGTCGCCTGCGCTCTTGTCTTCGGACAGGGAGAACAGGTCGATCGCGTTGTCTCAGCCTCTGGGAGGAGAACCCCCCCAGAGGTTGAACTTTTCGCTCTCCAACTGGGCGTCTCAGCTGCTTGCAGCAGAGGATGCAAAAAGTTGGTGATTTTCTCGGATTCTACTACGGGCATTGAGTCCCTAATTGATCCAAAACCACGCTCTGGGCAAATCTTTGCTCTGGACGCTTGTCGCTCCCTCCGCCCCTGGCTAGCTGGGGATGAGGAGAGAAATGTTACATTCTGGCATGTCCCCTCGAAATTCAAGTGGAACGTTCACAAGTTGGCTCACGATGTAGCTACATCTACCAAGATCTCCGTGGGTAGACACCCGCGGACATCTCTAGACTACCTTAAAAACCAGGTTGAAAAGGCCGTTTGTAAGGATTGGCACACCCGGTTCGCAGATCCGGGGTATCGTGGTCGGCACTTCTACCAACTCAAAGGAGTTGGTGGAAAACCAGTATTACCCTCGACTCACAAAGGTGGGCCGTGGCTGAAAGTAATGGGAAACAACACCACGTTGACTTCCCATTCAACTCGTATGATCACTGGCCACACTCCTATAGGGGAGTATCGTCAACGTTTATCCCTCGACGGGGAATACCAATGCTGGTGCCTTGGTCCTGACATACAAACTCGGGACCATCTGCTACGCGTCTGCCCCAAGGTGGATCGCAAAGAAACTCGTGCGAGCCCAGACTCTGTCGAAGGCTTCCACAAATTTATGGACAACAATCCTGCATTAGGATCGTTCAACTCACTTGCGTGGGACCCAGGATAGGTTGTGCGCGCAGGGCATATGACCCCCGTCTGGTTCTAGCTAGTGTTATCGGTATGTCGGGGTGGCTGTTGGGCACCAGACGAGTCCATTAACCCTCATAAAGGGGGCCCACCCGTGTTCAGGAGCTACTGTCAGGGAGGGGGGACACAAAACTAGGGACTGGTTCGGGGAGGCGCCTGAGCACTTCCAGATCCTCTGTCGGTCATGCGTGGCGGCGACTTCAGTCGACTACGCTTTCCTTTCCGAGCTGAGAGGCTCACGTCGGGGCGGCAGTCTCCCCTAAATCTTGCACACATACCCGTAGGGATTCGGGGAACACGACATCGTCAAGTCCGGGTTGTCGGTACGCCACCACTGGCAAGTCCGTTTACTCGATAAAGGGGGCCCCCTTAGTGGTCAGTGCAGCTATCCAGGTGGTTGGTGCGAAGATCAGCAGGAGGAGGACTTGAGCTGGGCGTAGTGTACTCTGCTTGTATGTCCCTACCGCGGACTGCGACCGGGCGCCGCGTTATAAATTTTTGATCCAAAAAAAAAAAAAAAAAAGAAATGGACTGGCCAGAGGTAGGAAAAGGAAATTGTAAGGGTATCTGGCACAGTATTGTCGTCGCCTGCGGTCGCACTGACTTATCATATCATGTGTTCACCCACTGTACACGGACGTCCCAGACGGCCATGTCCGTGCCTATATTTGTTGAGATTCACACTGTGATCACATGCGGTCAGCACGTTGTGGTCAGCATATTTGATGCATATTCTATTCTTAGTGCATCCCTTTGATGCGCCTGGACAAATGTCTGATAGTTACCTTTCTCCCATTATCCCGTTGTCTAACACAACATGTATATAGCTAGATAGATTCTTCGGTCACTTCAGTTACTTATATGAGTACTGAGGTGAGTATTATATTGTGTTTATCGTTACAGATTACTTAGGGTATGTACCTACACTAATGCTCATATATTCTAGCATTGAATATAGTCAATTATATTACTACTGAGTGTCCGCCATCTAATTATTATCACACAACGAGTTCCAAGCCCATAAGGCTGTGTTGTCTTTCTGGGGTGCCAGGCTCAGAAGAGGTTGTAAAAGGAAATTTAAAGGGTATCTGGCACGATATTGTTGTCGCCTGCGGTTGCACTGACTTGCCATATCATATGTTCGCCAAGTGTACGAGCGTCCATGTCCTGTGACACCTAAATTTTAACTGCATCTGGCAGGATATCATTGTCACCGGTGGTCACAGGAACTTGCCACTTTAACAGTATCTTGCAGTCAACCACGTGATAAAATGCAAGAATGATGCAGGCATCCAAACACATGTCACCTTATCGCTACGGATCGCATGATCAATAAGTCTTTCGAGTCAACCACCATGGTCTCTGAAGCCAATTCCAGAAAGATTCAAAAGCTCCCCATGGTGACTGAGATGGCTGTGGAGGGCAATGGTGACTCTGTCACGGTCAGCTTGAACGATTGGTAAGCCCAGCCGATCTAGCTGATCTATGTCTGCATCAATCTTACCCGACTTCTCTTCAAGCATTTATGTGGTTCCGAAGGGAAGACTTGCCAACAAAAACCTCCGAACGGATTTTCGGATCGCGCATGTAAGGGAGATTCACATGAAACTGGGCACTCCCACCTGGTTTTTTCTGCAGTTCTACACAGACCATACTGATACCCGAAAGTGAGTGGCTTGTTATTGTGAACTCTCTAATCAACTCAACTGGAACCCACAGCAGTGACAAAAATTTGTCTCTGACCGAACTGGTTTTGCTGGAGGACGATGTGGATTGGCTTTCATCAGAGAAAATTATCGATAAGCTTGGAGCATATTTTCGGGAATTTGATGATGCCTTACCAAATCCACCACAAATGAACAGCCAGATCTGGTTCATTCGACGTATAACCCTCGATATTGAGACCCTTCGAGATGGATTTCCGGAGATACTAAATGAAGTAATGCGCAGGCCTACGGTCCGAGGCCATATGGACGAGTACGACTTCAACAACAACTGGGCCACTACAGGCAGCGGCTCTCAACAGGGGCTCATCCAGGAGTGGAGAGACGGAGGTGCCTTGCCAGAGAATTGGTTGGCGCTGTTGGGCGAAAATCTTTTGCAGGACTTTGTCATTGAGAAGACATGGAAAGCGTACTCATGCCCCAGGTGCAGTCGGAGTATCTAACCATTTAATTTTGTCATTTATTTTTTTGAATTGCTACCTGTACTTCTATGAATAAATGCTATCATCTGTTCACCCAGTGTACATGGACATCCCAGACGTCCATGGTCATGCCAATGTTGTCTAAAAGACTGGCCAGAGGTAGGACATGGAAATTGTAAGGGTATCTGGCACAATATTGTTGTTGCCTGCGGTCGCACTGACTTACCATACCATGTGTTCACCCAGTGTACACGGACGTCCCAGACGTCCATGGTCATGCCTATGTTGTCTAATGGACTGGCCAGACATAGGAAAAGGAAATTGTAAGGGTATCTGGCACAATATTGTCGTCGCCTGCGGTTGCACTGACTTACCATATCATGTGTTCACCCAGTGTACATGGATGTCCCAGATGTCCATGGTCATGCCAATGTTGTCTACAGCGGCCAGAGGTAGGAAAAGCAAATTGTAAGGGTATCTGGCACAGTATTGTTGTCGCCTGCGGTTGCCTGCAGTCGCACCGACTTACCATATCATGTGTTCACCCAGTGTACATGGACATCCCAGACATCCATGGTCATGCCAATGTTGTCTAAAAGACTGGGCAGAGGTAGTAAATGGAAATTGTAAGGGTATCTGGCACACTATTGTTGTTGCCTGCAGTCGCACTGACTTACCATATCATGTGTTCACCCAGTGTACACGGACGTCCCAGACGTCCATGGTCATGCCAATGTTGTCTAATGGACTGGCCAGAGGTAGGAAATGGAAATTGTAAGGGTATCTGGCACAATATTGTTGTTGCCTGTGGTCGCACTGACTTACCACATCAAAATTGTAAGGGTATCTGGCACAATATTGTTGTCGCCTGCAGTCATGCAGACTTGCCATATTATATGTTCACTGTTGTCTGGTGGAATAGCAAGAGGTTGCAAAAGCTGTAACAAGCAATAGCAGGAAACCCATATCCGCATCTGAGTCATGTCTAAACATTGCAAGGATCACTAACTATAACTATAACTATAACTATACCAGACATGTAAAAAAGAAAACTGAATTCAGTAACCTGCACATATCTCAGGACCTGAGCCTGCATGTATGTAGGTAATCGGGTATTAACCTGATAGCAGTGTTCACCATGGTCCAAGTATGGACGGCGGTGACCCGGTGGTAGAGACCTACAGTAAGACTTCTCTCCAGCTCATTGATGTAGTAGTGGAATTTTCCACCCCTCCCTTGTAAAACCCCGACGTCAATGCCGTCCTGAGATCCCGCTCGTTGGTCAACGTCAGAGATTTGGGATAGGGGGTCTTTGTCACGGTCATTGCAGCAGTCATGAGGTCATTGTTGCGCTGAACCTTGCATGCCGATGCAAGAAGATCTTGTGGGTGGGGGAACATTGGAACATCGATATGAGTACTGAGGTGAGTATTATATTGTGTTTATCGTTACAGATTACTTAGGGTATGTACCTACACTAACGCTCATATATTCTAGCATTGAATATAGTCAATTATATTACTACTGAGTGTCCGCCATCTAATTATTATCACACAACGAGTTCCAAGCCTGTAAGGCTGTGTCGTCTTTCTGGGGTGCCAGGCTCAGAAGAGGTTGTAAAAGGAAATTTAAAGGGTATCTGGCACAATATTGTTGTTGCCTGTGGTTGCACTGACTTACCATATCATGTGTTCACCCAGTGTACACGGATGACCCAGACGTCCATGGTCATGCCAATGTTGTCTAATGGACTGGCCAGAGGTAGGAAATGAAAATTGTAAGGGTATCTGGCACAATATTGTTGTCGCCTGCAGTCGCACTGACTTACCATATCATGTGTTCACGCAAAAAGTGACTAGGCTGTTTCTAGGACCCAGTGCCAACGGTATGGACGCACAGATGACTCATTGCCAGGGTTGTCACCAACAACGAAGTCTAACAGTGTATGTCAATGATTGCCTCCTGTGACCACTATCACAATACAGAAGAACATACCATACTCGTCTTCGTCAGATGCCTAGAATTCAGCTTCGTGCTCATTGTCTACATGGGCCTCAATATCCAGGAATTTCGCGATATTGGTCAACATGACTTGTGGGCTGAAGTCTGGATGTACGTAAAATAGGTAAGTTCTACGTGTCACATATGCATCGACATACCAAAGTCTTTAATTTTTCTCACAGGCGAAGGCCTCAGATCTCAGTGGACCCACGTCAATTCACAACTTATGTTCTCACTTCCAAACGCTCCTTGACTTGTTACAACCACCATAAACAGTGGTAAACACCTCTGCTCAACGTTGCCAGCGACGTCGACACTTCAATTTACGTCCGATTTTCGATCGGATTTCACCATCACGAACGCTCTCGGCGTCTCCAGGTCTGCCCTGATTTGCTAAGAGATCCGTCCATCCGATCCCCGGTGATGCCCCGGTCATTGTTTTTGACAATGGCTGCTATTCGTCTCGTTCCCCTGTGCTTCGAGGATCCTGGCTAGGTGAGTGGTGTCTATGAAAGAGTAGTCTAGGTCCCTATGGGGGCTTAGAGTGGGTGTGGGATGCCTGCTTCAACGCTCGCCCAAGTCGACGCACTCGTTTAGTTGGGGGAGGTCTGGCTCAGGGGGAGGGACATCGTTACTGGACTGCTGGTCGTCTCTGGGGCTTCCAACCTCCATGCTATGTGAGTCACTACTACTAGGGACAAGCTACACTGACTACCTGTTGGAATACACCGTCGCTAAAAGGGGCCGGGTGACGGTGCCCCCTGATAGCTAGGTCAATGCTCTGGTGGCCGCATTTCACCACCAACTCCTCACCTCCGGTGCTCACTCCTCTGGGGTGTTATGACCCGGGTTCAATCTTCTCCCACCAGGCAACAGGATGTGCGGCCTGTTCGCCCCCTCGGAGCGTTTGGAGGCTGTATCGGGTGGACCTGGAACTGAGACAAGGGGCCATCTGTTATCGATCTTACGCTACGTACTTTGACTGTTATCGTCATTTACCTGTGCTAACTCACTCTCAATGCCCAAACGGCTGAACAGAGACCAAACCACATGCTGGGGCCTTCACGACCCCACCTTGATTACGGGTGACATCATTGGTGATGATGCCCAAGACTACGACACCCAGCTCTCACAGAACGAACTGGAGGTAGCAGCTGCCCTAGGCAGTTTGAGATCTGTGGGCTGGGGAGAACCTCCCCGACCCTGATGAATACGAGGACTTTCTTGCTAGGCAGGAGGCCCTCGCTTACACTGCACGCTGCGTATTTCGATCACTAGCATCATATACCAGTACTAACTTGCTCCTAATGCCCAAGCGGACAACCAGAGATGATCGTTCCAACGATCCTACACCTCCGGCAGCTGTCCCAGCTTCCTGTGTGGCGATGCCAACAGCTCTAGCAGAGCTTCAATCTGGGGAACCCTCGTTCCCAGTACAGTGCCGTCATCATCACAGATGGCCGTGCCATTACTCGTGTGGGGCATTCCGCTCCACACCCATCACCGCCAGTCTGCTGGCTGCTGTCGGGTTGGTGACAAGTGTCGCTGCCCTTTACGTTCTCCCCGCTGCGGGGGGGAAACTGTTATCGAGTGCATGTGCTTGCAGCACATTTGCTCGAGGGGGGCCTTGGCCCCCTGCCTACGACGGTTCCGGTGAATAACCAGGTGAACAACCAGCCGCCACATTACTGTCATGCGTGCATTACACGGTGATGGTCCACCTCATTCGTCTGGGGTGGTCAATCCTCATTGGCTGGGAGTATGCAGACGGTTATTCCTCCCGCAAGGGGGGATTTACAGTGAATTAACACGGCCATGCCTGATCTGACTTCGGTTGGATATGTGGCTGGGGGACCGCTTCGCACCAGTGGGTGATCTAATGGCTAGCTTTGGGAGGGGGTCTCCCCCTCCAGATTATTGCCTTTCCTGGCTGAGAGGCCAACGTCTGTGGCACTGCCCGCCTAAAGTGGCTAAAACAAGGACCTGGGTAGGATATGGGTGAGGGGAAGCGTAGTTATAGTAGTACCCAAGTTTGTATCCTGCTCCGCGGACTGCGATCGAGCCCCGCGTTATAAATTGTTGACCCAAAAAAAAAAAAATATGTTCTCACTTCAAGACCAAGACTAATTCATTGTAAAGTAATACCGCAGATTGAAGTTGCGGGAACATTGTTGGGTGATTTACGAACCTCGACAAACTTTGTCAGGTGACTTACAAACCTTGACAAACGGTGTCGGGTGACTTACAAACCTCACATCAGAACCGATGATGCCTGCACCAAGAAACAAAGCTTCAAGAAAGAAAAGGGAAGGATATTTGGTGTGTTGCCATACTTGTAATGCAATGGCTTGTACCACAAAAACAAGAGGAGTTCTATGGCCTGTTGAAGGCAGTTCTTTGGCAAGGCATGAAAAAAGCAATGGGCATCCAAGTACGTGAGATAGCTACTCAATATGGTTTACTCATCCATGTATTTCACAAGATTGTTCAGAATCTTGTGCTGCAAAGCAGTCTGGGGCATATAAGCACCAACCAACGGATGGCGAGCTTATGCAGGGCTTGAACCTGTATAGAGAGTATCTGAATAGAGCCGACCATCATAAGGGTTCGACTTTTCCAGGTGAATCTGGACAACCTAATTCATTAGGGTATTGCCTTTGCACCTCTATATGATGTTTTGTAAACTCTGATGCATTACAAACAGACTTTCAGCCCAATGATCCTCTGTGGGTGACCTCTTTGTTCAGGGATCTTCCATGGATATATCAGATGTTTTGTTGGACAACTTGAACCTATGTGGAGAACCTGCTTCAGTCAAGTAAGATCCTTCTTTCCCTCCCAGCCATTTGGTCGATATAAACAAACCTCAAACAGATTAATTACACAAACAGCTGATTCCATTTCCACTACAGACAATTCTTCAGTGTACTATTCTGCCATAACCTCACCCATTATTGATGAGACGTCTGCACCACAAGATGCCCTGGACAGCACCGATATGAATTGCTCATCACCGACTACATCCACACCATCATCTCGTCTTGGTGCCCATGAGATGGAAATATTGCACTCCTTCCATGAGCGACCCACCACTGAGAAACTGACCCAGAAGGAACCGGATATTACATGGAAGCTATTGTATGTGCCTGATCCTACCAGATATATGTCAAAACGGGATGCAGAGGTTGATATCACATGGACCATGGAAAGTATAACCGAAGAGGAGCTGGAATCAGTCCAATGTCTTATAGGGACTTGCATCTATGCATATGGAAAAAGAAAGTGAGGAAATCGAGGAGTGGACAAGTGGTGTTCAGTTCTCATCCAAGAATGGGTTTGTTTCTTGTACCGCTGATTGAGTTATATGCAGAGCTGACGTTTTTATTCCACAAGCTTTATGTGATTATCTCAATGTCAAGGGCTTTGAATGAAGATGAGAGTCTGAAAATCCAGACCGAATTTGTGCCCTGGAGGCGTTTCTTGGAAGAGTGGATCTATCCAGACAGTCCATCTGCGGATTTTGTAGGGTATCTGGACTGGTGTGACATTTTCATTGGAGGTATGGACTTGACGGTGGACTACTTGTGAGTATCGGTTTTACATTTAGAAGATTATAACGAGGACATTTGATGATTCAGGGACAACCCTAAGTATGAAATCAAGTCGGATAATCTGGATCGGTACAAGGAGAGAATGCTACTGCTGGAATTGACAACACAATTATGGCCTTCAACGGTTCAAATTAACTCACTTGCCCAGAAGGATGCATTGATAAGGAATCTGGACATTGTTGCTAAAAGTATAGGGACTAGGCGGCCAAGAACGATTGTGATGAAAGAAGGAGACCAAATCCCGGTTGGGTACGTGTTGAAGAGAACGAACAGTGACTGTGGGACCCATGTTATCCTTCCAAAGAAAGGTAAAAGAAGCGAAACAGCATGGAAGGATCTGAAGGGTGGAATGGTGGACTCAGTGTGGTTGGCTCAAGAGTACATTCCAACCCTGAGAGAGTTTGGTGAATGGCGGGTGGTAATGGTGGGAGGAAAGATTCTGTATTGTGCTCATACACAATACGATGGATCAAAACATTGTTGGAAGTTCGTGAACACCACCAGGTTTTTGTCGCTGAAAGAAATCAAGTTGAGTGCATATCAGTGGATTGCAGATTAATAAAACTGACTAGATATATATTAGTGAACTACGATGGAGTGGAAAACTATGTGGAGATTACTCAGTGGCAGATCCTGATTTTGGGACACAGGAAATTTGCGAAAAAGGAAAGCAGGAATTCTATCGATTTGTCCAAGAGACATATGAGAAATTATGTTTCATGGAATCCTCAAGACTGGGAGGAAAGAGTGCATTGTCCATGTTTTTATGGATGGACGTTGGGTTTTCTTTTGATGAAAATGAAGAAGCTTTCTATTTCATTAATGAAATAGAAAGAACACCCATGACAAGCCTATGGTCCAGAGCTATTGAGGTGCCTATCAATATATTTTCGGAGACGTTGGGTCAATGTCTACGGGAGTGGGCTGGTAGATTTTAAAAATATTGAGATAGTAGTGCGCAGTAGTCCTCAAATATAATAGATTATCCTTGTACTACACTTCTGTCCAGTATATATGCCACTCGATAATTCTACTGCTATGTTCTACAGTACACAGCCAGACGCTAGGTAGACCTGAGGTCATAGACATCATAGTGGATGCCCAAGTAAATTTGCTGCGGTACAGGATGTGTTGTCCAGTTTGTCATTGAAGTTGCGGACAGAGAAATAAATTTGCACCAGGTATGATATCCATTGTCCAGTTTGTCATTGAAGTTGTGGACGCTCAACTAAATTTGTGATGGTATGGGATGCATTGTCCAGTTCATCATAGAAGTTGTGGACGCCCAAGTAAATTTGCTGCGGTATGGGATGCGTTGTCCAGTTCGTCATTGAAGTTGCAGACGTAGGAATAAATTTGCACCAGGTACAATATCCATTGTCCAGTTTGTCATTGAAGTTGTGGACGCTCAACTAAGTTTGCAATGGTACAGGATGTATTGTCCAGTTCATCATAGAAGTTGTGGACGCCCAAGTAAATTTGCTGCGGTACAGGATACGTTCAAGTCCCCTTACTCTCCCCCACACTGACATCCTAAAAAGGAAGGTTGTTCACACAGTCAAATGAATAAGTTTTTAACTTACCATATCATGTGTTCACCCAGTGTACACGGACATCCCAGACGTCCATGGTCATGCCAATGTTGTCTAATGGACTGGCCAGAGGTAGGAAATGGAAATTGTAAGGGTATCTGGCACAATATTGTTGTCACCTGCAGTTGCACTGACTTACCATATCATGTGTTCACCCAGTGTACGCGGACGTCCCAGACATCCATGGTCATGCCAATGTTGTCTAAAGGACTGGCCAGAGGTAGGAAAAGGAAATTGTAAGGGTATCTGGCACAGTATCAGTGACAGCAGGCGAGAACAATATAAGCTCTGCTACACTGTCACATGGGGTTGTGACATACCTCTTATCATATGTCTTATCAATTACCATCTAACATCTAACATCTACCATGTCTGAAAGTACCGCGAGATGGCAAGGGAATTCACAGCTAGGCTTTGACATTTGTCCACACACGTGCGGATGTCAAATAACCCAGGCTGCAGCGAACCAGTCATGCAGACAGCCTGCATGAATGCGACAAGCTCCTTTGACCCTAAGGGACGGCCACCACTTAAATTTCCATATCCAATCAAGAGAAGTACATCCAAACTGCACTGATGCATGTGGAAATTTTGATAGTCCAGGTTGCGCACTAACAAATGAAGAGTACGCCACTTGGGTTCCGCATCTTGGCCATTATACCAAGTACCACAGACACATTCCGCCTCAATTCCAATCACTAATCCCTGCCACACCACTCAATGATGCCTATGCAGGTGCTCTGCCACCTCACCCACTGCCAGATCTTCGATCTCTGCCTGAAGCAATAGCCTCTATGTCTGTACAATCACATCCAGGTAATTCAGGCAGTGCATCGAGTGCTCGGCCGAAACTGCTCGTGGTTGAGAGTCCTCATATCTGTACAGAGCCGAATAGCCTTGAAAGCGTCATGACTCTCTTAATGTATGATCGCTATGTCATGGAAAGGAATACCCCAGGCCCTATTAAGGCTGCAATTTGGACAGCCCCTGCAGGAATGGCCTATCGGGAGTGGGCCCATAAGGATGACCATAATCCAGACCTAGAGTCATACCAAATACATGACATGGCAAGTATTGTATCACTTTGGATATTCTTATCTGATTATGGTTCTACCAGATGGTCTGGGCAATTGCATTTCTGGAAGCAGGGTGGTCTGTTCAATGGATGAAATGGGACGTGTTTGTAGAGATTCTACTCAGCGGAAACTTCAGCCATATCACCAATATGTCAAATCTCAGCCTTATGGTGGGAGGTTTTAGCCTTGCTATCGACTACATGCACGTACCATGCTTCCTCATATACTCCATTAACCTCTGAATGATTTTTTTTTTTTTTTTTTTTTTGGATCAGAATTTATAACGCGGGGCTCGAACACAGTCCGCGGAGCAAGGTACAAACTTGGGTACTACTTTATCTATGTGTTCCCCTCGCCCATCTCCCACTCAGGTCCCCGTTTTAGCCACCTTTAGGCGGGCAGTTCCGCAGACGTTGGCCTCTCAGCCAGGAAAGGCAATAATCTGGAGGGGGCGCCCCCCCTCCCGAAGTTAGCCATTAGATCGCCCTCTGGAGCAAACGGTCCCCCAGCCACATGTCCGACCGAGGCCAGACCAGGCGCAGCAGTGTTAATTCACCGTAAATCCCCCCTTGCGGGAGGAATAACCGTCTGCGTTTTTCCAGCCAACGAGGATTGACCACCCCAGACGAATGAGGTGGACCATCACCGTGTTGTGCACGAGTGACAGTAACAAGGCGGGTGGTTGTTCACCTGGTTATTCACCATGACCGCCGTAAGTAGGGGGCCGAGACCCCCCTCAAGCAAATGCACCTATGTGCACGCACTCGATGACATCATCCCCCCCGCAGTGGGGGGAAGGTATAGGGAAGCGACACCATGTCACCATCCTGATAGTGGCCACCAGTTACTTGGTGGCCGTGAACGTAGAGGGGGATAGCCCCCTGTACTAGTTGCGGCGCTGCTGTCCACGAGGACCTCGAGGACGACGGCGCTGTGCTGGGGACGAGGGTTCCCCAGATTGAGGCTCTGATTGAGCGGTGTGCACCGCCGCGTAGGAAGCCCGGAAGGCTGCCGGAGACGTGAGGTCGAGAGGTGTTGGAACGGCTGCTAGTTCCGCCGACATCGTCTCAGACAGTCGCCAGGTGGTCGTGAATAACTCCCAGGCCATTTGGCGCCATGCGTTCCTCTCTGCAGGGGGAACGGCGGATGTACGGACGGTACCAATGAACATGGTCATCGCGTCGAGTTGGTGTAGCATGGCATGAGAGGTGGCTTTGATTTCCAGCCTCTCATTCACAGATAACGGCACTTCGTCCTCCACCAGCTCAGGGATGGGGGGCAAAGGCGGTAACGGGGCAGGGGATGCCTCCGGATAGAAGAGCTCAGCAATGCCAAGCTCCTGAGTGTACATGTCCTCGTGTTCGAGACTGCGAGTCCATCGTTTATGTGCGACATGGACGTCCTGCGCCCACAGCACACGGTCGATTGTTTGCCTCGAGGCCAGCTTGGGGCTACTCTCGGCGTAATTGAGGGCCTCTTGCATAGCAAGAGAGTCCTCGTCATCCTCAGGGTCGGAGAGGTCCTCTCCAGCCCATAGATCTCTAACTGCCCGTAGGGCAGTAGCTACACCCAGATCGTCGTGATCGTACTGGGTGTCGTAGTCTTGGACGTCATCGTCATAGATGTCGCCCATAATCAGGGAGGGGTTGTGTAGACCCCAACGTGGTGTTTGGTCTCTAGTACGCCGTTTAGGCATTGAGAGGAAGTTAGTGCTTGTAGATGATGGTAAAAATCGAAATACGTAGCGTGCCATCGATAACAGTTGGTCCCTTATCTCTATTCTGGGTCCACCCGATACTGCCTCCGAACGCTCCGAGGGGGGGACAGGCCGCACATCCTGTAACCCAGTGGGAGAAGATTGAACCCGGGTCATAACACCCTAGAAGAGTGAGCACCGGAGGTAAAGAGTTGGTGGTGAGTAGCGGCCACCAGAGCGTCGACCTAGCTGTCAGGGGGCACCATCGCCCGGCCCCTTTTAACGATGGTGTATTCCAACGGGTAGTCAGTGTAGCATGTCTCTAGTAATAGAAACTCACAGAGCATGGAGGCTGGGAGCCTCCCAGACGGCCAGCAGTCCAGTAAGAATGTCCTTCCCCCTAAGCCAGACCTCCCCCAGCTAAACGAGCGCTTCTACTTGGGCGAGCGTTGAAGCAGGCATCCCACACCCACTCTAAGCCCCCATAGGGACCCAGACTACTCTTTTATAGACATCACTCACCTAGCCAGGATCCTCGAAGCCAAGGGGAACGAGACAGATAGCAGTCACTGTTGGAAACAATGACCGAGACATCCCCGGAGATCGGATGGACGGATCTCTTAGCAAATCAGGCCAGGCCTGGAGACGCCGAGAGCGTTCGTGATGGCGAAATCCGATCGAAAATCGGACAAAAATTGGAGTGTCGACGTCGCGTGCAACGTTGAGCAGAGGTGTTTACCACTATTTATGGTGGTTGTAACAAGTCAAGGAGCGATACGAACCTCTGAATGATATTTATTCTAGTACTGAACATCCAGGATTGAATCAGACGAATATTGACCAATTTTGGTGCAACTTACTCAAGTTGTCCCTCGATGTTCCAATGGTCCCCCACCCACAAGATCTTCTTGCATCGGCATGCAAGGTTCAGCGCGACAATGACCTCATGACCACTGCAATGACCATGACAAAGACCCCCTATCCCAAATCTCTGATGTTGACCAACGAGTGGGATCTCAGGACGGCATGCAACAATGTCAACATTGTTGTTAAACGCGACTTCAGCGACTCGACAACGTGCACATTTCTCCCTGCGAGGGACGGGGGTGCCGACCACTGAACCGAGACAGTTCTCCAGAAATATGCCGAGTCAGAAATATTGTACGAAGGAATCAAGTGCCTGCCCCATCT
This sequence comes from Tricholoma matsutake, assembly GCA_026075535.2. Classification (NCBI taxonomy): domain Eukaryota; kingdom Fungi; phylum Basidiomycota; class Agaricomycetes; order Agaricales; family Tricholomataceae; genus Tricholoma; species Tricholoma matsutake. The sequence continues at coordinate 6,638,348 of AP026548.1, read as the reverse complement.
GGCGTGGTTAGCCCAGCCTTGGATGCCTTCTTTAGTGGAGAAGGGAGAGATTAGGGCTTTTGTTGTCGGAGGTAAGCTACTACATGCTGTTCATACGTGGCCACAAAGCACCAGTGGTTGGACCCACAACTTCGAGTTGGTCGACAATTACACGCCCTTGAAACAACTAAAGTAAGCCCAACATTTGCAATACTTTGGAAGATAACTAACACTTTGTAGACCCAGGGATGCAGGTCACCTTGGACCGGTGCTCCACGAGGGGGGGGATTTCCAAAGAAATATGCAACGAGAATCTGACGCTGGATCAGGCAACTGCCAGCCATAACGAATTTGTAAACTTCGTGGAAGGGTCGGTGAAGGCAGTCCTCAACATCAAAAATACCAGACGATGTGATTGTTCGTCATCATTACAAGTCTTCTGCCGCATTGACGTCAGGGTTTTACAAGGGAGGGGTGGAAAATTCCACTACTACATCAATGAGCTGGAGAGAAGTCTTACAGTAGGTCTCTACCACCGGATCACCGCCGTCCATACTTGGACCATGGTGAACACTGCTATCAGGTTAATACCCAATTACCTACGTACATGCAGGCTCAGGTCCTGAGATAAGTGCAGGTTACCGAATTCAGTTTTCTTTTTTACATGTCTGGTATAGTTATAGTTAGTGATCCTTGCAATGTTTAGACATGACTCAGATGCAGATATGGGTTTCCTGCTATTGCTTGTTACAGCTTTTGCAACCTCTTGCTATTCCACCAGACAACAGTGAACATACAATATGGCAAGTCTGCATGACTGCAGGTGACAACAATATTGTGCCAGATACCCTTACAATTTTGATGTGGTAAGTCAGTGCGACTGCAGGCGACAACAATATTGTGCCAGATACCCTTACAATTTCCATTTCCTACCTCTGGCCAGTCCATTAGACAACATTGGCATGACCATGGACGTCTGGGAGGTCCGCGTACACTGGATGAACACATGATATGGTAAGTCAGTGCAACTGCAGGCGACAACAATATTGTGCCAGATACCCTTACAATTTCCATGTCCTACCTCTGGCCAGTCTTTTAGACAACATTGGCATGACCATGGATGTCTGGGACGTCCATGTACACTGGGTGAACAGATGATAGCATTTATTCATAGAAGTACAGGTAGCAATTTAAAAAAATAAATGACAAAATTAAATGGTTAGATACTCCGACTGCACCTGGGGCATGAGTACGCTTTCCATGTCTTTTCGATGACAAAGTCCCGCAAAAAATTTTTGCCCAACAGTGCCAACCAATTCTCTGGCAAGGCACCTCCGTCTCTCCACTCCTGGATCAGCCCCTGTTGAGAGCCGCTGCCCATAGTGGCCCAGTTGTTGTTGAAGTTGTACTCATCCATATGGCCTCGGACCGTAGGCCTGCACATTACTTCATTTAGTATCTCTGGAAATCCATCTCAAAGGGTCTCAATATTGAGGGTTCCTTGGTTACTGGGGACCTCGAAATCAGGGCTGTCGTCGTCCTCACCGATACACTCAATGTCCATCCAAACTCCACATGGGTAGCAGTACTGCTGGCGATCCTCGTCGGGGACATAGAACTCTTCACAAACCGGGCATGGTGTTTTTGTACATCGAATGAACCAGATCTGGCTGTTCATTCGCAGTGGATTTGGTAAGGTGTTGTCGAATTCCCAAAAATATGCTCCAAGCTTATCGATAATTTTCTCCGATGAAAGCCAATCCACATCGTCCTCCAGCAAAACCAGTTCGGTTGGAGACAAATTTTTGTCACTGCTGTGGGGTCCAGTTGAGTTGATTAGAGAGTTCACAATAACAAGCCACTCACTTTCGGGTATCAGTATGGTCTGTGTAGAACTGCAGAAAAAACCAGGTGGGAGCGCCCAGTTTCACACGAATCTCCCTTACATGCACGATCCGAAAATCCCTTCGGAGGTTTTTGTTGGCAAGTCTTCCCTTCAGAACCACATAAACGCTTGAAGAGAAGTCGGGTAAGATTGATGCAGACATAGATCAGCTAGATCGGCTGGGCTTACCAATCGTTCAAGCTGACCGTGACAGAGTCACCATTGCCCTCCACAACCGTCTCAGTCACCATGGGGAGCTTTTGAATCTTTCTGGAATTGGCTTCAGAGACCATGGTGGTTGACTCGAAAGACTTATCGATCATGCGATCCATAGCAATAAGGTGACACGTGTTTGGATGCCTGCATCATTCTTGCGTTTTATCACATGGTTGACTGCGAGATACTGTTAAAATTTCCTTGTGGCAAGTTCCCGTGACCACAGGTGACAACAATATCGTGCCAGATGCAGTTAAAATTTAGGTGTCACAGGACATGGACGCCTGTGACGTCCTCGTACACTTGGTGAACATATGATATGGCAAGTCAGTGCAACTGCAGGCGACAACAATATCGTGCCAGATACTCTTTAAATTTCCTTTTATGACCTCTTCTGAGCCTGGCACCCCAGAAAGACAACACAGCCTTACGGGCTTGGAACTTGTTGTGTGATAATACTTAGATGGCGGACACTCAGTAGTAATATAATTGACTATATTCAATGCTAGAATATATGAGTGTTAGTGTAGGTACATACCCTAAGTAATCTGTAACAATAAACACAATATAATACTCACCTCAGTACTCATATAAGTAACTGAAGTGACCGAAGAATCTATCTAGCTATATACATGTTGTGTTAGACAACGGGATAATGGGAGAAAGGTAACTATCAGACGTTTGTCCGGGCGCATCAAAGGGATGCAATAAGAATAGAATACGCATCAAATATGCCAACCGCATGTGATCACAGTGTGAATCTCAACAAACATAGGCATGGACATGGCTGTCTGGGACATCCGTGTACAGTGGGTGAACACATGATATGGTAAGTCAGTGCAACTGCAGGCAACGACAATACTGTGCCAGATACCCTTACAATTTCCTTTTCCTACCTCTGGCCAGTCCTTTAGACAACATTGGCATGAGGACATCTGGGACGTCCGTGTACACTGGGTGAACACATGATATGGTAATTCAGTGCGACAACAATATCATTGCAGATACCCTTTACTTTTACAACTGGTAGAAATATCTGATTGCCTCATGGTATGCTGGTGTCAATTACAAATCTAGTCTAAGCAAACATACTAATGTCTCTGAGAGCGGATGCGATGCGCTGGAATCCTTAGAAGAGAGACTGTGGGTTTCAATGGTAATTAACCCTGCCACTATTGAACCAGGGCTGAGCTGAGTATGACTACGAGAACTATATATCATTCCTCTTCTCATGCCAGATACCCTTACAATTTCCTTTTCCAACCTCTGGTCAGTCCATTAGACAACATAGGATGGACATCTGGGACGTCCGCGTATGATACAAGTCAGTGCAATCGCAGGTGTGCTTCCAATTGTCCTTCTGATTCACACTTGTCGATCGTGGTTTAACTTTAACTTTAACTTTAACTTTATTATGTGGCTGCTTGCAAGCCCGGTATACTGCCGCAAATATATGACATGGTCATGTGACATCCCTGATTCACACACTCAGCAGGGCGAATTGGGGTGCCTGTGGTCTGAAATCAACCCTATCACGGTTAGCCTGGTGTCCAAACCCACAGTGTGTCAAACCCTACAGTGGTTGTCACTAGGTCACGACAACTGCTTTTAGTGTAAACAAATATAAATTCCACAAGTTACCCTACATCTTGCAAATAGTCTGACAGATATCACATTAAAATCACTTGACAGAATACTGCTGCATGCAACAATCCTTGGCATGCTCGAGAGAGCATTGTACCCCCTTCTGCCCTCATGGATCCAACCCTAGGTGAGCACTGTACCCCCTTCTGACCCTATGGATCCAACCCTGTGGCCCCCTTCTGCCCCCATGGATCAAACCCTGTGGCCAACCCTGGGAGGTCCCATAACCCTAACCTAACCCAGCAACTCTGATAACTCCATTTGCTCCCAAAACCTCAAAAGCCTCCTTTGTAACCAGCAGCTGAGGCATGGAAGCTGTATAACCCATTAAAAACAGCTTGGGAAAATGATTGATCCCCCCATAGCCCATGCCCAACTTTAAGGTATTTTGCAGAATTCAGATATAATCGACTGAATCTGTTTCCCCCCTCATTTTCAACCCTCGCTCATGATCAGCCATGTGTTTTGTGTTGCACACATTGCATAGTCCTGTCAAAATAGGGACATTGTCATGTATAGTGGCATCTTTGATCAAAGTGACATGCAGAATATCTTGAATAGCAGTGATTTGATGGAGGGAGCATGGCCTGCATGCCAGAGTCTGGCATTCCATGGCATTGGGACAAATGACAAGTGCTGGTTGGATTGATTTGTTGGAAATGGGTTGCAATTTGCCTTGATATTGTTCATTGGCATTGTAGGGGTGGAGATGTAAAAGCTTGGCCAAAGAGTCAAGTTTGAGCAATGCTATGATTTCCTCCTCCTTGTCCATTCCTTTCTTCACATTTTTCATTTTCAAGGGCCCAACCTTGTGACTACCAACCTGTTTTTTTAAGGCATGTGCAAGGGCTTTTATCCAGCCTGATGCTTGGGCATGATGTTCCCCCTGACATATTGCTGCCATGCATGCAGATTCAAGAGATCAGGATTTTCTGTCAGGGAAAACAATATGATCAGGGCTGCCAATAAAGAAAGTTTGGAGCTGAAGTTTGTGGTGAGGAAGTAGCTGAATAATTTGAAAGGAATGTTTGTAAATGGGGATTCAACGGGGGAGGCCCAAGTAATAGGAAGCAGAGCAATTCCTATCATATAAAGGAGGATTGGTGATGATAAAGCCAAGGTGATTCCTAAAAATAGAGCTGATGATATTGCATGGACAATCTTGAAAACCTGGGTACTAGTGCAAAAGATGACAAACTTGTTCCATAAATTGTGTATTTACATGCTTACTTTGATTTCTTACTATCACTCTTTCCCTTCTTGTGAATTCTCTTTCCCTTTCCCTTTCCCTTCCCCTTTCCCTTCCCTTTCCCCATCTCCTTTTCCTGCTCCCACTCCTTCCCTTTGTCCTTTCTCTTTTCCTGCACTTTTGCATTGTCCTTCCTTAAACCCTTTCCCTTTGTCCCCTTGCCCTTATCCTTATAATCTCCATCACTTTCAACCTCCAAAGTTCCTCCATTCTGCAACCATGCTGCCAAGTCCATAAAAGTATAGACTTCCTTCTTTATCCCCCACAAATCAACATCACAGAGTCAATCCTCATCCTCACTCAACCACGATACTATCTCATCATGTTCAGCCACCTTGGAAAAATAACACTTGTAGTAAGAATGGAAAAATGACTTTGACACAAATAATTCGATAATGTTGGTCTTTGTTGGTCGTTGGATCATCCAGGTCTTTGCTTTCACCATTTCTTCATAGGTTTGGAATGCAGTAAGAAAAGCCTTGTATTTTTGATATGTAATTTGAAGAGAGACATCACCCGTACTGGCCAATGAACTTGGTATTCAAGAATAGTCATGAGCTGCTGTTTAAAAGGAAAAATAGAGGTTGAGGAAGAGGCCAGCAAGAGTGAATCAGAATTTGGAGTTGAAGCAAGATTTGGTGTCTGATCAGCCACCTAAAAGTGGAGACTCAACAAATAAATTCCTATAAGAGCAATTAAAACTTACAATGAGAAGCTTCAAGGTAAATTGGTGGTTTAAAACCACCCAATCAACCTCTCCATCTTCTTTGATAACAGACTCATATTGACCTTGGACATTCCAAAGTTCATCCTCATATACAAATACACACTGATTTTGCTCTAGACTTTGTCTTAAGACCAATTTAAAATTTAAAACTAAAACAACATACTTTTGACTAGTGAGTATGAGTTTCCAAGCTTCTTGAGGATGAGTGTGAGATGATTGGTGACCTCATGCTTGAGCACCATATAAGGCTTGGACTCATTGGGATTACCATGCATTGTATAAACATGGATCTTGCCTACAACCTTGCCCTGCTGGTCATCAATATCCATGTGGTCACCAAAATTATGAACATTTCCAAGTGCATGGCCATGTAAGATGCCACCTGTGGTATGAGATGCTCCATGTCAACCAGGAGTGCTATGAGGAGGGCTCACCATAGCAACATCTGACCTATTTTAAATAAACCAATATATTAAATAAACAAGTATACCTACCATTTGCTGGCTGGTCACCAACTACATTGTTCCTGTCATTAGTCATTATAACATCTAATACATGGAGAGGTATACAATACAAATTAAAGATTGAAAATGAGTTACACTTACCTGGGTCAGCTGAAATACTGATAGTGGTGGTGGCCATAGTGTTGGTGGTGGTGGCAGTGGTGGTGGTGGAAGTAGTGGCGGTGGCCGCAGTGCTGGGGACAGAAGTGGTGGGGGCAGCCTCATTGTCATTTGCCTTGTCGTTGTCAGCACCCTTCTTGTACTTGTCATCATTGTTGTCATTGTCATTGTTGCTATTGTCGCCATTGTTGTCATTGTCACCATTGTTGTCATTGTTGCCATTGTCGCCTTGGTTGTTGTTGTTGTTGTCCTCATCATTGTCCTTGGTGTTGGCCTCATTGCCCTGGTTGTTGTCATTGTTGTTCTCCTTGTCCTCATCCTTGTCCTCATCCTTGTTGTCCTCATTGCCCTGGTTGTTGTTGTTGTTGTTGTTGTTGTTGTTGTTGTTGTTGTTGTTGTTGTTGTTGTTATTGTTGTTGTTGTTGTTGTTGTTGTTGTTGTTATTGTTGTTGTTGTTGTTGTTGTTGTTCTCATTGTTCTTGTTGTTCTTGTTGTTCTCATTGTTTTTGTTGTTCTCATTGTTCTTGTTGTTCTTGTTGTTCTCATTGTTCTTGTTGTTCTCATTGTTCTCATTGTTCTTGTTGTTCTCATTGTTCTTGTTGTTCTCATTGTTCTTGTTGTCCTCCTCCTCATCCTCCTCATCATCATTGTCCTTGTTGTCCTCCTCATCCTCCTTGTTGTCATTGTCCTCATTGCCCGAGTTAGTGTCCTTCTTCTTCTTGTCGTCCTTCTTCTTTTTTTTGTCATCATTCTTCTTGTTGTTCTTGTTGTTCTCCTCATCATCTGTGGTGGTCATACTGGTCATGCTGGTTGTGCTGGTCATCGTGGTCTTGCTGGTGGGGTCATCCATCTCATTGTCACCTCCAGTGTTGTTGTTGCTTTCCTTGTCACTCCCAGCACTGTCCTCATGGTATTGCTCGAGTGTGGTCTTGCGGTGTTGCCTCGAGGTTGCCTGAGTGAAGGGAGGGGGGATGGCAGCACCACCGGTCTTGGCTCACTTCAGGGGGCAACAGCGATGCCACTGCATTCGAGCAGGGCTTCCATTCTAAAAAAAAAAAAGTAAGATAAAAATAAAACAAAAACAAAAAAGAACTGGAAAGGAAATGAAAAGTGAAAGAAAAGAGGAAAAACCACTCACCTGATGAGATGAGATAGCTCTTTGGCAGCCGCATCGTCAGTGGCTTGCATAGTGGAAGTTTTTCGACTACAAAGACTTCGTGAGCAACGGTAAGGGGAGGGCAACGATACATACTTTTTTTTGTTTTTTTTTGCCCATCTTGGGCTTCAATTCCTCCCCTTTCCTCTTCTTCCCTTTCTCAACCCCCTTTTCTGTTGTGTTCTCATCCATTTTCTTCTTCTTCTTGGCTTTTGCAGCCTCATCATCGATGGTGGAGACAACGTGCTTATGGCCAGCCTGGGTTGTTGTAGCAGTGGAAGTGGGGGGTGAAGTGGCCCTCTTGTGGCTGCTATGGGTCTTGGAGGTCAAAGAGCAGGTGGAGGACATATCGGCAGGAAGAGTGTCGGGTTGTGGTGCTGGGAGCGAGGGAGGACATGGTGGGGGATGTAGTGGGATGGTGGGAAAAATTAATGCCATGTCACCACAGTATTACTATTGTTTCAATAATAGAACATACCTAATAATAGACCTTATCTAATTGGCCTGGCTGACATGACATGTAGCATTGGTTGCAGTACCTCAACAATGGCTGCTTGGTGTAATGGTATTGTGTGTCGAAACTTTCCCACATGCTTATAATATCACTGGTTTGAGTCCTGTTTGTTGCATTATTTTGCTAAGCTCAAATGGTCTGTTCAGATGTATGTGGACTGTCCTTGCTGGTCCTTGCTTATACTTGCTGTCTGATCTCAGATGCGGACAGCTGAAATCCATGGAATCCAAGTAAAAAGTGTGAAATCTGAGCTAGTCCATGCGGATACATGCAGACTGTCTGCCCCTGTTGCATAACTAAAACTGTTCATTAGATGGGATGTAAATCTATATGGAGTCCATGCAGATCCATGTGGAGTCTGCGCAATTCCACATGGATCCACATGGAACATATGGGGCAGTGTAAAGACCTCATTTATTTTGTTGTTGCTTATCATTGTAAATAGCTAATAAATAACATTGATCATATACATTATTGTCATTATCATTGTTAAAGGGGGTGCTGCAACAGGTACTGCTACTCATTGGGTTTGTAGTAAAGTGGGGGTAGACCTTAGGGTTTTCACACAACACTAACACATATAACATATATTGATGTTGGTGAAGTAAAAGTCTGTTGACCTAAAATAAGAGCCAGCCCTTATAAAGGGTCCAGTGCAAGGCTATCAAAAGGTAAAGTAAATATATATAAAGACTGACAACTAGTCAGCCACCACTACACTCTCCCCCTTTGGCTTGAACCCAGAGGGCAAGCCATGACCATCCCTAGAAGGGCAACCTAAGCCTCTAGCAAAGGGAAATCTGAAGTTAAAATTATGCTACATAATACAGGGATTGGGGGCACACCTAGCAAAGGGAAATCCGAAGAGAAAACTCTAAGGATCCCCTTGCTGATGCCCAGTATATGTGAAGACGACAAAAATCAAATATAACCTAAAAATAGAAAAAGGCGGAGATAGGCGGATCAAGGCCACTGAATGACATTATACCAAGGGGTATGTGTCGGAAGGGGTACTCCGCCTCTAAATATAAAAGTGTCAACATATACAAACATGATAGCAAGGGAAAATTAGTAATAAAATCCGGAAAAATCATAGAAAATGAAGAATAGAAGGAAATGAGGTGGGGAAAAATATGGGACGAACATAAAAAATAGGAAAAACACACAGGGCACCCCCCTAGTCCCCCTAGTCCCCTTACAAGGCCAAGGAAATCTTCAGGAAGAAGAAGAGATACCAGGAGCGCAAGCGACTGGTAGAGGCCCTTTCCTCTAGCAAGGAAGTTCCCAAACCCAAGGTGGTTGCATCCAGCAGACCAGAACGGTCACCTGAACAATCATGATCACGAGTCCGAGATTTCCCCAGATGGGATAATCGACCAAGAGCTTGTGATGGACCATTGAGAGCTCACGAAGTGCCCTCCATGAGCCAGGATAACCATAGTAATGAGAGAAGACCACCTGCCCCTGGAGATCAGGCTCACAGAGGGGACCAGAACAACACCAGGAGGTCTGATGAAAATAAACCTCCTTCCACTTGTTATAAGTGTGGAGGATTAGGGCATTACTCTACTGACAAGAAGTGCCCAGAGTTTAACACCCCTGGGCCCATGAGAACTGGCCAGGGGGTGTGAATGTACACAGCCCGTGAGGAGTCTGGAGAAACTCAGGATCCTTACCCAATGAGGAGTGGCTGGCCACCATTCACAGTGACTCAGAAGGATCCGAAGACCATGTCCTGGGATCACAGTTCAGCTCAGAGGGAGAACCCTCCCCCCTGAGCTTGGAAGGAGAGCATGGCTTCAATAATGAAGATGACCCAGAGTTCTTTGGTGCCCTCAGAGAAACAACCAACATTGATCCTGATGGGTGTCCTTCATTGCAATCCATATCTTATTCTGAGTATGAATCAGATGACGATGCCTCAGAGCTCGAAGTCAAACCAGAGCTCTCCAAGATGGATGGTTTAGAGAGGTTAGAAGTGATGCAGGACTCAACTTGTATAGTCAAGCAACTAGGGGTGATAACTGAACCTTCCCCCTTGCATGCCTCGAATCTCAGACCCCTAATGGTGCTGAGAAAGTCCACCAGAAAGATCACCTGTCCTCCTCATTCAGAGAAGGATAATAGATGTTTCATCATGTGGATGAAGATACATGGTTTGGAAGCCAATGTGCTATTGGACTCTGGATGCACATCTGACTCAGTCTCCCCAGAGTTCACCGTTTCCGCAAACCTGAAGGTCCATGAGTTGGAAGAACCTGTGCCCCTTCAGCTGGGGACAGTAGGAAGCAGGTTGAAGATTAACTTTGGCCTTTTCACAGAGTTTGAGTTGGGGAACCTCTTGGGAAACCATTACTGGTGCTGACATCTCTGTAACAGCCCATAACCATGTTACCTGCCCACTCTCTGCTCTTCATCACCACCTTTCTGCCAATTTGCTTGTCTCCAATTCTGCACCTCTATTTGCTTTCAAAACCGCTGATGGCAGTTGGGCGCCAATGACAAAACTGTGGTTCATCGACCATTGTAATGCTGTCTGGGTTGCGGCAGGTTTCCCTTAGATGCCAGGGCACACCTTTCAAATAGGTGGTGCTACAGAACTTCTTCTTCAAGGCACCAATCCAAATGTCATGGAGATGCAGGGATGCTGGCTGTCCCGAGCCTTTCTTGAATATTGGCACTGGATTGAATCCATCCTTCCTCTCTTTATTTCTAATGCTGCTAATTCTCATCATGCACGAGGCTTAGAGGCTACTATGGACACATGTGCTCATTATCATCGTCTACCTACATCATCTCATTAGTGCCATTAGTATTTGCTACATGCCTTGCCAAATTTACTCTTGATACACTGACCGTTGTTAGATTGCCTTATAAATGTATGTATATTCTCTCACTCAGCTCTAGTTTGGGGTGCCTAGTCTGAAGAGACTCGTCTGTTGTGAGCTGTGCTCCCTTCATGGTGTAGTCTGGTTTTTTTCCCTTCAGACTTTTTGTCCATTTGTGGGACTAACGGGGCATGCTCCAAAGATTCTGATCACAATCTCTGCTTTCCGCTTTAAAGCATTGCGCTTATTGTGTTTCATAGACATGCCTGTCACATGACTAGCATCATGTGCTGCAACCAGACAGGTTTTCCAGAATCTTCCCCCAAACCTTGGAAAATCTTATTTGGAATGTGTCAACAAATAATATTTTACCTTGAACTCAGACTCAGATATAACAAGTGCATCTATACAAAGCTGGTGACTCAATGATAGGCTAGGCGAGCTTGCGAGCTTGGCCGAAAAAGTTGTGTCTGGGCTTTGTAAGCACAATGTGATTTTGACATTTCCCCAATGTGTTTTGACGTCTAGTGTCATTGGGGGTCTGTGCACGATGAAGGTCAAGAAGGGCAAGAATAAGAAACATGACCTTCCTTCCTCTTCCTCATCCCCTCACTTTGACAGATGCTGTCTGTCCATTTTTTCATCAACATCCTCAGATCTTCTCTGATTCCTTCAAAATCTTCACAATGACGAACACAGGGCCTCCACCTGCTGCTACCAATAAAGACCAGTATGTGATCTCTTCTGGATCTTTCACGACACCAGCAACAATAGCAGCTAATGCCCCCATATCCATCATCAATCTCACTCAACCTCAAATCGATGCCAAAAATCTCTTACGGATCACACATAATGATGCATTATGTATCCGGCATGATGCCAGTGAGTCAAACGTGCTGAATGATGAACCCTTACTTTCTACAAACTCTCATATTACAACCCCTCCCCCCACTGTTACCTCTCATAGTTTGAACCTCATACAATTCACTTCCGCATTCTCCCAGTTTTCACCAAATTCCCAGGACCAGGCTTTGAACCTAATCAATAATACATCCATTCCCATCTTAACATCAAAAATCTTATTTTCTGCCTCACACGAGCTTCCTGCACTTTCCTCCTCCATTGACTTCAGCTATGGCATCCATTCTTTCATCGTTACATTAGCAAAGAACAAAGTCCACATTCCATTAACACTGTTCACCTCAAATGCTACTAGAAGGCTGCATACAGAAGCCACTTCCCTCAAACAGAACACTGTCTACAACTCATCAGGTGTCAAGTGTCATATACTTGATCTTTCACAATTTCCAGAAGAGCTCAAAATTGAGAGTGTAGAGTGGCACGAGGCATGGCAACGTTATATGACATTCCAAGATACATACTCTGACATGGACATTGCTACCAGGTGGAGAGAGCATTATCTGCTTCTTTCTGTGCATGATGACTTTCGTCTTAACTTTCCAGTGGTTCTTCAATTTGACATCGCAGAATGGACCCATTACTGCATCAATCCCTGGGCATTCAACAAGGATGCTTACCTGTGACACCTCAAATCGGTCAAGCTCGAGGTAATGTCAGTGGATGTCCAGAATGTGACACAAGAACTCGGGCAGGATACTCAGGCTTCTTCTAGCTCCAGGGCTCGATACCAACCATATAATTGTGAGACTAGCAAATTCCAGCCTGCACCCACAGATTCCAAACCATCCTTTTGTGATCAAGACACCAAATCTGAAGTCATCCACTCTGCCCCCCTCTGCCTATGCTGCAAATGGACTGCACATAAATTCAGTGACTGCCATGAAGACACAACACACGGGCATTTCAACGTACTCAACATACCTTGATGGGAAACTCACTCTCTGTGACAATCCTGCAATCACCTTCTGCATCACCTTCCAGCTCAATTCTGTCAAGCATCATTGCAAGACCAACCACCCCTCTCAACATGCCTGCTCATGGTGTGGCTCCACCGATCATGGAGCCTGGGCACAAAAATGTCTCTGAGGTGTCGTTGACACCTAAACCTTTCTTGGAAACACCTCTTGCAGTGACTCCATTTTACAGAGACTGGCAATCTCTGCTCCTTGATGCAGACTCGAATATCCCCATGCCTCACATCTACTTTGACAATCTTCAAACAGAAGAACCTTTGCCATATGACAACGATCATGACTACAAAAAAATCCACACACCATATTCGGCCTTTCACTTCCAGATCTTTCTTGAATGCACACAACTTCTCTCCCAATACCCAGAACTCCCATTCAAGCTCACAAATGGTTTTCCCATTGGCAATCTCACTCCACTCAATCAGACTTTTGCTCCCCCCAATCCTCCAGGTGCGAATCTTCATGTTGACACAATCCAAGCATATATTGTCGAAGAACTTTGTCTCAGTCAATTCTCCAGCCCCTTCACTCAAGAGGAACTTGACCGCAAGATTGGACCTTTCTGATCATCACCACTGCAGATTGCTACAAAAGAAGGTGCTCCTGGTGAGCTGACTAAGTATCATGTATGCTGACATCTCTCATACAAAGGAAAGGCCCAATCCTCCATCAACGATGAGATCAATTCAGATGACTATCACACATGCTGGGGGAAAGCAACTGATGTCGCTGAAATTGTATGTCACTCTGACATCTCATTCTCCTCTCTTGCACCTCGCATGACACTTTATATCCTTTGGATATTTTTTCTTCTTATTTTCTCATGCACTCTCATCTACCTGTTCTTGTCTCACTGCATGCTTCTCTCATATCCCCTACTTCTCAACTCTCCATCTGTGATCTCCTTATCATGTAATTTCTATGGTTATCATGATGATAATAATCATTTTCTCTTCTCTAATCTTGCAAAGGAAGTTATTTGCGTAATGCAGGCCCATACCTGTGATTCGTTTGAAGGACACCATCATTGAAATTAGGGACCCTCCATCAATCACAATTATTCTTCTCTCTCTCTCTCCTTGTCATGACCACATAATCTGACAAGTTTCTTCTTAGGTGGCTGCTGCTCCTCCAGGAGCCCAGGCAGCTACATTGGACATGGAAGGTGCCTATTGCACAATCCCCATTAAACCACTACCCATATCCTCCCAATGTTGACCGCTATGTCACACCACATATTTCTCACCCTTGATTCTTCAACACGCTCATTCAATTTGTGCACTCGTGGCCACGTCACCCAGTCATGTCACCCAGCCACATCATACTTCACCAGTTCGCTGTCAGACAGTCGTTCAATCCAGGCTGTTGCGTTTACGCTTTCATTTTATTCAAGAACACCCTTCCTTTTTTTAACCCTTTCGACAATCGCTCAATACACTCACAGATGGCCACGTCACCCAGCCATGTCGTACTGCGCATGTTCAGTCCAGTCCACACTGTTGGGTTGAATGTTTCTACACCTTTCACTTCACGTTCCTTAAGTTTTAACCTTTATTTTTCATTTCTTATGTGGTTGTTGCCAGCCGGTAGCTTTTCCCATTGGGTTTTTGATGCACCCACAACTGAGCATTTCATATCTGCCTTACTTCATACTACCTACCTTTATTTCTACTTATATGTTTGCCATCTGAAGAGGTGTCCATAATATTGGTCCGTCGAGGCATGTCCTTAGCTCTAGTTAGCATAGGCGGATATCAAGCAAGTAACAAGTAACAAGGACAACCATGATTTTGTTATTACATAAAGAATATGCAATGGCAAGAACTACTAAATATCGTGATCTAAAGTCACGCCGGGGCCTTGGTGGTATGAGTGACGATTAGCACATTTAGCAACCGTAAAGGGTGCATGAGTGAGTGATGTGACAAGTTTGATGCTAGGTTTGCCTTTGAGTGTCAGGTTGATAGGGAATGGTGGTGGTCGAAGTAGGATGGCGGAGTGAGGAAACGAATGGTGTATTACCGTAGTATTGAAATTACTTCCCCACCACCAAGAAATTTCAACGCATACATACCTCATAGCCGGTAAATTACAGTCAAACCCCACCAAAAAGCCGCAGCTTAACGGCTTGGCTTTGGCTTTTCAGAATCCCATGCCAGGCCAAAGCCACCATGAAGCCGTCATCATGGCCTGGCTTGGCCCATTTGGGCCCATGGAAGGTATATCATAGTGGACTGCCCCTGATTGTGGATAGTTATGAGCTCGTAGAATGATGGAAATCAGTGGAAAATGCCTGTGAATGACAGAAAACAAACAAACGAAACAGTTCACTAGGAAAATCTGACATACTTTCGGGACTACAAAAAGTTATGGTGCCGAATCTTGCTGAACGATATTATTCCAGAAGTTTGGAATGATTAAACCTCGAAATGAGTCTTATAAGTTAATAGTACTGTACCAGAAGGTATTTGGAATTGGTACCCACTGTAGCCCACTGTGGGCAATAATGATGGTGGTGGTATGAGAATGAAAGCACAAAATGGGACTTTGAGAAACACGACATCATTCTACTAGGTTGAGGCTATTTCTTTGGTCTTGTCTATTGTTCCACTCTACGGCGGGGCTACCAACCTTTCATTGAACAACAATCTATCCCGATTCCTTTTTTTCAAGCCCTCTCTGCCCCGGGAGGGTTATCCACATATTATCTAGGCCACGAGGTTCGAATCCTAGGAATATGGCAAGTATCAATCTTATAAGTCATGAAATGAGTCAGATTTTTTTGGCGATCTTCGACGAAGAGATCCCTTTTCAAGCAATTGGTCTGGGCATCTCCTTGTGGTCGATCATTAATGGGATAGATGCCGATATCAGGTGCACATTTGTCGTACTGGGTATCTGGATTGGCGTGTGTATCGATGAACTTCAAGTTACTTTAAGTTTTGGGCAAAAGATGTCGCCACATTGATCTACCGACTATTAGTGAAGCATAGCAGATGCAGAAACAAGCTTACAAATGGTGTGTATATATTAATCTCTTTCTTTGCACTCCCAACACTGGTGAAAGCCCCTCCAGTCCGGGCACTCTGGGGCATCTTGAGAGATGGGAAGGGATTTGTCCAGAAATTTCATTGGCGGCACCAAACCCAAGAACAGGCCACTTGTTTCCAGAGTGAGACAACAGAGTCCCTATCATGTGTTTCAGAAGCATACGTATAGCTTCCAGAAGTCTTGTTCGCTATCAGAGTACTGGTTAGATTGGATGCAATTTTTGGAAGGGCGACTGGTCAGTTTTGCGCAGATGTTGAATTGAATGTGGATGGCGGAACCACACCGTTGCTACTGGCAGCCGGAGAAAGCAAGTCCAGGTTGGCAGAAGATGAGGAAATTGATGGAGATCTGGAAGCAAATGGATGACCAGGCATTACAACTTGCAAATTCAGCACTAGAAGAGTGTCGTGCGCCTGGAAAACCAGTACACACACATCAGTGGATAAATATAAGCACAGAGATAGTAGTGGCAATTCAGAATGAGTGTGTTGTTGACATTTGTTTACCAATGTCCTTCAACTTGATGAGACGCAACACTGCTTTTCTATATCTATTCATTGGTCAAAGCGGAGGAACTGCTGACACGACAACCATCCATCAGTGCGATCTTACAGAAAGCATGGAAAGAAGCCTCATTCAAACAAGTGCGACAATTGGGTGCATTTTTTGTCCCATGTGGCCTCTTTTTGGGCCTCTAATCATCATTAAAGAGATCCTCTGGCCTTTGGTCCGAGTAGCTCATAAGTGATTCTCTGTACTCTTTTGCTGGGATTGGTGATGACGGCTAGGTTGTAGCAAAAAGGGGCCATCTACCCCCCAACGAGGATGTAGATCTGACCAGTGCATAATTGGTGCAATTTTTGTGGTTCATAACAGCTTATTCTATGGACACGATGCTCTAGAAGACGGTATTTATCTGTTCTAGCTCTTCTTTTGCTGAGCCAACCCTAATTACAAAGCGCTGCAGTCTGCCTGGCATGATATTTACTTGGGAAATAATCATCGACTCCTATTCGCCAATGTCAATGCCATCCCACAAACAGAAAAATCATATTCTAACCAAATCGCCATCGTTCAAAGTTCTGGAACAGGAAAATCTCGCATGGTACACGAGCAAGCGAACTTGGTCTTCACCATCCCATTTAATCTGCGAGAAAAATGCGATAAACAAGGTCCTTACTTTTTTGACTTTCGAGGGTGCTTCTAATGAACAAGCACAGACCTGGCCTTCCCCATCCCCGATGATGCTGTCCACGACTACCTTGTTACCACTTCTGTATCGGATGATCAGCATGTCCTAAAAACCAATTATCTGAAGTTCCTCTCTAGTGTATTTATGCAAGTCGGCGGCGAATTAGAGAAATGCCAGGAAGAACTGAGGTCAAAGTGAACTAGAACTGCTGAAGATCTGGCCAAGTGGTGGTCAAGTCACCTTGAAGGCGTACACAAGGCAGCGATTGATGGCGCCAATAACCCCATTCAGGTGCACATCCATGATGATGGCAAGGAACATTGTAGTTAATCATTGTGTCGGCAGATTCTTCCTGAAATCCAGAAAAAGCATGAAGAGTTGCTTGCGAAATGCTGAGTGTGACCTGAAGACTCTGAAGACTCTGATCATATCAACTACGGTGTGAAGATGGTTATGTTTTTTTTTTTTTTTGGGTCAACAATTTATAACTCGGGGCTCGATCGCAGTCCGCAGAGCAGGATACAAACTTGGGTACTACTGTAACTACGCTTCCCCTCCCCCATATCCTACCCAGGTCCTCGTTTTAGCCACTTTAGGCGGGCAGTGCCACAGACGTTGGCCTCTCAGCCAGGAAAGGCAATAATCTGGAGGGGGAGCCCCCCCTCCCGAAGCTAGCCATTAACTCATCCACCAGTGCAGAACGGTCCCCCAGCCACATATCCAACCGAAGTCAGATCAGGCGCGGCCGTGTTAATTCACTGTAAATCCCCCCTTGCGGGAGGAATAACCGTCTGCATGCTCCTGGCCAGCGAGGATTGACCACCCCAGACGAATGAGGTAGACTATCACCGCGCTCCCGCACGAGTGACAGAGATGTGGTAGCTGGTTGTTCACCTGGTTATTCACCAGAACTACCATGGATAGGGGGCCAAGGCCCCCTTCGAGTAGATGCTGTCGAGGGCATACGCTCGGTAACAATGTCCCCCCCACAGCGGGGAGAAGGTAGAGGGAAGCAACAAACTGTCACTATCCCGATATCAGCCACCAACTAATTGGTGGGAGTAGATGTGGGGGGGTGACACCCCCCTTTCAGTAGCGGCGCTGCTGTGCTCGAGGACCTCGAGGACGGCGGCGTCGTGATGAGGACGAGGGTTCCCCATGATGGAGCTCTGCATGAGCTGCCTGCCTAGCCGCGTAGGAAGCCCTGAAGGCTGCCGGTGACGTGAGGTCGAGAGGCAATCCGGCAGCTGCTAGTTCTGCCGACATTGGCTCAGACAATTGCCAGGTGGTCTTGAATAGTTCCCAGGCCATTTGACGCCATGCGTTCCTCTCAATGAGCGGAACGGCGGATACTCGGACGGTACCGACAAAAATCATCATAGCCTCCAGTAAATGTAGAAAGCCATGAGAGGTGGACGTTATGTCCACCCTCTCATCTCTCGACAACGGAGGCTCATCCTCCACCAACTCTGGGATGGCGGATGAACCGAGCTCCTTGACTTGTTACAACCACCATAAATAGTGGTAAACACCTCTGCTCAACGTTGCACGCGACGTCGACACTTCAATTTTCGTCCGATTTTCGATCGGATTTCACCATCACGAACGCTCTCGGCGTCTCCAGGCCTACCCTGATTTGCTAAGAGATCCGTCCATCCAATCTCCGTGGATGCCCCGGTCATTGTTTTTGACAATGGCTGCTATCTGTCTCGTTCTCCTGGGCTTCGAGGATCCTGACTAGGTGAGTGTTGTTTATGAAAGAGTAGTCTGGGTCCCTCTGGGGGCTTAGAGTGGGTGTGGGATGCCTGCTTCAACGCTCGCCCAAGTCGACACACTCGTTTAGTTGGGGGAGGTCTGGCTTAGGGAGAAGGGACGTTATCACTGGATTGCTAGTTGTCTGGGAGGCGTCTAGCCTCCATGCTCTGTGAGTTTCTATTACTAGAGACATGCTACACTGACTACCCGTTGGAATACACCATCGTTAAAAGGGGCCGGGCGATGGTGCCCCCTGGCGGCTAGGTCGACACCTTGGTGGCCGCCACTCTCCACCAACTCTCTACCTCCGGTGCTCACTCTTCTAGGGTGGTATGATCCGGGTTCAATCTTCTCCCACTGGGCTACAGGATGTGCGGCCTGTCCCCCCCTCGGAGCGTTCGGAGGCAGTATCGGGTGGACCCGGAATAGAGATAAGGGACCAGCTGTTATCGATGGCACGCTACGTATCTTGATTTCTACTATCACCTACTAGCACTAACTCCCCCTCTCAATGCCTAAACGGCGAACTAGAGCCCAAACACCACGCTGGGGTCTACACGACCCCTCCCTGATTACGGGCGACATCTACGACGATGGCGTCCAAGACTACGACACCCGGTACGATCATGACGATCCGGATGTAGCTACTGCCCTATGGGCAGTTAGAGATCTATGGGCTGGAGAAGACCTCTCCGACCCTGAGGATGACGAGGATTCTCTTGCTATGCAGGAGGCCCTCAATTATGCCGAGAGCAGCCCCAAGCTAGCCTCGAGGCAAACGATCGACCGTGTGCTGTGGGCGCAGGACGTCCATGTCGCACATAAACGATGGACTCGCAGTCTCGAACGCGAGGACATGTACACTCAGGAGCTCGGCATTGCTGAGCTCTTCTATCCGGAGGCATCCCCTGCCCCGTTACCGCCTTTGCCCCCCATCCCTGAGCTGGTGGAGGACGAAGCGCCGTTATCTGTGAATGAGAGGCTGGAAATCGAAGCCACCTCTCATGCCATGCTACACCAACTCGACGCGATGACCATGTTCGTTGGTACCGTCCGTACGTCCGCCATTCCCCCTGCAGAGAGGAACGCATGGCGCCAAATGGCCTGGGAGTTATTCACGACCACCTGGCGACTATCTGAGACGATGTCGGCGGAACTAGCAGCCGTTCCGACACCTCTCGACCTCACGTCTCCGGCAGCCTTCCGGGCTTCCTACGCGGCGGTGCACACCGCTCAATCAGAGCCTCAATCTGGGGAACCCTCGTCCCCAGCACGGCGCCGTCGTCCTCGAGGTCCTCGTGGACAGCAGCGCCGCAACTAGTACAGGGGGCTATCCCCCTCTATGTTCACGGCCACCAAGTAACTGGTGGCCATTATCGGGATGGTGACATGGTGTCGCTTCCCTATACCTTCCCCCCACTGCGGGGGGGACGATGTCATCGAGTGCGTGCACATGGGTGCATTTGCTCGAGGGGGGTCTTGGCCCCCTACTTACGGCGGTCACGGTGAATAACCAGGTGAACAACCACCCGCCTTGTTACTGTCACTCGTGCACAACACGGTGATGGTCCACCTCACTCGTCTGGGGTGGTCAATCCTCGTTGGCTGGAAAAACGCAGACGGTTATTCCTCCCGCAAGGGGGGATTTACGGTGAATTGACACTGCTGCGCCTGGTCTGACCTCGGTTGGACATGTGGCTGGGGGACCGTCTGCTCCAGAGGGCGATCTAATGGCTAACTTCGGGAGGGGGGGGCGCCCCCTCCAGATTATTGCCTTTCCTGGCTGAGAGGCCAACGTCTGTGGAACTGCCCGCCTAAAGGTGGCTAAAACGGGGACCTGAGTGGGATATGGGCGAGGGGAACACGTAGATAAAGTAGTACCCAAGTTTGTACCTTGCTCCGCGGACTGCGTTCGAGCCCCGCGTTATAAATTCTGATCCAAAAAAAAAAAAAAAAAAAAATGGCGGATGAACCCGGTGATGTGGGGAGGGGCAGCGCAGATTGCTCCTGCTGCCCCTCCGGATAGAGGAGCTCGGCGATGCCGAGCTCTTGATTGTTGTTGGCCTCGAGCCCAAGCTCGAGAGCCAGATCATGCACCTCATCGGCTATCACTTGTGATGCCAAGAAGTGGTTTATCGTCTCCTGCGAGGCTAGCTCGGTGAGACCCGGAATGAATTCGACGTCTCCGCCGGTGGCAGAGCCATCATCGTCGTCTGGCAGGTCGGAGGAGTCATCCTCCGCCCAAAGATTGTGGAACTGGTTAGCCACATCAGAGTCCCATCCGCTCAGGGAGACGTGTCCGAACTCTGGGAGGTAGTTGTCGTCGAAGTCTGCGAAGTCGGCGTTTGTGTATAGGAGGGGGTCGCCATGAGCCGCCTGGTGTCGAGTTCATGCTCTACAGTTTGTAGAAGGCATTGAGGATGATTTAGCACAAGTAGATGACGGTAGAAGTCAAGATACGTAGCGTGATAACGGTAACAGACAGTCCCTTATCTCAATTCCGGGTCCACCCGACACAGCCTCCAGACGCTCCGAGGGGGCAGACAGGCCGCAAATCCTGCTGCAGATTGGGAGGGACAATTGAACCCGGTTCCGAACACCTCGAGGGTGTGAGTGCCGGAGGTAAAGAGTCAGTGGTAAGTAGCGGCCACCAGAGCGTTGACCTAGCCACCAGGGGGCACCATCGCCCGGCCCCTTTTAATGATGGTGTATTCCAATGGGTAGTCAGTGTAGCAGGTCTCTAGATGTAGAAACTCACGCAGCATGGAGGTAGGAAGCCTCCCAGACGACCCACAATCCAGTGAATATGTCCCTCCTCCTGAACCAGACCTCCCCCAGCTAAACGAATGCGACGACTTGGGCGAGCGTTGAAGTAGGCATCCCACACCCACTCTGAGCCCCCATAGGGGCCCAGACTACTCTTTCATTGCCAACACTCACCTAACCAGGATCCTCGAAGCCCAGGAGAATGAGACGAATAGCAGACACTGTCAAAAACAGTGACCGGGGCATCCACAGAGATCGGATGGACAGATCTCTTAGCAAATCAGGGCAGGCCTGGAGACACCGAGAGCGTTCGTGATGGCGAAATCCAATCGAAAATCGGACAAAAATTGGAGTCTCGACGTTGCTACCAACATCGAGCAGGAGTGTTTACCACTGTTTATGGTGGTTGTAACAAGTCAAGGAGCGGTGAAGATGGTTATTGAGTTTGCCGCTGCGGAATCAGCAAGACTCGCACTGGGACAACTCATCACCAAGCTGGATAGCTGGGTTGGGTCGCAGCAAGTCAAACTCGTAATCTACTTCGACGAAGCACACCTGCTCACCAAAGTGGTGCCCAAGAACGACGATGAGAAGACGCTTTACGATTTTCTATGCTTGTGTCTCAACCAATGTTTAGCATTCCCGATCTTTTGCATTTTCCTATCCACAAATTCGAGCTTAGCCCAGTTCGCTTCACCACAGGCCCTTGCCAGATCTGCTCACATCCGCGGTGGGAAAGCCGTTACACATGCACCAATTACCGAAACACCCTTTGACTGCTGCGGTGAACTTATGGTCAAGCCAGGCGAGTTGACTCTCAAAGATATTAGCACAATTCCATTCATGGCGCAATTTGGGAGACCATTGTGGGTGTAATTTTTGCACTGTTCAAATTGACATGCTTGATGGCTTGTTGCAATAGATTTTGGACACTGTTACAAGGAGCCGGGATGAATGCATCTGTCCTCCATACAGGGCTCATAGAATTAGCACGTGCGAAGCTTGTTGCTTCTCGCAATATCGACTTCAGTTACGATACCTTCTTACCCGCTGCAAAGCTGGCAGTTCTAGATGTCCAACTGTCACTGGACTTTGAGCCTCGTCGTGGAAAAGTGCAAATCAAGGAGGCCGGTCTGGTTGAGAGCCACATGCGGTTTACATATTCTATTCCTGATCACCGAGAGTACCTGCGGTCTGGATACCCTTCCGAACCCCTTCTTGCCAAGGCTGCTGCCCAGCAACTCTGGACGTGGAGGAGGCAAGTTCCATTTATGGCAGTCAAAACACTTACCACCATTCTTGAAACTGGCTTGCTCGATCGTGGAGAACTGGGGGAGCTTACCAGACGTCAACTTCTCCTCAATGCCTACCATCGCGCTGTCGAGCGAGAACAAGGTAATCGTCCCCAGAAAATGCCTCCTAATTTCAGCGCTGGATGCCACCTTATATCCTTCATCGAAGCATTGTTTGTCGATGAGTGTGCAGATATGGTTCTTGACAGCACCTCGGATAATAGGGAGGGAACGTCGTTTAGAGAGGCATTCAAGCATGCTCTCATCTGCTTCACACATTTTGGGAAAATGGCGGACGACACTGGCACAACCTCCATCCGCCACATGGCGATCATGTGCCGGAACAGCCAATGCACCGTCGACTGCATCTTACCTGTCCTCTTGTGGGACACTCAGCTGTGCGAGCATGTCATGACTGGTGTGCTTGTACAGTTTAAGTGACGGATCAAAGGCGGTACTGTTGCTAAACTCTCCATTGATCAAGCCGAGGTCAATTTTTTCCTGAAAAAGCTAGGGAAATGCACACATGGGTTGATCCCTACATCTTACCGGCCATACGTTAGCCTGATTATGGAGCTCGGATTACAAGTAAAACCTCCCGAGGCTCAGACCACCTCTATATTTAAGCCAGACTCCTACTCTTTGTCATTGTCATCAAAGAAATCCAACCCTCGCCCTCACACTCCACCACCAATTGAGGGAAGTCCAGATCACCCAACACCGTCCAAGATATACATCCCTCAACTTGGCCGATGACACCATCCCAAAGAGGGACATGCCAGATACAACATATCTGTGTATGGTTGCTCCCCAACGGTTATACCGCGGAATCGACGCTGCCCACAAAGCTTCGTATGCCCTCCTTTTGAGTTCTTGTGACTTCCTTGGAGAGCACCAGCAAAAAGATGTGCAAACACTGAAAGTGGTGCGGCGGATGAAGCCTTTTTGGAACGGGGCGAGGATTGTTTGTTACCACTGGGTTGAGCATAGCGATGTCCTTCATGGCCCTGCCCCACCCTGGAGGGAGGGACTTCTCATTGGGAATCAAATATAGCCTAGTTTATAACATTGTGATTGTAGGCTGATACGAAACTGAGAATCTTTTCTATATACTATCTTATGATTGATAATTGATATTGCAGATAAATTTTGCATCGGGCAATCAAGTGAGCAGAGTGAAGCGAAGTGAGTGTAGGACAATTGATTGACCTGGAATGTCAGTCAATCTCCCAGTTTCACCTTTATAAGTCTCTTCAGGTCCTATCTCTATGTCCTTCTCACTCTACCACCAGAGTGAAGCAGTAAGATACATAGGTGACAGCTGATCTATGAAGATCTGCAACACCGGGTGCAGCGCAAGATGATGTCGGTCACTATTCTCATTGGGCAAGACGTCCATAGAGTTCTCTTCTCTCCTCATGCTTTACCATCTGGAATAATATTCCTCTTTGTACCATTACCATACATCCAATATATCTGATTGATTATTGATCTTTCATTTTCACTCTACTAGCCAAGTGAAAAAGACATAAACCAGGATAGTGATGCTGTTATCGCGATTATTTGTTCCTAAGGGTAAGGCATGTACTTCCGCCTCATGATTCTTAGGGTATCTGCACTAATGGATCTTTAGAAACATGTTAAGATAGGAAACAATATAATCTTGAAGGCTGAATACAGGTCAAGGATGTTTGTACTCGGTGGAACTAACTACACACATGCGATGATTCATCAAGCCCAACTAATTCAAGAGGTATGAACTCAAATGGTTTCTGTGTTTAGTGGCTCACACCCTCACATTGGCTGTCGTCGATAGTGATGTGCAGGGCCCAGCTCGGCTCGAAAGCTTTCATCAACTTGTCATGACCCCAAAATTTGTGGTTTTGTTTGACGGATCAAGTACTTGAAAAGCTATCTCACACATTGCCAATGTATACACAGATAACCCCTAACCCTTCCCTACCAGTTTAACTAACTACATAATCAGGCACACTTCCTAATATAGTTTCTGTGGGCATGCCTGGACCTGTTCTGTATTGGTGACGATGCTAAAAACATTTACTATGACAATCCCAAGAACACAGTTTTCGATGTGAAACATCTCATCGGTCGCAACACTGCAGATCCAGAACTACCACACGATATCAAGCATTGGCCATTCAAGGTCTCGGAGAAACGCAGTAAACCTGCCATCACTGTTGAACAAACGGGGATGGTGCGATACTTTGTACGTTTTGTTGTGTTCTTGACGCCTTTAACCCAACCTTCCACCGTTAGACGGCAGAAGAAATCAGTGGCATGATCCTAAGACGAATGAAGAAGACTGCGGAGGTGTATCTCGGCCATAAAATAACTCATGCGGTCATCACCGTGCCCATGTGTAAGTGCTTATCCTCCTATTTTTTATGCATTGTAATGACCATTTGCTTAGAATTAAATGACGCGCAACGGTAAGCGGTCAAGGATGCCAGCGCCATCGCTGGTCTTCAGGTTTTGTGTGTCATCAATGAACCTGTCGCCGCTGCCATCTTTTTTTTTTTTTTTTTTTTTGGGTCAAAAATTTATAATGCGGCGCCTGATCGCAGTCCGCGGTAGAGACATACAAGCGAAGTACACTACGCCCAGCCCAAGTCCTCCTCCTGCTGATCTTCGCACCAACCACCTGGATAGCTGCAACGACCACTAAGGGGGCCCCCTTTATCGAGTAAACGGACTTGCCAGTGGTGGCGTACCGACAACCTGGACTTGACATCGTGTTCCCCGAATCCCTACGGGTATGAGTGCAAGATTTAGGGGAAACTGCCGCCCCGACGTGAGCCTCTCAGCTCGGAAAGGAAAGCGTAGTCGACTCGAATCGTCGTAACGCATAACCGACAGAGGATCTGGAAGCGCTCAGGCGCCTCCCCAAACCAGTACCTAGCTTCGTGTCCCCCCTCCCTGACAGTCGCTCCTGAACATGGGTGGGCCCCCTTTATGAGGGTTAACGGACTCATCTGGCGCCCTACGGCCACCCCGACATACCGATAACACTGGCTAGAACCAGACGGGGGTCATACGCCCTGCGCGCACAACCTATCCTGGATCCCACGCAAGTGAGTTGAACGACCCTAACGCAGGGTTATTGTCCATGAATTCGTGGAAGCCTTCAACAGAGTCGGGGCTTGCACGAGTTTCCTTGCGATCCACTTTGGGGCAGACGCGTAGTAAATGGTCTCGAGTTTGTATCTCGGGACCAAGACACCAACATTGGTATTCCCCGTCAAGGGATAGACGTTGGCGATACTCCCCTATAGGAGCATGGCCAGTGATCATACGAGTCGAACGGGAAGTCAACGTAGTGTTGTTTCCCATTACTTTCAGCCAAGGCCCACCTTTGTGGGTCGAGGGTAATACTGGTTTTCCACCAACGCCTTTGAGTTGATAGAAGTGCCGACCACGGTATGCAGGATCTGTGAACCGGGTGTGCCAATCCTTACAAACGGCCTTCTCGACCTGATTTTTAAGGTAGTCTAAAGACGTCCGCGGGTGTCTGCCCACGGAGATCTTGGTAGATGTAGCTACATCATGAGCCATCTTGTGTACGTTCCACTCGAATTTCGAGGGGACGTGCCAGAATGTTACGTTTCTCTCCTCGTCCCCGGCTAGCCAGGGACGAAGGGAGCGACAAGCGTCCAGGGCAAAGATTTGCCCAGAGCGTGGTTTTGGATCTATTAGGGACTCAATGCCCGTAGTAGAGTCCGAAAAAATCACCAACTTCTTGCATCCTCTGCTGCAAGCAGCCGAGATGCCCAGTTGGAGAGCAAAGAGTTCGACTTCTGGGGGGGTTCTCCTCCCCGAAGCTGAGACAACGCGATCCACCTGTTCTCCCTGTCCGAAGACAAGGGTGCAGGCGACAGCTTGAAATTTGGCATCAGTGGGCACTGAGGCGTCCACTGCAATGACGAGAGTGTCGTCCTCTGCCTGGGCAGAGGCCCAGGCCTTGTCAAGGTCACTCCTGTAAGAGTTCCTCGCTCCATCCTCCTTGGAGGTGAGGCGATGAGAGGAGAAACGAGTGGGGAACAAATCCTTCACCCTGTTTCCAGGTGTGTTTTCTTCCCCAAAGGGGTCGAATTCATCGCCTGGTACAAGGGCCAGTGCTGCAGCCGAGGCGACAGATGGACCTTGTAGGTTGAGTGTGTCGAGCACGTTCCCTCCCCAGAGTCCTAGCTCATGAGAGTGGGTGGTGCCTACGTGATTGGGCCCCAAGATTGCTCTTAAAGGGTGAGATGGAGCCAGTAGGGGGGTTCTGAATACCCCTCTGTCGACTAAGCGACGCAGTAACAGCTGCATAGGCAGCAGTCCTGCGATACTTTCCAGGCCGCCGATTGGGGTGGTTCTGAATGCACCGAGGATCCAGCGAGCAGCGATGGACTGCACCTGGGCCAGTGTTTTGATGACACCCTTGACGCGAGCGCCTTTGAAGTGCCAGAGTCTCAGTCCATATGTCATAATGGGTACGACACATGAACGGTATAGGAGGCGTTTCTGCATAGGGGTTAACCCTCTCACAGAGTTGCCGAGCATGCCCATCGCCCTAGCAGTGGTGAGGGCTTTGGTGGAATAGAATCGCGTATGCTCCTTGAAGGAGAGTTTGCGATCGAAGAAAAATCCAAGGTACCTCCAGGTACCCTTGGGCTTGAGAGGGGTATTTCCCGTATAGGGGGCAAAGCCAAGATCGATAGGCAGGGGGGTGAACCTCCTCGCCCTTGAAAAGTGAAATATTTCGGACTTGTCATGTTCGAGGACAAGTCTGAGGGAGGTGAATGCTTGGAAGATCCAGCCATATGCTTTCTTGAGAAGGGGGAGGTTATCCTCCAACTGTGGAGAGCGGGCGATGAGGGTGCCATCGTCCACATAGGACATGAGATCGACATCTCTGCCGATTTCGCTTCTTCTGAAGAGCTTCATGATGGGCGTCAGGTATAGCGCCGATAGGACAGGGGACAAGGCGGAACCTTGTCCCACTCCCACATCAGCTGCAAAGGAGCCTGATGAGAAAGCGTTCCACTTATAGGTCGTCTTGCAACCTACTAGATATGAACGGAAGAAGTTTACTACTTGCGCAGGAAACCCCGACCGCGAGATGATCTCCAACAGAACCTGGTGGTTCAGGGAGGGGAAGAACTGAGCGATGTCGAAGGCGACGACACTCGTTTTGAGCCCCTTAGCCCATCCTGCTCTGACCAGGTGGGTAAGGTAGATTCCTGCGTCCTCAGTGGAACGCTGGGCGACACCTCCGAATTGGTTCTGCTCGAAGGCCTCGTGTGCAACGCCGTCAAATTGAAGTCGCCTTGACAGCATCTTTTCGACTAATTTCCCCAGAGTGTTCAGGAGCACAATGGGTCTGAACGACTTAGGGGTAGAGTAGTTAGGTTTCCCCGGTTTTGGGATAATAACCGACAGGGATTCCTTAAAGTGAGCCGGCCAGTGGCCAGCAGTGATGCACGCCTCAGCAATGCGGGTTATGAGCCCTGCCACTTCTGGGTTGCTACACCAGTGTTTTAGGTGCGACCACGTAACATGATCGGGACCTGGAGCGGAACGGGAAGAGCACGCGTTTAGCGCTTCTTTCATTTCTGTGACGGAGAACGGGATCCAGGCCCTTTCAGGCACCGGATCGAGTTCATCAAGGATGCTCCGATCGACTACTCGATCTGAGGCAGCATTGTAGGACCCATCAAGGGCAGCCCACAGAGAATCCAGATCATTGCAAGGTTCTCCCCGATAGGAGATCGCCTCGTACGATGGGAGGTTACGTTGACGAGTCCAGGCCATCAGGTCCCAGGGTCGTCTATTAGTCGTAGCCACTTCCTGGATACGGTCATCAAAGAAATCACGCTTCGCATGTCGCATGATTTTCCTATAAAGCTTCCAGTCCTCCTCATCGCGAGAGGCTCTGTAAGCGTCTAGGGCGCCACCGCACTCATCTGTCCACCAACCTTTGGACGACTTGCCGAGGCGAGATTCCTTGGCATGGTTTTCCCATGCCTTGTTTAAAATCGCTGATATCGCCGAGATGACATCATCGATTTCTGCCGAAGTATTTCCGTGCCAGTTTAGCCACGGAATTAAAGCGGAGGAGACGGCATCCCGATAGGATGCTTCCTCCTCGGATCCTTTTTTGATGGACCACTTGGTGACCGGAACCAAAGATCCCGGGCCAGGCAGCACTAACGTCAGGGGAGCGTGGTCAGACGTTCCCCTGGCTTCAGGTACGATCTTGCAGTACAATACAAATCTAAGATCTGTAGGTACGAACATCAGGTCGATCACCGTGGGGTGAAGGCCCTGTTGAGGGGGGAAATGGGTAGGGCCCTCCACTGTTGGTAGGGCTCTGGTCAGGCCTAATGCCGCGGCCGTTTCCACTAAGTGATCAGTGTGAATTGAGTGCTCAGGCCCCTGGGGATCCCAGGATGCGTGCCTCACGTTGAAGTCGCCACACATAAAGTGTAGGCAAGGGATCGTCATGACATTCTCAAAAAGGAGTGTAATGGCGGAGTGTTGGCTATCTGAGTAGACGTTCGCGAGCAGCATGACATCCTCCCCTATTCCCAGTGAGAAGAGGAGGATGTCACGACTATCGACCAGATCTCGTCTGAGACCTGGCCTCAAATTGGCGATGCTGTTCGCAAAATAGACAGCAACGCGTGGAGGGGAATCAATACCCGAGGGGCACACCAACGTTCCCCAATTTGGGCTCATTGGTGCGCCAATAACTTCCTCCCCCTCCCTGTTGTGGGCAGAAGGGGCGTGTCTTATCAAGCGCCAAGGCGGCTCTTGGATGAAAAGTAAATCGTAGTCATCTACGAGATCAGCCAGTAACGAGTCCATGTACCCCCAGTTACGGTTTACATTCTGACTAAATATTCGTAACTGTGGTGTAGATCTAAGTCTATCCCTCATTTACGTTCGGCCACCGCGTCCTGCGGGAAGGTAAGTAGGAGGAGGACGAGAGTTGCGTCTCGTACTCACCTCGTCATAGCGAGCCTTGATCCAATCACGGTCAAAGCGCCTGGATCCCGTTCTCCGTTACGGAAATGAAAGAAGCGCTAAATGCGTGCTCTTCCTGCTCCGCTCCGGGTCCCGATCATGTTACATGGTCGCACCTAAAACACTGGTGTAGCAACCCAGAAGTGGCAGGGCTCATCACCCGCATTGCTGAGGCGTGCATCACCGCTGGCCACTGGCCAGATCACTTCAAGGAGTCCCTGTCGGTTATTATCCCGAAACCAGGGAAACCTAATTACTCCACCCCTAAGTCATTCAGGCCCATCGTGCTCCTGAATACTCTGGGAAAACTAGTCGAAAAGATGTTGTCCAGGCGACTGCAGTTCGACGGAGTCGCACACGAGGCCTTTGAGCAAAACCAGTTCGGAGGCGTCGCCCAGCGTTCCACGGAAGACGCAGGCATCTACCTTACCCACCTGGTTAGGGCAGGGTGGGCCAAAGGGCTCAAAACGAGTGTTGTCGCTTTCGACATCGCTCAGTTCTTTCCATCCTTGAACCACCAGGTTCTGTTGGAAATTATCTCTCGGTCGGGGTTTCCTGCGCAAGTAGTGAACTTCTTCCGTTCTTATCTCGTCAGTCGCAAAACGATGTACAAATGGAACGCTTTCTCGTCTGGCTCCTTTGCAGCCGACGTGGGAGTGGGTCAAGGCTCTGCTCTGTCCCCTGTTTTATCGGCGTTGTACTTAACGCCCATTATGAAGCTCTTCAGAAGAAGCGAGATCGGCAGAGATGTCGATCTTATGTCGTATGTGGACGATGGCACCCTCATCGCCCACTCTCCACAGTTGGAGGATAACCTCCCCCTTCTCAAGAAAGCGTATGGCTGGATCTTCCAGGCATTCACCTCCCTCGGACTTGTCCTCGAACATGACAAGTCCGAAATATTTCACTTTTCGAGGGCGAGGAGATTCACTCCTCTACCCATCGATCTCGGATTTGCCCCGTACACAGGCAATACCCCTCTCAAACCCAAGGTTACCTGGAGGTACCTCGGCTTTTTCTTCGACCGCAAACTCTCCTTCAAGGAGCACACGTGGTTCTACTCCACCAAAGCCCTGACCACGGCGAGGGCGATGGGAATGCTCGGCAATTCTGTCAGAGGGTTAACCCCTATGCAGAAACACCTTATGTACCGTTCGTGTGTCGTACCCATTATGACTTACGGACTCAGATTATGGCACTTCAAAGGCGCTCGCGTCAAAGGAGTCATCAAAACGCTGGCCCAAGTGCAGTCCATCGCTGCACGTTGGATCCTCGGTGCATTCAGAACCACCCCAATCGGCGGTCTGGAAAGTATCGCAGGACTGCTGCCCATGCAGCTGTTACTGCGTCGTCTAGTCGACAGAGGGGTATTCAGAACCCCCCTATTGGCTCCATCACACCCCCTAAGAGCGATCTTAGGGCCTAATCACGTCGGCACCACCCACTCTCATGAACTTGGACTCTGGGGAGGGAACGTGCTCGACACACTCACCTTGCAAGGACCATCTGTCGCTTCGGCTGCAGCCTTGGCCCTCGTACCAGGCGATGAATTCGACCCCTTTGGGGAAGAAAACACACCTGGAAACAGAGTGAAGGATCTATTCCCCACTCGCTCAGTCGCTCCTTGACTTGTTACAACCACTATAAACAGTGGTAAACACCTCTGCTCAACGCTGCCAGCGACGTCGACACTTCAATTTACGTCCGATTTTCGATCGGATTTCACCATCACGAACGCTCTCGGCGTCTCCAGGCCTACCCTGATTTGCTAAGAGATCCGTCCATCCGATCTCTGTGGATGCCCCGGTCATCGTTTTTGACAATGGCTGCTATTCGTCTCATTCTCCTGGGCTTCGAGGATCCTGGTTAGGTGAGTGCTGGCAATGAAAGAGTAGTCTGGGCCCCTATGGGAGCTTAGAGTGGGTGTGGGATGCCTACTTCAATGCTCGCCCAAGTCGTCGCATTCGTTTAGCTGGGGGAGGTCTGGTTCAGGAGGAGGGACATATCCACTGGATTGTGGGTCATCTGGGAGACTTCCTACCTCCATGCTGTGTGAGTTTCTACATCTAGAGACCTGCTACACTGACTACCTATTGGAATATACCATCGTTAAAAGGGGCCGGGCGATGGTGCCCCCTGGTGGCTAGGTCGACGCTCTGGTGGCCGCTATTCACCACCGACTCTTTACCTCCGGCACTCACACCCTTGAGGTGTTTGGAACCGGGTTCAATCGTCCCTCCCTATCGGCAGCAGGATTTGCGGCCTGCCTGCCCCCTCGGAGCGTCTGGAGGCTGTGTCGGGTGGACCCGGAATTGAGATAAGGGACCGTCTGTTATCGTTATCACGCTACGTATCTTGACTTCTACCGTCATCTACTTGCACTAATACACACACTCTCAATGCCCAAACGGCGAACTAGAGGCCAACCACCACATCGGGGTCTACGCGACCCCGTTTTGATCACGGGCGACATCTTTGATGATGACGTCCAAGACTACGACACCCGATTCGTGCAAGACGAATCGGAGGTAGCAGCTGCTTTCAGGGCAGCTAGAGATCTATGGGCCGGGGAAGACCTCTCCGACCCTAACGATGACGACGACGACGAGTCTCTTGCCATGCAAGAGGCTCTTCTTTTTGCCGAGGGGGGGCCTAGGCTTTCCTCGAGGAAAACGATCGATCGTGTACGATGGGCACTTGGTGTCGACGTCGAACACAAGCGCTGGGTTCGTAGCCTCCCGAAGGAGGATATATATTCACAGGAGCTCGGCATCGCTGAGCTCCTTTATCCGGAGGCATCCACTGCCCCACCACCGCCTTGGCCCCCCATCCCTGAGTTGGTGGAGGACGAAGTGCCGTTATCTAGGGATCAGAGGCTGGAAATCGAAGCCACCTCTGATGCCATGTTACATTTACTGGACATGATGACCTCCTTTGTAGGTACTGTCCGTGTGTCCGCGGTTCCTCTCAACGACAGGAACTCTTGGCGTCAGATGGCGTGGGAGCTCTTCACCACCACCTGGCGATTCTCAGGGAGCATGATGGAGTCGCTTCACGCGGCATCGGCTCCCCTCGACCTTACGTCTCCGGCAGCCTTCCAGGCTTCCTATGCGGCGATGCAGGCGGCTCAGTCTGCCCCACCAGCGGCAGAGCCTCCAACCGAGGAACCCTTGTCCTCGGAACGGCGTCGACGTCCTCGTGGCCCCCGCCAACGACCACGCCGAGCTTGAAGAAGGGGACCTCCCCTTCTCTTCACCGCCCACCAGGGCTGTTGTCGGGATGGCGACAATATGTCGCCGCCCTTTACCTTCCCCCCACTGCGGGGGGGATGATGTCACCGAGTGCATGCTCAGAGTAGCATTTGCTCGAGGGGGGGCTTCGACCCCCTACCTACAGTAACTCCGGTGAATAACCAGTTACGGCAGTTCCGGTGAATAACCAGCTGCCTCGTCACTGTCACTTGTGCGTCGACACAGTGACGGTCCACCTCACTCACCTGGGGTGGCCAATCCTCGTTGTCTGGTGAAAGACGGTTACTCTTCCCGCAAGGGAGGATTTACGGTGAATTGACACTGCTTGCGCCTGATCTGACTTCGGTCGGATATGTGGCCGGGGGGACCGAGATAGCACCAGACGGCGAACTAACGGCTAGCCTTTGTGGGGGGGGCCCCTCCCCTACAGATTATTGCCTTTCCTGTCTGAGAGGACAACGCTGGTACGCCCGCCGTAACGTGGCTTCTGCAAGGGACCTGGTGTGGGATGCGGGCATAGGGAATGCGTAGTCTTAGTAGTACCTTGTTTGTATCTTGACCCGCGGACTGCGATCGAGCCCCGCGTTATAAATTGTTGACCCAAAAAAAAAAAAAAAAAAAATTCCCCACTCGCTTCTCCTCTCATCGTCTCACCTCTAAGGAGGATGGAGCAAGGAATTCTTATAGGAGTGACCTCGATAAGGCCTGGGCCTCTGCCCAGGTCGAGGAAGACACTCTCGTCGTTGCAGTGGACGCTTCGGTGCCCACAGATGCCAAATTTCAGGCTGTCGCCTGCGCTCTTGTCTTCGGACAGGGAGAACAGATCGATCGCATTGTCTCTGCTTCTGGGAGAACCCCCCCAGAAGTCGAACTCTTCGCTCTCCAATTGGGCATCTCGGCTGCGTGCAGCAGAGGTTGCAAAAAATTGGTGATATTCTCGGATTCGACTACGGGCATTGAGTCCCTAATTGATCCAAAACCACGTTCTGAGCAAGTCTTTGCTCTGGACGCCTGTCGCTCTCTTCATCCCTGGTTAGCGGGAGACGAGGAGAGAAATGTAACATTCTGGCACGTCCCCTCGAAGTTCGAGTGGAACGTTCACAAGATGGCTCACGATGTTGCTACATCTACCAAGATCTCCGTGGGCAGACACCCGCGGACGTCTTTAGATTACCTTAGAAATCAGGTCGAAAAGGCCGTTTGTAAGGATTGGCACACCCGGTTCGCAGATCCTGCGTACCGGGGACGACACTTCTACCAACTCAAAGGAGTCGGTGGAAAACCGGTATTACCCTCGACTCACAAAGGTGGGCCCTGGCTGAAAGTTATGGGGAGCAACACTACATTGACTTCCCGTTCAACTCGCATGATTACTGGCCATGCTCCTATAGGGGAGTATCGTCAACGTCTATCCCTCGACGGGGAATACCAATGTTGGTGTCTTGGCCCCGAGATACAAACTCGAGACCACTTATTACGCGTCTGCCCCAGGGTGGATCGCAAAGAAACTCGTGCAAGCCCCGACTCCGTCGAGGGCTTCCACGAATTCATGGACAATAATCCTGCACTAGGATCGTTCAACTCACTTGCGTGGGATCCAGGATAGGTTGTGCGCGCAGGGCGTATGACCCCCGTCTGGTTCTGGCTAGTGTTATCGGTATGTCGGGGTGGCCGTAGGGCACCAGACGAGTCCGTTAACCCTCATAAAGGGGGCCCACCCGTGTTCAGGAGCGACTGTCAGGGAGGGGGGACACAAACCCAGGTACTGGTTCGGGGAGGCGCCTGAGCGCTTCCAGATCCACTGTCGGTTGCGCGCTACAGCTTTAACTCTGACTGCGCCTTCCTTTCCGAGCTGAGAGGCTCACGTCGGGGCAGCAGTTTCCCCTAAATCTTGCACACATACCCGTAGGGATTCGAGGACATGACGTCAAGCTCGGGTTGTCGGTACGCCACCACTGGCAAGTCCGTTTACTCGATAAAGGGGGCCCCCTTAGTAGTCATCGCAGCTATCCAGGTGGTTGGTGCGAAGATTAGCAGGAGGAGGACTTGGGCTGGGCGTAGTGTACTTCGTTTGTACGTCTCTACCGCGGACTGCGATCGGGCGCCGCGTTATAAACTTTTGACCCAAAAAAAAAAAAAAAAAATCACGGTCAAAGCGATGTCGCCAGAAATTGCATCGACGATCGTCGGATGCGTGGTTCTTCCGGCAATTTAGACACCTAGCCGGGTGAGGACAGGCTGCCCCCTCTGGGGTAGCTGGGATGGGAGGGTTCGCCTTGGCGTTTCCCTTGCAGCACCCCGCTAGGGCACGATGGTGCTCCTTGCGGTGTGGGCCTGCACAGATCGGACATTTCGACTGTGGAGCTCTGCATGCTGGGGTGGGGTGGCCCCACTTCCAGCACCGTTGGCATAGTGGGAGTCCAGGGTTCGCCCTGGCTGCCCTAACGTAGGCGACGTAGCGTCCAAACTGGACACCACGTCCGATGAGAGCTTTTGCTCGTGCGCCACTGACCGAATCAGCAACGTTAAGGTAGACGGTGCACGTGTCCGACATTCTCGAATCACGGACAACCCGTGGGGGGACTTGCAGGATGGTGAGGTCAGATATGCCTGACTTCCCCAGGTGGGCAATAACGACATCAGGCGTAATGGCTTTGTCGTTCGCAATGTAGGGCACGTCTACCAACTTGAGGTAAAACGTGGACGTCGGTAATGCTGCATCGATTTGGAGCGCATAGGGGAAGGCCTTGTGGGCCGCCTCCTTGAAGCATCGTAGGTCCTCGTCTGAGGCCACTACGTCAGTAGACACCGAGAGATTCCCGGCATGCATGGAAACAGACTGTGCCACTAAGCTTAGAGTGGTGTAGTCCTAAAGTCCTCCGGACCTGGTCCAGAAAGTCAGCAGGGTTCGTCCCCTCCTCGAGGGGGGGTCGAACGTGAACAAGAACCTGTCTGCGCGACGGTCCATGGACGGTGGGCGAAGGCTTTGCAGCCTTGGGCCTGGATGGGCCGACATTTTTTTTTTTTTTTTTTTTTGGGTCAACAATTTATAATGCGGGGCTCGATCGCAGTCCGCAGAGCAGGATACAAACTTGGGTACTACTATAACTATGCTTCCCCTCACCCATATCCTACCCAGGTCCTCGTTTTAGCCACTTTAGGCAGGCAGTGCCACAGACGTTGGCCTCTCAGCCAGGAAAGGCAATAATCTGGAGGGGGAGACCCCCTCCCGAAGCTAGCCATTAGATCGTCAGCTGGTGCGAAGCGGTCCCCCAGCCACATATCCAACTGAAGTCAGATCAGGCGCAGCAGTGTCAATTCACCGTAAATCCCCCCTTGCGGGAGGAATAACTGTCCGCATACTCCCAGCCAACGAGGATTGACCTAAGATGGCTCATGACGTAGCTACGTCTACCAAGATCTCCGTGGGCAGACACCCGCGGACGTCTTTAGATTACCTTAGAAACCAGGTCGAAAAGGCCGTTTGTAAGGACTGGCACACTCGGTTCGCAGATTCTGCGTACCATGGACGACACTTCTACCAGCTCAAAGGGGTGGGTGGAAAACCAGTATTACCCTCGACTCACAAAGGTGGGCCTTGGCTGAAAGTAACGGGAAACAACACCACGTTGACTTCCCGTTCGGCTCGCATGATCACTGGCCATGCTCCCATAGGGGAGTATCGTCAACGTTTATCCCTCGACGGGGAATACCAATGCTGGTGCCGCGGCCCCGACATACAAACTCGGGATCATCTGCTACGCGTCTGCCCTAAGGTGGATCGCAAAGAAACTCGTGCTAGCCCAGACTCTGTCGAAGGCTTTAACGAATTCATGGACAATAATCCTGTACTAGGATCGTTCAACTCACTTGCGTGGGATCCAGGATAGGTTGTGCGCGCAGGGCGTATGACCCCCGTCTGGTTCTAGCTAGTGTTATCGGTATGTCGGGGTGGCCGTTGGGCACCAGACGAGTCCGTTAACCCTCATAAAGGGGGCCCACCCGTGTTCAGGAGCGACTGTCAGGGAGGGGGGACACGAACCTAGGTACTGGCTCGGGGAGGCGCCTGAGCGCTTTCAGATCCTCTGTCGGTTGGGCGCTACAGCTCTAACGCTGACTGCGCCTTCCTTTCCGGGCTGAGAGGCTCACGTCGGGGCGGCAGTCTCCCCTAAATCTTGCACACATACCCGTAGGGATTCGGGGACACGACGTCAAGCTCGGGTTGTCGGTACGCCACCACTGGCAAGTCCGTTTACTCGATAAAGGGGGCCCCCTTAGTGGTCGTTGCAGCTATCCAGGTGGTTGGTGTGAAGATCAGCAGGAGGAGGACTTGGGCTGGGCGTAGTGTACTTCATTTGTATGTCTCTACCGCGGACTGCGATCGGGCGCCGCGTTATAAACTTTTGACCCAAAAAAAAAAAAAAAAAACGAGGATTGACCACCCCGGATGAACAAGGTGGACCATCACCGTGTCATGCACGAGTAACAGTAATGTGGCAGCTGGTTGTTCACCTGGTTATTCACCGGAACCGCCGTAAGCAGGGGGCCAAAGCCCCCCTCGAGCAAATGCACTGCAAGCACATGCACTCGATAGCAATTTCCCCCCCGCAGCAGGGAGAACGTAAAGGGTAGCGACATTTGTCACCAACCCGACAGCAGCCAGTGGACTGGCGGTGATGGGTGTGGAGCAGGATGCCCCACACAAGTAGCAGCACAGCCATCTGTGATGATGACGGCACTGTACTGGGAACGAGGGTTCCCCAGATTGGAGCTCTGCTAGAGCTGTTGGCATCGCCACACAGGAAGCTGGAACAGCTGCCAGAGGTGTAGGATCATTGGAACGATCGTCTCTGGTTGTCCACTTGGGCATCAGGAGCAAGTTAGTACTGGTATATGATGCAAGTGATCGAAATACGCAGCGTGCAGTGTAAGCGAGGGCCTCCTGCCTAGCAAGAAAGTCCTCGTAGTCGTCAGGGTCAGGGAGGTCCTCCCCAGCCCACAGATCTCAAACTGCCTAGGGCAGCTGCTACCTCCAGTTCGTTCTGTGAGAACTGGGTGTCATAGTCTTGGGCATCATCACCAATGATGTCACCCGTAATCAAGGTGGGGTCGTGAAGGCCCCAGCGTATGGTTTGGTCTCTGTTCAGCCATTTGGGCATTGAGAGTGAGTTAGCACAGGTAAATGACGATAACAGTCAAAGTACGTAGCGTAAGGTTGATAACAGATGGCCCCTTATCTCAGTTCCAGGTCCACCCGATACAGCCTCCAAATGCTCCGAGGGGGCAAACAGGCCGCGCATCCTGTTGCCTGGTGGGAGAAGATTGAACCCGGGTCATAACACCCCAGAGGAGTGAGCACCGGAGGTGAGGAGTCGGTGGTGAAATGCGGCCACCAGAGCATCGACCTAGCTATCAGGGGGCACCGTCACCCGGCCCCTTTTAGCGACGGTGTATTCCAACAGGTAGTCAGTGTAGCTTGTCCCTAGTAGTAGTGACTCACATAGCATGGAGGTTGGAAGCCCCAGAGACGACCAGCAGTCCAGTAACGATGTCCCTCCCCCTGAGCCAGACCTCCTCCAACTAAACAAGTGCGTCGACTTGGGTGAGCGTTGAAGCAGGCATCCCACACCCACTCTAAGCCCCCATAGGGACCTAGACTACTCTTTTATAGACACCACTCACCTAGCCAGGATCCTCGAAGCACAGGGGAACGAGACGAATAGCAGCCATTGTCAAAAACAATGACCGGAACATCCCCGGGGATTGGATGGACGGATCTCTTAGCAAATCAGGGCAGGCCTGGAGACGCCGAGAGCGTTCGTGATGGTGAAATCCGATCGAAAATCGGACAAAAATTGGAGTCTCGACATTGCTACCAACATCGAGCAGGAGTGTTTACCACTGTTTATGGTGGTTGTAACAAGTCAAGGAGCGTGAGCAGGATGGGCCGACATGCTGCTGGATGTCAGCCAGCTTGTCGGTTGGGAGCTCAGGGAAGGCCTTGGCTAGTCGCACAAGGCCGTCCATGGATGTGTTAGGTGCTCGCCCCCCAGGGAAGCGAGCAACCTGAGCGAATGTCCCCCTGCCCGAAGGCTTGGTCGACATGTTCACGGGGGGAGGAGGTCCTCTGCCCCATGATGAAGAAGTGCCCCCTGTTGGGGGTTTAGGAAGAGGTCGAGCCCCTCTTGGGCCTCATGTCCTCGCAGATTTGTGAGGGGGGGGGCGTGGCCCATCCCATCCCTCCAGGTGCTCCGTCCTTGGGACGTCGTTGGGGTCAGTAGTCGCAGGACGTTTGCCTGCATTGCTAGCCCAGTCAATGGCTCTTCGGAGGGTTGTATTCCCCGAATCGCGATGAAAACCAACTGTGGTCGCTGCATACAGCACCGCCCCCAGTTGTTCTGCAATTTCCTGCCGTTGTTCAGCAGTAGGTTGTAGGGCTCCAGTCCTGTTTAGAACAGTAATGAATCCCTGAGCGTATTCCCTGAGGTCGTGGGCAAAGGTGACTGGACCGGCCCAATCGTCGTCCGCATCGCTCGCCATCACCGTGTCTTGGATCACGGATTTGGGGTTGGGTGTCATGGCTTCGTCCCCCCACCTAGAGGCAGGAGTGGAAGGCATGGTAGAAGGTGCAGGGGACGCTGTGGCCCTCCTGGGAGATAACGTCGGCACGCTGAATCGCTGTGCGCGAGGTGTGATCGTTCCGGCCCCATACGGGGAGGGAGTTGGAGAGCTTCTTTGGGACCGATGAGGGCCCACGGAAGGTGCTATCTGTGAGGATCTGCGGCCCTCTGGGGGCCGCAGAGAGTCAATGGGATCGTCGCCAGGAGTTCTGGGCGTACCGGCTCTGGAAGGGTTCCCCTCATCCATCACTTCACCCGATCTCCCCCTTATTCTCGATAATGAATCAGACATGCGCTGGTAAGACGCTATATAGACCGGATCGCTGGGATCGTAGACGGATTGAGCTACAGAGAGTGAAAACGGTGTCGACGATCCTGTCCTGTGTTGGCAGTGCTGGTGTTGGTGCTGGTGCTGATGGTGTTCACTGTTGCTGATGGTGCTGGCATCGGCTGCAGGTCCCACAGCTGTTGAGGGGTGTCACCATTGTCCCATCCATGATCCAACCCACGAGCAGTTGCTCATGAGACTGGGATGGGTCATGGGGTTGTTGGGTTGTTGTGCCTGTCATTTCCAGTAGCATAGATTCTAAAAACAAAAGATTATAATTAGTTAGCTTATAAAGAGAAGAAATGAACAAAAAAAAGTATACCATAGAGCCAAATGATGGGTTGCCATCATTTGAGCTCACATTGCCATCATTTGTGGGCACTCATGGCATCATGGCTTGTGCAGGCTTGGTAATGGGCATGGGAGTGGTTACAATAGGTGGTGATGGAGTTGGCAGTATAGTTGAGTTTCCAACATTGGAGCCAACACCTTGTGTTCAACATTGGGTGTAACATTTGCATTGACACTGGAGCCAGGCACAGGCGCCAACATGGGAGCGGTAATGGTAGGATCTGATCTTGTATTTACATGAGCATTCTCGGCAGCATGTTACAATTTTCCTTGTAACTCATGGAACCCGACCGACCCAACACACCCAACAATCCCCTCCAGACAGGAGGTACTCCCTGACTCATGCCTGAGGCATGCCCTTGACACCAGACACACCCACAATGCATGCTGACAACATGCATTCGATCCCCTTCCCATGGAAGGCACCCTTGATGCATGATGACTCTATGCACCTGAACCCCCTCCCACACATGCTGTGATACAGAAACCCCCTTGACATTGGGTCTGTGATGTCGGACTCCCATGATCGACATGCTGCGCCGCAGCACTCCATGACATTGGATGCCTCATGCAAGGCATGGGGACTATTGTTTCTATTCTTACTTGATATGCATCTACCTTTCCGATTGGACAATAAGGACCTCCCTTCTAGTATAAGTACTGTGACTTGTAGTAGGGATGTCCTTAGTTTAGATCTAGGCAATCTACAGCATCAACCTGTGAACTCACAAGCTTACTTGAAACTACTAAGCAAGCCCCTTAGTATGTGAACTTATTCAAAACCACTAAGGAAGCACCTTAGTGCATGAACATCGATGACTCTATGCAGAAGGCATGCTAGAGTGCACTATCTACTTTACGTTGGATGCTCCGAGTAAAAACTAGTGCTGAATGACTCATCGAGGATGCACCTTCTTGAATGACATCGACTAGATCAAGTGGTTGAGGCTTTGCCCTTAACATAAGATCTAAACTATCTGCTAGCCCACCTGCCTAGGTGTAGGCAATACATCTCGAAAACACCCCACAATGACCTGGGTCTAGACAAACCCCAGTCCGACCCCCAAGAGAAGCAGAACCACAGCCAGGTTCATCTTGGTACTGATACAATGGAAGACTAGTCTGTTATTTGACCCCAGCACAATGTTGGTTCTACAGATCGACTGAAAGACAAAGAGGAGATTACCTCAATGACAAAGACTTCGAACAACCACTCACTTCCTATCTGACAAAATCGATGACTTCTATTACAAGATGTCCAAACCCACTGCAACTGCACCCATCATGTCTGTTAGGGCAACACCCACTATCTGCTAGCTAAGACCGTGCGGGTTCTCTCTACAAGAAGGGGGCGGGATCCGCACTTGTGATGGGGTAATTGATGGTTTTGATGCAAGGGGTTATTAATAGGTGAGTTTGTTGACAAAGGCCTTTCACACTGAAAGCGTAGGTGGAATACCTAAGAGAACACAACTGGGGTCCCCTAGGCGTGTATTTAGGGTTTATATACTATGTTACATATATATTGTACATTGTTGTTACTGATGCATTCGTACATGCACGTACATATTGATGCATGCGAAATAAAATTCTCATGCTATCAAAGTGTAGCATCATTTGGCATCATGTAGCGTAATTCAACATAATAAAATAAGATGAAATTTTATTAGGTAATGGGGTGGTTTCCTAACATTACCCCCCTTTTATGCCTCGACTTCCAGGCGAGAAAATATCACGTCTGTCCCCTGTGTGAAATTTTGGTAAGGCTGGAATTTCATCCCCTCATACACCATTCTCGCAATGCAACATGGAGCATTTGGATTACATTTAAAGAATTGGGCGATCTTCAATCCCACAGTCAAGGTGATTTTGGGTTCTACTCATGCAGAGCAAATAAAGAATTTAGGGGTTTTCGGAAATGATGCGTGAAAATTGTCACGTGATTGACAACAGTTGTACTCCTTTTTGTCACGTGATTCAGAATAGTTATACTCCTCCTTGATTTCCTTTTCTGATTTGCTCTGGGTTTCCTCGGATACTAATACATTGTAACAATTTTGGGTCACCAATGGGGAAACCTTCACTGGGACTCTTCCACAAAATTCTTCTGCTTGCCTTCCTCCGGCTTCACTTCCTCGATTGTAGCTTCCCTAATCTTTCCTTTCTGCCTACAATTCCTAGAAATGTGTCCTAACTGCCCACAGTTAAAACATTTAAGTGGGGCTTGTCTCCCTGCTTGATCAACCTCCATTGCCTCTGCTGGTGCTGCTGACTCTGTAACTATAGGTGGCACTGCCATGGCCGGTGGCTATGCCCTTGGAGCTTGCACCTGAGGCACCTTTCCTTTCTCGGACTTTCCTCCAGATGACTTTCGAAATTTACTACTTCCATACATCAACTTTGACTTTGCCTGTTCCTGCTGATATTGCCAGTCAAGGTGCATTGCCCAATTATACCACTCGTCCAACTTCTCTGGCATAGAAGGTAGTCGGTAGATAGACTTGAATAAAGAGGGATTTAATCCTGCTTTCAAAAACTCTACCAACACGGCTTCTCCCATGTCCATTTTTATTTTTATTTTTATTTTTTTTGGGTCAACAATTTATAACGCGGGGCTCGATCGCAGTCCGCGGAGCAGGATACAAACTTGGGTACTACTATAACTACGCTTCCCCTCACCCATATCCTACCCAGGTCCTCGTTTTAGCCACTTTAGGTGGGCAGTGCCACAGACGTTGGCCTCTCAGCCAGGAAAGGCAATAATCTGGAGGGGGGGACCCCCTCCCAAAGCTAGCCATTAGATCGTCAGCTGGTGCGAAGCGGTCCCCCGGCCACATATCCAACCGAAGTCAGATCAGGCGCAGTGGTGTCAATTCACCGTAAATCCCCCCTTGCGGGAGGAATAACCGTCCACATACTCCCAGCCAACGAGGATTGACCACCCCGGACGAACGAGGTGGACCATCACCGTGTCATGCACGAGTAACAGTAATGTGGCAGCTGGTTGTTCACCTGGTTATTCACCGGAACCGCCGTAAGCAGGGGGCCAAAGCCCCCCTCGAGCAAATGCACTGCCAGCACATGCACTCGATAACAGTTTCCCCCCCGCAGCGGGGAGAACGTAAAGGGTAGCGACATTTGTCACCAACCCGACAGCAGCCAGCGGACTGGCAGTGATGGGTGTGGAGTGGAATGCCCCACACAAGTAGCAGCACGGCCATCTGTGATGATGACGGCACTGTACTGGGAACGAGGGTTCCCCAGATTGGAGCTCTGCTAGAGCTGTTGGCATCGCCACACAGGAAGCTGGAACAGCTGCCGGAGGCATAGGATCATTGGAACGATCATCTCTGGTTGTCCACTTGGGCATCAGGAGCAAGTTAGTACTGGTATATGATGCTAGTGATCGAAATACGCAGTGTGCAGTGTAAGCGAGGGCCTCCTGCCTAGCAAGAGAGTCCACGTAGTCGTCAGGGTCGGGGAGGTCCTCCCCAGCCCACAGATCTCAAACTGCCTAGGGCAGCTGCTACCTCCAGTTCGTTCTGTGAGAACTGGGTGTCGTAGTCTTGGGCATCATCACCAACGATGTCACCCATAATCAAGGTGGGGTCGTGAAGGCCCCAGCATGTGGTTTGGTCTCTGTTCAGCCATTTGGGCATTGAGAGTGAGTTAGCACAGGTAAATGACGATAACAGTCAAAATACGTAGCATAAGGTCGATAACAGATGGCCCCTTATCTCAGTTCCAGGTCCACCCGATACAGCCTCCAAATGCTCCGAGGGGGCGAACAGGCCGCGCATCCTGTTGCCTGGTGGGAGAAGATTGAACCCGGGTCATAACACCCTAAAAGAGTGAGCACCGGAGGTAGAGAGTTGGTGGTGAGTAGCGGCCACCAGAGCGTCGACCTAGCTGTCAGGGGGCACCATCGCCCGGCCCCTTTTAACGATGGTGTATTCCAACGGGTAGTCAGTGTAGCATGTCTCTAGTAATAGAAACTCACAGAGCATGGAGGCTGGGAGCCTC
This sequence comes from Tricholoma matsutake, assembly GCA_026075535.2. Lineage (NCBI taxonomy): Eukaryota > Fungi > Basidiomycota > Agaricomycetes > Agaricales > Tricholomataceae > Tricholoma > Tricholoma matsutake. The sequence goes on along the minus strand of AP026548.1, from coordinate 6,593,977 downwards.
CCAGACGGCCAGCAGTCCAGTAAGAACGTCCTTCCCCCTAAGCCAGACCTCCCCCAGCTAAACAAGCGCTTCTACTTGGGCGAGCATTGAAGCAGGCATCCCACACCCGCTCTAAGCCCCCATAGGGACCCAGACTACTCTTTCATAGACATCACTCACCTAGCCAGGATCCTCGAAGCCAAGGGGAACGAGACAGATAGCAGTCACTGTTGGAAACAATGACCGAGACATCCCTGGAGATCGGATGGACGGATCTCTTAGCAAATCAGGGCAAGCCTGGAGACGCCGAGAGCGTTCGTGATGGTGAAATCCGATCGAAAATCGGACAAAAATTGAAGTGTCGACGTCGTGTGCAACGTTGAGCAGAGGTGTTTACCACTATTTATGGTGGTTGTAACAAGTCAAGGAGCTGCTCCCATGTCCATTTGCGAAGCTTCTGCTTTGAACTGCAAAATAAATTCATCCGCCATTAGGAAACCTTGGCACATGGTCTTTAATTTAGCATTGGCTGTCGCCTTTGGATTAGGGTCTCCAAACCGTGCCTCCAATCTCTCCAGAAATTCCTTGAAGGTTGCAAAAGGTTTATTTCCCGTGGCCATTTGATTAATAGCCTCGTTTCTCCAGAACTGTGCTTTCCCCCCCTGAATGTATGAGAGAGCAAACATAATCCTAGACTCAGCTGTATGAAACTCGGGCTTCCTCCCATGGATGTACAATACTATAGAGCTGATGAAGGATTTTGTATTTTCCATGGTACTGTCAAAGATTTGTGGGGGCACATACTTAGGTAAGCATGCTTTTCCATTTCCGGATTTCTCCACCATCTCATCCTCCTGCGATATCCACTCCACCATCTCCTCCATCTCATCATCTCTTTCTCCTATCATCTCTGGCTGTACTTCCACTTGTCTGGGCTGTGATGCTGCCAATACTGACACTAATTGCGACATTTGTGCTGTGAGCGCATCAATTTTCACCTCTAGTGCTGGCCAGTATGGGAACAGGATTAGGACCGGGATTAGAAGTTGAAGGTTCGGACATAATTGTAGAATCTGTGATGAATCACTTCTTTGACAAATGCAAAATTTTTTCTTTGAGACCTCTCCAAACGTTTACGGGTCACGTGATAAGGTTCATCGAGGTTCGTCAATCATTTGTCATTTGTCGGGCGCCTATTTTGACACTTCAGATCAATAACCCTTTCAACAGTGCCTGATCTCGGAGATATCACTGAATTCAGCTTGTAACTAAAATAGTCATCCAAATAGAGTAATGTAAATTGTAACTAAACCAGATCTGATCGGTTGTCTGGTTGCAGCTGTCCTAATGATGAGTGCTGCCTCTCGATCACTGGCGGTTGCAATGTAAGGCAAGGCCTGGCGTCAGCTTACAAAAGAAAAGGTAGATCACGTATATACAAGTACTTCTGGCTCATGCCGAAAGGGTGAGTAATCGGATGTGGTGCAGTGAAACAATGACATATGCGCAAGTAAGAGAAGGCGCACTGTTATGGGCAGTTGTGTTCTTCTGTTAGGGTGACACCCACTATCTGCTAGCTAAGGCTGTGCACGTTCTCTCTTCAAGAAGGGGGTGGGATCCGTGCTTGTGATGGAGGAATTGATGGTTTTGATGTGAGGGGTTATTAATAGGTGAGTTTGTTGACAAAGGCCTTTCACACCAAAAGCATAGGTGGAATACCTAAGAGAACACAACTGGGGTCCAAAAGCCAAGGTGTTTACAAAATTGGATTTATGATGGGGATACAACAATGTACAAATAAAGAAAGGAGATGAGTGGAAGGCTGCATTTGCCATGCATTGAGGATCCTTCGAGCTGCTTGTCATGTTTTTTGGGATGACTAATAGTCCCCCGACCTTTCAAAATATGATGAACAACATTTTCAAGGACGTAATAGACAAAGGTGTGGTAATAATATTTATTGATGACATTCTGATATTCACGGAGGATGAAGAGAATCATGAGGTGATAGTGCAGGAGGTGTTACGGAGGTTGGCGGAAAACAATCTATTTTTGAAACCAGAGAAGTGTGTGTTTGGGGCAAGCGAGATTGAGTTCCTAGGATTATTGATCGGCCCTGATGGGATCAAAATGGATCCAATCAAGGTACAGGCGATCACAGATTGGCCTGCACCCACCCGTGTCAAGGAGGTTCAAGCCTTTTTGGGACTCGCAAATTATTATCGTCGCTTTGTGCACAATTTTTCTAAAATTGCTGCACCCTTACATAACCTTATGCAAAAGGGAGTAGTATGGAGGTGGGGAGACCAGCAGCAGACAGCATTTGAGGAGTTGAAGAGGAAGTTTGTGGAGGGACCAATATTAGCCCCAGTAGATTTCACATGCCCTTTGCGAGTGGAATCCGATGCATCTGATTTTGCTACTGGAGTGGTATTATCAATGCTGTGTGAAGATGACAAATGGCATCCTTGTGCATACTTGTCAAAAGGGTTGAATGATGTGGAGAGGAATTATGATGTGCATGACAAAGAGATGTTGGGGATAATATGAGCATTGGAGGTGTGGAGGCATTATTTGGAGGGATGTACACATCAAATTGAGATCTGGACGGATCATCAAAATCTGCAATACTTCATGTCTGCTAAAAAGCTTAATCGCCGGCAAGTGCGTTGGGCACTATTCCTATCGTGTTTCAATTTTCACTTGGTCCATAAAGCGGGAAGCTTAATGAGGAAAGCAGATGCCTTATCCAGACGTATTGATCATAAAAGGGGGGTGGAGGAGGACAATAAAAATGTTACCTTACTCAAACCTGAATACTTTCGCATTTGCGCTATGCATCAAGGGCATCTATTAATAGATAGCTCAGAAACAGAAATATTGTCTAAAATTAGACAATGTTTGGAAATGGACGATGAAGTAGTGGAAGCCATGAAAGCTCTGAAGGGAGAGAAAAAAGGTAATATCAAAGGAGACGAATGGGCTGAGGAACAAGGGTTAGTGTTGTTTCGAGGAAAAGTGTATGTACCAAAGGATCAGGATTTGTGAAGGGAGATTTTTTTTTTTTTTTTTTGGGTCAACAATTTATAACGCGGGGCTCGATCGCAGTCCGCGGAGCAGGATACAAACTTGGGTACTACTGTAACTACGCTTCCCCTCCCCCATATCCTACCCAGGTCCTCGTTTTAGCCACTTTAGGCGGGCAGTGCCACAGACGTTGGCCTCTCAGCCAGGAAAGGCAATAATCTGGAGGGGGAGCCCCCCCTCCCGAAGCTAGCCGTTAACTCGTCCACCAGTGCAGAACGGTCCCCCAGCCACATATCCAACCGAAGTCAGATCAGGCGCGGCCGTGTTAATTCACTGTAAATCCCCCCCTGCAGGAGGAATAACCGTCTGCATACTCCTGGCCAGCGAGGATTGACCACCCCAGACGAATGAGGTGGACCATCACCGCGCTCCCGCGCGAGTGACAGAGATGTGGTAGCTGGTTGTTCACCTGGTTATTCACCGGAACTACCGTGGATAGGGGGCCAAGGCCCCCTTCGAGTAGATGCCGTCGAGGGCATACGCTCGGTAACAATGTCCCCCCCGCAGCGGGGAGAAGGTAGAGGGAAGCGACAAACTGTCACTATCCCGACATCGGCCACCAACTAATTGGTGGGAGTAGATGTGGGGGGGTGACACCCCCCTTTCAGTAGCGGCGCTGCTGTGCTCGAGGACCTCGAGGATGGCGGCGTCGTGATGAGGACGAGGGTTCCCCATGATGGAGCTCTGCATGAGCTGCCTGCCTAGCCGCGTAGGAAGCCCTGAAGGCTTCCGGTGACGTGAGGTCGAGAGGCAATCCGGCAGCTGCTAGTTCTGCCGACATTGGCTCGGACAATCGCCAGGTGGTCGTGAATAGTTCCCAGGCCATCTGACGCCATGCGTTCCTCTCAATGAGCGGAACGGCGGATACTCGGACGGTACCGACAAAAATCGTCATAGCCTCCAGTAAATGTAGAAAGCCATGAGAAGTGGACGTTATGTCCACCCTCTCATCTCTCGACAACGGAGGCTCATCCTCCACCAACTCTGGGATGGCGGATGAACCCGGTGATGTGGGGAGGGGCGGCGCAGATTGCTCCTGCTGCCCCTCCGGATAGAGGAGCTCGGCGATGCCAAGCTCTTGATTGTTGTTGGCCTCGAGCCCAAGCTCGAGAGCCAGATCATGCACCTCATCGGCTATCACTTGTGATGCCAAGAAGCGGTTTATCGTCTCCTGCGAGGCTAGCTCGGTGAGACCCGGGATGAATTCGACGTCTCCGCCTGTGGCAGAGCCGTCATCGTCGTCTGGCAGGTCGGAGGAGTCATCCTCCGCCCAAAGATTGTGGAACTGGTTAGCCACATCAGAGTCCCATCCGCTCAGGGAGACGTGTCCGAACTCTGGGAGGTAATTGTCGTCGAAGTCGGCGAAGTCGGCGTTTGTGTATAGGAGGGGGTCGCCATGAGCCGCCTGGTGTCGAGTTCGCGCTCTACGGTTTGTAGAGGGCATTGAGGATGATTTAGCACAAGTAGATGACAGTAAAAGTCAAGATACGTAGCGTGTTAACGATAACAGACGGTCCCTTATCTCAATTCCGGGTCCACCCGACACAGCCTCCAGACGCTCCGAGGGGGCAGGCAGGCCGCAAATCCTGCTGCAGATTGGGAGGGACAATTGAACCCGGTTCCGAACACCTCGAGGGTGTGAGTGCCGGAGGTAAAGAGTCGGTGGTAAGTAGCGGCCACCAGAGCGTTGACCTAGCCACCAGGGGGCACCATCGCCCGGCCCCTTTTAATGATGGTGTATTCCAATGGGTAGTCAGTGTAGCAGGTCTCTCGAGATAGAAACTCACGCAGCATGGAGGTAGGAAGCCTCCCAGACGACCCACAATCCAGTGAATATGTCCCTCCTCCTGAACCAGACCTCCCCCAGCTAAACGAATGCGACGACTTGGGCGAGCGTTGAAGTAGGCATCCCACACCCACTCTAAGCCCCCATAGGGGCCCAGACTACTCTTTCATTGCCAACACTCACCTAACCAGGATCCTCGAAGCCCAGGAGAGCGAGACGAATAGCAGACACTGTCAAAAACAGTGACCGGGGCATCCACAGAGATCGGATGGACGGATCTCTTAGCAAATCAGGGCAAGCCTGGAGTCGCCGAGAGCGTTCGTGAAGGCGAAATCCGATCGAAAATCGGACCAAAATTGAGGTGTCGACGTCGCGTGCAACGTTGAGCAGAGGTGTTTACCACTATTTATGGTGGTTGTAACAAGTCAAGGAGCGATGATGTGTGAAGGGAGATCGTCTGGTTACATCACAATACGCTGATTGCCAGACACCCAGGAAGATGGAAGACATTGGAATTAGTAATGAGAAATTATTGGTGGCCCGGAATTTTGAAGTATGTGTTGGGGTATGTGGATGGATGTGATACGTGCATGAGGGGGAAGAAATTTCCAGAGAAAACTGCAGGAAAATTAATGCCGAACCCTATACCTAAAGCGCCATGGCGAGATATATCTGTGGATTTTATTACCGGATTACCGGAGGCTCAAGGGTACGATGCAATATTCGTAGTATGTGACTCCTTTACAAAGGAGGTCCATATTATTCCTACTACTACAGAAACCTCATCATTGGGCTTGGCATGCCTCTATCTAAATCAGGTATGGCAGTTACATGGGTTACCTGATGCCATTATCTCCGATCGTGGACCACAATTTGCTTCCGCGTTTATGCGAGAACTAAACAACATATTGGGAATTCAAACTAAATTATCTATGGCATATCACCTGCAGACTGATGGGCAGACAGAGAGAATGAATCAGGAGTTGGAGCAGTACCTACGTATGTTTGTCAACTACCGACAAACCGACTGGCCCAAATGGTTGGCAATTGCCGAATTTTCCCACAATAGCAAATTCCATTCAGCTACTCGTATGTCACCCTTTTTTGTGAATTATGGATATCATCCTCGCATGGGAGAAGAACCCAGAAGGGTTAGAAGTTTTAGGGTTATCAGGAGATATATTTGAGATTGTAGGGTAGGGTGGAAAACTAGGGGAGTAGGGTGGTGGGGGAAGGGGAGTAGGGTGGTGGGGGAAGGGGAGTAGGGTGGTGGGGGAAGGGGAGTAGGGTGGTGGGGGAAGGGGAGTAGGGTGGTGGGGGAAGGGGAGTAGGGTGGTGGGGGAAGGGGAGTAGGGTGGTGGGGGAAGGGGAGTAGGGTGGTGGGGGAAGGGGAGTAAGGTGGTGGGGGATTCTAATGAGGGGGGGTATGGACGTGAAATGGATTTTTTCTGCTTGGCTGTCACGAGGACTTTTGATGGCCATTGGGGGATTTTTATAGTTAGGCTAGGTCATCTGACTCACTCATGGGAAAGTCTCGGTGTAACCATGTTAGGCTCGGTTAGGGTTGCCTCGGCGGCCAAAGGCTGCGTTAGTGTTTGGCTTAGCTGCTTAGGGTCAGAACGTTCAATGATCCCCCCTTGGGGGGTTGGGGGGGGCATTGTCTCGCAGAGTGGCCATATAAATATATATGAGGACTTTTATGTGTTATGCTTATCACCGGACAATTTCACTTGTGATGACAGAACATCAACAACAACATGGATGGCACATACAGTAGTCAACATGTATGGCACATACAGTACTCACCACATAATTTCACTGGTGAGGACAGAACATCAAGGACAGCATGTCCAGTACTCACCACATAATTTCACTTTTAATGACAGAACGTCAATGACAACATGTACTCACCGCATAATTTGAATTGTGAGAACAGAACGTCAATGACAGCATGTACAGTACTCACTGTATAACTTCACTGGTGAGGACAGAACATCAACGATGGCATGTACAGTGCTCACTGCATAATTTCACTTGTGAGGACAGAACGTCAAGGACGGCATGTACAGTACTCACCACATAATTTCACTTGTAATGACAGAACGTCAACAACAACATGTACAGCACATACAGTACTCACTGCATAATTCCACTTGTGAGGACAGAACGTCAACGACAACATGTACTCACTGCATCATCGCTTCTTGACTTGTTACCGCGACGTGCACAGCCACCGAAATTTTCGTCGACACCGTTTTCACTCTCTGTAGCTCAATCCGTCTACGATCCCAGCGATCCGGTCTATATAGCATCTTACCAGCGCATGTCTGATTCAGTATCGAGAATAAGGGGGAGATCGGGCAAAGCAATGGACGAGGGGAACCCTTCCAGAGCCGGTACGCCCAGAACTCCTGGCGACGATCCCATTGACTCTCTGCGGCCCTCTGGGGGCCGCAGATCCTCACAGATAGCACCTTCCCTGGGCCCTCATCGGTCCCAAAGAAGTTCTCCAACTCCCTCCCCGTATGGGGCCGGAACAATCACACCTCGCGCACAGCGATTCAGCGTGCCGACACTATCTCCCAGGAGGGCCACAGCGTCCCCTGCACCTCCTACCACGCCTTCCACGCCTGCCTCTCGGTGGGGGGACGAAGCCATGACACCCAACCCCGAACCCGTGATCCAGGACACGGTGATGGTGAGCGATGCGGACGACGATTGGGCCGGTCCAGTCACCTTCGCCCACGACCTCGGGGAATACGCTCAGGGATTCATCACTGTTCTAAACAGGACTGGAGCCCGACAACCTACTGCTGAACAACGGCAGGAAATTGCAGAACAACTGGGGGCGGTGCTGTATGCAGCGACCACAGTTGGTTTTCATCGCGATTCGGGGAATACAACCCTCCAAAGAGCCATCGACCGGGCTGGTAATGCAGGCAAACGTCCTGCGACTACTGACCCCAACGACGTCCCAAGGACGGAGCACCTAGTGGGATGGGATGGGCCACGCCCCCCCCCTCACAAATCTGCGAGGACACGAGGCCCAAGAGGGGCTCGACCTCTTCCTAAACCCCCAACAGGGGGCACCTCTTCGTCATGGGGCAGGGGACCTCCTCCCCCCGTGAATATGTCGACCAAGCCTTCGGGCAAGGGGACATTTGCTCAGGTCGCGCGCTTCCCTGGGGGGCGAGCACCTAACACATCCATGGACGGCCTTGTGCGACTAGCCAAGGCCTTCCCTGAGCTCCCAACCGATAAGCTAGCTGACATCCAGCAGCACGTCGGCCCGTCCAGGCCCAAGGCTGCCCAGCCTTCGCCCACCGTCCACGGACCGTCTCGAAGACAGGTCCTCGTTCACGTTCGACCCCCCCTTGAGGAGGGAACGAATCCTGCTGACTTTCTGGACCATGTCCAGACGACGCTAGGACTACACCACTCTAAGCTAGTGGCGCAGTCTGCTACCATGCACGCCGGGAACCTCTCGGTGTCAACTGACGTAGTGGCCTCAGACGAGGACCTACGATGCTTCAAGGAGGCGGCCCACAAGGCCTTCCCCTATGCGCTCCAAATCGATGCAGCGCTACCGACGTCCACATCCTACTTCAAGCTGGTAGACGTGCCCTACATTGCGAACGACAAGGCCATTACGCCTGATGTCGTCATTGCTCACCTGGGGAAGTCAGGCATATCTGACCTCACCGTCTTGCAAGTCCCCCCATGGGTTGTCCGTGATTCGAGAATGTCGGACACGTGCACCGTCTACCTCAACGTTGCTGACTCTGTCAGCGGCGCACGAGCAAAAGCTCTCATCGGGCGTGGTGTCCAATTCGGACGCTATGTCGCCTACGTTAGGGCAGCCAGGGCAAACCCTGGTCTCCCGCTATGCCAACAATGTTGGAAGTGGGGCCACCCCACCTCAGCATGCAGAGCGCCACAGTCGAAATGTCTGATCTGTGCAGGCCCACACCGCAAGGAGCACCATCGTGCCCTAGCGGGGTGCTGTAAGGGAAACGCCAAGGCGAACCCTCCCATCCCAGCTACCCCAGAGGGGGCAGCATGTCCTCACCCAGCCAGATGCATAAACTGCCGGAAGAATCACGCATCCGACGATCGTCGATGCAATTTCTGGCGACATCGCTTTGACCGCGACTGGATCAAAGCTCGCTATGACGAGGTGAGTGCGAGACGCAACTCTCGCTCTCCTCCTACTTACCATCCCGCAGGACGCGGTGGCCGAACGTAAATGAGGGACAGACTTAGATCTACCCCTCAGCTACGAGTATTTAGTCAAAATGTAAACGAAACTGGGGTTACATGGACTCTCTACTGGCAGAATTCGTAGACGATTATGATTTGCTATTCATTCAAGAGCCTCCTTGGCGATTAATAAGACACGCCCCCTCTGCCCACAACAGGGAAGGGGAAGAAGTTATAGGCGCACCAATGAGCCCCAACTGGGGAACCTTAGTGCGTCCATCGGGAATTGACTCCCCTCCACGCGTCGCTGTCTATTTTGTGAACAGCATCGCCAACTTAAGACCCGGTCTCAGACGAGATCTGATCGATGATCGTGACATTCTTCTCTTCTCATTGGGGATAGGGGAAGACGTCATGCTACTTGCTAACGTCTACTCGGATAGCCAACACTCAGCCATCACGCTCTTGTTCGAGAACGTCATGATGATCCCACGCCTACACTTTATGTGTGGCGATTTTAACGTGAGACACGCCTCCTGGGACCCCCAGGGGCCTGAGCACTCCATTCACGCTGACCACTTAGTGGAAACGGCCACGGCATTAGGCCTGACTAGAGCTCTACCAGTGGTGGAGGGCCCTACCCACTTCCCCCCGCAACAGGGCCTTCACCCCACGGTGATCGACCTGATGTTCGTTCCTACAGATCTTAGATTTGTATTGTACTGTGAGATCGTACCTGAAGCCAGGGGTACATCTGACCACGCCCCCCTGACGTTAGTACTACCCGGCCCGGGATCATTGGTCCCGGTTACCAAGTGGTCCATCAAAAAAGGATCCGAGGAGGAAGCATCTTATCAGGATGCTGTCTCCTCCGCTTTAATTCCGTGGCTGAATTGGCACGGAAGTACTTCGGCAGAGATCGATGAGGTCGTTTTGGCGATATCAACGATCTTAAACAAGGCATGGGAAAACCATGCCAAGGAATCCCGCCTCGGCAAGTCGTCCAAAGGCTGGTGGACAGACGAATGCAGCGGTGCCCTAGACGCCTACAGAGCCTCTCGAGACGAGGGAGACTGGAAGCTTTACAGGAAAGTTATGCGACATGCAAAGCGTGACTTTTTCGACGACCGTATCCAAGAAGTGGCTACGATGAATAGACGACCCTGGGATTTGGTGTCCTGGACGCGTCAACGCAACCTTCCGTCGTACGAGGCTATCTCCTTTCAGGGGGAACCCTGCAACGACCTAGATTCCCTGTGGGCTGCCCTTGATGGGTCCTATAATGCGGCCTCAGATCGAGTAGTCGATCTGAGCATTCTCAATGAACTTGATCCGGCGCCTGAAAGGGCCTGGATCTCGTTCTCTGTTATGGAAATGAAAGAAGCGCTGAACGCGTGCTCTTCCCGTTCCACTCCAGGTCCCGACCATGTTACGTGGTCGCACCTAAAACACTGGTGTAGCAACCCAGAAGTGGCAGGGCTCATCACCCGCATTGCTGAGGCGTGCATCACCGTTGGCCACTGGCCAGATCACTTTAAGGAGTCCCTGTCGGTTATTATCCCGAAGCCAGGGAAGCCTAATTACTCTACCCCTAAGTCGTTCAGGCCCATTGTGCTTCTGAACACTCTGGGCAAATTAGTCGAGAAGATGTTGTCAAGATGACTTCAATTCGACGGCGTTGCACACGAGGCTTTCGAACAAAACCAGTTTGGAGGCGTCGCCCAGCGTTCCACTGAGGATGCAGGTATCTACCTTACCCACCTGGTCAGGGCAGGATGGGCCAAAGGGCTAAAAACGAGCATTGTTGCCTTCGACATAGCTCAGTTCTTCCCCTCCTTGAACCACCAAGTTCTGTTGGAGATTATCTCTCGGTCGGGGTTCCCTGCACAAGTAGTGAACTTCTTCCGTTCATATCTTGTTGGTCGCAAAACGACCTACAAATGGAACGCTTTCTCATCTGGCCCCTTCGCAGCCAATGTGGGAGTGGGCCAAGGCTCTGCCTTGTCCCCTGTCTTATCGGCATTGTATTTGATGCCCATCATGAAACTCTTCAGAAGAAGCGAAGTCGGCAGAGATGTCGACCTCATGTCCTATGTAGACGATGGCACCCTCATCGCCCGCTCTCCACAGCTGGAGGATAATCTCCCCCTTCTCAAGAAAGCGTATGGCTGGATTTTCCAGGCGTTCACCTCCCTCGGACTTGTCCTCGAACATGACAAGTCCGAAATATTTCACTTTTCAAGGGCAAGGAGATTCACCCCTCTACCCATCGATCTCGGATTTGCCCCACACACGGGCAGCACCCCTCTCAAACCCAAGGCCACCTGGAGGTACCTTGGCTTTTTCTTTGACCGTAAGCTCTCTTTCAAAGAGCACACACGGTTCTACTCCACCAAAGCCCTTACCACTGCGAGGGCGATGGGTATGCTCGGCAATTCTGTCAGAGGGCTAACCCCTATGCAGAAACGCCTTCTCTACCGTTCGTGCGTCGTACCTATCATGACATACGGGCTCAGACTATGGCACTTCAAGGGCGCTCGCGTCAAAGGTGTCATCAAAACGTTGGCCCAGGTGCAGTCCATCGCTGCACGCTGGATCCTCGGTGCATTCAGAACCACCCCGACTGGGGGTCTGGAAAGCATCGCAGGACTGCTGCCTATGCAACTGTTACTGCGTTGTTTAGTCGACAGGGGGGCATTCAGAACCCCCCTATTGGCTCCATCGCACCCCCTAAGAGCAATCTTAGGGCCTAATCACGTCAGCACTACCCATTCTCATGAGCTAGGACTCTGGGGAGGAAACGTGCTCGACACACTCACCTTGCAAGGGCTGTCTGTCGCTTCGGCTGCAGCTTTGGCCCTCGTACCAGGCGATGAATTTGATCCCTTTGGGGAAGAAAACACACCTGGAAACAGAGTGAAGGATGTATTCCCCACTCGCTTCTCCTCTCACCGTCTCACCTCTAAGGAGGATGGAGCGAGGAATTCTTACAGGAGTGACCTCGACAAGGCCTGGGCTTCTACCCTGGTCGAGGATGACACTCTTGTCGTTGCAGTGGACGCCTCGGTGCCCACTGATGCTAAATTTCAGGCTGTCGCCTGTGCTCTTGTCTTCGGACAGGGAGAACAGGTCGATCGCGTTGTATCTGCGTCTGGGAGAAGAACTCCCCCGGAAGTCGAACTCTTTGCGCTTCAACTTGGCGTGTCCGCTGCGTGCAGCGGGGGATGCAAAAAGTTGGTCATTTTTTCGGATTCTACTATGGGCATTGAGTCCCTAATCGACCCTAAACCACGCTCTGGGCAAATCTTTGCCCTGGACGCTTGTCGCTCTCTTCGTCCCTGGCTAGCTGGAGACGAGGAGAGGAATGTAACATTCTGGCACGTCCCCTCGAAATTCGAGTGGAACGTACACAAGATGGCTCATGATGTAGCTACATCTACCAAGATCTCTGTGGGCAGAAACCCGCGGACGTCTCTAGACTACCTTTTTTTTTTTTTTTTGGGGTCAACAATTTATAACGCGGGGCTCGATCGCAGTCCGCGGGTCAAGATACAAACAAGGTACTACTAAGACTACGCATTCCCTATGCCCGCATCCCACACCAGGTCCCTTGCAGAAGCCACGTTACAGCGGGCGTACCAGCGTTGTCCTCTCAGACAGGAAAGGCAATAATCTGTAGGGGAGGGGCCCCCCCCACAAAGGCTAGCCGTTAGTTCGCCGTCTGGTGCTATCTCGGTCCCCCCGGCCACATATCCGACCGAAGTCAGATCAGGCGCAAGCAGTGTCAATTCACCGTAAGTCCTCCCTTGCGGGAAGAGTAACCGTCTTTCACCAGACAACGAGGGTTGACCACCCCAGGTGAGTGAGGTGGACCATCACTGTGTCCACGCACAAGTGACAGTGACGAGGCAGCTGGTTATTCACCGGAACTGCCGTAACTGGTTATTCACCGGAGTTACTGTAGGTAGGGGGTCGAAGCCCCCCCCTCGAGCAAATGCTACTCTGAGCATGCACTCGGTGACATCATCCCCCCCGCAGTGGGGGGAAAGTAAAGGGCGGCGACATAATGTCACCATCCTGACAGCAGCCCTGGTGGGCGGTGAAGAGCAGGGGGGGTCCCCTTCTTCAAGCTCGGCGTGGTCGTTGGCGGGGGCCACGAGGACGTCGACGCCGTTCCGGGGACAAGGGTTCCTCGGTTGGAGGCTCTGCCGCTGGTGGAGCAGACTGAGCCGCCTGCATCGCCGCATAGGAAGCCTGGAAGGCTGCCGGAGACGTAAGGTCGAGGGGAGCCGATGCCGCGCGAAGCGACTCCATCATGCTCCCTGAGAATCGCCAGGTGGTGGTGAAGAGCTCCCACGCCATCTGACGCCAAGAGTTCCTGTCGTTGAGAGGAACCGCGGACACACGGACAGTACCTACAAAGGAGGTCATCATGTCCAGTAAATGTAACATGGCATCAGAGGTGGCTTCGATTTCCAGCCTCTGATCCCTAGATAACGGCACTTCGTCCTCCACCAACTCAGGGATGGGGGGCCAAGGCGGTGGTGGGGCAGTGGATGCCTCCGGATAAAGGAGCTCAGCGATGCCGAGCTCCTGTGAATATATATCCTCCTTCGGGAGGCTACGAACCCAGTGCTTGTGTTCGACGTCGACACCAAGTGCCCATCGTACACGATCGATCGTTTTCCTCGAGGAAAGCCTAGGCCCCCCCTCGGCAAAAAGAAGAGCCTCTTGCATGGCAAGAGATTCGTCGTCGTCGTCATCGTTAGGGTTGGAGAGGTCTTCCCCGGCCCATAGATCTCTAGCTGCCTTGAAAGCAGCTGCTACCTCCGATTCGTCTTGTACGAATCGGGTGTCGTAGTCTTGGACGTCATCATCAAAGATGTCGCCCGTGATCAAAACGGGGTCGCGTAGACCCCGATGTGGTGGTTGGCCTCTAGTTCGCCGTTTGGGCATTGAGAGTGTGTGTATTAGTGCTAGTAGATGACGGTAGAAGTCAAGATACGTAGCGTGATAACGATAACAGACGGTCCCTTATCTCAATTCCGGGTCCACCCGACACAGCCTCCAGACGCTCCGAGGGGGCAGGCAGGCCGCAAATCCTGCTGCCGATAGGGAGGGACAATTGAACCCGGTTCCAAACACCTCAAGGGTGTGAGTGCCGGAGGTAAAGAGTCGGTGGTGAATAGCGGCCACCAGAGCGTCGACCTAGCCACCAGGGGGCACCATCGCCCGGCCCCTTTTAACGATGGTGTATTCCAATAGGTAGTCAGTGTAGCAGGTCTCTAGATGTAGAAACTCACACAGCATGGAGGTAGGAAGTCTCCCAGACGACCCACAATCCAGTGAATATGTCCCTCCTCCTGAACCAGACCTCCCCCAGCTAAACGAATGCGACGACTTGGGCGAGCATTGAAGTAGGCATCCCACACCCACTCTAAGCTCCCATAGGGGCCCAGACTACTCTTTCATTGCCAGCACTCACCTAACCAGGATCCTCGAAGCCCAGGAGACTGAGACGAATAGCGGCCATTGTCAAAAACAATGACCGGGGCATCCACGGAGATCGGATGGACGGATCTCTTAGCAAATCAGGGTAGGCCTGGAGACGCCGAGAGCGTTCGTGATGGTGAAATCCGATCGAAAATCGGACGTAAATTGAAGTGTCGACGTCGCTGGCAACGTTGAGCAGAGGTGTTTACCACTGTTTATAGTGGTTGTAACAAGTCAAGGAGCGGCTCTAGACTACCTTAAAAACCAAGTCGAAAAGGCGGTTTGTAAGGATTGGCACACCCGGTTCTCTGATCCGGCATATCGTGGTCGGCACTTCTACCAACTCAAAGGAGTAGGTGGAAAACCGGCGGTACCCTCGACTCACAAAGGTGGGCCGTGGCTGAAAGTTATGGGGAACAACACTACGTTGACTTCCCGTTCGACTCGTATGATCACTGGCCATGCTCCTATAGGGGAGTATCGTCAACGCTTATCCCTTGACAGGGAATACCAATGTTGGTGCCTTGGTCCTGACATACAAACTCGGGATCATCTGCTATGCGTCTGCCCCAAGGTGGACCGCAAAGAAACTCGTGCAAGCCCAGACTCTGTCGAAGGCTTCCACGAATTCATGGACAACAATCCTGCACTAGGATCGTTCAACTCACTTGCGTGGGACCCAGGATAGGTTGTGCGCGCAGGGCGTATGACCCCCGTCTGGTCCTGGCTAGTGTTATCGGTATGTCGGGGTGGCCGGAGGGCACCAGACGAGTCCGTTAACCCTCATAAAGGGGGCCCACCCGTGTTCAGGAGCGACTGTCAGGGAGGGGGGACACGAAACTAGGTACCGGTTCGGGGAGGCGCCTGAGCGCTTCCAGATCCTCTGTTGGTTACGCGTCGCGACGATTCCAGTCGCCTACGCTTTCCTTTCCGAGCTGAGAGGCTCATGTCGGGGTGGCAGTTTCCCCTAAATCTTGCATTCATACCCGTAGGGATTCGGGGACACGACGTCAAGCTCGGGTTGTCGGTACGCCACCACTGGCAAGTCTGTTTACTCGATAAAGGGGGCCCCCTTAGTGGTCATTGCAGCTATCCAGGTGGTTGGTGCGAAGATCAGCAGGAGGAGGACTTGGGCTGGGCGTAGTGTACTTCGTGTGTATGTCTCTACCGCGGACTGCGATCAGGCGCCGCATTATAAACTTTTGACCCAAAAAAAAAAAAAAAACATGTACTCACTGCATAATTTGAATTGTGAGAACAGAAGGTCAACGACAGCATGTACAGTACTCACTGTATAATTTCACTGTTGAGGACAGAACATCAACGACGGCATGTATAGTACTTACCACATAATGTCAATTGTGAGGACAGAACGTCAAGGATGGCATGTGCAGTACTCACCACATAATGTCACTTGTAATGACAGAACGTCAACGACACCATGTACTCACCACATAATTTGAATTGTGAGAACAGAACATCAATGACAGCATGTACAGTACTCACTGTATAATTTCACTGGTGAGGACAGAACGTCAACGACGACATGTACAGTACTCACCACATAATTTCACTTGTGAGGACAGAACGTCAAGGACGGCATGTACAGTACTCACCACATAATTTCACTTGTAATGACAGAACGTCAACAACAACATGTACAGCACATATAGTACTCACCGCATAATTCCACTTGTGAGGACAGAACGTCAACGACAACATGTACTCACTGCATAATTTGAATTGTGAGAACAGAACGTCAATGACAGCATGTACAGTACTCACTGTATAATTTCATTGGTGAGGACAGAACGTCAAGGATGGCATGTACAGTACTTACCACATAATTTCAATTGTGAGGACAGAATGTCAACGACGACATGTACAGTACTCACCGCATAATTTCACTTGTGAGGACAGAACGTCAAGGACGGCATGTACAGTACTCACCTCATAATTTCACTTGTGAGGACAGAACGTCAAGGACGGCATGTACAGTACTCACCTCATAATTTCAGTTGTGAGGACAGAACGTCAACGACGGCATGTACAGTACTCACCACACAATTTCACTTGTAATTACAGAACGTCAATGACAACATGTACTCACCGCATAATTTGAATTGTGAGAACAGAACGTCAATGACAGCATGTACAGTACTCACTGTATAATTTCACTGGTGAGGACAGAACGTCAACGACGACATGTACAGTACTCACCACATAATTTCACTTGTGAGGACAGAACATCAACGACGGCATGTACAGTACTGACCTCATAATTTCAGTTGTGAGGACAGAACGTCAACGACGGCATGTACAGTACTCACCACACAATTTCACTTGTAATTACAGAACGTCAATGACAACATGTCGACGCTCCTTGACTTGTTACTACCACCATAAACAGTGGTAAACACCTCTGCTCAACGTTGCAAGCGACGTCGACACTTCAATTTTCGTCCGATTTTCGATCGGATTTCACCATCACGAACGCTCTCGGCGTCTCCAGGCGTGCCCTGATTTGCTAAGAGATCCGTCCATCCGATCTCCGTGGATGCCCCGGTCATTGTTTCTGACAATGGCCGCTATCTGTCTCGTTCTCCTGGGCTTCGAGGATCCTGACTAGGTGAGTGTTGTTTATGAAAGAGTAGTCTGGGTCCCTCTGGGGGCTTAGAGTGGGTGTGGGATGCCTGCTTCAACGCTCGCCCAAGTCGACACACTCGTTTAGTTGGGGGAGGTCTGGCTTAGGGAGAAGGGACGTTATCACTGGATTGCTGGTTGTCTGGGAGGCGTCTAGCCTCCATGCTCTGTGAGTCTCTATTACTAGAGACATGCTACACTGACTACCCGTTGGAATACACCATCGTTAAAAGGGGCCGGGCGATGGTGCCCCCTGGCGGCTAGGTCGTTACCTTGGTGGCCGCCACTCTCCACCAACTCTCTACCTCCGGTGCTCACTCGTCTAGGGTGTCATGACCCGGGTTCAATATTCTCCCACTAGGCAGCAGGATGTGCGGCTTGCTCGCCCCCTCGGAGCGTTCGGAGGCTGGATCGGGTGGACCTGGAATGTAGATAAGGGACCAGCCGTTATCGATTCCACGCTGCGTATTTTGATTCTTACCATCATCTACTAGCACTAACACACACTCTCTCAATGCCCAAACGGCGAACCAGAGTCCAACCACCACATCGGGGTCTACGCAACCCCGTTCTGATCACGGGCGACATCTTTGATGATGACGTCCAAGACTACGACACCCGGTACGATCAAGACGATCCGGATGTAGCTACTGCCCTACGGGCAGTTAGAGATCTATGGGCTGGAGAAGACCTCTCCGACCCTGAGGATGACGAGGACTCTCTTGCTATGCAAGAGGCCCTCAATTATGCCGAGAGCAGCCCCAAGCTGGCCTCGAGGCAAACAATAGACCGTGTGCTGTGGGCGCAGGACGTCCATGTCGCACATAAACGGTGGACTCGCAGTCTCGAACGCAAGGACATGTATTCACAGGAGCTCGGCATGGCCGAGCTCTTCTATCCGGAGGCATCCCCTGCCCCATTACCGCCTTTGCCCCCCATCCCTGAGTTGGTGGAGGACGAAGTGCCGCTATCTGTGAATGACAGGTTGGAAATCGAAGCCACCTCTCATGCCATGCTACACCAACTCGACGCGATGACCATGTTCATTGGTACCGTCCGTACATCCGCCGTTCCCCCTGCAGAGAGGAACGCATGGCGCCAAATGGCCTGGGAGTTATTCACGACCACCTGGCGACTGTCTGAGACGATGTCGGCGGAACTAGCAGCCGTTCCGACACCTCTCGACCTCACGTCTCCGGCAGCCTTCCGGGCTTCCTACGCGGCGGTGCACACCGCTCAATCAGAGCTTCAATCTGGGGAACCCTCGTCCCCAGCACGGCGCCGTCGTCCTCGAGGTCCTCGTGGACAGCAGCGCCGCAACTAGTACAGGGGGCTATCCCCCTCTACATTCACGGCCACCAAGTAACTGGTGGCCACTATCGGGATGGTGACATGGTGTCGCTTCCCTATACCTTCCCCCCACTGCGGGGGGGACGATGTCATCGAGTGCGTGCACATAGGTGCATTTGCTCGAGGGGGGTCTCGGCCCCCTACTTACGGCGGTCACGGTGAATAACCAGGTGAACAACCACCCGCCTTGTTACTGTCACTTGTGCACAACACGGTGATGGTCCACCTCATTCGTCTGGGGTGGTCAATCCTCGTTGGCTGGAAAAACGCAGACGGTTATTCCTCCCGCAAGGGGGGATTTACGGTGAATTAACACTGCTGCGCCTGGTCTGGCCTCGGTCGGACATGTGGCTGGGGGACCGTTTGCTCCAGGGGGCGATCTAATGGCTAACTTCGGGAGGGGGGGGCGCCCCCTCCAGATTATTGCCTTTCCTGGCTGAGAGGCCAACGTCTGTGGAACTGCCCGCCTAAAGGTGGCTAAAACGGGGACCTGAGTGGGAGATGGGCGAGGGGAACACGTAGATAAAGTAGTACCCGAGTTTGTACCTTGCTCCGCGGACTGCGCTCGAGCCCCGCGTTATAAATTCTGATCCAAAAAAAAAAAAAAAAAAAAAAAAAAAAAAAAAAATGACAACATGTACTCACCGCATAATTTGAATTGTGAGAACAGAACGTCAATGACAGCATGTACAGTACTCACTGAATAATTTCACTGGTGAGGACAGAACGTCAACGACGGCATGTACAGTACTCACCTTAGGGTTATGGGACCTCCCAGGGTTGGCCACAGGGTTTGATCCATGGGGGCAGAAGGGGGCCACAGGGTTGGATCCATAGGGTCAGAAGGGGGTACAGTGCTCACCTAGGGTTGGATCCATGAGGGCAGAAGGGGGTACAATGCTCTCTCGAGCATGCCAAGGATTGTTGCACGCAGCAATATTCTGTCAAGTGATTTTAATGTGATATCTGTCAGACTATTTGCAAGATGTAGGGTAACTTGTGGAATTTATATTTGTTTACACTAAAAGCAGTTGTCATGACCTAGTGACAACCACTGTAGGGTTTGACACACTGTGGGTTTGGACACCAGGCTAACCGTGATAGGGTTGATTTCAGACCACAGGCACCCCAATTCGCCCCGCTGAGTGTGTGAATCAGGGATGTCACATGACCATGTCATATATTTGCAGCAGTATACTGGGCTTGCAAGCAGCCACATAATAAAGTTAAAGTTAAACCGCGATCGACAAGTGTGAATCAGGAGGACGATCAGAAGCACACCTGCGATTGCACTGACTTGTATCATACGCGGACGTCCCAGATGTCATCCTATGTTGTCTAATGGACTGACCAGAGGTTGGAAAAGGAAATTGTAAGGGTATCTGGCACAATATTGTTGTCGCCTGTGGTCGCACTAACTTACCATATCATGTGTTCACCCAGTGTACACGGACGTCCCAGACATCCATGGTCATGCCAATGTTGTCTAATGGACTGGCCAGAGGTAGGAAAAGGAAATTGTAAGGGTATCTGGCACAGTATTGTCATCGCCTGCGGTCGCACTGACTTATCATATCATGTGTTCACCCACTGTACACGGACGTCCCAGATGGCCATGTCCGTGCCTATGTTTGTTGAGATTCACACTGTGATCACATGCGGTCGGCACGTTGCGGTCGGCATATTTGATGCGTATTCTATTCTTAGTGCATCCCTTTGATGCGCCCAGACAAACATCTGATAGTTACCTTTCTCCCATTATCCCATTGTCTAACACAACATGTATATAGCTAGATAGATTCTTCGGTCACTTCAGTTACTTATATGAGTACTGAGGTGAGTATTATATCGTGTTTATCGTTACAGATTACTGAGGGTATGTACTTACACTAACGCTTGTATATTCTAGCATTGAATATAGTCAATTATATTACTACTGAGTGTCCGCCATCTAATTATTATCACACAATGAGTTCCAAGCCCGTAAGGCTGTGTCGTCTTTCTGGGGTGCCAGGCTCAGAAGAGGTCGTAAAAGGAAATTTAAAGGGTATCTGGCACGATATTGTTGTCGCCTGCGGTCGCACTGACTTGCCATATCATATGTTTGCCGAGTGTACGAGGACGTCACAGGCGTCCATGTCCTGTGACACCTAAATTTTAACTGCATCTGGCACGATATCGTTGTCACCTGTGGTCATGGGAACTTGCCACAAGGAAATTTTAACAGTATCTCGCAGTCAACCACGTGATAAAATGCAAGAATGACGCAGGCATCCAAACATGTGTCACCTTATCGCTACGGATCGCATGATCAATAAGTCTTTCGAGTCAACCACCATGGTCTCTGAAGCCAATTCCAGAAAGATTCAAAAGCTCCCCATGGTGACTGAGACGGTTGTGGAGGGCAATGGCGACTCTGTCACGGTCAGCTTGAATGATTGGTAAGCCCAGCCGATCTAGCTGATCTATGTCTGCATCAATCTTACCCAACTTCTCTTCAAGCGTTTATGTGGTTCCGAAGGGAAGACTTGCCAACAAAAACCTCTGAAGGGATTTTCGGATCGCGCATGTAAGGGAGATTCGCGTGAAACCGGGCGCTCCCACCTGGTTTTTGCTGCAGTTCTACACAGACTATACTGATACCCGAAAGTGAGTGGCTCGTTATTGTGAACTCTCTAATCAACTCAACTGGAACCTACAGCAGTGACAAAAATTTGTCTCCGACCGAACTGGTTTTGCTGGAGGATGATGTGGATTGGCTTTCATCGGAGAAAATTATCGATAAGCTTGGAGCATATTTTCGGGAATTTGATGATGCCTTACCAAATCCACCGCGAATGAACAGCCAGATCTGGTTCATTTGACATACGAAAACACCATGCCCAGTTTGTGAAGAGTTCTATGTCCCCCACGAGGATCGCCAGCGGTACTGCTACCCATGCGGAGTTTGGATGGACATTGAGTGTATCGGTGAGGATGAGGACAGCCCTGATTTCGAGGTCCCCAGTAACCAAGGAACCCTCGATATCGAGACCCTTCGAGATGGATTTCTGGAGATACTAAATGAAGTAATGGGCAGGCCTACGGTCCGAGGCCATATGGACGAGTACGACTTCAACAACAACTGGGCCACTACAGGCAGCGGCTCTCAACAGGGGCTGATCCAGGAGTGGAGAGATGGAGGCGCCTTGCCAGAGAATTGGTTGGCGCTGTTGGGCGAAAAATTTTTGCGGGACTTTGTCATTGAGAAGACATGGAAAGCGTACTCATGCCCCAGGTGCAGTCGGAGTATTTAATAATTTAATTTTGTCGTTTATTTTTTTGAATTGCTACCTGTACTTCTATGAATAAATGCTATCATGTGTTCACCCAGTGTACACGGACGTCCCAGACATCCATGGTCATGCCAATGTTGTCTAAAGGACCGGCCAGAGGTAGGAAATGGAAATTGTAAGGGTATCTGGCACAATATTGTTGTCGCCTGTGGTCGCACTAACTTAACTTACCATATCATGTGTTCACCCAGTGTACACGGACGTCCCAGACGTCCATGGTCATGCCAATGGTGTCTAAAAGACTGGCCAGAGGTAGGAAATGGAAATTGTAAGGGTATCTGGCACAATATTGTTGTCGCCTGTGGTCGCACTAACGTAACTTACCATATCATGTGTTCCCCAGTGTACATGGACGTCCCAGACATCCATGGTCATGCCAATGTTGTCTAGTGGACTGGCCAGAGGTAGGGAAAAGAAATTGTAAGGGTATCTGGCACAATATTGTTGTCGCCTGCGGCTGACTTACCATATCATGTGTTCACCCACTGTACGCGGACGTCCCAGACGTCCATGGTCATGCCAATGTTGTCTAATGGACTGGCCAGAGGTAGGAAATGGAAATTGCAAGGGTATCTGGCACAATATTGTTGTCGCCTGCGGTTGCACTGACTTACCATATTATGTGTTCACCCAGTGTACACGGATGTCCCAGATGTCCATGTCATGTCTATGTTGTCTAATGGACTGACCAGAGGTAGGAAATGGAAATTGTAAGGGTATCTGGCACAATATTGTTGTCACCTGCACTCGCACTGACTTACCATATCATGTGTTCACGCAAAAAGTGACTAGGCTGTTTCTAGGACCCAGTGCCAACGGTACGGACGCACAGATGACTCATTGCCAGGGTCGTCATCAACAACGAAGTCTAACAGTGTATGTCAATGATTGCCTCCTGTGACCGCTATCGCAATACAGAAGAACATACCATACTCATCTTTGTTGGATGCCTAGAATTCAGCTTCGTGCTCATTGTCTACATGGGCCTCAATATCCAGGAATTTCGCGATATTGGTCAACATGACTTGTGCGCTGAAGTCTGGATGTACGTAAAATAGGTAAGTTCTACGTGTCACATATGCATCGACATACCAAAGTCTTTAATTTTTCTCACAGGCGAAGGCCTCAGATCTCAGTGGACCCACGTCAATTCACAACTTATGTTCTTCTCACTTCAAGACCAAGACTAATTCATTTTTTTTTTTTTTTTTTTTGGGTCAAAAGTTTATAACGCGGCGCCCGATCGCAGTCCGCGGTAGAGACATACAAACGAAGTACACTACGCCCAGCCCAAGTCCTCCCCCTGCTAATCTTTGCACCAACCACCTGGATAACTGCGCTGACTACTAAGGAGGCCCCCTTTATCGAGTAAACGGACTTGCCAGTGGCGGCGTACCGACAACCCGAGCTTGACGATGTCGTGTCCCCCGAATCCCTACGGGTATGAGTGCAAGATTTAGGGGAGACTGCCACCCCGACGTGAGCCTCTCAGCTCGGAAAGGAAAGCGTATTCGACCAAAGTCGCTGTAACGCATAACCGACAGAGGATCTGGAAGCGCTCAGGCGCCTCCCCGAACCAGTACCTAGTTTTGTGTCCCCCCTCCCTGACAGTCGCTCCTGAACACGGGTGGGCCCCCTTTATGAGGGTTAACGGACTCGCCTGGTGCCCAACGGCCACCCCGACATACCGATAACACTAGCTAGAACCAGACGGGGGTCATACGCCCTGCGCGCACAACCTATCCTGGGTCCCACGCAAGTGAGTTGAATGATCCTAAAGCAGGATTATTGTCCATAAATTCGTGGAAGCCTTCGACAGAGTCTGGGCTTGCACAAGTTTCTTTGCGATCCACCTTGGGGCAGACGCGTAGCAGGTGGTCCCAAGTTTGTATGTCAGGACCAAGGCACCAGCACTGGTACTCCCCGTCAAGGGATAAACGTTGACGATACTCCCCTATAGGAGCATGGCCAGTAATCATACGAGTCGAACGGGAAGTCAACGTAGTGTTGTTCCCCATAACTTTCAGCCAGGGCCCACCTTTGTGAGTCGAGGGTAATACTGGTTTTCCACCGACTCCTTTGAGTTGGTAGAAGTGTCGTCCACGGTACGCAGGATCTGCGAACCGGGTGTGCCAATCCTTACAAACGGCCTTTTCAACCTGATTTTTAAGGTAATCTAGAGACATCTGCGGGTGTCTGCCCACGGAGATCTTGGTAGATGTAGCTACATCGTGAGCCATCTTGTGAACGTTCCACTCAAATTTCGAGGGGACATGCCAGAATGTGACGTTCCTCTCCCCGTCCCCAGCTAACCAAGGACGAAGGGAGCAACAAGCGTCCAGGGCAAAGATTTGCCCAGAACGTGGTTTTGGATCGATTAGGGACTCAATGCCCGTAGTCGAATCCGAGAATATCACCAGCTTTTTGCATCCCCTGCTGCACGCAGCGGATACTCCTAGTTGGAGAGCAAAAAGTTCGACTTCCGGGGGGGTTCTCCTCCCAGAAGCTGAGATAACGCGATCCACCTGTTCTCCCTGTCCGAAGACAAGAGCGCAAGCGACGGCTTGAAACTTAGCATCAGTGGGCACCGAGGCGTCCACTGCAACGACGAGAGTATCATCCTCTACCTGGGCAGAGGCCCAGGCCTTGTCGAGGTCACTCCTGTAAGAGTTCCTCGCTCCGTCCTCCTTAGAGGTGAGGCGATGAGAGGAGAAATGAGTGGGGAATAGATCCTTCACTCTGTTTCCAGGTGAGTTTTCTTCCCCAAAGGGGTCGAACTCATCGCCTGGTACGAGGGCCAGAGCTGCAGCCGAGGCGACAGATGGACCTTGTAGGTTGAGTGTGTCGAGCACGTTTCCTCCCCAGAGTCCTAGCTCATGAGAGTGGGTAGTACCGACGTGATTGGGCCCCAAGATAGCTCTCAGGGGGTGAGATGGAGCCAATAGAGGGGTCCTGAATACCCCTCTGTCGACTAAACGATGCAGTAATAGCTGCATAGGCAGCAGTCCTGCGATACTTTCCAGTCCGCCGATTGGGGTGGTTCTGAATGCACCGAGGATCCAGCGTGCAGCGATGGACTGCACCTGGGCCAATGTCTTGATGATAGACTAATTCATTGTAAAGTAATACCACAGATTGAAGTTGCGGAAACATTGTCAGGTGATTTACGAACCTCGACGAACTTTGTCAGGTGACTTATGAACCTTGATGAACGTTGTTGGGTGACTTACAAACCTCACATCAGAACCGATGATGCCTGCACCAAGAAACAAAGCTTCAAGAAAGAAAAGGGAAGGATATTTGGTGTGTTGCCATACTTGTAATGCAATGGCTTGTACCACAAAAACGAGAGGAGTTCTATGGCCTGTTGAAGGCAGTTCTTTGGCAAGGCATGAAAAAAGCAATGGGCATCCAAGTACGTGAGATAGCTACTCAATATGGTTTACTCATCCACGTATTTCACAAGATTGTTCAGAATCTTGTGCTGCGAAGCAGTCTGGGGCATATAAGCGCCAACCAACGGATGGTGAGCTTATGCAGGGCTTGAACCTGTATAGAGAGTATCTGAATAGAGCCGACCATCATAAGGGTTCGACTTTTCCAGGTGAATCTGGACAGCCTAATTCATTAGGGTATTGCCTTTGCGCCTCTATATGATGTTTTGTAAACTCTGATGCATTACAAACAGACTTTCAGCCCAACGATCCTCTGTGGGTGACCTCTTTGTTCAGGGATCTTCCATGGATATATCAGATGTTTTGTTGGACAACTTGAACCTATGTGGAGAACCTGCTTCAGTCAAGTAAGATCCTTCTTTCCCTCCCAGCCATTTGGTCGATATAAACAAACCTCAAACAGATTAATTACACAAACAGCTGATTCCATTTCCACTACAGACAATTCTTCAGTGTACTATTCTGCTCACCCATTATTGATGAGACGTCTGCACCACAAGATGCCCTGGACAGCACCGATATGAATTGCTCATCACCGACTACATCCACACCATCATCTCGTCTTGGTGCCCATGAGATGGAAATATCGCACTCCTTCCGTGAACAACCCACCGCTGAGAAACTGACCCAGAAGGAACTGAATATTACATGGAAGTTATTGTATGTGCCTGATCCTACCAGATATATGTCAAAACAGGATGCAGAGGTTGATATCGCGTGGACCACGGAAAGTATAACCGAAGAGGAGCTGGAATCAGTCCAATGTCTTATAGGGCCTTGCATCTATGCATATGGAAAAAGAAAGCGAGGAAATCGAGGAGTGGACAAGTGGCGTTCAGTTCTCATCCAAGAATGGGTTTGTTTCTTGTACCGCTGATTGAGTTATATGCAGAGCTGACGTTTTTATTCCACAAGCTTTATGTGATTATCTCAATGTCAAGGGCTTTGAATGACGCTCCTTGACTTGTTACAACCACCATAAATAGTGGTAAACACCTCTGCTCAACGTTGCACGTGACGTCGACACTTCGATTTTGGTCCGATTTTCGATCGGATTTCGCCATCACGAACGCTCTCGGCGTCTCCAGGCCTGCCCTGATTTCCTAAGAGATCCGTGGATCCGATCTCTGTGGATGCCCCGGTCACTGTTTTTGACAGTGTCTGCTATTCGTCTCGTTCTCCTGGGCTTTTTTTTTTTTTTTTTGGGTCAAAAGTTTATAACGCGGCGCCCGATCACAGTCCGCGGTAGAGACATACAAACGAAGTACACTACGCCCAGCCCAAGTCCTCCTCCTGCTAATCTTCGCACCAACCACCTGGATAGCTGCGATGACCACTAAGGGGGCCCCCTTTATCGAGTAAACGGACTTGCCAGTGGCGGCGTACCGACAACCTGGACTTGACGATGTCGTGTTCCCCGAATCCCTACGGGTATGTGTGCAAGATTTAGGGGAAACTGCCGCCCCGATGTGAGCCTCTCAGCTCGGAAAGGAAAGCGTAGTCGACTGAAGACGTCGTAATGCGTAACCGACAGCGGATCTGAAAGCGCTCAGGCGTCTCCCCAAACCGGTACCTAGTTTCGTGTCCCCCCTCCCTGACAGTCACTCCTGAACACGGGTGGGCCCCCTTTATGAGGGTTAACGGACTCGTCTGGTGCCCTGCGGCCACCCCGACATACCGATAACACTAGCCAGAACCAGACGGGGGTCATACGCCCTGCGCGCACAACCTATCCTGGATCCCATGCAAGTGAGTTGAACGACCCTAATGCAGGGTTATTGTCCATGAATTCGTGGAAGCCTTCAACGGAGTTGGGGCTAGCACGAGTTTCCTTGCGATCCACTTTGGGGCAGACGCGTAGTAAATGGTCTCGAGTTTGTATCTCGGGACCAAGGCACCAACATTGGTATTCCCCGTCAAGGGATAGACGTTGACGATACTCCCCTATAGGAGCATGGCCAGTGATCATACGAGTCGAACGGGAAGTCAACGTAATGTTGTTTCCCATACCTTTCAGCCAAGGCCCACCTTTGTGGGTTGAGGGTAATACTGGTTTTCCACCAACTCCTTTGAGTTGATAGAAGTGCCGACCACGGTACGCAGGATCTGAGAACCGGGTGTGCCAATCCTTACAAACGGCCTTTTCGACCTGGTTTTTAAGGTAGTCTAAAGATGTCCATGGGTGTCTGCCCACGGAGATCTTGGTAGATGTAGCAACATCATGAGCCATTTTGTGTACATTCCACTCGAATTTTGAGGGAACATGCCAGAATGTAACATTCCTCTCCTCGTCCCCCGACAGCCAGGGACGAAGGGAGCGACAAGCGTCCAGGGCGAATATTTGCCCAGAACGTGGTTTTGCATCGCTCCTTGACTTGTTACAACCACCATAAATAGTGGTAAACACCTCTGCTCAACGTTGCACGCGACGTCGACACCTCAATTTTGGTCCGATTTTCGATCGGATTTCGCCTTCACGAACGCTCTCGGCGACTCCAGGCTTGCCCTGATTTGCTAAGAGATCCGTCCATCCGATCTCTGTGGATGCCCCAGTCACTGTTTTTGACAGTGTCTGCTATTCGTCTCGCTCTCCTGGGCTTCGAGGATCCTGGTTAGGTGAGTGTTGGCAATGAAAGAGTAGTCTGGGCCCCTATGGGGGCTTAGAGTGGGTGTGGGATGCCTACTTCAACGCTCGCCCAAGTCGTCGCATTCGTTTAGCTGGGGGAGGTCTGGTTCAGGAGGAGGGACATATTCACTGGATTGTGGGTCGTCTGGGAGGCTTCCTACCTCCATGCTGCGTGAGTTTCTATCTCGAGAGACCTGCTACACTGACTACCCATTGGAATACACCATCATTAAAAGGGGCCGGGCGATGGTGCCCCCTGGTGGCTAGGTCAACGCTCTGGTGGCCGCTACTTACCACCGACTCTTTACCTCCGGCACTCACACCCTCGAGGTGTTCGGAACCGGGTTCAATTGTCCCTCCCAATCTGCAGCAGGATTTGCGGCCTGCCTGCCCCCTCGGAGCGTCTGGAGGCTGTGTCGGGTGGACCCGGAATTGAGATAAGGGACCGTCTGTTATCGTTAACACGCTACGTATCTTGACTTTTACCGTCATCTACTTGTGCTAAATCATCCTCAATGCCCTCTACAAACCGTAGAGCGCGAACTCGACACCAGGCGGCTCATGGCGACCCCCTCCTATACACAAACGCCGACTTCGCCGACTTCGACAACAATTACCTCCCAGAGTTCGGACACGTCTCCCTGAGCGGATGGGACTCTGATGTGGCTAACCAGTTCCACAATCTTTGGGCAGAGGATGACTCCTCCGACCTGCCAGACGACGATGACGGCTCTGCCACAGGCGGAGACGTCGAATTCATCCCGGGTCTCACCGAGCTAGCCTCGCAGGAGACGATAAACCGCTTCTTGGCATCACAAGTGATAGCCGATGAGGTGCATGATCTGGCTCTCGAGCTTGGGCTCGAGGCCAACAACAATCAAGAGCTTGGCATCGCCGAGCTCCTCTATCCGGAGGGGCAGCAGGAGCAATCTGCGCCGCCCCTCCCCACATCACCGGGTTCATCCGCCATCCCAGAGTTGGTGGAGGATGAGCCTCCGTTGTCGAGAGATGAGAGGGTGGACATAACGTCCACTTCTCATGGCTTTCTACATTTACTGGAGGCTATGACGATTTTTGTCGGTACCGTCCGAGTATCCGCCGTTCCGCTCATTGAGAGGAACGCATGGCGTCAGATGGCCTGGGAACTATTCACGACCACCTGGCGATTGTCCGAGCCAATGTCGGCAGAACTAGCAGCTGCCGGATTGCCTCTCGACCTCACGTCACCGGAAGCCTTCAGGGCTTCCTACGCGGCTAGGCAGGCAGCTCATGCAGAGCTCCATCATGGGGAACCCTCGTCCTCATCACGACGCCGCCATCCTCGAGGTCCTCGAGCACAGCAGCGCCGCTACTGAAAGGGGGGTGTCACCCCCCCACATCTACTCCCACCAATTAGTTGGTGGCCGATGTCGGGATAGTGACAGTTTGTCGCTTCCCTCTACCTTCTCCCCGCTGCGGGGGGGACATTGTTACCGAGCGTATGCCCTCGACGGCATCTACTCGAAGGGGGCCTTGGCCCCCTATCCACGGTAGTTCCGGTGAATAACCAGGTGAACAACCAGCTACCACATCTCTGTCACTCGCGCGGGAGCGCGGTGATGGTCCACCTCATTCGTCTGGGGTGGTCAATCCTCGCTGGCCAGGAGTATGCAGACGGTTATTCCTCCCGCAAGGGGGGATTTACAGTGAATTAACACGGCCGCGCCTGATCTGACTTCGGTTGGATATGTGGCTGGGGGACCGTTCTGCACTGGTGGACGAGTTAACGGCTAGCTTCGGGAGGGGGGGCTCCCCCTCCAGATTATTGCCTTTCCTGGCTGAGAGGCCAACGTCTGTGGCACTGCCCGCCTAAAGTGGCTAAAACGAGGACCTGGGTAGGATATGGGGGAGGGGAAGCGTAGTTACAGTAGTACCCAAGTTTGTATCCTGCTCCGCGGACTGCGATCGAGCCCCACGTTATAAATTGTTGACCCAAAAAAAAAAAAAAAAAAGAACGTGGTTTTGGATCGATTAGGGACTCAATGCCCGTAGTAGAATCTGAGAAGATCACCAACTTTTTGCAACCTCTGCTGCACGCAGCCGAGACGCCTAGTTGGAGAGTGAAAAGTTCGACTTCCGGGGGGGTTCTCCTCCCAGAAGCTGATACAATGCAATCCACCTGTTCTCCCTGCCCGAAGACAAGAGCGCAGGCGACCGCTTGAAATTTGGCATCTGTGGGCACCGAAGCGTCCACTGCAACGACGAGGGTGTCATCCTCAACCTGGGCAGAAGCCCAGGCCTTATCGAGGTCACTCCTGTAAGAATTCCTCGCTCCATCCTCCTTAGAGGTGAGGCGATGAGAGGAGAAACGAGTGGGGAACAAATCCTTCACTCTGTTTCCAGGTGTGCTTTCTTCCCCAAAGGGGTCGAACTCATCGCCTGGTACGAGGGCCAGGGCTGCAGCCGAAGCGACAGATGGGCCTTGCAGGTTAAATGTGTCGAGCACGTTCCCTCCCCAGAGTCCTAGCTCATGAGAGTGGGTAGTGCCGATGTGATTGGGCCCTAAGATAGCTCTTAAGGGGTGTGAAGGAGCCAATAGAGGGGTTCTGAATACCCCTCTGTCGACTAGGCGACGCAGTAACAGCTGCATAGGCAGCAGTCCGGCGATACTTTCCAGGCCATCGATTGGGGTGGTTCTGAATGCACCGAGGATCCATCGTGCAGCAATGGACTGCACTTGGGCCAACGTTTTGATGACCCCTTTGACGCGCGCGCCTTTGAAGTGCCATAATCTGAGTCCGTATGTCATAATAGGTACGATGCACGAACGGTAGAGAAGGCATTTCTGCATAGGGGTTAGCCCTCTGACAGAATTGCCGAGCATTCCTATTGCCCTAGCAGTGGTGAGGGCTTTGGTGGAGTAGAATCGCGTATGCTCTTTGAAAGAGAGCTTACGGTCGAAGAAAAATCCAAGGTACCTCCAGGTAACCTTGGGTTTGAGGGGAGTATTGCCCATGTATGGGGCAAAGCCGAGATCGATGGGTAGAGGAGTGAACCCCCTCGCCCTTGAAAAATGAAATACTTCGGACTTGTGGTGTTCGAGGACAAGCCCGAGGGAGGTGAATGCCTGGAATATCCAGCCATATGCTTTTTTTAGCAGGGGGAGGTTATCCTCCAGCTGTGGAGAGTGGGCGATGAGGGTGCCATCGTCTACATACGACATGAGATCGACATCTCTGCCGATTTCGCTTCTTCTGAAGAGTTTCATGATGGGCGTCAGGTATAACGCCGACAGGACAGGGGACAAGGCAGAGCCTTGACCCACTCCCACATCCGCTGCAAAGGAGCCAGATGAGAAAGCGTTCCACTTGTAGGTCGTTTTGCGACCGACTAGGTACGAACGGAAGAAGTTCACCACTTGCGCAGGGAACCCCGACCGGGAAATGACCTCCAGCAGAACCTGGTGGTTCAGGGAGGGGAAGAATTGAGCGATGTCGAAAGCGACAACGCTTGTCTTGAGTCCTTTGGCCCATCCTGCTCTGACAAGATGGGTGAGGTAGATTCCTGCATCCTCAGTGGAACGCTGGGCGACGCCCCCGAACTGGTTTTGCTCGAAGGCCTCGTGTGCAACGCCGTCGAATTGAAGTCGTCTTGACAACATCTTCTCGACTAATTTGCCCAGAGTGTTCAGAAGCACAATAGGCCTGAACGACTTAGGGGTAGAGTAATTAGGCTTCCCTGGCTTCGGGATAATAACTGACAGGGACTCCTTAAAGTGATCTGGCCAGTGGCCAGCAGTGATGCACGCCTCAGCAATGCGGGTGATGAGCCCTGCCACTTCTGGGTTGCTACACCAGTGTTTTAGGTGCGACCACGTAACATGATCGGGACCTGGAGCGGATCGGGAAGAGCACGCGTTTAACGCTTCTTTCATCTCCGTAACGGAGAACAAGATCCAGGCCCTTTCAGGCACCGGATCAAGTTCATCGAGAATGCTCAGATCGACTACTCGATCTGAGGCAGCGTTATAGGACCCATCAAGGGCAGCCCAAAGGGAGTCCAGATCATTACAAGGTTCTCCCCGATAAGAGATTGCCTCGTATGACGGGAGGTTATGTTGACGAGTCCAAGACATCAAATCCCAGGGTCGTCTGTTCATCGTAGCCACTTCCTGGATACGGTCGTCGAAAAAGTCGCGCTTTGCGTGTCGCATGACTTTCCTATAGAGCTTCCAGTCTCCCTCGTCTCGAGAGGCTCTGTAAGCGTCTAGGGCACCACTGCACTCGTCTGTCCACCAGCCTTTGGACAACTTGCCGAGGCGGGATTCCTTGGCATGGTTTTCCCATGCCTTGTTTAAGATCGTTGATATCGCCGAAACGACCTCATCGATCTCTGCCGAAGTATTTCCATGCCAATTTAGCCACGGAGTTAAAGTGGAGGAGACAGCATCCCGATAAGATGCTTCCTCCTCGGATCCTTTTTTGATGGACCACTTGGTAACCGGAACCAAAGATCCCGGACCAGGTAGTACTAACGTCAGGGGGGCGTGGTCAGACGTTCCCCTGGCTTCAGGTACGATCTCGCAGTACAATACAAATCTAAGATCTGTAGGTATGAACATCAGGTCGATCACCATGGGGTGAAGGCCCTGTTGCAGGGGGAAGTGGGTAGGGCCCTCCACTACTGGTAGGGCTCTCGTCAGGCCTAGAGCCGTAGCCGTTTCCACCAAGTGGTCAGCATGGATTGAGTGGTCAGGCCCCTGGGGGTCCCAGGAGGCGTGTCTCACGTTAAAATTGCCACACATAAAGTGTAGGCGTGGGATCATCATGACGTTCTCAAACAAGAGCGTAATGGCTGAGTGTTGGCTATCCGAGTAGATGTTAGCAAGTAGCATGACGTCTTCCCCTATTCCAAGTGAAAAGAGAAGGATGTCCCAATCGTCGATCAGATCTCGTCTGAGACCAGGTCTTAGATTAGTGATGCTCTTCGCAAAGTAGACAGCGACGCGTGGAGGGGAGTCAATTCCCGATGGACGCACTAAGGTTCCCCAATTAGGGCTCATTGGTGCGCCTATAACTTCTTCCCCTTCCCTGTTGTGGGCAGAGGGGGCGTGTCTTATTAATCGCCAAGGAGGCTCTTGAATGAAAAGCAAATCATAGTCGTCTACGACATCTGCCAGTAGAGAGTCCATGTAACCCCAATTTCTGTTTACATTCTGACTAAATACTCGTAGCTGAGGGGTAGATCTAAGTCTGTCTCTCATTTACGTTCGGCCACCGTGTCCTGCGGGATGGTAAGTAGGAGGAGAGCGCGAGTTGCGCTTCGCACTTACCTCGTCATAGCGAGCTTTGATCCAGTCACGATCAAAGCGATGTCGCCAAAAGTTGCATCGACGATCGTTGGATGCGTGGTTTTTCTGGCAGTTTATACACCTAGCTGGGTGAGGACAGGCTGCCCCCTCTGGGGTAGCTGGGACAGGGGGGTTCGCCTTAGCGTTACAACATCCTGCAAGCGCCCGATGGTGCTCCTTGCAGTGTGGGCCTGCACAGATCGGACATTTGGTCTGTGGAGCTCTGCATGCCGGGGTGGGGTGGCCCCACTTCCAGCATCGTTGGCACAGGGGCAGTCCAGGATTCGCCCTGGCAGCCCTAACATAGGTGACGTAGCGTCCAAATTGGACGCCTCAACCGATAAGAGCCTTAGCTCGTGCACCACTGACTGAGTCAGCGATGTTAAGGTAGACGGTGCACGTATCCGACATCTTCGAATCACGTACAACACGGGGGGGACTTGAAGCACTGTGAGGTCCGAGATTCCGGACTTTCCCAAGTGTGCAATGACGACGTCCGGCGTAAGCGCCTTGTCGTTAGCGATGAATGGCACATCGACCAGTTTGAGGTACGATGTGGATGTGGGTAATGCTGCGTCCACTTGCAGCGTGAAAGGGAACGCCTTGTGGGCAGCTTCCTTGAAACATCGAAGGTCCTCCTCGGAGGCGACAACGTCTGTAGCTACTGATAGATTACCAGCGTGCATAGATGTGGATTGGGCCACTAGCTTAGAGTGGTGCAGTCCGAGGGTGACTCGGACATGGTCCAAGAAGTCAGCAGGGTTCGTCTCCGCCCCGAGGGGGGGACGAACGTGGACCAGGACCTGTCGTCTCGACGGTCCATGGACGGTAGGCGAAGGCTTTGCAGCCTTCGGTTTGGAAGGACTGACATGCTGCTGTATGTCAGCCAGCTTGTCGGTTGGAAGTTCAGAGAAGGCCTTTGCTAGTCGCACAAGGCCATCCATGGAAGTGTTAGGTGCTCGCCCCCCAGGGAAGCGAGCGACCTGAGCAAAAGTCCCCCTGCCCGAAGGCTTGGTGGACCAGTTCACGGGGGGAGGTGGACCTCGACCCCATGATGAAGAGACACCCCCTGCTGGGGGTTTAGGAAGAGGTCGAGCCCCTTTCGGGCCTCGGGTCCTCGAAGATTTGTGAGGGGGGGGGCGTTGCCCGTCCCATCCCTCCAGGTAATCCACATTGGGATTGTTGGTGACAGTGCCTGACCTAGGTCGTTTACTGCCCCCTGCGATTCTGTCTATTGCTCCCCGGAGCAAAGAGCTCCCCGAGTTGCGATCTATACCAGCCTCGGCAGCTGCTACCAGCACCGAGCCCAGGCATTCTGCTATAAGCTGCCGATCTTCAGCAGTAGGTCGTCGCGATCCCGTCCTGTTGAGGACAACACGGAATCCTTCCGCGTACTCTCCCAGGTCTTTGGCGAAGGTCTGGGGTCCACTCCAGTCGTCGCTAGCCATCTCCGTGTCCTGAATGACGTGGGTAGAGAGATTATCGGCCACTTCATCAGCCCACGAAGCAGGTGTAGAAGGGGTAGCCGGAGGTGCAGGAGACGCAGTCGCGTCCCTTGAAGATAACGCTGGCACGCTGAAACGCGGAGTGACAATGCCGGCCCCATAGGGGGAGGGGGTTGGAGAACCTCTTTGGGTCCTGTGAGGACCCACTGAGGGTGCATTCTGTGTGGATCTGCGGCTTGAAGAGAGCCGCAGGGAGTCAATTGGATCGTCGCCAGGAGTTCTGGGCGTACCGGATCTGGAAGGTCTCCCCTCGTCCATCGCTTCGCCCGATCTCCCCCCTTTTCTGGAATATGATTCTGACATGCGTTGGTAAGACGCTAGTTATACCGGATTGCTGAGATCGAGGACGGATTGAGCTACAAAAGTTGGAAACGGTGTCGACGAAGTTTTTTGTGGCTGTGCACGTCACGGTAAGAAGACAAGAAGCAACGTTCTCCTGGGCTTCGAGGATCCTGGTTAGGTGAGTGCTGGCAATGAAAGAGTAGTCTGGGCCCCTATGGGGGCTTAGAGTGGGTGTGGGATGCCTACTTCAATGCTCGCCCAAGTCGTCGCATTCGTTTAGCTGGGGGAGGTCTGGTTCAGGAGGAGGGACATATTCACTGGATTGTGGGTCATCTGGGAGGCTTCCTACCTCCATGCTGTGTGAGTTTCTACATCTAGAGACCTGCTACACTGACTACCTATTGGAATACACCATCATTAAAAGGGGCCGGGTGATGGTGCCCCCTGGTGGCTAGGTCGACGCTCTGGTGGCCGCTACTCACCACCGACTCTTTACCTCCGGCACTCACACCCTTGAGGTGTTTGGAACCGGGTTCAATCGTTCCTCCCAATCGGCAGCAGGATTTGCGGCCTGCCTGCCCCCTCGGAGCATCTGGAGGCTGTGTCGGGTGGACCCGGAATTGAGATAAGGGACCGTCTGTTATCGTTATCATGCTACGTATCTTGACTTCTACCGTCATCTACTTGTGCTAAATCATCCTCAATGCCCTCTGCAAACCGTAGAGCGCGAACTCGACACCAGGCGGCTCATGGCGACCCCCTCCTATACACAAACGCCGACTTCGCAGACTTCGACGACAACTACCTCCCAGAGTTTGGACACGTCTCCCTGAGCGGATGGGACTCTGATGTGGCTAACCAGTTCCACAATCTTTGGACGGAGGATGACTCCTCCGACCTGCCAGACGACGATGACGGCTCTGCCACCGGTGGAGACGTCGAATTCATTCCAGGTCTCACCGAGCTAGCCTCACAGGAGACGATAAACCGCTTCTTGGCATCACAAGTGATAGCCGATGAGGTGCATGATCTGGCTCTCGAGCTTGGGCTCGAGGCCAACAACAATCAAGAGCTCGGCATCGCCGAGCTCCTCTATCCGGAGGGGCAGCAGGAGCAATCTGTGCCGCCCCCCCCCACATCACCGGGTTCATCCGCCATCCCAGAGTTGGTGGAGGATGAGCCTCCATTGTCGAGAGATGAGAGGGTGGACATAACGTCCACCTCTCATGGCTTTCTACATTTACTGGAGGCTATGACGACTTTCGTCGGTACCGTCCAAGTATCCGCCGTTCCACTCATAGAGAGGAATGCATGGCGCCAGATGGCATGGGAACTATTCACAACCACCTGGCGATTGTCTGAGCCAATGTCGGCAGAACTAGCAGCTGCCGGATTGCCTCTTGATCTCACGTCACCGGCAGCCTTCAGGGCTTCCTATGCGGCTAGGCAGGCAGCTCATGCAGAGCTCCATCATGAGGAACCCTCGTCCTCATCACGACACCGTCATCCTCGAGGTCCTCGGAGACAGCCGCGCCGCAACCAATAGGGGAACACCCCTCCACAACCACGCCCACCAAATAATTGGTGGCCAATATCGGGATAGTCGACGCTCCTTGACTTGTTACAACCACTATAAATAGTGGTAAACACCTCTGCTCAACGTTGCACGGGACGTCGACACTTCAATTTTTATCCGATTTTCGATCGGATTTCACCATCATGAACGCTCTCGGCGCCTCCAGGCCTGCCCTGATTTGCTAAGAGATCCGTCCATCCGATCTCCGTGGATGCCCCAGTCATTGTTTTTGACAATGGCTGCTATCTGTCTCGTTCTCCTGGGCTTCGAGGATCCTGACTAGGTGAGTGTTGTTTATGAAAGAGTAGTCTGGGTCCCTCTGGGGGCTTAGAGTGGGTGTGGGATGCCTGCTTCAACGCTCGCCCAAGTCGACACACTCGTTTAGTTGGGGGAGGTCTGGCTTACGGAGAAGGGACGTTATCACTGGATTGCTGGTTGTCTGGGAGGCTTCTAGCCTCCATGCTCTGTGAGTTTCTATTACTAGAGACATGCTACACTGACTACCCGTTGGAATATACCATTGTTAAAAGGGGCCGGGCGATGGTGCCCCCTGGCGGCTAGGTCGTCACCTTGGTGGCCGCCACTCTCCACCAACTCTCTACCTCCGGTGCTCACTCTTCTAGGGTGTCGCTCCTTGACTTGTTACAACCACCATAAACAGTGGTAAACACCTCTGCTCAACGTTGCACGCGACGTCGACACCTCAATTTTTGTCCGATTTTCGATCGGATTTCACCATCACGAACGCTCTCGGCGTCTCCAGGCTTGCCCTGATTTGCTAAGAGATCCGTCCATCCGATCTCCGGGGATGTCTCGGTCATTGTTTCCAACAGTGACTGCTATCTGTCTTGTTCCCCTTGGCTTCGAGGATCCTGGCTAGGTGAGTGATGTCTATGAAAGAGTAGTCTGGGTCCCTATGGGGGCTTAGAGCGGGTGTGGGATGCCTGCTTCAATGCTCGCCCAAGTAGAAGCGCTTGTTTAGCTGGGGGAGGTCTGGCTTAGGGGGAAGGACATTCTTACTGGACTGCTGGCCGTCTGGGAGGCTCCCAGCCTCCATGCTCTGTGAGTTTCTATTACTAGAGACATGCTACACTGACTACCCGTTGGAATACACCATCGTTAAAAGGGGCCGGGCGATGGTGCCCCCTGACAGCTAGGTCGACGCTCTGGTGGCCGCTACTCACCACCAACTCTCTACCTCTGGTGCTCACTCTTTTAGGGTGTTATGACCCGGGTTCAATCTTCTCCCACCAGGCAACAGGATGCGCGGCCTGTTCGCCCCCTCGGAGCGTTTGGAGGCTGTATCGGGTGGACCTGGAACTGAGATAAGGGGCCATCTGTTATCAACCTTACGCTACGTATTTTGACTGTTATCGTCATTTACCTGTGCTAACTCACTCTCAATGCCCAAACGGCTGAACAGAGACCAAACCACATGCTGGGGCCTTCACGACCCCACCTTGATTACGGGTGACATCGTTGGTGATGATGCCCAAGACTACGACACCCAGTTCTCACAGAACGAACTGGAGGTAGCAGCTGCCCTAGGCAGTTTGAGATCTGTGGGCTGGGGAGGACCTCCCCGACCCTGACGACTATGTGGACTCTCTTGCTAGGCAGGAGGCCCTCGCTTACACTGCACGCTGCGTATTTCGATCACTAGCATCATATACCAGTACTAACTTGCTCCTGATGCCCAAGCGGACAACCAGAGACGATCGTTCCAATGATCCTACGCCTCCGGCAGCTGTTCCAGCTTCCTGTGTGGCGATGCCAACAGCTCTAGCAGAGCTCCAATCTGGGGAACCCTCGTTCCCAGTACAGTGCCGTCATCATCACAGATGGCCGTGCTGCTACTTGTGTGGGGCATTCCGCTCCACACCCATCACCGCCAGTCTGCTGGCTGCTGTCAGGTTGGTGACAAATGTCGCTACCCTTTACGTTCTCCCCGCTGCGGGGGGGAAATTGCTATCGAGTGCATGTGCTGGCAGTGCATTTGCTCGAGGGGGGCTTTGGCCCCCTGCTTACGGCGGTTCCGGTGAATAACCAGGTGAACAACCAGCTGCCACATTACTGTTACTTGTGCATGACACGGTGATGGTCCACCTCGTTCGTCCGGGGTGGTCAATCCTCGTTGGCTGGGAGTATGCGGACGGTTATTCCTCCCGCAAGGGGGGATTTACGGTGAATTGACACCACTGCGCCTGATCTGACTTCGGTTGGATATGTGGCCGGGGGACCGCTTCGCACCAGCTGACGATCTAATGGCTAGCTTCAGGAGGGGGTCCCACCCTCCAGATTATTGCCTTTCCTGGCTGAGAGGCCAACGTCTGTGGCACTGCCCGCCTAAAGTGGCTAAAACGAGGACCTGGGTAGGATATGGGTGAGGGGAAGCGTAGTTATAGTAGTACCCAAGTTTGTATCCTGCTCCGTGGACTGCGATCGAGCCCCGCGTTATAAATTGTTGACCCAAAAAAAAAAAAAAAAAAAAAAAAAACTCTTCTAGGGTGTCATGACCAGGGTTCAATATTCTCCCACTAGGCAGCAGGATGTGCGGCTTGCTCGCCCCCTCGGAGCGTTCGGAGGCTGGATCGGGTGGACCCGGAATTTAGATAAGGGACCAGCCGTTATCGATTCCACGCTGCGTATTTTGATTCTTACCATCATCTACTAGCACTAACACACACTCTCTCAATGCCCAAACGGCGAACCAGAGTCCAACCACCACATCGGGGTCTACGCAACCCTGTTCTGATCATGGGCGACATCTTTGATGATGACGTCCAAGACTACGACACCCGGTACGATCAAGACGATCCAGATGTAGCTACTGCCCTACGGGCAGTTAGAGATCTATGGGCTGGAGAAGACCTCTCCGACCCTGAGGATGACGAGGACTCTCTTGCTATGCAAGAGGCCCTCAATTACGCCGAGAGCAGCCCCAAGCTGGCCTCGAGGCAAACGATAGACCGTGTGCTGTGGGCGCAGGACGTCCATGTCGCACATAAACGATGGACTCGCAGTCTCGAACGCGAGGACATGTACTCACAGGAGCTCGGCATGGCCGAGCTCTTCTATCTGGAGGCATCCCCTGCCCCATTACCGCCTTTGCCCCCCATCCCTGAGTTGGTGGAGGACGAAGTGCCGCTATCTGTGAATGACAGGTTGGAAATCGAAGCCACCTCTCATGCCATGCTACACCAACTCGACGCGATGACCATGTTTGTTGGTACCGTCCGTACATCCGCCGTTCCCCCTGCAGAGAGGAACGCATGGTGCCAAATGGCCTGGGAGTTATTCACGACCACCTGGCGACTGTCTGAGACGATGTCGGCGGAACTAGCAGCCGTTCTGACACCTCTTGACCTCACGTCTCCGGCAGCCTTCCGGGCTTCCTACGCGGCGGTGCACACCGCTCAATCAGAGCCTCAATCTGGGGAACCCTCGTCCCCAGCACGGCGCCGTCGTCCTCGAGGTCCTCGTGGACAGCAGCGCCGCAACTAGTACAGGGGGCTATCCCCCTCTACGCTCACGGCCACCAAGTAACTGGTGGCCACTATCGGGATGGTGACATGGTGTCGCTTCCCTATACCTTCCCCCCACTGCAGGGGGGACGATGTCATTGAATGCGTGCACATAGGTGCATTTGCTCGAGGGGGGTCTCGGC
This sequence comes from Tricholoma matsutake, assembly GCA_026075535.2. Lineage (NCBI taxonomy): Eukaryota > Fungi > Basidiomycota > Agaricomycetes > Agaricales > Tricholomataceae > Tricholoma > Tricholoma matsutake. The sequence goes on along the minus strand of AP026548.1, from coordinate 6,553,664 downwards.
CCCCTACTTACGGCGGTCACGGTGAATAACCAGGTGAACAACCACCCGCCTCGTTACTGTCACTCGTGCACAACACGGTGATGGTCCACCTCATTCATCTGGGGTGGTCAATCCTCGTTGGCTGGAAAAACGCAGACGGTTATTCCTCCCGCAAGGGGGGATTTACAGTGAATTAACACTGCTGCGCCTGGTCTGGCCTCGGTCGGACATGTGGCTGGGGGACCGTTTGCTCCAGGGGGCGATCTAATGGCTAACTTCGGGAGGGGGGGCGCCCCCTCCAGATTATTGCCTTTCCTGGCTGAGAGGCCAACGTCTGTGGAACTGCCCGCCTAAAGGTGGCTAAAACGGGGACCTGAGTGGGAGATGGGCGAGGGGAACGCGTAGATAAAGTAGTACCCAAGTTTGTACCTTGCTCCGTGGACTGCGTTCGAGCCCCGCGTTATAAATTCTGATCCAAAAAAAAAAAAAAAAAAAATATCGGGATAGTGACATTTTGTCGCCTCCCTCCACCTTCCCCCCGCTGCGGGGGGGACGTTGTCATCGAGTGCATGTACATGTTGGCATTTGCTCGAAGGGGGACCTCAGCCCCCCTGCCTACGGTAGTTCCGGTGAATAAACAGGTGAACAACCAGCTACCACATCTCTGTCACTCATGCGCAAACATGGTGATGGTCCACTCCATTCGTCTGGGGTGGTCAATCCTCGCTGGCTGGAAGTAGGCTATCAGTTATTCCTCCTGCAAGGGGGGATTTACGGTGAATTGACACCACTGCGCCTGATCTGACTTCGGTTGGATATGTGGCCGGGGGACTGGTTGGTACCAGTGGGCGACCTAATGGCTAGCTTCGGGAGGGGGAGGCTTCCCCTCCGGATTATTGCCTTTCCTGGCTGAGAGGCCAATGTCTGTGGCACTGCCTGCCTAAAGTGGCTAAAACGAGGACCTGGGTGGGAGATGGGCGAGGGGAACGCGTAGATATAGTAGTACCCTAGTTTGTACCCTGCTCCGCGGACTGCGATCGAGCCCTGCGTTATAAATTGTTGACCCAAAAAAAAAAAAAAAAAAAAAAAAAGGGCTTTGAATGAAGATGAGAGTCCGAAAATCCAGACCGAATTTGTGCCCTGGAGGCGTTTCTTGGAAGAGTGGATCTATCCAGACAGTCCATCTGCGGATTTTGTAGGGTATCTGGACTGGTGTGACATTTTCATTGGAGGTATGGACTTGACGGTGGACTACTTGTGAGTATCGGTTTTACGTTTAGAAGATTATAACGAGGACATTTGATGATTCAGGGACAACCCTAAGTATGAAATCAAGTCGGATAATCTGGATCGGTACAAGGAGAGAATGCTACTGCTGGAATCGACGACACAATTATGGCCTTCAACGGTTCAAATTACCTCACTCGCCCAGAAGGATGCATTGATAAGGAATCTGGACATTGTTGCTAAAAGTATAGGGACTAGGCGGCCAAGAACGATTGTGATGAAAGAAGGAGACCAAATCCTGGTCGGGTACGTGTTGAAGAGAATGAACAGTGACTGTGGGACCCATGTTATCCTTCCAAAGAAAGGTAAAAGAAGCGAAACAGCGTGGAAGGATCTGAAGGGTGGAATGGTGGACTCAGTGTGGTTGGCTCAAGAGTACATTCCAACCCTGAGAGAGTTTGGTGAATGGCGGGTGGTAATGGTGGGAGGAAAGATTCTGTATTGTGCTCATACGCAATACGATGGATCAAAACATTGTTGGAAGTTCGTGAACACCACCAGGTTTTTGTCGCTGAAAGAAATCAAGTTGAGTGCATATCAGTGGATTACAGATTAATAAAACTGACTAGATATATATTAGTGAACTACGATGGAGTGGAAAACTATGTGGAGATTACTCAGTGGCAGATCCTGATTTTGGGACACAGGAAATTCACAAAAAAGGAAAGCAGGAATTCTATCGATTTGTCCAAGAGACATACGAGAAATTATGTTTCGTGGAATCCTCAAGACTGGGAGGAAAGAGTGCGTTGTCCATGTTTTTACGGATGGACATTGGGTTTTCTTTTGATGAAAATGAAGAAGCTTTCTATTTCGTTAATGAAATAGAAAGAACACCCATGACAAGCCTATGGTCCAGAGCTATTGGGGTGCCTGTCAATATATTTTCAGAGACGTTGGGTCAATGTCTATGGGAGTGGGCTGGTATATTTTAAAAATATTGAGATAGTAGTGCGCAGTAGTCCTCAAATATAATAGATTATCCTTGTACTACACTTCTGTCCAGTATATATGCCACTCGATAATTCTACTGCTATGTTTTACAGTACACAGCCAGACGCTAGGTAGACCTGAGGTCATAGACATCATAGTGGATGCCCAAGTAAATTTGCTGCGGTACGGGATGCGTTTTCCAGTTCGTCATTGAAGTTGCGGACAGAGAAATAAATTTGCACCAGGTACGATATCCATTGTCCAGTTTGTCATTGAAGTTGTGGACGCTCAACTAAATTTGTGACGGTACGGGATGCATTGTCCAGTTCATCATAGAAGTTGTGGATGCCCAAGTAAATTTGCTGCGGTATGGGATGCGTTGTCCAGTTCGTCATTGAAGTTGCAGATGTAGGAATAAATTTGCACCAGGTACGATATCCATTGTCCAGTTTGTCATTGAAGTTGTGGATGCTCAAGCTGTCGTCTGCATCATTGGGGTCATCGTTGTCGTCGTCACCCCCCCCCCCCCCCCTTGTTTTCTGGCCCCATTCCTGGTCTTCCTGGTCGTGGCTGGCACTCCTCTTGTTGCGTTTGTCCCTGGCCTTTGCTGCTGCTGCTCCCGTCATTGTTGGTGTCGCTGCCGTTGTTCCTGTCAGCTCTGGGGTCGTTCTTGTCGTTCCCCCGGTTCTTGTCCTCCCTGGCGTCGTCTGGAGCTGGTTCGGGGCTTTGGGGTTGCTGTGTTGGTGGTGGAGGTGGTCTTGTCGTCGTCATCTTTGTCATTGTGGTGGCAGCCGCTATGGTGGTGGTGGAGGTGGTCTTGTCGTCATCATCTTCATCATTGTGGCGGCAGCCGCTGTGGTGGTGGTGGGTCCTTGGTGTCGGCGTCGCCCTCGCCTAGTTGTTCCCTGATGCTGCTGCTGCTGACTTAGTCGTTGGTACTCCTCCCGTTGCGGCATCGTCCCTTGCCGTCGTTTTCGGCGTCCTTGTCGTCCTGGTGGTGTCATTCCCATGTTTCCTGGTCTTGTCCGGTTGCTCTCGTCCATAGTGTTTCCATGGTAGTGGAACATCGTCGTCGTCGTCGTGGGGGCCATGGTACCTTTCTTGGTGTTAGGTCAATGGAAATACCTAAAATACAATAAAAATTGTGTTAGTTGAAAGGAAAAAAACAAGACGAAAAGAAAAAACTTACCTGGGCCCGTTAGTTGCATGAGGTTGTTGTTGCTGTTGTTGCAAGAAGCGTTGGAGGAGTGTGGATGGGGGTGGAGGTGGGAGGCAGCGGCGGCGTCGAGAGTGGTGGTTGACTGACAAACGTTGAGACGGTGGGTAGTCTCAAAGGAAGGAGGGATGTTCATGCAACTGAAACCAAAGTTGGTTGAGCCTATCGACCAGAAACTCATGCAAGTAAGACTGAGGGCATCGGTCGAGCCTATCGACCAACAACCAAACTGTCGGTGGTGGTGGTTTCGTGAAATCGCAATCGAATCGGATTGATTACATCATTATCATTTTCAGTCTCCGCAACCAAACTCAGTGACTTTGCGCTCGTTGTACTATTGTACAGATTACCCTACTGCATAGATGTCCGAATACTTCGCTAATATCATTCCGAACCCGGATCATTTACACCTCCGACCACACTGCCTGACCTTTTCGACAGACGACCGACCCAGATTGTACAGGGTAAGTCGTGGTATTACTGCTACAGTGACAAAGCTCTGCTGATGTCTACGTCTTTCAGGCTGTTTGCGAGTCCCTCAAGAGGTACAATATAGATGGCTCTCTGCTATATCGGCGTGTAAAAGCAGATAACAAGGATGAGAGCGACTGGATCGCTCACGCAGACTGCCCAGTAAGTAACCCTTTTCTCCATACAGTGACAGTTATCGTGATGATCAAAATACAGATTTGTTATAACAATGAGGGTTTGTTCTACATTTTGGCGTGCTCTTGCAGGAAAAAAATCTACTCAAAGGTTTGTTTCTGCTTAATTTTATATGCATTGTTCACAGTCGATCGCCAGGATTGCTTGAAGAAGATGGCAGAGGAACATGAAACTGGATGGCTTCATTGTGAGTGCAGATTCATCCTTCATCATTATTCATATGTAAGGTATCCTTTGTACTAGGCCCTTTCTGTAGAAGTTTCACAGTCATGTTGCATAGAGAATGGGTATTCTGTGTAGACGAGAAGGGGCGCCGAGAAGAAAAACAAGCTGCTGACCAAATTAGAACTCACAAGAAGAAGAAGATCCAGAAACTGAAGAAGCAGGAGGAGAAGCGCAAAGCGAAGGAGAATGCAGAGATGAAAGGCGATGGCAGAAAAGATATAGAGGGCAACTGCCAGTGGGCAGCGGCAATTAAAAGGGTTCACCTTATACTGCCGCCTCCTCCAATTTGATAGTATGTATCTAGTGGTTTTGGCATTGCCTCGACTGTAACCCAAAAAAATGTCCAACTGTTGCAGGATTGTTGTCGAGATATCCAGCTTCTAGTAGAGATTCCACCTGACATTTACATAATTGCCCAACCAGTAAAGCGACCTTCTGTTGGGTTCTCAGAATTCATGTCAATAGGGGCCCCTATTCCCAGATAAGATACATAGGTTATCTTTTTTGCCATTTGCTATGTCTGTTCCTAGTTATTCAAGGGAAGCTTGTACAAGTAAAAAAATCCTAATTGTCCAAAGTGGTGATCAGGTATGCCAATGTTAGACACTTATACTGATTCTGGAAAACTCGTCTGATTTCCGTTGAGCATGACAGGACCATGTTTTTTTAAACCAGGTTGGCTCTTCAGTGCGTCCTTGATAAAAATATAATGCTTACGAGAGGTCGGGCGTCCAAGACAGCTGTTACGCAGTAGGCACCAATAAGCCCATTTTACTTAAACCAATCTTGCTCTTGAGTTCAGTCTACAAAGGGTTAGCTGAACATCATTCATGAAATTTTTTTTTTTTTTTTTTTTTTTAACGCTCCTTGACTTGTCACAACCACCATAAACAGTGGTAAACACCTCTGCTCAACGTTGCCAGCGACGTTGACACTTCAATTTACGTCCGATTTTCGATCGGATTTCACCATCACGAACGCTCTCGGCGTCTCCAGGCCTGCCCTGATTTGCTAAGAGATCCATCCATCCGATCCCCGGGGATGTCCCGGTCATTGTTTTTGACAATGGCTGCTATTCGTCTCGTTCCCCTGTGCTTCGAGGATCCTGGCTAGGTGAGTGGTGTCTATGAAAGAGTAGTCTAGGTCCCTATGGGGGCTTAGAGTGGGTGTGGGATGCCTGCTTCAACGCTCGCCCAAGTCGATGCACTCGTTTAGTTGGGGGAGGTCTGGCTCAGGGGGAGGGACATCGTTACTGGACTGCTGGTTGTCTCTGGGGCTTCCAACCTCCATGCTATGTGAGTCACTACTACTAGGGACAAGCTACACTGACTACCTGTTGGAATACACCGTCGCTAAAAGGGGCCGGGTGACGGTGCCCCCTGATAGCTAGGTCGATGCTCTGGTGGCTGCATTTCACCACCAACTCCTCACCTCCGGTGCTCACTCCTCTGGGGTGTTATGACCCGGGTTCAATCTTCTCCCACCAGGCAACAGGATGCGCGGCCTGTTCGCCCCCTCGGAGTGTTTGGAGGCTGTATCGGGTGGACCTGGAACTGAGACAAGGGGCCATCTGTTATCGATCTTACGCTACGTACTTTGACTGTTATCGTCATTTACCTGTGCTAACTCACTCTCAATGCCCAAATGGCTGAACAGAGACCAAACCACATGCTGGGGCCTTCACGACCCCACCTTGATTACGGGTGACATCGTTGGTGATGATGCCCAAGACTACGACACCCAGCTCTCACAGAACGAACTGGAGGTAGCAGCTGCCCTAGGCAGTTTGAGATCTGTGGGCTGGGGAGAACCTCCCTGACCCTGACGACTACGAGGACTTTCTTGCTAGGCAGGAGGCCCTCGCTTACACTGCACGCTGCGTATTTCGATCACTTGCATCATATACCAGTACTAACTTGCTCCTGATGCCCAAGTGGACAACCAGAGACAATTGTTCCAATGATCCTACGCCTCCGGCAGCTGTCCCAGCTTCCTGTGTGGTGATGGCAACAGCTCTAGCAGAGCTTCAATCTGGGGAACCCTTGTTCCCAGTACAGTGCCATCATCATCACAGATGGCCATGCCATTACTCGTGTGGGGCATTCCGCTCCACACCCATCACCGCCAGTCTGCTGGCTGCTGTCGGGTTGGTGACAAGTGTCGCTGACCTTTACGTTCTCCCCACTGCGGGGGGGAAACTGTTATCGAGTGCATGTGCTTGGAGCGCATTTGCTCGAGGGGGGCCTTGGCATCGCTTCTTGACTTGTTACCGCGACGTGCACAGCCACCGAAATTCTCGTCGACACCGTTTTTACTCTCTGTAGCTCAATCCGTCTACGATCTCAGCGATCCGGTCTATATAGCGTCTTACCAGCGCATGTCTGATTCTTTATCGAGAATAAGGGGGAGATCGGGCGAAGCGATGGACGAGGGGAACCCTTCCAGAGCCGGTACGCCCAGAACTCCTGGCGACGATCCCATTGACTCTCTGCGGCCCCCAGAGGGCCGCAGATCCTCACAGATAGCACCTTCCGTGGGCCCTCACCGGTCCCAAAGAAGTTCTCCAACTCCCTCCCCTTATGGAGCGGGAACGATCACACCTCGCGCACAGCGATTCAGCATGCCGACATTATCTCCCAGGAGGGCCACAGCGTCCCCTGCACCTCCTACCACGCCTTCCACTCCTGCCTCTAGGTGGGGGGACGAGGCCATGACACCCAACCCCGAACCCGTGATCCAAGACACGGTGATGGCGAGCGATGCGGACGACGATTGGGCCGGTCCAGTCACCTTCGCCCACGACCTCGGGGAATACGCTCAGGGATTCATTACTGTTCTAAACAGGACTGGAGCCCGACAACCTACTGCTGAACAACGGCAGGAAATTGCAGAACAACTGGGGGCGGTGCTGTATGCAGCGACCACAGTTGGATTTCATTGCGACTCGGGGAACACAACCCTCCGAAGAGCCATTGACCGGGCTGGTAATGCAGGCAAATGCCCTGCGACTACTGACCCCAACGACGTCCCAAGGACGGAGCACCTAGAGGGATGGGATGGGCCACGCCCCCCCCCTCACAAATCTGCGAGGACACGAGGCCCGAGAGGGGCTCGACCTCTTCCTAAACCCCCAACAGGGGGCACTTCTTCGTCATGGGGCAGAGGACCTCCTCCCCCCGTGAACATGTTGACCAAGCCTTCGGGCAAGGGGACATTTGCCCAGGTCGCTCGCTTCCCTGGGGGGCGAGCACCTAATACATCCATGGATGGCCTTGTGTGACTAGCCAAAGCCTTCCCTGAGCTTCCAACCGACAAGCTAGCTGACATCCAGCAGCACGTCGGCCCATCCAGGCCCAAGGCTTCAAAGCCTTCGCCCACCGTCCATGGACCGTCGCGCAGACAGGTTCTTGTTCACGTTCGACCCCCCCTCGAGGAGGGTACGAACCCTGCTGACTTTCTGGACCATGTCCGGACGACCTTAGGACTGCACCACTCTAAGTTAGTGGCGCAGTCTGCTACCATGCATGCTGGGAATCTCTCGGTGTCCACTGACGTAGTGGCCTCAGACGAGGACCTACGATGTTTCAAGGAGGCGGCCCACAAGGCCTTCCCCTATGCGCTCCAAATCGATGCAGCGTTACCAACGTCCACGTCCTACCTCAAGTTGGTAGACGTGCCCTACATTGCAAACGACAAGGCGATTACGCCGGATGTCGTCATAGCTCACCTGGAGAAGTCAGGCATCTCTGACCTCACCGTGCTGCAGGTCCCCCCAAGGGTCGTACGTGATTCGAGAATGTCGGATACATGCACCGTTTACCTCAACGTTGCTGACTCGGTCAGCGGCGCACGAGCGAAAGCTCTCATCGGGCGTGGCGTCCAATTCGGACGCTATGTCGCCTACGTTAGGGCAGCCAGGGCAAACCCGGGGCTCCCGCTATGCCAACGATGCTGGAAGTGGGGTCACCCCACCCCAGCATGCAGAGCTCCACAGTCGAAATGCCCGATCTGTGCAGGCCCACACCGTAAGGAGCACCATCGTGCCCTAGCGGGGTGCTGTAAGGGGAACGCCAAGGCGACCCCTCCCATCCCAGCTACCCCAGAGGGGGCAGCATGTCCTCACCCGGCCAGATGCATAAACTGCCGGAAGAACCACGCATCTGACGATCGTCGATGCAATTTCTGGCGACATCGCTTTGACCGCGATTGGATCAAAGCTCGCTATGACGAGGTGAGTACGAGACGCAACTCTCGCTCTCCTCCTACTTACCATCCCGCAGGACGCGGTGGCCGAACGTAAATGAGGGATAGACTCAGATCCACCCCCCAGCTACGCATATTTAGTCAGAATGTAAACAGAAACTGGGGTTACATGGACTCTTTACTGGCAGATTTTGTAGATGACTATGATTTGCTTTTCATCCAAGAGCCGCCTTGGCGCTTAATAAGACACGCCCCTTCTGCCCACAACAGGGAAGGGGAGGAAGTTATCGGCGCACCAATGAGCCCTAATTGGGGTACCTTGGTGCGCCCGTCGGGAATCGACTCCCCTCGACGCGTTGCCGTCTATTTTGCGAACAGCATCGCTAACCTAAGACCCGGTCTCAGACGAGATCTGATCGACGATCGTGACATCCTCCTCTTTTCCTTGGGAATAGGGGAAGACGTCATGCTACTCGCTAACGTCTATTCGGACAGCCAACACTCTGCCATCACGCTCTTATTTGAGAGCGTCATGCTAATCCCCCGACTACACTTCATGTGTGGCGATTTCAACGTGAGACACGCCTCCTGGGATCCCCAGGGACCTGAGCACTCCATTCATGCTGACCACCTTGTGGAAACGGCTACGGCATTAGGCCTGACTAGAGCTCTTCCAGTAGTGGAGGGCCCTACCCACTTCCCCCCACAACAGGGCCTCCACCCCACGGTGATCGACCTGATGTTCGTACCTACAGATCTTAGATTTGTACTGTACTGCGAGATTGTACCTGAAGCCAGGGGAACGTCTGACCACGCCCCCCTGACGCTAGTCCTACCTGGTCCGGGATCTCTGGTTCCGGTTACCAAGTGGTCCATCAAAAAAGGATCCGAGGAGGAAGCATCCTATCGAGATGCTGTCTCCTCCGCTTTAACCCCGTGGCTAAACTGGCACGGAAATACTTCGGCAGAAATCGATGAGATCGTTTCGGCGATATCAACGATTTTAAACAAGGCATGGGAAAACCATGCCAAGGAATCTCGCCTCGGCAAGTCGTCCAAAGGCTGGTGGACAGACGAATGCAGTGGCGCCCTCGACGTGTACAGGGCCTCTCGTGACGAAGAGGACTGGAAGCTCTATAGGAAAGTCATGCGACACGCGAAACGCGACTTCTTCGATGACCGTATCCAAGAAGTGGCTACGATGAATAGACGACCCTGGGATTTGATGTCCTGGACTCGTCAACGCAACCTCCCGTCGTACGAGGCTATCTCCTATCGGGGAGAACCCTGCAACGACCTGGACTCCCTTTGGGCTGCCCTGGATGGGTCCTATAACGCTGCCTCAGATCGAGTAGTCGATCTGAGCATTCTTGATGAACTTGATCCGGTGCCTGAAAGGGCCTGGATCCCGTTCTCCGTTACGGAAATGAAAGAAGCGCTAAATGCGTGTTCCTCCCGTTCCGCTCCAGGTCCCGACCATGTTACGTGGTCGCACCTAAAACACTGGTGCAGCAACCCAGAAGTGGCAGGGCTCATCACCCGCATTGCTGAGGCGTGCATCACCGCTGGCCACTGGCCAGATCACTTTAAGGAGTCCCTGTCGGTTATTATCCCGAAACCAGGAAAACCTAATTACTCTACCCCTAAGTCATTCAGGCCCATCGTGCTCCTGAATACTCTGGGAAAACTAGTCGAAAAGATGTTGTCCAGGCGACTGCAGTTCGACGGAGTCGCACACGAGGCCTTCAAGCAAAACCAATTCGGAGGCGTCGCCCAGCGTTCCACTGAGGACGCAGGCATCTACCTTACCCACCTGGTTAGGGCAGGGTGGGCCAAAGGGCTCAAAACGAGTGTTGTCGCTTTCGACATCGCTCAGTTCTTCCCATCCTTGAACCACCAGGTTCTGTTGGAAATTATCTCTCGGTCGGGGTTTCCTGCGCAAGTAGTAAATTTCTTCCGCTCATATCTTGTCGGTCGCAAAATGACCTACAAATGGAATGCTTTCTCATCTGGCTCCTTTGCAGCCGATGTGGGAGTGGGTCAAGGCTCTGCTCTGTCCCCTGTCCTGTCGGCGTTATATTTGACGCCCATCATGAAGCTCTTCAGAAGAAGCGAAGTCGGCAGAGATGTCGACCTCATGTCCTATGTGGACGATGGTACCCTCATCGCCCGCTCCCCACAGTTGGAGGATAATCTCCCCCTGCTCAAAAAAGCGTATGGCTGGATCTTCCAGGCATTCACCTCCCTCGGACTTGTCCTAGAACACGACAAGTCTGAAATATTTCATTTCTCGAGGGCGAGGAGGTTCACTCCCCTACCCATCGATCTTGGATTTGCCCCCTATACGGGCAACACCCCTCTCAAACCCAAGGTCACCTGGAGGTACCTCGGATTCTTCTTCGACCGTAAGCTCTCCTTCAAGGAGCACACGCGATTCTACTCCACCAAAGCTCTCACCACTGCGAGGGCGATGGGAATGCTGGGCAATTCTGTCAGAGGGCTAACCCCTATGCAGAAACGCCTACTCTACCGTTCGTGCGTCGTACCCATTATGACGTATGGACTCAGATTATGGCACTTCAAAGGCGCTCGCGTCAAAGGTGTCATCAAGACGTTGGCCCAAGTGCAGTCCATCGCTGCACGCTGGATCCTCGGTGCATTCAGAACCACCCCAATCGGTGGACTGGAAAGTATCGCTGGACTGCTGCCTATGCAGCTGTTACTGCGCCGCTTAGTCGACAGAGGGGTATTCAGAACCCCTCTATTGGCTCCATCTCACCCCCTAAGAGCGATCTTAGGGCCCAACCACGTCGGTACTACCCACTCTCATGAGCTAGGACTCTGGGGAGGGAATGTACTGGACACTCTCAACCTGCAAGGCCCGTCTGTCGCTTCAGCTGCAGCGCTGGCCCTTGTACCAGGCGATGAATTCGACCCCTTTGGGGAAGAAAACACACCTGGAAACAGAGTGAAGGATTTGTTCCCCACTCGCTTTTCCTCTCATCGCCTCACCTCTAAGGAGGAGGGAGCGAGGAACTCGTACAGGAGTGACCTCGACAAGGCCTGGGCTTCTGCCCTGGTCGAGGATGACACTCTCGTCGTTGCAGTGGACGCCTCAGTGCCCACAGATGCTAAATTTCAGGCTGTCGCTTGTGCTCTGGTCTTCGGACAGGGGGAACAGGTCGATCGCGTTGTCTCTGCTTCTGGGAGGAGAACCCCCCCAGAAGTCGAACTCTTTGCTCTCCAACTGGGCGTCTCGGCTGCGTGCAGCAGAGGATGCAAAAAGTTGGTGATATTCTCGGACTCTACTATGGGCATTGAGTCCCTAATTGATCCTAAACCACGCTCTGAGCAAATCTTTGCTCTGGACGCTTGTCGCTCCCTTCGCCCCTGGCTATCCGGGGACGGGGAGAGGAACGTTACATTCTGGCACGTTCCCTCGAAGTTCGAGTGGAACGTACACAAGATGGCTCATGATGTAGCTACATCCACCAAGATCTCCGTGGGCAGACACCCGCGGACGTCTTTAGATTACCTTAAAAACCAGGTCGAAAAAGCCGTTTGCAAGGATTGGCACACTCGGTTTGCAGATCCTGCATACCGCGGACGACACTTCTACCAACTCAAGGGAGTTGGCGGAAAACCAGTATTACCCTCGACTCACAAAGGTGGGCCTTGGCTGAAAGTAATGGGAAACAACACTACGTTGACTTCCCGTTCGACTTGTATGATCACTGGCCATGCTCCTATAGGGGAGTATCGTCAACGTTTATCCCTTGACGGGGAATACCAGTGCTGGTGCCTTGGTCCTGAGATACAAACTCGAGACCACTTACTACGCGTCTGCCCCAAGGTGGATCGCAAAGAAACTCGCGCAAGCCCCGACTCCGTCGAGGGCTTTCACGAATTCATGGACAATAACCCAGCCCTTGGGTCGTTCAACTCACTTGCGTGGGATCCAGGATAGGTTGTGCGCGCAGGGCGTATGACCCCCGTCTGGTTCTAGCTAGTGTTATCGGTATGTCGGGGTGGCCGTAGGGCACCAGACGAGTCCGTTAACCCTCATAAAGGGGGCCCACCCGTGTTCAGGAGCGACTGTCAGGGAGGGGGACACGAAACTAGGTACCGGTTCGGGGAGGCGCCTGAGCGCTTTCAGATCCGCTGTCGGTTATGCGTTGCGACGATTCTAGTCGACTACGCTTTCCTTTCCGAGCTGAGAGGCTCACGTCGGGGCGGCAGTTTCCCCTAAATCTTGCACTCATACCCATAGGGATTCGGGGACACGACATCGTCAAGCTCGGGTTGTCGGTACGCCACCACTGGCAAGTCCGTTTACTCGATAAAGGGGGCCCCCTTAGTGGTCGTTGCAGCTATCCAGGTGGTTGGTGCGAAGATCAGCAGGAGGAGGACTTGGGCTGGGCGTAGTGTACTTCGTTTGTATGTCTCTACCGCGGACTGCGATCGGGCGCCGCGTTATAAACTTTTGACCCAAAAAAAAAAAAAAAAAAAAGGGGGGCCTTGGCCCCCTGCCTACGACGGTTCCGGTGAATAACCAGGTGAACAACCAGCCGCCACATTACTGTCACGCGTGCATTACACGGTGATGGTCCACCTCATTCGTCTGGGGTGGTCAATCCTCATTGGCTGGGAGTATGCGGACGGTTATTCCTCCCGCAAGGGGGGATTTACAGTGAATTAACACTGCTGTGCCTGATCTGACTTCGGTTGGATATGTGGCTGGGGGACCGCTTCACACCAGTGGGTGATCTAATGGCTAGCTTTGGGAGGGGGTCTCCCCCTCCAGATTATTGCCTTTCCTGGCTGAGAGGCCAACGTCTGTGGCACTGCCCGCCTAAAGTGGCTAAAACGAGGACCTGGGTAGGATATGGGTGAGGGGAAGCGTAGTTATAGTAGTACCAAAGTTTGTATCCTGCTCCGCGGACTGCGATCGAGCCCCGCGTTATAAATTGTTGACCCAAAAAAAAAAAAAAAAAATTCATGAAATTTTTTAAGTCCCTCGTGCAATTGTTAGTAGATCAACTAGCAACCCTGCAGCGCAGAGGAAGATCTGGCAAAGCATCGGGTTAGGCAAATAAATGACATTGATGCCCGTAAAGATGAGAAAGGTGGTTATGTGAGGACTGCATGTGTAATGTTGTCTAAAAGACTGGCCAGAGGTAGGAAATGGAAATTGTAAGGGTATCTGGCACAATATTGTTGTCGCCTGCGGTCGCACTGACTTACCATATCATGTGTTCACCCAGTGTACACGGACGTCCCAGACGTCCATGGTCATCCCAATGTTGTCTAATGGACTGGCCAGAGGTAGGAAAAGGAAATTGTAAGGGTATCTGGCACAATATTGTTGTCGCCTGCGCTCGCCTGCAGTCGCACTGACTTACCATATCATGTGTTCACCCAGTGTATGCGGACGTCCCAGACGTCCATAGTCATGCCAATGTTGTCTAAAGGACCGGCCAGAGGTAGAAAAAGGAAATTGTAAGGGTATCTGGCACAGTATTGGCGACAGCAGGCAAGAACAATATAAGCTCTGCTACGCTGTCACATGGGGTTGTGACATACCTCTTATCATACGTCTTATCGATTACCATCTAACATCTAACATCTACCATGTCTGAAAGTACCGCAAGACGGCAAGGGAATCCACAGCTAGGCTTTGAGATTTGTCCACACACATGTGGATGTCAAATAACCCAGGCTGCAGCGAACCGGTCACGCAGACAGCCTGCATGGATGCGACAAGCTCCTTTGACCCTAAAGGACGGCCACCACTTAAATTTCCATATCCAATCAAGAGAAGTACATCCAAACTGCACTGATGCGTGTGGAAATTTTGATAGTCGAGGTCGCGCACTAACAAATGAAGAGTACGCCGCTTGGGTTCCGCATCTCGGCCATTATACCAAGTACCACAGACACATTCCGCCTCAATTCCAATCACTAATCCCTGCCACACCACTCAATGACGCCTATTCAGGTGCTCTGCCACCTCACCCACTGCCAGATCTTCGATCTCTGCCTGAAGCAATAGCCTCTATGTCTGTACAATCACATCCAGGTAATTCAGGCAGTGCATCGAGTGCTCGGCCAAAACTGCTCGTGGTTGAGAGTCCTCGTATCTGTACAGAGCCGAATAGCCTCGAAAGCATCATGACTCTCTTAACGTATGATCGCTATGTCATGGAAAGGAATACCCCAGGCCCTATTAAGGCTGCAATTTGGACAGCCCCTGCAGGAATGGCCTATCGGGAGTGGGCCCATAAGGACGACCATAATCCAGACCTAGAGTCGTACCAAATACATGACATGGCAAGTATTGTATCACTTTGGATATTCTTATCTGATTATGGTTCTACCAGATGGTCTGGGCAATTGCATTTCTGGAAGCAGGGTGGTCTGTTCAATGGATGAAATGGGACGTGTTCGTAGAGATTCTACTCAGTGGAAACTTCAGCCATATCACCAATATGTCAAATCTCAGCCTTATGGTGGGAGGTTTTAGCCTTGCTATCGACTACATGCACGTACCATGCTTCCTCATATACTCCATTAACCTCTGAATGATATTTATTCTAGTACTGAACATCCAGGATTGAATCGGACGAATATTGACCAATTTTGGTGCAACTTACTCAAGTTGTCCCTCGATGTTCCAATGTTCCCCCACCCACAAGATCTTCTTGCATCGGCATGCAAGGTTCAGCGCGACAATGACCTCATGACCGCTGCAATGACCGTGACAAAGACCCCCTATCCCAAATCTCTGACGTTGACCAACGAGCGGGATCTCAGGATGGCATGCAACAACGTCAACATTGTTGTTAAACGCGACTTCAGCGACTCGACAACGTGCACATTTCTCCCTGCGAGGGACGGGGGTGCCGACTACCGAACCGAGACAGTTCTCCAGAAATATGCCGAGTCAGAAATATTGTACGAAGGAATCGAGTGCCTGCCCCGTCCGGCGTGGCTAGCCCAGCCTTGGATGCCTTCTTTAGTGGAGAAGGGAGAGATTAGGGCTTTTGTTGTCGGAGGTAAGCTACTACATGCTGTTCATACGTGGCCACAAAGCACTGGTGGTTGGACCCACAACTTCGAGTTGGTCGACAATTACACACCCTTGAAACAACTAAAGTAAGCCCAACATTCGCAATACTTTGGAAGATAACTAACACTTTGTAGACCCGGTGCTCCATGAGGGGGGGTTTTCCAAAGAAATATGCAACGAGAATCTGATGCCGGATCGGGCAACTGCCAGCCATAACGAATTTGTAAACTTCGTGGAAGGGTCGGTGAAGGCAGTCCTCAACATCGAAAATACCAGACGATGTGATCGTTCGTCATCATTACAAGTCTTCTGCCGCGTTGACATCAGGGTTTTACAAGGGAGGGGTGGAAAATTCCACTACTACATCAATGAGCTGGAGAGAAGTCTTACAGTAGGTCTCTACCGCCGGGTCACCGCCGTCCATACTTGGACCATGGTGAACACTGCTATCAGGTTAATACCCAATTACCTGCAGGCTCAGGTCCTGAGATAAGCGCAGGTTACCAAATTCAGTTTTCTTTTTTACATGTCTGGTATAGTTATAGTTAGTTATAGTTATAGTTAGTGATCCTTGCAATGTTTAGACATGACTCAGATGCGGATATGGGTTTCCCGCTATTGCTTGTTACAGCTTTTGCAACCTCTTGCTATTCCACCAGACAACAGTGAACATATAATATGGCAAGTCTGCATGACTGCAGGCGACAACAATATCGTGCCAGATACCCTTACAATTTTGATGTGGTAAGTCAGTGCGACCGCAGGCAAGCGCAGGCGACAACAATATTGTGCCAGATACCCTTACAATTTCCATTTCCTACCTCTGGCCAGTCTTTTAGACAACATTACACGTGCAGTCCTCACATAACCACCTTTCTCATCTTTACGGGCATCAATGTCATTTATTTGCCTAACCTGATGCTTTGCCAGATCTTCCTCTGCGCTGCAGGGTTGCTAGTTGATCTACTAACAATTGCACGAGGGACTTAAAAAATTTCATGAATGATGTTCAGCTAACCCTTTGTAGACTGAACTCAAGAGCAAGATTGGTTTAAGTAAAACGGGCTTATTGGTGCCTACTGCATAACAGCCGTCTTGGACGCCCGACCTCTCGTAAGCATTATATTTTTATCAAGGACGCAATGAAGAGCCAACCTGGTTTAAAAAAACATGGTCCTGTCATGCTCAACGGAAATCAGACGGACGAAAAATTTGCTCAGCTACCCTTTTGTAGACTGAACTCAAGAGCAAGATTGGTTTAAGTAAAACGGGCTTATTGGTGCCTACTGCGTAACAGCCGTCTTGGACGCCCGACCTCTTGTAAGCATTATATTTTTATCAAGGACGCACTGAAGAGCCAACCTGGTTTAAAAAAACGTGGTCCTGTCATGCTCAACGGAAATCAGACGGACGAAAAATTTGCTCAGCTACCCTTTTGTAGACTGAACTCAAGAGCAAGATTGGTTTAAGTAAAACGGGCTTATTGGTGCCTACTGCGTAACAGCTGTCTTGGACGCCCGACCTCTCGTAAGCATTATATTTTTATCAAGGACGCACTGAAGAGCCAACCTGGTTTAAAAAAACATGGTCCTGTCATGCTCAACGGAAATCAGACGAGTTTTCCAGAATCAGTATAAGTGTCTAACATTGGCATACCTGATCACCACTTTGGACAATTAGGATTTTTTTACTTGTACAAGCTTCCCTTGAATAACTAGGAACAGACATAGCAAATGGCAAAAAAGATAACCTATGTATCTTATCTGGGAATAGGGGCCCCTATTGACATGAATTCTGAGAACCCAACAGAAGGTCGCTTTACTGGTTGGGCAATTATGTAAATGTCAGGTGGAATCTCTACTAGAAGCTGGATATCTCGACAACAATCCTGCAACAGTTGGACATTTTTTTGGGTTACAGTCGAGGCAATGCCAAAACCACTAGATACATACTATCAAATTGGAGGAGGCGGCAGTATAAGGTGAACCCTTTTAATTGCCGCTGCCCACTGGCAGTTGCCCTCTATATCTTTTCTGCCATCGCCTTTCATCTCTGCATTCTCCTTCGCTTTGCGCTTCTCCTCCTGCTTCTTCAGTTTCTGGATCTTCTTCTTCTTGTGAGTTCTAATTTGGTCAGCAGCTTGTTTTTCTTCTCGGCGCCCCTTCTCGTCTACACAGAATACCCATTCTCTATGCAACATGACTGTGAAACTTCTACAGAAAGGGCCTAGTACAAAGGATACCTTACATATGAATAATGATGAAGGATGAATCTGCACTCACAATGAAGCCATCCAGTTTCATGTTCCTCTGCCATCTTCTTCAAGCAATCCTGGCGATCGACTGTGAACAATGCATATAAAATTAAGCAGAAACAAACCTTTGAGTAGATTTTTTTCCTGCAAGAGCACGCCAAAATGTAGAACAAACCCTCATTGTTATAACAAATCTGTATTTTGATCATCACGATAACTGTCACTGTATGGAGAAAAGGGTTACTTACTGGGCAGTCTGCGTGAGCGATCCAGTCGCTCTCATCCTTGTTATCTGCTTTTACACGCCGATATAGCAGAGAGCCATCTATATTGTACCTCTTGAGGGACTCGCAAACAGCCTGAAAGACGTAGACATCAGCAGAGCTTTGTCACTGTAGCAGTAATACCACGACTTACCCTGTACAATCTGGGTCGGTCGTCTGTCGAAAAGGTCAGGCAGTGTGGTCGGAGGTGTAAATGATCCGGGTTCGGAATGATATTAGCGAAGTATTCGGACATCTATGCAGTAGGGTAATCTGTACAATAGTACAACGAGCGCAAAGTCACTGAGTTTGGTTGCGGAGACTGAAAATGATAATGATGTAATCAATCCGATTCGATTGCGATTTCACGAAACCACCACCACCGACAGTTTGGTTGTTGGTCGATAGGCTCGACCGACGCCCTCAGTCTTACTTGCATGAGTTTCTGGTCGATAGGCTCGACCGGGAGCCTCTATAGCTTGATTGAGCACTGGAGGTAAGGTGGCTGTTGGTCGATAGGCTCGGACTGTGATTGGGCGCCGTGTTATAAACTTTTGACCCAAAAAAAAAAAAAAAAAAAAATGTCGGCCCATCCAAACTGAAGGCTGCAAAGCCCTCACCTACATCTAGACGACAGGTCCTGGTCCACGTTCGTCCCCCCCTTGGGGCGGAGACGAACCCTGCTGACTTCCTGGACCATGTCCGGGCCACTCTCAGGCTGCACCACTCTAAGCTAGTGGCCCAGTCTGCATTGATGCATGCTGGCAATCTGTCAGTAGCTACTGACATCATTGCCTCTGAGGAGGACCTTCGCTGCTTTAAGGAAGCTGCTCACAAGGCATTCCCTTTCGCGCTGCAAGTAGATGCAGCATTACCTACTTCCACGTCATACCTGAAGCTGGTCAACGTGCTATACATTGCAAACGACAAGGCCATAACACCTGACATCGTGATAGCACACTTGGGAAAGTCTGGGATATCGGACCTCACAGTATTGCAGGTCCCCCCATGGGTTGTGCGTGATTCGAAGATGTCGGATACGTGCACTGTTTATCTTAACATCACTGACTCGGTCAGTGGTGCATGAGCTAAGGCTCTCATTGGGCGGGGCATCCAATTTGGGCACTACGTCACCTATGTTAGGGCTGCCAGGGCGAACCCTGGTTTGCCTTTGTGCCAACAATGCTGGAAGTGGGGCCACCCCACCCCAGCATGCAGAGCTCTACAGACCAAGTGTCTGATCTGTGCAGGACCACACCGCAAGGAGCACCATCGTGCCCTTGCTGGGTGCTGTAAGGGTAATGCTAAGGCTAACCCTCCCGTCCCAGCTACCCCAGAGGGGGCAGCCTGTCCTCACCCAGCTATGGTGAGAGCAGCCCCAAGCTGGCCTCGAGGCAAACGATAGACCGTGTGCTGTGGGCGCAGGACGTCCATGTCGCACATAAACAATGGACTCGCAGTCTTGAACGTGAGGACATGTATTCACAGGAGCTTGGCATGGCCGAGCTCTTCTTTCCAGAGGCATCCCCTGCCCCATTACCGCCTTTGCCCCTCATCCCTGAGTTGGTGGAGGACGAAGTGCCATTATCCGTGAATGAGAGGCTGGAAATTGAAGCCACCTCTCATGCCATGCTACACCAATTCGACGCGATGACTATGTTTGTTGGTACCATCCATACATCCGCCGTTCCCCCTGCAGAGAGGAACGCATGGCGCCAAATGGCCTGGGAGTTATTCACGACCACCTGGCGACTGTCTGAGACGATGTCGGCGGAACTAGCAGCCGTTCCGACACCTCTCGACCTCACGTCTCCGGCAGCCTTCCAGGCTTCCTACGCGGCGGTGCACACTGCTCAATCAGAGCCTCAATCTGGGGAACCCTCGTCCCCAGCACGGTGCCATCGTCCTTGAGGTCCTCATGGACAGCAGCGCCACAACTAGTACAGGGGTCTATCCCCCTCTACGTTCACGGCCACCAAGTAACTGGTGGCCACTATCGGGATGGTGACATGGTGTTGCTTCCCTATACCTTCCCCCCACTGCGGGGGGGATGATGTCATCGAGTGCATGCACCGTCGCTTCTTGTCCTCTTACCGCGATGTGCACAGCCACAAAAAATTTCGTCGACACCGTTTTCACATTTTGCAGCTCAATCCGTCTACGATCACAGCGATCCGGTTTAACTAGCATCTTTTTTTTTTTTGGGTCAACAATTTATAATGCGGGGCTCGATCGCAGTCCGCGGAGCAGGATACAAACTTGGGTACTACTATAACTACGCTTCCCCTCACCCATATCCTACCCAGGTCCTCGTTTTAGCCACTTTAGGCGGGCAGTGCCACAGACGTTGGCCTCTCAGCCAGGAAAGGCAATAATCTGGAGGGTGGGACCCCCTCCTGAAGCTAGCCATTAGATCGTCAGCTGGTGCGAAGCGGTCCCCCGGCCACATATCCAACCGAAGTCAGATCAGGCGCAGTGGTGTCAATTCACCGTAAATCCCCCCTTGCGGGAGGAATAACCGTCCGCATACTCCCAGCCAACGAGGATTGACCACCCCGGACGAACGAGGTGGACCATCACCATGTCATGCACGAGTAACAGTAATGTGGCAGCTGGTTGTTCACCTGGTTATTCACCGGAACTGCCATAAGCAGGGGGCCAAAGCCCCCCTCGAGCAAATGCACTGCCAGCACATGCACTCGATAGCAATTTCCCCCCCGCAGCGGGGAGAACGTAAAGGGTAGCGACATTTGTCACCAACCTGACAGCAGCCAGCGGACTGGCGGTGATGGGTGTGGAGCGGAATGCCCCACACAAGTAGCAGCACGGCCATCTGTGATGATGACGGCACTGTACTGGGAACGAGGGTTCCCCAGATTGGAGCTCTGCTAGAGCTGTTGGCATCGCCACACAGGAAGCTGGAACAGCTGCCGGAGGCGTAGGATCATTGGAACGATCGTCTCTGGTTGTCCGCTTGGGCATCAGGAGCAAGTTAGTACTGGTATATGATGCTAGTGATCGAAATACGCAGCGTGCAGTGTAAGTGAGGGCCTCCTGCCTAGCAAGAGAGTCCACGTAGTCGTCAGGGTCGGGGAGGTCCTCCCCAGCCCACAGATCTCAAACTGCCTAGGGCAGCTGCTACCTCCAGTTCGTTCTGTGAGAACTGGGTGTCGTAGTCTTGGGCATCATCACCAACGATGTCACCCATAATCAAGGTGGGGTCGTGAAGGCCCCAGCGTGTGGTTTGGTCTCTGTTCAGCCGTTTGGGCATTGAGAGTGAGTTAGCACAGGTAAATGACGATAACAGTCAAAATACATAGCGTAAGGTTGATAACAGATGGCCCCTTATCTCAGTTCCAGGTCCACCCGATACAGCCTCCAAACACTCCGAGGGGGCGAACAGGCCGCGCATCCTGTTGCCTGGTGGGAGAAGATTGAACCCGGGTCATAACACCCTAAAAGAGTGAGCACCAGAGGTAGAGAGTTGGTGGTGAGTAGCGGCCACCAGAGCGTCGACCTAGCTGTCAGGGGGCACCATCGCCCGGCCCCTTTTAACGATGGTGTATTCCAACGGGTAGTCAGTGTAGCATGTCTCTAGTAATAGAAACTCACAGAGCATGGAGGCTGGGAGCCTCCCAGACGGCCAGCAGTCCAGTAAGAACGTCCTTCCCCCTAAGCCAGACCTCCCCCAGCTAAACAAGCGCTTCTACTTGGGCGAGCATTGAAGCAGGCATCCCACACCTGCTCTAAGCC
The DNA here is from genome assembly GCA_026075535.2 of Tricholoma matsutake. Taxonomy (NCBI): domain Eukaryota; kingdom Fungi; phylum Basidiomycota; class Agaricomycetes; order Agaricales; family Tricholomataceae; genus Tricholoma; species Tricholoma matsutake. The sequence continues at coordinate 6,531,816 of AP026548.1, read as the reverse complement.
CCCATAGGGACCCAGACTACTCTTTCATAGACATCACTCACCTAGCCAGGATCCTCGAAGCCAAGGGGAACAAGACAGATAGCAGTCACTGTTGGAAACAATGACCGAGACATCCCCGGAGATCGGATGGACGGATCTCTTAGCAAATCAGGGCAAGCCTGGAGACGCCGAGAGCGTTCGTGATGGTGAAATCCGATCGAAAATTGGACAAAAATTGAGGTGTCGACGTTGCGTGCAACGTTGAGCAGAGGTGTTTACCACTGTTTATGGTGGTTGTAACAAGTCAAGGAGCGTGTTAACTAGCATCTTACCAGCGCATGTCAGAAACATTCTCGAAAAGAAGGGGGAGATCGGGTGAAGCGATGGACGAGGGGGGACTCTCCAGATCGGGTACGCCCAGAACTCCCGGCGACGATCCAATTGACTCTCTGCGGCTCGAAGAGAGCCGCAGATCCACACAGAACACTCCTTCAGTGGGCCCTCACAGGACCCAAAGAGGCTCTCCTACCCCCTCCCCCTATGGGGCAGGCAGTGTCACACCGCGAGCACAGCGATTTAGCGTGCCAGCGTTATCTTCCAGGGACGCCACTGCGTCTCCTGCACCTCCTGCTACCCCTTCTACACCTGCCTCGCAGTGGGCTGACGAAGTGGCTGGTAACTCTTCCCCTCACGTCATTCAGGATACGGAGATGGCTAGCGATGACTGGAGTGGACCCCAGACCTTCGCCAAAGACTTGGGGGAATACGCTGAAGGATTCCGAATCGTTCTGAACAGGACAGGGTCCGCACGACCAACTGCTGAAGAACGGCAGCTTATCGCAGAACAATTGGGCTCGGTGCTGGCAGCAGCTGCCGAGGCTGGCCTCGATCGCCACTCTGGAAGCGATACGCTCCGGAGAGTCCTGGATAGGATGGCTGGGGGCAGCAAACGACCTAGGTCGGGCACTGTCATTAACGATCCCAACGACGTCCCAAGGACGGACTACCTGGAGGGATGGGATGGGCAACGCCCCCCCCCTCACAAATCTGCAAGGACTCGAGGCCCAAAAGGGGCTCGACCTCTTCCTAAACCCCCAGCAGGGGGCATCTCTTCGTCATGGGGTCGAGGGCCACCTCCCCCCGTGAACTGGTCCACCAGGCCTTCGGGCAGGGGGACCTTCGCTCAGGTTGCTCGCTTCCCAGGGGGGCGAGCACCTAACACATCCATGGACGGCCTTGTGCGACTAGCCAAGGCCTTCCCTGAACTCCCAACCGATAAGCTGGCTGATATACAGCAGCACGTCGGCCCATCTAAACCGAAGGCTGCTAAGCCCTCACCTACAGTCCACAGACCGTCTAGACGACAGGTCCTGGTCCACGTTCGTCCTCCCCTTGGGGCAGAGACGAACCCTGCTGACTTCCTGGACCACGTCCGGGCTACTCTCGGGCTGCACCACTCCAAATTAGTGGCCCAGTCCGCATCGATGCATGCTGGCAATCTGTCAGTAGCTACTGACGTCGTGGCCTCAGAGGAGGACCTTCGCTGCTTTAAGGAAGCCGCTCACAAAGCATTCCCGTACGCGCTGCAAGTAGATGCAGCGTTACCTACTTCCACGTCGTACCTAAAGCTGGTCGACGTGCCATACATCGCAAACGACAAGGCCATAACGCCTGATGTCGTACTAGCACACTTGGGAAAGTCCGGGATATCGGACCTCACAGTATTGCAAGTCCCTCCACGGGTTGTGCGTGATTCGAAAATGTCGGATACGTGCACTGTATACCTCAACATCGCCGACTCGGTCAGTGGTGCACGAGCTAAAGCTCTCATCGGGCGGGGCGTCCAATTTGGACGCTACGTCGCTTACGTAAGGGCGGCCAGGGCGAACCCAGGCTTGCCCCTTTGCCAACGCTGCTGGAAGTGGGGCCACCCCACCCCTGCATGCAGAGCCCCACAGACCAAGTGTCCGATCTGTGCAGGACCACACCGCAAGGAGCACCATCGTGCTCTTGCCGGATGTTGCAAGGGAAACGCCAAAGCGAACCCCCCTGTTCCAGCTACCCCAGAGGGGGCAGCCTGTCCTCACCCGGCCAGGTGCACAAACTGCCGGAAAAACCACTCATCTGACGATCGTCGATGCAACTTCTGGCGACATCGCTTTGACCGTGATTGGATCAAAGCTCGCTATGACGAGGTGAGTGCGCGACGCAACTCTCGCTCTCCTCCTACTCACCATCCCGCAGGACGCGGTGGCCGAACGTAAATGAGGGACAGGCTTAGATCTACCCCATCGTTACGTATATTTAGTCAAAATGTTAACCGTAACTGGGGATACATGGACTCTTTACTGGCTGATTTCGTAGATGATTACGATTTGCTTTTCATTCAAGAGCCACCTTGGCGACTGATAAGATACGCCCCTTCTGCCCACAACAGGGAAGGGGAGGAAGTTATAGGTGCACCAATGAGCCCCAATTGGGGAACGTTAGTGCGCCCCTCGGGTATCGACTCCCCCCCACGCGTTGCTGTCTATTTTGCGAACAGCATCGCTAACTTAAGACCAGGTCTCAGGCGAGATCTGATCGACGATCGAGACATCCTCCTGTTCTCACTGGGAATAGGGGAGGACGTCATGCTACTCGCTAACGTATACTCGGATAGCCAACATTCGGCCATCATGCTCTTATTTGAGAACGTCATGATGATCCCACGACTACACTTCATGTGTGGCGATTTTAACGTGAGGCACGCTTCCTGGGACCCCCAGGGGCCTGAACACTCTATCCATGCTGACCACTTAGTGGAAACGGCCATGGCATTAGGCCTGACTAGGGCTCTACCAGTAGTGGAGGGCCCCACCCACTTTCCCCCACAACAGGGCTTTCACCCCATGGTGATCGACCTGATGTTCATACCTACAGATCTTAGATTTGTACTGTATTGCGAGATCGTACCTGAAGCCAGGGGAACGTCTGACCACGCCCCGCTGATGTTAGTACTACCTGGCCCGGGATCTTTGGTTCTGGTCACCAAGTGGTCCATCAAAAAAGGATCCGAAGAGGAAGCATCTTATCAGGATGCTGTCTCCTCCGCTTTAACTCCGTGGCTAAATTGGCATGGAGATACGTTGGCAGAGATCGATAAGGTCGTTTCGGCGATATCAACGATCTTAAACAAGGCATGGGAAAACCATGCCAAGGAATCCCGCCTCGGCAAGTCGTCCAAAGGCTGGTGGACAGACGAGTGCAGTGGTGCCCTAGACGCTTACAGAGCCTCTCGAGACGAGGGAGACTGGAAGCTCTATAGGAAAGTCATGCGACATGCAAAGCGTGACTTTTTCGACGACCGTATCCAGGAAGTGGCTACGATGAACAGACGACCCTGGGACTTGATGTCTTGGACTCGTCAACGTAACCTCCCGTCATACGAGGCAATCTCTTATCGGGGAGAACCTTGTAATGATCTGGACTCCCTTTGGGCTGCCCTTGATGGGTCCTATAATGCTGCCTCAGATCGAGTAGTCGATCTGAGCATTCTCGATGATCTTGATCTGGTGCCTGAAAGGGCCTGGATCTCGTTCTCCGTTACGGAAATGAAAGAAGCGCTAAACGCGTGCTCTTTCTGCTCCGCTCCAGGTCCCGATCATGTTATGTGGTCGCACCTAAAACACTGGTGTAGCAACCCAGAAGTGGCAGGGCTTATCACCCGCATTGCTGAGGCGTGCATCACCGCTGGCCACTGGCCAGATCACTTTAAGGAGTCCCTGTCGGTCATCATCCCGAAGCCAGGGAAACCTAACTATTCTACCCCTAAGTCGTTCAGGCCCATTGTGCTTCTGAACACTCTGGGCAAATTAGTCGAAAAGATGTTGTCAAGGCGACTTCAATTCGACGGTGTCGCACACGAGGCTTTCGAACAAAACCAATTTGGAGGCGTCACCCAGCGTTCCACTGAGGATGCAGGTATCTACCTTACCCACCTGGTCAGAGCAGGATGGGCCAAGGGGCTCAAAACGAGCGTTGTCGCTTTCGACATCGCTCAATTCTTCCCCTCCTTGAACCACCAAGTTCTGTTGGAGATCATTTCTCGGTCGGGGTTCCCTGCACAAGTGGTGAACTTCTTCCGCTCATACCTTGTTGGTCGCAAAACGACCTACAAATGGAACGCTTTCTCATCTGGCTCCTTTGCAGCCAATGTGGGAGTGGGTCAAGGCTCTGCTTTGTCCCCTGTCCTATTGGCGTTATATTTGACGCCCATCATGAAACTCTTCAGAAGAAGCGAAGTCGGCAGAGATGTCGATCTCATGTCCTATGTGGACGATGGTACCCTCATCGCCCGCTCTTCACAGTTGGAGGATAACCTCCCCCTTCTCAAGAAAGCGTATGGCTGGATCTTCCAGGCGTTCACCTCCCTCGGACTTGTCCTTGAACATGACAAGTCCGAAATATTTCACTTTTCAAGGGCGAGGAGGTTCACCCCCCTGCCTATCGACCTTGGCTTTGCCCCCTACACGGGCAACACCCCTCTCAAGCCCAAGGTTACCTGGAGGTACCTCGGATTCTTCTTCGATCGCAAACTCTCCTTCAAGGAGCACACGCGATTCTACTCCACCAAAGCCCTCACCACTGCGAGGGCGATGGGAATGCTCGGTAATTCTGTCAGAGGGCTGTCCCCTATGCAGAAGCGCCTCTTGTACCGCTCGTGTGTTGTGCCTATCATGACATACGGACTGAGACTCTGGCACTTCAAAGGCGCTCGCGTCAAGGGTGTCATCAAAACATTGGCCCAGGTGCAGTCCATCGCTGCTCGCTGGATCCTTGGTGCATTCCGTACCACCCCCATTGGTGGTTTGGAGAGTATCGCAGGACTGTTGCCTATGCAGCTGTTACTGCGTCGTCTAGTCGATAGAGGGGTATTCAGAACCCCCCTATTGGCTCCATCACACCCCCTACGAGCGATCTTAGGGCCCAATCACGTTGGCACCACCCACTCTCATGAGCTAGGTCTCTGGGGGGGGAACGTGCTCGACACACTTAACTTGCAAGGCCCATCTGTCGCCTCAGCTGCAGCTCTGGCCCTCGTACCAGGCGATGAATTTGACCCCTTTGGGGAAGAAAACACCTGGAAACAGAGTGAAGGACTTATTCCCCACTCGCTTCTCCTCTCATCGCCTCACCTCTAAGGAAGATGGAGCGAGGAACACTTACAGGAGTGACCTCGATAAGGCCTGGGCTTCTGCCCAGGTTGAGGACGACACTCTCGTCGTTGCAGTGGACGCTTCGGTGCCCACAGATGCCAAATTTCAAGCGGTCGCTTGCGCTCTTGTCTTTGGACAGGGAGAACAGGTGGATCGCGTTGTCTCAGCCTCTGGGAGGAGAACCCCCCCGGAAGTCGAACTTTTCGCTCTCCAACTAGGCGTGTCCACTGCGTGCAGCAGGGGATGCCAAAAGTTGGTGATCTTTTCGGATTCTACTACGGGCATCAAGTCCCTAATTGATCCTAAACCACATTCTGGGCAAATCTTTGCCCTGGACGCTTGTCGCTCCCTTCGTCCCTGGCTAGCTGGGGACGAGGAGAGAAACGTTACATTCTGGCATGTCCCCTCGAAACTCGAGTGGAACGTACACAAGATGGCTCATGATGTAGCTACATCTACCAAGATCTCCGTGGGCAGACACCCGCGGACGTCTTTTTTTTTTTTTTTTTTTTTTTGGGTCAACAATTTATAACGCGGGGCTCGATCGCAGTCCGCGGGTCAAGATACAAACAAGGTACTACTAAGACTACGCATTCCCTATGTCCACATCCCACACCAGGTCCCTTGCAGAAGCCACGTTACGGCGGGCGTACCAGCGTTGTCCTCTCAGACAGGAAAGGCAATAATCTGTAGGGGAGGGGCCCCCCCTACAAAGGCTAGCCGTTAGTTCGCCATCTGGTGCTGCCTCGGTCCCCCCGGCCACATATCTGACCGAAGTCAGATCAGGCGCAAGCAGTGTCAATTCACCGTAAATCCTCCCTTGCGGGAAGATTAACCGTCTTTCACCAGACAACGAGGATTGACCACCCCAGGTGAGTGAGGTGGACCATCACTGTGTCGACGCACAAGTGACAGTGACGAGGCAGCTGGTTATTCACCGGAACTGCCGTAACTGGTTATTCACCGGAGTTACTGTAGGTAGGGGGTCGAAGCCCCCCCCTCGAGCAAATGCTACTATGAGCATGCACTCGGTGACATCATCCCCCCCGCAGTGGGGGGAAGGTAGAGGGTGGCGACCTATTGTCACCATCCCGACAACAGCCCTGGTGGGCGGTGAAGAGAAGGGGAGATCCTCTTCTTCAAGCTCGGCGTGGTCGTTGGCGGGGGCCGTGAGGACGTCGACGCCGTTCCGAGGACAAGGGTTCCTCGGTTGGAGGCTCAGCCGCTGGTGGGGCAGACTGAGCCGCCTGCATCGCCGCATAGGAAGCCTGGAAGGCTGCCAGAGACGTAAGGTCGAGGGGAGCCGATGCTGCACGAAGCGACTCCATCATGCTCCCTGAGAATTGCCAGGTGGTGGTGAAGAGCTCCCACGCCATCTGACGCCAAGAGTTCCTGTCGTTGAGAGGAACCGCAGACACACGGACGGTACCTACAAAGGAGGTCATCATGTCCAGTAAATGTAACATGGCATCGGAGGTGGCTTCGATTTCCAGATCCCTAGATAACGGCACTTCGTCCTCCACCAACTCAGGGATGGGGGGCCAAGGCGGTGGTGGGGCAGTGGATGCCTCAGGATAGAGGAGCTCAGCGATGCCGAGCTCCTGTGAAAATATATCCTCCTTCGGGAGGCTACGAACCCAGCGCTTGTGTTCGACGTCGACACCAAGTGCCCATCGTACACGATCGATCGTTTTCCTTGAGGAAAGCCTAGGCCCCCCCTCGGCAAAAAGAAGAGCCTCTTGCATGGCAAGAGACTCGTCGTCGTCATCATCGTTAGGGTCGGAGAGGTCTTCCCCGGCCCATAGATCTCTAGCTGCCTTGAAAGCAGCTGCTACCTCCGATTCGTCTTGCACGAACCGGGTGTCGTAGTCTTGGGCGTCATCATCAAAGATGTCGCCCGTGATCAAAATGGGGTCGCGTAGACCCCGATGTGGTGGTTGGCCTCTAGTTCGCCGTTTGGGCATTGAGGGTGAGTGTATTAGTGCTAGTAGATGACGGTAGAAGTCAAGATACGTAGCGTGATAAAGATAACAGACGGTCCCTTATCTGAATTCCGGGTCCACCCGACACAGCCTCCAGACGCTCCGAGGGGGCAGACAGGCCGCAAATCCTGCTGCCGATAGGGAGGGACGATTGAACCCGGTTCCAAACACCTCAAGGGTGTGAGTGCCGGAGGTAAAGAGTCGGTGGTGAATAGCGGCCACCAGAGCGTCGACCTAGCCACCAGGGGGCACCATCGCCCGGCCCCTTTTAACGATGGTGTATTCCAATAGGTAGTCAGTGTAGCATGTCTCTAGATGTAGAAACTCACACAGCATGGAGGCTGGTAGCCTCCCAGACGACCAGCAGTCCAGTGATAGTGTCCCTCCTCCCTAAGCCAGACCTCCCCCACCTAGACGAGTGTGACGACTTGGGCGAGCGTTGAAGCGGGCATCCCACACCCACTCTAAGCCCCCAGAGGGACCTAGACTACTCTTTCATAGACAACACTCACCTAGTCAGGATCCTCGAAGCCCAGGAGAATGAGATGAATAGCAGCCATTGTCAAAAACAATGACCGGGGCATCCACGGAGATCGGATGGACGAATCTCTTAGCAAATCAGGGCAGGCCTGGAGACGCCGAGAGCGTTCGTGATGGTGAAATCCGATCGAAAATCGGACGAAATTTGAAGTGTCGACGTCGCATGCAACGTTGAGCAGAGGTGTTTACCACTGTTTATGGTGGTTGTAACAAGTCAAGGAGCGCGCGCCCGCGGACGTCTTTAGATTACCTTAAAAACCAGGTCGAAAAGGCCGTTTGTAAGGATTGGCACACCCGGTTCGCAGATCCGGCGTATCGTGGTCGGCACTTCTACCAACTCAAAGGAGTTGGTGGAAAACCGGTATTACCCTCGACTCACAAAGGTGGGCCATGGTTGAAAGCAATGGGAGGCAACACTACGCTGACCTCCCGTTCGACTCGTATGATTACTGGCCATGCTCCTATAGGGGAGTATCGTCAGCGTTTATCCCTTGACGGGGAATACCAATGTTGGTGTCTTGGCCCCGAGATACAAACTCGAGACCACTTACTACGCGTCTGCCGCAAGGTGGATCGCAAAGAGACTCGTGCAAGCCCAGACTCTGTCGAAGGCTTCACTGAATTTATGGACAACAACCCAGCACTAGGGTCGTTCAACTCACTTGCGTGGGATCCAGGATAGGTTGTGCGCGCAGGGCATATGACCCTCGTCTGGTTCTGGCTAGTGTTATCGGTATGTCGGGGTGGCCGTTGGGCACCAGACGAGTCCGTTAACCCTCATAAAGGGGGCCCACCCGTGTTCAGGAGCGACTGTCAGGGAGGGGGGACACAAAACTAGGTATCGGTTTGGGGAGGCGCCCGAGCGCTTTCAGATCCACTGTCGGTTGCGCGCTACAGCTTGAACGCTGACTGCGCCCTCCTTTCCGAGCTGAGAGGCTCACGTCGGGGTGGCAATTTCCCCTAAATCTTGCAATCATACCCGTAGGGATTCGGGGAACACGACATCGTCAAGTCTGGGTTGTCGGTACACCACCACTGGCAAGTCCGTTTACTCGATAAAGGGGGCCCCCTTAGTGGTCATTGCAGCTATCCAGGTGGTTGGTGCGAAGATCAGCAGGAGGAGGACTTGGGCTGGGCATAGTGTACTCTGTTTGTATGTCTCTACCGCGGACTGCGATCGGGCGCCGCGTTATAAATTTTTGACCCAAAAAAAAAAAAAAAAAAAAAATCGAGTGCATGCACATGGGTGCATTTGCTCGAGGGGGGTCTTGGCCCCCTACTTACGGCGGTCACGGTGAATAACCAGGTGAACAACCACCCGCCTCATTACTGTCACTCGTGCACAACACGGTGATGGTCCACCTCATTTGTCTGGGGTGGTCAATCCTCATTGGCTGGAAAAACGCAGACGGTTATTCCTCCTGCAAGGGGGGATTTACGGTGAATTAACACTGCTGTGCCTAGTCTGGCCTCGGTCGGACATGTGGCTGGGGGACCGTTTGCTCCAGGGGGCTATCTAATGGCTAACTTCGGGAGGGGGGGGCGCCCCCTCCAGATTATTGCCTTTCCTGGCTGAGAGGCCAACGTCTGTGGCACTGCCCGCCTAAAGCGGTTAAAACAGGGACCTGAGTGGGAGATGGGCGAGGGGAACACATAGATAAAGTAGTACCCAAGTTTGTACCCTGCTCCACGGACTGCGTTCGAGCCCCGCGTTATAAATTCTGATCCAAAAAAAAAAAAAACCATGGGTGGGCCCCCTTTATGAGGGTTAACGGACTCGTCTGGTGCCCTGCGGCCACCCGGACATACCGATAACACTAGCCAGAACCAGACGAGGGTCATACGCCCTGCGCGCACAACCTATCCTGGATCCCACGCAAGTGAGTTGAACGATCCTAGTACAGGATTATTGTCCATGAATTCGTGGAAGCCTTCGACGGAGTCTGGGCTGGCACGAGTTTCTTTGCGATCCACCTTAGGGCAGACGCGTAGCAGATGATCCCGAGTTTGTATGTCAGGGCCAAGGCACCAGCATTGGTATTCCCCATCGAGGGATAGACGTTGACGATACTCCCCTATAGGAGCATGGCCAGTGATCATGCGAGTTGAATGGGAAGTCAATGAAGTGTTGTTTCCCATTACTTTCAGCCAAGGCCCACCTTTGTGAGTCGAGGGTAGTACCGGTTTTCCGCCTACTCCTTTGAGTTGGTAGAAATGCCGACCACGATACGCCGGATCCGAGAACCGGGTGTGCCGTTGCTTCTTGTCTTCTTACCGTGACGTGCACAGCCACAAAAAACTTCGTCGACACTGTTTCTTACTTTTGTAGCTCAATCCGTCCTCGATCTTAGCGATCCGGTATAACCAGCGTCTTACCAGCGCATGTCAGAATCATACTCGAGAAAAGGGGGGAGATCGGGTGAAGCGATGGACGAGGGGAGACCTTCCAGATCCGGTACGCCCAGAACTCCTGGCGACGATCCAATTGACTCCCTGCGGCTCTCTTCGAGCCGCAGATCCACACAGAATGCACCCTCAGTGGGCCCTCACAGGACCCAAAGAGGCTCTCCTACAGCTCCTTGACTTGTTACAACCACCATAAATAGTGGTAAACACCTCTGCTCAACGTTGCACGCGACGTCGACACTTCAATTTTTGTCCGATTTTCGATCGGATTTCACCATCACGAACGCTCTCGGCGTCTCCAGGCTTGCCCTGATTTGCTAAGAGATCCGTCCATCCGATCTCCGGGGATGTCTCGGTCATTGTTTCCAACAGTGACTGCTATCTGTCTTGTTCCCCTTGGCTTCGAGGATCCTGGCTAGGTGAGTGATGTCTATGAAAGAGTAGTCTGGGTCCCTATGGGGGCTTAGAGCGGGTGTGGGATGCCTGCTTCAATGCTCGCCCAAGTAGAAGCGCTTGTTTAGCTGGGGGAGGTCTGGCTTAGGGGGAAGGACATTCTTACTGGACTGCTGGCCGTCTGGGAGGCTCCCAGCCTCCATGCTCTGTGAGTTTCTATTACTAGAGACATGCTACACTGACTACCCGTTGGAATACACCATCATTAAAAGGGGCCGGGCGATGGTGCCCCCTGACAGCTAGGTCGACGCTCTGGTGGCCGCTACTCACCACCAACTCTCTACCTCCGGTGCTCACTCTTTTAGGGTGTTATGACCCGGGTTCAATCTTCTCCCACCAGGCAACAGGATGCGTGGCCTGTTCGCCCCCTCGGAGTGTTTGGAGGCTGTATCGGGTGGACCTGGAACTGAGATAAGGGGCCATCTGTTATCGACCTTACGCTACGTATTTCGACTGTTATCGTCATTTACCTGTGCTAACTCACTCTCAATGCCCAAACGGCTGAACAGAGACCAAACCACACGCTGGGGCCTTCACGACCCCACCTTGATTACGGGTGACATCGTTGGTGATGATGCCCAAGACTACGACACCCAGTTCTCACAGAACGAACTGGAGGTAGCAGCTGCCCTAGGCAGTTTGAGATCTGTGGGCTGGGGAGGACCTCCCCGACCCTGACGACTACGTGGACTCTCTTGCTAGGCAGGAGGCCCTCACTTACACTGCACGCTGCGTATTTCGATCACTTGCATCATATACCAGTACTAACTTGCTCCGGATGCCCAAGCGGACAACCAGAGACGATCGTTCCAACGATCCTACACCTCTGGCAGCTGTACCAGCTTCCTGTGTGGCGATGCCAACAGCTCTAGCAGAGCTCCAATCTGGGGAACCCTCGTTCCCAGTACAGTGCCGTCATCATCACAGATGGCCGTGCTGCTACTTGTGTGGGGCATTCCGCTCCACACCCATCACCGCCAGTCTGCTGGCTGTTGTCGGGTTGGTGACAAATGTCGCTACCCTTTACGTTCTCCCCGCTGCGGGGGGGAAATTGCTATCGAGTGCATGTGCTGGCAGTGCATTTGCTCGAGGGGGGCTTTGGCCCCCTGCTTATGGCAGTTCCGGTGAATAACCAGGTGAACAACCAGCTGCCACATTACTGTTACTCGTGCATGACACGGTGATGGTCCACCTCGTTCGTCTGGGGTGGTCAATCCTCGTTGGCTGGGAGTATGCGGATGGTTATTCCTCCCGCAAGGGGGGATTTACGGTGAATTGACACCACTGCGCCTGATCTGACTTTGGTTGGATATGTGGCCGGGGGACCGCTTCGCACCAGCTGACGATCTAATGGCTAGCTTCGGGAGGGGGTCCCCCCCTCCAGATTATTGCCTTTCCTGGCTGAGAGGCCAACGTCTGTGGCACTGCCCGCCTAAAGTGGCTAAAACGAGGACCTGGGTAGGATATGGGTGAGGGGAAGCGTAGTTATAGTAGTACCCAAGTTTGTATCCTGCTCCGCGGACTGCGATCGAGCCCCGCATTATAAATTGTTGACCCAAAAAAAAAAAAAAAAAAAAAAAAAAAGAGGCTCTCCTACCCCCTCCCCCTATGGGGCGGGCATCGTCACTCCGCAAGCACAGCGCTTCAGCGTGCCAGCGCTATCTTCCAGGGACGCGACTGCGTCTCCTGCACCTCCGGCTACACCTTCTACACCTGCTTCGTGGGCTGATGAAGTGGCCGATAATCTCTCTACCCACGTCATTCAAGACACGGAGATGGCTAGCGATGACTGGAGTGGACCCCAGACCTTCGCCAAAGACTTGGGAGAGTACGCTGAAGGATTCCGTGTTGTCCTTAACAGGACGGGATCTCGAAGACCCACTGCTGAAGACCGGCAGCTTATAGCAGAACGCCTGGGCTCGGTGCTGGTAGCAGCTGCCGAGGCTGGCATAGATCGCGACTCGGGGAGCTCTTTGCTCCGGGGAGCAATAGATAGAATCGCAGGAGGCAGTAAACGACCTAGGTCGGGTACGGTCACCGACAATCCCAATGTGGATTACCTGGAGGGATGGGATGGGCAACGCCCCCCCCCTCACAAATCTTCGAGAACCCGAGGCCCGAAAGGGGCTCGACCTCTTCCAAAACCCCCAACAGGGGGCGTCTCTACATCATGGGGTCGAGGACCACCTCCTCCCGTGAACTGGTCCACCAGGCCTTCGGGCAGGGGGACCTTCGCTCAGGTTGCTCGCTTCCCTGGGGGGCGGACACCTAACACATCCATGGATGGTCTTGTGCGTCTAGCCAAGGCCTTCCCTGAGCTTCCAACCGACAAGCTGGCTGACATGCAGCAGCATGTAGGCCCATCCAAACCGAAGGCGGCCAAGCCTTCACCTACCGTACACGGACCGTCGAGACGACAGGTCCTTGTTTACGTTCGTCCCCCTCTCGGGGCGGAGACGAACCCAGCTGACTTCCTGGACCATGTCCGGAGCACTCTCGGATTGCACCACTCCAAATTGGTGGCCCAGTCCGCATCAATGCACGCTGGTAACATATCAGTAGCTACAGACGTTGTTGCCTCCGAGGAGGACCTTCGTTGTTTCAAGGAAGCCGCCCATAAGGCATTCCCGTTCGCGCTGCAAGTAGACGCAGCGTTACCCACCTCCACATTGTACCTCAAGTTGGTCGATGTGCCGTTTATCGCTAACGACAAGGCCTTAACGCCTGATGTTGTCATTGCACACTTGGGTAAGTCCGGAATATCGGACCTCACAGTGCTCCAGGTCCCTCCCCGTGTGGTACGTGATTCGAAGATGTCGGATACGTGCACCGTCTACCTTAACATCGCTGATTCAGTCAGCGGTGCACGAGCTAAGGCTCTTATCGGTCGGGGCGTCCAATTTGGACGCTACGTCGCCTATGTTAGGGCTGCCAGGGTGAACCCCGGACTGCCCCTGTGCCAACGATGCTGGAAGTGGGGTCACCCCACCCCGGCATGCAGAGCTCCACAGACCAAGTGCCCGATCTGTGCAGGCCCACACCGTAAGGAACACCATCGTGCCCTTGCAGGGTGTTGTAAGGGTAACGCCAAGGCGAACCCTCCCGTTCCAGCTACCCCAGAGGGGGCAGCCTGTCCTCACCCGGCTAGGTGTGTAAACTGCCGGAAGAATCACGCATCCGACGATCGTCGATGCAATTTTTGGCGACATCGCTTTGACCGCGACTGGATCAAAGCTCGCTATGACGAGGTGAGTGTGAGATGTAACTCTCGCTCCCCTCCTGCTTACCATCCCGCAGGACGCGGTGGCTGAACGTAAATGAGGGATAGACTTAGATCTACACCGCAGTTGCGTATATTTAGTCAGAATGTCAACCGTAATTGGGGATACATGGACTCGCTACTGGCAGACCTTATAGATGACTATGATTTGCTTTTCATCCAAGAGCCTCCGTGGCGATTAATTAGATACACCCCCTCTGCCCACAACAGGGAGGGGGAGGAAGTCATAGGCGCACCAATGAGCCCAAATTGGGGAACCTTGGTGCGCCCATCGGGAATTGACTCCCCCCCACGCGTTGCTGTCTACTTTGCGAACAGCATCGCTAATCTAAGACCGGGTCTCAGACGAGATCTGATCGACGATCGTGACATCCTCTTATTCTCACTGGGAATAGGGGAGGACGTCATGCTACTCGCTAACGTCTACTCGGATAGCCAACATTCGGCCATCATGCTCTTATTTGAGAACGTCATGACGATCCCGCGCCTGCACTTCATGTGTGGGGACTTTAACGTGAGACACGCCTCCTGGGACCCCCAGGGGCCTGAACACTCTATCCATGCGGACCACTTAGTGGAAACGGCTACGGCTTTAGGCCTGACTAGGGCCCTACCAGTAGTGGAGGGCCCTACCCATTTTCCCCCACAACAGGGCCTTCACCCCACGGTGATCGACCTGATGTTTGTACCTACAGATCTCAGATTTGTATTGTACTGCGAGATCGTACCTGAAGCCAGGGGGACGTCTGACCACGCCCCTCTGACATTAGTGCTACCTGGCCCGGGATCTTTGGTCCCGGTCACCAAGTGGTCCATCAAAAAAGGATCCGAGGAGGAAGCATCCTATCGGGATGCTGTCTCCTCCGCTCTAACTCCGTGGCTGAATTCGCACGGGGATACCTCGGCAGAAATCGATGAGGTCGTCTCAGCGATATCAACGATTTTAAACAAGGCGTGGGAAAACCATGCTAAGGAATCTCGCCTCGGCAAGTCGTCCAAGGGCTGGTGGACAGACGAGTGCAGTGGTGCCCTAGACGCGTACAGAGCCTCTCGGGATGAGGGGGACTGGAAGCTCTATAGGAAAGTCATGCGACATGCAAAGCGTGACTTCTTCGATGACCGTATCCAAGAAGTGGCTACGATGAACAGACGACCCTGGGATCTAATGTCCTGGACTCGCCAACGTAACCTCCCATCGTACGAGGCGATCTCCTATCGGGGAGAACCTTGTAACGATCTGGACTCTCTTTGGGCTGCCCTTGATGGGTCCTATAATGCTGCATCAGATCGAGTAGTCGATCTGAGCATTCTTGATGGACTTGATCCGGTGCCTGAAAGGGCCTGGATCTCGTTCTCTGTCACAGAAATGAAAGAAGCGCTAAACGCGTGTTCTTCCCGTTCCGCTCCAGGTCCCGATCATGTCACTTGGTCGCACCTAAAATACTGGTGTAGCAACCCGGGAGTGGCAGGGCTCATCACCCGCATTGCCGAGGCGTGCATCACCGCTGGCCACTGGCCAGATCACTTTAAGGAGTCCCTGTCGGTTATTATCCCGAAGCCAGGGAAGCCGAATTACTCTACCCCTAAGTCGTTCAGGCCCATTGTGCTTCTGAACACTCTGGGCAAATTAGTCGAAAAGATGTTGTCAAGACGACTTCAGTTCGACGGTGTCGCACACGAGGCTTTCGAACAAAACCAGTTCGGAGGCGTCGCCCAGCGCTCCACTGAGGACGCAGGTATCTACCTTACCCACCTGGTCAGAGCAGGGTGGGCCAAGGGACTTAAAACGAGCGTTGTCGCTTTCGACATCGCTCAATTCTTCCCCTCCTTGAACCACCAAGTTCTGTTGGAGATCATCTCTCGGTCGGGGTTCCCTGCGCAAGTAGTGAACTTCTTCCGTTCTTATCTTGTCGGTCGCAAAACGACCTACAAATGGAACGCTTTCTCATCTGGCTCCTTTGCAGCTGATGTGGGGGTAGGCCAAGGCTCTGCTTTGTCCCCGGTCTTATCGGCGTTGTACCTAACGCCCATTATGAAGCTCTTCAGAAGGAGCGAAATCGGCAGAGATGTTGATCTCATGTCGTATGTGGACGATGGCACTCTCATCGCCCGCTCTCCACAGCTGGAGGATAACCTCCCCCTGCTCAAAAAAGCGTATGGCTGGATATTCCAGGCGTTCACCTCCCTCGGGCTTGTCCTTGAACACGACAAGTCTGAAATCTTCCACTTCTCAAGGGCGAGGAGGTTTACCCCCTTACCCATCGATCTCGGCTTTGCCCCATACATGGGCAACACCCCCCTCAAACCCAAGGTTACCTGGAGGTACCTCGGGTTCTTCTTCGATCGCAAACTCTCCTTCAAGGAGCATACGCGATTCTACTCCACCAAAGCTCTCACCACTGCGAGGGCGATGGGAATGCTCGGCAATTCTGTCAGAGGGCTAACCCCTATGCAGAAACGCCTACTTTACCGTTCGTGCGTCGTACCCATTATGACATACGGACTCAGACTATGGCACTTTAAAGGCGCTCGCGTCAAAGGTGTTATCAAGACGTTGGCCCAAGTGCAATCCATCGCTGCACGCTGGATCCTCGGTGCATTCAGAACCACCCCGATCGGTGGCCTGGAAAGTATCGCTGGACTGCTGCCTATGCAGCTGTTACTGCGTCGCTTAGTCGACAGAGGTGTATTCAGGACCCCTCTATTGGCTCCATCACACCCCCTAAGAGCGATCCTAGGGCCTAATCACGTCGGCACCACCCACTCTCATGAGCTTGGACTCTGGGGAGGGAACGTACTCGACACACTCACCTTGCAAGGGCCGTCTGTCGCTTCGGCTGCAGCCTTGGCCCTCGTACCAGGCGATGAATTCGACCCCTTTGGGGATGAAAACACACCTGGAAACAGAGTGAAGGATCTATTCCCCACTCGCTTCTCCTCTCATCGTCTCACCTCTAAGGAGGATGGAGCGAAGAATTCCTATAGGAGCGACCTCGACAAGGCTTGGGCTACTGCCCTGGTCGAGGACGACACTCTCGTCGTTGCAGTGGACGCCTCAGTGCCCACAGATGCTAAATTTCAGGCTGTCGCCTGTGCTCTTGTCTTCGGACAGGGAGAACAGGTTGATCGCATTGTCTCTGCTTCTGGGAGGAGAACCCCCCCAGAAGTCGAACTCTTTGCTCTCCAACTGGGCGTCTCTGCTGCGTGCAGCAGAGGATGCAAAAAGTTGGTGATATTCTCGGATTCTACTACGGGCATTGAGTCCCTAATCGATCCTAAGCCACGCTCTGAGCAAATCTTTGCTCTGGACGCTTGTCGCTCCCTTCGTCCCTGGCTATCCGGGAACGAGGAGAGGAACGTCACATTCTGGCATGTCCCCTCGAAATTCGAGTGGAACGTACACAAGATGGCTCACGATGTAGCTACGTCTACCAAGATCTCCGTGGGCAGACACCCGCGGACGTCTTTAGATTACCTTAAAAACCAGGTCGAAAAGGCCGTTTGTAAGGATTGGCACACTCGGTTCGCAGATCCTGCGTACCGGGGACGACACTTCTACCAACTCAAAGGAGTTGGTGGAAAACCGGTTTTACCCTCGACTCACAAAGGTGGGCCTTGGCTGAAAGTAATGGGAGGCAACACCACATTGACTTCCCGTTCGACTCGTATGATCACTGGCCACGCTCCTATAGGGGAGTATCGTCAACGCTTATCCCTCGACGGGGAATACCAGTGTTGGTGCCTTGGTCCCGAGATACAAACTCGAGACCACTTACTACGCGTCTGCCCCAAGGTGGATCGCAAGGAAACTCGTGCAAGCCCTGACTCCGTCGAGGGCTTTCACAAATTCATGGACAATAACCCAGCTCTTGGGACGTTCAACTCACTTGCGTGGGATCCAGGATAGGTTGTGCGCGCAGGGCGTATGACCCCCGTCTGGTTCTAGCTAGTGTTATCGGTATGTCGGGGTGGCCGCAGGGCGCCAGACGAGTCTGTTAACCCTCATAAAGGGGGCCCACCCGTGTTCAGGAGCGACTGTCAGGGAGGGGGGACACGAAACTAGATACCGGTTCGGGGAGGCGCCTGAGCGCTTCCAGATCCTCTGTCGGTTATGCGTTTCGACGACTATAGTCGACTACGCTTTCCTTTCCGAGCTGAGAGGCTCACGTCGGGGCGGCAGTTTCCCCTAAATCTTGCACTCATACCCGTAGGGATTCGGGGAACACGACGTCAAGCTTGGGTTGTCGGTACGCCACCACTGGCAAGTCCGTTTACTCGATAAAGGGGGCCTCCTTAGTAGTCAGCGCAGTTATCCAGGTGGTTGGTGCGAAGATTAGCAGGGGGAGGACTTGGGCTGGGCGTAGTATACTTTGTTTGTATGTCTCTACCGCGGACTGCGATCGGGCGCCGCGTTATAAACTTTTGACCCAAAAAAAAAAAAAAAAAAAAAAAAAGAACCAGGTGTGCCAATCCTTACAAACGGCCTTTTCAACCTGATTTTTAAGGTAATCCAAAGACGTCCGTGGGGGAAACGCTCCTTAACTTGTTACAACCACCATAAATAGTGGTAAACACCTCTGCTCAACGTTGCAAGCGACGTCGACACTCCAATTTTCGTCCGATTTTCGATCGGATTTCGCCATCACGAACGCTCTCGGCGTCTCCAGGCCTACCCTGATTTGCTAAGAGATCCGTCCATCCGATCTCCGTGGATGCCCCAGTCATTGTTTTTGACAATGGCTGCTATCTGTCTCGTTCTCCTGGGCTTCGAGGATCCTGACTAGGTGAGTGTTGTTTATGAAAGAGTAGTCTGGGTCCCTCTGGGGGCTTAGAGTGGGTGTGGGATGCCTGCTTCAACGCTCGCCCAAGTCGACACACTCGTTTAGTTGGGGGAGGTCTGGCTTAGGGAGAAGGGACGTTATCACTGGATTGCTAGTTGTCTGGGAGGCTTCTAGCCTCCATGCTCTGTGAGTTTCTATTACTAGAGACATGCTACACTGACTACCCTCTGGAATACACCATCGTTAAAAGGGGCCGGGCGATGGTGCCCCCTAGCGGCTAGGCTTACACCTCGGTGGCCGCTCCTCACCACTATCCCTCTACCTCCGGTGCTCACTCCTCTGGGGTGTTATGACCCGGGTTCAATCTTCTCCCACCGGGCTACAGGATGTGCGGCCTGTTCCCCCCTCGGAGCGTTCGGAGGCTGTATCGGGTGGACCCGGAATAGAGATATGGGATCACCCGTTATCGATGGCACGCTACGTATTTTGATTCTTACCATCATCTACAAGCACTAACTTCCTCTCAATGCCTAAACGGCGAACTAGAGACCATACACCATGTTGGGGTCTACACGACCCCTCCCTGATTACGGGCGACATCTATGACGATGGCGTCCAAGACTACGACACCCGGTACGATCATGACGATCCGGGTGTAGCTACTGCCCTACGGGCAGTTAGAGATCTATGGGCTGGAGAAGACCTCTCCGACCCTGAGGATGACGAGGACTCTCTTGCTATGCAAGAGGCCCTCAATTACGCCGAGAGCAGCCCCAAGCTGGCCTCGAGGCAAACGATCGACCGTGTGCTGTGGGCGCAGGACGCCCATGTCGCACATAAACGATGGACTCGCAGTCTCGAACGCGAGGACATGTACACTCAGGAGCTCGGCATTGCTGAGCTCTTCTATCCGGAGGCATCCCCTGCCCCTTTACCGCCTTTGCCCCCCATCCCTGAGCTGGTGGAGGACGAAGCGCCGTTATCTGTGAATGAGAGGCTGGAAATCGAAGCCACCTCTCATGCCATGCTACACCAACTGGACGCGATGACCATGTTCATTGGTACCGTCTGTACATCCGCCGTTCCCCCTGCAGAGAGGAACGCATGGCGCCAAATGGCCTGGGAGTTATTCACGACCACCTGGCGACTGTCTGAGACGATGTCGGCGGAACTAGCAGCCGTTCCGACACCTCTCGACCTCACATCTCCGGCAGCCTTCCGGGCTTCCTATGCGGCGGTGCACACCGCTCAACCAGAGCCTCAATCTGGGGAACCCTCGTCCCCAGCACGGCGCCGTCGTCCTCGAGGTCCTCGTGGACAGCAGCGCCACAACTAGTACAGGGGGCTATCCCCCTCTACGTTCACGGCCACCAAGTAACTGGTGGCCACTATTGGGATGGTGACATGGTGTCGCTTCCCTATACCTTCCCCCCACTGCGGGGGGGACGATGTCATCGAGTGCGTGCACATAGGTGCATTTGCTCAAGGGGGGTCTCGGCCCCCTACTTACGGTGGTCACGGTGAATAACCAGGTGAACAACCACCCGCCTTGTTACTGTCACTCGTGCACAACACGGTGATGGTCCACCTCATTCGTCTGGGGTGGTCAATCCTCGTTGGCTGGAAAAACGCAGACGGTTATTCCTCCCGCAAGGGGGGATTTACGGTGAATTAACACTGCTGCGCCTGGTCTGGCCTCGGTCGGACATGTGGCTGGGGGACCGTTTGCTCCAGGGGGCGATCTAATGGCTAACTTCGGGAGGGGGGGCGCCCCCCTCCAGATTATTGCCTTTCCTGGCTGAGAGGCCAACGTCTGTGGAACTGCCCGCCTAAAGGTGGCTAAAACGGGGACCTGAGTGGGAGATGGGCGAGGGGAACGCGTAGATAAAGTAGTACCCAAGTTTGTACCTCGCTCCGCGGACTGCGTTCGAGCCCCGCGTTATAAATTCTGATCCAAAAAAAAAAAAAAAAAAAGACGTCCATGGGCAATCGCTCCTTGACTTGTTACAACCACCATAAATAGTGGTAAACACCTCTGCTCAACGTTGCACGCGACGTCGACACTCCAATTCTGGGCCGATTTTCGATCGGATTTCGCCATCACGAACGCTCTCGGCGCCTCCAGGCTTGCCCTGATTTGCTAAGAGATCCGTCCATCCGATCTCCGTGGATGCCCCGGTCACTGTTTCTGACAGTGTCTGCTATTCGTCTCGGTCTCCTGGGCTTCGAGGATCCTGGTTAGGTGAGTGTTGGCAATGAAAGAGTAGTCTGGGCCCCTATGGGGGCTTAGAGTGGGTGTGGGATGCCTACTTCAATGCTCGCCCAAGTCGTCGCATTCATTTAGCTGGGGGAGGTCTGGTTCAGGAGGAGGGACATATTCACTGGATTGTGGGTCGTCTGGGAGACTTCCTACCTCCATGCTGTGTGAGTTTCTACATCTAGAGACCTGCTACACTGACTACCTATTGGAATACACCATCGTTAAAAGGGGCCGGGCGATGGTGCCCCCTGGTGGCTAGGTCGACGCTCTGGTGGCCGCTATTCACCACCGACTCTTTACCTCTGGCACTCACACCCTTGAGGTGTTTGGAACCGGGTTCAATCGTTCCTCCCAATCGGCAGCAGGAGTTGCGGCCTGCCTGCCCCCTCGGAGCGTCTGGAGGCTGTGTCGGGTGGACCCAGAATTGAGATAAGGGACCGTCTGTTATCGGTATCACGCTACGTATCTTGACTTCTACCGTCATCTACTTGTGCTAAATCATCCTCAATGCCCTCTGCAAACCGTAGAGCGCGAACTCGACACCAGGCGGCTCATGGCGACCCCCTCCTATACACAAACACCGACTTCACAGATTTCGACGACAACTACCTCCCAGAGTTCGGACACGTCTCCCTGAGCGGATGGGACTCTGATGTGGCTAACCAGTTCCACAATCTTTGGGCGGAGGACGACTCCTCCGACCTGCCAGACGACGATGACGGCTCTGCCACTGGCGGAGACGTCGAATTCATTCCGGGTCTCACCGAGCTAGCCTCGCAGGAGACGATAAACCGCTTCTTGGCATCACAAGTGATAGCCAATGAGGTGCATGATCTGGCTCTCGAGCTTGGGCTCGAGGCCAACAACAATCAAGAGCTCGGCGATGCCGAGCTCCTCTATCTGGAGGGGCAGCAGGAGCAATCCGCGCCGCCCCTCCCCACATCACCGGGTTCATCCACCATCCCAGAGTTGGTGGAGGATGAGCCTCCGTTGTCGAGAGATGAGAGGGTGGACATAACGTCCACCTCTCATGGCTTTCTACACTTACTGGAGGCTATGACGATTTTCGTCGGTACCGTCCGAGTATCCGCCGTTCCACTCATAGAGAGGAATGCATGGCGCCAGATGGCATGGGAACTATTCACTACCACCTGGCGATTGTCCGAGCCAATGTCGGCAGAACTAGCAGCTGCCGGATTGCCTCTCGATCTCACGTCACCGGAAGCCTTCAGGGTGTCCTACGCGGCTAGGCAGGCAGCTCATGCAGAGCTCCATCATGAGGAACCCTCGTCCTCATCACGGCGCCGTCATCCTCGAGGTCCTCGGAGACAGCCGCGCCGCCACCTATAGGGGAACACCCCTCCACAACCACGCCCACCCAATAATTGGGGGCCGATATCGGGATAGTGACATCGTGTCGCTTCCCTCCACCTTCCCCCCGCTGCGGGGGGGACGTTGTCATCGAGTGCACGCACATGTCGGCGTTTGCTCGAAGGGGGGCCTCGGCCCCCCTGCCTATGGTAGTTCCGGTGAATAACCAGGTGAACAACCAGCTACCACATCTCTGTCACTCGTGCGCAAACACGGTGATGGTCCACCCCATTCGTCTGGGGTGGTCAATCCTCGCTGGCTGGAAGTAGGCTATCGGTTATTCCTCCCGCAAGGGGGGATTTACGGTGAATTGACACCACTGCGCCTGATCTGACTTCGGTTGGATATGTGGCCGGGGGACCGGTTGGTACCAGCGGGCGACCTAATGGCTAGCTTCGGGAGGGGGAGGCTTCCCCTCCGGATTATTGCCTTTCCTGGCTGAGAGGCCAACGTCTGTGGCACTGCCCGCCTAAAGTGGCTAAAACGAGGACCTGGGTGGGAGATGGGCGAGGGGAACACGTAGATATAGTAGTACCCTAGTTTTTACCCTGCTCCGCGGACTGCGATCGAGCCCCGCGTTATAAATTGTTGACCCAAAAAAAAAAAAAAAAAAAAAAAAAAAAAAAAAAGACGTCCGTGGGTGTCTGCCCACAGAGATCTTGGTAGATGTAGCCACATCATGAGCCATCTTGTGAACGTTCCACTTGAATTTTGAGGGGACATGCCAGAATGTAACGTTCCTCTCCTCGTCCCCAGCTAGCCAGGGACGAAGAGAGTGACAAGCATCCAAGGCAAAGATTTGCCCAGAATGTGGTTTAGGATCGATTAGGGACTAGAATCCGAGAAAATCACCAACTTTTTGCACCCTCTGCTGCAAGCAGCCGAGACGCCTAGTTGGAGAGCAAAGAGTTCGACTTCCGGGGGGGTTCTCCTCCCAGAGGCTGAGACAACGCGATCAACCTGTTCTCCCTGTCCAAAGACAAGAGTGCAGGTGACCGCTTGGAATTTGGCATCTGTGGGCACCGAGGCGTCCACTGCAACAACGAGAGTGTCATCCTCTACCTGGGCCAAGGCCCAGGCTTTGTCGAGGTCACTCCTGTAAGAATTCCTCGCTCCATCCTCCTTGGAGGTGAGGCGATGAAAGGAGAAACGAGTGGGGAACAGATCCTTCACTCTGTTTCCAGGTGTGTTTTCTTCCCCGAAGGGGTCGAACTCATCGCCTGGTACGAGAGCCAGAGCTGCTGCCAAAGTGACAGATGGGCCCTGTAGGGTAAGTGTGTCGAGCATGTTCCCTCCCCAGAGTCCTAGCTCATGGGAGTGGGTAGTGCCGACATGATTGGGCCCTAAGATTGCTCTTAGGGGGTGTGATGGAGCCAATAGGGGGGTTCTGAACACCCCTCTGTCGACTAGGCGACGCAGTAACAGCTGCATGGGCAGCAGTCCTGCGATACTTTCCAAACCCCCAATAGGGGTGGTTCTGAATGCACCGAGGATCGAACGAGCAGCGATGGACTGCACTTGGGCCAACATTTTGATGATGCCTTTGACGCGAGCACCTTTGAAGTGCCAGAGTCTGAGTCTGTATGTCATAATAGGTACGACACACGAATGGTACAAGAGGTGTTTCTGCATAGGGGTTAGCCCTCTGACAGAATTGCCGAGCATTCCCATTGCCCTAGCAGTGGTAAGGGCTTTGGTGGAATAAAACCGCGTGTGCTCCTTGAAGGAGAGTTTGCGGTCGAAGAAGAATCTGAGGTACCTCCAGGTAACCTTGGGCTTAAGGGGGGTATTGCCCGTGTAGGGGGCAAAGCCAAGGTCAATGGGAAGGGGGGTGAACCTCCTTGCCCTCGAAAAGTGGAATATCTCAGACTTGTCGTGTTCGAGGACAAGTCCAAGGGAGGTGAACGCCTGGAATATCCAGCCATACGCTTTTTTGAGAAGGGGGAGATTATCCTCCAACTGTGGGGAGTGGGCGATGAGGGTACCATCGTCCACGTAGGACATGAGGTCGACATCTCTGCCAATCTCGCTTCTTCTGAAGAGTTTCATGATAGGTGTCAGGTATAACACCAATAAGACAGGGGACAGGGCAGATCCTTGTCCCACCCCCACATCTGCTGCAAAAGAGCCAGATGAGAAAGCGTTCCATTTGTAGGTCGTCTTGCGACCGACCAGGTATGAGCGGAAGAAATTCACTACTTGCGCAGGAAATCCCGACCGAGAGATAATCTCCAATAGAACCTGGTGGTTCAAGGAAGGGAAGAACTGAGCGATGTCGAAGGTGACAACACTCGTTTTGAGCCCTTTAGCCCATCCTGCTCTAACCAGGTGGGTAAGGTATATTCCTGCATCCTCAGTGGAACGCTGGGCGACGCCTCCGAACTGGTTTTGCTCCAAGGCCTCGTGTGCGACACCGTCGAATTGAAGCTGTCTAGACAGCATTTTTTCGACTAATTTGCCCAGAGTGTTCAGGAGTACAATGGGCCTGAACAACTTAGGGGCAGAGTAATTAGGTTTCCCTGGTTTCGGGATGATAACCGACAGGGATTCCTTAAAGTGAGCTGGCCAATGACCAGCAGTGATGCACGCCTCGGCAATGCGGATGATGAGCCCTGCCACTTCCGGGTTGCTACACCAGTATTTTAGATGCGACCAAGTGATATGATCAGTCGCTTCTTGTCTTCTTACCGCGACGTGCACAGCCACAAAAAATTTTGTCAACACCGTTTTCAACCTCTGCAGCTCAATCCGTCCTCGATCCCAGCGATCTGGTATAACCAGCGTCTTACCAATGCATGTCAGAAATGTCTTCTAGAAGAGGGGGGAGATCGGGCGAGGCGATGGACGAGGGGAGACCCTCCAGATCCGGTATGCCCAGAACTCCTGGCGATGACCCAATTGACTCCCTGCGGCTCGAAGAGAGCCGCAGGTCCACACAGAACGTACCCTCAGTGGGCCCTCACAGGACCCAAAGAGGTTCTCCAACCCCCTCCCCCTATTTTTTTTTTTTTTTTGGGTCAAACATTTATAACGCGGCGCCCGATCGCAGTCCGTGGTAGAGACATACAAACAGAGTACACTACGCCCAGCCCAAGTCCTCCTCCTGCTGATCTTCGCACCAACCACCTGGATAGCTGCGCTGACCACTAAGGGGGCCCCCTTTATCGAGTAAACGGACTTGCCAGTGGTGGCATACCGACAACCCGAGCTCGACGATGTCGTGTCCTCGAATCCCTACGGGTATGTGTGCAAGATTTAGGGGACACTGCCGCCCCGACGTGAGCCTCTCAGCTCGGAAAGGAAAGCGTAGCCGACTGGAGTCGTCGTAACGCATAACCGACAAAGGATCTGGAAGCGCTCAGGCGCCTCCCCGAACCGGTACCCAGTTTCGTGTCCCCCCTCCCTGACAGTCGCTCCTGAACACGGGTGGGCCCCCTTTATGAGGGTTAACGGACTCGTCTGGTGCCCAACGGCCACCCCGACATACCGATAACACTAGCTAGAACCAGACGGGGGTCATACGCCCTGCGCGCACAACCTATCCTGGATCCCACGCGAGTGAGTTGAACGATCCTAGTGCAGGATTATTGTCCATGAATTCGTTGAAGCCTTCGACAGTGTCTGGGCTTGCACGAGTTTCTTTGCGATCCACCTTGGGGCAGACACGTAGCAGATGATCCCGAGTTTGTATGTCAGGACCAAGGCACCAGCATTGGTACTCCCCGTCTAGGGATAGGCGTTGACGATACTCCCCTATAGGAGCATGGCCAGTTATCATACGAGTTGAACGAGAAGTCAACGTGGTGTTGCTCCCCATTACTTTCAGCCAAGGCCCACCTTTGTGAGTCGAGGGTAATACTGGTTTTCCACCGACTCCTTTGAGTTGGTAGAAATGCCGACCACGATACACCGGATCTGAGAACCGGGTGTGCCACTCCTTACAAATGGCCTTTTCGACCTGATTTTTAAGGTAATCTAAAGACGTCCATGGGTGTCTGCCCACAGAGATCTTGGTAGATGTAGCCACATCATGAGCCATCTTGTGTACGTTCCACTCGAATTTCGAGGGGACATGCCAGAATGTAACGTTTCTCTCCTCGTCCCCAGCTAGCCAGGGGCAGAGGGAGCGACAAGCGTCCAGGGCGAAGATTTGCCCAGAGCGTGGGTTTGGATCAATTAGGGACTCAATGCCCGTAGTAGAATCCGAGAATATCACCAACTTTTTGCATCCTCTGCTGCAAGCAGCCAAGACGCCCAGTTGGAGAGCAAAGAGTTCGACTTCTGGGGGGGTTTGCCTCCCAGAAGCTGAGACAACGCGATCTACCTGTTCTCCCTGTCCGAAGACAAGAGCGCAGGCGACAGCTTGAAATTTGGCATCTGTGGGCACTGAAGCGTCGACTGCAACGACAAGAGTGGCTCCCTCGACCTGGGCAGAAGCCCAGGCCTTGTCGAGGTCACTCCTGTAAGAATTCCTCGCTCCATCCTCCTTAGAGGTGAGGCGATGAGAGGAGAAGCGAGTGGGGAATAAGTCCTTCACTCTGTTTCCAGGTGTGTTTTCCTCCCCAAAGGGGTCAAATTCATCACCTGGTACGAGGGCCAGGGCTGCAGCCGAGGCGACAGATGGGCCTTGCAGGTTGAGTGTGTCGAGCACGTTCCCTCCCCAGAGACCTAGCTCATGAGAGTGGGTGGTGCCAACGTGATTAGGCCCTAAGATCGCTCTTAGGGGGTGCGATGGAGCCAATAGGGGGGTTCTGAATACCCCTCTGTCGACTAATCGACGCAGTAACAGCTGCATAGGCAGCAGTCCCGCGATACTCTCCAGACCGCCGATTGGGGTGGTTCTGAAGGCACCGAGGATCCAACGTGCAGCAATGGACTGTACTTGGGCCAACGTTTTAATGACCCCCTTGACGCGAGCGCCTTTGAAGTGCCATAGTCTGAGTCCGTATGTCATGATAGGTACGACACACGAACGGTATAGGAGGCGCTTCTGCATAGGGGATAACCCTCTGACAGAATTGCCGAGCATTCCCATCGCCCTTGCGGTAGTAAGGGCTTTGGTGGAGTAGAATCGCGTGTGCTCCTTGAAGGAGAGTTTGCGATCAAAGAAGAATCCGAGGTACCTCCAGGTAACCTTGGGCTTGAGAGGGGTATTGCCCGTGTAGGGAGCGAATCCGAGATCGATGGGTAGGGGAGTAGAACTCCTCGCCCTTGAGAAGTGAAATATTTCAGACTTGTCGTGTTCCAGGACAAGTCCGAGGGAGGTGAATGCCTGGAAGATCCAGCCATACGCTTCTTTAAGGAGGGGGAGATTATCCTCCAACTGTGGGGAGTGGGCGATGAGCATACCATCGTCCACATAGGACATGAGATCGACATCTCTGCCAATCTCGCTTCTTCTGAAGAGTTTCATGATAGGCGTCAAGTATAACGCCGACAGGACAGGGGACAAGGCAGATCCTTGTCCCACTCCCACATCGGCTGCAAACGAGCCAGATGAGAAAGCGTTCCATTTGTAGGTCGTCTTGCGACCGACCAGATATGAGCGGAAGAAATTCACTACTTGCGCAGGGAATCCCGACCGAGATATAATCTCCAACAGAACCTGGTGGTTCAAGGAGGGGAAAAATTGAGCGATGTCGAAAGCGACAACACTCGTTTTGAGTCCCTTAGCCCATCCTGCTCTGACCAGGTGGATGAGGTATATTCCTGCATCCTCAGTGGAACGCTGGGCGACACCTCCGAACTGATTTTGCTCGAAGGCTTCGTGTGCAACACCGTCGAACTGAAGTCGTCTAGACAACATCTTTTCCACCAATTTGCCCAGAGTGTTCAGGAGCACGATGGGCCTGAATGACTTAGGGGTGGAATAATTGGGTTTCCCTGGTTTCGGGATGATAACCGACAGGGATTCCTTGAAGTGATCCGGCCAGTGGCCAGCGGTGATGCATGCCTCAGCAATGCGGGTGATGAGCCCTGCCACTTCTGGGTTGCTACACCAGTGTTTTAGGTGCGACCACGTAACATGATCGGGGCCTGGAGCGGAACGGGAAGAGCACGCGTGTAGCGCTTCCTTCATTTCCGTGACAGAGAACGAGATCCAGGCCCTTTCAGGCACCGGATCAAGTTCATCGAGGATGCTCAGATCGACTACTCGATCTGAGGCAGCGTTATAGGACCCATCAAGGGCAGCCCAAAGGGAGTCCAGATCATTACAAGGTTCTCCCCGATAGGAGATCGCCTCATACGATAGGAGGTTACGTTGCCGAGTCCAGGACATTAGATCCCAGGGTCGTCTGTTCATCGTAGCCACTTCCTGGATACGGTCGTCGAAGAAGTCGCGCTTTGCATGTCGCATGACTTTCCTATAGAGCTTCCAGTCTCCCTCGTCTCGAGAGGCTCTGTAAGCGTCCAGGGCACCACTGCATTCGTCTGTCCACCAACCTTTGGACGACTTGCCGAGGCGAGATTCCTTGGCATGGTTTTCCCATGCCTTGTTTAAGATCGCTGATATCGCTGAAACGACATCATCGATCTCTGCTGAAGTGTTCCCGTGCCAGTCTAGCCACGGAGTTAAAGCGGAGGAGACAGCATCTCGGTAAGATGCTTCCTCCTCGGATCCTTTTTTGATGGACCACTTGGTGACCGGGACCAGAGATCCTGGACCAGGTAGCACTAACGTCAAAGGGGCATGGTCAGACGTCCCCCTGGCTTCAAGTACAATCTCACAATACAGTACAAATCTAAGATCTGTAGGTACGAACATCAGGTCGATCACCGTGGGGTGAAGGCCCTGTTGTGGGGGAAAATGAGTAGGGCCCTCCATGACTGGTAGGGCATCGCTCCTTGACTTGTTACTACCACCATAAACAGTGGTAAACACCTCTGCTCAACGTTGCAAGTGACGTTGACACTTCAATTTTCGTCCGATTTTCGATCGGATTTCACCATCACGAACGCTCTCGGCGTCTCCAGGCTTACCCTGATTTGCTAAGAGATCCGTCCATCCGATCTCCGTGGATGCCCCGGTCATTGTTTTTGACAATGGCTGCTATCTGTCTCGTCCTCCTGGGCTTCGAGGATCCTGACTAGGTGAGTGGTGTTTATGAAAGAGTAGTCTGGGTCCCTCTGGGGGCTTAGAGTGGGTGTGGGATGCCTGCTTCAACGCTCGCCCAAGTCGACACACTCGTTTAGTTGGGGGAGGTCTGGCTTAGGGAGAAGGGACGTTATCACTGGATTGCTGGTTGTCTGGGAGGCTTCTAGCCTCCATGCTCTGTGAGTTTCTATTACTAGAGACATGCTACACTGACTACCCGTTGGAATACACCATCGTTAAAAGGGGCCGGGCGATGGTGCCCCCTGGCGGCTAGGTCGTCACCCTGGTGGCCGCCATTCTCCACCAACTCTCTACCTCCGGTGCTCACTCTTCTAGGGTGTCATGACCCGGGTTCAATATTCTCCCACTAGGCAGCAGGATGTGCGGCTTGCTCGCCCCCTCGGAGCGTTCGGAGGCTGGATCGGGTGGACCCGGAATGTAGATAAGGGACCAGCCGTTATCGATTCCACGCTGCGTATCTTGATTTTTACCATCATCTACTAGCACTAACACACACTCTCTCAATGCCCAAACGGCGAACCAGAGTCCAACCACCACATCGGGGTCTACGCGACCCCGTTCTGATCACGGGCGACATCTTTGATGATGACGTCCAAGACTACGACACCCAGTACGATCAAGACGATCCGGATGTAGCTACTGCCCTACGGGCAGTTAGAGATCTATGGGCTGGAGAAGACCTCTCCGACCCTGAGGATGACGAGGACTCTCTTGCTATGCAAGAGGCCCTCAATTACGCCGAGAGCAGCCCCAAGCTGGCCTCGAGGCAAACGATAGACCGTGTGCTGTGGGCGCAGGACGTCCATGTCGCACATAAACGATGGACTCGCAGTCTCGAACGCGAGGACATGTACTCACAGGAGCTCGGCATGGCCGAGCTCTTCTATCCGGAGGCATCCCCTGCCCCGTTACCGCCTTTGCCCCCCATCCCTGAGCTGGTGGAGGACGAAGCGCCGTTATCTGTGAATGAGAGGCTGGAAATCGAAGCCACCTCTCATGCCATGCTACACCAACTCGACGCGATGACCATGTTCATTGGTACCGTCCGTACATCCGCCGTTCCCCCTGCAGAGAGGAACGCATGGCGCCAAATGGCCTGGGAGTTATTCACGACCACCTGGCGATTATCTGAGACGATGTCGGCGGAACTAGCAGCCGTTCCGACACCTCTCGACCTCACGTCTCCGGCAGCCTTCCGGGCTTCCTACGCGGCAGTGCACACCGCTCAACCAGAGCCTCAATCTGGGGAACCCTCGTCCCCAGCACGGCGCCGTCGTCCTCGAGGTCCTCGTGGACAGCAGCGCCGCAACTAGTACAGGGGGCTATCCCCCTCTACACTCACGGCACCAAGTAACTGGTGGCCATTATCGGGATGGTGACATGGTGTCGCTTCCCTATACCTTCCCCCCACTGCGGGGGGGACGATGTCATCGAGTGCGTGCACATGGGTGCATTTGCTCGAGGGGGGTCTTGGCCCCCTACTTACGGCGGTCACGGTGAATAACCAGGTGAACAACCACCCGCCTCATTACTGTCACTCGTGCACAACACGGTGATGGTCCACCTCACTCGTCTGGGGTGGTCAATCCTCGTTGGCTGGAAAAACGCAGACGGTTATTCCTCCCGCAAGGGGGGATTTACGGTGAATTGACACTGCTGCGCCTGGTCTGACCTCGGTTGGACATGTGGCTGGGGGACCGTCTGCTCCAGAGGGCGATCTAATGGCTAACTTCGGGAGGGGGGGGCGCCCCCTCCAGATTATTGCCTTTCCTGGCTGAGAGGCCAACGTCTGTGGAACTGCCCGCCTAAAGGTGGCTAAAACGGGGACCTGAGTGGGATATGGGCGAGGGGAACGCGTAGATAAAGTAGTACCCAAGTTTGTACCTTGCTCCGCGGACTGCGCTCGAGCCCCGCGTTATAAATTCTGATCCAAAAAAAAAAAAAAAAAAAAAAGCAAATCATAGTCGTCTATAAGGTCTGCCAGTAACGAGTCCATGTATCCCCAATTACGGTTAACATTCTGACTAAATATACGCAACTGCGGTGTAGATCTAAGTCTATCCCTCATTTACGTTCGGCCACCGCGTCCTGCGGGATGGTAAGTAGGAGGAGAGCGAGAGTTGCGTCTCGCACTCACCTCGTCATAGTGAGCCTTGATCCAGTCTCGATCAAAGTGGTGTCGCCAGAAATTGCATCGACGATCGTCGGATGCGTGATTCTTCCGGCAGTTTATGCATCTGGCCGGGTGAGGACATGCTGCCCCCTCTGGGGTAGCTGGGATGGGAGGGTTCGCCTTGGCGTTTCCCTTACAGCACCCCGCTAGGGCACGATGGTGTTCCTTGCGGTGTGGGCCTGCACAGATCGGACATTTCGACTGCGGAGCTCTGCATGCTGGGGTGGGGTGGCCCCACTTCCAACATCGTTGGCATAGCGGGAGACCAGGGTTTGCCCTGGCTGCCCTAACGTAGGCGACATAGCGTCCGAATTGGACGCCACGCCCGATAAGAGCTTTCGCTCATGCGCCGCTGACTGAGTCAGCAACATTGAGGTATACGGTGCACGTGTCCGACATTCTCGAATCACGGACAACCCGTGGGGGGACCTGCAGGACGGTGAGGTCAGATATGCCTGACTTCCCCAGGTGTGCTATGACGATGTCCGGCGTAATCGCCTTGTCGTTTGCAATGTAGGGCACGTCTACCAACTTGAGGTAGGACGTGGACGTCGGTAACGCTGCATCGATTTGGAGCGCATAGGGGAAGGCCTTGTGGGCCGCCTCCTTGAAGCATCGTAGGTCCTCGTCTGAGGCCACTACGTCAGTGGACACTGAGAGATTCCCAGCATGCATGGTAGCAGACTGTGCCACTAACTTAGAGTGGTGCAGTCCTAAGGTCGTCCGGACATGGTCCAGAAAGTCAGCAGGGTTCGTCCCCTCCTCGAGGGGGGGTCGAACGTGAACAAGGACCTGTCTGCGCGACGGTCCATGGACGGTGGGC
The DNA here is from genome assembly GCA_026075535.2 of Tricholoma matsutake. NCBI lineage: Eukaryota > Fungi > Basidiomycota > Agaricomycetes > Agaricales > Tricholomataceae > Tricholoma > Tricholoma matsutake. The sequence continues at coordinate 6,499,453 of AP026548.1, read as the reverse complement.
GAAGGCTTTGCAGCCTTGGGCCTGGATGGGCCGACGTGCTGCTGGATGTCAGCTAGCTTATCGGTTGGAAGCTCAGGGAAGGCCTTGGCTAGTCGCACAAGGCCATCCATGGATGTATTAGGTGCTCGCCCCCCAGAGAAGCGAGCGACCTGAGCAAATGTCCCCTTGCCCGAAGGCTTGGTCAACATGTTCACGGGGGGAGGAGGTCCTCTGCCCCATGATGAAGAAGTGCCCCCTGTTGGGGGTTTAGGAAGAGGTCGAGCCCCTCTCGGGCCTCGTGTCCTCGCAGATTTGTGAGGGGGGGGGCGTGGCCCATCCCATCCCTCTAGGTGCTCCGTCCTTGGGACGTCGTTGGGGTCAGTAGTCGCAGGACGTTTGCCTGCATTACCAGCCCGGTCAATGGCTCTTTGGAGGGTTGTATTCCCCGAATCGCGATGAAAGCCAAGCGTGGTCGCTGCATACAGCACCGCCCCCAGTTGTTCTGCAATTTCCTGCCGTTGTTCAGCAGTAGGTTGTCGGGCTCCAGTCCGGTTTAGAACAGTGATGAATCCCTGAGCGTATTCCCCGAGGTCGTGGGCGAAGGTGACTGGACCGGCCCAATCGTCGTCCGCATCGCTCGTCATCACCGTGTCTTGGATCACGGGTTCGGGGTTGGGTGTCATGGCTTCGTCTCCCCACCTAGAGGCAGGAGTGGAAGGCGTGGTAGGAGGTGCAGGGGACGCTGTGGCCCTCCTGGGAGATAATGTCGGCACGCTGAATCGCTGTGCGCGAGGTGTGATCGTTCCGGCCCCATAGGGGGAGGGAGTTGGAGAACTTCTTTGGGACCGATGAGGGCCCATGGAAGGTGCTATCTGTGAGGATCTGCGGCCCCCAGAGGGCCGCAGAGAGTCAATGGGATCATCGCCAGGAGTTCTGGGCGTACCGGCTCTGGAAGGGTTCCCCTCGTCCATCGCTTCGCCCGATCTCCCCCTTATTCTCGATAAAGAATCAGACATGCGCTGGTAAGACGCTATATAGACCGGATCGCTGGGATCGTAGACGGATTGAGCTACAGAGAGTGAAAACGGTGTCGACGAAAATTTCGGTGGCTGTGCACGTCGCGGTAACAAGTCAAGAAGCGATGACCCCCTCCCCCTATGGGGCGGGTATCGTCACTCCGCGAGCACAGCGATTTAGCGTGCCAGCGTTATCTTCCAGGGATGCTACTGCGTCTCCTGCACCTCCGGCTACCCCTTCTACACCTGCTTCGTGGGCTGATGAAGTGGCCAATAACCTCTCCTCCCACGTCATTCAGGACACGGAGATGGCTAGCAATGACTGGAGTGGGCCCCAGACCTTCGCCAAAGACCTGGGAGAGTATGCTGAGGGATTCCGCATTGTTCTTAACAGGACAGGATCCAGATGACTGACTGCTGAGGAACAGCAGCTCATCGCAGAACAGCTGGGCTCGGTGCTGGTAGCAGCTGCCGAGGCTGGCCTTGATCGCAACTCTGGTAGCGCTACGCTCTAGGGGACCATAGATAGAATGGCTGGGGGCAGTAAACGACCTAGGTCGGGGACTGTCACCAACGATCCCAATGTGGATTATCTGGAGGGATGGGATGGGCAATGCCCCCCCCCTCCCAAATCAGCGAGGACTCGAGGCCCGAAAGGGGCTCGACCTCTTTTTTTTTTTTTTTTTTTTTGGGTCAAAAGTTTATAACGTGGCACCCATCGCTTCTTGTCTTGTTACCGCGACGTGCACAGCCACCAAAAACCTCGTCGACACCGTTTTCATCTTTTGTGGCTCCATCCGTCAACGATCTCAGCGATCCGGTTTAAATAGCGTCTTACCAACGCATGTCAGATTCTGTCAGCAGACTAAGGGGGAGATCGGGCGAGGCGATGGATGAGGGGAACCCTTCTAGAGCCGGTACGCCCAGAACTCCTGGCGACGACCCCATTGATTCTCTACGGCCCTCTGGGGGCCGTAGATCCTCACAGATAGCACCTTCGGTGGGCCCTCATCGGTCCCAAAGAAGCTCTCCAACTCCCTCCCCGTATGGGGCCGGAACGATCACACCTCGCGCACAGCGATTCAGCGTGCCGACATTATCTCCCAGGAGGGCCACAGCGTCCCCTGCACCACCTACCACTCCTTCCACTCCTGCCTCTTGGTGGGGAGACGAAGCCTTGACACCCAACCCCAAGCCCGTGATCCAAGACACGGTGATGGCGAGCGATATGGACGACGATTGGGCTGGTCCAGTCACCTTCGCCCACGACCTCGGGGAATACGCCCAGGGATTCATTACTGTTCTGAACAGGACTGGAGCCCAACGACCCACTGCTGAACAACGGCAGGAAATCGCAGAACAACTGGGGGCGGTGCTGTTTGCAGCGACCACAGTTGGATTCCATCGTGACTCGGGGAACACGACTCTCCGAAGAGCCATCGACAGGGCTAGCAGCGCAGGCAAACGACCGGCGACTACTGACCCCAATGACGTCCCAAGGACGGAATACCTGGAGGGATGGGATGGGCCACGCCCCCCCCCCTCACAAATCTGCGAGGACACGAGGCCCGAGAGGGGCTCGACCTCTTCCTAAACCCCCAGTAGGGGGCACTTCTTCTTCATGGGGCAGAGGACCTCCTCCCCCCGTGAATATGTCAACCAAGCCTTCGGGCAGGGGGACGTTTGCTCAGGTCGCTCGCTTCCCCGGGGGGCGAGCTCCTAACACATCCATGGATGGCCTTGTGCGACTAGCCAAGGCTTTCCCTGAGCTTCCAACCGACAAACTAGCTGACATCCAGCAGCACGTTGGACCATCCAGGCCCAAGGCTGCAAAGCCTCGACAACGCTCCTTGACTTGTTACAACCACCATAAATAGTGGTAAACACCTCTGCTCAACGTTGCACGCGACGTCGACACCTCAATTTTTGTCCGATTTTCGATCGGATTTCACCATCACGAACGCTCTCGGCGTCTCCAGGCTTGCCCTGATTTGCTAAGAGATCCGTCCATCCGATCTTCAGGGATGTCTCGGTCATTGTTTCCAACAGTGACTGCTATCTGTCTCGTTCCCCTTGGCTTCGAGGATCCTGGCTAGGTGAGTGATGTCTATGAAAGAGTAGTCTGGGTCCCTATGGGGGCTTAGAGTGGGTGTGGGATGCCTGCTTCAACGCTCGCCCAAGTAGAAGCACTTGTTTAGCTGGGGGAGGTCTGGCTTAGGGGGAAGGACGTTCTTACTGGACTGCTGGCTGTCTGGGAGGCTCCCAGCCTCCATGCTCTGTGAGTCTCTATTACTAGAGACATGCTACACTGACTACCCATTTTTTTTTTTTTTTTTTTTTTGGATCAGAATTTATAACGCGGGGCTCGAACGCAGTCCGCGGAGCAGGGTACAAACTTGGGTACTACTTTATCTACGCGTTCCCCTCGCCCATCTCCCACTCAGGTCCCCGTTTTAGCCACTTTAGGCGGGCAGTGCCACAGACGTTGGCCTCTCAGCCAGGAAAGGCAATAATCTGGAGGGGGTGCCCCCCCCTCCCGAAGTTAGCCATTAGATCGCCCCCTGGAGCAAACGGTCCCCCAGCCACATGTCTGACCGAGGCCAGACCAGGCGCAGCAGTGTTAATTCACCATAAATCCCCCCTTGCGGGAGGAATAACCGTTTGCGTTTTTCCAGCCAACGAGGATTGACCACCCCAGACGAATGAGGTGGACCATCACCGTGTTGTGCATGAGTGACAGTAACAAGGCGGGTGGTTGTTCACCTGGTTATTCACCGTGACCACCGTAAGTAGGGGGCCAAGGCTCCCCTCGAGCAAATGCACACATGTGCATGCACTCGATGACATTGTCCCCCCCGCAGTGGGGGGAAGGTATAGGGAGGCGCCACCATGTCACCATCCCGATAATGGCCACCAGTTGGTACTTGGTGGCCGTGAGTGTAGAGGGGGATAGACCCGTGTACTAGTTGCGGCGCTGCTGTCCACGAGGACCTCGAGGACGACGGCGCCGTGCTGGGGACGAGGGTTCCCCAGACTGAGGCTCTGGTTGAGCAGTGTGCATCACCGCGTAGGAAGCCCGGAAGGCTGCCGGAGACGTGAGATCGAGAGGTGTCGGAACGGCTGCTAGTTCCGCCGACATCGTCTCAGACAGCCGCCAGGTGGTCGTGAATAACTCCCAGGCCATTTGGCGCCATGCATTCCTCTCTGCAGGAGGAACGGTGGATGTACGGATGGTACCAACGAACATGGTCATCGCGTCGAGTTGGTGTAGCATGGCATGAGAGGTGGCTTCGATTTCCAGCCTCTCATTCACAGATAACGGCACTTCGTCCTCCACCAACTCAGGGATGGGGGGCAAAGGCGGTAATGGGGCAGGGGATGCCTCCGGATAGAAGAGCTCAGCAATGCCGAGCTCCTGTGAGTACATGTCCTCGCGTTCGAGACTGCAAGTCCATCGTTTATGTGCGACATGGACGTCCTGCGCCCACAGCACACGGTCTATCGTTTGCCTCGAGGCCAGCTTGGGGCTGCTCTCAGCGTAATTGAGGGCCTCTTGCATAGCAAGAGAGTCCTCGTCATCCTCAGGGTCGGAGAGGTCCTCTCCAGCCCATAGATCTCTAACTGCCCGTAGGGCAGTAGCTACATCCGGATCATCTTGATCGTACCGGGTGTCGTAGTCTTGGACGCCATCATCATAGATGTCGCCCGTGATCAGGGAGGGGTCGTGTAGACCCCAGCGTGGAGTTTGGGCTCTGGTTCGCCGTTTAGGCATTGAGAGGGGAAGTTAATGCTAGTAGGTGATAGTAGAAATCAAGATACGTAGCGTGCCATCGATAACGGTTGGTCCCTTATCTCTATTCTGGGTCCACCTGATACTGCCTCCAAACGCTCCGAGGGGGGACAGGCCGCACATCCTGTCACCCAGTGGGAGAAGACTGAACCCGGGTCATAACACCCTAGAAGAGTGAGCACCGGAGGTAGAGGGTTGGTGGTGAGTAGCGGCCACCAGAGCGTCGACCTAGCTGTCAGGGGGCACCATCGCCCGGCCCCTTTTAACGATGGTGTATTCCAACGGGTAGTCAGTGTAGCATGTCTCTAGTAATAGAAACTCACAGAGCATGGAGGCTGGGAGCCTCCCAGACGGCCAGCAGTCCAGTAAGAACGTCCTTCCCCCTAAGCCAGACCTCCCCCAGCTAAACGAGCGCTTCTACTTGGGCGAGCGTTGAAGCAGGCATCCCACACCCACTCTAAGCCCCCATAGGGACCCAGACTACTCTTTCATAGACATCACTCACCTAGCCAGGATCCTCGAAGCCAAGGGGAACGAGACAGATAGCAGTCACTGTTGGAAACAATGACTGAGACTGACTACCCATTGGAATACACCATCGTTAAAAGGGGCCGGGCGATGGTGCCCCCTGACAGCTAGGTCGACGCTCTGGTGGCCGCTACTCACCACCAACTCTCTACCTCTGGTGCTCACTCTTTTAGGGTGTTATGACCCGGGTTCAATCTTCTCCCACCAGGCAACAGGATGCGCGGCCTGTTCGCCCCCTCGGAGCATTTGGAGGCTGTATCGGGTGGACCTGGAACTGAGATAAGGGGCCATCTGTTATCGACCTTACGCTACATATTCTGACTGTTATCGTCATTTACCTGTGCTAACTCACTCTCAATGCCCAAACGGCTGAACAGAGACCAAACCACATGCTGGGGCCTTCACGACCCCACCTTGATTACGGGTGACATCGTTGGTGATGATGCCCAAGACTACGACACCCAGTTCTCACAGAACAAACTGGAGGTAGCAGCTGCCCTAGGCAGTTTGAGATCTGTGGGCTGGGGAGGACCTCCCCGACCCTGACGACTACATGGACTCTCTTGCTAGGCAGGAGGCCCTCGCTTACACTGCACGCTGCGTATTTCGATCACTAGCATCATATACCAGTACTAACTTGCTCCTGATGCCCAAGCGGACAACCAGAGACGATCGTTCCAATGATCCTACGCCTCCGGCAGCTGTTCCAGCTTCCTGTGTGGCGATGCCAACAGCTCTAGCAGAGCTCCAATCTGGGGAACCCTCGTTCCCAGTACAGTGCCGTCATCATCACAGATGGCCATGCTGCTACTTGTGTGGGGCATTCCGCTCCACACCCATCACCGCCAGTCCGCTGGCTGCTGTCAGGTTGGTGACAAATGTCGCTACCCTTTACGTTCTCCCCGCTGCGGGGGGGAAATTGCTATCGAGTGCATGTGCTGGCAGTGCATTTGCTCGAGGGGGGCTTTGGCCCCCTGCTTACGGCGGTTCCGGTGAATAACCAGGTGAACAACCAGCTGCCACATTACTGTTACTCGTGCATGACACGGTGATGGTCCACCTCGTTCGTCCGGGGTGGTCAATCCTCGTTGGCTGGGAGTATGCGGACGGTTATTCCTCCCGCAAGGGGGGATTTACAGTGAATTGACACCACTGCGCCTGATCTGACTTCGGTTGGATATGTGGCCGGGGGACTGCTTCGCACCAGCTGACGATCTAATGGCTAGCTTTGGGAGGGGGTCCCCCCCTCCAGATTATTGCCTTTCCTGGCTGAGAGGCCAACGTCTGTGGCACTGCCCGCCTAAAGTGGCTAAAACGAGGACCTGGGTAGGATATGGGTGAGGGGAAGCGTAGTTATAGTAGTACCCAAGTTTGTATCCTGCTCCGCGGACTGCGATCGAGCCCCGCGTTATAAATTGTTGACCCAAAAAAAAAAAAAAAAGGCTGCAAAGCCTTCGCCCACCGTTCACGGACTGTCTCGAAGACAGGTCCTCGTGCACGTTCGACCCCCCCTAGAGGAGGGAACGAACCCTGCTGACTTCCTGGACCATGTCCGGACGACCTTAGGACTGCACCACTCCAAGCTAGTGGCACAGTCTGCTACCATGCACGCCGGGAATCTCTCGGTGTCAACTGACGTAGTGGCCTCGGACGAGGACCTACGATGTTTCAAGGAGGCGGCTCACAAGGCCTTCCCCTACGCGCTTCAAATCGACGCAGCGCTACCCACGTCCACGTCTTACCTCAAACTGGTAGACGTGCCCTACATTGCAAACGACAAGGCCATTACGCCTGATGTCGTCATAGCTCACCTGGGGAAGTCAGGCATATCTGACCTCACCGTGTTACAGGTCCCCCCACGGGTCGTCCGTGATTCGAGAATGTCGGACACGTGCACCGTCTACCTCAACGTTGCTGATTCTGTCAGTGGCGCACGAGCAAAAGCTCTCATCGGACGTGGCGTCCAGTTTGGACGATACGTCGCCTACGTTAGGGCTGCCAGGGCGAACCCCGGGCTCCCATTATGCCAACGGTGCTGGAAGTGGGGCCATCCCACCCCAGCTTGCAGAGCTCCACAGTCGAAGTGTCCGATATGTGCAGGCCCACACCGCAAGGAGCACCATCGTGCCCTAGCGGGGTGTTGTAAGAGAAACGCCAAGGCGAACCCTCCCATCCCAGCTACCCCAGAGGGGGCAGCATGTCCTCACCCGGCTAGGTGCTTGAACTGCCGGAAAAACCACGCATCCGACGATCGTCGGTGCAACTTTTGGCGACATCGCTTTGACCGTGACTGGATCAAAGCTCGCTATGACGAGGTGAGTGCGAGACACAACTCTCACTCTCCTCCTACTTACCATCCCGCAGGACGCGGTGGCCGAACGTAAATGAGGGACAGACTTAGATCTACCCCGCAGTTACACATATTTAGTCAGAATGTAAATCGAAATTGGGGTCACATGGACTTTTTTTTTTTTTTTTTTTTTGGATCAGAATTTATAACGCGGGGCTCGAACGCAGTCCGCGGAGCAAGGTACAAACTTGGGTACTACTTTATCTACGCGTTCCCCTCGCCCATCTCCCACTCAGGTCCCTGTTTTAGCCACCTTTAGGCGGGCAGTTCCACAGACGTTGGCCTCTCAGCCAGGAAAGGCAATAATCTGGAGGGGGTGCCCCCCCCTCCCGAAGTTAGCCATTAGATCGCCCCCTGGAGCAAACGGTCCCCCAGCCACATGTCCGACCGAGGCCAGACCAGGCGCAGCAGTGTTAATTCACCGTAAATCCCCCCTTGCGGGAGGAATAACCGTTTGCGTTTTTCCAGCCAACGAGGATTGACCACCCCAGACGAGTGAGGTGGACCATCACCGTGTTGTGCACGAGTGACAGTAACAAGGCGGGTGGTTGTTCACCTGGTTATTCACCGTGACCGCCGTAAGTAGGGGGCCAAGGCCCCCCTCGAGCAAATGCACACATGTGCATGCACTCGATGACATCATCCCCCCCGCAGTGGGGGGAAGGTATAGGGAGGTGCCACCATGTCACCATCCCGATAATGGCCACCAGTTGGTACTTGATGGCCGTGAGTGTAGAGGGGGATAGGCCCCTGTGCTAGTTGCGGCGCTGCTGTCCACGAGGACCTCGAGGACGACGGCGCCGTGCTGGGGATGAGGGTTCCCCAGATTGAGGCTCTGACTGAGCAGTGTGCATCGCCGCGTAGGAAGCCCGGAAGGCTGCCAGAGACATGAGATCGAGAGGTGTCGGAACGGCTGCTAGTTCCGCCGACATTGTCTCAGACAGTCGCCAAGTGGTCGTGAATAACTCCCAGGCCATTTGGTGCCAAGTGTTCCTCTCTGCAGGGGGAACGGCGGACGTATGGACGGTACCAACAAACATGGTCATCGCGTCGAGTTGGTGTAGCATGGCATGAGAGGTGGCTTCAATTTCCAACCTCTCATTCACAGATAGCGGCACTTCGTCCTCCACCAACTCAGGGATGGGGGGCAAAGGCGGTAACGGGGCAGGGGATGCCTCCGGATAGAAGAGCTCGGCCATGCCAAGCTCCTGTGTATACATGTCCTCGCGTTCGAGACTGTGAGTCCAACGTTTATGTGCGATATGGACGTCCTGCGCCCACAGCACACGGTCGATTGTTTGCCTCGAGGCTAGCTTAGGGCTGCTCTCAGTGTAATTGAGGGCCTCCTGCATAGCAAGAGAATCCTCGTCGTCGTCATCATCGTTAGGGTCGGAGAGGTCTTCCCCGGCCCATAAATCTCTAGCTGCCCTGAAAGCAGCTGCTACCTCCGATTCGTCTTGCACGAACCGGGTGTTGTAGTCTTGGATGTCATCATCAAAGATGTCGCCCGTGATCAGAACGGGGTCGCGTAGACCCCGATGTGGTGGTTGGACTCTGGTTTGCCGTTTGGGCATTGAGAGAGTGTGTGTTAGTGCTAGTAGATGATGGCAAGGATCAAAATACGCAGTGTGGAGTCGATAACGACTGGTCCCTTATCTATATTCCGGGTCCACCCGATGCAGCCTCCGAACGCTCCGAGGGGGCGAGCAAGCCGCACATCCTGCTGCCTAGTGGGAGAAGATTGAACCCGGGTCATAACACCCTAGAAGAGTGAGCACCGGAGGTAGAGAGTTGGTGGAGAGTGGCGGCCACCAAGGTGACGACCTAGCCGCCAGGGGGCACCATCGCCCGGCCCCTTTTAATGATGGTGTATTCCAACGGGTAGTCAGTGTAGCATGTCTCTAGTAATAGAAACTCACAGAGCATGGAGGCTAGAAGCCTCCCAGACAACCAGCAATCCAGTGATAACGTCCCTTCTCCCTAAGCCAGACCTCCCCCAACTAAACGAGTGTGTCGACTTGGGCGAGCATTGAAGCGGGCATCCCACACCCACTCTAAGCCCCCAGAGGGACCCAGACTACTCTTTCATAAACAACACTCACCTAGTCAGGATCCTCGAAGCCCAGGAGAACGAGACAGATAGCAGCCATTGTCAAAAACAATGACCGGGGCATCCACGGAGATCGGATGGACGGATCTCTTAGCAAATCAGGGTAGGCCTGGAGACACCGAGAGCGTTCGTGATGGTGAAATCCGATCGAAAATCGGACGAAAATTGAAGTGTCGACGTCGCATGCAACGTTGAGCAGAGGTGTTTACCACTATTTATGGTGGTTGTAGCAAGTCAAGGAGCGCTGTGGGGGTTACATGGACTCGATACTGGCAGATTTCGTAGACGATTATGATTTGCTTTTTATCCAAGAGCCGCCTTTTTTTTTTTTTTTTTGGGTCAACAATTTATAACGCGGGGCTCGATCGCAGTCCGCGGAGCAGGATACAAACTTGGGTACTACTGTAACTACGCTTCCCCTCCCCCATATCCTACCCAGGTCCTCGTTTTAGCCACTTTAGGCGGGCAGTGCCACAGACGTTGGCCTCTCAGCCAGGAAAGGCAATAATCTGGAGGGGGAGCCCCCCCTCCCGAAGCTAGCCATTAACTCGTCCACCAGTGCAGAACGGTCCCCCAGCCACATATCCAACCGAAGTCAGATCAGGCGCGGCCGTGTTAATTCACTGTAAATCCCCCCTTGCGGGAGGAATAACCGTCTGCATACTCCTGGCCAGCGAGGATTGACCACCCCAGACGAATGAGGTGGACCATCACCGCGCTCCCGCACGAGTGACAGAGATGTGGTAGCTGGTTGTTCACCTGGTTATTCACCGGAACTACCGTGGATAGGGGGCCAAGGCCCCCTTCGAGTAGATGCCGTCGAGGGCATACACTCGGTAACAACGTCCCCCCCGCAGCGGGGAGAAGGTAGAGGGAAGCGACAAACTGTCACTATCCCGATATCGGCCACCAACTAATTGGTGGGAGTAGATGTGGGGGGCGACGCCCCCCTTTCAGTAGCGGCGCTGCTGTGCTCGAGGACCTCGAGGACGGCGGCGTCGTGATGAGGACGAGGGTTCCCCATGATGGCGCTCTGCATGAGCTGCCTGCCTAGCCGCGTAGGAAGCCCTGAAGGCTGCCGGTGACGTGAGGTCTCCAAGAGCCGCCTTGGCGACTGATAAGACACGCCCCCTCTGCCCACAACAGGGAAGGGGAGGAAGTTATAGGCGCACCGATGAGCCCAAATTGGGGAACGTTAGTGCGCCCCTCAGGTACGGACTCCCCTCCACGCGTTGCTGTCTACTTTGCGAACAGCATCGCTAATTTAAGACCAGGTCTCAGACGAGATCTGATTGATAACCGTGACATTCTCCTGTTCTCACTAGGAATAGGGGAGGACGTCATGCTACTCGCTAACGTCTACTCAGATAGCCAACACTCCGCCATTACGCTCCTCTTTGAGAACATCATGACGATCCCACGCCTACACTTCATGTGTGGCGATTTTAACGTGAGGCACGCATCCTGGGATCCCCAGGGGCCTGAGCACTCAATTCACGCTGACCACTTTTTTTTTTTTTTTTTTTTGGGTCAACAATTTATAACGCGGGGCTCGATCGCAGTCCGCGGGTCAAGATACAAACAAGGTACTACTAAGACTACGCATTCCCTATGCCCGCATCCCACACCAGGTCCCTTGCAGAAGCCACGTTACGGCGGGCGTACCAGCGTTGTCCTCTCAGACAGGAAAGGCAATAATCTGTAGGGGAGGGGCCCCCCCCACAAAGGCTAGCCATTAGTTCGCCGTCTAGTGCTATCTCGGTCCCCCCGGCCACATATCCGACCGAAGTCAGATCAGGCGCAAGCAGTGTCAATTCACCGTAAATCCTCCCTTGCGGGAAGAGTAACCGTCTTTCACCAGACAACGAGGATTGACCACCCCAGGTGAGTGAGGTGGACCGTCACTGTGTCGACGCACAAGTGACAGTGACGAGGCAGCTGGTTATTCACCGGAACTGCCGTAACTGGTTATTCACTGGAGTTACTGTAGGTAGGGGGTCGAAGCCCCCCCCTCGAGGAAATGCTACTCTGAGCATGCACTCGGTGACATCATCCCCCCCGCAGTGGGGGGAAGGTAAAGGGTGGCGACATATTGTCACCATCCCGACAACAGCCCTGGTGGGCGGTGAAGAGAAGGGGAGGTCCCCTTCTTCAAGCTCGGCGTGGTCGTTGGCGGGGGCCACGAGGACGTCGACGCCGTTCCGAGGACAAGGGTTCCTCGGTTGGAGGCTCTGCCGCTGGTGGGGCAGACTGAGCCGCCTGCATCGCCGCATAGGAAGCCTGGAAGGCTGCCGGAGACGTAAGGTCGAGGGGAGCCGATGCCGCGCGAAGCGACTCCATCATGCTCCCTGAGAATCGCCAGGTGGTGGTGAAGAGCTCCCACGCCATCTGACGCCAAGAGTTCCTGTCGTTGAGAGGAACCGCGGACACACGGACAGTACCTACAAAGGAGGTCATCATGTCCAGTAAATGTAACATGGCATCAGAGGTGGCTTCGATTTCCAGCCTCTGATCCCTAGATAACGGCACTTCGTCCTCCACCAACTCAGGGATGGGGGGCCAAGGTGGTGGTGGGGCGGTGGATGCCTCCGGATAAAGGAGCTCAGCGATACCGAGCTCCTGTGAATATATATCCTCCTTCGGGAGGCTACGAACCCAGCGCTTGTGTTCGACGTCGACACCAAGTGCCCATCGTACACGATCGATCGTTTTCCTCGAGGAAAGCCTAGGCCCCCCCTCGGCAAAAAGAAGAGCCTCTTGCATGGCAAGAGACTCGTCGTCGTCATCATCGTTAGGGTCGGAGAGGTCTTCCCCGGCCCATAGATCTCTAGCTGCCTTGAAAGCAGCTGCTACCTCCGATTCGTCTTGCACGAATCGGGTGTCGTAGTCTTGGACGTCATCATCAAAGATGTCGCCCGTGATCAAAACGGGGTCGCGTAGACCCCGATGTGGTGGTTGGCCTCTAGTTCGCCGTTTGGGCATTGAGAGTGTGTGTATTAGTGCAAGTAGATGACGGTAGAAGTCAAGATACGTAGCGTGATAGCGATAACAGACGGTCCCTTATCTCAATTCCGGGTCCACCCGACACAGCCTCCAGACGCTCCGAGGGGGCAGGCAGGCCGCAAATCCTGCTGCCGATAGGGAGGGACGATTGAACCCGGTTCCAAACACCTCAAGGGTGTGAGTGCCGGAGGTAAAGAGTCGGTGGTGAATAGCGGCCACCAGAGCGTCGACCTAGCCACCAGGGGGCACCATCGCCCGGCCCCTTTTAACGATGGTGTATTCCAATAGGTAGTCAGTGTAGCAGGTCTCTAGATGTAGAAACTCACACAGCATGGAGGTAGGAAGTCTCCCAGATGACCCACAATCCAGTGGATATGTCCCTCCTCCTGAACCAGACCTCCCCCAGCTAAACGAATGCGACGACTTGGGCGAGCATTGAAGTAGGCATCCCACACCCACTCTAAGCTCCCATAGGGGCCCAGACTACTCTTTCATTGCCAGCACTCACCTAACCAGGATCCTCGAAGCCCAGGAGACCGAGACGAATAGCGGCCATTGTCAAAAACGATGACCGGGGCATCCACGGAGATCGGATGGACGGATCTCTTAGCAAATCAGGGTAGGCCTGGAGACGCCGAGAGCGTTCGTGATGGTGAAATCCGATCGAAAATCGGACGTAAATTGAAGTGTCGACGTCGCTGGCAACGTTGAGCAGAGGTGTTTACCACTGTTTATAGTGGTTGTAACAAGTCAAGGAGCGACGCTGACCACTTAGTGGAGACAGCCACGGCATTGGGCCTGACTAGAGCCCTACCAGTAATGGAGGGCCCTACCCACTTTCCCCCTCAACAGGGCCTTCACCCCACGGTGATCGACCTGATGTTCGTACCTACAGATCTTAGATTTGTACTGTACTGTGAGATTGTACCTGAAGCCAGAGGGACGTCTGACCACGCTCCCCTGACGTTAGTGCTGCCTGGCCCGGGATCTCTGGTCCCGGTTACCAAGTGGTCCATCAAAAAAGGATCCGAGGAGGAAGCATCGTATCGCGATGCTGTCTCCTCCGCTTTAACTCCGTGGCTAAATTGGCACGGAGATACTTCGGCAGAAATTGATGAGGTCGTCTCAGCGATATCAACGATTTTAAACAAGGCATGGGAAAACCATGCCAAGGAATCCCGCCTCGGCAAGTCGTCCAAAGGTTGGTGGACAGACGAATGCAGCGGCGCCCTAGACGCGTACAGGGCCTCTCGAGACGGGGAGGACTGGAAACACTATAGGAAAGTCATGCGGCAAGCAAAGCGTGTCTTTTTCGATGACCGTATCCAAGAAGTGGCTACGATGAATAGACGACCCTGGGATCTGATGTCCTGGACGCGTCAACGCAACCTTCCATCGTACGAGGCTATCTCCTATCGGGGTGAACCCTGTAACGATCTGGACTCTCTGTGGGCTGCCCTTGATGGGTCCTATAACGCTGCATCAGATCGAGCAGTCGATCTGAGCATTCTCGAGGAACTTGATCCGGTGCCTGAAAGGGCCTGGATCCCGTTCTCTGTCACGGAAATGAAAGAAGCGCTAAACACGTGTTCTTCCCGTTCCGCTCCAGGTCCCGATCATGTTACATGGTCGCACCTTAAACACTGGTGTAGCAACCCAGAGGTGGCAGGGCTTATCACCCGCATCGCTGAGGCATGCATCACTGCAGGCCATTGGCCAGCGCATTTTAAGGAATCCCTGTCGGTTATCATCCCGAAGCCAGGGAAACCTAATTATTCTACCCCTAAGGCGTTCAGACCCATCGTGCTCCTGAACACCCTGGGCAAATTGGTCGAAAAGATGCTGTCTAGACGGCTTCAGTTCGACGGTGTCGCACACGAGGCCTTCGAGCAAAATCAGTTCGGAGGAGTCGCCCAGCGTTCCACTGAGGACGCAGGTACCTACCTTACCCACCTGGTCAGAGCAGGATGGGCCAAAGGGCTCAAAACGAGTGTTGTCGCTTTCGACATCGCTCAGTTCTTCCCCTCCTTTTTTTTTTTTTTTTTGGATCAGAATTTATAACGCGGGGCTCGAATGCAGTCCGCGGAGCGAGGTACAAACTTGGGTACTACTTTATCTACGCGTTCCGGAAGGCTGCCGGAGACGTGAGGTCGAGAGGTGTCGGAACGGCTGCTAGTTCCGCCGACATCGTCTCAGACAGTCGCCAGGTGGTCGTGAATAACTCCCAGGCCATTTGGCGCCATGCGTTCCTCTCTGCAGGGGGAACGGCGGATGTACAGACGGTACCAATAAACATGGTCATCGCGTCCAGTTGGTGTAGCATGGCATGAGAGGTGGCTTCGATTTCCAGCCTCTCATTCACAGATAACGGCGCTTCGTCCTCCACCAGCTCAGGGATGGGGGGCAAAGGTGGTAACGGGGCAGGGGATGCCTCCGGATAGAAGAGCTCAGCAATGCCGAGCTCCTGAGTGTACATGTCCTCGCGTTCGAGACTGCGAGTCCATCGTTTATGTGCGATATGGACGTCCTGCGCCCACAGCACACGGTCGATTGTTTGCCTCGAGGCTAGCTTAGGGCTGCTCTCAGTGTAATTGAGGGCCTCCTGCATAGCAAGAGAATCCTCGTCATCCTCAGGGTCGGAGAGGTCTTCTCCAGCCCATAGATCTCTAACTGCCCGTAGGGCAGTAGCTACATCCGGATCGTCATGATCGTACCGGGTGTCGTAGTCTTGGACGCCATCGTCGTAGATGTCGCCCGTAATCAGGGAGGGGTTGTGTAGACCCCAGCGTGGTGTTTGGGCTCTAGTTCGCCGTTTAGGCATTGAGAGGGGAAGTTAGTGCTAGTAGGTGATAGTAGAAATCAAGATACGTAGCGTGCCATCGATAATAGTTGGTCCCTTATCTCTATTCCGGGTCCACCTGATACTGCCTCCAAACGCTCCGAGGGGGGGACAGGCTGCACATTCTGTCACCCAGTGGGAGAAGATTGAACCCGGGTCATACCACCCTAGAAGAGTGAGCACCGGAGGTAGAGAGTTGGTGGTGAGTAGCGGCCACCAGAGCGTCGACCTAGCTGTCAGGGGGCACCATCGCCCGGCCCCTTTTAACAATGGTGTATTCCAACGGGTAGTCAGTGTAGCATGTCTCTAGTAATAGAAACTCACAGAGCATGGAGGCTGGGAGCCTCCCAGACGGCCAGCAGTCCAGTGATAATGTCCCTCCTCCCTTGGGGTCAGTAGTCGCAGGACGTTTGCCTGCATTACCAGCCCGGTCGATAGCTCTTCGGAGGGTCGTGTTCCCCGAGTCGCGGTGAAATCCAACCGTGGTCGCTGCATACAGCACCGCCCCCAGTTGTTCTGCAATCTCCTGCCGTTGTTCAGCAGTGGGTCGTCGGTCTCCAGTCCTGTTTAGAACAGTAATGAATCCCTGGGCGTATTCCCCGAGGTCGTGGGCGAAGGTGACCGGACCGGCCCAATCGTCGTCCACATCGCTTGCCATCACCGTGTCTTGGATCACGGGCTCGGGGTCGGGTGTCACAGCTTCGTCGCCCCATCGAGAAACAGGGGTGGAAGGAGTGGTAGGAGGTGCAGGGGACGATGTGGCCCGCCTGGGAGATAGTGTCGGCACGCTGAATCGCTGTGCCCGCGGTGTGATCGTTCCGGCCCCATATGGGGAGGGAGTTGGAGAGCTTCTTTGGGACCGATGAGGGCCCACCGAAGGTGCTATCTGTGAGGATCTACGGCCCCCAGAGGGCCATAGAGAATCAATGGGATCGTCGCCAGGAGTTCTGGGCGTACCAGCTCTGGAAGGGTCCCCCACGTCCATCGCTTTGCCCGATCTCCCCCTTATTCTAGATAATGAATCAGACATGCGCTGGTAAGACGCTGTATAGAGGCGCCAAATGGCCTGGGAGTTATTCACGACCACCTGGCGACTGTCTGAGACGATGTCGGCGGAACTAGCAGCCGTTCCGACACCTCTCGACCTCACGTCTCCGGCAGCCTTCCGGGCTTCCTACGCGGCGGTGCACACTGCTCAATCAGAGCCTCAATCTGGGGAACCCTCGTCCCCAGCACGGCGCCGTCGTCCTCGAGGTCCTCGTGGACAGCAGCGCCGCAACTAGTACAGGGGGCTATCCCCCTCTACGTTCACGGCCACCAAGTAACTGGTGGCCACTATCGGGATGGTGACATGGTGTCGCTTCCCTATACCTTCCCCCCACTGCGGGGGGGACGATGTCATCGAGTGCGTGCACATGGGTGCATTTGCTCGAGGGGGGTCTCGGCCCCCTACTTACGGCGGTCACGGTGAATAACCAGGTGAACAACCACCCGCCTTGTTACTGTCACTCGTGCACAACACGGTGATGGTCCACCTCATTCGTCTGGGGTGGTCAATCCTCGTTGGCTGGAAAAACGCAGACGGTTATTCCTCCCGCAAGGGGGGATTTACGGTGAATTAACACTGCTGCGCCTGGTCTGGCCTCGGTCAGACATGTGGCTGGGGGACCGTTTGCTCCAGAGGGCGATCTAATGGCTAACTTCGGGAGGGGGGGGCGCCCCCTCCAGATTATTGCCTTTCCTGGCTGAGAGGCCAACGTCTGTGGAACTTTTTTTTTTTTTTTTTGGGTCAAAAATTTATAACGCGGCGCCCGATCGCAGTCCGCGGTAGAGACATACAAACAGAGTACACTACGCCCAGCCCAAGTCCTCCTCCTGCTAATCTTCGCACCAACCACCTGGATAGCTGCAATGACTACTAAGGGGGCCCCCTTTATCGAGTAAACGGACTTGCCAGTGGTGGCGTACCGACAACCCGGACTTGACGATGTCGTGTTCCCCAAATCCCTACGGGTATGTGTGCAAGATTTAGGGGAAACTGCCGCCCCGACGTGAGCCTCTCAGCTCGGAAAGGAAGGCGCAGTCAGCGTTAAAGCTGTAGCGCACAACCGACAGTGGATCTGAAAGCGCTCAGGCGCCTCCCCAAACCAGTACCTAGTTTCGTGTCCCCCCTCCCTGACAGTCGCTCCTGAACACGGGTGGGCCCCCTTTATGAGGGTTAACGGACTCGTCTGGCGCCCAACGGCCGCCCCGACATACCGATAACACTAGCTAGAACCAGACGGGGGTCATACGCCCTGCGCGCACAACCTATCCTGGGTCCCACGCAAGTGAGTTGAACGATCCCAGTGCAGGATTATTGTCCATGAATTCGTGGAAGCCTTCGATGGAGTCTGGGCTTGCACGAGTTTCTTTGCGATCCACTTTGGGGCAGACGCATAGTAGGTGGTCCCGAGTTTGTATGTCCGGACCAAGGCACCAGCATTGGTATTCCCCGTCGAGGGATAAGCGTTGACGATACTCCCCTATAGGAGCATGGCCAGTAATCATACGAGTTGAACGGGAAGTCACCGTAGTGTTGCTCCCCATAACTTTCAACCAAGGCCCACCTTTGTGAGTCGAGGGTAATACTGGGTTTCCGCCGACTCCTTTGAGTTGGTAGAAGTGTCGTCCGCGGTACGCAGGATCTGCGAACCGAGTGTGCCAGTCCTTACAAACGGCCTTCTCGACCTGATTTTTAAGGTAGTCTAAAGACGTCCGAGGGTGTCTGCCCACGGAGATCTTGGTCGATGTAGCAACATCATGAGCCATCTTGTGTACGTTCCACTCAAATTTCGAGGGGACATGCCAGAATGTGACGTTCCTCTCCTCGTCTCCGGCTAGCCAGGGACGAAGGGAGCGACAAGCGTCCAGAGCAAAGATTTGCTCAGAGCGTGGTTTGGGATCAATTAGGGACTCAATGCCCGTAGTAGAATCCGAGAATATCACCAACTTTTTGCAGCCTCTGCTGCACGCAGCCGAGACGCCCAGTTGGAGCGCAAAGAGTTCGACTTCTGGGGGGGTTCTCCTCCCCGAAGCAGAGACAACACGATCTACCTGTTCTCCCTGTCCGAAGACAAGAGCACAGGCGACAGCCTGAAATTTAGCATCTGTGGGCACTGAGGCGTCCACTGCAACGACGAGAGTGTCGCCTTCGACCAGGGCAGTAGCCCAGGCCTTGTCGAGGTCACTCCTATAAGAATTCCTCGCTCCATCCTCCTTAGAGGTGAGACGATGAGAGGAGAAGCGAGTGGGGAATAGATCCTTCACTCTGTTTCCAGGTGTGTTTTCCTCCCCAAAGGGGTCGAATTCATCGCCTGGTACGAGGGCCAAGGCTGCAGCCGAAGCAACAGACGGCCCTTGCAAGGTGAGTGTGTCGAGCACGTTCCCTCCCCAGAGACCTAGCTCATGAGAGTGGGTGGTGCCGACGTGATTGGGCCCTAAGATCGCTCTAAGGGGGTGTGATGGAGCCAATAGAGGGGTTCTGAATACCCCTCTGTCGACTAAGCGACGCAGTAACAGCTGCATAGGCAGCAGTCCAGCGATACTTTCCAGGCCACCGATCGGGGTGGTTCTGAATGCACCGAGGATCCAACGTGCAGCGATGGACTGCACTTGGGCCAACGTCTTGATAACACCTTTGACGCGAGCGCCTTTGAAGTGCCATAATCTGAGTCCGTATGTCATAATGGGTATGACGCACGAACGGTAAAGTAGGCGTTTCTGCATAGGGGTTAGCCCTCTGACAGAATTGCCGAGCATTCCCATCGCCCTCGCAGTAGTGAGAGCTTTGGTGGAGTAAAATCGCGTATGCTCCTTGAAGGAGAGCTTACAGTCAAAGAAGAATCCGAGGTACCTCCAGGTAACCTTGGGTTTGAGAGGGGTATTGCCTGTGTAAGGGGCGAAGCCAAGATCGATGGGTAAGGGAGTGAATCTCCTTGCCCTTGAAAAGTGGAATATCTCGGACTTGTCATGTTCGAGGACTCATCGCTCCTTGACTTGTTACAACCACCATAAATAGTGGTAAACACCTCTGCTCAACGTTGCACGCGACGTCGACACTCCAATTCTGGTCCGATTTTCGATCGGATTTCGCCATCACGAACGCTCTCGGCGTCTCCAGGCTTGCCCTGATTTGCTAAGAGATCCGTCCATCCGATCTCCGTGGATGCCCCGGTCACTGTTTCTGACAGTGTCTGCTATTCGTCTCGGTCTCCTGGGCTTCGAGGATCCTGGTTAGGTGAGTGCTGGCAATGAAAGAGTAGTCTGGGCCCCTATGGGGGCTTAGAGTGGGTGTGGGATGCCTACTTCAATGCTCGCCCAAGTCGTCGCATCCATTTAGCTGGGGGAGGTCTGGTTCAGGAGAAGGGACATATTCACTGGATTGTGGGTCGTCCGGGAGACTTCCTACCTCCATGCTGTGTGAGTTTCTACATCTAGAGACCTGCTACACTGACTACCTATTGGAATACACCATCGTTAAAAGGGGCCGGGCGATGGTGCCCCCTGGTGGCTAGGTCGACGCTCTGGTGGCCGCTATTCACCACCGACTCTTTACCTCTGGCACTCACACCCTTGAGGTGTTTGGAACCGGGTTCAATCGTTCCTCCCAATCGGCAGCAGGAGTTGCGGCCTGCCTGCCCCCTCGGAGCGTCTGGAGGCTGTGTCGGGTGGACCCGGAATTGAGATAAGGGACCGTCTGTTATCGGTATCACGCTACGTATCTTGACTTCTACCGTCATCTACTTGTGCTAAATCATCCTCAATGCCCTCTGCAAACCGTAGAGCGCGAACTCGACACCAGGCGGCTCATGGCGACCCCCTCCTATACACAAACGCCGACTTTGCAGATTTCGACGACAACTACCTCCCAGAGTTCGGACACGTCTCCCTGAGCGGATGGGACTCTGATGTGGCTAACCAGTTCCACAATCTTTGGGCGGAGGACGACTCCTCCGACCTGCCAGACGACGATAACGGCTCTGCCACTGGCGGAGACGTCGAATTCATTCCGGGTCTCACCGAGCTAGCCTCGCAGGAGACGATAAACCGCTTCTTGGCATCACAAGTGATAGCCGATGGAGTGCATGATCTGGCTCTCGAGCTTGGGCTCGAGGCCAACAACAATCAAGAGCTCGGCATCGCCGAGCTCCTCTATCCGGAGGGGCAGCAGGAGCAATCCGCGCCGCCCCTCCCCACATCACCGGGTTCATCCGCCATCCCAGAGTTGGTGGAGGATGAGCCTCCGTTGTCGAGAGATGAGAGGGTGGACATAACGTCCACCTCTCATGGCTTTCTACACTTACTGGAGGCTATGACGATTTTCGTCGGTACCGTCCGAGTATCCGCCGTTCTGCTCATAGAGAGGAACGCATGGCGCCAGATGGCATGGGAACTATTCACTACCACCTGGCGATTGTCCGAGCCAATGTCAGCAGAACTAGCAGCTGCCGGATTGCCTCTCGATCTCACGTCACCGGAAGCCTTCAGGGCTTCCTACGCGGCTAGACAGGCAGCTCATGCAGAGCTCCATCATGAGGAACCCTCGTCCTCATCACGGCGCCGTCATCCTCGAGGTCCTCGGAGACAGCCGCGCCGCCACCTATAGGGGAACACCCCTCCACAACCACGCCCACCCAATAATTGGGGGCCGATATCGGGATAGTGACATCGTGTCGCTTCCCTCCACCTTCCCCCCGCTGCGGGGGGGACGTTGTCATCGAGTGCATGCACATGTCGGCGTTTGCTCGAGGGGGGGCCTCAGCCCCCCTGCCTACGGTAGTTCCGGTGAATAACCAGGTGAACAACCAGCTACCACATCTCTGTCACTCGTGCGCAAACACGGTGATGGTCCACCCCATTCGTCTGGGGTGGTCAATCCTCGCTGGCTGGAAGTAGGCTATCGGTTATTCCTCCCGCAAGGGGGGATTTACGGTGAATTGACACCACTGCGCCTGATCTGACTTCGGTTGGATATGTGGCCGGGGGACCGGTTGGTACCAGCAGGCGACCTAATGGCTAGCTTCGGGAGGGGGAGGCTTCCCCTCCGGATTATTGCCTTTCCTGGCTGAGAGGCCAACGTCTGTGGCACTGCCCGCCTAAAGTGGCCAAAACGAGGACCTGGGTGGGAGATGGGCGAGGGGAACGCGTAGATATAGTAGTACCCTAGTTTGTACCCTGCTCCGCGGACTGCGATCGAGCCCCGCGTTATAAATTGTTGACCCAAAAAAAAAAAAAAAAAAAAAAATGTTCGAGGACTAGTCCGAGGGAGGTGAATGCCTGGAAGATCCAGCCATACGCTTTCTTTAGAAGGGGGAGGTTGTCCTCCAACTGTGGGGAGCGGGCGATGAGGGTGCCATCGTCCACATACGACATTTTTTTTTTTTTTTTTTTTTGGGTCAAAAATTTATAACGCGGCGCCCGATCGCAGTCCGCGGCAGAGACGTACAAACGAAGTACACTACGCCCAGCCCAAGTCCTCCTCCTGCTAATCTTCGCACCAACCACCTGGATAACTGCGACGACTACTAAGGGGGCCCCCTTTATCGAGTAAACGGACTTGCCAGTGGTGGCGTACCGACAACCCAGACTTGACGATGCCGTGTTCCCCGAATCCCTACGGGTATGAGTGCAAGATTTAGGGGATACTGCCGCCCCGACGTGAGCCTCTCAGCTCGGAAAGGAAGGCGTAAACGGCGTCGAGGCCGAAACGCTCAACCGACAGAGGATCTGGAAGCGCTCAGGCGCCTCCCCGAACTAGTACCTAGTTTTGTGTCCCCCCTCCCTGACAGTCGCTCCTGAACACGGGTGGGCCCCCTTTATGAGGGTTAACGGACTCGTCTGGTGCCCTACGGCCACCCCGACATACCGATAACACTAGCCAGAACCAGACGAGGGTCATACGCCCTGCGCGCACAACCTATCCTGGATCCCACGCAAGTGAGTTGAACGATCCTAGTGCAGGATTATTGTCCATGAATTCGTTGAAGCCTTCGACAGTGTCTGGGCTCGCACGAGTTTCTTTGCGATCCACCTTGGGGCAGACGCGTAGCAAATGGTCCCGAGTTTGTATCTCGGGACCAAGGCACCAACATTGGTATTCCCCGTCGAGGGATAGACGTTGGCGATACTCCCCTATGGGAGCATGGCCAGTGATCATACGAGTCGAACGCAAAGTCAACGTGGTGTTGCTTCCCATTACTTTCAGCCAGGGCCCACCTTTGTGAGTCGAGGGTAATACTGGTTTTCCACCTACTCCCTTGAGTTGGTAGAAGTGTCGTCCCCGGTACGCATGATCTGCGAATCGGGTGTGCCAATCCTTGCAAACGGCCTTCTCGACCTGATTTCTAAGGTAATCTAGAGACGTCCGTGGGTGTCTGCCCACGGAGATCCTGGTAGATGTAGCTACATCATGAGCCATCTTGTGCACGTTCCACTCGAATTTCGAGGGGACGTGCCAGAATGTGACTTCTCTCTCCTCGTCTCCAGCTAGCCAGGGACGAAGGGAGCGACAGGCGTCCAGAGCAAACACTTGCTCAGAGCGTGGTTTGGGATCAATTAGGGACTCAATGCCCGTAGTAGAATCCGAGAATATCACCAACTTTTTGCAGCCTCTGCTGCACGCAGCCGAGACGCCCAGTTGGAGCGCAAAGAGTTCGACTTCTGGGGGGGTTCTCCTCCCCGAAGCAGAGACAACGCGATCTACCTGTTCTCCCTGTCTGAAGACAAGAGCACAGGCGACAGCCTGAAATTTAGCATCTGTGGGCACTGAGGCGTCCACTGCAACGACGAGAGTGTCGCCTTCGACCAGGGCAGTAGCCCAGGCCTTGTCGAGGTCACTCCTATAAGAATTCCTCGCTCCATCCTCCTTAGAGGTGAGGCGATGAGAGGAGAAGCGAGTGGGGAATAGATCCTTCACTCTGTTTCCAGGTGTGTTTTCTTCCCCAAAGGGGTCGAATTCATCGCCTGGTACGAGGGCCAGAGCTGCCGCCGAAGCAACAGACGGCCCTTGCAAGGTGAGTGTGTCGAGCACGTTCCCTCCCCAGAGACCTAGCTCATGAGAGTGGGTGGTGCCGACGTGATTGGGCCCTAAGATTGCTCTTAGGGGGTGTGATGGAGCCAATAGAGGGGTTCTGAATACCCCTCTGTCGACTAAGCGACGCAGTAACAGCTGCATAGGCAGCAGTCCAGCGATACTTTCCAGGCCACCGATCGGGGTGGTTCTGAATGCACCAAGGATCCAACGTGCAGCGATGGACTGCACTTGGGCCAACGTTTTGATAACACCTTTGACGCGAGCGCCTTTAAAGTGCCATAGTCTGAGTCCATATGTCATAATGGGTACGACACACGAACGGTAAAGTAGGCGTTTCTGCATAGGGGTTAGCCCTCTGACAGAATTGCCGAGCATTCCCATCGCCCTCGCAGTAGTGAGAGCTTTGGTGGAGTAAAATCGCGTATGCTCCTTGAAGGAGAGCTTACGGTCAAAGAAGAATCCGAGGTACCTCCAGGTAACCTTGGGTTTGAGAGGGGTATTGCCTGTGTAAGGGGCGAAGCCAAGATCGATGGGTAAGGGAGTGAATCTCCTTGCCCTTGAAAAGTGGAATATCTCGGACTTGTCATGTTCGAGGACTAGTCCGAGGGAGGTGAATGCCTGGAAGATCCAGCCATACGCTTTCTTTAGAAGGGGGAGGTTGTCCTCCAACTGTGGGGAGCGGGCGATGAGGGTGCCATCGTCCACATACGACATGAGATCGACATCTCTGCCGATTTCGCTCCTTCTGAAGAGCTTCATAATGGGCGTTAAATATAACGCCGATAAGACAGGGGACAGAGCAGAGCCTTGACCCACTCCCACATCTGCTGCAAAGGAGCCAGATGAGAAAGCGTTCCACTTGTAAGTCGTTTTGCGACCGACTAGATATGAGCAGAAGAAGTTCACTACTTGCGCAGGGAACCCTGACCGAGAGATGACCTCCAACAGAACCTGGTGATTCAAGGAGGGGAAGAACTGAGCGATGTCGAAGGCGACAACACTTGTTTTGAGCCCTTTAGCCCATCCTGCTCTGACCAGGTGGGTAAGGTAGATTCCTGCATCCTCAGTGGAACGCTGGGCAACGCCTCCGAACTGGTTTTGTTCGAAAGCTTCGTGTGCGACACCGTCGAACTGAAGTCGTCTTGACAACATCTTTTCGACCAATTTGCCCAGAGTGTTCAGAAGCACAATGGGCCTGAACGACTTAGGGGTAGAGTAATTAGGCTTCCCTGGCTTCGGGATAATAACCGACAGGGACTCCTTAAAGTGATCTGGCCAGTGGCCAGCGGTGATGCACGCCTCAGCAATGCGGGTGATGAGCCCTGCCACTTCTGGGTTGCTACACCAGTGTTTAAGGTGCGACCATGTAACATGATCGGGACCTGGAGCGGAACTGGAAGAACATGCGTTTAGCGCTTCTTTCATTTCCGTGACAGAGAACGGGATCCAGGCCCTTTCAGGCACAGGGTCGAGTTCATCAAGAATGCTCAGATCGACTACTCGATCCGAGGCAGCATTATAAGACCCATCAAGGGCAGCCCACAGCGAGTCCAGATCGTTACAGGGTTCTCCCCGATAGGAGATAGCCTCATACGATGGGAGGTTGCGTTGACGGGTCCAGGACATTAAGTCCCAGGGTTGCCTATTCATCGTAGCCACTTCTTGGATACGGTCATCAAAAAAAGCACGCTTTGCATGTCGCATGACTTTCCTATAGAGCTTCCAGTCTTCTCCATCTCGAGAAGCCCTGTACGCGTCTAGGGCACCGCTGCATTCGTCTGTCCACCACCCTTTGGACGACTTGCCGAGGCAAGATTCCTTGGCATGGTTTTCCCATGCCTTGTTTAAAATCGTTGATATCGCCGAGACGACATCATCGATTCCTGCCGAAGTATCTCCGTGCCAATCTAGCCACGGAGTTAAAGCGGAGGAGACGGCATCTCGGTACGATGCCTCCTCCTCGGATCCTTTTTTGATGGTCCACTTGGTGACCGGAACCAGAGATCCCGGGCCAGGCAGCACTAACGTCAGGGGAGCGTGGTCAGACGTTCCCCTGGCTTCAGGTACGATCTCGCAGTACAATACAAATCTAAGATCTGTAGGTACGAACATCAGGTCGATCACCGTGGGGTGAAGGCCCTGTTGAGGGGGAAAGTGGGTAGGGCCCTCCACTACTGGTAGGGCTCTAGTCAGGCCTAATGCCATGGCTGTTTCCACCAAGTGGTCAGCGTGAATTGAGTGCTCAGGCCCCTGGGGATCCCAGGATGCGTGCCTCACGTTGAAGTCGCCACACATGAAGTGTAGGCGTGGGATCGTCATGACGTTCTCAAAGAGGAGCGTAATGGCGGAATGTTGGCTGTCTGAGTAGACGTTAGCGAGTAGCATGACGTCCTCCCCTATTCCCAATGAGAACAAGAGGATATCACGATTATCGATCAGGTCTCGTCTGAGACCTGGTCTTAAGTTAGCGATGCTGTTCGCAAAATAGACAGCGACGCGTGGGGGGGAATCTATGCCCGAAGGGCGCACTAACGTTCCCCAGTTAGGGCTCATCGGTGCGCCTATAACTTCCTCCCCTTCCCTGTTGTGGGCAGACGTGGCGTGTCTTATCAGTCGCCAAGGCGGCTCTTGGATGAAAAGCAAATCATAATCATCTACGAAATCTGCCAGTATCGAGTCCATGTAACCCCAATTTCGATTTACATTTTGACTAAATATACGTAACTGTGGGGTAGATCTAAGTCTGTCCCTCATTTACGTTCAGCCACCGCGTCCTGCGGGATGGTAAGTAGGAGGAGAGCGAGAGTTACGTCTCGCACTCACCTCGTCATAGCGAGCTTTGATCCAGTCGCGGTCAAAGCGATGTCGCCAGAAATTGCATCGACGGTCGTCTGATGCGTGGTTTTTCCGGCAGTTTATACACCTGGCCGGGTGAGGACATGCTGCCCCCTCTGGGGTAGCTGGGATGGGAGGGTTTGCCTTGGCGTTTCCCTTACAGCACCCCGCTAGGGCACGATGGTGCTCCTTGCGGTGTGGTCCTGCACAGATCGGACATTTCGACTGTGGAGCTCTGCATGCTGGGGTGGGGTGCCCCCACTTCCAGCACCGTTGGCATAGTGGGAGTCCAGGGTTCGCCCTGGCTGCCCTAACGTAGGCGACGTAGCGTCCAAACTGGACACCACGCCCGATGAGAGCTTTCGCTCGTGCGCCACTGACGGAGTCAGCAACGTTGAGGTAAACGGTGCACGTATCCGACATTCTCGAATCACGTACGACCCTTGGGGGGACCTGCAGCACGGTGAGGTC
Source organism: Tricholoma matsutake (assembly GCA_026075535.2). Taxonomy (NCBI): domain Eukaryota; kingdom Fungi; phylum Basidiomycota; class Agaricomycetes; order Agaricales; family Tricholomataceae; genus Tricholoma; species Tricholoma matsutake. Next base: position 6,472,458 of record AP026548.1, on the reverse strand, counting down.
AGATATGCCTGACTTCCCCAGGTGAGCTATGACGACATCAGGCGTAATGGCCTTGTCGTTTGCAATATAGGGCACGTCTACCAGCTTGAGGTAGGACGTGGACGTAGGTAGCACTGCGTCGATTTGGAGCGCGTAGGGGAAAGCCTTGTGAGCCGCCTCCTTAAAACATCGTAGGTCCTCATCCGAGGCCACTACGTCAGTTGACACCGAGAGATTCCTGGCGTGCATGATAGCAGACTGTGCCACTAGCTTGGAGTGGTGCAGTCCTAAGGTCGTCCGGACGTGATCCAGGAAGTCGGCAGGGTTCGTTCCCTCCTCTAAGGGGGGTCGAACGTGAACGAGGACCTGTCTTCGAGACGGTCCGTGAACGGTGGGCGAAGGCTTTGCAGCCTTGGGCCTGGATGGACCGACGTGCTGCTGGATGTCGGCTAGCTTGTCGGTAGGAAGCTCAGGGAAGGCCTTGGCTAGTCGCACAAGGCCGTCCATGGATGTGTTAGGAGCTCGCCCCCCTGGGAAGCGAGCGACCTGAGCGAATGTCCCCCTGCCCGAAGGCTTGGTTGACATGTTCACGGGGGGAGGAGGTCCTCTGCCCCATGAAGAAGAGGTGCCCCCTGTTGGGGGTTTAGGAAGAGGTCGAGCCCCTCTCGGGCCTCGTGTCCTCGCAGATTTGTGAGGGGGGGGGCGTGGCCCATCCCATCCCTCCAAGTGTTCCGTCCTTGGGACGTCGTTGGGGTCAGTAGTCGCAGGTCGTTTGCCTGCACCGCCAGCCCTGTCGATGGCTCTTCGGAGAGTCGTGTTCCCCGAATCGCGATGGAATCCAACCGTGGTCGCTGCATACAGCACCGCCCCCAGTTGTTCTGCGATTTCCTGCCGTTGTTCAGCAGTCGGTTGTCGGGCTCCAGTCCTGTTGAGGACAGTAATGAATCCCTGGGCGTATTCCCCGAGGTCGTGGGCGAAGGTGACTGGACCGGCCCAATCGTCGTCCACATCGCTCGCCATCACCGTGTCTTGGATCACGGGCTCGGGGTTGGGTGTCAAAGCTTCGTCTCCCCACCTAGAGGCAGGAGTTGAAGGAGTGGTAGGTGGTGCAGGGGACGCTGTGGCCCTCCTGGGAGATAGTGTCGGCACGCTGAATTGCTGTGCACGCGGAGTGATCGTTCCGGCCCCATACGGGGAGGGAGTTGGAGAACTTCTTTGGGACCGATGAGGGCCCACCGAAGGTGCTATCTGTGAGGATCTACGGCCCCCAGAGGGCCGTAGAGAATCAATGGGGTCGTCGCCAGGAGTTCTGGGCATACCGGCTCTGGAAGGGTCCCCCACATCCATCGCTTCGCCCGATCTCCCCCTTACTCTGCTAACAGGATCTGCCATGCGTTGGTAAGACGCTATATAAACCGGATCGCTGGGATCGTTGACGGATGGAGCCACAAAAGATGAAAACGGTGTCGACGAAGTTTTTGGTGGCTGTGCACGTCACGGTAACAAGACAAGAAGCGATGTTGCCGTCTGTGGAACTGCCCGCCTAAAGGTGGCTAAAACGGGGACCTGAGTGGGGGATGGGCGAGGGGAACACGTAGATAAAGTAGTACCCAAGTTTGTACCTTGCTCCGTGGACTGCGTTCGAGCCCCGCGTTATAAATTCTGATCCAAAAAAAAAAAAAAAAAAAGACGCTGTATAGACCGGATCGCTTGGATCGTAGACGGATTGAGCTACAGAGAGTGAAAACGGTGTCGACGAAAATTTCGGTGGCTGTGCACGTCGCGGTAACAAGTCAAGAAGCGATGGGCTCGACCTCTTCCTAAACCCCCATCAGGGGGTGTCTCTTCATCATGGGGTTGAGGACCACCTCCCCCCGTGAACTGGTCCACCAGGCCTTTGGGCAGGGGACCTTTGCTCAGGTCGCTCGCTTCCCTGGGGGGCGAGCACCTAACACATCCATGGATGGCCTTGTGTGTTTAGCCAAAGCCTTCCCTGAACTTCCAACCGATAGGCTGGCTGACATACAGCAGCACATCGGTCCCTCCAAACCGAAGGCTGCAAAGCCTTTACCTACTGTCCACGGACTGTCTAGATGACAGGTCCTGGTCCACGTTCGTCCCCTCCTTGGGGCGGAGATGAACCCTGCTGACTTCCTGGATCAAGTCCGGGTCACTCTCAGATTGCACCACTCTAAATTGGTGGCCCAATCTGCATCGATGCGTGCTGGCAATTTGTCAGTAGCTACAGACGTTGTCGCCTCTGAGGAGGACCTTCGTTGCTTCAAGGAGGTGGCCCACAAGGCTTTCCCCTTCGCACTGCAAGTAGACGCAGCGTTACCTACTTCCACGTCGTACCTCAAATTGGTCAACGTGCCATTTATTGCTAACGACAAGGCATTAACGCCTGACGTTGTCATCGCACACTTGGGAAAGTCCGGAATATGGGACCTCACAGTGTTACAAGTCCCCCCACGGGTAGTACGTGATTCGAAGATGTCAGATACGTGCACCGTCTATCTTAACATCGCTGACTCTGTCAGCGGTGCACGAGCTAAGGCTCTTATTGGTCGGGGCGTTCAGTTTGGATGCTACGTCGCGTATGTTAGGGCTGCCAGGGCAAACCCTGGTTTGCCTTTGTGCCAACGATGCTGGAAGTGGGGCCACCCCACCCCAGCATGCAGAGCTCCACAGACCAAGTGTCCGATCTGTGCCGGCCCACACCGCAAGGAGCACCATCGTGCCCTTGCTGGGTGTTGTAAGGGAAACGCTAAGGCTAACCCTCCCATCCCAGCTACCCCAGAGGGGGCAGCCTGTCCTCACCCGGCTAGGTGTGTAAACTGCCAGAAAAATCACGCATCCGACGACTGTCGATGCAATTTCTGGCGACATCGCTTTGATCGTGACTGGATCAAAGCTCGCTATGACGAGGTGAGTGCGAGATGCAACTCTTGTTCCCCTCCTGCTTACCATCCCGCAGGACGCGGTGGCTGAACGTAAATGAGAGACAGACTTAGATCTACCCCTCAGCTATGCATATTTAGTCAAAATGTAAACAGAAATTGGGGTTCCATGGACTCGTTACTGGCAGATTTCGTAGACGACTATGATTTGCCTTTTATTCAAGAGCCTCCTTGGCACGCTCCTTGACTTGTTACAACCACCATAAACAGTGGTAAACACTCCTGCTCGATGTTGGTAGCAACGTCGAGACTCCAACTCTGGTCTGATTTTCGATCGGATTTCACCATCACGAACGCTCTCGGCGTCTCCAGGCCTGCCCTGATTTGCTAAGAGATCCATCCATCCGATCCCCGGCGATGTCCCGGTCATTGTTTTTGACAATGGCTGCTATTCGTCTCGTTCCCCTGTGCTTCGAGGATCCTGGCTAGGTGAGTGGTGTCTATGAAAGAGTAGTCTAGGTCCCTATGGGGGCTTAGAGTGGGTGTGGGATGCCTGCTTCAACGCTCACCCAAGTCGATGCACTCGTTTAGTTGGGGGAGGTCTGGCTCAGGGGGAGGGACATCGTTACTGGACTGCTGGTTGTCTCTGGGGCTTCCAACCTCCATGCTATGTGAGTCACTACTACTAGGGACAAGCTACACTGACTACCTGTTGGAATACACTGTCGCTAAAAGGGGCCGGGTGACGGTGCCCCCTGATAGCTAGGTCGATGCTCTGGTGGCCGCATTTCACCACCAACTCCTCACCTCCGGTGCTCACTCCTCTGGGGTGTTATGACCCGGGTTCAATCTTCTCCCACCAGGCAACAGGATGCACAGCCTGTTCGCCCCCTCGGAGCATTTGGAGGCTGTATCGGGTGGACCTGGAACTGAGATAAGGGGCCATCTGTTATCGACCTTACGCTACGTACTTTGACTGTTATCGTCATTTACCTGTGCTAACTCACTCTCAATGCCCAAATGGCTGAACAGAGACCAAACCACACGCTGGGGCCTTCACGACCCCACCTTGATTATGGGTGACATCGTTGGTGATGATGCCCAAGACTACGACACCCAGCTCTTACAGAACAAACTGGAGGTAGCAGCTGCCCTAGGCAGTTTGAGATCTGTGGGCTGGGGAGGACCTCCCCGACCCTGACGACTATGAGGACTCTCTTGCTAGGCAGGAGGCCCTCGCTTACACTGCACGCTGCATATTTTGATCACTTGCATCATATACCAGTACTAACTTGATCCTTTTTTTTTTTTTTGGGTCAAAAATTTATAACGCGGGGCTCGATCGCAGTCCGTGGGTCAAGATACAAACAAGGTACTACTAAGACTACACATTCCCTATGTCCACATCCCACACCAGGTCCCTTGCAGAAGCCACGTTACGGCGGGCGTACCAGCATTGTCCTTTCAGACAGGAAAGGCAATAATCTGTAGGGGAGAAGCCCCCCCCACAAAGGCTAGCCGTTAGTTCACCGTCTGGTGCTATCTCGGTCCCCCCGGCCACATATCCGACCGAAGTCAGATCAGGCGCAAGCAGTGTCAATTCACTGTAAGTCCTCCCTTGTGGGAAGAGTAACCGTCTTTCACCAGACAACGAGGATTGACCACCCCAGGTGAGTGAGGTGGACCATCACTGTGTCCACGCACAAGTGACAGTGACGAGGCAGCTGGTTATTCACCGGAACTGCCGTAGCTGGTTATTCACTGGAGCTACTGTAGGTAGGGGGTTGAGGCCCCCCCACGAGCAAATGCTACACTGAACATGCACTCGGTGACATCATCCCCCCCGCAGTGGGGGGAAGGTAGAGGGCGGCGACATATTGTCACCATCCCGACAACAGCCCTGGTGGGCAGTGAAGAGAAGGGGGGGTCCCCTTCTTCAAGCTCGGCGTGGTCATTGGCGGGGGCCACAAGGATGTCGACGCCATTCCGGGGACAAGGGTTCCTCGGTTGGAGGCTCTGCCACTGGTGGAGCAGACTGAGCCGCCTGCATCGCTGCATAGGAAGCCTGGAAGGCTGCCAGAGACGTAAGGTCTAGAGGAGCTGACGCTGCCTGAAGCGACTCCATCATGCTCCCTGAAAATTGCCAGGTGGTGGTGAAGAGCTCCCACGCCATCTGACGCCAAGAGTTCCTGTCATTGAGAGGAACTGCGGACACTCGGACGGTACCTACAAAGGAGGTCATCATGTCCAGTAGATGTAGCATGGCATCAGAGGTGGCTTCGATTTCCAACCTCTGATCCCTAGATAACGGCACTTCATCCTCCACCAGCTCGGGGATGGGGGGCCAAGGTGGTAGTGGGGCAGGGGATGCCTCCGGATAAAGGAGCTCAGCGATGCCAAGCTCCTGTGAGTATATATCCTCCTTTGGGAGGCTACGAGCCCAGCACTTGTGTTCGACGTCGACACCAAGTGCCCATCGTACACAATCGATCGTTTTCCTCGAGGAGAGCCTAGGCCCCCCCTCGGCAAAAAGGAGAGCCTCTTGCATAGCAAGAGAGTCGTCGTCGTCATCATCGTTAGGGTTGGAGAGGTCTTCCCCGGCCCATAGATCTCTAGCTGCCCTGAAAGCAGCTGCTACCTCCGATTCGTCTTGCACGAACCGGGTGTCGTAGTCTTGGACGCCATCATCAAAGATGTCGCCCGTGATCAAAATGGGGTCGCGTAGACCCCGATGTGGTGGTTGTTGGCCTCTGGTTCGCCGTTTGGGCATTGAAAGTATGTGTGTTAGTGCTAGTAGATGATGGTAAGAATCAAAATACGCAGCGTGGAAACGATAACGGCTGGTCCCCACAAGCTCCTTGACTTGTTACAACCACCATAAATAGTGGTAAACACCTCTGCTCAACGTTGCATGCGACGTCGACACTTCAATTTTCGTCCGATTTTCGATCGGATTTCACCATCACGAACGCTCTCGGCGTCTGCAGGCCTACCCTGATTTGCTAAGAGATCCGTGCATCCGATCTCCGTGGATGCCCCGGTCATTGTTTTTGACAATGGCTGCTATCTGTCTCGTTCTCCTGGGCTTCGAGGATCCTGACTAGGTGAGTGTCGTTTATGAAAGAGTAGTCTGGGTCCCTCTGGGGGCTTAGAGTGGGTGTGGGATGCCTGCTTCAATGCTCGCCCAAGTTGACACACTCGTTTAGTTGGGGGAGGTCTGGCTTAGGGAGAAGGGACGTTATCACTGGATTGCTAGTTGTCTGGGAGGCTTCTAGCCTCCATGCTATGTGAGTCACTACTACTAGGGACAAGCTACACTGACTACCCATTGGAATACACCATCGTTAAAAGGGGCCGGGCGATGGTGCCCCCTGGCAGCTAGGTCGACACCTTGGTGGCCGCCACTCTCCACCAACTCTCTACCTCCGGTGCTCACTCTTCTAGGGTGGTATGACCCGGGTTCAATCTTCTCCCACTGGGTTACAGGATGTGCGGCCTGTCCCCCCCTCGGAGCATTTGGAGGCAGTATCGGGTGGACCCGGAATAGAGATAAGGGACCAGCTGTTATCGATGGCACGCTACGTATCTTGATTTCTACTATCACCTACCAGCACTAACTTCCCCTCTCAATGCCTAAACGGCGAACTAGAGCCCAAACACCACGCTGGGGTCTACACGACCCCTCCCTGATTACGGGCGACATCTACGACGATGGCGTCCAAGACTACGACACCCGGTACGATCATGACGATCCGGATGTAGCTACTGCCCTACGGGCAGTTAGAGATCTATGGGCTGGAGAAGACCTCTCCGACCCTGAGGATGACGAGGATTCTCTTGCTATGCAGGAGGCCCTCAATTATGCCGAGAGCAGCCCTAAGCTAGCCTCGAGGCAAATGATCGACCGTGTGCTGTGGGCGCAGGACGTCCATGTCGCACATAAACGATGGACTCGCAGTCTCGAACGCGAGGACATGTACACTCAGGAGCTCGGCATTGCTGAGCTCTTCTATCCGGAGGCATCCCCTGCCCCGTTACCGCCTTTGCCCCCCATCCCTGAGCTGGTGGAGGACGAAGCGCCGTTATCTGTGAATGAGAGGCTGGAAATCGAAGCCACCTCTCATGCCATGCTACACCAACTCGACGCGATGACCATGTTCGTTGGTACCGTCCATACGTCCGCCGTTCCCCCTGCAGAGAGGAACGCTTGGCGCCAAATGGCCTGGGAGTTATTCACGACCACCTGGCGACTGTCTGAGACAATGTCGGCGGAACTAGCAGCCGTTCCAACACCTCTCGACCTCACGTCTCCGGCAGCCTTCCGGGCTTCCTACGCGGCGGTGCACACCGCTCAATCAGAGCCTCAATCTGGGGAACCCTCGTCCCCAGCACGGCGCCGTCGTCCTCGAGGTCCTCGTGGACAGCAGCGCCGCAACTAGTACAGGGGGCTATCCCCCTCTACGTTCACGGCCACCAAGTAACTGGTGGCCACTATCGGGATGGTGACATGGTGTCGCTTCCCTATACCTTCCCCTCACTGCGGGGGGGACGATGTCATTGAGTGCGTGCACATGGGTGCATTTGCTCGAGGGGGGTCTTGGCCCCCTACTTACGGCGGTCACGGTGAATAACCAGGTGAACAACCACCCGCCTTGTTACTGTCACTCGTGCACAACACGGTGATGGTCCACCTCATTCGTCTGGGGTGGTCAATCCTCGTTGGCTGGAAAAACGCAGACGGTTATTCCTCCCGCAAGGGGGGATTTACGGTGAATTAACACTGCTGCGCCTGGTCTGGCCTCGGTCGGACATGTGGCTGGGGGACCGTTTGCTCCAGGGGGCGATCTAATGGCTAACTTCGGGAGGGGGGGGCGCCCCCTCCAGATTATTGCCTTTCCTGGCTGAGAGGCCAACGTCTGTGGAACTGCCCGCCTAAAGGTGGCTAAAACGGGGACCTGAGTGGGAGATGGGCGAGGGGAACGCATAGATAAAGTAGTACCCAAGTTTGTACCTTGCTCCGCGGACTGCGTTCGAGCCCCGCGTTATAAATTCTGATCCAAAAAAAAAAAAAAAAAAAAAAAAATAACGGCTGGTCCCTTATCTACATTCCGGGTCCACCCGATCCAGCCTCCGAACGCTCCGAGGGGGCTAGCAAGCCGCACATCCTGCTGCCTAGTGGGAGAATATTGAACCCGGGTCATAACACCCTAGAAGAGTGAGCACCGGAGGTAGAGAGTTGGCGGAGAGTGGTGGCCACCAGGGCGTCGACCTAGCCGCCAGGGGGCACCATCGCCCGGCCCCTTTTAACAATGGTGTATTCCAACGGGTAGTCAGTGTAGCATGTCTCTAGTAATAGAAACTCACAGAGCATGGAGGCTAGAAGCCTCCCAGACAACCAGCAATCCAGTGATAACGTCTCTTCTCCCTAAGCCAGACCTCCCCCAACTAAACGAGTGTGTCGACTTGGGCGAGCATTGAAGCAGGCATCCCACACCCACTCTAAGCCCCCAGAGGGACCCAGACTACTCTTTCATAAACAACACTCACCTAGTCAGGATCCTCGAAGCCCAGGAGACTGAGACAGATAGCAGCCATTGTCAAAAACAATGACCGGGGCATCCCCGGGGATCGGATGGACAGATCTCTTAGCAAATCAGGGCACGCCTGGAGACGCTGAGAGCGTTTGTGATGGTGAAATCCGATCGAAAATTGGACAAAATTTGAAGTGTCGACGTCGCATGCAACATTGAGCAGAGGTATTTACCACTATTTATGGTGGTTGTAACAAGTCAAGGAGCGTTTTACTAACTTGCTCCTGATGCCCAAGTGGACAACCAGAGACGATCGTTCCAACGATCCTACGCCTCTGGCAGCTGTTCCAGCTTCCTGTGTGGCGATGCCAACAGCTCTAGCAGAGCTCCAATCTGGGGAACCCTCGTTCCCAGTACAGTGCCGTCATCATCACAGATGGCTGTGCTGCTACTTGTGTGGGGCATCCTGCTCCACACCCATCACCGCCAGTCCGCTGGCTGCTGTCGGGTTGGTGACAAATGTCGCTACCCTTTATGTTCTCCCCGCTGCGGGGGGGAAATTGCTATCGAGTGCATGTGCTTGCAGTGCATTTGCTCGAGGGGGGCTTTGGCCCCCTGCTTACGGCGGTTCCGGTGAATAACCAGGTGAACAACCAGCTGCCACATTACTGTTACTTGTGCATGACATGGTGATGGTCCACCTCGTTCATCCGGGGTGGTCAATCCTCGTTGGCTGGGAGTGTGCGGACGGTTATTCCTCCTGCAAGGGGGGATTTATGGTGAATTGACACTGCTGTGCCTGATCTGACTTTGGTTGGATATGTGGCTGGGGGACCACTTTGCACCAGCTGACGATCTCATGGCTAGATTCGGGAGGGGGTCTCCCCCTCCAGATTATTGCCTTTCCTGGCTGAGAGGCCAACGTCTGTGGCACTGCCCGCCTAAAGTGGCTAAAACGAGGACCTGGGTAGGATATGGGTGAGGGGAAGCATAGTTATAGTAGTACCCAAGTTTGTATCCTGCTCCGCGGACTGCGATCGAGCCCCGCGTTATAAATTGTTGACCCAAAAAAAAAAAAAAAAAGAGCCTCCTTGGCGATTAATAAGACATGCCCCCTCTGCCCACAACAGGGAAGGGGAAGAAGTTATAGGCGCACCAATGAGCCCAAATTGGGGAACTTTAGTGCGCCCATCGGGAATTGACTCCCCTCCACGCGTTGCCATCTACTTTGCGAACAGCATCGCTAATCTTAGACCGGGTCTCAGACGAGATCTGATTGATGATCGTGACATCCTTCTTTTCTCACTGGGAGTAGGGGAGGACGTCATGCTACTTGCTAACGTGTACTCGGATAGCCAACACCCAGCCATCACGCTCCTATTTGAGAACATCATGATGATCCCGCGTTTACACTTCATGTGTGGTGATTTTAATGTGAGGCACGCCTCCTGGGACCCCCAGGGGCCTGAACACTCTATCCATGCTGACCACTTAGTGGAAATGGCTACGGCATTAGGCCTGACTAGAGCCCTACCAGTAGTGGAGGGCCCTACCCACTTCCCCCCACAACAGGGCTTTCACCCCACGGTGATCGACCTGATGTTCGTATCTACAGATCTTAGATTTGTACTGTACTGCGAGATCATACCTGAAGCCAGAGGAATGTCTGACCACGCCCCTCTGACATTAGTACTACCTGGCCTGGGATCTTTGGTTCCGGTTACCAAGTGGTCCATCAAAAAAGGATCCGAGGAGGAAGCATCATATCGAGATGCTGTCTCCTCTGCTTTAACTCCGTGGCTAGACTGGCACGGGAATACTTCGGCAAAAATCGATGATGTCGTTTCGGCGTTATCAACGATTTTAAACAAGGCATGGGAAGACCATGCCAAGGAATCTTGCCTCGGCAAGTCGTCCAAAGGCTGGTGGACAGACGAATGCAGCGGTGCTCTAGACGCTTACAGAGCTTCCCATGAGGAGGAAGACTGTAAGCACTACAGGAAAGTCATGCGACACGCAAAGCGCGACTTCTTTGACGACCGTATCCAAGAAGTGGCTACGATGAACAGACGACCCTGGGATCTAATGTCCTGGACTCGCCAATGCAACCTCCTGTCGTATGAGGCGATCTCCTATCGGGGAGAACCTTGCAACGATCTGGACTCTCTCTGGACTGCCCTAGATGGGTCCTATAACGCTGCCTCCACTCTCGGATTGCACCACTCCAAATTGGTGGCCCAGTCCGCATCAATGCACGCTGGTAACATATCAGTAGCTACAGACGTTGTTGCCTCCGAGGAGGACCTTCGTTGTTTCAAGGAAGCCGCCCATAAGGCATTCCCGTTCGCGCTGCAAGTAGACGCAGCGTTACCCACCTCCACATCGTACCTCAAGTTGGTCGATGTGCCGTTTATCGCTAACGACAAGGCCTTAACGCCTGATGTTGTCATTGCACACTTGGGTAAGTCCGGAATATCGGACCTCACAGTGCTCCAGGTCCCTCCCCGTGTGGTACGTGATTCGAAGATGTCGGATACGTGCACCGTCTACCTTAACATCGCTGATTCAGTCAGCGGTGCACGAGCTAAGGCTCTTATCGGTCGGGGCGTCCAATTTGGACGCTACGTCGCCTATGTTAGGGCTGCCAGGGCGAACCCCGGACTGCCCCTGTGCCAACGATGCTGGAAGTGGGGTCACCCCACCCCGGCATGCAGAGCTCCACAGACCAAGTGCCCGATCTGTGCAGGCCCACACCATAAGGAACACCATCGTGCCCTTGCGGGGTGTTGTAAGGGTAACGCCAAGGCGAACCCTCCCGTTCCAGCTACCCCAGAGGGGGCAGCCTGTCCTCACCCGGCTAGGTGTGTAAACTGCCGGAAGAATCACGCATCCGACGATCGTCGATGCAATTTTTGGCGACATCGCTTTGACCGTGACTGGATCAAAGCTCGCTATGACGAGGTGAGTGTGAGACGTAACTCTCACTCCCCTCCTGCTTACCATCCCGCAGGACGCGGTGGCCGAACGTAAATGAGGGATAGACTTAGATCTACACCGCAGTTGCGTATATTTAGTCAGAATGTCAACCGTAATTGGGGATACATGGACTCGCTACTGGCAGACCTTATAGACGACTATGATTTGCTTTTCATCCAAGAGCCTCCGTGGCGATTAATTAGATACGCCCCCTCTGCCCATAACAGGGAGGGGGAGGAAGTCATAGGCGCACCAATGAGCCCAAATTGGGGAACCTTGGTGCGCCCATCGGGAATTGACTCCCCCCCACGCGTTGCTGTCTACTTTGTGAACAGCATCGCTAATCTAAGACCGGGTCTCAGACGAGATCTGATCGACGATCGTGACATCCTCTTATTCTCACTGGGAATAGAGGAGGACGTCATGCTACTCGCTAACGTCTACTCGGATAGCCAACATTCGGCCATCATGCTCTTATTTGAGAACGTCATGACGATCCCGCGCCTGCACTTCATGTGTGGGGACTTTAACGTGAGACACGCCTCCTGGGACCCCCAGGGGCCTGAACACTCTATCCATGCGGACCACTTAGTGGAAACGGCTACGGCTTTAGGCCTGACTAGGGCCCTACCAGTAGTGGAGGGCCCTACCCATTTTCCCCCACAACAGGGCCTTCACCCCACGGTGATCGACCTGATGTTTGTACCTACAGATCTCAGATTTGTATTGTACTGCGAGATCGTACCTGAAGCCAGGGGGACGTCTGACCACGCCCCTCTGACATTAGTGCTACCTGGCCCGGGATCTTTGGTCCCGGTCACCAAGTGGTCCATCAAAAAAGGATCCAAGGAGGAAGCATCCTATCGGGATGCTATCTCCTCCGCTCTAACTCCGTGGCTGAATTGGCACGGGGATACCTCGGCAGAAATCGATGAGGTCGTCTCGGTGATATCAACGATTTTAAACAAGGCGTGGGAAAACCATGCTAAGGAATCTCGCCTCGGCAAGTCGTCCAAAGGCTGGTGGACAGACGAATGCAGCGGTGCTCTAGACGCTTACAGAGCCTCTCGGGATGAGGGGGACTGGAAGCTCTATAGGAAAGTCATGCGACATGCAAAGCGTGACTTCTTCGATGACCGTATCCAAGAAGTGGCTACGATGAACAGACGACCCTGGGATCTAATGTCCTGGACTCGCCAACATAACCTCCCATCATACGAGGCGATCTCCTATAGGGGAGAACCTTGTAACGATCTGGACTCTCTTTGGGCTGCCCTTGATGGGTCCTATAATGCTGCATCAGATCGAGTAGTCGATCTGAGCATTCTTGATGGACTTGATCCGGTGCCTGAAAGGGCCTGGATCTCGTTCTCCGTCACGGAAATGAAAGAAGCGCTAAACGCGTGTTCTTCCCGTTCCGCTCCAGGTCCCGATCATGTCACTTGGTCGCACCTAAAATACTGGTGTAGCAACCCGGGAGTGGCAGGGCTCATCACCCGCATTGCCGAGGCGTGCATCACCGCTGGCCACTGGCCAGATCACTTTAAGGAGTCCCTGTCGGTTATTATCCCGAAGCCAGGGAAGCCGAATTACTCTACCCCTAAGTCGTTCAGGCCCATTGTGCTTCTGAACACTCTGGGCAAATTAGTCGAAAAGATGTTGTCAAGACGACTTCAGTTCGACGGTGTCGCACACGAGGCTTTCGAACAAAACCAGTTCGGAGGCGTCGCCCAGCGCTCCACTGAGGACGCAGGTATCTACCTTACCCACCTGGTCAGAGCAGGGTGGGCCAAGGGACTTAAAACGAGTGTTGTCGCTTTCGACATCGCTCAATTCTTCCCCTCCTTGAACCACCAAGTTCTGTTGGAGATCATCTCTCGGTCGGGGTTCCCTGCGCAAGTAGTGAACTTCTTCCGTTCTTATCTTGTCGGTCGCAAAACGACCTACAAATGGAACGCTTTCTCATCTGGCTCCTTTGCAGCTGATGTGGGGGTAGGCCAAGGCTCTGCTTTGTCCCCGGTCTTATCGGCGTTGTACCTAACGCCCATTATGAAGCTCTTCAGAAGGAGCGAAATCGGCAGAGATGTCGATCTCATGTCGTATGTGGACGATGGCACTCTCATCGCCCGCTCTCCACAGCTGGAGGATAACCTCCCCCTGCTCAAAAAAGCGTATGGCTGGATATTCCAGGCGTTCACCTCCCTCGGGCTTGTCCTTGAACACGACAAGTCTGAAATCTTCCACTTCTCAAGGGCGAGGAGGTTCGACGCTCCTTGACTTGTTACAACCACCATAAACAGTGGTAAACACCTCTGCTCAACGTTGCACGCGACGTCGACACCTCAATTTTTGTCCGATTTTCGATCGGATTTCACCATCACGAACGCTCTCGGCGTCTCCAGGCTTGCCCTGATTTGCTAAGAGATCCGTCCATCCGATCTCCGGGGATGTCTCGGTCATTGTTTCCAACAGTGACTGCTATCTGTCTTGTTCCCCTTGGCTTCGAGGATCCTGGCTAGGTGAGTGATGTCTATGAAAGAGTAGTCTGGGTCCCTATGGGGGCTTAGAGCGGGTGTGGGATGCCTGCTTCAATGCTCGCCCAAGTAGAAGCGCTTGTTTAGCTGGGGGAGGTCTGGCTTAGGGGGAAGGACGTTCTTACTGGACTGCTGGCCGTCTGGGAGGCTCCCAGCCTCCATGCTCTGTGAGTTTCTATTACTAGAGACATGCTACACTGACTACCCGTTGGAATACACCATCGTTAAAAGGGGCCGGGCGATGGTGCCCCCTGACAGCTAGGTCGACGCTCTGGTGGCCGCTACTCACCACCAACTCTCTACCTCTGGTGCTCACTCTTTTAGGGTGTTATGACCCGGGTTCAATCTTCTCCCACCAGGCAACAGGATGCGCGGCCTGTTCGCCCCCTCGGAGCGTTTGGAGGCTGTATCGGGTGGACCTGGAACTGAGATAAGGGGCCATCTGTTATCAACCTTACGCTACGTATTTTGACTGTTATCGTCATTTACCTGTGCTAACTCACTCTCAATGCCCAAACGGCTGAACAGAGACCAAACCACATGCTGGGGCCTTCACGACCCCACCTTGATTACGGGTGACATCGTTGGTGATGATGCCCAAGACTACGACACCCAGTTCTCACAGAATGAACTGGAGGTAGCAGCTGCCCTAGGCAGTTTGAGATCTGTGGGCTGGGGAGGACCTCCCCGACCCTGACGACTACGTGGACTCTCTTGCTAGGCAGGAGGCCCTCGCTTACACTGCACACTGCGTATTTCGATCACTAGCATCATATACCAGTACTAACTTGCTCCTGATGCCCAAGCAGACAACCAGAGACGATCGTTCCAATGATCCTACACCTCCGGCAGCTGTTCCAGCTTCCTGTGTGGCGATGCCAACAGCTCTAGCAGAGCTCCAATCTGGGGAACCCTCGTTCCCAGTACAGTGCCGTCATCATCACAGATGGCCGTGCTGCTACTTGTGTGGGGCATTCCGCTCCACACCCATCACCGCCAGTCCACTGGCTGCTGTCAGGTTGGTGACAAATGTCGCTACCCTTTACGTTCTCCCCGCTGCGGGGGGGAAATTGCTATCGAGTGCATGTGCTGGCAGTGCATTTGCTCGAGGGGGGCTTTGGCCCCCTGCTTACGGCGGTTCCGGTGAATAACCAGGTGAACAACCAGCTGCCACATTACTGTTACTCGTGCATGACACGGTGATGGTCCACCTCGTTCGTCCGGGGTGGTCAATCCTCGTTGGCTGGGAGTATGCGGACGGTTATTCCTCCCGCAAGGGGGGATTTACGGTGAATTGACACCACTGCGCCTGATCTGACTTCGGTTGGATATGTGGCCGGGGGACTGCTTCGCACCAGCTGACGATCTAATGGCTAGCTTTGGGAGGGGGTCCCCCCCTCCAGATTATTGCCTTTCCTGGCTGAGAGGCCAACGTCTGTGGCACTGCCCGCCTAAAGTGGCTAAAACGAGGACCTGGGTAGGATATGGGTGAGGGGAAGCGTAGTTATAGTAGTACCCAAGTTTGTATCCTGCTCCGCGGACTGCGATCGAGCCCCGCGTTATAAATTGTTGACCCAAAAAAAAAAAAAAAAAGGGCAAGGAGGTTTACCCCCTTACCCATCGATCTCGGCTTTGCCCCATACATGGGCAACACCCCCCTCAAACCCAAGGTTACCTGGAGGTACCTCGGGTTCTTCTTCGACCGCAAACTCTCCTTTAAAGAGCATACACGGTTCTACTCCACCAAAGCCCTTACCACTGCAAGGGCGATGGGAATGCTCAGCAATTCTGTCAGAGGGCTTACCCCTATGCAGAAACGCCTACTATACCGTTCGTGCGTCGTACCAATTATGACATACAGACTTAGACTGTGGCACTTCAAAGGCGCTCGCGTCAAAGGTGTCATCAAAACGTTGGCCCAGGTGCAATCCATTGCTGCGCGATGGATCCTTGGTGCATTCAGAACCACCCCAATCGGTGGCCTAGAAAGTATCGCGGGACTGCTGCCTATGCAGCTGTTACTGCGCCGTTTGGTCGACAGAGGGGTATTCAGAACCCCTTTGTTGGCTCCATCGCACCCCCTGAGAGCCATCTTAGGGCCTAATCACGTCGGCACTACCCACTCTCATGAGCTAGGACTCTGGGGAGGGAACGTGCTCGACACACTGAACCTGCAAGGCCCATCTGTTGCCTCGGCTGCAGCTCTGGCCCTCGTACCAGGCGATGAATTCGACCCCTTCGGGGAAGAAAACACACCTGGAAACAGGGTGAAGGATTTATTCCCCACCCGCTTTTCCTCTCATCGCCTCACCTCTAAGGAGGATGGAGCAAGGAACTCTTACAGGAGTGACCTCGATAAGGCCTGGGCCTCAGCCCAGGTAGAGGATGACACTCTCGTCGTTGCAGTGGACGCCTCGGTGCCCACGGATGCTAAGTTCCAAGCTGTCGCCTGCGCCCTTGTCTTCGGACAGGGAGAACAGGTGGATCGCGTTGTATCCGCTTCTGGGAGGAGAACCCCCCCAGAAGTCGAGCTCTTCGCTCTCCAACTTGGAGTGTCCGCTGCGTGCAGTAAGGGATGCAAAAAGCTGGTTATTTTCTCGGATTCTACCACGGGCATTGAGTCCCTAATTGATCCAAAACCACGTTCTGGGCAGATCTTTGCCCTGGATGCTTGTCGCTCCCTCCGCCCTTGGCTAGCTGGGGATGAGGAGAGAAACGTTACATTCTGGCATGTCCCTTCGAAGTTCGAGTGGAACGTACACAAGATGGCTCATGATGTAGCTACATCTACCAAGATCTCTGTGGGCAGACACCTGCGGACGTCTTTAGACTACCTTAGAAATCAGGTCGAAAAGGCCGTTTGTAAGGATTGGCACACCCGGTTCTCAGACCCGGCGTATCGTGGACGGCACTTCTACCAACTCAAAGGAGTAGGTGGAAAGCCTGTGTTACCCTCGACTCACAAGGGTGGGCCTTGGCTGAAAGCTATGGGAGGCAACACCACGTTGACCTCCCGTTCGACTCGTATGATCACTGGCCATGCTCCTATAGGGGAGTATCGTCAACGTCTATCCCTGGACGGGGAGTACCAATGTTGGTGTCTTGGTCCCGAGATACAAACTCGAGACCACTTATTACGCGTCTGCCACAAGGTGGATCGCAAAGAAACTCGTGCAAGCCCAGACTCTGTCGAAGGCTTCACCGAATTTATGGACAATAACCCAGCTCTAGGGTCGTTCAACTCACTCGCGTGGGATCCAGGATAGGTTGGGCACGCAGGGTGTATGACCCCCGTCTGGTTCTGGCTAGTGTTATCGGTATGTCGGGGTGGCTGTAGGGCACCAGACGAGTCCGTTAACCCTCATAAAGGGGGCCCACCCATGTTCAGGAGCGACTGTCAGGGAGGGGGGACACGAAACTAGGTACTGGTTCAGGGAGGCGCCTGAGCGCTTTCAGATCCACTGTCGGTTGCGCGTTACGGCCTCGATGCTGGCTACGCCCTTCTTTCTGAGCTGAGAGGCTCACGTCGGGGCGGCAATATCCCCTAAATCTTGCACTCATACCCGTAGGGATTCGGGGAACACAACATCGTCAAGCTCGGGTTGTCGGTACGCCACCACTGGCAAGTCCGTTTACTCGATAAAGGGGGCCCCCTTAGTGGTCATTGCAGCTATCCAGGTGGTTGGTGTGAAGATCAGCAGGAGGAGGACTTGGGCTGGGCGTAGTGTACTCTGTTTGTATGTCTCTGCCGCGGACTGCGATCGGGCGCCGCGTTATAAATTTTTGACCCAAAAAAAAAAAAAAATAACGCTGCCTCAGATCGAGTAGTCAATCTGAGCATTCTTGATGGACTTGATCCGGTGCCTGAAAGGGCCTGGATCCCGTTCTCCGTTATGGAAATGAAGGAAGCGCTAAATGTGTGCTCTTCCCATTCCGCTCCAGGCCCCGATTATTCTCGCACTCTCTCTACTGCGGACTGCGATCGGGCGCCGCGTTATAAACTTTTGACCCAAAAAACAAAAAAAAAAAAAAAATAGAGGGCATTGAGGATGATTTAGCACAAGTAGATGACGGTAGAAGTCAAGATACGTAGCGTGATAACGATAACAGATGGTCCCTTATCTCAATTCCAGGTCCACCCGACACAGCCTCCAGACGCTCCGAGGGGGCAGACAGGCCGCAAATCCTGCTGCAGATTGGGAGGGACAATTGAACCCGGTTCCGAACACCTCGAGGGTGTGAGTGCCGGAGGTAAAGAGTTGGTGGTAAGTAGCGGCCACCAGAGCGTTGACCTAGCCACCAGGGGGCACCATCGCCCGGCCCCTTTTAACGATGGTGTATTCCAATGGGTAGTCAGTGTAGCAGGTCTCTAGATGTAGAAACTCACGCAGCATGGAGGTAGGAAGCCTCCCAGACGACCCACAATCCAGTGAATATGTCCCTCCTCCTGAACCAGACCTCCCCCAGCTAAACGAATGCGACGACTTGGGTGAGCGTTGAAGTAGGCATCCCACACCCACTCTAAGCCCCCATAGGGGCCCAGACTACTCTTTCATTGCCAACACTCACCTAACCAGGATCCTCGAAGCCCAGGAGAACGAGACGAATAGCAGACACTGTCAAAAACAGTGACCGGGGCATCCACAGAGATCGGATGGACGGATCTCTTAGCAAATCAGGGCAGGCCTGGAGACGCCGAGAGCATTCGGGATGGCGAAATCCGATCGAAAATCGGACAAAAATTGAAGTGTCGACGTCGTGTGCAACGTTGAGCAGAGGTGTTTACCACTATTTATGGTGGTTGTAACAAGTCAAGGAGCGTGACCCTGGGTTGCCTTTGTGCCAACGATGCTGGAAATGGGGGCACCCCACCCGAGCATGCAGAGCTCCACAGACCAAGTGCCTGATCTGTGCAGGACCATATTGCAAGAAGCACCATCGTGCTCTTGCTGGGTGTTGTAAGAGAAACGCGAAAGTGAACCCTCCCGTCCCAGCTACCCCAGAGGGGGCAGCCTGTCCTCACCCGGCTAGGTGCATAAACTGCCGGAAAAACCATGCATCTGACGATCGTCAGTGCAATTTCTGGCGACATCGCTTTGACCGTGACTGGATCAAAGCTCGCTATGATGAGGTGAGTGCGAGAATAATCGGGGCCTGGAGCGGAATGGGAAGAGCACACATTTAGCGCTTCCTTCATTTCCATAACGGAGAACGGGATCCAGGCCCTTTCAGGCACCGGATCAAGTCCATCAAGAATGCTCAGATTGACTACTCGATCTGAGGCAGCGTTATTTTTTTTTTTTTTTGGGTCAAAAATTTATAACGCGGCGCCCGATCGCAGTCCGCGGCAGAGACATACAAACAGAGTACACTACGCCCAGCCCAAGTCCTCCTCCTGCTGATCCTCGCACCAACCACCTGGATAACTGCGCTGACCACTAAGGGGGCCCCCTTTATCGAGTAAACGGACTTGCCAGTGGTGGCGTACCGACAACCCGAGCTTGACGATGTCGTGTCCTCGAATCCCTACGGGTATGTGTGCAAGATTTAGGGGAAACTGCCGCCCCGACGTGAGCCTCTCAGCTCGGAAAGGAAAGCGTAACCAGCGTCGAAGCTGCAACGCGTAACCGACAGTGGATCTGGAAGCACTCAGGCGCCTCCCCGAACCGGTATCTAGTTTCGTGTCCCCCCTCCCTGACAGTCGCTCCTGAACACGGGTGGGCCCCCTTTATGAGGGTTAACGGACTCGTCTGGTGCCCTGCGGCCACCCTGACATACCGATAACACTAGCTAGAACCAGACGGGGGTCATACGCCCTGCGCGCACAACCTATCCTGGATCCCACGCGAGTGAGTTGAACGATCCTAGTGCAGGATTATTGTCCATGAATTCGTTGAAGCCTTCGACAGAGTCTGGGCTTGCACGAGTTTCTTTGCGATCCACCTTGGGGCAGACGCGTATCAGATGGTCCCGAGTTTGTATGTCGGGACCAAGGCACCAGCACTGGTATTCCCCGTCGAGGGATAGACGTTGACGATACTCCCCTATAGGAGCATGGCCAGTAATCATACGAGTTGAACGGGAAGTCAACGTGGTGTTGCTTCCCATAACTTTCAACCAAGGCCCACCTTTGTGAGTCGAGGGTAAAACAGGTTTTCCACCTACTCCCTTGAGCTGGTAGAAGTGTCGTCCACGGTACGCAGGATCTGCGAACCGGGTGTGCCAATCCTTACAAACGGCCTTTTCGACCTGATTTCTAAGGTAATCCAAAGACGTCCGCGGGTGTCTGCCCACGGAGATCTTGGTAGATGTAGCCACATCGTGAGCCATCTTGTGCACGTTCCACTCGAATTTTGAGGGGACATGCCAGAATGTAACGTTCCTCTCCTCGTCCCCGGATAGCCAGGGACGAAGGGAGCGACAGGCGTCCAGAGCAAAGATCTGCTCAGACCGTGGTTTTGGATCGATTAGGGACTCAATGCCCGTAGTAGAGTCCGAAAATATCACCAACTTTTTGCAACCTCTGCTGCACGCAGCCGAGACGCCCAGTTGGAGTGCAAAGAGTTCGACCTCTGGGGGGGTTCTCCTCCCAGACGCAGAGACAACGCGATCGACCTGCTCTCCCTGTCCGAAGACAAGAGCACAGGCGACAGCCTGAAATTTGGCATCTGTGGGCACCGAAGCGTCCACTGCAACGACAAGGGTGTCATCCTCCACCTGGGCAGCAGCCCAGGTCTTGTCGAGGTCACTCCTGTAAGAATTCCTTGCTCCATCCTCCTTAGAGGTGAGGCGATGAGAGGAGAAGCGAGTGGGGAATAGGTCCTTCACTCTGTTTCCAGGTGTGTTTTCTCGCCCAAAGGGGTCGAATTCATCGCCTGGTACCAAGGCCAGGGCTGCAGCCGAGGCAACAGATGGCCCTTGTAGGTTCAGTGTGTCGAGCACGTCCCCTCCCCAGAGTCCTAGCTCATGAGAGTGGGTAGTGCCGACGTGATTGGGCCCTAAGATCGCTCTTAGGGGGTGTGATGGAGCCAATAGGGGGGTTCTGAATACCCCTCTGTCGACTAAGCGACGCAGTAACAGCTGCATGGGCAGCAGTCCTGCGATACTTTCCAGGCCACCGATTGGGGTGGTTCTGAATGCACCGAGGATCCAACGTGCAGCGATGGACTGCACTTGGGCCAACGTCTTGATGACACCTTTGACGCGAGCGCCTTTGAAGTGCCATAGTCTGAGTCCGTATGTCATAATAGGTACGACACACGAACGGTACAGAAGGCGTTTCTGCATAGGGGTTAGCCCTCTGACAGAATTGCCGAGCATTCCCATCGCCCTCGCCGTGGTAAGGGCTTTGGTGGAGTAGAACCGCGTGTGCTCCTTGAAGGAGAGTTTGCGGTCGAAGAAAAAGCCGAGGTACCTCCAGTTAACCTTGGGTTTGAGGGGGGTATTGCCTGTGTAAGGGGCAAATCCGAGATCGATGGGTAGAGGAGTGAATCTCCTCGCCCTTGAAAAGTGAAATATTTCGGACTTGTCATGTTCGAGGACAAGTCCGAGGGAGGTGAATGCCTGGAAAATCCAGCCATACGCTTTCTTGAGAAGGGGGAGGTTATCCTCCAACTGTGGAGAGCGGGCGATGAGGGTGCCATCGTCCACATACGACATAAGATCGACATCTCTGCCGATCTCGCTTCTTCTGAAGAGCTTCATAATGGGCGTTAAGTACAACGCCGATAAAACAGGGGACAGAGCAGAGCCTTGACCCACTCCCACGTCGGCTGCAAAGGAGCCAGACGAGAAAGCGTTCCATTTGTAAGTCGTTTTGCGACCGACGAGATAAGAACGGAAGAAGTTCACTACTTGCGCAGGGAACCCCGACCGAGAGATGATCTCCAGCAGAACCTGGTGGTTCAAGGAGGGGAAGAATTGAGCGATGTCGAAAGCAACAACACTCGTTTTAAGTCCTTTGGCCCATCCTGCTCTAACCAGGTGGGTAAGGTAGATTCCTGCATCCTCAGTGGAACGCTGGGCGACACCTCCGAACTGATTTTGCTCGAAGGCCTCGTGTGCGACACCGTCAAATTGAAGTCTTCTGGACAACATTTTTTCGACTAATTTACCCAGAGTGTTCAGAAGTACGATGGGTCTGAACGACTTGGGGGTAGAGTAATTAGGTTTCCCTGGCTTCGGGATAATAACCGACAAGGATTCCTTAAAATGCGCTGGCCAATGGCCTGCAGTGATGCATGCCTCAGCGATGCGGGTGATAAGCCCTGCCACCTCTGGGTTGCTACACCAGTGTTTAAGGTGCGACCATGTAACATGATCGGGACCTGGAGCGGAACGGGAAGAACACGCGTTTAGCGCTTCTTTCATTTCCGTGACAGAGAACGGGATCCAGGCCCTTTCAGGCACCGGATCAAGTTCATCGAGAATGCTCAGATCGACTACTCGATCTGATGCGGCATTATAGGACCCATCAAGGGCAGCCCAAAGTGAGTCCAGATCATTACAAGGCTCTCCCTGATAGGAGATCGCCTCATACGACGGGAGGTTACGTTGACGAGTCCAGGACATTAAGTCCCAGGGTCGCCTATTCGTCATAGCCACTTCTTGGATACGGTCGTCAAAAAAGGGCACGCTTTGCTTGTCGCATGACTTTCCTGTAAAGCTTCCAGTCTTCCCCATCACGAGAAGCCCTGTATGCGTCTAGGGCGCCGCTGCATTCGTCTGTCCACCAGCCTTTGGACGACTTGCCGAGGCGAGATTCCTTGGCATGGTTCTCCCATGCCTTGTTTAAAATCGTTGATATCGCCGAGACGACGTCATCGATTTCTGCCGATGTTTCTCCGTGCCAGTTTAGCCACGGATCTAAAGTGGAGGAGACAGCATCACGATATGATGCTTCCTCCTCGGATCCTTTTTTGATGGACCACTTGGTAACCGGAACCAGAGATCCCGGGCCAGGCAGCACTAACGTCAAGGGGGCGTGGTCAGACGTTCCCCTGGCTTCAGGTACAATCTCGCAGTACAATACAAATCTAAGATCTGTAGGTACGAACATCAGGTCGATCACCGTGGGGTGAAGGCCCTGTTGAGGGGGGAAGTGGGTAGGGCCCTCCACTACTGGTAGGGCTCTAGTCAGGCCTAGTGCCGTGGCTGTTTCCACTAAGTGGTCAGCGTGAATCGAGTGCTCAGGCCCCTGGGGATCCCAGGATGCGTGCCTCACGTTAAAGTCGCCACACATGAAGTGTAGGCGAGGGATCGTCATGACACTCTCAAAAAGGAGCGTAATGGCGGAGTGTTGGCTGTCTGAGTAGACGTTAGCGAGTAATATGACGTCCTCTCCTATTCCCAGTGAGAAAAGGAGGATATCACGATTATCGATCAGATCTCGTCTGAGACCTGGTCTTAAATTAGTGATGCTGTTCGCGAAGTAGACAGCAACGCGTGGAGGGGAGTCAATACCCGAGGGGCGCACTAACGTTCCCCAATTTGGGCTCATCGGTGCGCCTATAACTTCTTCCCCTTCCCTGTTGTGGGCAGAAGGGGCGTGTCTTATCAATCGCCAGGGCGGTTCTTGGATGAAAAGCAAATCGTAATCATCTACGAAATCAGCCAGTAAAGAGTCCATGTACCCCCAATTACGGTTAACATTTTGACTAAATATGCGCAACTGCGGTGTAGATCTAAGTCTATCCCTCATTTACGTTCGGCCACCGCGTCCTGCGGGATGGTAAGAAGGAGGGGAGCGAGAGTTACGTCTCGCACTCACCTCGTCATAGCGCGCTTTGATCCAATCTCGGTCAAAGCGGTGACGCCAGAAATTGCACCGACGATCGTCGGCTGCGTGGTTTTTCCGGCAGTTTATGCACCTAGCCGGATGAGGACAGGCTGCCCCCTCTGGGGTAGCTGGGATGGGAGGGTTCGCCTTGGCGTTTCCCTTACAACACCCTGCGAGGGCACGATGGTGCTCCTTGCGGTGTGGGCCTGCGCAGACCAGGCATTTGGTCTGTGGAGCTCTGCATGCTTGGGTGGGGTGACCCCACTTCCAGCACCGTTGGCAGATAGGCAATCCAGGGTTCGCCCTGGCAGCCCTAATGTGAGCGACGTAGCGTCCAAATTGGACGCCCCGACCGATAAGAGCCTTGGCTCGAGCACCGCTGACAGAGTCAGCGATGTTAAGATAAACGGTGCACGTATCCGACATCTTCGAATCACGTACGACCCGGGGGGGGACTTGTAACACTGTGAGGTCCGATATTCCGGACTTCCCCAGGTGTGCAACGACGATATCAGGCATAAGAGCCTTGTCGTTAGCGACGAATGGCACATCGACCAGCTTGAGGTACAATGTGGAGGTGGGTAACGCTGCATCTACTTGCAACGCGAAGGGAAACGCCTTGTGGGCCGCCTCCTTGAAACAACGAAGGTCCTCCTCGGAGGCCACGACGTCTGTAGCTACTGATAGGTTACCAGCGTGCATTGATGCGGATTGGGCCACTAGTTTAGAGTGGTGCAGTCCGAGGGTGACTCGGACATGGTCCAGGAAGTCGGCAGGGTTCGTCTCCGCCCCTAGGGGGGGACGAACGTGCACCAGGACCTGTCGTCTAGACGGTCCGTGGACGGTAGGCGATGGCTTTGCAGCCTTCGGTTTGGAGGGACCCACATGCTGCTGTATGTCAGCCAGCTTATCGGTCGGAAGTTCAGGGAAGGCCTTGGCTAGTCGCACAAGGCCATCCATGGAAGTGTTAGGTGCTCGCCCCCCAGGGAAGCGAGCGACCTGAGCGAAGGTTCCCCTGCCCGAAGGCCTGGTGGACCAGTTCACGGGGGGAGGAGGTCCTCGACCCCATGACGACGAGACACCCCCTGCTGGGGGTTTAGGAAGAGGTCGAGCCCCTTTCGGGCCTCGAGTCCTAGCTGATTTGTGAGGGGGGGGGCGTTGCCCATCCCATCCCTCCAGGTACTCCGTCCTTGGGACGTCGTTAGGATCGTTAGTGGCAGCGCCCGACCTAGGTCGTTTGCTGCCCCCAGCCATCCTGTCTATAGCACCCCGGAGCGTGGCGTTCCCAGAGTTGCGATCAATGCCAGCCTCGGCAGCTGCTACCAGCACCGAGCCCAGTTGTTCAGCTATGAGCTGCCGTTCTTCAGCAGTCGGTCGTCTAGATCCCGTCCTGTTGAGGACAACTCGGAATCCAGTGGCGTACTCTCCCAAGTCACTGGCGAAGGTCTGGGGTCCGCTCCAGTCATCGCTAGTCATCTCCGTGTCTTGAATGACGTGGGTAGAGAGGTTATCGGCCACTTCATCAGCCCACGAAGCAGGTGTTGAAGGGGTAGCCGGAGGTGCAGGAGACGCAGTTGCATCCCTGGAAGATAGCGCTGGCACGCTGAAGCGCTGTGCTCGCGGAGTGACAGTACCCGCCCCATAGGGGGAGGGGGTTGGAGAGCCTCTTTGGGTCCTGTGAGGGCCCACCGAGGGTGCAATCTGTGTGGATCTGCGGCTCGAAGAGAGCCGCAGGGAATCAATGGGGTCGTCGCCGGGAGTTCTGGGCGTACCGGATCTAGAGGGTCCCCCCTCGTCCATCGCCTCACCCGATCTCCCCCTACTTCTGGAATACGAGTCAGACATGCGTTGGTAAGACGCTGGTTATACCGGATCGCTGGGATCGAGGACGGATTGAGCTGCAAAGTGTGAAAACGGAGTCGACGAAATTTTTTGTGGCTGTGCACGTCGCGGTAGGAAGACAAGAAGCGATGCCTCAATGCCCTCTACAAACCGTGGAGCATGAACTCGACACCAGGCAGCGCATGGCGACCCCCTCTTATACACAAACACCGACTTCCCAGACTTCAACGACAACTACCTCCCAGAGTTCGGACACGTCTCCTTGAGCGGATGGGACTCTGATGTGGCTAACCAGTTCCACAATCTTTGGGCGGAGGATGACTCCTCCGACCTGCCAGACAACGATGACAGCTCTGCCACCGGCGGAGACATCGAATTCATTCCGGGTCTCACCGAGCTAGCCTCGCAGGAGACGATAAACCACTTCTTGGCATCACAAGTGACAGCCGATGAGGTGCATGATCTGGCTCTCGAGCTTGGGCTCGAGGCCAACAACAATCAAGAGCTCGGCATCGCCGAGCTCCTCTATCCAGAGAGGGGCAGCAGGAACAATCTGCGCCGCCCCTCCCCACATCACTGGGTTCATCTGCCATCCCAGAGTTGGTGAAGGATGAGCCTCCGTTGTCGAGAGATGAGAGGGTGGATATAACATCTGCCTCTCATGGCTTTCTACATTTACTGGAGGCTATGACGATCTTCATCGGTACCGTCTGAGTATCCGCCGTTCCACTCATTGAGAGGAATGCATGGCGCCAGATGGCCTGGGAATTATTCACGACCACCTGGCGATTGTCTGAGCCAATGTCGGCAGAACTAGCGGCTGCCGGATTGCCTCTCGACCTCACGTCACCGGCAGCCTTCAGGGCTTCCTATGCAGCTAGGCAGGCAGCTCATGCAGAGCTCCATCATGGGGAACCCTCGTCCTCATCATGACGCCGCTGTCCTCGAGGTCCTCGAGCACAGCAGCGCCGCTACTGAAAGGGGGGTGTCACCCCCCCACATCTACTCCCACCAATTAGTTGGTGGCCGATATCGGGATAGTGGCAGTTTGTCGCTTCCCTCTACCTTCTCCCCGCTGTGGGGGGACGTTGTTACCGAGCGTATGCCCTCGACGGCATCTACTCGAAGGGGGCCTTGGCCCCCTATCCACGGTAGTTCCGGTGAATAACCAGGTGAACAACCAGCTACCACATCTCTGTTACTCATGTGGGAGCGCGGTGATGGTCCACCTCATTCGTCTGGGGTGGTCAATCCTCGCTGGCCAGGAGCATGCAGACGGTTATTCCTCCCGCAAGGGGGGATTTACAGTGAATTAATACGGCCACGCCTGATCTGACTTTGGTCGGATATGTGGCCGGGGGGACCGAGACAGCACCAGACGGCGAACTAACGGCTAGCCTTTGTGGGGGGGGCCCCTCCCCTACAGATTATTGCCTTTCCTGTCTGAGAGGACAACACTGGTACACCTGCTGTAACGTGGCTTCTGCAAGGGACCTGGTGTGGGATGCAGACATAGGGAATGCGTAGTCTTAGTAGTACCTTGTTTGTATCTTGACCCGTCTTGCCAAGGCCTTCCCTGAGCTTCCAACCGACAAACTAGCTGACATCCAGCAGCACGTCGGTCCATCCAGGCCCAAGGCTGCAAAGCCTTCGCCCACCGTTCACGGACCGTCTCGAAGACAGGTCCTCGTTCACGTTCGACCCCCCCTAGAGGAGGGAACGAACCCTGCTGATTTCCTGGACCATGTCCGGACGACCTTAGGACTGCACCACTCCAAGCTAGTGGCACAGTCTGCTACCATGCACGCCGGGAATCTCTCGGTGTCAACTGACGTAGTGGCCTCGGATGAGGACCTACGATGTTTCAAGGAGGCGGCTCACAAGGCCTTCCCCTACGCGCTCCAAATCGATGCAGCGCTACCAACGTCCACGTCTTACCTCAAGTTGGTAGACGTGCCCTACATCGCAAACGACAAGGCGATCACGCCCGACGTCGTCATAGCACACCTGGGGAAGTCAGGTATATCTGACCTCACCGTGCTGCAAGTTCCTCCATGGGTTGTCCGTGATTCGAGAATGTCGGACACGTGCACCGTCTATCTCAACGTCGCTGACTCGGTCAGCGGCGCACGAGCGAAAGCTCTTATTGGACGGGGCGTCCAGTTCGGACGCTACGTCGCTTATGTTAGGGCTGCCAGGGCAAATCCTAGGCTCCCGCTATGTCAACGGTGCTGGAAGTGGGGCCACCCCACCCCAGCATGCAGAGCTCCACAGTCGAAGTGTCCGATCTGTGCAGGCCCACACCGCAAGGAGCACCATCGTGCCCTAGCGGGGTGCTGTAAGGGAAACGCCAAGGCGAACCCTCCCATCCCGGCTACCCCAGAGGGGGCAGCGTGTCCTCACCCGGCTAGGTGTATAAACTGCCGGAAGAACCACGCATCCGACGATCGTCGATGCAATTTCTGGCGACACCGCTTTGACCGTGACTGGATCAAGGCTCGCTACGACGAGGTGAGTGTGAGATGCAACTCTCGTTCTCCTCCTACTTACCATCCCGCAGGACGCGGTGGCTGAACGTAAATGAGGGACAGACTTAGAGCTACCCCCCAGCTACGCGTATTTAGTCAGAATGTAAATCGAAATTGGGGTTACATGGACTCATTACTGGCAGACTTCGTAGATGACTACGACTTGCTTTTCATTCAAGAGCCTCCCTGGCGATTAATAAGATACGCCCCCTCTGCCCACAACAGGGAAGGGGAAGAAGTTATAGGTGCACCAATGAGCCCCAATTGGGGAATCTTAGTGCGCCCATCAGGGATTGACTCCCCTCCACGCGTTGCCGTCTACTTTGCGAACAGCATCGCTAATCTAAGACCAGGTCTCAGACGAGATCTGATCGATGATCGTGACGTCCTCCTCTTTTCATTGGGAATAGGGGAGGACGCCATGCTGCTGGCTAACGTCTACTCGGATAGCCAACACTCGGCCATCACACTCTTATTTGAGAGCGTAATGTTGATCCCACGCCTTCACTTCATGTGCGGCGATTTCAACGTGAGGCACACCTCCTGGGATCCCCAGGGGCCTCAACACTCTATCCACGCTGACCACTTAGTGGAAATGGCTACGGCATTAGGCCTAACTAGAGCTCTACCAGTAGTGGAGGGCCCTACCCACTTCCCCCCACAACAGGGCCTTCACCCCACGGTGATTGACCTGATGTTCGTACCTACAGATCTGAGATTTGTATTGTACTGCGAGATTGTACCTGAAGCCAGGGGAACGTCTGACCACGCCCCCCTGACGTTAGTTCTACCTGGCCCGGGATCTTTGGTTCCGGTTACCAAGTGGTCCATCAAAAAGGGATCCGAGGAGGAAGCATCTTATCGAGATGCTGTCTCCTCCGCTTTAACTCCGTGGCTAAATTGGCATGGAAATACTTCGGCAGAAATCGATGAGATCGCTTCGGCGATATCAACGATTTTAAACAAGGCATGGGAAAACCATGCCAAGGAATCTCGCCTCGGCAAGTCATCCAAAGGCTGGTGGACAGACGAATGCAGTGGTGCCCTCGACGCGTACAGAGCCTCTCGTGATGAAGAGGACTGGAAGCTCTATAGGAAAGTCATGCGACACGCGAAGCGCGACTTTTTCGATGACCGTATCCAGGAAGTGGCTACGATGAATAGACGACCCTGGGACTTGATGTCCTGGACTCGTCAACGCAACCTCCCGTCGTACGAGGCTATCTCCTATCGGGGAGAACCCTGCAACGATCTGGACTCCCTCTGGGCTGCCCTTGATGGGTCCTATAACGCTGCCTCAGATCGAGTAGTCGATCTGAGCATTCTCGATGAACTTGATCCGGTGCCTGAAAGGGCCTGGATCCCGTTCTCTGTTACGGAAATGAAAGAAGCGCTAAACGTGTGTTCTTCCCGTTCCGCTCCAGGTCCTGATCATGTTACGTGGTCACACCTAAAACACTGGTGTAGCAACCCAGAAGTGGCAGGGCTCATCACCCGCATTGCTGAGGCGTGCATCACCGCTGGCCACTGGCCAGATCACTTTAAGGAGTCCCTGTCGGTTATTATCCCGAAACCAGGGAAACCTAATTACTCTACACCTAAGTCGTTCAGGCCCATTGTGCTCCTGAATACTCTGGGAAAACTAGTCGAAAAGATGTTGTCCAGGCGACTTCAGTTCGACGGAGTCACACACGAGGCCTTCGAGCAAAACCAGTTCGGAGGCGTCGCCCAACGT
Source organism: Tricholoma matsutake (assembly GCA_026075535.2). Taxonomy (NCBI): domain Eukaryota; kingdom Fungi; phylum Basidiomycota; class Agaricomycetes; order Agaricales; family Tricholomataceae; genus Tricholoma; species Tricholoma matsutake. The sequence continues at coordinate 6,442,655 of AP026548.1, read as the reverse complement.
TCCACTGAGGACGCAGGTATATACCTTACCCACCTGGTTAGAGCAGGGTGGGCCAAAGGGCTCAAAACGAGTGTTGTCGCTTTCGACATCGCTCAGTTCTTCCCATCCTTGAACCACCAGGTTCTGTTGGAAATTATTTCCCGGTCGGGGTTTCCTGCGCAAGTAGTAAACTTCTTCCGTTCATATCTTGTCGGTCGCAAGACGACCTACAAATGGAACGCTTTCTCATCTGGCTCCTTTGCAGCCAATGTGGGAGTGGGTCAAGGCTCTGCTGCTCTGTCCCCTGTCCTGTCGGCGTTATACCTGACGCCTATCATGAAGCTCTTCAGAAGAAGCGAGATTGGCAGAGATGTCGATCTCATGTCCTACGTGGACGATGGCACGCTCATCGCCCGCTCCCCACAGCTGGAGGATAATCTCCCCCTTCTCAAAAGAGCGTATGGCTGGATATTCCAGGCGTTCACCTCCCTCGGGCTTGTCCTGGAACACAACAAGTCCGAAGTATTTCATTTCTCAAGGGCGAGGAGATTCACCCCCCTACCCATTGATCTTGGATTTGCCCCCTACACGGGCAACTCCCCCCTCAAACCCAAGGCTACCTGAAGGTACCTTGGATTTTTCTTCGACCGCAAGCTCTCCTTCAAGGAGCACACGCGGTTCTACTCCACCAAAGCCCTTACCACTGCAAGGGCAATGGGAATGCTCGGCAACTCTGTAAGAGGGTTAACTCCCATGCAGAAGCGCCTTCTTTACCGTTCATGCGTTGTGCCTATCATGACGTATGGACTGAGACTCTGGCACTTTAAAGGCGCTCGCGTCAAAGGTGTCATCAAAACGCTGGCCCAGGTGCAGTCCATTGCTGCTTGCTGGATCCTCGGTGCCTTCAGATCCACCCCTATCGGTGGTCTGGAAAGTATTGCAGGACTGCTGCCCATGCAGCTGTTACTGCGCCGCCTGGTCGACAGGGGGGTATTCAGAACCCCCCTATTAGCCCCATCACACCCCCTAAGAGCGATCTTGGGACCCAATCACGTCGGCACCACCCACTCTCATGAGCTAGGACTCTGGGGAGGGAACGTGCTCGACACACTAAACCTACAGGGTCCATCTGTCGCCTCGGCTGCAGCTCTGGCCCTCATACCTGGCGATGAATTCGACCCCTTTGGGGAAGAAAACACGCCTGGAAACAGAGTGAAGGACTTATTCCCAACTCGTTTTTCCTCTCATCGCCTCACCTCCAAGGAGGATGGAGCGAGGAATTCCTACAGGAGTGACCTCGATAAGGCCTGGGCTGCTGCTCAGGTAGAGGACGACACTCTCGTCGTTGCAGTGGATGCTTCGGTGCCCACAGATGCCAAGTTTCAGGCGGTGGCCTGCGCTCTTGTCTTCGGACAGGGAGAGCAGGTCGATCGTGTTGTCTCAGCTTCTGGGAGGAGAACTCCCCCAGAAGTCGAACTCTTTGCTCTCCAACTGGGCATCTCAGCTGCTTGCAGCAGAGGGTGCAAAAAGTTGGTGATATTTTCAGATTCTACTACGGGCATTGAGTCCCTAATCGATCCTAAGCCACGTTCTGGGCAAATCTTCGCCCTGGACGCCTGTCGCTCCCTTCGTCCCTGGCTAGCTGGGGATGAGGAGAGGAACGTTACATTCTGGCATGTCCCCTCGAAATTCGAGTGGAACGTTCACAAGATAGCTCACGATGTAGCTACATCTACCAAGATCTCCATGGGCAGACACCCGCAGACGTCTTTAGACTACCTTAAAAATCAGGTCGAGAAGGCCGTTTGTAAGGACTGGCACACCCGGTTTGCAGATCCTGCGTACCATGGACGACACTTCTACCAACTCAAGGGAGTAGGTGGAAAACCGGTTTTACCCTCGACTCACAAAGGTGGGCCTTGGCTGAAAGTTATGGGGAGCAACACTACGTTGACTTCCCGTTCAACTCGCATGATCACTGGCCATGCTCCCATAGGGGAGTATCGTCAACGTCTATCCCTTGACGGGGAATACCAATGTTGGTGTCTTGGTTCCGATATACAAACTCGAGACCACTTGCTACGCGTCTGCCCCAAGGTGGATCGCAAAGAAACTCGTGCGAGCCCAGACTCTGTCGAAGGCTTCCACGAATTTATGGACAATAATCCTGCATTAGGATCGTTCAACTCACTTGCATGGGACCCAGGATAGGTTGTGCGCGCAGGGCGTATGACCCCCGTCTGGTTCTAGCTAGTGTTATCGGTATGTCGGGGTGGCCGCAGGGTGCCAGACGAGTCCGTTAACCCTCATAAAGGGGGCCCACCCGTGTTCAGGAGCGACTGTCAGGGAGGGGGGACACGAACCTAGGTACTGGTTCGGGGAGGCGCCCGAGCGCTTCCAGATCTGCTGTCGGTTATGCGTTACAGCCTTGCTGCTGGCTACGCTTTCCTTTCCGAGCTGAGAGGCTCACGTCGGGGCGGCAGTTTCCCCTAAATCTTGCACACATACCCGTAGGGATTCGAGGACACGACATCGTCGAGCTTGGGTTGTCGGTACGCCACCACTGGCAAGTCCGTTTACTCGATAAAGGGAGCCCCCTTAGTGGCCTTTGCAGCTATCCAGGTGGTTGGTGCAAAGATCAGCAGGAGGAGGACTTGGGCTGGGCGTAGTGTACTTCGTTTGTATGTCTCTACCGCGGACTGCGACCGGGCGCCGCGTTATAAACTTTTGACCCAAAAAAAAAAAAATATATCTTGACCCGCGGACTGCGATCAAGCCCCGCGTTATAAATTGTTGACCCAAAAAAAAAAAAAAGGTGAGTGAGATGGACCATCACCACGCTTCCGCATGAGTAACAGTGATGAGGCAGCTGGTTGTTCACCTGGTTATTCACCAGAACTGCCATAGGTAGGGGGCTGGGCCCCCTTTGAGCAAATGCTGCATAGTGCACGCACTCAATGACAATGTCCCCCCTGCAGTGGGGAGAAGGTGAAGGGAGGTGGCACATTGCCACTCTCCTGATTGCAGCCACCAATGATTTGGTGGACATAGCCATGAAGGGGTGATTCCCTCTTCAATTCCGGCGAGGTCGTCGATGAGGGCCTTGAGGACGATGGTGCTGTGCAGGGGACAAGGGTTCCCCACTTGGAGGCTCTGTCGCTGGTGGAGCAGACTGAGCCACCTTCATCGCCTCATAGGAAGCCTGGAAGGCTGCCAGAGACGTAAGGTCTAGAGGAGCTGACGCTGCCTGAAGCGACTCCATCATGCTCCCTGAAAATCGCCAGGTGGTGGTGAATAGCTCCCATGCCATCTGGCACCAAGAGTTCCTCTCATTGAGAGGAACTGCAGACACTTGGACGGTACCCACAAAGGAGGTCATCGCGTCCAGTAAATGCAACATGGCATGAGAGGTGGCTTTGATCTCCAGCCTCTCATCCCTTGATAGTGGCACTTCATCCTCCACCAACTCGGGGATGGGGGGCAAAGGTGGTGACGGGGCAGGGGATGCCTCTGGAGGTCAGCTATGCTGAGCTCCTGTGAAAACACATCCTCCCATGTGAGGCTGTGAGACCATTGCTTGTGTGCGACATCGACACCTTGTGCCCATCGTACATGATCGATTGTTTGCCTCGAGGCAAGCCTAGGCCCCCCCTCGGCATAAATGAGAGCCTCCTGCATAGCAAGAGAGTCGTCATCATCATCAGGGTTGGAGAGGTTTTCTCCAGCCCCTTTTTTTTTTTGTTGGGTCAACAATTTATAACGTGGGGCTCGATCACAGAGGGGCCCCCCCCACAAAGGCTAGCCATTAGTTCACTGTCTGGTGCTATCTCGGTCCCCCCGGCTACATACCCAATCAAAGTCAGATCAGGCGCAAGCAGTGTCAATTCACTGTAAGTCCTCCCTTGCGGGAAGAGTAACCGTCTTTCACCAGACAACAAGGATTGACCACCTCATGCGAGTGAGGTGGACCATCACTGTGTCCAAGCACAAGTGACAGTGATGAGGCAGCTGGTTGTTCACCGGAACTGCCATAGCTGGTTATTCACCGGAGCTACTGTAAGTAGGGGGTCAAGGCCCCCCCTCGAGCAAATGCTACTCTGAGCATGCACTCGATGACATCATCCTCCCCACAGTGGGGGGAAGGTAGAGGGCAGCAACATATTGTTACCATCCCGACAACAGCCCTGGTGGGCAGTGAAGAGAAGGGGAGGTCCCCTTCTTCAAGCTCGGCATGGTCGTTGGCGAGGCCCACAAGGACGATGACGCCATTCCAGGGACAAGGGTTCCTCGGTTGGAGGCTCTGCCACTGGTGGAGCAGACTGAGCCGCCTGCATCGCTGCATAGGAAGCCTGGAAGGCTGCCGGAGACATAAGGTCGAGGGGAGCTAATGCCGCGCAAAGTGACTCCATCATGCTCCCTGAAAATCGCCAGGTGGTGGTGAAGAGCTCCCATGCCATCTGACGCCAAGAGTTCCTGTCGTTGAGAGGAACCATGGACACTTGGACGGTACCTACAAAGGAGGTCATTATGTCCAGTAAATGCAACATGGCATCAGAGGTGGCTTCGATCTCCAGCCTCTGATCCCTAGATAGCAGCACTTCGTCCTCCACCAGCTCGGGGATGGGGGGCCAAGGTGGTAGTGGGGCAGGGGATGCCTCCGGATAAAGGAGCTCAGCAATGCCAAGTTCCTGTGAATACATATTCTCCTTTGGGAGGCTACGAGCCCAGCACTTGTGTTTGATGTTGACACCCAGTGCCCATTGTACACGATCAATCGTTTTCCTTGAGGAGAGCCTAGGCCCCCCCCTCAGCAAAAATGAGAGCCTCTTGCATGGCAAGAGAGTCGTTGTCGTCATCATCGTTAGGGTCGGAGAGGTCTTCCCCAGCCCATAGATCTCTAGCTGCCCTGAGAGCAGCTGCTACCTCCGATTCATCCTGCACAAACTGGGTGTCGTAGTCTTGGACGTCATCATCAAAGATGTCGCCCATGATCAAAATGGGGTCACATAGACCCCGATGCAGTGGTTGGCCTCTGGTTCGCCATTTGGGCATTGAGAGTGTGTGTTAGTGCTAGTAGATGATGGTAGGAATCAAAATACGCAGCGTGGAATCAATAACGGCTGGTCCCTTATCTACATTCTGGGTCCACCTGATACAGCCTCCGAACGCTCCGAGGGGGTGAGCAAGCCGCACATCCTGCTGCCTAGTGGGAGAAGATCAAATCCAGGTCATACCACCCTAGAAGAGTGAGCACCGGAGGTAGAGGGATGGTGGTGAGAAGTGGCCACCAAGGTGTAGGCCTAGCCGCCAGGGGGCACCATCACCTGGCCCCTTTTAGCGATGGTGTATTCCAATGGGTAGTCAGTGTAGCATGTCTCTAGTAGTAGAAACTCACAGAGCATGGAGGCAGGAAGCCTCAAAGACGACCAGCAGTCCAGTAAGAATGTCCTTCCCCCTAAGCCAGACCTCCCCCAGCTAAACGAGTGCTTCTACTTGGGCGAGCATTGAAGCAGGCATCCTACACCCACTCTAAGCCCCCATAGGGACCCAGACTACTCTTTCATAGACATCACTCACCTAGCCAGGATCCTTGAAGCCAAGGGGAACGAGACAGATAGCAGTCACTGTTGGAAACAATGACCGAGACATCCCCGGAGATCGGATGGACAGATCTCTTAGCAAATCAGGCCAGGCCTGGAGATGTCGAGAGCATTCGTGATGGTGAAATCCGATCAAAAATCAGATGAAAATTGAAGTCTCGACGTTGCTACCAACATTGAGCAGGAGTGTTTACCACTGTTTATGGTGGTTGTAACAAGTCAAGGAGTGTGTAACTGTAATACATTGTTAATGGTATTTTTTTTTTTTTTTGGGTCATCATTTATAACGTGGGGCTCAATTGCAGTCCACAGGTAAAGGTACTACTATGACTACGCATTCCCTCTGCCCACATCCCACACAATGTCCCTCACAGAAGCCACTTTAGGTGGGCAGTGCCACATACATTGTCCTCTCAGACAGGAAAGGCAATATTCTGGAAGGCTGGGGCCCCCCACCCAGACGCTAGCCATGAGATCGCCCACTGTTGCTAGTCCGGTCCCCCATCCCTACCCAACCAAAGTCGGATCAACGAGAAGTGTCAATTCACTGTAAATCCTCCCTTGTGGGAGGAATAACTGTATTTGCTTTGCCAGCAAGCGAGGATTGACCACCCCAGGTGAGTGAGATAGACCATCACCATGCTTCCGCATGAGTAACAGTGATGAGGCAGCTGGTTGTTCACCTGGTTATTCACTGGAACTGCTGTAGGTAAGGGGCCGGGGCCCCCTTTGAGCAAATGCTGCATAGTGCATGCACTCAATGACAACGTCCCCCCCACAGTGGGGAGAAGGTGAAGGGAGGTGGCACATTGCCACCCTCCTGATAACAGCCACCAATGATTTGGTGGGCGTAGCTGTGAAGGGGTGATCCCCTTTTTTAATTCTGGCAAGGTCAGTACCTGGGTTTGTGTCCCCCCTCCCTGACAGTCGCTCCTGAACATGGGTGGGCCCCCTTTATGAGGGTTAACGGACTTGTCTGGTGCTCTACAGCCACCCTGATGTACCGATCACACTAGCCAGAACCAGACGAGGATCATATGCCCTGCGTGCACAGCCTATCCTGGATCCCATGCTAGCGGGGTGAACGACCCAAGTTCTGGGTTATAGTCCAAAAATATGTAAAAGCCTTTGACAGAGTCTGGGCTAGCATGAGTTTCTTTGCGATCCACCACAGGGCAGACGCGTAATATATGATCCCGAGTTTGGATCTCAGGACCATGGCACCAGCATTGGTACTCTCCGTCTAGGGAGAAACGATGATGATACTCCCCTATGGGAGCATGGCCAGTAACCATACGGGTGAGTCGGGAAGTGCCAGTCATGCTGGTACCCAATACTTTAAGCCAAGGCCCACCTTTGTGAGTTGAGGGTACTACAGGTTTTCCTCCGACCCCTTTCAGGTGAAGGAAATACCGACCACAATATGCAGGTTCTGCGAACCACATGTGCCAATCCTTACAGACCACTTTTTCAATTTGGGTCTTCAGGTAGTCTAGAGACATCTGTGGGTGTCTGCCCACAGAGATCTTGGTAGATGTAGCGACATCGTGAGCTTTCTTGTGCACGTTCCACTCGAATTTCGAGGGGACATGCCAGAATGTAACGTTTCTTTCCTCATCCCCAGCTAACCAGGGACGGAGGGAGCGACAAGCATCCAGAGCAAAGATTTGCCCAGAGCATGGTTTTGGGTCTACAAGGGACTCAATGCCCATTGTGGAGTCTGAGAAAATCACCAGCTTTTTGTATCCCTTGCTGCAAGCAGCAGAGAGGAATAACTCAACTTCCAGGGGGGTTCTCCTCCCAGAAGCTGAGATGATGTGATCTACTTGTTCTCCTTGTCCGAAGTCGAGAGCACAAGCAACTGCTTGAAATTTGGCATCAGTGGGCACCGAGGCGTCCACTGCAGCAACGAGGGTGTCTACCTCTGACTGGGCCTCAGCCCAGGCTTTGTCGAGGTCACCCCTATACGCACTCCTCGCCTCATCCTCCTTAGAGGTGAGACAATGAGAGGAGAAGCGAGCAGGAAATAGATCCTTTACTCTGTTTCCAGGGGTGTTTTCTTCCCCAAAGGGGTCAAATTCATCCTCTGGGACAAGGGCCACCACTGCTGCTGAGGCAATGGATGGTGACCTTGCAGTGTGAGTGTGTTCAGCATGTCTCCTCCCCAGAGCCCAAGCTCATGAGGGAAGGTGCTGCCCACATATTTTGGCCCTAAAATCGCTCTGAGGGGGTGAGATGGGGCCAACAAGGGGGTCCTGAATGCCCCTTTGTTGACCAATCGATGCAGGAGCAGTTGCATGGGCAACAGTCCTGCGATACTGTCCAGTCCACCGATCGGGGTGGTCCGGAATGCACCAAGGATCCAGCATGCAGCGATAGACTGCACCTGGGACAATGTTTTGACGACACCTTTGACGCATGCGCCCTTGAAGTGCCACAGTTGGAGTCCGTATGTCATGATAGGTACGACACACAAGCGGTAGAGTAGGTGTTTCTGCATAGGTTCCAAGCCCCTTACAGAATTGCCGAGCATTCCCATGGCTCTCGCTGTGGTGAGAGCCTTGGTGGAGTAGAATCGCATGTGCTCCTTAAAGGAGAGTTTGCCATCACTTCTTGTCTTCTTACTGTGATGTGCACAGCCACAAAAAACTTGATCAACACCGTTTTCACATTTTGCAGCTCAATCCATCCACAATCTCAGCGATCCGGTATAACCAGCGTCTTACCAACGCATGTCAGATTCACAATCCAGAAGAGGGGGGAGATGGGGTGAAGCGATGGACAAGGGGAGACCTTCCAGATCGGGTATGCCTAGAACTCCTGGCGATGATCCAATTGACTCTCTACGACTCTCTGAGAGTTGCAGAAACACACAGATTACTCCCTCAGTGGGCCCACAATGGACCCAAAGAGGCTCTCCACGTCGCTTCTTGTCTTCCTACCGCGACGTGCACAGCCACAAAAAATTTCGTCGACACCGTTTTCAACTTCTGTAGCTCAATCCGTCCTCGACGTCGCTCCTTGACTTGTTACAACCACCATAAATAGTGGTAAACACCTCTGCTCAACGTTGCACGCGACGTCGACACTTCGATTTTTGTCCGATTTTTGATCGGATTTTGCCATCACGAACGCTCTCGGCGTCTCCAGGCCTGCCCCGATTTGCTAAGAGATCTGTCCATCCGATCTCCGGGGATGTCTCGGTCATTGTTTCCAACAGTGACTGCTATCTGTCTTGTTCCCCTTGGCTTCGAGGATCCTGGCTAGGTGAGTGATGTCTATGAAAGAGTAGTCTGGGTCCCTATGGGGGCTTAGAGCAGGTGTGGGATGCCTGCTTCAACGCTCGCCCAAGTAGAAGCACTCGTTTAGCTGGGGGAGGTCTGGCTTAGGGGGAAGGACGTTCTTACTGGACTGCTGGCCGTCTGGGAGGCTCCCAGCCTCCATGCTCTGTGAGTTTCTATTACTAGAGACATGCTACACTGACTACCCGTTGGAATACACCATTGTTAAAAGGGGCCGGGCGATGGTGCCCCCTGACAGCTAGGTTGACGCTCTGGTGGCCGCTACTCACCACCAACTCTCTACCTCCGGTGCTCACTCTTCTAGGGTGTTATGACCCGGGTTCAATCTTCTCCCACTGGGTGACAGAATGTGCAGCCTGTCCCCCCCTCGGAGCGTTTGGAGGCAGTATCAGGTGGACCCGGAATAGAGATAAGGGACCAACTATTATCGATGGCACGCTACGTATCTTGATTTCTACTATCACCTACTAGCATTAACTTCCCCTCTCAATGCCTAAACGGCGAACCAGAGCCCAAACACCATGCTGGGGTCTACACGACCCCTCCCTGATTACGGGCGACATCTATGACGATGGCGTCCAAGACTACGACACCCGGTACGATCAAGATGATCCAGATGTAGCTACTGCCCGATGGGCAGTTAGAGATCTATGGGCTGGAGAAGACCTCTCCGACCCTGAGGATGACGAGGACTCTCTTGCTATGGAAGAGGGCCTCAACTATGCCGAGAGCAGCCCCAAGCTGGCCTCGAGGCAAACGATAGACCATGTGCTGTGGGCACAGGACGTCCATGTCACACATAAACGATGGACTCGCAGTCTCGAACGCGAGGACATGTACTCACAGGAGCTCGGCATGGCCGAGCTCTTCTATCCGGAGGCATCCCCTGCCCCATTACCGCCTTTGCCCCCCATCCCTGAGTTGGTGGAGGACGAAGTGCCGCTATCTGTGAATGACAGGTTGGAAATTGAAGCCACCTCTCATGCCATGCTACACCAACTCGACGCAATGACCATGTTTATTGGTACCGTCTGTACATCCGCCGTTCCCCCTGCAGAGAGGAATGCATGGCGCCAAATGGCCTGGGAGTTATTCACGACCACCTGGCGACTGTCTGAGATGATGTCGGCGGAACTAGCAGCCGTTCCGACACCTCTCAATCTCACGTCTCCAGCAGCCTTCCGGGCTTCCTATGCGGCGATGCACACTGCTCAATCAGAGCCTCAATCTGGGGAACCCTCGTCCCCAGCACGGCGTCGTCGTCCTCGAGGTCCTTGTGGACAGCAGCGCCGCAACTAGTACAGGGGCCTATCCCCTCTCTACATTCACAGCCACCAAGTACCAATTTTTTTTTTTTTTTTTGGGTCAAAAGTTTATAACGCGGCGCCCGATCGCAGTCTGCAGTAGAGACATACAAACGAAGTACACTATGCCCCGCCCAAGTCCTCCTCCTGCTGATCTTTGCACCAACCACCTGGATAGCTGCAACGACCACTAAGGGGGCCCCCTTTATCGAGTAAACGGACTTGCCAGTGGTGGCGTACTGACAACCCGAGCTTGACGATGTTGTGTTCCCCGAATCCCTACGGGTATGAGTTCAAGATTTAGAGGATATTGCCGCCCCGGCGTGAGCCTCTCAGCTCGGAAAGGAGGGCGTAGTCGACACATTTGTCGTAACGCGCAACCGACAGCGGATCTGAAAGCGCTCAGGCGCCTCCCCGAACCAGTACCTGGTGTTGTGTCTCCCCTCCCTGACAGTCGCTCCTGAACATGGGTGGGCCCCCTTTATGAGGGTTAACAGACTCGTCTGGTGCCCTGTGGCCACCCCGACATACCGATATCACTAGCCAGAACCAGACGAGGGTCATACGCCCTGCGCGCACAACCTATCCTGGATCCCACGCAAGTGAGTTGAACGATCCTAGTACAGGATTATTGTCCATGAATTCGTGGAAGCCTTTGATGGAGTCTGGGCTGGCACGAGTTTCTTTGCGATCCACCTTAGGGCAGACGCGTAGCAGATGATCCCGAGTTTGTATGTCAGGACCAAGGCACCAGCATTGGTATTCCCCGTCAAGGGACAGACGTTGACGATACTCCCCTATAGGAGCATGGCCAGTGATCATGCGAGTTGAACGGGAAGTCAATGAGGTGTTGTTTCCCATTACTTTCAGCCAAGGCCCACCTTTGTGAGTCAAGGGTAGTACCGGTTTTCCGCCTACTCTTTTGAGTTGGTAGAAATGCCGACCACGATACGCCGGATCCGAGAACCGGGTGTGCCAATCCTTACAAACAGCCTTTTCGACCTGATTTTTAAGGTAATCCAAAGACGTCTGCGGGTGTCTGCCCACAGAGATCTTGGTAGATGTAGCTACATCGTGAGCCATCTTGTAAACGTTCCACTTGAATTTTGAGGGGACATGCCAGAATGTAACGTTCCTCTCCTCGTCCCCAGCTAGCCAGGGATGAAGGGAGCGACAAGCGTCCAGGGCAAAGATTTGCCCAGAACGTGGTTTTGGATCGATTAGGGACTCAATGCCCATAGTAGAGTCCGAGAAAATCACCAACTTTTTGCACCCTCTGCTGCAAGCAGCTGAGACGCCTAGTTGGAGAGCAAAAAGTTCGACTTCCGGGGGGGTTCTCCTCCCAGAAGCTGAGACAACGCGATCCACTTGTTCTCCCTGTCCGAAAACGAGAGTGCAAGCAACAGCTTGAAATTTGGCATCTGTGGGCACCGAAGCGTCAACTGCAACGACGAGAGTGTCGTCCTCTACCTGGGCAGAGGCCCAGGCCTTGTCGAGGTCACTCCTGTAAGAATTCCTCGCTCCATCCTCCTTAGAGGTGAGGCGATGAGAGGAGAAGCGAGTGGGGAATAGATCCTTCACTCTGTTCCCAGGTGCGCTTTCTTCCCCAAAGGGGTCAAACTCGTCGCCTGGTACAAGGGCCAGAGCTGCAGCCGAAGCGACAGATGGGCCTTGTAGGGTGAGAATGTCGAGCATGTTCCCTCCCCAGAGTCCTAGCTCATGAGAGTGGGTGGTGCTGATGTGGTTAGGCCCTAAAATCGCTCTTAGGGGGTGTGATGGAGCCAATAGGGGGGTCCTGAATACCCCCCTGTCGACTAGACGACGCAGTAACAGCTGCAGGGGCAGCAGTCTAGCGATACTTTCCAGACCCCCAATTGGGGTGGTTCTGAATGCACCGAGGATCCAACGCACAGCAATGGACTGCACTTGGGCCAGCGTTTTGATGACACCTTTGACGTGCACGCCTTTGAAGTGCCAGAGTCTTAGTCCGTATGTCATAATAGGTACGACACATGAACGGTACAGGAGGCGTTTCTGCATAGGGGTTAGCCCTCTGACAGAATTGCTGAGCATTCCCATCGCCCTTGCAGTGGTAAGGGCTTTGGTGGAGTAGAACCGCGTATGCTCCTTGAAGGAGAGTTTGCAGTCAAAGAAAAATCCAAGGTACCTCCAGGTGACCTTGGGTTTGAGAGGGGTGTTGCCTGTGTAGGGGGCAAATCCGAGGTCAATGGGCAAGGGAGTGAATCTCCTCGCCCTTGAGAAGTGGAATATTTCGGACTTGTCATGCTCAAGGACAAGTCTGAGGGAGGTGAACGCCTGGAAAATCCAGCCATACGCTTTTTTGAGCAGGGGGAGGTTGTCCTCCAGCTGTGGAGAGCGGGCGATGAGGGTACCATTGTCCACATAGGACATGAGATCGACATCTCTGCCGATTTCGCTTCTTCTGAAGAGCTTCATGATGGGCGTCAAGTATAACACTGATAAGACCAGGGACAAGGCGGATCCTTGTCCCACTCCCACATCGGCTGCAAAGGAGCCAGATGAGAAAGTGTTCCATTTGTAGGTCATCTTGCGACCGACCAGGTAAGAACGGAAGAAATTCACTACTTGCACAGGGAATCCCAACTGGGAGATAATCTCCAGTAGGACCTGATGGTTCAAGGAGGGGAAGAACTAAGCGATGTCGAAGGCGACGACACTCGTTTTGAGTCCTTTGGCCCATCCTGCTCTGACCAGGTGGGTAAGGTAGATTCCTGCATCCTCAGTGGAACGCTGGGCGACGCCTCCGAACTGGTTCTGTTCAAAGGCTTCATGTGCAACTCCGTCAAATTGAAGCCGCCTGGACAACATATTTTCGACTAATTTGCCCAGAGTGTTCAGCAGCACGATGGGTCTGAACGACTTAGGGGTAGAATAATTAGGTTTCCCTGGTTTCGGGATGATGACCGACAGGGATTCCTTAAAGTGAGCTGGCCAGTGGCCAGCGGTGATGCACGCCTCAGCAATGCGGGTAATGAGCCCTGCCAATTCTGGGTTGCTACACCAGTGTTTAAGGTGCGACCACAAGACATGATCGGGACCTGGAGTGGAACGGGAAGAACACGCATTTAGCGCTTCCTTCATTTCCGTAACGGAGAACGGAATCCAGGCCCTTTCAGGCACCGGATCTAGTTCATCAAGAATGCTCAGATCGACTACTCGATCTGAGGCAGCGTTATAAGACCCATCCAGGGCAACCCAGAGGGAATCAAGATCGTTGCAAGGTTCTCCCCGATAGGAGATAGCCTTGTACGATGGAAGGTTACGTTGACGAGTCCAGGACATCAGGTCCCAGGGTCGTCTGTTCATCGTAGCCACTTCTTGGATACGGTCATCAAAGAAGTCACGTTTAGCGTGTCGCATGACTTTCCTGTAGTGCTTCCAGTCCTCCTCATCATGAGAGGCTCTGTACGCGTCTAGGGCACCACTGCATTCGTCAGTCCACCAACCTTTGGACGACTTGCCGAGGCAAGATTCCTTGGCATGGTTTTCCCATGCCTTGTTTAAAATCGTTGCTATCGCTGAGACGACATCATCGATTTCTGCCGATGTAGCTCCATGCCAATCTAGCCACGGATTTAAAGCGGAGGAGACAGCATCTCGGTATGATGCTTCCTCCTCGGATCCTTTTTTGATGGACCACTTGGTGACCGGGACCAAAGATCCCGGGCCAGGTAGTACTAATGTCAGAGGGGCGTGGTCAGACGTCCCCCTGGCTTCAGGTACAATCTCGCAGTACAATACAAATCTTAGATCTGTAGGTACAAACATCAGGTCGATCACCGTGGGGTGAAGGCCCTGCTGAGGGGGGAAGTGGGTGGGGCCTTCCACTACTGGAAGGGCCCTAGTCAGGCCTAATGCCGTAGCCGTTTCCACTAAGTGGTCGGCATGGATGGAGTGTTCAGGCCCCTGGGGATCCCAGGAGGCGTGCCTCACGTTGAAGTCGCCACACATGAAGTGTAAGCATGGGATCGTCATAATGTTCTCGAATAAGAGCATGATGGCCGAATGTTGGCTGTCCGAGTAGACGTTAGCAAGTAGCATGACATCCTCCCCTATTCCCAGTGAGAACAAAAGGACGTCACGATTGTCAATCAGATCTCGTCTGAGACCCGGTCTTAGATTGGCGATGCTGTTCAAAAAATAGACAGCAACGCGTGGAGGGGAGTCGATACCCGATGGGCGTACTAACGTTCCCCAATTGGGGCTCATTGGTGCACCTATGACTTCATCCCCTTCCCTGTTGTGGGCAGAGGGGGCGTATCTTATTAATCGTCTAGAAGGTCTGCCAGTAGTGTGTCCATGTACCCCCAATTACGGTTAACATTCTGACTAAATATATGCAACTGAGGAGTAGATCTAAGTCTATCCCTCATTTACGTTTGGCCACCGCATCCTGCGGGATGGTGAGAAGGAGGGGAGCGAGAATTACGCCTCTCACTCACCTCGTCATAGCGAGCTTTGATCCAATTGCGGTCAAAGCGATGTCGCCAAATATTACATCAACGATCGTTGGATGCGTGATTTTTCCAGCAGTTGATGCACCTGGCCGGGTGAGGACATGCTGCCCCCTCTGGGGTAGCTGGGATAGGAGGGTTCGCCTTGGCGTTTGCCTTACAGCACCCTGCAAGGGCACGATGGTGCTCCTTACGGTGTGGGCCTGCACAGACTGGACACTTGGTCTGTGGAGCTCTGCATGCTGGGGTGGGGTGGCCCCATTTCCAGCATCGTTGGCAAAGGGGCAAGCCAGGGTTCACCCTAGCAGCCCTAACATAAGCGACGTAGCGTCCAAACTGGACGCCCCGACCGATGAGAGCCTTGGCTTGTGCACTGCTGACTGAGTCGGCAATGTTAAGATAGATGGTGCACGTATCCAACATCTTCGAATCATGTACTACCCGTGGGGGGACTTGTAACACAGTGAGGTCTGATATTCCGGACTTACCCAAGTGTGCAATGACGACGTCAGGCATTATTGCCTTGTCGTTAGCGATAAATGGCACATTGACCAGTTTGAGGTACGACGTGGATGTAGGTAATGCTGCATCTACTTGCAGCATGAAGGGGAATGCTTTGTGGGCAGCCTCCTTGAAGCAGCGAAGGTCCTCCTCGGAGGCGACAACGTCTGTAGCTACTGATAAGTTACCAGCCTGCATTGATGCGGATTGAGCCACCAGTTTTGAGTGGTGCAATCCGAGAGTGACCCGGACATGGTCCAGGAAGTCAGCGGGGTTCGTCTCCGCTCCAAGGGGGGAACGAACGTGGACCAGGACCTGTCGTCTCGACAGTCCATGGACAGTAGGTGATGGCTTTGCAGCCTTCGGTTTGGATGGACCAACATGCTGCTGTATGTCAGCCAGCTTGTCAGTGGGAAGTTCAGGGAAGGCCTTGGCTAAATGCACAAGGCCATCCATGGATGTGTTGGGTGTACGCCCCCCAGGGAAGCGAGCGACCTGAGCAAAGGTCCCCTGCCCAAAGGCCTGGTGGACCAGTTCACGGGGGGAGGCGGACCTCGACCCCATGATGAAGAAACGCCGCCTGCTGGCGGTTTGGGGAGAGGCCGAGCCCCTTTCAGGCCTCGAGTCCTCGCTGATTTGTGAGGGGGGGGCATTGCCCATCCCATCCCTCCAGATAATCCACATTGGGATCCATGGTGACAGTCCCTGACCTAGGTCGTTTACTGCCCCCAGCCATTCTATCTATGGCCCCCCGGAGCGTAGCGCTACCAGAGTTCCGATCAAGGCCAGCCTCGGCAGCTGCTACCAGCACCGAGCCCAGCTGTTCTGCAATGACCTGCCATTCTTCAGCAGTCAGTCGTCTAGATCCCGTCCTGTTGAGCACAATACGGAATCCCTCAGCATACTCCCCCAGGTCTTTGGCGAAGGTCTGGGGTCCACTCCAGTCATCGCTAGCCATCTCCATGTCCTGAATGACGTGGGAGGAGAGATTATCGGCCACTTCATCAGCCCACGAAGCAGGTGTAGAAGGGGTAGCCGGAGGTGCAGGGGATGCAGTCGCATCCCTGGAAGATAACGCTGGCACGCTAAATCGCTGTGCTCGCGGAGTGACGATGCCCGCCCCATCGGGGGAGGGGGTTGGAGAGCCTCTTTGGGTCCTGTGAGGGCCCACTGAGGGAGCATTCTGTGTGGATCTGCGGCTCGAAGAGAGCCGCAGGGAATCAATTGGGTCGTCGCCAGGAGTTCTGGGCGTACCGGATCTGGAAGGTCTCCCCTCGTCCATCGCTTCGCCCGATCTCCCCCCTCTCTTAGAAAACATTTCTGACATGCGTTGGTAAGATGCTGGTTGTACCGGATCGCGGGGATCAAGGACGGATTGAGCTACAGAAGTTGAAAATGGTGTCGACGAAATTTTTTGTGGCTGTGCACGTCGCGGTAGGAAGACAAGAAGCTGTGACAACCTACAAATGGAACGCTTTCTCATCTGGCTCCTTTGCAGCCGATGTGGGAGTGGGACAAGGATCCGCCTTGTCCCCTGTCTTATCGGCGTTATACTTGATGCCCATCATGAAGCTCTTCAGAAGAAGCGAAATCGGCAGAGATGTCGATCTCATGTCCTATGTGGACAATGGTACCCTCATCGCCCGCTCTCCACAGCTGGAGGACAACCTCCCCCTGCTCAAAAAAGCATATGGCTGGATTTTCCAGGCATTCACCTCCCTCGGACTTGTCCTTGAGCATGACAAGTCCGAAATATTCCACTTCTCAAGGGCGAGGAGATTCACTCCCTTGCCCATTGACCTCGGATTTGCCCCCTACACGGGCAACACCCCCCTCAAACCCAAGGTCACCTGGAGGTACCTTGGATTTTTGTTCGACTGCAAACTCTCCTTCAAGGAGCATACACGGTTCTACTCCACCAAAGCCCTTACCACTGCAAGGGCAATGGGAATGCTCGGCAATTCTGTCAGAGGGCTAACCCCTATGCAGAAACGCCTCCTGTACCGTTCGTGTGTCGTACCTATTATGACATATGGACTAAGACTCTGGCACTTCAAAGGCATGCGCGTCAAAGGTGTCATCAAAATGCTGGCCCAAGTGCAGTCCATTGCTGTGCGTTGGATCCTCGGTGCATTCAGAACCACCCCAATTGGGGGTCTGGAAAGTATTGCTGGACTGCTGCCCATGCAACTGTTACTGCGTCGTCTAGTCGACAGGGGGGTATTCAGGACCCCCCTATTGGCTCCATCACACCCCCTAAGAGCGATTTTAGGGCCTAACCACGTCGGCACCACCCACTCTCATGAGCTAGGACTCTGGGGAGGGAACGTGCTCGACACTCTCACCCTACAAGGCCCATCTGTCGCTTCGGCTGCAGCTCTGGCCCTTGTACCAGGCGACGAGTTTGACCCCTTTGGGGAAGAAAGCGCACCTGGGAACAGAGTGAAGGATCTATTCCCCACTCGCTTCTCCTCTCATCGCCTCACCTCTAAGGAGGATGGAGCGAGGAATTCTTACAGGAGTGACCTCGACAAGGCCTGGGCCTCTGCCCAGGTAGAGGACGACACTCTCGTCATTGCAGTGGATGCTTCGGTGCCCACAGATGCCAAATTTCAAGCTGTCGCTTGCGCTCTCGTTTTCGGACAGGGAGAACAAGTGGATCGCGTTGTCTCAGCTTCTGGGAGGAGAACCCCCCCGGAAGTCGAACTTTTTGCTCTCCAACTAGGTGTCTCGGCTGCTTGCAGCAGAGGGTGCAAAAAGTTGGTGATTTTCTCGGACTCTACTACGGGCATTGAGTCCCTAATCGATCCAAAACCACGTTCTGGGCAAATCTTTGCCCTGGACGCTTGTCGCTCCCTTCGTCCCTGGCTAGCTGGGGACGAGGAGAGGAACATTACATTCTGGCATGTCCCCTCAAAATTCGAGTGGAACATTCACAAGATGGCTCACGATGTAGCTACATCTACCAAGATCTCTGTGGGCAGACACCCGCGGATGTCTTTAGATTACCTTAAAAATCAGGTCGAAAAGGCTGTTTGTAAGGATTGGCACACCCGGTTCTCGGATCCGGCGTATCGTGGTCGGCATTTCTACCAACTCAAAGGAGTAGGCAGAAAACTGGTACTACCCTCGACTCACAAAGGTGGGCCTTGGCTGAAAGTAATGGGAAACAACACTTCGTTGACTTCCCGTTCAACTCGCATGATCACTGGCCATGCTCCTATAGGGGAGTATCGTCAATGTCTGTCCCTTGACGGGGAATACCAATGCTGGTGCCTTGGTCCTGACATACAAACTCGGGATCATCTGCTACGCATCTGCCCTAGGGTGGATCGCAAAGAAACTCATGCCAGCCCAGACTCCGTCGAAGGCTTCCACGAATTCATGGACAATAATCCTGTACTAGGATCGTTCAACTCACTTGCGTGGGATCCAGGATAGGTTGTGCGCGCAGGGCGTATGACCCTCGTCTGGTTCTGGCTAGTGTTATCGGTATGTTGGGGTGGCCGCAGGGCACCAGATGAGTCCGTTAACCCTCATAAAGGGGGCCCACCCATGTTCAGGAGCGACTGTCAGGGAGGGGGGACACAACACCAGGTACTGGTTTGGGGAGGCGCCTGAGCGCTTTCAGATCCGCTGTCGGTTGTGCATTACGACGAATGTGTCGACTACGCCCTCCTTTCCGAGCTGAGAGGCTCACGCCGGGGCGGCAATATCCCCTAAATCTTGCACTCATACCCGTAGGGATTTGGGGAACATGACATCGTCAAGCTCGGGTTGTCGGTACGCCACCACTGGCAAGTCCATTTTAGTGGTCGTTGCAGCTATCCAGGTGGTTGGTGCGAAGATCAGCAGGAGGAGGACTTGGGCAGGGCGTAGTGTACTTTGTTTGTATGTCTCTACCGCGGACTGTGATCGGGCGCCGCATTATAAACTTTTGACCCAAAAAAAAAAAAAAAGAGGATCTCCAAACCCCTCCCCCTATGGGGCAGGAATCATTACTCTGCGAGCACAGCGCTTCAGTGTGCCAGCGCTATCTCCCAGGCGGGCTACTTTGTCCCCTGCACCTCCTACCACCCCTTCCACACCTGCTTCACAGTGATGTGGTGACATCTAACCCCAATCCTGCGATACAGGACACAGAGATGGCAAGCAATGTGGATGATGATTGGGCTGGTCCATCCACCTTTGCAAACAATTTGGGGGAATACACTACTGGATTTAGAACCATCCTAGGGAGGACAGGATCCAGACGACCAACTGCTGAAGAACAGCAGATCATCGCCAAACAGCTTGGCACAGTGCTCGCAGCAGCAGCCGCAATGGGCATGGACCGCAACTCCAGGAATACCACCCTCTGATGAGCAATCGACAAGGCAGCTGGTGGAAGTGGACGACCTAGGTCGGGCACTGTCACCAACGACCCTCACGATGTCCCAAGGACGGACTACCTGGAGGGGTGGGATGGGCAACGCCCCCTCTCAAATCTATGAGGACATGAGGCATCACTCCTTGACTTGTTACAACCACCATAAATAGTGGTAAACACCTCTGCTCAATGTTGCATGCGACGTCGACACTTCAAATTTTGTCCGATTTTCGATCGGATTTCACCATCACGAACGCTCTCGGCGTCTCCAGGCGTGCCCTGATTTGCTAAGAGATCTGTCCATCCGATCCCCGGGGATGCCCCGGTCATTGTTTTTGACAATGGCTGCTATCTGTCTCGGTCTCCTGGGCTTCGAGGATCCTGACTAGGTGAGTGTTGTTTATGAAAGAGTAGTCTGGGTCCCTCTGGGGGCTTAGAGTGGGTGTGGGATGCCTGCTTCAACGCTCGCCCAAGTCGACGCACTCGTTTAGTTGGGGGAGGTCTGGCTCAGGGGGAGGGACATCGTTACTGGACTGCTGGTCATCTCTGGGGCTTTCAACCTCCATGCTATGTGAGTCACTACTACTAGGGACAAGCTACACTGACTACCTGTTGGAATACACCGTCACTAAAAGGGGCCAGGTGACGGTGCCCCCTGATAGCTAGGTCGATGCTCTGGTGGCCGCATTTCACCACCGACTCCTCACCTCCGGTGCTCACTCCTCTGGGGTGTTATGACCCGGGTTCAATCTTCTCCCACCAGGCAACAGGATGCGCGGCCTGTTCGCCCCCTCAGAGCATTTGGAGGCTGTATCAGGTGGACCTGGAACTGAGACAAGGGGCCATCTGTTACCGATCTTACGCTATGTACTTTGACTGTTATCATCATTTACCTGTGCTAACTCACTCTCAATGTCCAAATGGCTGAACAGAGACCAAACCACACGCTGGGGCCTTCACGACCCCACCTTGATTATGGGTGACATCATTGGTGATGATGCCCAAGACTACGACACCCAGTTCTCACAGAATGAACTGGAGGTAGCAGCTGCCCTAGGCAGTTTGAGATCTGTGGGCTGGGGAGGACCTCCCCGACCCTGACAACTACAAGGACTCTCTTGCTAGGCAGGAGGCCCTCGCTTACACTGCACGCTGCGTATCTCGATCACTAGCATCATATACCAGTACTAACTTGCTCCTGATGCCCAAGCGGACAACCAGAGACGATCGTTCTGACAATCCTATGCCTCCGGCAGCTGTCCCAGCTTCCTGTGTGGCAATGCCAACAGCTCTAGCAGAGCTTCAATCTGGGGAACCCTCGTTCCCAGTACAGTGCCGTCATCATCACAGATGGCTGTGCCATTACTCATGTGGGGCATTCTGCTCCACACCCATCACCACCAGTCCACTGGCTGCTGTCAGGTTGGTGACAAATGTTGCTGCCCTTTACGTTCTCCCCGCTGCGGGGGGGAAACTGTTATCGAGTGCATGTGCTTGCAGCGCATTTGCTCGAGGGGGGCCTTGGCCCCCTGCCTACGATGGTTCCGGTGAATAACCAGGTGAACAACCAGCTGCCACATTACTGTCACATGTGCATTACACGGTGATGGTACACCTCATTCATCTGGGGTGGTCAATCCTCATTGGCTGGGAGTATGCGGACGGTTATTCCTCCTGCAAGGGGGGATTTACAGTGAATTAACACGGCTGTGCCTGATCTGACTTCGGTTGGATATGTGGCTGGGGGACCGGTTCGCACCAGCGGGTGATCTAATGGCTGGCTTTGGGAGGGGGTCTCCCCCTCCAGATTATTGCCTTTCCTGGCTGAGAGGCCAACGTCTGTGGCACTGCCCACCTAAAGTGGCTAAAACGAGGACCTGGGTAGGATATGGGTGAGGGGAAGCGTAGTTATAGTAGTACCCAAGTTTGTATCCTGCTCCACGGACTGCGATCGAGCCCCGCGTTATAAATTGTTGACCCAAAAAAAAAAAAAAAATGAGGACATGAGGCCCTAAGGGGGCTCAACCTCTTCCTAAACCCCCAGCAGGAGGCACTTCTTTGTCATGGGGTAGAGGACCTCCTCCCCCTGTGAACTGGTCGACCAAGCCTTCGGGCAAGGGGACCTTTGCTCAGGTTGCTCGTTTCCCTGGGGGATGAGCACCTAACACATCCATGGACGGCCTTGTGCGTTTAGCCAAGGCATTCCCTGAACTTCCTACTGACAAACTGGCTGATATTCAGCAGCACATCGGTCCATCCAGGCCTAAGGCTGCAAAACCTTTGCCCACTGTTCATGCACCGTCGAGACGACAGGTTCTAGTACACATTCACCCCCCCCTAGAGGAGGGAGCAAACCCTGCTGACTTCTTTGACCAGGTTAGAACCACTCTCACTCAGTCTGCACCACTCTAAACTAGTGGCCCAGTCCGCTTCCTTACATGCCGGAAACATTTGGTATCAACTGACGTTGTGGCCTCAGAGGAGGACCTTCGATGTTTTAAGGAGGCTGCCCACAAGGTGTTCCCCTTCGCGTTGCAAGTCGATGCAGCACTACCCACTTCCATGTTGTACCTGAAACTGGTCGATGTGCCATATATCGCTAATGACAAGGCCATTACACTGGAAGTTGTTATAGCTCACCTGGGAAAGTCAGGGATATCTGACCTCACGGTGCTACAGGTCCCCCCATGGGTGGTACGAGATTCGAAGATGTCAGATATGTGCACTGTCTACCTGAACATTGCTGACTCAGTCAGTGGTGCACAAGTGAAAGCTCTTATCGGGCATGGCATCCAATTTGGATGCTATGTCGCTTATGTTAGGGCTGCCAGGGCAAACCCTGGTCTGCCACTATGCCAACACTGCTGGAAATGGGGTCATCCCACCCCAGCATGCAGAGCTCTGCAATCGAAATGCCCAATTTGTGCAGGACCCCACCGCAAGGAGCACCACCGTGCTCTAGCAGGATGTCCACCTGGCCAGGTGTCTAAACTGCTGGAAGAACCACGCATCCGACAATCGTTGATGCAACTTTTGGCATCACCACTTCGATCGTGAATGGATCCTAGTGCACTACCATGAGGTGAGTCTGAGATGTTCATCTCGCTCCCCTCCTTCTTACCCTCCTGCAGGACACGGTGGTCAAACATAAATGAGAGACAGACTTAGATCCGTCCCTCGCTTGCAAGTATTTAGTCAAAATGTAAACCATAACTGGGGGTACATAAACTCGCTACTGGCAGATTTTATAGACGATTATGATTTGCTTTTCATCCAAGAGCCTCCTTGGAGACTCATAAGACATGCCCCCTCAGCCCATAACAGGGAAGGGGAAGAAGTTATTGGCGCACCAATGAGCCCAAATTGGGGCCTGTTAGTACATTGATCTGTTTATGGTAGCAATCAAATATTGGTGGGGAAGATTTCTGCCACTGACTCTTCTTTTTCCGCCATCTTGCAACAATGACATTACCTAAATTCAAGCTTGATGGCTGGTCGCAAAATAAGTGGCCGAATATTGGGAACTGCTTGATGGCGCACTTACGCTGCAGCTGTCAGGCGTCACAACAATTGTGGTCCAAAACGTACCCCACAGGGCGACTGACCATCAGGGATTGACACCCCTCCACGAGTTGCTGTCTATTTTGCAAACAGCATTGCTAATTTAAGACTGGGCCTCCGTCGAGACCTGATCGACAACCATGACATCCTATTGTTCTCACTGGGAATAGGAGAAGATGTCATGCTATATGCGAATGTCTACTCCGACAGTCAGCATTCAGCTATTATGTTCCTGTACGAGAACGTTATGCTAATTCCTTGCCTTCACTTCATGTGTGGCAACTTTAATGTGAGACATGCTTCATGGGATCCCCAGGGGCCTGAGCACTCGATTCACGCTGACCACTTGGTAGAAATGGCAATGGCTCTAGGCCTAACGAGGGCCCTCCCAGTTGAGGAGGGACCCACTCATGTTCCCCCACAACAGGGCTTTCACCCCACAGTGATTGACCTGATGTTCATTCACACAGATCTCAGATTTATGCTGTACTGTGAGATAATTCCCAGAGCCAGGGGCACGTCTGACAATGCCCCCCTGACACTGACGCTACCTGGCCCGGGATCTTTGGTCCCAGTTACCAAGTGGTTGATCAAAAAAGGCTCGGAGGAAGAGGGATCGTACCTGGATGCTGTCTCCTCTGCTTTAACCCCATGGCTTAACTGGCAGAATACCTCGGCAGAAATAGACGAGGTCCTCTCGGCGATATCGACTATTTTAACCAAAGAGTGGGATACCCACTCCAAGGAATCTCGCCTAGGCAAGTCATCCAAAGGATGGTGGACAGATGAATGCAGAGGCACACTCGACGCGTACAGAGCCTCCCATGATGGAGAGGACTGGAAGCATTATCACAAAGTCATGCGACATGCAAAGCATGACTTCTTTGAAGACCATATCCACGCACATCGCTCCTTGACTTGTTACAACCACCATAAACAGTGGTAAACACCTCTGCTCAATGTTGCTTGCAATGTTGACACTTCATTTGTCACCTGATTTTCGATCGGATTTCACCATTACGAACGCTCTCGGCAACTCCAGGCCTGGCCTGATTTGCTAAGAGATCTGTCCATCCAATCTTCGGGGATGCCTCGGTCACTGTTTCTGACAGTGACTGCTATTCATCTCGTTCTCCTGGGCTTCGAGGATCTTGGCTAGGTGAGTGTTGTCAATGAAAGAGTAGTCTGGGTCCCTATGGGGGCTCAGAGTGGGTGTGGGATGCCTACTTCAATGCTCGCCCAAGTCGTCGCATTCGCGTAGTTGAGGGAGGTTTGGCTTAGGGGGGAGGGACACTTTTACTGGACTGCTGGTCGTCTTTGAGACTTCCAACCTCCATGCTATGTGAGTCGCTACCACTAGGGACCTGCCACACTGACTACATGTCTGGAATACACCATCATTAAAAGGGGCCGGGTGATGGTGCCCCCTGGGGGCTAGGACAATGTTTGGGTGGCTGCTTCTCACCACCATCTCACCACCTCCAGTGCTCACTCTTTTGGGGTGGTATGATCCGGGTTCGATCTTCACCCATCAGGCAGCAGGATGTGTGGCCTGCCTGCCCCCTCGGAGCATTTGGAGGCTGCATCGGGTGGACCCAGAACTGAGGCAAGGGGCCAGCTGTTATTTTTTTTTTTTTTTTTTTTGGGTCAACAATTTATAATGCGGGGCTCGATCGCAGTCCGTGGAGCAGGATACAAACTTGGGTACTACTATAACTATGCTTCCCCTTGCCCATCTCCTACCCAGGTCCTTGTTTTAGCCACTTTAGGTGGGCAGTGCCACAGACGTTGGCCTCTCAGCCAGGAAAGGCAATAATCCAGAGGGGGAGCCCCCCTCCCAAAGCTAGCCATGAGATCGTCAGCTGGTGTGAAGCGGTCCCCCAGCCACATATCCAACCGAAGTCAGATCAGGCGCAGCAGTGTCAATTCACTGTAAATCCCCCCTTGCGGGAGGAATAACCATCCGCATACTCCCAGCCAACGAGGATTGACCACCCCAGATGAACGAGGTGGACCATCACCATGTCATGCACGAGTAACAGTAATGTGGCAGCTGGTTGTTCACCTGGTTATTCACCGGAACCGCTGTAAGCAGGGGGCCAAAGCCCCCCTCGAGCAAATGCACTGCAAGCACATGCACTCGATAGCAATTTCCCCCCTGCAGCGGGGAGAACGTAAAGGGTAGCAACATTTGTCACCAACCCGACAGCAGCCAGCGGACTGGCGGTGATGGGTGTGGAGCAGGATGCCCCACACAAGTAGCAGCACGGCCATCTGTGATGATGACGGCACTGTACTGGGAACGAGGGTTCCCCAGATTGGAGCTCTGCTAGAGCTGTTGGCATCGCCACACAGGAAGCTGGGACAGCTGCTGGAGGCGTAGGATCGTTAGAACGATCATCTCTGGTTGTCCGCTTGGGCATCAGGAGCAAGTTAGTACTGGTATATGATGCTAGTGATCGAAATACACAGCGTGCAGTGTAAGCGAGGGCCTCCTGCCTAGCAAGAGAGTCCTCGTAGTTGTCAGGGTCGGGGAGGTCCTCCCCAGCCCACAGATCTCAAACTGCCTAGGGCAGCTGCTACCTCCAGTTCGTTCTGTGAGAACTGGGTGTCGTAGTCTTGGGCATCATCACCAACGATGTCACCCATAATCAAGGTGGGGTCGTGAAGGCCCCAGCATGTGGTTTGGTCTCTGTTCAGCCATTTGGGCATTGAGAGTGAGTTAGCACAGGTAAATGACGATAACAGTCAAAGTACGTAGCGTAAGATCGATAACAGATGGCCCCTTGTCTCAGTTCCAGGTCCACCCAATACAGCCTCCAAACGCTCCGAGGGGGCGAACAGGCCGCGCATCCTGTTGCCTGGTGGGAGAAGATTGAACCCGGGTCATAACACCCCAGAGGAGTGAGCACCGGAGGTGAGGAGTCGGTGGTGAAATGCAGCCACCAGAGCATCGACCTAGCTATCAGGGGGCACCGTCACCCGGCCCCTTTTAGCGACAGTGTATTCCAACAGGTAGTCAGTGTAGCTTGTCCCTAGTAGTAGTGACTCACATAGCATGGAGGTTGGAAGCCCCAGAGATGACCAGCAGTCCAGTAACGATGTCCCTCCCCCTGAGCCAGACCTCCCCCAACTAAACGAGTGCGTCAACTTGGGCGAGCGTTGAAGCAGGCATCCCACACCTGCTCTAAGCCCCCATAGGGACCCAGACTACTCTTTCATAGACACCACTCACCTAGCCAGGATCCTCGAAGCGCAGGGGAACGAGACGAATAGCAGCCATTGTCAAAAACAATGACCGGGGCATCCCCGGGGATCGGATGGACAGATCTCTTAGCAAATCAGGGCAGGCCTGGAGATGCCGAGAGCGTTCGTGATGGTGAAATCCGATCGAAAATCGGACGAAAATTGGAGTCTCGATGTTGCTACCAACATCGAGCAGGAGTGTTTACCACTGTTTATGGTGGTTGTAACAAGTCAAGGAGCGACAACACCCGGTTCGTGCAAGATGAATCGGAGGTAGCAGCTGCTCTCAAGGCAGCTAGAGATCTATGGGCCAGGGAAGACCTCTCCGACCCTAATGATGATGATGATGATGACTCTCTTGCCAGGCAAGAGGCTCTTATTTTTGCTGAGGGGGGGCCTAGGCTCTCCTCGAGGAAAACGATCCATCGTGTACAATGGGCACTTGGTGTCGACGTTGAACACAAGTGCTGGGCTCATAGCCTCCCAAAGGAGGATATGTATTCACAGGAGCTCGGCATCACTGAGCTCCTTTATCCGGAGGCATCCCCTGCCCCGCTACCGCCTTGGCCCCCCATCCCCGAGCTGGTGGAGGACGAAGTGCCGCTATCTAGGGATCAGAGGCTGGAGATCAAAGCCACCTCTGATGCCATGTTGCATTTACTGGACATGATGACCTCCTTCGTAGGTACCGTCCGAGTGTCCGCGGTTCCTCTCAATGACAGGAACTCTTGGCATCAGATGGCGTGGGAGCTCTTCACCACCACCTGGCAATTTTCAGGGAGCATGATGGAGTTGCTTCACGCGGCATCAGCTCCCCTCGACCTTACATCTCCGGCAGCCTTCCAGGCTTCCTATGCAGTGATGCAGGCGGCTCAGTCTGCTCCACCAGCGGCAGAGCCTCCAACTGAGGCACCCTTGTCCCCAGAACGGCGTCGTCATCCTTGCGGGCCTCGCCAATGACCACGCCGAGCTTGAAGAAGGGGACCTCCCTCCCCTTCTCTTCACCGCCCACCAGGGCTGTTGTTGCCGCCCTCTACCTTCCCCCCACTGCAGGGGGGATGATGTCATTGAGTGCATGCTCAGAGTAGCATATGCTCGAGGGGGGGCCTCGAACCCCCCTACTTATAGTAGCTCCGGTGAATAACCAGCTACGGCAGTTCTGGTGAACAACCAGCTGCCTCGTCACTGTCACTTGTGCGTGGACACAGTGATGGTCCACCTCACTCACCTGGGGTGGTCAATCCTCGTTGTCTGGTGAAAGACGGTACCTCTTCCCGCAAGGGAGGACTTACGGTGAATTGACACTGCTTGCGCCTGATCTGACTTTGGTTGGATATGTGGCCAGGGGGACCGAGATAGCACCAGACGGCGAACTAACGGCTAGCCTTTGTGGGGGGGGCCCCTCCCCTACAGATTATTGCCTTTCCTGTCTGAGAGGACAACGCTGGTAAGCCCACCATAACGTGGCTTCTGCAAGGGACCTGGTGTGGGATGCAGACATAGGGAATGCATAGTCTTAGTAGTACCTTGTTTGTATCTTGACCTGTGGACTGCGATCGAGCCCCGCGTTATAAATTGTTGACCCCAAAAAAAAAAAAAATTACTGGCAGATGTCATAGACGATTATGATCTGCTGTTTATTCAAGAGCCTCCTTAGAGACTGATAAGACATGCCCCATCTGCCCACAACAGGGAAGGAGAAGAGGTTATTGGTGCACCGATGAGCCCCAACTGGGGTACCTTGGTACGACCATCACGGGTTGATACCCCTCCATGCATGGCTGTCTACTTTGCGAACAGCATCGCTAATCTCAGACCGGGTCTCCGCTGAGATCTGATCGACGATCGTGACATCCTTATATTCTCCCTGGGAATAGGATGTCATGCTACTCGCTAATGTCTATTCAGACAGCCAACACTCGGCCATCACACTCCTCACTTGTTCCCCTTGTCCAAAGACAAGAGCACAAGCGACAGCTTTTTATTTTTATTTTTTTTTGGGGTCAACAATTTATAACGCGGGGCTCGATCGCAGTCCATGGGTCAAGATACAAACAAGGTACTACTAAGACTATGCATTCCCTATGTCCGCATCCCACACCAGGTCCCTTGCAGAAGCCACGTTATGGCCGGTGTACCAGCGTTGTCCTCTCAGACAGGAAAGGCAATAATCTGTAGGGGAGGGGCCCCCCCCACAAAGGCTAGCCATTAGTTCGCCGTCTGGTGCTATCTCGGTCCCCCTGGCCACATATCCAACTGAAGTCAGATCAGGCGCAAGCAGTGTCAATTCACCGTAAGTCCTCCCTTGCGGGAAGAGTAACCATCTTTCACCAGACAACAAGGATTGACCACCCCATGCGACTGAGGTGGACCATCACTGTGTCCAAGCACAAGTGACAGTGACGAGGCAGCTGGTTGTTCACCAGAACTGCCGTAGCTGGTTATTCACCGGAGCTACTGTAAGTAGGGGGTCGAGGCCCCCCCTTGAGCAAATGCTACTCTGAGCATGCACTCGATGACATCATCCCCCCCGCAGTGGGGGGAAGGTAGAGGGCGGCGACATATTGTCACCATCCTGACAACAGCCCTGGTGGGCGGTGAAAAGAAGGGGAGGGAGGTCCCCTTCTTCAAGCTCGGCGTGGTCATTGGCAAGGCCCGCAAGGACGACGACGCCGTTCTGGGGACAAGGGTTCCTCGGTTGGAGGCTCTGCCGCTGGTGGAGCAGACTGAGCTGCCTGCATCGCTGCATAGGAAGCCTGGAAGGCTGCCGGAGACGTAAGGTCGAGGGGAGCTGATGCCGCACGAAGCAACTCCATCATGCTCCCTGAAAATTGCCAGGTGGTGGTGAAGAGCTCCCACGCCATCTGATGCCAAGAGTTCCTGTCATTGAGAGGAACCGCGGACACTCGGACGGTACCTACGAAGGAGGTCATCATGTCCAGTAAATGCAACATGGCATCAGAGGTGGCTTTGATCTCCAGCCTCTGATCCCTAGATAGCGGCACTTCGTCCTCCACCAGCTCGGGGATGGGGGGCCAAGGCGGTAGTGGGGCAGGGGATGCCTCCGGATAAAGGAGCTCAGCAATGCCGAGCTCCTGTGAATACATATCCTCCTTTGGGAGGCTACGAGCCCAGCACTTGTGTTCGACGTCGACACCTAGTGCCCATTGTACACAATCGATCGTTTTCCTCGAGGAGAGCCTAGGCCCCCCCTCGGCAAAAATGAGAGCCTCTTGCATGGCAAGAGAGTCGTTGTCATCATCATCATTAGGGTTGGAGAGGTCTTCCCCAGCCCATAGATCTCTAGCTGCCTTGAGAGCAGCTGCTACCTCTGATTCGTCTTGCACGAACCAGGTGTCGTAGTCTTGGACGCCATCATCAAAGATGTTGCCCGTGATCAAAACGGGGTCGCGTAGACCCCGGTGTGGTGGTTGGCCTCTGGTTCGCCATTTGGGCATTGAGAGAGTGTGTGTTAGTGCTAGTAGATGATGGTAGGAATCAAAATATGCAGCGTGGAATCGATAACGGCTGGTCCCTTATCTACATTCCGGGTCCACCCGATACAGCCTCCGAACGCTCTGAGGGGGCGAGCCCGCTGCACATCCTGCTGCCTAGTGGGAGAAGATTGAATCCGGGTCATACCACCCTAGAAGAGTGAGCACCGGAGGTAGAGGGATGGTGGTGAGAAGCGGCCACCAAGGTGTAGGCCTAGCCGCCAGGGGGCACCATCACCCGGCCCCTTTTAACGATGGTGTATTCCAATGGGTAGTCAGTGTAGCATGTCTCTAGTAGTAGAAACTCACAGAGCATGGAGGCAGGAAGCCTCAAAGACGACCAGCAGTCCAGTAAGAACGTCCTTCCCCCTAAGCCAGACCTCCCCCAGCTAAACGAGCGCTTCTACTTGGGCGAGCATTGAAGCAGGCATCCCACACCCGCTCTAAGCCCCCATAGGGACCCAGACTACTCTTTCATAGACATCACTCACCTAGCCAGGATCCTCAAAGCCAAGGGGAACGAGACAGATAGCAGTCACTGTTGGAAACAATGACCGAGACATCCCCGGAGATCGGATGGACAGATCTCTTAGCAAATCAGGCCAGGCCTGGAGACGCCGAGAGTGTTCGTGATGGTGAAATCTGATCGAAAATCGGACCGAAATTGCAGTCTTGACGTTGCTACCAACATCGAGCAGGAGTGTTTACCACTGTTTATGGTGGTTGTAACAAGTCAAGGAGCTTACAAGTGACAGCTTGGAATTTAGCATCTGTGGGCACCGAAGCGTCCACTGCGACGACGAGAGTGTCATCCTCCATCTGAGCCGAAGCCTA
Source organism: Tricholoma matsutake (assembly GCA_026075535.2). Taxonomy (NCBI): domain Eukaryota; kingdom Fungi; phylum Basidiomycota; class Agaricomycetes; order Agaricales; family Tricholomataceae; genus Tricholoma; species Tricholoma matsutake. Next base: position 6,411,969 of record AP026548.1, on the reverse strand, counting down.
GGCTTTGTCGAGGTCACTCCTGTAAGAACTCTTCCTCCCCAGAGTCCTAGCTCATGAGAGTGGGTAGTGCCGATGTGATTGGGCCCTAAGATCGCTCTTAGGGGGTGTGATGGGGCCAGTAGAGGGGTTCAGAATACTCCCCTATCGACTAGACGACGCAGTAACAGCCGCATAGGCAGCAGTCCTGCAATACTTTCCAGACCACCAATAGGGGTGGTTCTGAATGCACCGAGGATCCAATGAGCAGCAATAGACTGCACTTGGGCCAACACTTTGATAACACCTTTCACGTGAGCGCCTTTGAAATGCCAGAGTCTCAAACTGTATGTCATGATAGGTACAACCCACGAGCGGTACAGAAGGCGCTTCTGCATAGGGGTTAACCCTCTCACAGAATTGCTGAGCATTCCCATGGCCCTTGCAGTGGTAAGGGCTTTGGTGGAGTAGAACCACGTATGCTCCTTGAAGGATAGTTTGCGGTCGAAGAAAAATCCAAGGTACCTCCAGGTAACTTTGGGTTTGAGGGGGGTATTGCCCATGTAAGGAGCAAAGCCGAGATCAATGGGTAGGGGAGTGAACCTCCTCACCCTTGAAAAGTGGAATATTTTGGACTTGTCATGTTCAAGGACAAGTCCGAGGGAGGTGAATGCCTGGAAGATCCAGCCATATGCTTTTTTGAGAAGGGGGAGGTTGTCCTCCAACTGTGGAGAGCGGGCGATGAGGGTGCCATCATCTACATAGGACATGAGATCGACATCTCTGCCAATTTCGCTTCTTCTGAAGAGTTTCATAATGGGCATTAGGTATAACGCCGATAAGACTGGGGACAGGGCAGAGCCCTGTCCCACTCCCACATCAGCTGCAAAGGAGCCAGACGAGAAAGTGTTCCACTTGTAAGTCATTTTATGACCGACGAGGTATGAACGGAAGAAATTCACTACTTGAGCAGGGAATCCTGACCACAAGATAATCTCCAACAGAACTTGGTGGTTCAGGGAGGGAAAGAACTGAGCAATGTCAAAGGCGACAACACTCGTTTTGAGCCCCTTGGCCCACCCTGCTCTGACCAGGTGGGTAAGGTAGATTCCTGCATCCTCAGTGGAACGCTGGGCGACGCCTCCGAACTGGTTTTGCTCAAAGGCCTCGTGTGCAACACCATCGAATTGGAGTCGTCTAGACAACATTTTTTTGACTAATTTGCCCAGAGTGTTCAGTAGCACGATGGGCCTGAACGACTTTGGGGTGGAGTAATTAGGCTTCCCCAGTTTCAGGATGATAACCGACAGGGATTCCTTAAAGTGAGCCGGCCAGTGGCCAGCAGTGATGCACGCCTCAGCAATGTGGGTGATGAGCCCTGCCACTTCTGGGTTGCTACACCAGTGTTTTAGGTGCAACCATGTAACATGATCGGGCCCTGGAGCGGAATGGGAAGAACACACATTTAGTACATACCGGGACTTATTCAAGTACATACCAGACTGGTACTTATTCAAGTACCTACTGTTTTGAGTCCTTACTTGTATATCCAAGTACCTACTTGATATCTACTTGTGTGTCCAGGTATGTACTCAAGTACCACTTGCACATCCATGTTGTACATCCAAGTACTTACTCAGGTACATCACTGGGTGCAAGGCACAATACTGCCTGAGAGGTACTGTGAAAGTATCCTGACAGTATTCCTAATATCGTCAACATACTTCACTAGAAGTATTTTGACAGTATTGTACTATATTTTGATAGTGCTGAAGGTACTGAAGTAGTATTCTAGATTGGTATGCATACTGGCAAAATATCCCTTGGTGAATATGATGGCAGTATTAGGACTATTTCCAGAATACTCCTTCTCAGAAGTATCTTACTGTCCAGCCAGTGTGTAGGTGCTCAGACATGGAAGTGGATACTTGCAATATCAGACCTGCATGTGCAGACATCTGATAATAATAATTTCCCAATTTATCAAATTTCTTCTTATATACTTCCCATAGAGTGGTTTGACAGTATTGAATAAACAACACTTCAATACTTCCAATATTCCCTGGCTTTAGTATGGTGAAGGTATGGGGTGTATGACTACTCTTTTTGTTTGTGTACTTCCATGATATTTCAAGCATACTGAAACAGAGGTTTTCTAGATCTTTTCCATCACATTGCTAACATCAGAGTATTGTGATATCACCTTGATAGTATTGTAGATAGTATCTTGGTAGTGCTGAAGACATTACCTCAATACCACCAAGTTACTGCCTTCTCAGTACTTGAAAAATATTTTGATCTTTCACTTCAATACTCCATTAGAAGTATCTTAATATTATTGTGATAGTAGGGAGGAAATATTGTATTATCTTTCAGCCAAGACATTCAGAATACAGTTACAATATGTACAAGTTACTAATGTGGAGGTATGGTAATCAACAATCAGCATACTTGCAACATACTTCTGGCCTAGTATCTTGACAGTATTAGGAATACTTCCAAGATACTTACATAATACCCCATCAGGGGTATTGTGCCCTGCACCCAGTATAATCGAGCAGCTTGCATCGCCACGTAGGAAGCTTGGAAAGCTGCCAGTGACGTGAGATTGAGAGGTGTTGCAGCTGCAGCGAGCTCCCCCAATATCGTCTGAGACAATTGCCAGGTGGCCATGAATAAATCCCAGGCCATTTGGCACCATGCGTTCCTCTCTGCAGGGGGAACGGCGGACACATGGATGGTACCAACAAACATGGTCATCGCGTCCAGTTGATGTAGCATGGCATGAGAAGTGGCTGCAATTTCCCACCTCTCATTCACAGATAACGGCACTTCATCCTCCACCAACTCAGGGATGGAGGGCAAAGGCGGTGATGGTGTCGCTTCTTGTCTTCCTACTGTGATGTGCACAGCCACAAAAAATTTCGTCAACACCGTTTCCACACTTTGCAGCTCAATCCGTCTACAATCTCAGCGATCCAGTATAACCAGTGTCTTACCAGCGCATGTCAGAATCATTCTCGAGAAGAGGGGGGAGATCGGGTGAAGTGATGGACGAGGGGGGACTCTCCAGATCGGGTACGCCCAGAACTCCTGGCGATGATCCAATTGACTCTCTGCGGCTCAAAGAGAGCCACAGATCCACACAGAATACTCCCTCAGTGGGTCCTCACAGGACCCAAAGAGGCTCTCCAACCCCCTCCCCCTATGGGGCGGGTATTGTCACACCGCGAGAACAGCGATTCAGCATGCCAGCGCTATCTTCCAGGGACACTACTGCGTCTCCTGCACCTCCTGCTACCCCTTCTACACCTGCCTCGCAGTGGGCTGACAAAGTGGCTGGTAACTCTTCCCCCCATGTCATTCAGGACACGGAGATGGCTAGCGATGACTGGAGTGGGCCCCAGACCTTTGCCAAAGACTTGGGGGAATACGCGGAAGGATTCCGAATCGTTCTGAACAGGACGGGATCCAGACGACCAACTGCTGAAGAGCGGCAGCTTATTGCAGAGCAACTGGGCTCGGTGCTGGTAGCAGCTGCTGAGGCCAGCCTCGATCGCAACTCTGGAAGCACCACGCTCCGGGGAGCAATAGATAGGATGGCTGGGGGCAGTAAACAACATAGGTTGGGTACCGTCACTAACGATCCCAACGACGTCCCAAGGACAGACTACCTTGAGGGATGGGATGGGCAACGCCCCCCCCCTCACAAATCTGCGAGGACTCGAGGCCCGAAAGGGGCTTGACCTCTTCCTAAACCCCCAGCAGGGGGCGTCTCTTCATCATGGGGTCAAGGACCACCTCCCCCCGTGAACTGGTCGACCAGGCCTTCGGGCAAGGGGACCTTTGCTCAGGTTGCTTGCTTCCCTGGGGGGCGAGCACCTAACACATCCATGGATGGCCTTGTGCGTTTGGCCAAGGCCTTCCCTGAACTTCCAACCGATAAGCTGGCGGATATACAGCAGCATGTCAGCCCATCCAAACCGAAGGCTGCAAAGCCCTCACCTACAGTCCATGGACAGTCCAGATGACAGGTCCTGGTCCACGTTCGTCCCCCCCTTGGGGCGGAGACAAACCCTGCTGACTTCCTGGACCACGTCCGGGCTACTCTCGGGCTGCACCACTCTAAGCTAGTGGCCCAGTCTGCATCAATGCATGCTGGCAATCTGTCAGTAGCTACTGACGTTGTGGCCTCCAAGGAGGACCTTCGTTGCTTTAAGGAAGCCGCTCACAAGGCATTCCCTTTCGCGCTGCAAGTGGACGCAGCGTTACCTACCTCCATGTCGTACCTGAAGCTGGTCGACGTGCCATACATCGCAAACGACAAGGCCATAACACCTGAAGTCATGATAGCACACTTGGGAAAGTCTGGGATATCGGACCTCACAGTATTACAGGTCCCCACGGGTTGTGCGTGATTCGAAAATGTCGGATACGTGCACCGTATATCTCAACATCGCTGACTCAGTCAGTGGTGCACGAGCTAAGGCTCTCATCGGGCGGGGCGTCCAATTTGGGCACTACGTTGCCTACGTTAGGGCTGCCAGGGTGAGCCCTGGGTTGCCTTTGTGCCAACAATGCTGGAAATGGGGTCACCCCACCCCAGCATGCAGAGCTCCACAGACCAAGTGCCCGATCTGTGCAGGACCACATCGCAAGGAGCACCATCGTGCTCTTGCTGGGTGTTGTAAGGGAAACACGAAAGCGAACCCTCCCGTCCCAGCTACCCCAGAGGGGGCAGCCTGTCCTCACCCGGCTAGGTGCATAAACTGCGGGAAAAACCACGCATCTGACGATCGTCGGTGCAATTTCTGGCGACATCGCTTCGACCGTGACTGGATCAAAGCTCGCTATGACGAGGTGAGTGCGAGACGTACCTCTCGCTCCCCTCCTGCTTACCATCCCGCAGGACGCGGTGGCCGAACATAAATGAGGGATAGACTTAGATCTACACCACAGTTGCATATATTTAGTCAGAATGTTAACCGTAATTGGGGATACATGGACTCATTACTGGCAGACCTTATAGATGATTATGATTTGCTGTTTATCCAAGAGCCTCCATGGCGATTAATAAGATATGCCCCTTCTGCCCACAACAGGGAAGGGGAGGAAGTTATAGGTGCACCGTTGAGCCCAAACTGGGGTACCTTGGTGTGCCCATCGGGAATTGACTCCCCTCCACGCGTCGCTGTCTACTTTGCGAATAGCATCGCTAATCTAAGACCGGGTCTCAGACGAGATCTGATCGACGATTGTGACGTCCTTTTGTTCTCACTCGGAATAGGGGAGGACGTCATGCTACTCGCTAACGTTTACTCGGATAGCCAACACTCAGCCATCACGCTCTTATTTGAGAACGTCATGGTGATCCCACGCTTACACTTCATGTGTGGCGACTTCAACGTGAGGCATGCCTCCTGGGATCCCCAGGGGCCTGAACACTCAATCCATGCTGACCACTTAGTGGAAACAGCTACGGCACTAGGCCTGACTAGGGCCCTACCAGTGGTGGAGGGCCCTACCCACTTCCCCCCACAACAGGGCCTTCACCCCACGGTGATCGACCTGATGTTTGTACCTACAGATCTCAGATTTGTACTGTACTGTGAGATCGTACCTGAAGCCAGAGGGATGTCTGACCATGCCCCTCTGACGTTAGTGCTACCTGGCCCGGGATCCCTGGTCCCGGTCACCAAGTGGTCCATCAAAAAAGGATCTGAGGAGGAAGCATCATACCGAGATGCTGTCTCCTCCGCTTTAACTCCATGGCTTTACTGGCACGGAGCTACATCGGCAGAAATTGATGATGTTGTCTCGGCGATAGCAACAATTTTAAACAAGGCATGGGAAAACCATGCCAAGGAATCTCGCCTCGGCAAGTCATCCAAAGGCTGGTGGACAGACGAATGCAGTGGTGCCCTAGACGCTTACAGAGCCTCCCATGATGGGGAAGACTGGAAGCATTACAGAAAAGTCATGCGACACGCAAAGCGCGACTTTTTCGACGACCATATCCAGGAAGTGGCTACGATGAACAGACGACCCTGGGATCTGATGTCCTGGACTCGGCAACGTAACCTCCCATCGTATGAGGCAATCTCTTATCAGGGAGAACCTTGCAACAATCTGGATTCCCTTTGGACTGCCCTTGATGGGTCCTATAACGCTGCCTCAGATCGAGTAGTCAATCTGAGCATTCTTGATGAACTAGATCCAGTGCCTGAAAGGGCCTGGATCCCGTTCTCCGTCATGGAAATGAAAGAAGCGCTAAATGCATGCTCTTCCCGTTCCGCTCCAGGTCCCGATCATGTCACTTGGTCGCATCTAAAATACTGGTGTAGCAACCCGGAAGTAGCAGGGCTCATCACCCGCATTGCCGAGGCGTGCATCACTGCTGGTCATTGGCCAGCTCACTTTAAGGAATCCCTGTCAGTTATCATCCCGAAACCAGGGAAACCTAATTACTCTACCCCTAAGTCGTTCAGGCCCATTGTACTCCTGAACACTCTGGGCAAATTAGTCGAAAAAATGCTGTCTAGACGGCTTCAATTCGACGGTGTCGCACACGAGGCCTTCGAGCAAAACCAGTTCGGAGGTGTCGCCCAGCGTTCCACTGAGGATGCAGGAATATACCTTACCCACCTGGTTAGAGCAGGATGGGCTAAAGGGCTCAAAATGAGTGTTGTCGCCTTCGACATTGCTCAGTTCTTCCCTTCCTTGAACCACCAGGTTCTATTGGAGATTATCTCTCGGTCGGGATTCCCTGCGCAAGTAGTGAATTTCTTCCGCTCATACCTGGTCGGTCACAAGACAACCTACAAATGGAACACTTTCTCATCTGGCTCTTTTGCAGCAGATGTGGGGGTGGGACAAGGATCTGCCTTGTCCCCTGTCTTATCGGCGTTATACCTGACGCCCATCATGAAACTCTTCAGAAGAAGCGAGATTGGCAGAGATGTCGACCTCATGTCCTACGTGGACGATGGTACCCTCATCGCCCGCTCCCCACAGTTGGAGGATAATCTCCCCGTTCTCAAAAAAGTGTATGACTGGATATTCCAGGTGTTCACCTCCCTTGGACTTGTCCTCAAACACGACAAGTCCGAGATATTCCACTTTTCGAGGGCAAGGAGGTTCACCCCCCTTCCCATTGACCTTGGCTTTGCCCCCTACACGGGCAATACCCCCCTTAAGCCCAAGGTTACCTGGAGGTACCTCGGATTCTTCTTCGACTGCAAACTCTCCTTCAAGGAGCACACGCGGTTTTATTCCACCAAAGCCCTTACCACTGCTAGGGCAATGGGAATGCTCAGCAATTCTGTCAGAGGGCTAACCCCTATGCAGAAATGCCTCTTGTACCGTTCGTGTGTCGTACCTATTATGACATACGGACTCAGACTCTGGCACTTCAAAGGCGCTCGCGTCAAAGGCGTCATCAAAACGTTGGCCCAAGTGCAGTCCATCGCTGCTCGTTCGATCCTCGGTGCATTCAGAACCACCCCTATTGGGGGTTTGGAAAGTATCGCAGGACTGCTGCCCATGCAGCTGTTACTGCGTTGCCTAGTCGACAGAGGGGTGTTCAGAACCCCCCTATTGGCTCCATCACACCCCCTAAGAGCAATCTTAGGGCCCAATCATGTCGGCACTACCCACTCCCATGAGCTAGGACTCTGGGGAGGGAATGTGCTTGACACACTTACCCTACAGGGCCCATCTGTCGCTTCGGCAGCAGCTCTGGCCCTCGTACCAGGCAATGAGTTCGACCCCTTTGGGGAAGAAAACACACCTGGAAACAGAGTGAAGGATCTGTTCCCCACTCGTTTCTCCTCTCATCGCCTCACCTCCAAGGAGGATGGAGCGAGGAATTCTTACAGGAGTGACCTTGACAAAGCCTGGGCCTCGGCCCAGGTAGAGGATGACACTCTCGTTGTCGCAGTGGACACCTCGGTGCCCACAGATGCCAAATTCCAAGCGGTCGCCTGCGCTCTTGTCTTCAGACAGGGAGAACAGGTTGATCACATTGTCTCAGCCTCTGGGAGGAGAACCCCCCCGGAAGTTGAACTCTTCGCTCTCCAACTAGGCGTCTCTGCTGCCTGCAGCAGAGGGTGCAAAAAGTTGGTGATCTTCTCGGATTCTACTATGGGCATCGAGTCCTTAATTGATCCAAAACCACGCTCTGGGCAGATCTTTGCCTAAATCTTGCACTCATACCCATAGGGATCCGGGGAACACGACATCGTCAAGCTCGGGTTGTCAGTACGCCACCACTGGCAAGTCCGTTTACTTGATAAAGGGGGCCCCCTTAGTGGTCATTGCAGCTATCCAGGTGGTTGGTGCGAAGATCAGCAGGAGGAGGACTTGGGCTGGGCGTAGTGTACTTCATTTGTATGTCTCTACCGCGGACTGCGATCGGGCACCACGTTATAAATTTTTGATCCAAAAAAAAAAAAAAAGGCGGTGATGGGGCAGGGGATGCCTCCGGATAAGGGAGCTCAGCAATACCGAGCTCCTGTGTATACACATCCTCACATTCGAAACTGCGAGTCAGTTTTTGTGTGCGAAGTGGACATCTTGCACCCACAGTACACAGTTGATCACCATCGCTTCTTGTCTTGTTACCGCTATGTGCACAGCCACCAAAAATATCGTTGACACCATTTTCATCTTTTGTGGCTCCATCCGTCAATGATCTCAGTGATCCAGTTTAACCAGCGTCTTACCAACGCATGTCAGATTCATTCAGTAGAAGAGGGGGAGATCGGGCAAAGCGATGGATGAGGGGGGACTCTCTAGATCGGGTACACCTCACACTCCTGGCAACGATCCCATTGACTCTCTGCGGCTTGCTTCGAGCCGCAGATCCTCACAGATTGCTCCCTCAGTGGGTCCCCACCAGACCCAAAGAGGTTCTCCAACCCCCTCCCCATATGGGGTGGGCATTGTCACACCGCATGCACAGTGATTTAGCATGCCAGCGCTTTCTTCCAGGGACGCCACTGCGTCTCCTGCACCACCTGCCACTCCCTCGACACCTGCCTCGAGAACATTGCGGAGCAACTGGGCTCAGTGCTGGCAGCAGCTGCCGAGGCTGGTCTCGATCGCGACTCCGGGAGCGCCACACTCAGGAGAGCACTAGACAGGATGGCTGGGGGGAGTAAACGACCTAGGTCGGGTACGATCACCAACGATCCCAACGACGTCCCAAGGACGGGGTACCTGGAGGGATGGGATGGGCAACGCCCCCCCCCTCACAAATCTGCGAGGACCAGAGGCCCGAAAGGGGCTCAACCTCTTCCAAAACCCCCAGCAGGGGGCGTCTCTTTGTCATGGGGTAGAGGTCCACCTCCCCCCGTGAACTGGTCGACCAGGCCTTCTGGCAGGGGGACCTTTGCTCAGGTTGCTCGCTTCCCTGGGGGGCGAGCACCTAATACATCCATGGATGACCTTGTGCGATTAGCCAAGGCCTTCCCTGAACTTCCTACCGACAAGCTGGCTGACATACAGCAGCACGTTGGCCCATCTAAACTGAAAGCTGCAAAGCCTTCACCTACCGTCCATGGACCGTCCAGACGACAGGTCCTGGTCCACGTTCGTCCTCCCCTTGGGGCGGAAACGAACCCTGCCGACTTCCTGGACCATGTCCGGGCCACCCTCAGCCTGCACCACTCTGAACTAGTGGCCCAGTCCGCATCGATGCATGCTGGCAATCTGTCAGTAGCTACTGACATCGTCGCCTCCGAGGAGGACCTTCGCTGTTTCAAGGAGGCTGCTCACAAAGCATTCCCTTTCACGCTGCAAGTAGACGCAGCGCTACCTACATCCACGTCGTACCTCAAACTAGTCGATGTGCCATTTATTGCTAACGATAAGGCCCTAACACCTGAAGTCGTCATCGCACACTTGGGGAAGTCCGGAATATCGGACCTCACAGTGCTACAAGTGCCCCCATGGGTGATACGTGATTCGAAAATGTTGGATACATGTACTGTATATCTAAACATCGCTGATTCTGTCAGCGGTGCATGAGCCAAGGCTCTCATCGGTCGTGGCGTCCAATTTGGGTGTTACATTGCCTATGTTAAGGCAGCCAGGGCGAACCCCGGCTTGCCTCTTTGCCAACGATGCTGGAAGTGGGGGCATCCCACCCCAGCATGCAGAGCTCCACAGACCAAGTGTCCGATCTGTGCAGGCCCACACCATAAGGAGCACCATCGTGCCCTTGCAGGGTGTTGCAAGGGAAACGCTAAGGTGAACCCTCCTATCCCAGCTACCCCTGAAGGGGCAGCCTGTCCTCACCTGGCTAGGTGCATAAACTGCCAGAAGAATCACGCATCCGATGATTGTCTGTGCAACTTTTGGCGACATCGCTTTGACCATGACTGGATCAAAGCCCGCTATGACAAGGTGAGTGCGAGATGTAATTCTCGCTCCCCTCCTGCTTACCATCCTGCAGGACACGGTGGCTGAACGTAAATGAGGGATAGACTTAGATCTACACTGCAGTTGCACATTTTTAGTCAGAATGTTAACCGTAATTGGGGGTACATGGACCCGCTACTAGCAGATCTTATAGACGATTATGACTTGCTGTTTATCCAAGAGCCTCCTTGGCGATTAATAAGATACGCCCCTTGTGCCCATAACAGGGAAGGGGAAGAAGTCATAGGTGCACCAATGAGCCCCAACTGGGGAACATTAGTACGCCCATCGGGAATCGACTCCCCTCCACGCGTAGCTGTCTATTTTTCAAACAGCATTGCCAATCTAAGACCGGGTCTCAGACAAGATCTGATCGATGATCGTGACATCCTCTTGTTCTCACTGGGAATAGGGGAGGATGCCATGCTACTCGCTAACGTCTACTCAGATAGCCAACATTTGGCTATCACACTCTTATTCGAGAACATCATGATGATCCCATGCTTACACTTCATGTGTGGCGATTTCGTCGCTCCTTGACTTGTTACAACCACCATAAATAGTGGTAAACACCTCTGCTCAACGTTGCATGCGACGTCGACACTTCAATTTTCGTCCGATGTTCGATCGGATTTCACCATCACGAACGCTCTCGGCGTCTCCAGGCCTACCCTGATTTGCTAAGAGATCCGTCCATCCGATCTCCGTGGATGCCCCGGTCATTGTTTTTGACAATGGCTGCTATCTGTCTCGTTCTCCTGGGCTTCGAGGATCCTGACTAGGTGAGTGTCGTTTATGAAAGAGTAGTCTGGGTCCCTCTGGGGGCTCAGAGTGGGTGTGGGATGCCTGCTTCAACGCTCGCCCAAGTCGACACACTCGTTTAGTTGGGGGAGGTCTGGCTTAGGGAGAAGGGACGTTATCACTGGATTGCTAGTTGTCTGGGAGGCTTCTAGCCTCCATGCTCTGTGAGTTTCTATTACTAGAGACATGCTACACTGACTACCCGTTGGAATACACCATCGTTAAAAGGGGCCGGGCGATGGTGCCCCCTGGCGGCTAGGTCGACACCTTGGTGGCCGCCACTCTCCACCAACTCTCTACCTCCGGTGCTCACTCTTCTAGGGTGGTATGACCCGGGTTCAATCTTCTCCCACTGGGTTACAGGATGTGCGGCCTGTCCCCCCCTCGGAGCGTTCGGAGGCAGTATCGGGTGGACCCGGAATAGAGATAAGGGGCCAGCTGTTATCGATGGCACGCTACGTATCTTGATTTCTACCATCACCTACTAGCACTAACTTCCCCTCTCAATGCCTAAATGGCGAACTAGAGCCCAAACACCACGCTGGGGTCTACACAACCCCTCCCTGATTACGGGCGACATCTACGACGATGGCGTCCAAGACTACGACACCCGGTACGATCATGACGATCCGGATGTAGCTACTGCCCTATGGGCAGTTAGAGATCTATGGGCTGGAGAAGACCTCTCCGACCCTGAGGATGACGAGGATTCTCTTGCTATGCAGGAGGCCCTCAATTATGCCGAGAGCAGCCCCAAGCTAGCCTCGAGGCAAACGATCGACCGTGTGCTGTGGGCGCAGGACGTCCATGTCGCACATAAACGATGGACTCGCAGTCTCGAACGCGAGGACATGTACACTCAGGAGCTCGGCATTGCTGAGCTCTTCTATCCGGAGGCATCCCCTGCCCCGTTACCGCCTTTGCCCCCCATCCCTGAGCTGGTGGAGGACAAAGTGCTGTTATCTGTGAATGAGAGGCTGGAAATCGAAGCCACCTCTCATGCCATGCTACACCAACTCGACGCGATGACCATGTTCGTTGGTACCGTCCATACGTCCGCCGTTCCCCCTGCAGAGAGGAACGCTTGGCGCCAAATGGCCTGGGAGTTATTCACGACCACCTGGCGACTGTCTGAGACGATGTCGGCGGAACTAGCAGCCGTTCCGACACCTCTCGACCTCACGTCTCCGGCAGCCTTCCGGGCTTCCTACGCGGCGGTGCACACCGCTCAATCAGAGCCTCAATCTGGGGAACCCTCGTCCCCAGCATGGCGCCGTCGTCCTCGAGGTCCTCGTGGACAGCAGCGCTGCAACTAGTACAGGGGGCTATCCCCCTCTACGTTCATGGCCACCAAGTAACTGGTGGCCACTATCAGGATGGTGACATGGTGTCGCTTCCCTATACCTTCCCCCCACTGCGGGGGGGATGATGTCATTGAGTGCGTGCACATGGGTGCATTTGCTCGAGGGGGGTCTTGGCCCCCTACTTACGGCGGTCACGGTGAATAACCAGGTGAACAACCACCCGCCTTGTTACTGTCACTTGTGCACAACACGGTGATGGTCCACCTCATTCGTCTGGGGTGGTCAATCCTCGTTGGCTGGAAAAACGCAGATGGTTATTCCTCCCGCAAGGGGGGATTTATGGTGAATTAACACTGCTGCGCCTGGTCTGGCCTCGGTCGGACATGTGGCTGGGGGACCGTTTGCTCCAGCAGGCGATCTAATGGCTAACTTCGGGAGGGGGGGGCGCCCCCTCCAGATTATTGCCTTTCCTGGCTGAGAGGCCAACGTCTGTGGAACTGCCTGCCTAAAGGTGGCTAAAACGGGGACCTGAGTGGGAGATGGGCGAGGGGAACGCGTAGATAAAGTAGTACCCAAGTTTGTACCTTGCTCCGCGGACTGCGTTCGAGCCCCGCGTTATAAATTCTGATCCAAAAAAAAAAAAAAACATGTGTGGCGATTTCAACGTGAGGCACACCTCCTGGGACCCCCAGGGGCCTGAACACTCCATCCATGCTGACCACTTAGTGGAAACGGCTATGGCATTAGGCCTGACTAGCGCCCTACCAGTAGTGGAGGGCCCCACCCACTTCCCTCCTCAACAGGGCCTTCACCCCATGGTGATCGACCTGATGTTTGTACCTACAGATCTTAGATTCGTATTGTACTGTGAAATTTTTTTTTTTTTTTTTTTTGGGTCAACAATTTATAACACGGGGCTCGATTGCAGTCTGCGGAGCAGGATACAAACTTGGGTACTACTGTAACTACGCTTCCCCTCACCCATATCCTACCCAGGTCCTCGTTTGAGCCACTTTAGGCGGGCAGTGCCACAGACGTTGGCCTCTCAGCCAGGAAAGGCAATAATCTGGAGGGGGAGCCCCCCCTCCCAAAGCTAGCCATTAACTCGTCCACCAGTGCAGAACGGTCCCCCAGCCACATATCCAACCGAAGTCAGATCAGGCGCGGCCATGTTAATTCACTGTAAATCCCCCCTTGTGGGAGGAATAACCATCTGCATGCTCCTGGCCAGCGAGGATTGACCACCCCAGACGAATGAGGTGGACCATCACCACGCTCCCGCATGAGTGACAGAGATGTGGTAGCTGGTTGTTCACCTGGTTATTCACTGGAACTACCATGGATAGGGGGCCAAGGCCCCCTTCGAGTAGATGCCAATGAGGGCATACACTTGATAGCAACGTCCCCCCCGCAGCGGGGAGAAGGTAGAGGGAAGCGACGGACTGCCACTATCCCGATATTGGCCACCAACCAATTGGTGGGCGTAAATGTGGAGGGGTGACACCCCCCTTTCAGTAGCGGCACTGCTGTGCTCGAGGGCCTCGAGGACGGCGGCGTCATGATGAGGACGAGGGTTCCCCATGATGGAGCTCTGCATGAGCTGCCTGCCTAGCCGCGTAGGAAGCCCTGAAGGCTGCCGGTGATGTGAGGTCGAGAGGCAATCCGGCAGCTGCTAGTTCTGCCGACATTGGCTCGGACAATCGCCAGGTGGTCGTGAATAATTCCCAGGCCATCTGGCGCCATGCGTTCCTCTCAATGAGCGGAACGGCGGATACTCGGACGGTACCGACGAAGATCGTCATAGCCTCCAGTAAATGTAGAAAGCCATGAGAGGCGGATGTTATATCCACCCCTTGATTGTTGTTGGCCTCGAGCCCGAGCTCGAGAGCCAGATCATGCACCTCATCGGCTGTCACTTGTGATGCCAAGAAGCGGTTTATCGTCTCCTGCGAGGCTAGCTCGGTGAGACCCGGAATGAATTCGATGTCTCCGCCGGTGGCAGAGCCGTCATCATCGTCTGGCAGGTCGGAGGAGTCATCCTCCACCCAAAGATTGTGGAACTGGTTAGCCACATCAGAGTCCCATCTGCTCAAGGAGACGTGTCCAAACTCTGGGAGGTAGTTGTCATCGAAGTCTGTGAAGTCGGTGTTTGTGTATAGGAGGGGGTCGCCATGCGCCGCCTGGTGTCGAGTTCGCGCTCCACGGTTTGTAGAGGGCATTGAGGATGATTTAGCACAAGTAGATGACGGTAGAAGTCAAGATACGTAGCGTGATAACGATAACAGACGGTCCCTTATCTCAATTCCGGGTCCACACAACACAGCCTCCAGACGCTCCGAGGGGGCAGACAGGCCGCAAATCCTGCTGCAGATTGGGAGGGACAATTGAACCCGGTTCCGAACACCTCAAGGGTGTAAGTGCCGGAGGTAAAGAGTCGGTGGTGAGTAGCGGCCACCAGAGCGTTGACCTAGTCACCAGGGGGCACCATCGCCCGGCCCCTTTTAACGATGGTGTATTCCAATGGGTAGTCAGTGTAGCAGGTCTCTAGATGTAGAAACTCACGCAGCATGGAGGTAGGAAGCCTCCCAGATGACCCACAATCCAGTGAATATGTCCCTCCTCCTGAACCAGACCTCCCCCAGCTAAACGAATGCGACAACTTGGGCGAGCGTTGAAGTAGGCATCCCACACCCACTCTAAGCCCCCATAGGGGCCCAGACTACTCTTTCATTGCCAACACTCACCTAACCAGGATCCTCGAAGCCCAGGAGAACAAGACGAATAGCAGACACTGTCAAAAACAATGACCGGGGCATCCACAGAGATCGGATGGACGGATCTCTTAGCAAATCAGGGCAGGCCTGGAGACGCTGACAGCATTTGTGATGGCGAAATCCGATCGAAAATCGGACAAAAATTGAAGTGTCGACGTCGCATGCAACGTTGAGCAGAGGTGTTTACCACTATTTATGGTGGTTGTAACAAGTCAAGGAGCTCGTGTTTGTACTGTGAAACTGTACCTGAAGCCAGAGGGGCGTCTGACCATGCCCCCCTGATGTTAGTGCTACCTGGCCCGGGATCGTTGGTTCCAGTTACCAAGTGGTCCATCAAAAAAGGATCCGAGGAGGAAGCATCATATCGAGATGCTGTCTCCTCCGCTTTAACTCCGTGGCTAAACTGGCATGGAGATACCTCGGCAGAAATCGACGATGTCGTCTCGGCGATATCAATGATTTTAAACCAGGCATGGGAAAACCATGCCAAGGAATCTCGCCTCGGCAAGTCATCCAAAGGTTGGTGGACAGACGAATGCAGTGGTGCTCTGGACGCTTACAGAGCCTCCCACGACGAGGAGGACTGGAAGCACTACAGGAAAGTCATGTGACACACAATGCGTGACTTCTTCGATGACCGTATCCAAGAAGTGGCTACGATGAATAGACGACCCTGGGACTTGATGTCCTGGACCCATCAACGCAACCTCCTGTCGTACGAGGCAATCTCCTATCAGGGAGAACCTTGCAACAATCTGGACTCCCTCTGGGCTGCCCTTGATGGGTCCTACAACGCTGCCTCAGATTGAGTGGTCGATCTGAGCATTCTTGATGAACTCGATCCGGTGCCTGAAAGGGCCTGGATCCCGTTCTCCGTTACAGAAATGAAAGAAGTGCTAAATGCATGTTCTTCCCATTCCACTCCAGGGCCCGATCATGTTACGTGGTCGCACCTTTTAATAAACACTGGTGTAGCAACCCAGAAGTGGCAGGGCTGATCACCCGCATTGCTGAGGCGTGCATCACTGCTGGCCATTGGCCAGCCCACTTTAAGGAATCCCTGTCGGTTATCATCCCGAAACCAGGGAAACCTAATTACTCCACCCCAAAGTCGTTCAGGCCCATCGTGCTACTGAACACTCTGGGCAAATTAGTCGAAAAGATGTTGTCTAGGCAACTTCAGTTTGACAGTGTCGCACATGAGGCCTTCGAGCAAAACCAGTTCGGGGGTGTCACCCAGCGTTCCACTGAGGATGCAGGAATTTACCTCACCCATCTTGTCAGAGCAGGATGGGCTAAAGGACTCAAAACCAGCATTGTCGCCTTTGACATCGCCCAATTCTTCCCCTCCTTGAACCATCAAGTTCTATTGGAGATCATCTCTCGGTCGGGATTCCCTGCGCAAGTAGTGAATTTCTTCCGTTCATATCTGGTCAGTCGTAAGACGACCTACAAATGGAACACTTTCTCATCTGGCTCCTTCGCAGCCGATGTGGGAGTGGGACAAGGATCTGCCTTGTCCCCTGTCTTATCAGCGCTATATCTGATGCCCATTATGAGACTCTTCAGAAGAAGCCAAATCAGCAGAGATGTCGATCTCATGTCCTATGTGGACGATGGTACCCTCATCGCCTGCTCCTCCCAGTTGGAGGATAACCTCCCCCTTCTTAAAAAAGCGTATGGCTGGATCTTCCAGGCATTCACCTCCCTTGGGCTTGTCCTTGAACATGACAAGTCTGAAATATTTCACTTCTCAAGGGCGAGGAGATTCACTCCCTTTTTTTTTTTTTTTTTTTTTTTTGGGTCAAAAGTTTATAACGCGGCGCCCAATCGCAGTCCGTGGTAGAGACATACAAACGAAGTACACTACACCCAGCCCAAGTCCTCCTCCTGCTGACCTTCACACCAACCACCTGGATAGCTGTGATGACCACTAAGGGGGCCCCCTTTATCGAGTAAATGGACTCGCCAGTGGTGGCGTACCGACAACCCAGACTTGACGATGTTGTGTTCCCCGAATCCCTATGGGTATGAGTGCAAGATTTAGGGGATATTGCCGCCCCGATGTGAGCCTCTCAGCTCGGAAAGGAGGGTGTAGTCAACTCATTCGCCGTAACGCACAACCGACAGTGGATCTGAAAGCGCTCAGGCGCCTCCCCGAACCAGTGCCTAGTTTTGTGTCCCCCCTCCCTGACAGTCGCTCCTGAACATGGGTGGGCCCCCTTTATGAGGGTTAACGGACTCGTCTGGTGCCCTACGGCCACCCCGACATACCGATAACACTAGCCAGAACCAGACGGGGGTCATATGCCCTGCACGCATGACCTATCCTGGATCCCACGCAAGTGAGTTGAACGACCCGAGGACCGGGTTATTGTCCATGAATTTGTGGAAGCCCTCGACAGAGTTGGGGCTTGCACGAGTTTCTTTGTGATCTACCTTGGGGCAGACGCGTAGCAAATGGTCTCAAGTTTGTATGTCGGGACCAAGGCACCAGCATTGGTATTCCCCATCGAGGGATAGACGTTGACAATACTCCCCTATAGGAGCATGGCCAGTGATCATATGAGTTGAACGAGAAGTCAACGAAGTGTTGCTTCCCATAACTTTCAGCCAAGGCCCACCTTTGTGAGTCGAGGGTAGTACTGGTTTTCCACCTACTCCTTTGAGTTGGTAAAAATGCCGTCCACGATACGCCGGATCAGAGAACCGGGTGTGCCAATCCTTGCAAACGGCCTTCTCGACCTGATTTTTAAGGTAGTCTAGAGACGTCCGCGGGTGTCTGCCCATGGAGATCTTGGTAGATGTAGCCACATCATGAGCCATCTTATGTACGTTCCACTCAAATTTCGAGGGGACGTGCCAGAATGTGATGTTCCTCTCCTCGTCCCCAGCTAGCCAGGGGCACAGAGAGCGACAAGCGTCCAGGGCAAAGATTTGCCCAGAGCGTGGTTTTGGATCAATTAAGGACTCGATGCCCATAGTAGAATCCGAGAAGATCACCAACTTTTTGCACCCTCTGCTGCAGGCAGCAGAGACGCCTAGTTGGAGAGCGAAGAGTTCAACTTCCGGGGGGGTTCTCCTCCCAGAGGCTGAGACAACGTGATCAACCTGTTCTCCCTGTCCGAAGACAAGAGCGCAGGTGACCGCTTGGAATTTGGCATCTGTGGGCACCGAGGCGTCCACTGCGACAACGAGAGTGTCATCCTCTACCTGGGCCGAGGCCCAGGCTTTGTCGAGGTCACTCCTGTAAGAATTCCTCGCTCCATCCTCCTTGGAGGTGAGGCGATGAGAGGAGAAATGAGTGGGGAACAGATCCTTCACTCTGTTTCCAGGTGTGTTTTCTTCCCCAAAGGGGTCGAACTCATTGCCTGGTACGAGGGCCAGAGCTGCTGCCGAAGCGACAGATGGGCCCTGTAGGGTAAGTGTGTCAAGCACGTTCCCTCCCCAGAGTCCTAGCTCATGGGAGTGGGTAGTGCCGACATGATTGGGCCCTAAGATCGCTCTTAGGGGGTGTGATGGAGCCAATAAGGGGGTTCTGAACACCCCTCTGTGGACCAGGGATCCCGGGCCAGGTAGCACTAACGTCAGAGGGGCGTGGTCAGACATCCCTCTGGCTTCAGGTATGATCTCACAGTACAATACAAATCTAAGATCCGTAGGTACGAACATCAGGTCGATCACCGTGGGGTGAAGACCCTGTTGAGGGGGGAAGTGAGTGGGGCCCTCCACCACTGGTAGGGCTCTAGTCAGGCCTAATGCCGCAGCTGTTTCCACTAAGTGGTCAGCGTGAATAGCGTGTTCAGGCCCCTGGGGGTCCCAGGAGGCATGCCTCACATTGAAATCGCCACACATGACGTGCAGGCATGGGATCATCATGACGTTCTCAAATAAGAGCGTGATGGCTGCATGTTGGCTATCCGAGTAGACATTAGCGAGTAGCATGACATCTTCACCTATTCCCAATGAGAACAAGAGGATGTCACAATCGTCGATCAGATCTCTTCTGAGACCCGGTCTTAGATTAGCGATGCTGTTCGCAAAGTATACAGCGACGCGTGGGGGGGAGTCAATTCCCAAAGGGCGCACTAGAGTGCCCCAGTTTGGGCTCATCGGTGTGCCTATAACTTCCTCCCCTTCCCTGTTGTGGGCAGAAGGGGTGTGTCTTATCAATCGCCAGGGAGGCTCTTGGATAAAAAGCAAATCATAATCATCTATAAGGTCTGCCAGTAACGAGTCCATGTACCCCCAATTGCGGTTAACATTTTGACTAAATATATGTAGCTGTGGGGTAGATCTAAGTCTGTCCCTCATTTACGTTCGGCCACCGCGTCCTGCAGGATGGTGAGCAGGAGGGGAGTGAGAATTGCGTTTTGCACTCACCTCGTCATAGCGAGCTTTGATCCATTCACGGTCAAAGCGATGTCGCCAAAAATTGCACCGACGATTGTCAGATGTGTGATTCTTCCAGCAGTTTGTGCACCTAGCTGGGTGAGGACAGGCTGCCCCCTCTGGTGTAGCTGGGACAGGAGGGTTCGCTTTGGCATTTCCCTTACAACACCCTGCAAGGGCACGATGGTGCTCCTTACGGTGTGGGCCTGCACAGATCAGACATTTGGTCTGTGGAGCTCTGCATGCCAGGGTGGGGTGGCCCCACTTCCAGCATTGTTGGCAAAGAGGCAGTCCAGGGTTCGCCCTGGCAGCCCTAACATAAGCGATGTAGCGTCCAAATTGGACGCCCTGGCCGATAAGAGCCTTGGCTCGTGCACCGCTGACTGAATCAGCAATGTTAAGATAGACGGTGCACGTATCCGACATCTTCGAATCACGTACTACTCGGGGAGGGACTTGTAGCACTGTGAGGTCCGATATTCCGGACTTTCCCAAGTGTGCAATGACGACATCAGGCGTTAGGGCCTTATCGTTAGCGATGAATGGCACATCGACCAGTTTAAGGTACAATGTGGATGTGGGTAACGCTGCGTCCACCTGCAACGCGAAGGGGAATGCCTTGTGGGCAGCCTCCTTAAAACAACGAAGGTCCTCCTCAGAGGCCACTACATCTGTAGCCACTGATAAGTTACCAGCGTGCATTGATGCGGACTGGGCCACTAGCTTAGAGTGGTGCAGTCCGAGAGTGACTCGGACGTGGTCCAAGAAGTCAGCAGGGTTCGTTTCCGCCCCAAGGGGGGGACGAACGTGGACCAGGACCTGTCTTCTCGATGGTCCATGGACAGTAGGTGAGGGCTTTGCAGCCTTCGGTTTGGAGGGACCGATGTATTGCTGTATGTCAGCCAGCTTGTCGGTTGGAAGTTCAGGGAAGGCCTTGGCTAGTCGCACAAGGCCATCCATGGAAGTGTTAGGTGTTCGCCCCCCAGGGAAGCAAGCAACCTGAGCAAAGGTCCCCCTGCCCGAAGGCCTGGTGGACCAGTTCATGGGGGGAGGTGGTCCTCGACCCCATGATGAAGAGACTCCCCCTGTTGGGGGTTTAGGAAGAGGTCGAGCCCCTTTCGGGCCTCGAGTCCTCGCTGATTTGTGAGGGGGGGGGCGCTGCCCATCCCATCCCTCCAGGTAATCCACGTTGGGATCGTTGGTGACAGTGCCCGACCTAGGTCGTTTACTGCCCCCTGCCAATCTGTCTATTGCCCCCCGGAGCGTAGCGCCTCCAGAGTTGCGATCAAGGCCAGCCTCGGCAGCTGCTGCCAGCACCGAGCCTAGTTGTTCAGCGATGAGCTGCTGTTCTTCAGCAGTCGGTCGTCTAGATCCCGTCCTGTTAAGAACCACACGGAATCCTTCAGCATACTCTCCCAGGTCTTTGGCGAAGGTCTGGGGTCCACTCCAGTCGTCGCTAGCCATCTCCGTGTCCTGAATGACGTGGGAAGAGAGATTGTCGGCCACTTCATCAGCCCACAAAGCAGGTGTAGAAGGGGTAGCCGGAGGTGCAGGAGACGCAGTCGCATCCCTGGAAGATAACGCTGGCATGCTGAAACACTGTGCTCGTGGAGTGACGATGCCCGCCCCATAGGGGGAGGGGGTTGGAGAGCCTCTTTGGGTCCTGTGAGGGCCCACTGAGGGTGCAATCTGTGTGGATCTGCGGCTCGAGGAGAGCCGCAGGGAATCAATTGGGTCGTCGCCAGGAGTTCTGGGTGTACCGGATCTGGAAGGTCTCCCCTCATCCATTGCCTCACCCGATCTCCCCCCTCTTTTGGAAAACGAATCTGACATGCGCTGGTAAGATGCTGGTTGTACCGGATCGCTGAGATCGAGGACGGATTGAGCTACAAAAGTTGAAAACGGTGTCGACGAAGTTTTTTGTGGCTGTGCACATCACGGTAAGAAGACAAGAAGTGACGAGATTCACTCCCTTACCAATTGACCTCGGCTTTGCCCCCTACATGGGCAATACCCCCCTCAAACCCAAGGTTACCTGGAGGTACCTTGGATTTCTCTTCAACCGCAAACTCTCCTTCAAGGAGCACACGCGGTTCTACTCCACCAAAGCCCTTACCACTGCAAGGGCAATGGGAATGCTCGGCAATTCCGTCAGAGGGCTAACCCCTATGCAGAAATGCCTCTTGTACCGTTCGTGTGTCGTGCCTATCATGACATACGGGCTTAGACTGTGGCATTTCAAAGGTGCTCGCGTCAAAGGTGTCATCAAAACGTTGGCCCAAGTGCAGTCGATTGCTGCTTGCTGGATCCTCGGTGCATTCAGAACCACCCCTATTGGTGGTCTGGAAAGTATCGCAGGACTGCTGCCTATGCAGCTGTTACTGCGTCGTCTGGTCAACAGAGGGGTGTTCAGAACCCCCCTATTGGCTCCATCTCACCCCCTAAGCGCAATCTTAGGGCCTAATCACGTCGGCACTACCCACTCTCATGAGCTAGGACTCTGGGGAGGGAACGTGCTCGACACACTCACCCTACAGGGCCCATCTGTTGCTTCAGCTACAGCTCTGGCCCTTGTACCAGGCGATGAATTCGACCCCTTTGGGGAAGAAAGCACACCCGGAAATAGAGTGAAGGATTTATTCCCCACCTGCTTCTCCTCTCATTGCCTCACCTCCAAGGAGGATGGAGCAAGGAATTCTTACAGGAGTGACCTCGACAAGGCCTGGGCATCTGCCCAGGTAGAGGATGACACTCTCATCATTGCAGTGGATGCTTCGGTGCCCACAGATGCTAAATTCCAAGCTGTCACCTGTGCTCTTGTCTTTGGACAGGGAGAACAGGTAGATCGCGTTGTCTCAGCTTCTGGGAGGAGAACCCCCCCAGAGGTCGAACTGTTTGCTCTCCAACTAGGCGTATCCGCTGCGTGCAGCAGGGGATGCAAAAAGCTGGTGATATTCTCAGACTCTACCATGGGCATCGAGTCCCTTATAGATCCAAAACCACGCTCTGGGCAAATTTTTGCCCTGGACGCCTGTCGCTCTCTTCACCCCTGGCTAGCTGGGGACAAGGAGAGAAATGTCACATTCTGGCACGTCCCCTCAAAATTCGAGTGGAACATACACAAGATGGCTCACGATGTAGCTACATCTACCAAGATCTCCATGGGCAGACACCCACGGACATCTTATGGACTACCTTAAAAACCAGGTTGAAAAGGCTGTTTGTAAGGATTGGCACACCCAGTTCTCAGATCCGGCATATTGTGGTCAGCACTTCTACCAACTCAAAGGAGTAGGTGGAAAACTGGTACTACCCTCGACTCACAAAGGTGGGCCTTGGCTGAAAGTAATGGGAAACAACACTACGTTGACTTCTCGCTCAACTCGTATGATCACTGGCCATGCTCCCATAGGGGAGTATTGTCAGCGTCTATCCCTCGATGGGGAATACCAGTGCTGGTGTCTTGGCCCCGAGATACAAACTTGAGACCATATACTACGCGTCTGCCAGGAGGTGGACCGCAAGGAGACTCGTGCAAGCCCCGACACTGTCGAAGGCTTTCACAAATTCATGGACAACAATCCTGCACTAGGATCATTCACCCCGCTTGCGTGGGATCCAGGATAGGTTGTGCACGCAGGGCGTATGACCCTCGTCTGGTTCTAGCTAGTGTTATCGGTATGTCGGGGTGGCCATAGGGCGCCAGACGAGTCCGTTAACCCTCATAAAGGGGGCCCACCCATGTTCAGGAGCGACTGTCAGGGAGGGGGGACACGAAACTAGGTACTGGTTTGGGGAGGTGCCTGAGCGCTTTCAGATCCACTGTCGGTTGTGCATTATGGCTTCGACACCGACTACGCCTTCCTTTCCGAGCTGAGAGGCTCACGTTGGGGCAGCAGCTTCCCCTAAATCTTGCACACATACCCGTAGGGATTTGGGGAACACGACATCGTCAAGTCCGAGTTGTCGGTATGCCACCACTGGCAAGTCCGTTTACTCGATAAAGGGGGCCCCCTTAGTGGTCGTTGCAGCTATCCAGGTGGTTGGTGCAAAGATCAGCAGGAGGAGGACTTGGGCTGGGCATAGTGTACTCTGTTTGTATGTCTCTACCGTGGACTGCATTCGGGCGTCGCGTTATAAATTTTTGACCCAAAAAAAAAAAAAAGTACCCAGTTGATCGTTTGCCTCGAAGCAAGCTTGGGGCTGCTCTCAGTGTAATTGAGGGCCTTCTGCCTAGCAAGAGAGTCCTCATCATCGTCAGGGTCGAAGAGGTCTTCTCTGGCCCATAGATCTCTAACTGCCTTTAGGGCAGCTGCTACCTCCGGATTGTCTTGTTTGTACCGGGTGTTGTAGTCTTGGACGTCATCATCAAAGATGTCGCCCATAATCAGGGGGGGGGCGTGAAGCTCCCAGTATGGTGGACGGTCTCTAGTTCACCATTTGGGCATAGAGAGTGGGTTAGCACTAGTAGATGATGGAAGAGATCAAGATACGTAGTGTGCCATCAATAACAGTTGGTCCCTTATCTCCATTCTGGGTCCACCTGATACAGCCTCCAAATGCTCCAAGGGGGCGAACAAGCCACGCATCCTGTTGCCTGGTGGGAGAAGATAGAACCCGGGTCATAACACCCCAGAGGAGTGAGCACCAGAGGTGAGGAGTTGGTGGTGAAATGCAGCCATCAGGGGGCACTGTCACCCGGCCCCTTTTAGCGACGGTGTATTCCAAGCAGGTAGTCAGTGTAGCTTGTCCCTAGTAGTAGTGACTCATATAGCATGGAGGTTGGAAGCCCCAGAGACGACCAGCAGTCCAGTAAAAATGTCCCTCCCCCTAAGCCAGACCTCCCCCAGCCAAACAAGTGCTTCTACTTGGGTGAGCATTGAAGCAGGCATCCCACACCCGCTCTAAGCCCCCATAGGGACCCAGACTACTCTTTGATAGACACCACTCACCTAGCCAGGATCCTCGAAGCCAAGGGGGAACAAGACAGATAGCAGTCACTGTTGAAAACAATGACCGAGACATCCCTGGAGATCGGATAGACGGATCTCTGAGCAAATCAGGCCAGGCCTGGAGATGCCAAGAGCGTTCATGATGGCAAAATCCGATCAAAAATCGGACAGAAATTGGAGTCTTGATGTTGCTACCAACATCGAGCAGGAGTGTTTACCACTGTTTATGGTGGTTGTAACAAGTCATGGAGTGATAGACAACCTACAAGTGGAACTGTTTGCCTTCTCATCTGGCTCCTTTTTTTTTTTTTTTTTTTTGGGGGTCAACAATTTATAACACGGGGCTCAATCGCAGTCCGCGGGTCAAGATACAAACAAGGTACTACTAAGACTATGCATTCCCTATGTCCGCATCCCACACCAGGTCCCTTGCAGAAGCCACATTATGGCGGGCGTACCAGCGTTGTCCTCTCAGACAGGAAAGGCAATAATCTGTAGGGGAGGGGCCCCCCCCACAAAGGCTAGCTGTTAGTTCGCCGTCTGGTGCTATCTCGGTCCCCCTGGCCACATATCCAACCGAAGTCAGATCAGGTGCAAGCAGTGTCAATTCACTGTAAGTCCTCCCTTGCGGGAAGAGTAACCGTCTTTCACCAGACAATGAGGATTGACCACCCCAGGTGAGTGAGGTGGACCATCACTGTGTCCATGCACAAGTGACAGTGACGAGGCAGCTGGTTGTTCACCGGAACTGCCATAGCTGGTTATTCACCGGAGCTACTGTAAGTGGGGGGGTCGAGGCCCCCCCTCGAGCGTATGCTACTCTGAGCATGCACTCGATGACATCATCCCCCCCGCAGTGGGGGGAAAGTAGAGGGTGGCGACGTATTGTCACCATCCTGACAACAGCCCTGGTGGGCGGTGAAGAGAAGGGGGGGTCCCCTTCTTCAAGCTCGGCGTGGTCGTTGGCGAGGCCCGCAAGGACGACGACACCGTTCCGGGGACAAGGGTTCCTCGGTTGGAGGCTCTGCCACTGGTGGAGCAGACTGAGCCGCCTGCATTGCCGCATAGGAAGCCTGAAAGGCTGCCAGAGACGTAAGGTCGAGGGGAGCTGATGCCACACGAAGCGACTCCATCATGCTCCCTGAAAATCGCCAGGTGGTGGTGAAGAGCTCCCATGCCATCTGACACCAAGAGTTCCTGTCGTTGAGAGGAACCGTGGACACTCAGATGGTACCTACAAAGGAGGTCATCATGTCCAGTAAATGCAACATGGCATCAGAGGTGGCTTCGATTTCCAGCCTCTGATCCCTGGATAGCGGCACTTCGTCCTCCACCAGCTCAGGGATGGGGGGCCAAGGCGGTAGCGGGGCAGGGGATGCCTCCGGATAAAGGAGCTCAGTGATGCCGAGCTCCTGTAAATACATATCCTCCTTTGGGAGGCTACGAGCCCAGCACTTGTGTTCGACGTCGACACCAAGTGCCCATTGTACACGATGGATCATTTTCCTCAAGGAGAGCCTAGGCCCCCCCTCGGCAAAAATGAGAGCCTCCTGCATGGCAAGAGAGTCATCGTCATCATCATCGTTAGGGTCGGGGAGGTCTTCCCCGGCCCATAGATCTCTAGCTGCCTTGAGAGCAGCTGCTACCTCCGATTCGTCTTGCACGAACCAGGTGTCGTAGTCTTGGACGCCATCATCAAAGATGTCACCCGTGATCAAAGCGGAGTCGCATAGACCCCGATGTGGTGGTTGGCCTCTGGTTCACCGTTTGGGCATTGAGAGTGTGTGTTAGTGCTAGTAGATGATGGTAAGAATCAAAATACGCAGCGTGGAATCGATAACGGCTGGTCCCTTATCTACATTCCGGGTCCACCCAATACAGCCTCCAAACGCTCCGAGGGGGCGAGCAAGCCGCACATCCTGCTGCCTAGTGGGAGAAGATCGAACCCGGGTCATACCACCCTAGAAGAGTGAGCACCGGAGGTAGAGGGATGGTGGTGAGAAGCGGCCACCAAGGTGTAGGCCTAGCCGCCAGGGGGCACCATCACCCGGCCCCTTTTAGCGATGGTGTATTCCAACGGGTAGTCAGTGTAGCATGTCTCTAGTAATAGAAACTCACAGAGCATGGAGGCAGGAAGCCTCAAAGACGACCAGCAGTCCAGTAAGAATGTCCTTTCCCCTAAGCCAGAGCTCCCCCAGCTAAACGAGTGCTTCTACTTGGGCGAGCGTTGCAGCAGGCATCCCACACCCACTCTAAGCCCCCATAGGGACCCAGACTACTCTTTCATAGACATCACTCACCTAGCCAGGATCCTCGAAGCCAAGGGGAACAAGACAGATAGCAGTCACTGTTGGAAACAATGACCGAGACATCCCCGGAGATCGGATGGATGGATCTCTTAGCAAATCAGGCCAGGCCTGGAGACGCCGAGAGCGTTCGTGATGGTGAAATCCGATCGAAAATCGGATGAAAATTGGAGTCTCGACGTTGCTACCAACATCGAGCAGGAGTGTTTACCACTGTTTATAGTGGTTGTAACAAGTCAAGGAGCGTCATCTGGCTCCTTTGCAGCCGATGTGGGGGTGGGACAGGGCTCTGCCCTGTCCCCTGTCTTATCAGCATTATACTTAACACCCATTATGAAGCTCTTCAGAAGAAGCGAGGTTGGCAGAAAAGTCGACCTCATGTCCTATGTGGACGATGGCACCCTCATCGCCCGCTCTTCACGACTGGAGGACAACCTCCCCCTGCTCACAGAAGCATATGGCTAGATCTTCTAGGCATTTACATCCCTTGGACTTGTTCTAGAACATGACAAGTCCAAGATCTTCCATTTCTCGAGGTCAAGGAGCTTCACTCCTCTACTGATAGATCTGGGTTTTGCCCCCTATATGGGCAACTCCCCCCTCAAACCCAAGGTCACCGGGGATGCTCCTTGACTTGTTACAACCACCATAAACAGTGGAAACACTCCTGCTCGATGTTGGTAGCAACGTCGAGACTGCAATTTCAGTCCGATTTTTGATCGGATTTCACCATCACGAACGCTCTCGGCGTCTCCAGGCCTGCCCTGATTTGCTAAGAGATCTGTCCATCTGATCTCCATGGATGCCCCAGTCATTGTTTTTGACAATGGCTGCTATTCGTCTTGTTCTCCTGTGCTTCGAGGATCCTGGCTAGGTGAGTGGTGTTGACGAAAGAGTAGTCTGGGTCCCTATGGGGGCTTAGAGTGGGTGTGGGATGCCTACTTCAACGCTCGCCCAAGTCATCGCATTCGTTTAGCTGGGGGAGGTCTGGCTCAGGGGGAGGGACATCGTTACTGGACTGTTGGTCGTCTGTGAGGCTTCCAACCTCCATGCCCTGTGAGTCTCTAGTACTAGAGACATGCTACACTGACTACCCACTTGGAATACACCATCGTTAAAAGGGGCCGGGTGATGGTGCCCCCTGAGGGCTAGGACAACACTCTGGTGGCCGCTTTTCACCACCATCATCATACCTCCAGTGCTCATCGCTCCTTGACTTGTTACAACCACCATAAATAGTGGTAAACACCTCTGCTCAACGTTGCACGCGACGTCGACACTTCAATTTTCATCCGATTTTCGATCGGATTTCACCATCACGAACGCTCTCGGCGTCTCCAGGCCTGCCCTGATTTGCTAAGAGATCTGTCCATCCGATCTCCGTGGATGCCCCAGTCATTGTTTTTGACAATGGCTGCTATCTGTCTCGTTCTCCTGGGCTTCGAGGATCCTGACTAGGTGAGTGTCGTTTATGAAAGAGTAGTCTGGGTCCCTCTGGGGGCTTAGAGTGGGTGTGGGATGCCTGCTTCAACACTCACCCAAGTCGACACACTCGTTTAGGTGGGGGAGGTCTGGCTTAGGGAGAAGGGACGTTATCACTGGATTGCTAGTTGTCTGGGAGGCTTCTAGCCTCCATGCTCTGTGAGTTTCTATTACTAGAGACATGCTACACTGACTACCCGTTGGAATACACCATCGTTAAAAGGGGCTGGGCGATGGTGCCCCCTGGCGGCTAGGTCGACATCTTGGTGGCTGCCACTCTCCACCAACTCTCTACCTCCGGTGCTCACTCTTCTAGGGTGGTATGACCCGGGTTCAATCATCTCCCACTGGGTTACGGGATGTGCGGCCTGTCCCCCCCTTGGAGCGTTCGGAGGCAGTATCGGGTGGACCTGGAATAGAGATAAGGGACCAGCTGTTATCGATGGCACGCTACATATCTTGATTTCTACTATCACCTACTAGCACTAACTTCCCCTCTCAATGCCTAAACGGCGAACTAGAGCCCAAACACCACGCTGGGGTCTACACGACCCCTCCCTGATTACGGGCGACATCTACGACGATGGCATCCAAGACTATGACACCCGGTACGATCAGGACGATCTGGATGTAGCTACTGCCCTATGGGCAGTTAGAGATCTATGGGCTGGAGAAGACCTCTCCGACCCTGAGGATGACGAGGACTCTCTTGCTATGCAAGAGGCCCTCAATTACGCCGAGAGCAGCCCCAAGCTGGCCTCGAGGCAAATGATCGACCGTGTACTGTGGGCGCAGGACGTCCATGTCGCACATAAACGATGGAGTTGCAGTCTCGAATGCGAGGACATGTACACTCAGGAGCTCGGCATTGCTGAGCTCTTCTATCCGGAGGCATCCCCTGCCCCGTTACCGCCTTTGCCCCCCATCCCTGAGCTGGTGGAGGACGAAGCACCGTTATCTGTGAATGAGAGGCTGGAAATCGAAGCCACCTCTCATGCCATGCTACACCAACTCGACGCGATGACCATGTTCATTGGTACCGTCCGTACATCCGCCGTTCCCCCTGCAGAGAGGAACGCATGGCGCCAAATGGCCTGGGAGTTATTCACGACCACCTGGCGACTGTCTGAGACGATGTCGGCGGAACTAGCAGCCGTTCCGACACCTCTCGACCTCACGTCTCCGGCAGCCTTCCGGGCTTCCTACGCGGCGGTGCACACCGCTCAATCAGAGCCTCAATCTGGGGAACCCTCGTCCCCAGCACGGCGCCGTCGTCCTCGAGGTCCTCGTGGACAGCAGCGCCGCAACTAGTACAGGGGGCTATCCCCCTCTACGTTCACAGCCACCAAGTAACTGGTGGCCACTATCGGGATGGTGACATGGTGTCGCTTCCCTATACCTTCCCCCCACTGCGGGGGG
The DNA here is from genome assembly GCA_026075535.2 of Tricholoma matsutake. Taxonomy (NCBI): domain Eukaryota; kingdom Fungi; phylum Basidiomycota; class Agaricomycetes; order Agaricales; family Tricholomataceae; genus Tricholoma; species Tricholoma matsutake. The sequence goes on along the minus strand of AP026548.1, from coordinate 6,382,141 downwards.
GACGATGTCATCGAGTGCGTGCACATGGGTGCATTTGCTTGAGGGGGGTCTCGGCCCCCTACTTACGGCGGTCACGGTGAATAACCAGGTGAACAACCACCCGCCTTGTTACTGTCACTCGTGCACAACACGGTGATGGTCCACCTCACTCGTCTGGGGTGGTCAATCCTCGTTGGCTGGAAAAACGCAGACGGTTATTCCTCCCGCAAGGGGGGATTTACGGTGAATTAACACTGCTGCGCCTGGTCTGGCCTCGGTCGGACATGTGGCTGGGGGACCGTTTGCTCCAGGGGGCGACCTAATGGCTAACTTCGGGAGGGGGGGGCGCCCCCTCCAGATTATTGCCTTTCCTGGCTGAGAGGCCAACGTCTGTGGAACTGCCCACCTAAAGGTGGCTAAAACGGGGACCTGAGTGGGAGATGGGCAAGGGGAACACGTAGATAAAGTAGTACCCAAGTTTGTACCTTGCTCCGCGGACTGCGTTCGAGCCCCGCGTTATAAATTCTGATCCAAAAAAAAAAAAAAATACCTCCAGTGCTTAAACCCCCCTGGGGTGTTACGACCCGGGTTCAATCGTCCCTCCCAATTGGCAGCAGGATGTGCGGCCTGCATGCCCCCTCGGAGCATCTGGAGGCTGTGTCGGGTGGACCCGGAACTTAGATAAGGGACCAGCCGTTATCGATTCCACCCTACGTATCTTGACTTTTACTGTCATCTATCGTTGCTAATTCACCCTCAATGCCCTCTTCAAACCGTAGAGCACAACCTCAACACTGGGCAGTGCATGGCGACCCCCTTCTATATACAAATGTTGACATCACAGACTTTGACGACAACTACCTCCCAGAGTTTGGACACGTCTCCTTGAGCGGATGGGACTCTGATGTGGCTAACCAGCTCTACAATCTTTGGGCAGAGGATGACTCCTCCGACCTGCCAGATGACGATGACAGCTCTGCCACCGGCGGAGACGTCGAATTCATTCCAGGTCTCACCGAGCTAGCCTCGCAGGAGACGATAAACCGCTTCTTGGCATCACAAGTGATAGCCGATGAGGTGCATGATCTGGCTCTTGAGCTTGGGCTCGAGGCCAACAACAATCAAGAGCTCAGCATTGCCGAGCTCCTCTATCCAGAGGGGCAGCAGGAGCAATCTGCGCCGCCCCTTCCCACATCACCGGGTTCATCCGCCATCCCAGAGTTGGTGGAGGATGAGCCTCTGTTGCACATCGCTCCTTGACTTGTTACAACCACCATAAATAGTGGTAAACACCTCTGCTCAACGTTGCATGCGACGTCGACACTTCAATTTTCGTCTGATTTTCGATCGGATTTCGCCATCACGAACACTCTCGGCGTCTCCAGGCCTGGCCTGATTTGCTAAGAGATCCGTCCATCCGATCCCCGGGGATGTCTTGGTCATTGTTTCCAACAGTGACTGCTATCTGTCTTGTTCCCCTTGGCTTCGAGGATCCTGGCTAGGTGAGTGATGTCTATGAAAGAGTAGTCTGGGTCCCTATGGGGGCTTAGAGTGGGTGTGGGATGCCTGCTTCAATGCTCGCCCAAGTAGAAGCGCTCGTTTAGCTGGGGGAGGTCTGGCTTAGGGGGAAGGACATTCTTACTGGACTGCTGGCTGTGTGGGAGGCTCCCAGCCTCCATGCTCTGTGAGTTTCTATTACTAGAGACATGCTACACTGACTACCTGTTGGAATACACCATTGTTAAAAGGGGCCGGGCGATGGTGCCCCCTGACAGCTAGGTCGATGCTCTGGTGGCCGCTACTCACCACCAACTCTCTACCTCCGGTGCTCACTCTTCTAGGGTGTTATGACCTGGGTTCAATCATCTCCCACTGGGTTACAGGATGTGCGGCCTGTCCCCCCCTCGGAGCGTTCGGAGGCAGTATCGGGTGGACCCGGAATAGAGATAAGGGACCAACTGTTATCGATGGCACGCTACGTATCTTGGTTTCTACCATCACCTACTAGCACTAACTTCCCCTCTCAATGCCTAAACGGCGAACTAGAGCCCAAACACCACGCTGGGGTCTACACGACCCCTCCCTGATTACGGGTGACATCTACGACGATGGCGTCCAAGACTACGACACCCGGTACGATCATGACGATCCAGATGTAGCTACTGCCCTACGGGCAGTTAGAGATCTATGGGCTGGAGAAGACCTCTCCGACCCTGAGGATGACGAGGACTCTCTTGCTATGCAAGAGGCCCTCAATTATGCCGAGAGCAGCCCCAAGCTGGCCTCGAGGCAAACGATAGACCGTGTGCTGTGGGCGCAGGACGTCCATGTCGCACATAAACGATGGACTCGCAGTCTCGAACGCGAGGACATGTATTCACAGGAGCTCGGTATGGCCGAGCTCTTCTATCCAGAGGCATCCCCTGCCCCAGTACCGCCTTTGCCCCCCATCCCTGAGTTGGTGGAGGACGAAGTGCCGTTATCTGTGAATGAGAGGTTGGAAATCGAAGCCACCTCTCATGCCATGCTACACCAACTCGACGCGATGACCATGTTTGTTGGTACCGTCCATACATCCGCCGTTCCCCCTGCAGAGAGGAACGCATGGTGCCAAATGGCTTGGGAGTTATTCATGACCACCTGGCGACTGTCTGAGACGATGTCGGTGGAACTAGCAGCCGTTCCGACACCTCTCGACCTCACGTCTCCGGCAGCCTTCCGGGCTTCCTACGCGGCGGTGCACACTGCTCAATCAGAGCCTCAATCTGGGGAACCCTCGTCCCCAGCACGGCGCCGTCGTCCTCGAGGTCCTCGTGGACAGCAGCGCCGCAACTAGTACAGGGGTCTATCCCCCTCTACGTTCACGGCCACCAAGTAACTGGTGGCCATTATCGGGATGGTGACATGGTGTCGCTTCCCTATACCTTCCCCCCACTGCGGGGGGGACGATGTCATCGAGTGCATGCACATGGGTGCATTTGCTCGAGGGGGGTCTTGGCCCCCTACTTACAGCGGTCACGGTGAATAACCAGGTGAACAACCACCCGCCTTGTTACTGTCACTTGTGCACAACACGGTGATGGTCCACCTCATTCGTCTGGGGTGGTCAATCCTCGTTGGCTGGAAAAACGCAGACGGTTATTCCTCCCGCAAGGGGGGATTTACGGTGAATTAACACTGCTGTGCCTGGTCTGGCCTCGGTCGGACATGTGGCTGGGGGACCGTCTGCTCCAGGGGGCGATCTAATGGCTAACTTCAGGAGGGGGGGGTGCCCCCTCCAGATTATTGCCTTTCCTGGCTGAGAGGCCAACGTCTGTGGAACTGCCCGCCTAAGGTGGCTAAAACGGGGACCTGAGTGGGAGATGGGCAAGGGGAACACATAGATAAAGTAGTACCCAAGTTTGTACCCTGCTCCGCGGACTGCGCTCGAGCCCCGCGTTATAAATTCTGATCCAAAAAAAAAAAAAAAAAATGAGCCTCTGTTGTCGAGAGATGAGAGGGTGGAAATAACATCTGCCTCTCATGGCTTTCTACACTTACTGGAGGCTATGACGATCTTCGTCGGTACCATCCGAGTATCCACCGTTCCGCTCATAGAGAGGAATGCATGGCGCCAGATGGCCTGGGAACTATTCACAACCACCTGGCGATTGTCTGAGCCAATGTCAGCAGAACTAGCAGCTGCCGGATTGCCTCTCGATCTCATGTCACCGGAAGCCTTCAGGGCTTCCTACGCGGCTAGGCAGGCAGCTCATGCAGAGCTCCATCATGAGGAACCCTCATCCTCATCACGATGCCATCATCCTCGAGGTCCTCGGAGACAGCTGCGCCGCAACCAATAGGGGAACACCCCTCCACAACCACACCCACCAAATAATTGGTGGCCGATATCGGAATAGTGACATGTTGTCGCTTCCCTCCACTTTCCCCCCGCTACGGGGGGGACATTGTCATCGAGTGCATGCACATGTCGGCATTTGCTCGAAGGGGGGCCTTAGCCCTCTGCCTATGGTAGTTCCAGTGAATAACCAGGTGAACAACCAGCTACCACATCTCTGTCACTTGTGCGCAAGCACGGTGATGGTCCACCCCATTCGTCCAGGGTGGTCAATCCTCATTGGCTGGAAGTAGGCAATCGGTTATTCCTCCTGCAAGGGGGGATTTACAGTGAATTGACACCACTGCACCTGATCTGACTTCGGTTGGATATGTGGCCGGGGGACCGGTTGGTACCAGTGGGCGATCTAATGGCTAGCTTCAGGAGGGGGAGGCTCCCCCTCCAGATTATTGCCTTTCCTGGCTGAGAGGCCAACGTCTGTGGCACTGCCCGCCTAAAGTGGCTAAAACAAGGACCTGGGTAGGAGATGGGCAAGGGGAAGCGTAGTTATAGTAGTACCCAAGTTTGTATCCTGCTCCATGGACTGCAATCGAGCCCCGCGTTATAAATTGTTGACCCAAAAAAAAAAAAAAAAAAAAAAAACCCAAGGTCACCTGGAGGTACCTAGGGTTCTTCTTCGATCATAAGCTCTCCTTTAAGGAGCACAGGCAATTCTACTCCACCAAGGCTCTCACAACAGCAAGAGCCATGGGAATGCTTGGCAATTCTGTCAGGGGACCTGAACCCATGCAGAAACGTCTACTATACCGCTCATGTGTCATTCCTATCATGACATATGGACTGAGACTCTGGCACTTCAAAGGTGCACGTGTCAAGGGTGTCATCAAAACATTGGCCCAGGTGCAAGCTATCGCTACATGCTGGATTCTTGGTGCTTTTCATACCACCCCTATTGGTGGTCTAGACTGTATCGCAGGGCTGTTGCCTATGCAACTGCTACTGCGTCATTTGGTCGACAAGGGGGCATTCAGAACCCCCCTGTTGGCCCCATCTCACCCCCTAAGAGTGATCTTAACGCCAAACCACGTAGGCAGCACCTTCCCTCACGAGCTTGGGATCTGGGGGGGAGATGTGCTAAATACACTCACACTACAGGGACCCTCTGTTGCCTCGGCTGCAGCACTGGCCCTTGTTCCAGTGGATGAATTCGACCCCTTTGGGGAAGAAAACACCCCTGGAAACAGAGTAAAGGATCTATTCCCTCGCTTCTCCTCTCATCATCTCACCTCCAAGGAGGAGGAGGTGAGGAGTGCATATAGGGGTGACCTCAACAAGGCCTGGGCTGAGGCCCAGTCAGAGGCAGACACCCTCATTGTTGCAGTGGACGCCTCGGTGCCCACTGATGCCAAATTCCAAGCAGTCGCTTGTGCCCTCATCTTCGGACAAGGAGAACAGGTAGATCACATCGTCTCAGCATCTGGGAGGAGAACCCCCCCGGAAGTCAAACTGTTTTTTTTTTTTTCCTTTGGGTCAAAAATTTATAACGCGGCGCCCGATTGCAGTCCATGGCAGAGACATACAAATGAAGTACACTACACCTAGTCCAAGTCCTCCTCCTGCTGAACTTTGCACCAACCACCTGGATAGCTGCGATGACCACTAAGGGGGCCCCCTTTATCGAGTAAACGGACTTGCCAGTGGTGGCGTACTGACAACCCGGACTTGATGACATCATGTCCCCCGAGACTCCATGGGTATGAGTGCAAGATTTAGGGGAGACTGCTGCCCCGATGTGAGCCTCTCAGCTCAGAAAGGAAGGCATAGTCAACTAAGTTGTCATAACCCACAACCGACATTGGATCTGAAAGCGCTCAGGCGCCTCCCCGAACCAGTACCTGGTGTTGTGTCCCCCCTCCCTGACAGTCGCTCCTGAACATGGGTGGGCCCCCTTTATGAGGGTTAACAGACTTGTCTGGTGCCCTACAGCCACCCCGACATACCAATCACACTAGCCAGAACCAGACGAGGGTCATATGCTCTACATGCACAATCTATCCTAGATCCCATGCTAGCGGGGTGAACGACCCTAATGCAGGGTTATTGTCCAAGAATTCGTGGAAGCCTTCGACAGAGTCTGGGCTTGCACGAGTTTCTTTGCAGTCTACTGATGGGCAGACATGTAGAACATGATCTCAAGTTTGGATCTTGGGACCACGGCACCAGCATTGGTACTCCCCATCAAGGGAGAAACGATGACAATACTCCCCTATAGGAGCATGGCCAGTAATCATGCGAGTTGCATGGGAAGTATCAGTAGTACTGTTTCCCATGACTTTCAGCCAAGGCCCACCTTTGTGGGTCGAGGGTAGAACTTGTTTCCCTCCAACTCCTTTGAGTTGAAGGAAGTGCCATCCACGATACGACGGTTCTGAGAACCATGTGTGCCACTCCTTGCAAACTGCCTTTTCAACTTGGTTTCTAAGGTAGTCTAAAGACGTCCGAGGGTGTCTGCCCACGGAGATCTTGGTAGATGTAGCTACATCGTGAGCCTCCTTGTGCACGTTCCACTCGAATGTCGAGGGGACATGCCAGAATGTGACATTCCTCTCCTCATCCCCAGCTAGCCAGGGACGGAGAGAGCAACAAGCATCCAGGGCAAATATTTGCCCAGAGCGTGGTGTTGGATCCACAAGGGACTCGATGCCCACTGTAGAATCTGAGAAGATCACCAGCTTTTTACAGCCCCTGCTGCACGCAGCTGAGACACCCAGCTGGAGGGCGAATAATTCGACTTCTGGGGGAGTTCTCCTCCCAGAGGCTGAGACAATGCGATCGAAGATGAGTGCACAAGCGACAGCTTGGAATTTAGCATCGGTGGGCACTGATGCATCCACTGCAATGACAAGAGTGTCTTCCTCCACCTGGGCAGAGGCCCAGGCTTTGTCAAGGTCACTCCTGTAAGATTTCCTTCCCTCGTCCTCCTTGGAGGCAAGGCAATGAGAGAAAAAGCGAGTGGGGAACAAGTCCTTCACTCTGTTTCCAGGTGTGTTTTCTTCCCCAAAGGGGTCGAATTCATCATCCAGTACAAGGGCCAGTGCTGTTGCAGAAGTGACAGATGGGCCTTGTAGTGTGAGTGTGTTGAGCACATCACCTCCCCAGAGACCTAAGTCATGAGGGTGGGTTGTGCCAACATGTTTCGCTCCCAAGATTGCTCTCAGGGGTTGAGATGGGGCCAGCAGGGGGGTTCTAAATACCCCTCTGTTGACTAATCTATGCAGCAACAGTTGCATGGGCAACAGTCCTGCAATACTTTCCAGACCACTGATAGGAGTCGTATGGAAGGCACCGAGGATCCAGCATGCAGCGATGGACTGCACCTGGGCCAACATTTTGATGACACCTTTGACATGTGTGCCCTTTTTTTTTTTTGGATCAGAATTTATAACGCGGGGCTCGAACGCAGTCCGCGGAGCAAGGTACAAACTTGGGTACTACTTTATCTACGCGTTCCCCTCGCCCATCTCCCACTCAGGTCCCCGTTTTAGCCACCTTTAGGCGGGCAGTTCCACAGACGTTGGCCTCTCAGCCAGGAAAGGCAATAATCTGGAGGGGGCGCCCCCCCCTCCCGAAGTTAGCCATTAGATCGCCCCCTGGAGCAAACGGTCCCCCAGCCACATGTCCGACCGAGGCCAGACCAGGTGCAGCAGTGTTAATTCACCATAAATCCCCCCTTGCGGGAGGAATAACTGTCTGCGTTTTTCCAGCCAACGAGGATTGACCACCCCAGACGAATGAGGTGGACCATCACCGTGTTGTGCACAAGTGACAGTAACAAGGCGGGTGGTTGTTCACCTGGTTATTCACCGTGACCGCCGTAAGTAGGGGGCCGAGACCCCCCTCGAGCAAATGCACCTATGTGCACGCACTCGATGACATCATCCCCCCCGCAGTGGGGGGAAGGTATAGGGAAGCGACACCATGTCACCATCCCGATAGTGGCCACCAGTTACTTGGTGGCCGTAAACGTAGAGGAGGATAGCCCCCTGTACTAGTTGCGGCGCTGCTGTCCACGAGGACCTCGAGGACGACGGCGCCGTGCTGGGGACGAGGGTTCCCCAGATTGAGGCTCTGATTGAGCGGTGTGCACCGCCGCGTAGGAAGCCCGGAAGGCTGCCGGAGACATGAGGTCAAGAGGTGTCGGAACGGCTGCTAGTTCCGCCGACATCGTCTCAGACAGTCGCCAGGTGGTCGTGAATAACTCCCAGGCCATTTGGCGCCATGCGTTCCTCTCTGCAGGGGGAACGGCGGATGTACGGACGGTACCAATGAACATGGTCATCGCGTCGAGCTGGTGTAGCATGGCATGAGAGGTGGCTTCGATTTCCAGCCTCTCATTCACAGATAACGGTGCTTCGTCCTCCACCAGCTCAGGGATGGGGGGCAAAGGCGGTACTGGGGCAGGGGATGCCTCCGGATAGAAGAGCTCAGCAATGCCGAGCTCCTGAGTGTACATGTCCTCGCGTTCGAGACTGCGAGTCCATCGTTTATGTGCGACATGGACGTCCTGCGCCCACAGCATATGGTCGATCGTTTGCCTCGAGGCCAGCTTGGGGCTGCTCTCGGCGTAATTGAGGGCCTCTTGCATAGCAAGAGAGTCCTCGTCATCCTCAGGGTCGGAGAGGTCCTCTCCAGCCCATAGATCTCTAACTGCCCATAGGGCAGTAGCTACACCTGGATCGTCGTGATCGTACTGGGTGTCGTAGTCTTGGACACCATCGTCATAGATGTCGCCCGTAATCAGGGAGGGGTTGTGTAGACCCCAACGTGGTGTTTGGTCTCTAGTTCGCCATTTAGGCATTGAGAGGAAGTTAATGCTTGTAGATGATGGTAGAAATCGAAATACGTAGCGTGCTATCGATAACGAGTGATCCCTTATCTCTATTCCGGGTCCACCCGATACTGACTCCGAATGCTCCGAGGGGGGAACAGGCCGCACATCCTGTAGTCCGGTGGGAGAAGATTGAACCCGGGTCATAACACCCCAGAGGAGTGAGCACCGGAGGTAGAGGGATAGTGGTGAGAATCGGCCACCGAGGTGTAGGCCTAGCCGCTAGGGGGCACCATCGCCCGGCCCCTTTTAACGATGGTGTATTCCAGCGAGTAGTCAGTGTAGCATGTCTCTAGTAATAGAAACTCACAGAGCATGGAGGCTGGAAGCCTCCCAGACGACCAGCAGTCCAGTGATAATGTCCCTCCTCCCTAAGCCAGACCTCCCCCACCTAGATGAGTGTGACGACTTGGGCGAGCATTGAAGCAGGCATCCCACACCCACTCTAAGCCCCCGGAGGGACCTAGACTACTCTTTCATAGACAACACTCACCTAGTCAGGATCCTCGAAGCCCAGGAGAACGAGATGAATAGCAGCCATTGTCAAAAACAATGACCGGGGCATCCACGGAGATCGGATGGACAGATCTCTTAGCAAATCAGGGCACGCCTGGAGTCGCCGAGAGCGTTCGTGATGGTGAAATCCGATCGAAAATCGGACGAAAATTGAAGTGTCGACGTCGCTTGCAACGTTGAGCAGAGGTGTTTACCACTGTTTATGGTGGTTGTAACAAGTCAAGGAGCATACGTGTGCACCCTTAAAGTGCCAGAGTCTTAGTCCATACATCATAATGGGTACAACGCATGAGCGGTACAGGAGGCATTTCTGCATAGGGGTTAGCCCTCTAGAATTGCCGAGCATTCCCATCGCCCTCACCATTGTGAGGGCTTTGGTGGAGTAGAATCACATGTGCTCTTTTTTTTTTTTTTTTTTTTTGGATCAGAATTTATAACGCGGGGCTTGAACGCAGTCCGCGGAGCAAGGTACAAACTTGGGTACTACTTTATCTACGCGTTCCCCTCGCCCATCTCCCACTCAGGTCCCCGTTTTAGCCACTTTAGGCAGGCAGTGCCACAGACATTGGCCTCTCAGCCAGGAAAGGCAATAATCTGGAGGGGGCACCCCCCCCTCCTGAAGTTAGCCATTAGATCGCCCCCTGGAGCAAACGGTCCCCCAGCCACATGTCCGACCGAGGCCAGACCAGGTGCAGCAGTGTTAATTCACCGTAAATCCCCCCTTGCGGGAGGAATAACCATCTGCATTTTTCCAGCCAATGAGGATTGACCACCCCAGACGAATGAGGTGGACCATCACCGTGTTGTGCACGAGTGACAGTAACAAGGTGGGTGGTTGTTCACCTGGTTATTCACCGTGACCGCCATAAGTAGGGGGCCAAGGCCCCCCTCGAGCAAATGCACACATGTGCATGCACTCGATGACATCATCCCCCCCGCAGTGGGGGGAAGGTATAGGGAGGCGCCACCATGTCGCCATCCCGATAATGGCCACCAGTTGGTACTTGGTGGCCGTGAGTGTAGAGGGGGATAGGCCCCTGTACTAGTTGCGGCGCTGCTGTCCACGAGCACATGTGCTCTTTGAAGGAGAGCTTGTGATCGAAGAAGAAGCCAAGGTACCTTCATCGCTCCTTGACTTGTTACAACCACCATAAACAGTGGTAAACATTCCTGCTCAACGTTGGTAGCAACGTCGAGACTGCAATTTCAGTCTGATTTTTGATCGGATTTCACCATCACGAACACTCTTGGTGTCTCCAGGCGTAGCCTGAGTTGCTAAGGGATCCGTCCATCCGATCTCCGGGGATGCCTTGGGCACTGTTTCTGACAGTGTCTGGTATTCGTCTCGCTCTCCTGGGCTTCGAGGATCCTGGTTAGGTGAATGTTGGCAATGAAAGAGTAGTCTGGGCCCCTATGGGGGCTTAGAGTGGGTGTGGGATGCCTACTTCAACGCTCGCCCAAGTCGTCGCATTCGTTTAGCTGGGGGAGGTCTGGCTCAGGAGGAGGGACATATTCACTGGATTGTGGGTCATCTGGGAGGCTTCCTACCTCCATGCTGCGTGAGTTTCTACATCTAGGGACCTGCTACACTGACTACCCATTGGAATACACCATCGTTAAAAGGGGCCGGGCGATGGTGCCCCCTGGTGGCTAGGTTGACGCTCTGGTGGCCGCTACTCACCACCGACTCTTTACCTCCGGCACTCACACCCTTGAGGTGTTTGGAACCGGGTTCAATCATCCCTCCCAATCGGCAGCAGGATTTGTGGCCTGCCTGCCCCCTCGGAGTGTCTGGAGGCTGTGTCAGGTGGACCCAGAATTGCGATAAGGGACCATCTGCTATCATTATCACGCTACGTATCTTGACTCCTACCGTCATCTACTTGTGCTAAATCATCCTCAATGCCCTCTACAAACCGTGGAGCGCGAACTCGACACCAGGCAGCGCATGGCGACCCCCTCCTATACACAAACACCGACTTCGCAGACTTCGACGACAACTACCTCCCAGAGTTCGGGCACGTCTCCTTGAGCGGATGGGACTCTGATGTGGCTAACCAGTTCCACAATCTTTGGGCGGAGGATGACTCCTCCGACCTGCCAGACGACGATGACGGCTCTGCCACCAGCGGAGACGTCGAATTCATTCCGGGTCTCACCGAGCTAGCCTTGCAGGAGACGATAAACCACTTCTTGGCATCACAAGTGACAGCCAATGAGGTGCATGATCTGGCTCTTGAGCTTGGGCTCGAGGCCAACAACAATCAAGAGCTCGGCATTGCTGAGCTCCTCTATCCAGAGGGCCAGCAGGAGCAATCTGCGCCGCCCCTCCCCACATCACTGGGTTCATCCACCATCCCAGAGTTGGTGGAGGATGAGCCTCCATTGTCGAGAGATGAGAGGGTGGAAATAACATCCGCCTCTCATGGCTTTCTACACCTACTGGAGGCTATGACGATCTTCGTCGGTACCATCCGAGTATCCGCCGTTCCACTCATTGAGAGGAACGCATGGCGCCAGATGGCCTGGGAATTATTCATGACCACCTGGTGATTGTCTGAGCCAATGTTGGCAGAACTAGCAGCTGCCGGATTGCCTCTCGACCTCACGTCACTGGCAGCCTTCAGGGCTTCCTACGCGGCTAGGCAGGCAGCTCATGCAGAGCTCCATCATGGGGAACCCTCATCCTCGAGGTCCTCGAGCACAGCAGTGCCGCTACTGAAAGGGGGGTGTCACCCCCCCACATCTACTCCCACCAATTGGTTGGTGGCCAATATTGGGATAGTGGCAGTTTGTCGCTTCCCTCTACCTTCTCCCCGCTGTGGGGGGGACGTTGTTACCAAGCGTATGCCCTCGTCGGCATCTACTCGAAGGGGGCCTTGGGCCCCCTATCCATGGTAGTTCCGGTGAATAACCAGGTGAACAACCAGCTACCACATCTCTGTCACTTGTGCGGGAGCACGGTGATGGTCCACCTCATTCGTCTGGGGTGGTCAATCCTCGCTGGCCAGGAGCATGCAGATGGTTATTCCTCCCACAAGGGGGGATTTACAGTGAATTAACATGGCCGCGCCTGATCTGACTTCGGTTGGATATGTGGCTGGGGGACCATTCTGCACTGGCGGATGAGTTAATGGCTAGCTTCAGGAGGGGGGGCTCCCCCTCCGGATTATTGCCTTTCCTGGCTGAGAGGCTAATGTCTGTGGCACTGCCCACCTAAAGTGGCTAAAACGAGGACCTGGGTAGGATATGGGTGAGGGGAAGCGTAGTTACAGTAGTACCCAAGTTTGTATCCTGCTCCGCGGACTGCGATCGAGCCCCGCATTATAAATTGTTGACCCAAAAAAAAAAAAAAAAAAAAAAACCAAGGTACCTTCAGGTAGTCTTGGGTTTTAGGGGTGAGTTGCCAGTGTATGGGGCAAACCCTAAATCTATCGGTAGAGGGGTGAAGCTCCTCAACCTAGAAAAATGGAATATCTCCGACTTGTCATGTTCCAGGACAAGTCCAAGGGAGGTGAATGCCTGGAAGATCCAGCCATATGCTTCTTTGAGAAGGGGGAGATTGTCCTCCAGTTGTGCAGAGCGGGCGATGAGAGTGCCATCATCCACATAAGACATGAGATCAACATTTCTGCCAATGTCGCTTCTTCTGAAGAGTTTCATAATGGGTGTTAGGTATAACGCCGATAGGACAGGGGACAGGGCAGAGCCTTGTCACACCTCCACATCTGCTGCAAAAGAGCCAGATGAGAAGGCATTCCACTTATAGGTTGTCTTCCAACCGACCAAGAGATGATCTCCAGCAGAACCTGGTGGTTCAAGGAGGGGAAAAATTGGGCGATGTCGAATGCGACAACACTCATTTTTAGACCTTGGGCCCATCCTGCTCTGACTAGGTGGGTAAGGTAGATTCCTGCGTCCTCTGTGAAATGCTGGGCAACTCCTCCAAACTGATTTTGCTCAAAGGCTTTGTGGGCCACTCCATTGAACTGAAGCCGTCTAGACAGCATCTTCTCCCTAATTTGCCCAGAGTGTTCAGTAGCACAATTGGCCTGAACGACTTTGGCGTAGAGTAATTAGGTTTCCCTGGTTTTGGGATAATAACCAACAGGGACTCCTTGAAGTGAGCTGGCCAGTGGCCAACAGTGATGCAAGCCTCAGCTATGCGGGTGATGAGACCTGCTACCTCAGGGTTGTTACACCAGTGTTTTAGGTGCAACCATGTAACATGATCAGGACCTGGAGCAGAACGGGAAGAACATGCACTGAGTGCTTCTTTCATGTCCGTAACGGAGAATGGGATCCAGGCCCTTTCAGGCATATCCCATGCCTTGTTTAAAATCATTGATATTGCCGAAACAATGTCATCGATCTCTGCCAAAGTATTTCTGTGCCACTGAAGCCACAGATTTAAAGTGGAGGAGACAGCATTGAGATATGAGGCTTCCTCCTTGGATCCTTTTTTGATCGACCACTTGGTGACCGGGACCAGGGATCCCAGACCAGGTAGTGTCAGTGTCAGGGGAGTGTGGTCAGACGTACCCCTGGCTTCTGCAATGATATTGCAGTACAACACAAATCTTAGATCCATGGGTATGAACATTAGGTCGATCACCGTGGGGTGGAAGCCCTGTTGTGGGGGAAAGTGGGTGGGTCCCTCCACAGTGGGGAGGGCCCTCATTAGGCCTAGTGCCGTTGCCATTTCTACTAAGTGGTCAGCATGAATGGAGTGTTCAGGCCCCTGGAGGTCCCAGGAGGCGTGTCTCACGTTGAAATCGCCACACATGAAGTGTAGTCGTGGGATCGTCATGACACTTTCATACAAGAGTGTGATGGCCAAGTGTTGGCTGTCCGAGTAGACATTAGCGAGTAGCATGACAATTTTTTTTTTTTTTTTTTTTTTTTTGGGTCAACAATTTATAACGCGGGGCTCGATCGCAGTCCGCAGAGCAGGATACAAACTTGGGTACTACTGTAACTACGCTTCCCCTCACCCATATCCTACCCAGGTCCTCGTTTTAGCCACTTTAGGCGGGCAGTGCCACAGACATTAGCCTCTCAGCCAGGAAAGGCAATAATCCGGAGGGGGAGCCCCCCCTCCTGAAGCTAGCCATTAACTCGTCCGCCAGTGCAGAATGGTCCCCCAGCCACATATCCAACCGAAGTCAGATCAGGCGCGGCCGTGTTAATTCACTGTAAATCCCCCCTTGTGGGAGGAATAACCATCTGCATGCTCCTGGCCAGCGAGGATTGACCACCCCAGACGAATGAGGTGGACCATCACCGTGCTCCCGCACGAGTGACAGAGATGTGGTAGCTGGTTGTTCACCTGGTTATTCACCGGAACTACCATGGATAGGGGGCCCAAGGCCCCCTTCGAGTAGATGCCGACGAGGGCATACACTTGGTAACAACGTCCCCCCCACAGCGGGGAGAAGGTAGAGGGAAGCGACAAACTGCCACTATCCCAATATTGGCCACCAACCAATTGGTGGGAGTAGATGTGGGGGGGTGACACCCCCCTTTCAGTAGCGGCACTGCTGTGCTCGAGGACCTCGAGGACGAGGGTTCCCCATGATGGAGCTCTGCATGAGCTGCCTGCCTAGCCGCGTAGGAAGCCCTGAAGGCTGCCAGTGACGTGAGGTCGAGAGGCAATCCGGCAGCTGCTAGTTCTGCCGACATTGGCTTGGACAATCGCCAGGTGGTCGTGAATAACTCCCAGGCCATCTGACGCCCTGCGTTCCTCTCAATGAGCGGAACGGCGGATACTCGGACGGTACCGACGAAAATCATCATAGCCTCCAGTAAATGTAGAAAGCCATGAGAGGTGGACGTTATGTCCACCCTCTCATCTCTCGACAATGGAGGCTCATCCTCCACCAACTCTGGGATGGCGGATGAACCCGGTGATGTGGGGAGAGGCGGCGCAGATTGCTCCTGCTGCCCCTCCGGATAGAGGAGCTCGGCGATGCCGAGCTCTTGATTGTTGTTGGCCTCGAGCCCAAGCTCAAGAGCCAGATCATGCACCTCATCGGCTATCACTTGTGATGCCAAGAAGCAGTTTATCGTCTCCTGCGAGGCTAGCTCGGTGAGACCTGGAATGAATTCGATGTCTCCGCCGGTGGCAGAGCCGTCATCCTCTGCCCAAAGATTGTGGAACTGGTTAGCCACATCAGAGTCCCATCCGCTCAGGGAGACGTGTCCGAACTCTGGGAGGTAGTTGTCATCGAAGTCTGCGAAGTCGGCGTTTGTGTATAGGAGGGGGTCGCCATGAGCCACCTGGTGTTGAGTTCGCGCTCTACGGTTTGTAGAGGGCATTGAGGATGATTTAGCACAAGTAGATGACGGTAGGAGTCAAGATACGTAGCGTGATAACGATAACAGACGGTCCCTTATCTCAATTCTGGGTCCACCTGACACAGCCTCCAGACACTCCGAGGGGGCAGACAGGCCGCAAATCCTGCTGCAGATTGGGAGGGACAATTGAACCCGGTTCCGAACACCCCAAGGGTGTGAGTGCCGGAGGTAAAGAGTCGGTGGTAAGTAGCGGCCACCAGAGCGTTGACCTAGCCACCAGGGTGCACCATCGCCCGGCCCCTTTTAATGATGGTGTATTCCAATGGGTAGTCAGTGTAGCAGGTCTCTAGAAGTAGAAACTCACGCAGCATGGAGGTAGGAAGCCTCCCAGACGACCCACAATCCAGTGAATATGTTCCTCCTCCTGAACCAGACCTCCCCCAGCTAAACGAATGCGACGACTTGGGCGAGCGTTGAAGTAGGCATCCCACACCCACTCTAAGCCCCCATAGGGGCCCAGACTACTCTTTCATTGCCAACACTCACCTAACCAGGATCCTCGAAGCCCAGGAGAAAGAGACGAATAGCAGACACTGTCAAAAACAGTGACCAGGGCATCCACAGAGATCGGATGGACGGATCTCTTAGCAAATCAGGGCAGGCCTGGAGACGCCGAGAGCGTTCGTGATGGCGAAATCCGATCGAAAATCGGACCAAAATTGAAGTGTCGACGTCATGTGCAACGTTGAGCAGAGGTGTTTACCACTATTTATGGTGGTTGTAACAAGTCAAGGAGTGTTTTGCGAGTAGCATGACATCTTCTCCTATTCCCAGGGAGAAGAGGAGAATGTCACGATCGTTGATCAGATCTCGGTGGAGACCCGGTCTGAGATTAGCGATGCTGTTCGCAAAGTAGACAGCTATGCGTGGGGGGGTGTCAATTCCTGATGGTGTACCGCTCCTTCACCATAAACAGTGGTAAACACTCCTGCTCAACGTTGGTAGCAATGTCGAGACTGCAATTCTCGTCTGATTTTCAATCGGATTTCACCATCACAAATGCTCTCGGCGTCTCCAGGCTTGCCCTGATTTGCTAAGAGACCCGTCCATCCAATCCCCGGGGATGCCCCGGTCATTGTCTCTGACAGTGACTGCTATCTGTCTCGTTCTCCTGGGCTTCGAGGATCCTGACTAGGTGAGTGTTGTCTATGAAAGAGTAGTCTGGGTCCCTCTGGGGGCTTAGATTGGGTGTGGGATGCCTGCTTCAACGCTCGCCCAAGTCGACACACTCATTTAGTGGGGGGAGGTCTGGTTTAGGAAGAAGGGACATTATCACTGGATTGCTTGTCGTCTGGGAGGCTTCCAGCCTCCATGCTCTGTGAGTTTCTATTACTAGAGACATGCTACCCGTTGGAATACACCATCGTTAAAAGGGGCCAGGCAATGGTGCCCCCTGACGGCTAAGTCGACGCTCTGGTGGCCGCTACTCACCACCAACTCTCTACCTCCAGTGCTCACTCTTCTAGGGTGTGATGACCTGGGTTCAATCTTCTCCCACCGGGTTACAGGATGTGCGGCCTGTTCCCCCCTCGGAGCGTTTGGAGGCAGTATCGGGTGGACCCGGAATAGAGATAAGGGACCAACTGTTATCGATGGCACGCTACGTATTTTGATCTCTACTATCACCTACTAGCATTAACCTTCCCTCTCAATGCCTAAATGGCGAACCAGAGTCCAAACACCACGCTGGGGTTTACACAACCCCTCCCTGATTATGGGCGACATCTATGACGATGGTGTCCAAGACTACGACACCCAGTACAATCAAGATGATACAGATGTAGCTACTGCCCTACAGGCAGTTAGAGATCTATGGGCCGGAGAAGACCTCTCCAATCCTGATGATGACGATGACGAGGACTCTCTTGCTATGCAAGAGGCCCTCAATTACGCCGAGAGCAGCCCCAAGCTAGCCTCGAGGCAAACGATAGACCGTGTGCTGTGGGCGCAGGACGTCCATGTCGCACATAAATGATGGACTCGCAGTCTCGAACGCGAGGACATGTATACACAGGAGCTCAGCATGGCTGAGCTCTTCTATTCAGAGGCATCCCCTGCCCCATTACCGCCTTTGCCCCCCATCCCTGAGTTGGTGGAGGACGAAGTGCCACTATCTGTGAATGAGAGGTTGGAAATCGAAGCCACCTCTCATGCCATGCTACACCAACTGGACTCGACAGGCTCCTTGACTTGTTACAACCACCATAAACAGTGGTAAACACTCCTGCTCAATGTTGGTAGCAATGTCGAGACTCCAATTTTCGTCCGATTTTTGATCGGATTTCACCATCACGAACGCTCTCGGCGTCTCCAGGCCTGCCCTGATTTGCTAAGAGATCCGTCCATCCAATCCCCGGGGATGCCCCAATCATTGTTTTTGACAATGACTGCTATTCGTCTCGTTCCCCTGTGCTTTGAGGATCCTGGCTAGGTGAGTGGTGTCTATGAAAGAGTAGTCTAGGTCCCTATGGGGGCTTAGAGTGGGTGTGGGATGCCTGCTTCAACGCTCGCCCAAGTCGACGCACTCGTTTAGTTGGGGGAGGTCTGGCTCAGGGGGAGGGACATCATTACTGGACTGCTGGTCGTCTCTGGGGCTTCCAACCTCCATGCTATGTGAGTCACTACTACTAGGGACAAGCTACACTGACTACCTGTTGGAATACACCGTCGCTAAAAGGGGCCAGGTGACGATACCCCCTGATAGCTAGGTCGATGCTCTGGTGGCCGCATTTCACCACCGACTCCTCACCTCCGGTGCTCACTCCTCTGGGGTGTTATGACCTGGGTTCAATCTTCTCCCACCAGGCTACAGGATGCGTGGCCTGTTCGCCCCCTCGGAGCATTTGGAGGCTGTATCGGGTGGACCTGGAACTGAGACAAGGGGCCATCTGTTATCGATCTTACGCTACGTACTTTGACTGTTATCGTCATTTACCTGTGCTAACTCACTCTCAATGCCCAAATGGCTGAACAGAGACCAAACCACATGCTGGGGCCTTCACGACCCCACCTTGATTATGGGTGACATCATTGGTGATGATGCCCAAGACTACGACACCCAGTTCTCACAGAACGAACTGGAGGTAGCAGCTGCCCTAGGCAGTTTGAGATCTGTGGGCTGGGGAGGACCTCCCCAACCCTGACGATTACAAGGACTTTCTTGCTAGGCAGGAGGCCCTCGCTTACACTGCACGCTGCGTATTTCGATCACTAGCATCATATACCAGTACTAACTTGCTCCTGATGCCCAAGCGGACAACCAGAGACGATCATTCCAACGATCCTACACCTCCGGCAGCTGTCCCAGCTTCCTGTGTGGTGATGCCAACAGCTCTAGCAGAGCTTCAATCTGGGGAACCCTCGTTCCCAGTACAGTGCCGTCATCATCACAGATGGCCGTGCCATTACTCGTGTGGGGCATTCCGCTCCACACCCATCACTGCCAGTCCACTGGCTGCTGTCGGGTTGGTGACAAATGTCGCTGCCCTTTACGTTCTCCCCGCTGCGGGGGGGAAACTGTTATCGAGTGCATGTGCTTGCAGTGCATTTGCTCAAGGGGGGCCTTGGCCCCCTGCCTACGATGGTTCCGGTGAATAACCAAGTGAACAACCAGCCACCACATTACTGTCACGCGTGCATTACATGGTGATGGTCCACCTCATTCATCTGGGGTGGTCAATCCTCATTGGCTGGGAGTATGCGGACGGTTATTCCTCCTGCAAGGGGGGATTTACAGTGAATTAACACGGCTGTGCCTGATCTGACCTCGGTTGGATATGTGGCTGGGGGACCGTTTTGCTCCAGTGGGCGACCTAATGGCTAGCTTCGGGAGGGGCGGGCTCCCCCTCCGGATTATTGCCTTTCCTGGCTGAGAGGCCAATGTCTGTGGCACTGCCCGCCTAAAGTGGCTAAAATGAGGACCTGGGTAGGAGATGGGCAAGGGGAAGCGTAGTTATAGTAGTACCCAAGTTTGTATCCTGCTCCACAGACTGCGATCGAGCCCTGCATTATAAATTGTTGACCCAAAAAAAAAAAAAAAATCCCTGATGGTTGTACCAATGTGCCCCAGTTGGGGCTCATTGGTGCGCCAATAACTTCTTCCCCTTCCCTGTTGTGGGCGGGGCATGTCTTATTAGTCTCCAAGGAGGCTCTTGAATAAACAGCAGATCATAGTCGTCTACAAAATCAGCCAGTAACGAGTCCATGTAACCCCAATTTCTGTTTACATTTTGACTAAATATGCATAACTGTGGGGTAGATCTAAGTCTGTCCCTCATTTATGTTCGGCCACCATGTCCTGCAGGATGGTGAGCAGGGGGGGAGCAAGAGTTACATCTCGCACTCACCTCGTCATAGCAAGCTTTGATCCAATCACAGTCAAAGCGATGTTGCCAGACATTGCATCAACAATCATTGGATGCATGGTTTTTCTGGCAGTTTAGACCCCTAGCCGGGTGAGGACAGGCAACCCCCTCTGGGGTGGCTGGAACAGGAGGGTTCACTTTGGTGTTTCCCTTACAACAACTGGCCAGAGCCCAATGGTGCTCTTTCCGGTGTGGCCCTGCGCAGATTGGGCATTTCAACTGCGGTGCTCTGCATGCCATGGTGGGATGGCCCCATTTCCAGCAGCATTGGCACAGTGGGAGGCCAGGGTTTGCCCTGGCTGCCCTAATGTAAGTGACGTAGCATTCAAACTGGACACCACGACCGATGAGAGCCTTAGCTCATGCACCACTGACTGAGTCAGCGATGTTTAGATATATGGTGCACGTATCTGACATCTTTGAGTTGCATACTACCTGTGGGGGGACCTGTAACACCGTGAGGTCTGAAATTCCAGACTTTCCCAGGTGGGCAATGACAACATCAGGTGTTATAGCCTTGTCGTTGGCAATGAAGGGCACATTGACCAGTTTCAGGTATGACGTGGACGTGGGTAGTGCAGCATCAACTTGCAATGCAAAGGGGAAGGCCTTGTGGGCCGCCTCCTTGAAACACCGTAGGTCCTCTTCCGAAGCAACTACGTCTGTGGACACTGAGAGATTCCCAGCGTGGATGATGGCTGACTGTGCCACTAACTTGGAGTGGTGCAGTCCTAATGTTGTCCGGACATGGTCCAGGAAGTCTGCAGGGTTCGTTCATTCCTCGAGGGGAGGTCGAATGTGTACTAGGACCTGTCATCTTGATGGTCCGTGGACAGTGGGTGAAGGCTTTGCAGCCTTGGGCCTGGAGGGGCCGACGTGCTGCTGAATGTCAGCCAGCTTGTCGGTGGGAAGCTCAGGGAAAGCCTTGGCTAAACGCACAAGGCCATCCATGGAGGTGTTAGGTGCTCGCCCCCCTGGGAAGCGAGTGACCTGAGCAAAGGTCCCCTTGCCCGAGGGCTTGGTCGACCAGTTCACAGGGGGAGGAGGTCCTCTGCCCCATGATGAAGAAACTATGCTCCTTGACTTGTTACAACCACCATAAACAGTGGTAAACACTCCTGCTCGATGTTAGTAGCAACATCGAGACTCCAATTTGGGTCCGATTTTCGATCGGATTTTGCCATCACGAACGCTCTCGGCGTCTCCAGGCCTGGCCTGATCTGCTAAGAGATCTGTCCATCCGATCTCTGGGGATGTCTTGGTCAGTGTTTCCAACAGTGACTGCTATCTGTCTCGTTCCCCTTGGCTTCAAGGATCCTGGCTAGGTGAGTGATGTCTATGAAAGAGTAGTCTGGGTCCCTATGGGGGCTTTTTTTTTTTTTTTTTTTTTTTTTGGATCAGAATTTATAACGCGGGGCTCGAATGCAGTCCGCGGAGCAGGGTACAAACTTGGGTACTACTTTATCTATGCGTTCCCCTCGCCCATCTCCCACTCAGGTCCCCATTTTAGCCACCTTAGGCGGGCAGTTCCACAGACGTTGGCCTCTCAGCCAGGAAAGGCAATAATCTGGAGGGGGCGCCCCCCCCTCCTGAAGTTAGCCATTAGATCGCCCCCTGGAGCAAACGGTCCCCCAGCCACATGTCCGACCGAGGCCAGACCAGGCGCAGCAGTGTTAATTCACCGTAAATCCCCCCTTGCGGGAGGAATAACCGTCTGCATTTTTCCAGCCAATGAGGATTGACCACCCCAGACGAATGAGGTGGACCATCACCGTGTTGTGCACGAGTGACAGTAACAAGGCGGGTGGTTGTTCACCTGGTTATTCACCGTGACCGCCGTAAGTAGGGGGCCGAGACCCCCCTCAAGCAAATGCACCCATGTGCACGCACTCGATGACATCGTCCCCCCCGCAGTGGGGGGAAGGTATAGGGAAGCGACACCATGTCACCATCCCGATAGTGGCCACCAGTTACTTGGTGGCCGTGAACGTAGAGGGGGATAGCCCCCTGTACTAGTTGCAGCGCTGCTGTCCACGAGGACCTCGAGGACGACGGCGCCGTGCTGGGGACGAGGGTTCCCCAGATTGAGGCTCTGATTGAGCGGTGTGCACCGCCGCGTAGGAAGCCCGGAAGGCTGCCGGAGACGTGAGGTCAAGAGGTGTCGGAATGGCTGCTAGTTCCGCCGACATCGTCTCAGACAGTCGCCAGGTGGTCGTGAATAACTCCCAAGCCATTTGGCGCCATGCGTTCCTCTCTGCAGGGGGAACGGCGGATGTACGGACGGTACCAACAAACATGGTCATCGCGTCAAGTTGGTGTAGCATGGCATGAGAGGTGGCTTCGATTTCCAACCTCTCATTCATGGATAACGGCACTTCGTCCTCCACCAACTCAGGGATGGGGGGCAAAGGCGGTACTGGGGCAGGGGATGCCTCTGGATAGAAGAGCTCGGCCATGCCGAGCTCCTGTGAATACATGTCCTCGCGTTCGAGACTGCGAGTCCATCATTTATGTGCGACATGGACGTCCTGCGCCCACAGCACACGGTCTATCGTTTGCCTCGAGGCCAGCTTGGGGCTGCTCTCGGCATAATTGAGGGCCTCTTGCATAGCAAGAGAGTCCTCGTCATCCTCAGGGTCGGAGAGGTCTTCTCCAGCCCATAGATCTCTAACTGCCCGTAGGGCAGTAGCTACATCCGGATCGTCATGATCGTACCGGGTGTCGTAGTCTTGGACGCCATCGTCGTAGATGTCGCCCGTAATCAGGGAGGGGTCGTGTAGACCCCAGCGTGGTGTTTGGGCTCTAGTTCGCTGTTTAGGCATTGAGAGGGGAAGTTAGTGCTAGTAGGTGATGGTAGAAACCAAGATACGTAGCGTGCCATCAATAACAGTTGGTCCCTTATCTCTATTCCGGGTCCACCCGATACTGCCTCCGAACACTCCGAGGGGGGGACAGGCCGCACATCCTGTAACCCAGTGGGAGATGATTGAACCCGGGTCATAACACCCTAGAAGAGTGAGCACCGGAGGTAGAGAGTTGGTGGTGAGTAGCGGCCACCAGAGCGTCGACCTAGCTGTCAGGGGGCACCATCGCCCGGCCCCTTTTAACGATGGTGTATTCCAATGGGTAGCATGTCTCTAGTAATAGAAACTCACAGAGCATGGAGGCTGGAAGCCTCCCAGACGACAAGCAATCCAGTGATAATGTCCCTTCTTCCTAAACCAGACCTCCCCCCACTAAATGAGTGTGTCGACTTGGGCGAGCGTTGAAGCAGGCATCCCACACCCGCTCTAAGCCCCCATAGGGACCCAGACTACTCTTTCATAGACATCACTCACCTAGCCAGGATCCTCGAAGCCAAGGGGAACGAGACAGATAGCAGTCACTGTTGGAAACAATGACCGAGACATCCCCGGAGATCGGATGGACAGATCTCTTAGCAAATCAGGCCAGGCCTGGAGACGCCGAGAGCGTTCGTGATGGCGAAATCCGATCGGAAATCGGACAAAAATTGAAGTGTCGACGTCGCATGCAACGTTGAGCAGAGGTGTTTACCACTATTTATGGTGGTTGTAACAAGTCAAGGAGCGGCGTGACAGGAGATTTATTGGGGATCAATATAAATAAGGTTTATTTATGACTCAACTTTTCATATTCTTCGAGGAGGCATTTTGTAAACAATTAAGATCCAAAATTTTTAATTAACCACATCCCTCGTGTCCTACACGAGGGAGTGGGTATAATATAATAATAAACAAAATAAAACCCCTCTTGCATCTTGCAAGAGGGGGGGGGGATTACTACTATGTACATAAAAAACTAAACCCCTCGCATTCAGCATGAGGGGGGGATTCATAAGTACTACAATATATATACCCCTCACATTCAGTGCGAGGGGGGGGCAGAGATAAATTAAAAATAATAAAGACCCCTCCCCACACAAAATGCAGGGGAGGGGGGGTTGGGGGATGCAGTCTGGGGTGGGTGTCATCGCCCACCCCTCCTCACATGCGTCTGTCGCCGTAGCAAGCCGCACCCATCATCCACCCTATGAGCAGAGGCTTGTAGGCATGGGGATGGGTGCCATGGTTGTCGTAGCCCTGGTCTACCCACCATCCACCCGACGAGCAGGTGCTCATTGGCGTGGGGTGGGTGTGTTGTCGGTTTTGTGAGTCTCCTAGTTCGGAGGGGTTTTTTTTTTTTGGGTCAACAATTTATAACACGGGGCTCGATCGCAGTCCGCAGAGCAGGATACAAACTTGGGTACTACTATAACTACGCTTCCCCTCGCCCATCTCCTACCCAGGTCCTCGTTTTAGCCACTTTAGGCGGGCAGTGCCACAGACGTTGGCCTCTCAGCCAGGAAAGGCAATAATCCGGAGGGGGAGCCCCCCTTCCGAAGCTAGCCATTAGGTCGTCAGCTGGTGCGAAGCGGTCCCCCAGCCACATATCCAACCGAAGTCAGATCAGGCGCGGCCGTGTTAATTCACTGTAAATCCCCCCTTGCGGGAAGAATAACCGTCCGCATACTCCCAGCCAATGAGGATTGACCACCCCAGATGAATGAGGTGGACCATCACCGTGTAATGCACGCATGACAGTAATGTGGTGGCTGGTTGTTCACTTGGTTATTCACCGGAACCATCGTAGGCAGGGGGCCAAGGCCCCCCTCGAGCAAATGCCCTGCAAGCACATGCACTCAATAACAGTTTCCCCCCCACAGCGGGGAGAACGTAAAGGGCAGCGACATTTGTCACCAACCCGACAGCAGCCAGTGGACTGGCGGTGATGGGTGTGGAGTGGAATGCCCCACACGAGTAATGGCACGGCCATCTGTGATGATGACAGCACTGTACTGGGAACGAGGGTTCCCCAGATTGAAGCTCTGCTAGAGCTGTTGGCATCGCCACACAGAGAGCTGGGACAGCTGCCGGAGGTGTAGGATCGTTGGAACAATCGTCTCTGGTTGTCCGCTTGGGCATCAGGAGCAAGTTAGTACTGGTATATGATGCTAATGATCGAAATACGCAGCGTGCAGTGTAAGCGAGGGCCTCCTGCCTGGCAAGAGAGTCCTCGTAGTCATCAGGGTCAGGGAGGTCCTCCCCAGCCCACAGATCTCAAACTGCCTAGGGCAGCTGCTACCTCCAGTTCGTTCTGTGAGAACTGGGTGTCGTAGTCTTGGGCATCATCACCAACAATGTCACCTGTAATCAAGGTGGGGTCGTGAAGGCCCCAGTGTGTGGTTTGGTCTCTGTTCAGCCATTTGGGCATTGAGAGTGAGTTAGCACAGGTAAATGATGATAACAGTCAAAGTACGTAGCATAGGATCGATAACAGATGGCCCCTTGTCTCAGTTCCAGGTCCACCCGATACAGCCTCCAAATGCTCCGAGGGGGCGAACAGGCCATGCATCCTGTAGCCTGGTGGGAGAAGATTGAACCCAGGTCATAACACCCCAGAGGAGTGAGCACCGGAGGTGAGGAGTCGGTGGTGAAATGCGGCCACCAGAGCATCGACCTAGCTATCAGGGGGCACCGTCACCCGGCCCCTTTTAGCGACAGTGTATTCCAACAGGTAGTCAGTGTAGCTTGTCCCTAGTAGTAGTGACTCACATAGCATGGAGGTTGGAAGCCCCAGAGACGACCAGCAGTCCAGTAACGATGTCCCTCCCCCTGAGCCAGACCTCCCCCAACTAAACGAGTGCGTCGACTTGGGCGAGCATTGAAGCAGGCATCCCACACCCACTCTAAGCCCCCATAGGGACCTAGACTACTCTTTCATAGACACCACTCACCTAGCCAGGATCCTCGAAGCACAGGGGAACGAGACGAATAGCAGCCATTGTCAAAAACAATGACCGGGGCATCCCCGGGGATCGGATGGACGGATCTCTTAGCAAATCAGGGCAGGCCTGGAGACGCCGAGAGCGTTCGTGATGGTGAAATCCGATCGAAAATCGGACATAAATTGAAGTGTCGACGTCGCTGGCAACGTTGAGCAGAGGTGTTTACCACTGTTTATAGTGGTTGTAACAAGTCAAGGAGTGTTGTCCCTAGTAGTAGTGACTCATATAGCATGGAGGTTGGAAGCCCCAGAGACGACCAGCAGTCCAGTAATGATGTCCCTCCCCCTGAGCCAGACCTCCCCCAACTAAACGAGTGCGTCGACTTGGGCGAGCGTTGAAGCAGGCATCCCACACCCACTCTAAGCCCCCATAGGGACCTAGACTACTCTTTCATAGACACCACTCACCTAGCCAGGATCATTGAAGCACAGGGGAACGAGACGAATAGCAGCCATTGTCAAAAACAATGACCAGGGCATCCCCGGGGATCAGATGGACGGATCTCTTAGCAAATCAGGGCAGGCCTGGAGATGCCGAGAGTGTTTGTGATGGTGAAATCCGATCGAAAATCGGACGAAAATTGGAGTCTCGACGTTGCTACCAACATCGAGCAGGAGTGTTTACCACTGTTTATGGTGGTTGTAACAAGTCAAGGAGCGGTGAGTTCGGAGGGGTTGGGGGGAGGGGTCAGTGATGTGGCATGCGAGGGAGGGGGTAGGTGGGTGCTTACCAGGTGGGTATCCTGCTCTGCAGGTCTCCTGTTACCCCTCTGCTGTCTCCTACCCTATATTGACACCCTCACATCCCGTTTGGACAGGGAGGAGGGGGCTGGCACAGGTGTCGTTGGGTCTGGGATGATCCCCGTTGTTCCGTGTTGGCGTCGGTGTTGCCCTGTTGTTGTTCACCATCGTCACCTCCATTCCACCTGTGATCCACCCCCCGAGCAGTTGCTCAAGGGGCTGGAGGTGGGTGGTGTGTCGTTGGCCCTGTTGCTTTGCATTCTGGGGGTCCTGGTGACACTCACGATCCACCCTATGAGCAGGGGCTCGCAGGTGTGGGGTGGGTGTGTGGGGTTGTCTCGCGTCCAGCCGTCGGTCATTACCAGTAGAGTAGAACCTACAAAACAAAAGAAACGAGTTAGTTAGTTTATAAAAACAAAAAGCAAACGAAAAAAACTTATGTAGGGCCCAAACAATGCGATCTGTGTTGTTTGGGTCCACGTTCCATCCAGTTGGCTTGTTTGTGGGTGGTGGCATCATTACCAGTAGTTTATAACCTAGAAAACTAAAGAAACTGGTTAGTTAGTTTATAAAAACAAAAAGCAAACAAAAAAAAACTTACCTAGGGCCCATCCATTCGGCTCGTTTGCAGGTGGTGATGATGGCAGATTGGGTGTGGGAGCAGTGGCAGTGGGTGTCCATGCAGTGGTGGTGGTGGTAGAGAGAGGAGGGAGGCAGGCAGCATCGATGGTGGTGGTGGTGAGTGATGAGCTGGCACATTTGATGACACGGCAATATGCTTTGTCATACACAGCTGCACCACAGTACCTAATGCAAGTAGATAATGCCTTATACAAGGTACTGTGGTGTAATGGTTATATTGTGCATCATGATTGATTACATAAGCAACCTATGGGGATCTGGGTTCAATTCCTTTTCTTACACACTTTTTCAGCGGAATCTGACTGGACTCCACTCGGACTCCACTCGAACTCCAACCGGACTCCAACCAGACTCCAACTGGACTACAACTGGACTCCCACTGGACTCCACTGGACCAGTCTGAGTGGAATCCAGTGTTTGAGTGGATTCCACTTGGAGTCCGGTCAGACTGGACTGGGACTGGACTGGCAACTTTGCAGGCAGTTGGCTGGTGACCAGTCCCAGTGGACTCCAGTCAGAGTCCACTAGGAAAGGTGGGGGAGTGTAAAGACCTCGATTGCAGAAATGGGGTTCGATAGCTCAACTTTGTCAGCCCACTGTGAAGCAGGTGTAGAAGGAGTGGTAGGAAGTCAAACTGTTCGCTCTCCAGCTGGGCATCTCTGCTGCTTGCAGCAAGGGATGCAAAAAGCTGGTGATCTTCTCGGACTCCACAACGGGCATTGAGTCCTTGGTGGATCCCAAACCATGCTCTGGGCAAATCTTTGCTCTGGACGCTTGTCGCTCCCTACGTCCCTGGTTAGCTGGGGATGAGGAAAGAAAAGTCACATTCTGGCATGTCCCCTCCACGTTCAAGTGGGGCATACACAAGGAGGCTCACAATGTAGCTACATCTACTAAGCTCTCTGTGGGCAGACACCCACGGACGTCTCTAGACTACCTGAAGACCCAAATCGAGAAAGCGGTCTGTAAGGATTGGCACACGTGGTTCTCAGACCCAGCGTATTGCGGATGGCATTTCCTCTACCTCAAGGGGATTGGAGGAAAGCCTGTATTACCCTCGACTCCCAAAGGTGGGCCTTGGCTAAAAGTGTCAGGAACCAGCATGACTGGCACATCCTGACTCACCCGTTTGGTCACTGGTCATGCTCCTATAGGGGAATATCGCCACCGTTTCTCCCTCGACGGGGAGTACCAATGCTGGTGCCTCGGTCCCGAGATCCAAACTCGGGATCACTTATTATGTGTCTGCCCTGTGGTGGATTGCAAAGAAACTCGTGCAAGCCCAGACTCTGTCGAAGGCTTCTACAAATTCTTGGACACAAACTCTGCACTTGGGTCATTCACCCCACTAGTGTGGGATCCAGGATAGGCTGTGCGCGCAGGGCATATGACCCTCGTCTGGTTCTGGCTAGTGTGATCGGTATGTCGGGGTGGCTGTAGGGCACCAGACGAGTCCGTTAACCCTCACAAAGGGGGCCCACCCGTGTTCAGGAGCAACTGTCAGGGAGGGGGGACACAAACCCAGGTACTGGATCGGCGTTGTATCTGACGCCCATTATGAAACTCTTCAGAAGAAGCGAGGTCGGCAGAGATGTCGATCTCATGTCCTATGTGGACGATGGCACCCTCATCGCCCACTCTCCACAGTTGGAGGATAACCTCCCCCATCTCAAAAAAGCGTATGGCTGGATTTTCCAGGCATTCACCTCCCTCAGACTTGTCCTCGAACACGACAAGTCCGAAATATTTCACTTTTCAAGGGCGAGGAGGTTCACCCCCTTGCCTATCGATCTTGGCTTTGCCCCCTACACAGGCAACACCCCTCTCAAGCCCAAGGCTACCTGGAGGTACCTCAGATTCTTCTTCGATCGCAAACTCTCCTTCAAGGAGCATACGCGATTCTATTCCACCAAAGCCCTCACCACTGCTAGGGCGATGGGTATGCTTGGCAATTCTGTGAGGGGATTAACCCCTATGCAGAAACGCCTCCTGTACCGTTCGTGCGTCGTACCTATTATGACATACGGACTCAGACTCTGGCATTTTAAGGGCGCTCGCGTCAAAGGTGTCATCAAGACGCTGGCCCAGGTGCAGTCCATCGCTGCTCGCTGGATCCTCGGTGCCTTCAGGACCACCCCTATCGGTGGCCTGGAAAGTATCGCAGGTCTGCTGCCCATGCAGCTGTTACTGCATCGTCTAGTCGACAGAGGAGTGTTCAGGACCCCCCTGTTGGCCCCATCCCACCCTCTAAGAGCAATCTTAGGGCCCAATCACGTAGGCACCACCCACTCTCATGAGCTTGGACTCTGGGGAGGGAACGTGCTTGACACACTCACCTTACAAGGCCCATCTGCAGCTTCGGCTGCAGCTTTGGCCCTTGTACCAGGCGATGAATTCGACCTCTTTGGGGAAGAAAACACTCCTGGGAACAGAGTGAAGGATCTATTCCCCGCTCGCTTTTCTTCTCGTCGCCTCACCTCTAAGGAGGATGGAGCGAGGAACTCTTACAGGAGTGACCTCGACAAGGCCTGGGCTTCTGCCCTGGTCGAGGACGACACTCTCGTCGTTGCAGTGGACGCCTCAGTGCCCACAGATGCTAAATTTCAGGCTGTCGCCTGTGCTCTTGTCTTCGGACAGGGAGAACAGGTCGATCGCGTTGTCTCTGCTTCTGGGAGGAGAACCCCCCCGGAAGTCGAACTCTTCGCTCTCCAATTGGGTGTCTCGGCTGCGTGCAGCAGAGGATGCAAAAAGTTGGTGATATTCTCGGATTCGATTATGGGCATTGAGTCCCTAATCGATCCTAAACCACACTCTGGGCAAATTTTCGCCCTGGACGCATGTCGCTCCCTTCGTCCCTGGCTAGCTGGAGACGAGGAGAGGAACGTAACATTCTGGCATGTCCCCTCGAAATTCGAGTGGAACGTACATAAGATGGCTCACGATGTAGCCACATCTACCAAGATCTCTGTGGGCAGACACCCGCGGACATCTCTAGACTACCTTAAAAACCAGGTCGAAAAGGCCATTTGTAAGGATTGGCACACCCGGTTCGCAGATCCTGCGTACCGCGGACGACACTTCTACCAACTCAAGGGAGTAGGTGGAAAACCTGTATTACCCTCGACTCACAAAGGTGGGCCCTGGCTGAAAGTTATGGGGAACAGCACTATGCTGACTTCCCGTTCAACTCGCATGATCACTGGCCATGCTCCCATAGGGGAGTATCGCCAACGTTTATCCCTCGACGGGGAATACCAATGCTGGTGCCTTGGTCCCGACATTCAAACTCGAGACCATCTACTACGCATCTGCCCCAAGGTGGATCGCAAAGAAACTCGTGCAAGCCCTGACTCTGTCGAGGGCTTCAGCGAATTTATGGACAATAACCCAGCACTAGGGTCGTTCAAATTACTTGCGTGGGATCCAGGATAGGTTGTGCGCGCAGGGCGTATGACCCCCGTCTGGTTCTAGCTAGTGTTATCGGTATGTCGGGGTGGCCGTTGGGCACCAGACGAGTCCGTTAACCCTCATAAAGGGGGCCCACCCGTGTTCAGGAGCGACTGTCAGGGAGGGGGGACATGAACCTAGGTACCGGTTCGGGGAGGCGCCTGAGTGCTTCCAGATCCACTGTCAGCTGTGCGCTACAGCTTCAACGCTGACTGCGCCTTCCTTTCCGAGCTGAGAGGCTCACATCGGGGTGGCAGTTTCCCCTAAATCTTGCACTCATACCCGTAGGGATGCGGGGAACACAATATCGTCAAGTCCGGGTTGTCGGTACGCCACCACTGGCGAGTCTGTTTATTCGATAAAGGGGGCCCCCTTAGTGGTCATCGCAGTTATCCAGGTGGTTGGTGCGAAGATTAGCAGGAGGAGGACTTGGGCTGGGCATAGTGTACTCTGCTTGTACGTCTCTACCGCGGACTGCGACCGGGCGCCGCGTTATAAATTTTTGATCCAAAAAAAAAAAAAAAAAAACCCAGGTACTGGTTTGGGGAGGCACCTGAGCACTTTCAGATCCACTGTCGGTTGCACGTTACAGCTTCGGAGCTGACTACGCCTTCCTTTCCGAGCTGAGAGGCTCACGTCGGGGCAGCATTTTCCCCTAAATCTTGCACATATATCTATATATCTGTGGAGTCTTGAGGGACATGCATCATTTTTTTTTTTGTTTTTTGGGTCAACAATTTATAATGCGGGGCTCGATCGAACGACCTGACGTCGCTTCTTGACTTGTTACCGCGACGTGCACAGCCACCGAAATTTTCGTCGACACCGTTTTCACTCTCTGTAGCTCAATCCGTCTACGATCCAAGCGATCCGGTCTATATAGCGTCTTACCAGCGCATGTCTGATTCGATATCTAGAATAAGGGGGAGATCGGGCGAAGCGATGGACAAGGGGAACCCTTCCAGAGCCGGTACGCCCAGAACTCCTGGCGATGACCCCATTGACAGGGCTGGCAGTGCAGGCAAACGTCCTGCGACTACCGACCCCAACGACGTCCCAAGGACGGAGCACCTAGAGGGATGGGATGGGCCACGCCCCCCCCCTCACAAATCTGCGAGGACACGAGGCCCGAGAGGGGCTCGACCTCTTCCTAAACCCCCAACAGGGGGCACCTCTTCGTCATGGGGCAGAGGACCTCCTCCCCCTGTGAACATGTCGACCAAGCCTTCGGGCAAGGGGACATTTGCTCAGGTCGCTCGCTTCCCTGGGGGGCGAGCACCTAACACATCCATGGACGGCCTTGTGCGACTAGCCAAGGCCTTCCCTGAGCTTCCAACCGACAAGCTAGCTGACATCCAGCAGCACGTCGGCCCATCCAGGCCCAAGGCTGCAAAGTCTTCGCCCACCGTCCACGGACCGTCACAAAGACAGGTTCTCGTTCACGTTCGACCCCCCCTTGAGGAGGGGACAAACCCTGCTGATTTCCTGGACCATGTCCGGACGACCTTAGGACTACACCACTCTAAGTTAGTGGCACAGTCTGCTACCATGCATGCCGGGAACCTCTCAGTGTCAACTGACATAGTGGCCTCGGACGAGGACCTATGATGCTTCAAGGAGGCGGCCCACAAGGCCTTCCCCTACGCGCTCCAAATCGATGCAGTGTTACCGACGTCCACGTCTTACCTCAAGTTGGTAGACGTGCCCTACATTGCGAACGACAAGGCCATTATGCCTGATGTCGTTATTGCTCACCTGGGGAAGTCAGGCATATCTGACCTCACCGTTCTGCAAGTCCCCCCACGGGTTGTCCGGGATTCGAGAATGTCGGACACGTGCACCGTTTACCTCAACGTCGCTGACTCGGTCAGCGGCGCACGAGCGAAAGCTCTTATCGGATGTGGGGTCCAATTCGGACGCTATGTCGCCTATGTTAGGGCAGCCAGGGCAAACCCTGGTCTCCCGCTATGCCAACAATGCTGGAAGTGGGGCCATCCCACCCCAGCATGCAGAGCTCCACAGTTGAAGTGTCCGATCTGTGCAGGCCCACACCGCAAGGAGCACCATCGTGCCCTAGCAGGGTGCTGTAAGGGAAACGCCAAAGCGAACCCTCCCATCCCAGCTACCCCAGAGGGGGCAGCATGTCCTCACCCAGCCAGGTGCATAAACTGCCGGAAGAATCACGCATCAGACGATTGTCGATGCAACTTCTGGCGACATCGCTTTGACCGCGACTGGATCAAAGCTCGCTATGACGAGGTGAGTGCGAGACGCAACTCTCGCTCTCCTCTTACTAACCTTCCCGCAGGACGCGGTGGCCGAACGTAAATGAGGGATAGACTTAGATCTACACCGCAGCTACGCGTATTTAGTCAGAATGTTAACTGCAATTGGGGATACATGGACTCATTACTGGCAGATTTCGTAGATGATTGCGACTTGCTTTTCATTCAAGAGCCTCCATGGCGATTAATAAGACACGCCCCTTCTGCCCACAACAGGGAAGGGGACAAAGTTATTGGTGCACCAATGAGCCCGAATTGGGGAACTCTGGTGCGCCCGTCGGGAATTGAATCCCCCCCACGCGTCGCTGTATACTTTGCGAACAGCATCGCTAATCTAAGACCAGCATCGCTCCTTGACTTGTTACAACCACCATAAATAGTGGTAAACACCTCTGCTCAACGTTGCACGCGACGTCGACACTTCAATTTTCATCCGATTTTCGATCGGATTTCACCATCACGAACGCTCTCGGCGCCTCCAGGCCTACCCTGATTTGCTAAGAGATCCGTCCATCCGATCTCCGTGGATGCCCCGGTCATTGTTTTTGACAATGGCTGCTATCTGTCTCGTTCTCTTGGGCTTCGAGGATCCTGACTAGGTGAGTGTCATTTATGAAAGAGTAGTCTGGGTCCCTCTGGGGGCTTAGAGTGGGTGTGGGATGCCTGCTTCAACGCTCGCCCAAGTCGACACACTTGTTTAGTTGGGGGAGGTCTGGCTTAGGGAGAAGGGATGTTATCACTGGATTGCTAGTTGTCTGGGAGGTTTCTAGCCTCCATGCTCTGTGAGTTTCTATTACTAGAGACATGCTACACTGACTACCCATTGGAATACACCATCGTTAAAAGGGGCCGGGCGATGGTGCCCCCTGGCGGCTAGGTCGACATCTTGGTGGCCGCCACTCTCCACCAACTCTCTACCTCCGGTGCTCACTCTTCTGGGGTGGTATGACCCGGGTTCAATCTTCTCCCACTGGGTTACAGGATGTGCGGCCTGTCCCCCCCTCGGAGCGTTCGGAGGCAGTATCGGGTGGACCCGGAATAGAGATAAGGGACCAGCTGTTATCGATGGCACGCTACGTATCTTGATTTCTACTATCACCTACTAGCACTAACTTCCCCTCTCAATGCCTAAACGGCGAACTAGAGCCCAAACACCACGCTGGGGTCTACACGACCCCTCCCTGATTACGGGCGACATCTACGATGATGGCATCCAAGACTACAACACCCGGTACGATCAGGACGATCCGGATGTAGCTACTGCCCTATGAGCAGTTAGAGATCTATGGGCTGGAGAAGACCTCTCCGACCCTGAGGATGACGAGGACTCTCTTGCTATGCAAGAGGCCCTCAATTACGCCGAGAGCAGCCCCAAGCTGGCCTCGAGGCAAACGATCGACCGTGTGCTGTGGGCGCAGGACGTCCATGTCGCACATAAACGATGGACTCGCAGTCTTGAATGCGAGGACATGTACACTCAGGAGCTCGGCATTGCTGAGCTCTTCTATCCGGAGGCATCCCCTGCCCCGTTACCGCCTTTGCCCCCCATCCCTGAGCTGGTGGAGGACGAAGTGCCGTTATCTGTGAATGAGAGGCTGGAAATCGAAGCCACCTCTCATGCCATGCTACACCAACTCGACGCGATGACCATGTTCATTGGTACCGTCCATACATCCGCCGTTCCCCCTGCAGAGAGGAACGCATGGCGCCAAATGGCCTGGGAGTTATTCACGACCACCTGGTGACTGTCTGAGACGATGTCGGCGGAACTAGCAGCCGCTCCGACACCCCTCGACCTCACGTCTCCGGCAGCCTTCCGGGCTTCCTACGCGGTGGTGCACACCGCTCAATCAGAGCCTCAATCTGGGGAACCCTCGTCCCCAGCACGGCGCCGTCGTCCTCGAGGTCCTCGTGGACAGCAGCGCCGCAACTAGTACAGGGGGCTATCCCCCTCTACGTTCATGGCCACCAAGTAACTGGTGGCCACTATCGGGATGGTGACATGGTGTCGCTTCCCTATACCTTCCCCCCACTGCGGGGGGGACGATGTCATCGAGTGCGTGCACATGGGTGCATTTGCTCGAGGGGGGTCTCGGCCCCCTACTTACGGTGGTCATGGTGAACAACCACCCGCCTTGTTACTGTCACTCGTGCACAACACGGTGATGGTCCACCTCACTCGTCTGGGGTGGTCAATCCTCGTTGGCTGGAAAAACGCAGACGGTTATTCCTCCCACAAGGGGGGATTTACGGTGAATTAACACTGCTGCACCTGGTCTGGCCTCGGTTGGACATGTGGCTGGGGGACCGTTTGCTTCAGGGGGCGATCTAATGGCTAACTTCAGGAGGGGGGGGCGCCCCCTCCAGATTATTGCCTTTCCTGGCTGAGAGGCCAACGTCTGTGGAACTGCCCGCCTAAAGGTGGCTAAAACGGGGACCTGAGTGGGAGATGGGCGAGGGGAACGCGTAGATAAAGTAGTACCCAAGTTTGTACCTTGCTCCACGGACTGCGTTCGAGCCCCGCGTTATAAATTCTGATCCAAAAAAAAAAAAAAAACAAAAAAATCTAAGACCAGGTCTCAGACGAGATCTGATCGACAGTCGTGACATCCTGCTCTTCTCACTGGGAATAGGGGAGGAAGTCATGCTACTCGCTAACGTGTACTCGGACAGCCAACACTCAGCCATCACGCTCTTGTTCGAGAACATCATGATGATCCCACGCCTACACTTTATGTGTGGCGATTTTAACGTGAGACACGCCTCCTGGGACCCCCAGGGGCCTGAGCACTCAATCCATGCCGACCACTTGGTGGAAACGGCTACGACACTAGGCCTGACGAGAGCTCTACCAGTAGCGGAGGGCCCTACCCACTTTCCGCCACAACAGGGCCTTCACCCCACAGTGATCGACCTGATGTTCGTACCTACAGATCTTAGATTTGTACTGTACTGCGAGATTGTACCTGAAGCCAGGGGGACGTCTGACCACGCCCCCCTGACATTAGTGCTACCTGGCCCGGGATCTCTGGTCCCGGTCACCAAGTGGTCCATCAAAAAAGGATCCGAGGAGGAAGCGTCCTATCGGGACGCTGTCTCCTCCGCTTTAACTCCGTGGCTAAATTGGCACGGAGATACTTCGGCAGAAATCGATGAAGTCGTTTCAGCGATATCAACGATTTTAAACACGGCATGGGAAAACCATGCCAAGGAATCTCGCCTCGGCAAGTCATCCAAGGGCTGGTGGACAGACGAGTGCAGTGGTGCCCTAGACGCTTACAGAGCCTCTCGTGATGAGGGGGACTGGAAGCTCTATAGGAAAGTTATGTGACATGCAAAGTGTGACTTCTTTGATGACCGTATCCAAGAAGTGGCTACGATGAATAGACGACCCTGGGATCTGATGTCCTGGACTCGTCAGCGTAACCTCCCGTCGTATGAGGCGATCTCCTATCGGGGAGAACCTTGCAATGATCTGGACTCTCTGTGGGCTGCCCTTGATGGGTCCTATAATGCGGCATCAGATCGAGTAGTCGATCTGAGCATCCTCGATGAACTTGATCCAGTGCCTAAAAGGGCCTGGATCCCGTTCTCCATTACGGAAATGAAAGAAGCGCTAAATGCGTGTTCTTCCCGTTCTGCTCCAGGTCCCGATCATGTTACGTGGTCGCACCTAAAACACTGGTGTAGCAACCCAGAAGTGGCAGGGCTCATCACCCGCATTGCTGAGGCATGCATCACCGCTGGCCACTGGCCAGATCACTTTAAGGAGTCCCTGTCGGTTATTATCCCGAAGCCAGGGAAGCCTAACTACTCTACCCCTAAGTCGTTCAGGCCCATTGTGCTTCTGAATACTCTGGGCAAATTAGTCGAAAAGATGTTGTCAAGGCGACTTCAATTCGACGGTGTCACACATGAGGCCTTCGAGCAAAACCAGTTCGGGGGTGTCGCCCAGTGTTCCACCGAGGATGCAGGTATCTACCTCACCCACCTTGTCAGGGCAGGATGGGCCAAAGGACTTAAAACGAGTGTTGTCGCTTTCGACATCGCTCAATTCTTCCCCTCCTTGAACCACCAGGTTCTGCTGGAGATCATCTCGCGGTCGGGGTTTCCTGCGCAAGTAGTAAACTTCTTCTGTTCATACCTAGTCGGACGCAAGACGACCTACAAATGGAACACTTTCTCATCTGGCTCCTTTGCAGCCGATGTGGGAGTGGGCCAAGGGTCTGCCTTGTCCCCTGTCTTATCGGCGTTATATCTGACGCCCATCATGAAGCTCTTCAGAAGAAGCGAAGTCGGCAGAGATGTCGATCTCATGTCGTATGTGGACGATGGCACGCTCATCACCCGCTCTCCACAGCTGGAGGACAACCTCCCCCTGCTTAAAAAAGCGTATGGCTGGATATTCCAGGCGTTCACGTCCCTCGGACTTGTCCTCGAACACGACAAGTCTGAAATATTTCATTTCTCAAGGGCGAGGAGATTCACTCCCCTACCCATCGATCTCGGCTTCGCCCCATACACGGGCAATACTCCCCTCAAACCCAAGGTTACCTGGAGGTACCTTGGATTTTTCTTCGACCGTAAGCTCTCCTTCAAAGAGCATACGCGATTCTACTCCACCAAAGCCCTTACCACTGCCAGGGCAATGGGAATGCTTGGCAACTCTGTCAGAGGGCTAACCCCCATGCAGAAACGCCTCCTGTATCGTTCGTGTGTCGTACCTATTATGACATACGGACTTAGACTCTGGCACTTCAAGGGCGCTCGCGTCAAAGGTGTCATCAAAATGTTGGCCCAGGTGCAGTCCATTGCTGCTCGTTGGATCCTCGGTGCATTCAGAACCACCCCAATTGGGGGCCTGGAAAGTATCGCTGGACTGCTGCCTATGCAGCTGTTACTGCGTCGTTTGGCCGACAGAGGGGTGCTCAGAACCCCTCTATTGGCCCCTTCACACCCCCTAAGAGTGATCTTAGGGCCCAATCAGGTCGGCACTACCCATTCTCATGAGCTAGGACTCTGGGGAGGGAACATGCTCGACACTCTCAACCTACAAGGACCATCTGTCACCTCGGCGGCTGCGCTGGCCCTGGTACCAGGTGATGAATTCGACCCCTTTGGGGATGAAAACACACCTGGAAACAGAGTGAAGGATCTATTTTTTTTTTTTTTTTTTTGGATCAGAATTTATAACGCGGGGCTCGAACGCAGTCCGCGGAGCAAGGTACAAACTTGGGTACTACTTTATCTACGCGTTCCCCTCGCCCATCTCCCACTCAGGTCCCCGTTTTAGCCACCTTTAGGCGGGCAGTTCCACAGACGTTGGCCTCTCAGCCAGGAAAGGCAATAATCTGGAGGGGGCGCCCCCCCCTCCCGAAGTTAGCCATTAGGTCGCCCCCTGGAGCAAACGGTCCCCCAGCCACATGTCCGACCGAGGCCAGACCAGGCGCAGCAGTGTTAATTCACCGTAAATCCCCCCTTGCGGGAGGAATAACCGTTTGCATTTTTCCAGCCAACGAGGATTGACCACCCCAGACGAGTGAGGTGGACCATCACCGTGTTGTGCACGAGTGACAGTAACAAGGCGGGTGGTTGTTCACCTGGTTATTCACCGTGACCGCCGTAAGTAGGGGGCCAAGGCCCCCCTCGAGCAAATGCACACATGTGCATGCACTCGATGACATCATCCCCCCTGCAGTGGGGGGAAGGTATAGGGAGGTGCCACCATGTCACCATCCCAATAATGGCCACCAGTTGGTACTTGATGGCCGTGAGTGTAGAGGGGATAGGCCCCTGTGCTAGTTGCGGCGCTGCTGTCCACGAGGACCTCGAGGACGACGGCGCCGTGCTGGGGACGAGGGTTCCCCAGATTGAGGCTCTGACTGAGCAGTGTGCATCGCCGCGTAGGAAGCCCAGAAGGCTGCCGGAGACGTGAGATCGAGAGGTGTCGGAACGGCTGCTAGTTCCGCCGACATCGTCTCAGACAGTCGCCAAGTGGTCGTGAATAACTCCCAGGCCATTTGGCGCCAAGCGTTCCTCTCTGCAGGGGGAACGGCGGACGTACGGACGGTACCAACGAACATGGTCATCGCGTCAAGTTGGTGTAGCATGGCATGAGAGGTGGCTTCAATTTCCAACCTCTCATTCACAGATAGCGGCACTTCGTCCTCCACCAACTCAGGGATGGGGGGCAAAGGCGGTAACGAGGCAGGGGATGCCTCCGGATAGCAGAGCTCGGCCATGCCGAGCTCCTGTGTATACATGTCCTCGCGTTTGAGACTGCGAGTCCAACGTTTATGTGCGATATGGACGTCCTGCGCCCACAGCACACGGTCGATCGTTTGCCTCGAGGCTAGCTTAGGGCTGCTCTCGGCGTAATTGAGGGCCTCCTGCATAGCAAGAGAATCCTCGTCGTCGTCATCATCGTTAGGGTCGGAGAGGTCTTCCCCGGCCCATAAATCTCTAGCTGCCCTGAAAGCAGCTGCTACCTCCGATTCGTCTTGCATGAACCGGGTGTCGTAGTCTTGGACATCATCATCAAAGA
This sequence comes from Tricholoma matsutake, assembly GCA_026075535.2. Lineage (NCBI taxonomy): Eukaryota > Fungi > Basidiomycota > Agaricomycetes > Agaricales > Tricholomataceae > Tricholoma > Tricholoma matsutake. Next base: position 6,342,696 of record AP026548.1, on the reverse strand, counting down.
TGTCGCCCGTGATCAGAACGGGGTCACGTAGACCCCGATGTGGTGGTTGGACTCTGGTTCGCCGTTTGGGCATTGAGAGAGTGTGTGTTAGTGCTAGTAGATGATGGTAAGGATCAAAATACGCAGCGTGGAGTCGATAATGACTGGTCCCTTATCTATATTCCGGGTCCACCCGATGCAGCCTCCGAACGCTCCGAGGGGGCGAGCAAGCCGCACATCCTGCTGCCTAGTGGGAGAAGATTGAACCCGGGTCATAACACCCTAGAAGAGTGAGCACCGGAGGTAGAGAGTTGGTGGAGAGTGGCGGCCACCAAGGTGACGACCTAGCCGCCAGGGGGCACCATTGCCCGGCCCCTTTTAACGATGGTGTATTCCAACAGGTAGTCAGTGTAGCATGTCTCTAGTAATAGAAACTCACAGAGCATGGAGGCTTCATGTACAATGGGCACTTGGTGTCGACGTCGAACACAAGCGCTGGGTTCGTAGCCTCCCGAAGGAGGATATATATTCACAGGAGCTCGGCACTGCTGAGCTCTTCTATCCAGAGGCATCCCCTGCCCCATTACCGCCTTTGCCCCCCATCCCTGAGCTGGTGGAGGACGAAGCGCCGTTATCTGTGAATGAGAGGCTGGAAATCGAAGCCACCTCTCATGCCATGCTACACCAACTCGACGCGATGACCATGTTCATTGGTACCGTCCGTACATCCGCCGTTCCCCCTGCAGAGAGGAATGCATGGCGCCAAATGGCCTGGGAGTTATTCACGACCACCTGGCAACTGTCTGAGATGATGTTGGCGGAACTAGCAGCCGTTCCGACACCCCTCGACCTCACGTCTCCGGCAGCCTTCCGGGCTTCCTATGCGGCGGTGCACACCGCTCAATCAGAGCCTCAATCTGGGGAACCCTCGTCCCCAGCACAGCGCCATTGTCCTCGAGGTCCTCGTGGACAGCAGCGCCGCAACTAGTACAGGGGGCTATCCCCCTCTATGTTCACGGCCACCAAGTAACTGGTGGCCACTATCGGGATGGTGACATGGTGTCGCTTCCCTATACCTTCCCCCCACTGCGGGGGGGACGATGTCATCGAGTGCGTGCACATGGGTGCATTTGCTCGAGGGGGGTCTCAGCCCCCTACTTACAGTGGTCACGGTGAATAACCAGGTGAACAACCACCCGCCTTGTTACTGTCACTCGTGCACAACACGGTGATGGTCCACCTCACTCGTCTGGGGTGGTCAATCCTCGTTGGCTGGAAAAACGCAGACGGTTATTCCTCCCGCAAGGGGGGATTTACGGTGAATTAACACTGCTGCGCCTGGTCTGGCCTCGGTCGGACATGTGGCTGGGGGACCGTTTGCTCCAGGGGGCGACCTAATGGCTAACTTCGGGAGGGGGGGGCACCCCCTCCAGATTATTGCCTTTCCTGGCTGAGAGGCCAACGTCTGTCGAACTGCCCGCCTAAAGGTGGCTAAAACGGGGACCTGAGTGGGAGATGGGCAAGGGGAACGCGTAGATAAAGTAGTACCCAAGTTTGTACCTTGCTCCGTGGACTGCGTTCGAGCCCCGCGTTATAAATTCTGATCCAAAAAAAAACAAAAAAAAATCGTAGATCCATCATGCTCCTTGACTTGTTACAACCACCATAAACAGTGGTAAACATTCCTGCTCGACATTGGTAGCAATGTCGAGACTGCAATTTCGGTCTGATTTTCGATTGGATTTCACCATCACAAACGCTCTCGGCGTCTCCAGGCGTAGCCTGATTTGCTAAGGGATCTGGCCATCTGATCTCTGTGGATGCCTCGGGCACTGTTTCTGACAGTGTCTGCTATTTGTCTCGTTCTCCTGGGCTTCGAGGATCCTGGCTAGGTGAGTGTTATCAATGAAAGAGTAGTCTGGGTCCCTTTGGGGTCTCAGAGTGGGTGTGGGATGCCTACTTCAACGCTCGCCCATGTCGTCGCCTTCGTTTAGTTGGGGGAGGTCTGGCTTAGGAGGAGGGACATTCTCACTGGACTGCTGGTTGCCTGGGAGGCTTCCAGCCTCCATGCTTTGTGAGTTTCTACTACTTTTTTTTTTTTTTTTTTTTTTGGGTCAAAAATTTATAACGCGATGCCTGAACGCAGTCCACGGTAGAGACATACAAACAGAGTACACTACGCCCAGCCCAAGTCCTCCTCCTGCTGATCTTCGCACCAACCACCTGGATAGCTGCGATGACCACTAAGGGGGCCCCCTTTATCGAGTAAATGGACTTGCCAGTGGTGGCGTACCAACAACTTGGACTTGACGATGTCATGTTCCCCGAATCCCTACGGGTATGTGTGCAAGATTTAGGGGAAGCTGCCGCCCCAACGTGAGCCTCTCAGCTCAGAAAGGAAGGCATAGTCGGTGTCGAAGCCGTAACACACAACCGACAGTGGATCTGAAAGCGCTCAGGCGCCTCCCCGAACCAGTACCTAGTTTCGTGTCCCCCCTCCCTGACAGTCGCTCCTGAACATGGGTGGGCCCCCTTTATGAGGATTAACGGACTCGTCTGGCGCCCTACAGCCACCCCGACATACTGATAACACTAGCTAGAACCAGACGAGGGTCATATGCCCTGCGCACACAACCTATCCTGGATCCCACGCAAGTGAGTTGAATGACCCTAAGACCGGGTTATTGTCCATGAATTCGTGGAAGCCTTCGACCGAGTCTGGGCTTGCACGAGTTTCTTTGCGGTCCACTGCGTGGCAGACGCATAGTATATGGTCTTGAGTTTGTATCTCAGGGCCAAGACACCAGCACTGGTATTCCCCGTCGAGGGATAGACGCTGACAATACTCCCCTATGGGAGCATGGCCAGTGATCATATGAGTTGAGCGAGAAGTCAACGTAGTGTTGTTTCCCATTACTTTCAGCCAAGGCCCACCTTTGTGAGTCGAGGGTAGTACCGGTTTTCCACCTACTCCTTTGAGTTGGTAGAAGTGCTGTCCACAATATGCCGGATCTGAGAACTGGGTGTGCCAATCCTTACAAATGGCCTTTTCAACCTGGTTTTTAAGGTAGTCCATAAGACGTCCGCGGGTGTCTGCCCATGGAGATCTTGGTAGATGTAGCTACATCGTGAGCCATCTTGTGTACGTTCCACTCAAATTTCGAGGGGACGTGCCAGAATGTGACATTTCTCTCCTTGTCCCCAGCTAGCCAGGGGCAAAGAGAGCGACAGGCGTCCAGGGCAAAAATTTGCCCAGAGCATGGTTTTGGATCTATAAGGGACTCGATGCCCGTGGTAGAGTCCAAGAATATCACCAGCTTTTTGCATCCCCTGCTGCACGCAGTGGATATGCCTAGTTGGAGAGCAAACAGTTTGACCTCTGGGGGGGTTCTCCTCCCAGAAGCTGAGACAGCGCGATCTACCTGTTCTCCCTGTCCGAAGACAAGAGCGCAGGCGACAGCTTGGAATTTAGCATCTGTGGGCACTGAAGCGTCCACTGCAATGATGAGAGTGTCATCCTCTACCTGGGCAGATGCCCAGGCCTTGTCGAGGTCACTCCTGTAAGAATTCCTCGCTCCATCCTCCTCGGAGGTGAGGCGATGAGAGGAGAAGCGGGTGGGGAATAAATCCTTCACTCTATTTCCGGGTGTGCTTTCTTCCCAAAAGGGGTCGAATTCATCGCCTGGTACAAGGGCCAGAGCTGCAGCCGAAGTGACAGATGGGCCCTGTAGGGTGAGTGTGTCGAGCACGTTCCCTCCCCAGAGTCCTAGCTCATGAGAGTGGGTAGTGCTGACATGATTAGGCCCTAAGATCACTCTTAGGGGGTGAGATGGAGCCAATAGGGGGGTTCTGAACACCCCTCTGTCGACCAGACGACGCAGTAACAGCTGCATAGGCAGCAGTCCTGTGATACTTTCCAGACCACCAATAGGGGTGGTTCTGAATGCACCGAGGATCCAGCAAGCAGCAATCGACTGCACTTGGGCCAACGTTTTGATGACACCTTTGACGTGAGCGCCTTTGAAATGCCACAGTCTAAGCCCATATGTCATGATAGGCACGACACACAAACAGTACAAGAGGTGTTTCTGCATAGGGGTTAGCCCTCTGACAGAATTGCTGAGCATTCCAATTGCCCTTGCAGTGGTAAGGGCTTTGGTGGAGTAGAACTGCATGTGCTCCTTGAAGGAGAGTTTGCGGTTGAAGAAAAATCCAAGGTACCTCCAGGTAACCTTGCATTTGAGGGGGGTATTGCCCGTGTAGGGGGCAAAGCCGAGGTCAATTGGTAAGGGAGTGAATCTCCTTGCCCTTGAGAAGTGGAATATTTCAGACTTGTCATGTTCAAGGACAAGCCCAAGGGAGGTGAATGCCTGGAAGATCCAGCCATACACTTTTTTAAGAAGGGGGAGGTTATCCTCCAACTGGGGGGAGCGGGCGATGAGGGTACCATCATTCACATAGGACATGAGATCGACATCTCTGCCGATTTGGCTTCTTCTGAAGAGTTTCATAATGGGCATCAGATATAGCGCTGATAAGACAGGGGACAAGGCAGATCCTTGTCCCACTCCCACATCGGCTGCAAAGGAGCCAGATGAGAAAGCGTTCCATTTGTAGGTCGTCTTGCGACCAACCAGATATGAACGGAAGAAATTCACTACTTGCGCAGGGAATCCCGACCGAGAGATGATCTCCAATAGAACTTGGTGGTTCAAGGAGGGGAAGAATTGGGCGATGTCAAAGGCGACAATGCTGGTTTTGAGTCCTTTAGCCCATCCTGCTCTGACAAGATGGGTGAGGTAAATTCCTGCATCCTCAGTGGAACGCTGGGCGACACCCCCAAACTGGTTTTGCTCGAAGGCTGCGTGTGCGCACGCTGCTTGACTTGTTACAACCACCATAAATAGTGGTAAACACCTCTGCTCAACGTTGCACACGATGTCGACACTTCAATCTTTGTCTGATTTTCGATCGGATTTCACCATCACGAACGCTCTCGGTCGGCGTCTCCAGGCCTGCCCTAATTTGCTAAGAGATCCGTCCATCTGATCCCCAGGGATGTCCCGGTCATTGTCTCTGACAGTGACTGCTATCTGTCTCGTTCTCCTGGGCTTCGAGGATCCTGACTAGGTGAGTGTTGTTTATGAAAGAGTAGTCTGGGTCCCTCCATCGCTTCTTGACTTGTTACCGCGACGTGCACAGCCACCGAAATTTTCGTCGACACCGTTTTCACTCTCTGTAGCTCAATCCGTCTACGATCCAAGCGATCCGGTCTATATAGCGTCTTACCAGCGCATGTCTGATTCGATATCTAGAATAAGGGGGAGATCGGGTGAAGCAATGGACGAGGGGAACCCTTCCAGAGCCGGTATGCCCAGAACTCCTGGTGACGACCCCATTGATTCTCTGCAGCCCTCTGGGGGCCGCAGATCCTCACAGATAGCACCTTCCGTGGGCCCTCATCGGTCCCAAAGAAGCTCTCCAACTCCCTCCCCGTATGGGGCCGGAACGATCACACCTCGCGCACAGCGATTCAGCGTGCCGACATTATCTCCCAGGAGGGCCACAGTGTCCCCTGCACCTCCTACCACTCCTTCTACTCCTGCCTCTAGGTGGGGGGACGAAGCCATGACACCCAACCCCGAGCCCGTGATTCAAGACACGGTGATGGCAAGCAATGCGGACGACGATTGGGCCGGTCCGGTCACCTTCGCCCACGACCTCGGGGAATACGCTCAGGGATTCATCACTGTTCTAAACAGGACTGGAGCCCGACAACCTACTGCTGAACAACGGCAGGAAATTGCAGAACAACTGGGGGCAGTGCTGTACGCGGCGACCACAGTTGGATTTCACCGCGATTCGGGGAACACGACCCTACGAAGAGCCATTGACAGGGCTGGCAGTGCAGGCAAACGTCCTGCGACTACCGACCCCAACGACGTCCCAAGGACGGAGCACCTGGAGGGATGGGATGGGCCACGCCCCCCCCCTCACAAATCTGCGAGGACACGAGGCCCGAGAGGGGCTCGACCTCTTCCTAAACCCCCAACAGGGGGCACCTCTTCGTCATGGGGCAGAGGACCTCCTCCCCCCGTGAACATGTCGACCAAGCCTTCGGGCAAGGGGACATTTGCTCAGGTCGCTCGCTTCCCTGGGGGGCGAGCACCTAACACATCCATGGACGGCCTTGTGCGACTAGCCAAGGCCTTCCCTGAGCTTCCAACCGACAAGCTAGCTGACATCCAGCAGCACGTCGGCCCATCCAGGCCCAAGGCTGCAAAGTCTTCGCCCACCGTCCACAGACCGTCACAAAGACAGGTTCTCATTCACGTTCGACCCCCCCTTGAGGAGGGGACAAACCCTGCTGATTTCCTGGACCATGTCCGGACGACCTTAGGACTACACCACTCTAAGTTAGTGGCACAGTCTGCTACCATGCATGCCGGGAACCTCTCAGTGTCAACTGACGTAGTGGCCTCGGACGAGGACCTACGATGCTTCAAGGAGGCGGCCCACAAGGCCTTCCCCTACGCGCTCCAAATCGATGCAGTGTTACCGACGTCCACGTCTTACCTCAAGTTGGTAGACGTGCCCTACATTGCGAACGACAAGGCCATTATGCCTGATGTCGTTATTGCTCACCTGGGGAAGTCAGGCATATCTGACCTCACCGTTCTGCAAGTCCCCCCACGGGTTGTCCAGGATTCGAGAATGTTGGACACGTGCACCGTTTACCTCAACATCGCTGACTCGGTCAGCGGCGCACGAGCGAAAGCTCTTATCGGATGTGGGGTCCAATTCGGACGCTATGTCGCCTATGTTAGGGCAGCCAGGGCAAACCCTGGTCTCCCGCTATGCCAACGATGCTGGAAGTGGGGCCATCCCACCCCAGCATGCAGAGCTCCACAGTCGAAGTGTCCGATCTGTGCAGGCCCACACCGCAAGGAGCACCATCGTGCCCTAGCGGTGTGCTGTAAGGGAAACACCAAAGCGAACCCTCCCATCCCAGCTACCCCAGAGGGGGCAGCATGTCCTCACCCGGCCAGGTGCATAAACTGCCGGAAGAATCATGCATCAGACGATTGTCGATGCAACTTCTGGCGACATCGCTTTGACCGCGACTGGATCAAAGCTCGCTATGACGAGGTGAGTGCGAGACGCAACTCTCGCTCTCCTCTTACTAACCTTCCCGCAGGACGCGGTGGCCGAACATAAATGAGGGATAGACTTAGATCTACACCGCAGCTACGCGTATTTAGTCAGAATGTTAACCGCAATTGGGGATACATCGCTCCTTGACTTGTTACAACCACCATAAATAGTGGTAAACACCTCTGCTCAACGTTGCATGCGACGTCGACACTTCAATTTTCGTCCGATTTTCGATCGGATTTCGCCATCACGAACGCTCTCGGCGTCTCCAGGCCTGGCCTGATTTGCTAAGAGATCCGTCCATCCGATCTCCGGGGATGTCTTGGTCATTGTTTCCAACAGTGACTGCTATCTGTCTCGTTCCCCTTGGCTTCGAGGATCCTGGCTAGGTGAGTGATGTCTATGAAAGAGTAGTCTGGGTCCCTATGGGGGCTTAGAGCGGGTGTGGGATGCCTGCTTCAATGCTCGCCCAGGTAGAAGCACTCGTTTAGCTGGGGGAGGTCTGGCTTAGGGGGAAGGACGTTCTTACTGGACTGCTGGCCGTCTGGGAGGCTCCCAGCCTCCATGCTCTGTGAGTTTCTATTACTAGAGACATGCTACACTGACTACCTGTTGGAATACACCATCGTTAAAAGGGGCCGGGCGATGGTGCCCCCTGACAGCTAGGTCGACGCTCTGGTGGCCGCTACTCACCACCAACTCTCTACCTCCGGTGCTCACTCTTCTAGGGTGTTATGACCCGGGTTCAATCATCTCCCACTGGGCTACAGGATGTGTGGCCTGTCCCCCCCTCGGAGCGTTTTTTTTTTTTTTTTTGGATCAGAATTTATAACGCGGGGCTCGAACGCAGTCCGCGGAGAAAGGTACAAACTTGGGTACTACTTTATCTACGTGTTCCCCTCGCCCATCTCCCACTCAGGTCCCCATTTTAGCCACCTTTAGGCAGGCAGTTCCACAGACGTTGGCCTCTCAGCCAGGAAAGGCAATAATCTGGAGGGGGCGCCCCCCCCTCCCAAAGTTAGCCATTAGATCGCCCCCTGGAGCAAACGGTCCCCCAGCCACATGTCCGACCGAGGCCAGACCAGGCGCAGCAGTGTTAATTCACCGTAAATCCCCCCTTGCGGGAGGAATAACCGTCTGCGCTTTTCCAGCCAACGAGGATTGACCACCCCAGACGAATGAGGTGGACCATCACCGTGCTGTGCATGAGTGACAGTAACAAGGCGGGTGGTTGTTCACCTGGTTATTCACCGTGACCACCATAAGTAGGGGGCCAAGGCCCCCCTCGAGCAAATGCACCTATGTGCACGCACTCGATGACATCGTCTCCCCCGCAGTGGGGGGAAGGTATAGGGAAGCGACACCATGTCACCATCCCGATAGTGGCCACCAGTTACTTGGTGGCCATGAACGTAGAGGGGGATAGCCCCCTGTACTAGTTGCGGCGCTGCTGTCCACGAGGACCTCGAGGACGACGGCGCCGTGCTGGGGATGAGGGTTCCCCAGATTGAGGCTCTGATTGAGCGGTGTGCACCGCCGCGTAGGAAGCCCGGAAGGCTGCCGGAGACGTGAGGTCGAGAGGTGTCGGAACGGCTGCTAGTTCCGCCGACATCGTCTCAGACAATCGCCAGGTGGTCATGAATAACTCCCAGGCCATTTGGCGCCATGCGTTCCTCTCTGCAGGGGGAACGGCGGATGTATGGACGGTACCAATGAACATGGTCATCGCGTCGAGTTGGTGTAGCATGGCATGAGAGGTGGCTTCGATTTCCAGCCTCTCATTCACAGATAACAGCGCTTCGTCCTCCACCAGCTCAGGGATGGGGGGCAAAGGCAGTAACGGGGCAGGGGATGCCTCCAGATAGAAGAGCTCGGCCATGCCGAGCTCCTGTGAGTACATGTCCTCGCGTTCGAGACTGCGAGTCCATCATTTATGTGCGACATGGATGTCCTGCGCCCACAGCACACGGTCTATCGTTTGCCTCGAGGCCAGCTTGGGGCTGCTCTCGGCATAATTGAGGCCCTCCTGCATAGCAAGAGAGTCCTCGTCATCCTCAGGGTCAGAGAGGTCTTCTCCAGCCCATAGATCTCTAACTGCCCGTAGGGCAGTAGCTACATCCGGATCGTCATGATCGTACCAGGTGTCGTAGTCTTGGACGCCATCGTCATAGATGTCGCCCGTGATCAGGGAGGGGTCGTGTAGACCCCAGCGTGGTGTTTGGGCTCTAGTTCACCGTTTAGGCATTGAGAGGGGAAGTTAGTGCTAGTAGGTGATGGTAGAAACCAAGATACGTAGCGTGCCATCGATAACAGTTGGTCCCTTATCTCTATTCCGGGTCCACCCGATACTGCCTCCGAATGCTCCGAGGGGGGGACAGGCCGCACATCCTGTAGCCCAGTGGGAGATGATTGAACCCGGGTCATAACACCCTAGAAGAGTGAGCACCGGAGGTAGAGAGTTGGTGGTGAGTAGCGGCCACCAGAGCGTCGACCTAGCTGTCAGGGGGCACCATCGCCCGGCCCCTTTTAACGATGGTGTATTCCAACAGGTAGTCAGTGTAACATGTCTCTAGTAATAGAAACTCACAGAGCATGGAGGCTGGGAGCCTCCCAGACGGCCAGCAGTCCAGTAAGAACGTCCTTCCCCCTAAGCCAGACCTCCCCCAGCTAAACGAGTGCTTCTACCTGGGCAAGCATTGAAGCAGGCATCCCACACCCGCTCTAAGCCCCCATAGGGACCCAGACTACTCTTTCATAGACATCACTCACCTAGCCAGGATCCTCGAAGCCAAGGGGAACGAGACAGATAGCAGTCAGTGTTGGAAACAATGACCGAGACATCCCTGGAGATCGGATGGACGGATCTCTTAGCAAATCAGGCCAGGCCTGGAGACGCCGAGAGCGTTCGTGATGGCGAAATCCGATCGAAAATCGGATGAAAATTGAAGTGTCGACGTCGCATGCAACATTGAGCAGAGGTGTTTACCACTATTTATGGTGGTTGTAACAAGTCACGGAGCGGCGAGGTGCGACCACATAACAAGATCGGGCCCTGGAGCAGAACGGGAAGAACACACATTTAGCGCTTCTTTCATTTCCATAACGGAGAATGGGATCCAGGCCCTTTCAGGCACCGGATCAAGTTCATCAAGAATGCTCAGATCGACCACTCGATCTGAGGCAGCATTGTAGGACCCATCAAGGGCAGCCCAGAGGGAGTCCAGATTGTTGCAAGGTTCTCCCCGATAGGAGATTGCCTCATACGATGGGAGGTTGCGTTGATGGGTCCAGGACATCAAGTCCCAGGGTCGTCTGTTCATTGTAGCCACTTCTTGGATACGGTCGTTGAAGAAGTCACGCTTTGCATGTCGCATGACTTTCCTGTAGTGCTTCCAGTCCTCCTCGTCACGGGAGGCTCTGTAAGCATCCAGAGCACCACTGCATTCATCTGTCCACCAACCTTTGGATGACTTGCTGAGGCGAGATTCCTTGCCATGGTTTTCCCATGCCTTGTTTAAAATCGTTGATATCGCCGAGGCGACATCGTCGATTTCTGCCAAGGTATCTCCATGCCAGTTTAGCCACGGAGTTAAAGCGGAGGAGACAGCATCTCGATATGATGCTTCCTCCTCGGATCCTTTTCTGATGGACCACTTGGTAACCGGAACCAACGATCCTGGGCCAGGTAGCACTAACGTCAGGGGGGCGTGGTCAGACGTCCCTCTGGCTTCAGGTATGATTTCACAGTACAATACAAATCTAAGATCCGTAGGTACGAACATCAGGTCAATCACTGTGGGGTGAAGGCCCTGTTGAGGGGGGAAGTGGGTGGGGCCCTCCACTACTGGTAGGGCTCTAGTCAGGCCTAATGCCGTAGCTGTTTCCACTAAGTGGTCAGCATGGATGGAGTGTTCAGGCCCCTGGGGGTCCCAGGAGGCGTGTCTCACATTGAAATCGCCACTCATGAAATGTAGGCGAGGGATCGTCATGATGTTCTCGAATAAGAGCATGATAGCCAAATGTTGGCTATCCAAGTAGACGTTAGCGAGTAGCATGGCATCCTCCCCTATTCCCAGTGACAAGAGGATGTCACGATCATCGATCAGATCTCATCTGAGACCCGGTCTTAGATTGGCGATGCTGTTTGAAAAATAGACAGCTACGCGTGGAGGGGAGTCAATTCCTGATGGGCGTACTAACATTCCCCAGTTGGGACTCATTGGTGCACCTATGACTTCTTCCCCTTCCCTGTTATGGGCAGAAGGGGCGTATCTTATTAATCACCAAGGAGGCTCTTGGATAAACAGCAAGTCATAATTTTTTTTTTTTTTTTTTTTTTTTGGGTCAGAAATTTATAACGCGGCGCCCGATCGCAGTCCGCGGTAGAGACATACAAACGAAGTACACTACGCCCAGCCCAAGTCCTCCTCCTGCTGATCTTCGCACCAACCACCTGGATAGCTGCGCTGACCACTAAGGGGGCCCCCTTTATCGAGTAAACGGACTTGCCAGTGGTGGCGTACCGACAACCTGAGCCTGACTTCGTGTTCCCCGAATCCCTACGGGTATGAGTGCAAGATTTAGGGGATATTGCCGCCCCGACGTGAGCCTCTCAGCTCGGAAAGGAGAGCATAGTCGACTGGAATCGTCGCAATGCGTAACCAACAGAGGATCTGGAAGCGCTCAGGCGCCTCCCCAAACCGGTACCTAGTTTCGTGTCCCCCCTCCCTGACAGTCGCTCCTGAACACGGGTGGGCCCCCTTTATGAGGGTTAACGGAGTCGTCTGGTGCCCTACGGCCACCCCGACATACCGATAACACTAGCTAGAACCAGACGGGGGTCATATGCCCTGCGCGCACAACCTATCCTGGATCCCACGCAAGTGAGTTGAACGACCCGAGTGCTGGGTTGTTGTCCATGAATTCGTGGAAGCCTTCGACGGAGTCTGGGCTTGCACGAGTTTCTTTGCGATCCACCTTGGGGCAGACGCGTAGTAAGTGGTCTCGAGTTTGAATCTCGGGACCAAGGCACCAGCATTGGTACTCCCCGTCAAGGGATAGACGTTGACGATACTCCCCTATGGGAGCATGGCCAGTGATCATACGAGTTGAACGAGAAGTCAACGTGGTGTTGCTCCCCATAACTTTCAGCCAAGGCCCACCTTTGTGGGTCGAGGGTAGTACTGGTTTTCCACCGACTCCTTTGAGTTGATAGAAATGCCTTCCACGATACGCCGGATCTGAGAACCGGGTGTGCCAATCCTTACAAACGGCCTTTTCGACCTGATTTTTAAGGTAGTCTAAAGATGTCCGCGGGTGTCTGCCCACGGAGATCTTGGTAGATGTAGCTACATCGTGAGCTATCTTGTGAACGTTCCACTCGAATTTCGAGGGGACGTGCCAGAATGTAACATTTCTCTCCTCGTCCCCAGCTAGCCAGGGGCGGAGGGAGCGACAAGCGTCCAGGGCAAAGATTTGCCCAGAGCGAGGTGTTGGATCAATTAGGGACTCAATGCCCGTGGTAGAATCCGAAAAAATGACCAACTTTTTGCATCCCCTGCTGCACACAGCAGACACGCCTAGTTGGAGAGCGAAAAGTTCGACTTCCGGGGGGGTTCTCCTCCCAGAGGCTGAGACAATGCGATCCACCTGTTCTCCCTGTCCGAAGACAAGAGCGCAGGCGACAGCTTGAAATTTAGCATCAGTGGGCACCGAGGCGTCCACTGCAATGACGAGAGTGTCAACCTCCACCTGAGCAGAAGCCCAGGCCTTATCGAGGTCACTCCTGTAAGACTTCCTCGCTCCATCCTCCTTGGAGGTGAGGCGATGAGAGGAGAAACAAGTGGGGAATAGATCCTTCACTCTGTTTCCAGGTGTGTTTTCATCCCCACAGGGGTCGAATTCATCGCCTGGTACCAGGGCCAGCGCAGCTGCTGAGGCAACAGATGGTCCTTGTAGGTTGAGAGTGTCGAGCACGTTCCCTCCCCAGAGTCCTAGCTCATGAGAATGGGTAGTGCCGACCTGATTGGGCCCTAAGATCGCTCTTAGGGGGTGTGAAGGGGCCAATAGAGGGGTTCTGAGCACCTCTCTGTCAGCCAAACGACGCAGTAACAGCTGCATAGGCAGCAGTCCAGCGATACTTTCCAGGCCCCCAATTGGGGTGGTTCTGAATGCACCGAGGATCCAACGTGCAGCAATGGACTGCACCTGGGCCAACGTTTTGATGACACCTTTGACGCGAGCGCCCTTGAAGTGCCAGAGTCTAAGTCCATATGTCATAATAGGTACGACACACGAACGATACAGGAGGCGTTTCTGCATGGGGGTTAGCCCTCTGACAGAGTTGCCGAGCATTCCCATTGCCCTGGCAGTGGTCAGGGCTTTGGTGGAGTAGAATCGCGTATGCTCTTTGAAGGAGAGCTTACGGTCGAAGAAAAATCCAAGGTACCTCCAGGTAACCTTGGGTTTGAGGGGAGTATTGCCCGTGTATGGGGCGAAGCCGAGATCGATGGGTAGGGGAGTGAATCTCCTCGCCCTTGAGAAATGAAATATTTCAGACTTGTCGTGTTCGAGGACAAGTCCGAGGGACGTGAACACCTGGAATATCCAGCCATACGCTTTTTTAAGCAGGGGGAGGTTGTCCTCCAGCTGTGGAGAGCGGGCGATGAGCGTGCCATCGTCCACATACGACATGAGATCGACATCTCTGCCGACTTTGCTTCTTCTGAAGAGCTTCATGATGGGCGTCAGATATAACGCCGATAAGACAGGGGACAAGGCAGAGCCTTGGCCCACTCCCACATTGGCTGCAAAGGAGCCAGATGAGAAAGCATTCCATTTGTAGGTCGTCTTGCGACCGACTAGGTATGAACAGAAGAAGTTTACTACTTGCGCAGGAAACCCCGACCGCGAGATGATCTCCAGCAGAACCTGGTGGTTCAAGGAGGGGAAGAATTGAGCGATGTCGAAAGCGACAACACTCATTTTAAGTCCTTTGGCCCATCCTGCCCTGACAAGGTGGGTGAGGTAGATACCTGCATCCTCGGTAGAACGCTGGGCGACACCCCCGAACTGGTTTTGCTCGAAGGCCTCGTGTGCGACACCGTCGAATTGAAGTCGCCTCGACAACATCTTTTCGACTAATTTTTCAGAAGCACAATGGGCCTGAACGACTTAGGGGTAGAGTAGTTAGGCTTCCCTGGCTTCGGGATAATAACCGACAGGGACTCCTTAAAGTGATCTGGCCAGTGGCCAGCGGTGATGCATGCCTCAGCAATGCGGGTGATGAGCCCTGCCACTTCTGGGTTGCTACACCAGTGTTTTAGGTGCGACCACGTAACATGATCGGGACCTGGAGCAGAACAGGAAGAACACGCATTTAGCGCTTCTTTCATTTCCGTAACGGAGAACGGGATCCAGGCCCTTTCAGGCACCGGATCAAGTTCATCGAGGATGCTCAGATCGACTACTCGATCTGATGCCGCATTATAGGACCCATCAAGGGCAGCCCACAGAGAGTCCAGATCATTGCAAGGTTCTCCCCGATAGGAGATCGCCTCATATGACGGGAGGTTACGCTGACGAGTCCAGGACATCAGATCCCAGGGTCGTCTATTCATCGTAGCCACTTCTTGGATACGGTCATCGAAGAAGTCACGCTTTGCATGTCGCATAACTTTCCTATAGAGCTTCCAGTCCCCCTCATCACGAGAGGCTCTGTAAGCGTCTAGGGCACCACTGCATTCGTCTGTCCACCAGCCCTTGGATGACTTGCCGAGGCGAGATTCCTTGGCATGGTTTTCCCATGCCGTGTTTAAAATCGTTGATATCGCCGAAACGACTTCATCGATTTCTGCCGAAGTATCTCCGTGCCAATTTAGCCACGGAGTTAAAGCGGAGGAGACAGCGTCCCGATAGGACGCTTCCTCCTCGGATCCTTTTTTGATGGACCACTTGGTGACTGGGACCAGAGATCCCGGGCCAGGTAGCACTAATGTCAGGGGGGCGTGGTCAGACGTCCCCCTGGCTTCAGGTACAATCTCGCAGTACAGTACAAATCTAAGATCTGTAGGTACGAACATCAGGTCGATCACCGTGGGGTGAAGGCCCTGTTGTGGCGGAAAGTGGGTAGGGCCCTCCGCTACTGGTAGAGCTCTCGTCAGGCCTAGTGCCGTAGCCGTCTCCACCAAGTGGTCGGCATGGATTGAGTGCTCAGGCCCCTGGGGGTCCCAGGAGGCGTGTCTCACGTTAAAATCGCCACACATAAAGTGTAGGTGTGGGATCATCATGACGTTCTCGAACAAGAGCGTGATGGCTGAGTGTTGGCTGTCCGAGTACACGTTAGCGAGTAGCATGACGTCCTCCCCTATTCCCAGTGAGAAGAGCAGGATGTCACGACTGTTGATCAGATCTCGTCTGAGACCTGGTCTTAGATTAGTGATGCTGTTCGCAAAGTATACAGCGACGCGTGGGGGGGAGTCAATTCCCGACGGGCGCACCAGAGTTCCCCAATTCGGGCTCATTGGTGCGCCAATAACTTTGTCCCCTTCCCTGTTGTGGGCAGAAGGGGCGTGTCTTATTAATCGCCATGGAGGCTCTTGAATGAAAAGCAAGTCGTAATCATCTACAAAATCTGCCAGTAATGAGTCCATGTATCCCCAATTGCGGTTAACATTCTGACTAAATACGCGTAGCTGCGGTGTAGATCTAAGTCTATCCCTCATTTACGTTCGGCCACCGCGTCCTGCGGGAAGGTTAGTAAGAGGAGAGCGAGAGTTGCGTCTCGCACTCACCTCGTCATAGCGAGCTTTGATCCAGTCGCGGTCAAAGCGATGTCGCCAGAAGTTGCATCGACAATCGTCTGATGCGTGATTCTTCCGGCAGTTTATGCACCTGGCCGGGTGAGGACATGCTGCCCCCTCTGGGGTAGCTGGGATGGGAGGGTTCGCTTTGGCGTTTCCCTTACAGCACCCCGCTAGGGCATGATGGTGCTCCTTGCGGTGTGGGCCTGCACAGATCGGACACTTCGACTGTGGAGCTCTGCATGCTGGGGTGGGATGGCCCCACTTCCAGCATCGTTGGCATAGCGGGAGACCAGGGTTTGCCCTGGCTGCCCTAACATAGGCGACATAGCATCCGAATTGGACCCCACGTCCGATAAGAGCTTTCGCTCGTGCGCCGCTGACCGAGTCAGCGACGTTGAGGTAAATGGTGCACGTGTCCGACATTCTCGAATCCTGGACAACCCGTGGGGGGACTTGCAGAACGGTGAGGTCAGATATGCCTGACTTCCCCAGGTGAGCAATAACGACATCAGGCATAATGGCCTTGTCGTTCGCAATGTAGGGCACGTCTACCAACTTGAGGTAAGACGTGGATGTCGGTAACGCTGCATCGATTTGGAGCGCGTAGGGGAAGGCCTTGTGGGCCGCCTCCTTGAAGCATCATAGGTCCTCGTCCGAGGCCACTACGTCAGTTGACACTGAGAGGTTCCCGGCATGCATGGTAGCAGACTGTGCCACTAACTTAGAGTGGTGTAGTCCTAAGGTCGTCCGGACATGGTCCAGGAAATCAGCAGGGTTTGTCCCCTCCTCAAGGGGGGGTCGAACGTGAATGAGAACCTGTCTTTGTGACGGTCCGTGGACGGTGGGCGAAGACTTTGCAGCCTTGGGCCTGGATGGGCCGACGTGCTGCTGGATGTCAGCTAGCTTGTCGGTTGGAAGCTCAGGGAAGGCCTTGGCTAGTCGCACAAGGCCGTCCATGGATGTGTTAGGTGCTCGCCCCCCAGGGAAGCGAGCGACCTGAGCAAATGTCCCCTTGCCCGAAGGCTTGGTCGACATGTTCACGGGGGGAGGAGGTCCTCTGCCCCATGACGAAGAGGTGCCCCCTGTTGGGGGTTTAGGAAGAGGTCGAGCCCCTCTTGGGCCTCGTGTCCTCGCAGATTTGTGAGGGGGGGGGCGTGGCCCATCCCATCCCTCCAGGTGCTCCGTCCTTGGGACGTCGTTGGGGTCGGTAGTCGCAGGACGTTTGCCTGCACTGCCAGCCCTGTCAATGGCTCTTCGTAGGGTTGTGTTCCCCGAATCGCGGTGAAATCCAACTGTGGTCGCTGCGTACAGCACTGCCCCCAGTTGTTCTGCAATTTCCTGCCGTTGTTCAGCAGTAGGTTGTCGGGCTCCAGTCCTGTTTAGAACAGTGATGAATCCCTGAGCGTATTCCCCGAGGTCGTGGGCGAAGGTGACCGGACCGGCCCAATCGTCGTCTGCATTGCTTGCCATCACCGTGTCTTGAATCACGGGCTCGGGGTTGGGTGTCATGGCTTCGTCCCCCCACCTAGAGGCAGGAGTAGAAGGAGTGGTAGGAGGTGCAGGGGACACTGTGGCCCTCCTGGGAGATAATGTCGGCACGCTGAATCGCTGTGCGCGAGGTGTGATCGTTCCGGCCCCATACGGGGAGGGAGTTGGAGAGCTTCTTTGGGACCGATGAGGGCCCACGGAAGGTGCTATCTGTGAGGATCTGCGGCCCTCTGGGGGCCGCAGAGAATCAATGGGGTCGTCACCAGGAGTTCTGGGCATACCGGCTCTGGAAGGGTTCCCCTCGTCCATCGCTTCACCCGATCTCCCCCTTATTCTAGATATCGAATCAGACATGCGCTGGTAAGACGCTATATAGACCGGATCGCTTGGATCGTAGACGGATTGAGCTACAGAGAGTGAAAACGGTGTCGACAAAAATTTCGGTGGCTGTGCACGTCGCGGTAACAAGTCAAGAAGCGATGCAGCAAGTCATAATCGTCTATAAGATCTGCTAGTAGCGAGTCCATGTACCCCCAATTACGGTTAACATTCTGACTAAAAATGCACAACTGCGGTGTAGATCTAAGTCTATCCCTCATTTACGTTTGGCCACCGTGTCCTGCAGGATGGTAAGCAGGAGGGGAGCGAGAATTACGTCTCGCACTCACCTCATCATAGCGGGCTTTGATCCAGTCATGGTCAAAGCGATGTCGCCAAAAGTTGCACCGACGATCATTGGATGCATGATTCTTCCAGCAGTTTATGCACCTAGCCGGGTGAGGACAGGCTGCCCCTTCAGTGGTAGCGGGGATAGGAGGGTTCACCTTAGTGTTTCCCTTGCAACACCCTGCAAGGGCACGATGGTGCTCCTTACGGTGTGGGCCTGCACAGATTGGACACTTGGTCTGTGGAGCTCTGCATGCTGGGGTGGGATGCCCCCACTTCCAGCATCGTTGGCAAAGAGGCAAGCCAGGGTTCACCCTGGCTGCCCAAACGTAGGCAACGTAATGCCCGAATTGGATGCCACGACCAATGAGAGCCTTGGCTCATGCACCGCTGACAGAATCAGCGATGTTTAGATATACAGTACACGTATCCAACATTTTCGAATCACGTATCACCCGTGGGGGCACTTGTAGCACTGTGAGGTCCGATATTCCGGACTTCCCCAAGTGTGCGATGATGACTTCAGGCGTTAGGGCCTTATCGTTATTCACGCTCCTTGACTTGTTACAACCACCATAAATAGTGGTAAACACCTCTGCTCAACGTTGCATGCGACGTCGACACTTCAATTTTCGTCCGATTTTCGATCGGATTTCGCCATCACGAACGCTCTCGGCGTCTCCAGGCCTGGCCTGATTTGCTAAGAGATCCGTCCATCCGATCTCCGGGGATGTCTCGGTCATTGTTTCCAACAGTGACTGCTATCTGTCTCGTTCCCCTTGGCTTCGAGGATCCTGGCTAGGTGAGTGATGTCTATGAAAGAGTAGTCTGGGTCCCTATGGGGGCTTAGAGCGGGTGTGGGATGCCTGCTTCAATGCTCGCCCAGGTAGAAGCACTCGTTTAGCTGGGGGAGGTCTGGCTTAGGGGGAAGGACGTTCTTACTGGACTGCTGGCCGTCTGGGAGGCTCCCAGCCTCCATGCTCTGTGAGTTTCTATTACTAGAGACATGTTACACTGACTACCTGTTGGAATACACCATCGTTAAAAGGGGCCGGGCGATGGTGCCCCCTGACAGCTAGGTCGACGCTCTGGTGGCCGCTACTCACCACCAACTCTCTACCTCCAGTGCTCACTCTTCTAGGGTGTTATGACCCGGGTTCAATCATCTCCCACTGGGCTACAGGATGTGCGGCCTGTCCCCCCCTCGGAGCGTTCGGAGGCAGTATCGGGTGGACCCAGAATAGAGATAAGGGACCAACTGTTATCGATGGCATGCTACGTATCTTGGTTTCTACCATCACCTACTAGCACTAACTTCCCCTCTCAATGCCTAAACGGCGAACTAGAGCCCAAACACCACGCTGGGGTCTACACGACCCCTCCCTGATTACGGGCGACATCTACGACGATGGCGTCCAAGACTACGACACCCAGTACGATCATGACGATCCGGATGTAGCTACTGCCCTACGGGCAGTTAGAGATCTATGGGCTGGAGAAGACCTCTCTGACCCTGAGGATGATGAGGACTCTCTTGCTATGCAAGAGGCCCTCATTTATGCCGAGAGCAGCCCCAAGCTGGCCTCGAGGCAAATGATAGACTGTGTGCTGTGGGCGCAGGACGTCCATGTCGCACATAAACGATGGACTCGCAGTCTCGAACGCGAGGACATGTACACTCAGGAGCTTGGCATTGCTGAGCTCTTCTATCCGGAGGCATCCCCTGCCCCGTTACCGCCTTTGCCCCCCATCCCTGAGCTGGTGGAGGACGAAGCGCTGTTATCTGTGAATGAGAGGCTGGAAATCGAAGCCACCTCTCATGCCATGCTACACCAACTCGACGCGATGACCATGTTCATTGGTACCGTCCGTACATCCGCCGTTCCCCCTGCAGAGAGGAACGCATGGCGCCAAATGGCCTGGGAGTTATTCACGACCACCTGGTGACTGTCTGAGACGATGTCGGCGGAACTAGCAGCCGCTCCGACACCCCTCGACCTCACGTCTCCCAGGGGGAACGGCGGATGTACGGACGGTACCAATGAACATGGTCATCGCGTCGAGTTGGTGTAGCATGGCATGAGAGGTGGCTTCGATTTCCAGCCTCTCATTCACAGATAACAGCGCTTCGTCCTCCACCAGCTCAGGGATGGGGGGCAAAGGCGGTAACGGGGCAGGGGATGCCTCCGGATAGAAGAGCTCAGCAGTGCCAAGCTCCTGAGTGTACATGTCCTCGCGTTTGAGACTGCAAGTCCATCGTTTATGTGCGACATGGACGTCCTGCGCCCACAGCACACGGTCTATCGTTTGCCTCGAGGCCAGCTTGGGGCTGCTCTCGGCATAATTGAGGGCCTCTTGCATAGCAAGAGAGTCCTCGTCATCCTCAGGGTCGGAGAGGTCTTCTCCAGCCCATAGATCTCTAACTGCCCGTAGGGCAGTAGCTACATCCGGATCGTCCTGATCGTACCGGGTGTCGTAGTCTTGGACGCCATCGTCGTATATGTCGCCCGTAATCAGGGAGGGGTCGTGTAGACCCCAGCGTGGTGTTTGGGCTCTAGTTCGCCGTTTAGGCATTGAGAGGGGAAGTTAGTGCTAGTAGGTGATGGTAGAAACCAAGATACGTAGCATGCCATCGATAACAGTTGGTCCCTTATCTCTATTCTGGGTCCACCCGATACTGCCTCCGAACGCTCCGAGGGGGGGACAGGCCGCACATCCTGTAGCCCAGTGGGAGATGATTGAACCCGGGTCATAACACCCTAGAAGAGTGAGCACTGGAGGTAGAGAGTTGGTGGTGAGTAGCGGCCACCAGAGCGTCGACCTAGCTGTCAGGGGGCACCATCGCCCGGCCCCTTTTAACGATGGTGTATTCCAACAGGTAGTCAGTGTAGCATGTCTCTAGTAATAGAAACTCACAGAGCATGGAGGCTGGGAGCCTCCCAGACGGCCAGCAGTCCAGTAAGACCGTCCTTCCCCCTAAGCCAGACCTCCCCCAGCTAAACGAGTGCTTCTACCTGGGCGAGCATTGAAGCAGGCATCCCACACCCGCTCTAAGCCCCCATAGGGACCCAGACTACTCTTTCATAGACATCACTCACCTAGCCAGGATCCTCGAAGCCAAGGGGAACGAGACAGATAGCAGTCACTGTTGGAAACAATGACCGAGACATCCCCGGAGATCGGATGGACGGATCTCTTAGCAAATCAGGCCAGGCCTGGAGACGCCGAGAGCGTTCGTGATGGCGAAATCCGATCGAAAATCGGACGAAAATTGAAGTGTCGACGTCGCATGCAACGTTGAGCAGAGGTGTTTACCACTATTTATAGTGGTTGTAACAAGTCAAGGAGCGTCGGATCCTTGGTGCATTCAGAACCACCCCAATTGGTGGCCTGGAAAGTATCGCTGGACTGCTGCCTATGCAGCTGTTACTGCGTCGTTTAGTCGACAGAGGGGTATTTAGAACCCCCCTGTTGGCTCCATCACACCCCCTAAGAGCTATCTTAGGGCCTAATCACATTGGTACTACCCACTCTCATGAGCTAGGACTCTGGGGAGGGAACGTGCTCGACACACTTACCCTACAAGGCCCATCTGTCGCCTCGGCTGCAGCCTTGGCCCTCGTGCCAGGCGATGAATTTGACCCCTTCGGGGATGAAAACACACCTGGAAATAGAGTGAAGGATTTATTCCCCACCCGCTTCTCCTCTCATCGCCTCACCTCTAAGGAGTATGGAGCGAGGAATTCATACAGGAGTGACCTTGACAAGGCCTGGGCCTCTGCCCAGGTTGAGGATGACACTCTCGTCGTTGCAGTGGACGCTTCGGTGCCCACGGATGCCAAATTTCAAGCTGTTGCCTGCGCTCTTGTCTTCAGACAGGGAGAACAGGTGGATCGCGTTTTCTCAGCTTCTGGGAGGAGAACCCCCCCAGAAGTTGAACTTTTCGCTCTCCAACTTGGCATGTCAGCTGCCTGTGGCAGAGGATGCAGAAAGTTGGTGATATTCTCGGATTCTACTACGGGCATTGAGTCCCTAATCGATCCTAAACCACGCTCTGGGCAAATATTTGCCCTGGACGCTTGTCGCTCCCTACGTCCCTGGCTAGCTGGGGACGAGGAGAGGAATGTTACATTCTGGCATGTCCCCTCGAAATTCGAGTGGAACGTACACAAGATGGCTCACGATGTAGCTACATCTACCAAGATCTCCGTGGGCAGACACCCACGGACGTCTTTAGACTACCTTAAGAACCAGGTCGAAAAGGCCGTTTGTAAGGATTGGCACACCCGGTTCTCGGATCCAGCGTATCGTGGTCGGCATTTCTACCAACTCAAAGGAGTCGGTGGAAAACCGGTATTACCCTCGACTCACAAAGGTGGGCCTTGGCTGAAAGGAATGGGAAGCAACACCACGTTGACTTCCCGTTCGACTCGTATGATCACTGGCCATGCTCCTATAGGGGAGTATCGTCAATGCTTATCCCTTGACGGGGAATACCAATGTTGGTGCCTTGGCCCCGAGATACAAACTCAAGACCATTTGCTACGCGTCTGCCCCAAGGTGGATCGCAAGGAAACTCGTGCAAGCCCCGACTCCGTCGATGGCTTCCACGAATTTATGGACAATAACCCAGCTTTAGGGTCGTTCAACTCACTTGCGTGGGATCCAGGATAGGTTGTGCGCACAGGGCGGATGACCCCCATCTGGTTCTAAACTAGGTACCGGTTCGGGGAGGCGCCTGAGCGCTTTCAGATCCACTGTCGGTCATGCGTTACAGCTTCGATGCTGGCTACGCTTTCCTTTCCGAGCTGAGAGGCTCACGTCGGGGTGGCAGTATCCCCTAAATCTTGCACACATACCTGTAGGGATTCGGGGAACACGATATCGTCAAGTCCGGGTTGTCGGTACGCCACCACTGGCAAGTCCATTTACTCGATAAAGGGGGCCCCCTTAGTGGTCATTGCAGCTATCCAGGTGGTTGGTGCGAAGATCAGCAGGAGGAGGACTGGGGCTGGGCGTAGTGTACTTCGTTTGTATGTCTCTACCGCAGACTGCGATTGGGCACCGCGTTGTAAACTTTTGACCCAAAAAAAAAAAAAAAAAAAAAAATATCCAACCGAAGTCGGATCAGGCATGGCCATGTTAATTCACTGTAAATCCCCCCTTGCGGGAGGAATAACCGTCCGCATACTCCCAGCCAATGAGGATTGACCACCCCAGATGAATGAGGTGGACCATCACCGTGTAATGCACGCGTGACAGTAATGTGGCGGCTGGTTGTTCACCTGGTTATTCACCGGAACCGCCGTAAGCAGGGGGCCAAAGCCCCCCTCGAGCAAATGCACTGCCAGCACATGCACTCGATAGCAATTTCCCCCCCGCAGCGGGGAGAACGTAAAGGGTAGCGACATTTGTCACCAACCCGACAGCAGCCAGCGGACTGGCGGTGATGGGTGTGGAGCAGGATGCCCCACACACGTAGCAGCACGGCCATCTGTGATGATGACGGCACTGTACTGGGAACGAGGGTTCCCCAGATTGGAGCTCTGCTAGAGCTGTTGGCATCGCCACACAGGAAGCTGGAACAGCTGCCGGAGGCGTAGGATCGTTGGAACGATCGTCTCTGGTTGTCCACTTGGGCATCAGGAGCAAGTTAGTACTGGTATATGATGCAAGTGATCGAAATATGCAGCGTGCAGTGTAAGCGAGGGCCTCCTGCCTAGCAAGAGAGTCCACATAGTTGTCAGGGTCGGGGAGGTCCTCCCCGGCCCACAGATCTCAAACTGCCTAGGGCAGCTGCTACCTCCAGTTCATTCTGTGAGAACTGGGTGTCGTAGTCTTGGGCATCATCACCAATGATGTCACCCGTAATCAAGGTGGGGTCATGAAGGCCCCAGCGTGTGGTTTGGTCTCTGTTCAGCCATTTGGCCATTGAGAGTGAGTTAGCACAGGTAAATGACGATAACAGTCAAAGTACGTAGCGTAAGGTTGATAACAGATGGCCCCTTATCTCAGTTCCAGGTCCACCCGATACAGCCTCCAAATGCTCCGAGGGGGCGAACAGGCCGCGCATCCTGTTGCCTGGTGGGAGAAGATTGAACCCGGGTCATACCACCCCAGAGGAGTGAGCACCGGAGGTGAGGAGTCGGTGGTGAAATGCGGCCACCAGAGCATTTTTTTTTGTTTTTTTTTGGATCAGAATTTATAACGCGGGGCTCGAACGCAGTCCGCGGAGCAAGGTACAAACTTGGGTACTACTTTATCTACGCGTTCCCCTTGCCCATCTCCCACTCAGGTCCCCGTTTTAGCCACCTTTAGGCGGGCAGTTCGACAGACGTTGGCCTCTCAGCCAGGAAAGGCAATAATCTGGAGGGGGCGCCCCCCCCTCCCGAAGTTAGCCATTAGGTCGCCCCCTGGAGCAAACGGTCCCCCAGCCACATGTCCGACCGAGGCCAGACCAGGCGCAGCAGTGTTAATTCACCGTAAATCCCCCCTTGCGGGAGGAATAACCGTCTGCGTTTTTCCAGCCAACGAGGATTGACCACCCCAGACGAGTGAGGTGGACCATCACCGTGTTGTGCACGAGTGACAGTAACAAGGCGGGTGGTTGTTCACCTGGTTATTCACCGTGACCACCGTAAGTAGGGGGCCGAGACCCCCGTCGAGCAAATGCACCCATGTGCATGCACTCGATGACATCGTCCCCCCCACAGTGGGGGGAAGGTATAGGGAAGCGACACCATGTCACCATCCCGATAGTGGCCACCAGTTACTTGGTGGCCATGAACGTAGAGGGGGATAGCCCCCTGTACTAGTTGCAGCGCTGCTGTCCACGAGGACCTCGAGGACGACGGCGCCGTGCTGGGGACGAGGGTTCCCCAGATTGAGGCTCTGATTGAGCGGTGTGCACCGCCGCATAGGAAGCCCGGAAGGCTGCCAGAGACGTGAGGTCAAGAGGTGTCGGAACGGCTGCTAGTTCCGCCGACATCGTCTCAGACAGTCGCCAGGTGGTCGTGAATAACTCCCAGGCCATTTGGCGCCATGCGTTCCTCTCTGCAGGGGGAACAGCGGATGTACGGACGGTACCAATGAACATGGTCATCGCGTCGAGTTGGTGTAGCATGGCATGAGAGGTGGCTTCGATTTCCAGCCTCTCATTCACAGATAACGGCGCTTCGTCCTCCACCAGCTCAGGGATGGGGGGCAAAGGCGGTAACGGGGCAGGGGATGCCTCCGGATAGAAGAGCTCAGCAGTGCCAAGCTCCTGAGTGTACATGTCCTCGCGTTTGAGACTGCAAGTCCATCGTTTATGTGCGACATGGACGTCCTGCGCCCACAGCACACGGTCTATCGTTTGCCTCGAGGCCAGCTTGGGGCTGCTCTCGGCATAATTGAGGGCCTCTTGCATAGCAAGAGAGTCCTCGTCATCCTCAGGGTCGGAGAGGTCTTCTCCAGCCCATAGATCTCTAACTGCCCATAGGGCAGTAGCTACATCCGGATCGTCCTGATCGTACCGGGTGTCGTAGTCTTGGACGCCATCGTCGTAGATGTCGCCCGTAATCAGGGAGGGGTCGTGTAGACCCCAGGGTGGTGTTTGGGCTCTAGTTCGCCGTTTAGGCATTGAGAGGGGAAGTTAGTGCTAGTAGGTGATAGTAGAAATCAAGATACGTAGCGTGCCATCGATAACAGCTGGTCCCTTATCTCTATTCCGGGTCCACCCGATACTGCCTCCGAACGCTCCGAGGGGGGGACAGGCCGCACATCCTGTAACCCAGTGGGAGAAGATTGAACCCGGGTCATACCACCCTAGAAGAGTGAGCACCGGAGGTAGAGAGTTGGTGGAGAGTGGCGGCCACCAAGATGTTGACCTAGCCGCCAGGGGGCACCATCGCCCGGCCCCTTTTAACGATGGTGTATTCCAACAGGTAGTCAGTGTAGCATGTCTCTAGTAATAGAAACTCACAGAGCATGGAGGCTAGAAGCCTCCCAGACAACTAGCAATCCAGTGATAACGTCCCTGCTCCCTAAGCCAGACCTCCCCCACCTAAACGAGTGTGTCGACTTGGGCGAGCGTTGAAGCAGGCATCCCACACCCACTCTAAGCCCCCAGAGGGACCCAGACTACTCTTTCATAAACGACACTCACCTAGTCAGGATCCTCGAAGCCCAGGAGAACGAGACAGATAGCAGCCATTGTCAAAAACAATGACCGGGGCATCCACGGAGATCGGATGGACGGATCTCTTAGCAAATCAGGGCAGGCCTGGAGACGCCGAGAGCGTTCGTGATGGTGAAATCCGATCGAAAATCAGATGAAAATTGAAGTGTCGACGTCGCGTGCAACGTTGAGCAGAGGTGTTTACCACTATTTATGGTGGTTGTAACAAGTCAAGGAGCGATGCGGCCACCAGAGCATCGACCTAGCTATCAGGGGGCACCATCACCCGGCCCCTTTTAGCAACGGTGTATTCCAACAGGTAGTCAGTGTAGCTTGTCCCTAGTAGTAGTGACTCACATAGCATGGAGGTTGGAAGCCCCAGAGACGACCAGCAGTCCAGTAATGATGTCCCTCCCCCTGAGCCAGACCTCCCCCAACTAAACGAGTGCGTCGACTTGGGCGAGCGTTGAAGCAGGCATCCCACACCCACTCTAAGCCCCCATAGGGACCTAGACTACTCTTTCATAGACACCACTCACCTAGCCAGGATCCTCGAAGCACAGGGGAACGAGACGAATAGCAGTCATTGTCAAAAACAATGACCGGGGCATCCCCGGGGATTGGATGGATGGATCTCTTAGCAAAGCAGGGCAGGCCTGGAGACACTGGCTCAGGGAGGAGGGACATTATCACTGGATTGCTGGTCGTCTGGACTACTAGAGACATGCTACACTGACTACCCGTTTTTTTTTTTTTTTTTTTTTTTTTTTGGGTCAACAATTTATAATGCGGGGCTCGATCGCAGTCCGCGGAGCAGGATACAAACTTGGGTACTACTGTAACTATGCTTCCCCTCCCCCATATCCTACCCAGGTCCTCGTTTTAGCCACTTTAGGTGGGCAGTGCCACAGACGTTGGCCTCTCAGCCAGGAAAGGCAATCATCTGGAGGGGGAGCCCCCCCTCCCGAAGCTAGCCATTAACTCGTCCACCAGTGCAGGATGGTCCCCCAGCCACATATCCAACCAAAGTCAGATCAGGCGCGGCCATGTTAATTCACTGTAAATCCCCCCTTGCGGGAGGAATAACCGTCTGCATGCTCCTGGCCAGCGAGGATTGACCACCCCAGACGAATGAGGTGGACCATCACCGCGCTCCCGCACGAGTGACAGAGATGTGGTAGCTGGTTGTTCACCTGGTTATTCACCGGAACTACCGTGGATAGGGGGCCAAGGCCCCCTTCGAGTAGATGCCATCGAGGGCATACGCTCGGTAACAACATCCCCCCCGCAGCGGGGAGAAGGTAGAGGGAAGCAACAAACTGCCACTATCCCGATATCAGCCACCAACTAATTGGTGGGAGTAGATGTGGGGGGGGTGACACCCCTTTCAGTAGCAGCGCTGCTGTGCTTGAGGACCTCGAGGACGGCGGCGTCGTGATGAGGACGAGGGTTCCCCATGATGGAGCTCTGCATGAGCTGCCTGCCTAGCCGCGTAGGAAGCCCTGAAGGCTGCTGGTGACGTGAGGTCGAGAGGCAATCCGGCAGCTGCTAGTTCTGCCGACATTGGCTCGGACAATCGCCAGGTGGTCGTGAATAGTTCCCAGGCCATCTGACGCCATGCATTCCTCTCAATGAGCGGAACGGCGGATACTCGGACGGTACCGACGAAAATCGTCATAGCCTCCAGTAAATGTAGAAAGCCATGAGAGGTGGACGTTATGTCCACCCTCTCATCTCTCGACAACGGAGGCTCATCCTCCACCAACTCTGGGATGGCGGATGAACCCAGTGATATGGGGAGGGGCAGCGCAGATTGCTCCTGCTGCCCCTCCGGATAAAGGAGCTCGGCATCGCCGAGCTCTTGATTGTTGTTGGCCTCGAGCCCAAGCTCGAGAGCCAGATCATGCACCTCGTTGGCTATCACTTGTGATGCCAAGAAGCGGTTTGTCGTCTCCTGTGAGGCTAGCTCGGTGAGACCCAGAATGAATTCGACGTCTCTGCCGGTGGCAGAGCCGTCGTCGTCGTCTGGCAGGTCGGAGGAGTCATCCTCCGCCCAAAGATTGTGGAACTGGTTAGCCACATCAGAGTCCCATCCGCTCAAGGAGACGTGTCCGAACTCTGGGAGGTAGTTGTCGTCGAAGTCTGCGAAGTCGGTGTTTGTGTATAAGAGGGGGTCGCCATGCGCTGCCTGGTGTCGAGTTCGTGCTCCCCGGTTTGTAAAGGGCATTGAGGATGATTTAGCACAAGTAGATGACGGTAGAAGTCAAGATACGTAGCGTGATGACGATAACAGACGGTCCCTTATCTCAATTCCGGGTCCACCCGACACAGCCTCCAGACGCTCCGAGGGGGAAGACAGGCCGCAAATCCTGCTGCAGATTGGGAGGGACAATTGAACCCGGTTCCGAACACCTTGAGGGTGTGAGTGCCGGAGGTAGAGAGTCGGTGGTAAGTAGCGGCCACCAGAGAGTTGACCTAGCCACCAGGGGGCACCATCGCCCGGCCCTTTTTAATGATGGTGTATTCCAATGGGTAGTCAGTGTAGCAGGTCTCTAGATGTAGAAACTCACACAGCATGGAGGTAGGAAGCCTCCCAGACGACCCACAATCCAGTGAATATATCCCTCCTCCTGAACCAGACCTCCCCCAGCTAAACGAATGTGACGACTTGGGCGAGCATTGAAGTAGGCATCCCACACCCACTCTAAGCCCCCATAGGGGCCCAGACTACTCTTTCATTGCCAACACTCACCTAGCCAGGATCCTCAAAGCCCAGGAGAACGAGACGAATAGCAGACACTGTCAAAAACAGTGACCGGGGCATCCACAGAGATTGGATGGACGGATCTCTTAGCAAATCAGGGCAGGCCTGGAGACGCCGAGAGCGTTCATGATGGTGAAATCCGATCGAAAATCGGACGAAAATTGAAGTGTCGACGTCGCATGCAACGTTGAGCAGAGGTGTTTACCACTATTTATGGTGGTTGTAACAAGTCAAGGAGCAGCGACTGACTACCCATTGGAATACACCATCATTAAAAGGGGCCGGGCGATGGTGCCCCCTGGTGGCTAGGTCAACGCTCTGGTGGCCGCTACTCACCACCGACTCTTTACCTCCGGCACTCACACCCTCGAGGTGTTCGGAACTGGGTTCAATTGTCCCTCCCAATCTGCAGCAGGATTTGCGGCCTGTCTGCCCCCTCGGAGCGTCTTTTTTTTTTTTTTTTTTTTGGGTCAACAATTTATAACGCGGGGCTCGATCGCAGTCCGCGGAGCAGGATACAAACTTGGGTACTACTATAACTATGCTTCCCCTCACCCATATCCTACCCAGGTCCTCATTTTAGCCACTTTAGGTGGGCAGTGCCACAGACGTTGGCCTCTCAGCCAGGAAAGGCAATAATCTGGAGGGGGAGACCCCCTCCCGAAGCTAGCCATTAGATCGTCAGCTGGTGCGAAGCGGTCCCCCAGCCACATATCCAACCAAAGTCAGATCAGGCGCGGCCATGTTAATTCACTGTAAATCCCCCCTTGCGGGAGGAATAACCGTCCGCATACTCCCAGCCAACGAGGATTGACCACCCCGGATGAACGAGGTGGACCATCACTGTGTCATGCACGAGTAACAGTAATGTGGCAGCTGGTTGTTCACCTGGTTATTCACCGGAACCGCCATAAGCAGGGGGCCAAAGCCCCCCTCGAGCAAATGCACTGCAAGCACATGCACTCGATAGCAATTTCCCCCCCGCAGCGGGGAGAACGTAAAGGGTAGCGACATTTGTCACCAACCCGACAGCAGCCAGCAGACTGGCGGTGATGGGTGTGGAGCAGGATGCCCCACACAAGTAGCAGCACGGCCATCTGTGATGATGACGGCACTGTACTGGGAACGAGGGTTCCCCAGATTGGAGCTCTGCTAGAGCTGTTGGCATCGCCACACAGGAAGCTGGAACAGCTGCCGGAGGCGTAGGATCGTTGGAACGATCGTCTCTGGTTGTCCACTTGGGCATCAGGAGCAAGTTAGTACTGGTATATGATGCAAGTGATCGAAATACGCAGCGTGCAGTGTAAGCGAGGGCCTCCTGCCTAGCAAGAGAGTCCACATAGTTGTCAGGGTCGGGGAGGTCCTCCCCAGCCCACAGATCTCAAACTGCCTAGGGCAGCTGCTACCTCCAGTTCGTTCTGTGAGAGCTGGGTGTCGTAGTCTTGGGCATCATCACCAATGATGTCACCCGTAATCAAGGTGGGGTCATGAAGGCCCCAGCGTGTGGTTTGGTCTCTGTTCAGCCGTTTGGGCATTGAGAGTGTGTTAGCACAGGTAAATGATAATAACAGTCAAAGTACGTAGCGTAAGGTCGATAACAGATGGCCCCTTATCTCAGTTCCAGGTCCACCCGATACAGCCTCCAAACACTCCGAGGGGGCGAACAGGCCGCGCATCCTGTTGCCTGGTGGGAGAAGATTGAACCCGGGTCATAACACCCCAGAGGAGTGAGCACCGGAGGTGAGGAGTTGGTGGTGAAATGCGGCCACCAGAGCATCGACCTAGCTATCAGGGGGCACTGTCACCCGGCCCCTTTTAGCGACGGTGTATTCCAACAGGTAGTCAGTGTAGCTTGTCCCTAGTAGTAGTGACTCACATAGCATGGAGGTTGGAAGCCCAAGAGACGACCAGCAGTCCAGTAACGATGTCCCTCCCCCTTAGCCAGACCTCCCCCAACTAAACGAGTGCGTCGACTTGGGCGAGCGTTGAAGCAGGCATCCCACACCCACTCTAAGCCCCCATAGGGACCTAGACTACTCTTTCATAGACACCACTCACCTAGCCAGGATCCTCGAAGCACAGGGGAACGAGACGAATAGCAGCCATTGTCAAAAACAATGACCGGGACATCCCCGGGGATCGGATGGACGGATCTCTTAGCAAATCAGGGCAGGCCTGGAGACGCCGAGAGCGTTCGTGATGGTGAAATCCGATCGAAAATCGGACGTAAATTGAAGTGTCGACGTCGCTGGCAACGTTGAGCAGAGGTGTTTACCACTGTTTATAGTGGTTGTAACAAGTCAAGGAGCGCCTGCCCTCGGAGCATCTGGAGGCTGTGTCAGGTGGACCCGGAATTGAGATAAGGGACCATCTGTCATCGTTATCACGCTACGTATCTTGACTTCTACCATCATCTACTTGTGCTAAATCATCCTCAATGCCCTCTACAAACCGGGGAGCACGAACTCGACACCAGGCAGCGCATGGCGACCCCCTCTTATACACAAACACCGACTTCGCAGACTTCGACGACAACTACCTCCCAGAGTTCGGACACGTCTCCTTGAGCGGATGGGACTCTGATGTGGCTAACCAGTTCCACAATCTTTGGGCGGAGGATGACTCCTCCGACCTGCCAGACGACGACGACGGCTCTGCCACCGGCGGAGACATTGAATTCATTCCGGGTCTCACCGAGCTAGCCTCACAGGAGATGACAAACCGCTTCTTGGCATCACAAGTGATAGCCAATGAGGTGCATGATCTGGCTCTCGAGCTTGGGCTCGAGGCCAACAACAATCAAGAGCTTGGCATCGCCGAGCTCCTCTATCCAGAGGGGCAGCAGGAGCAATCTGCGCCGCCCCTCCCCACATCACCGGGTTCATCCGCCATCCCAGAGTTGGTGGAGGATGAGCCTCCGTTGTCGAGAGATGAGAGGGTGGATATAACATCCGCCTCTCATGGCTTTCTACATTTACTGGAGGCTATGACGATCTCTGTCGGTACCGTCCGAGTATCCGCTGTTCCGCTCATTGAGAGGAATGCATGGCGTCAGATGGCCTGGGAATTATTCACGACCACCTGGCGATTGTCTGAGCCAATGTCGGCAGAACTAGCAGCTGCCGGATTGCCTCTCGACCTCACGTCACCAGCAGCCTTCAGGGCTTCCTATGCAGCTAGGCAGGCAGCTCATGCAGAGCTCCATCATGGGGAACCCTCGTCCTCATCATGACGCCGCCATCCTCGAGGTCCTCGAGCACAGCAGCGCCGCTACTGAAAGGGGGGTGTCACCCCCCCACATCTACTCCCACCAATTAGTTGGTGGCTGATATCGGGATAGTGGCAGTTTGTTGCTTCCTCCTACCTTCTCCCCGCTGCGGGGGGGACGTTGTTACCGAGCGTATGCCCTCGACGGCATCTACTCGAAGGGGGCCTTGGCCCCCTATACACGGTAGTTCCAGTGAATAACCAGGTGAACAACCAGCTACCACATTTTTGTCACTCGTGTGGGAGCGCGGTGATGGTCCACCTCATTCGTCTGGGGGGGTCAATCCTCACTGGCCAGGAGCATGCAGACGGTTATTCCTCCTGCAAGGGGGGATTTACAGTGAATTAACACGGCCGCGCCTGATCTGACTTTGGTTGGATATGTGGCTGGGGGACCGTTCTGCACTGGTGGACGAGTTAATGGCTAGCTTCAGGAGGGGGGGCCCCCCTCCAGATTATTGCCTTTCCTGGCTGAGAGGCCAATGTCTGTGGCACTGCCTGTCTAAAGTGGCTAAAACGAGGACCTGGGTAGGATATGGGTGAGGGGAAGCGTAGTTACAGTAGTACCCAAGTTTGTATCCTGCTCCGCGGACTGCGATCGAGCCCCGTGTTATAAATTGTTGACCCAAAAAAAGAAAAAAAAAAAAAAAAAAAAAATCAGCGAGGACTTGAGGCCCGAAAGGGGCTCGACCTCTTCCTAAACCCCCAACAGGGGGCGTCTCTTCATCATGGGGTCGAGGACCACCTCCTCCCGTGAACTGGTCCACCAGGCCCTCGGGCAGGGGGACCTTTGCTCAGGTCGCTCGCTTCCCTGGGGGGTGAGCACCTAACACCTCCATGGATGGCCTTGTGCGACTAGCCAAGGCCTTCCCTGAACTTCCGACTGACAAGCTGGCTGACATACAGCAGCACGTTGGTCCCTCTAAACCGAAGGCTGCAAAGCCCTCTCCTACTGTCCATGGACCGTCAAGACGACAGGTCCTGGTTCACGTTTGCCCCCCCCTTGGGGCGGAGACGAACCCTGCTGATTTCTTGGACCACGTCTGAGTCACT
Organism: Tricholoma matsutake; assembly: GCA_026075535.2. NCBI lineage: Eukaryota > Fungi > Basidiomycota > Agaricomycetes > Agaricales > Tricholomataceae > Tricholoma > Tricholoma matsutake. The sequence goes on along the minus strand of AP026548.1, from coordinate 6,309,362 downwards.
CTCGGGCTGCACCACTCTAAGCTAGTGGCCCAGTCCGCATCAATGCACGCTGGTAACTTATCAGTAGCTACTGATGTCGTGGCCTCCGAGGAGGACCTTCGCTGTTTTAAGGAGGCTGCCCACAAGGCATTCCCCTTCGCATTGCAGGTGGACGCAGCGCTACCCACATCCACATCGTACCTCAAGCTGGTCAACGTGCCATTCATCGCCAACGACAAGGCTTTAACGCCTGATGTCGTCATCGCACACTTGGGTAAGTCCGGAATATCGGACCTCACAGTGCTACAAGTCCCTCCCCGGGTAGTACGTGATTCGAAGATGTCGGATACATGCACCATATACCTCAACATCGCTGACTCAGTCAGTGGTGCACGAGCTAAGGCTCTTATCGGTCGGGGCATCCAATTTGGATGCTACATCGCTTATGTTAGGGCTGCCAGGGCGAACCCAGGCCTGCCCCTTTGCCAATGCTGCTGGAAGTGGGGCCACCCCACCCCAGCGTGCAGAGCTCCACAGACCAAGTGTCCGATCTGTGCAGGTCCACACCGCAAGGAGCACCATCGTGCCCTTGCTGGGTGTTGTAAGGGAAATGCTAAGGCTAACCCTCCCGTGCCAGCTACCCCAGAGGGGGCAGCCTGTCCTCACCCGGCTAGGTGTGTAAACTGCTGGAAAAATCACGCATCCGACGATCGTCAATGCAATTTCTGGCGACATCGCTTTGATCGGGACTGGATCAAGGCTCGCTATGACGAGGTGAGTGCGAGACGCAACTCTCGCTCCCCTCTTGCTTACCATCCCGCAGGACGCGGTGGCCGAACATAAATGAGAGACAGACTTAGATCTACCCCTCAGCTACGCGTATTTAGTCAAAATGTGAATTGAAATTGGGGTTACATGGACTCATTACTAGCAGATTTCGTAGATGACTACGACCTGCTTTTCATTCAAGAGCCTCCCTGGCGATTAATAAGACACGCCCCCTCTGCCTACAACAGGGAAGGGGATGAAGTTATAGGTGCACCAATGAGCCCAAACTGGGGAACTTTAGTGCGCCCCTCGGGTATCGATTCCCCCCCACGTGTTGCTGTCTACTTCGCGAACAGCATCGCTAATTTAAGACCAGGTCTCAGACGAGATCTGATCGACAATCGTGACATCCTTCTGTTCTCACTGGGAATAGGGGAGGACGTCATGTTACTAGCTAACATCTACTCAGACAGCCAACACTCGGCCATCACGCTCTTATTTGAGAACGTCATGACAATCCCATGCTTACACTTTATGTGTGGCGATTTCAACGTGCAGCATGCCTCCTGGGACCCCCAGGGGCCTGAACACTCAATCCATGCTGACGACTTGGTGGAAACAGCTACGGCATTAGGCCTGACTAGAGCCCTACCAGTAATGGAGGGCCCTACCCACTTCCCCCCACAACAGGGCCTTCACCCCACGGTGATTGACCTGATGTTCGTACCTACAGATCTCAGATTTGTACTGTACTGTGAGATCGTTCCTGAAGCCAGGGGGATGTCTGACCACGCTCCCCTGACGCTAGTACTGCCTGGCCCGGGATCGTTGGTCCCGGTCACCAAGTGGTCCATCAAAAAAGGATCCGAGGAGGAAGCATCTTACCGAGATGCTGTCTTCTCCACTTTAACTCCATGGCTAGATTGGCACGGAGATACTTCGGCAGAAATTGATGATGTCGTTTCAGCGATATCAACGATTTTAAACAAGGCATGGGAAAACCATGCCAAGGAATCCCACCTCGGCAAGTCGTCCAAAGGTTGGTGGACAGATGAATGTAGTGGTGCCCTAGATGCGTACAGAGCCTCGCGTGATGAGGAGGACTGGAAGCATTATAGAAAAGTCATGCGTCACGCAAAATGGGACTTTTTCGATGACCGTATCCAGGAAGTGGCTACGATGAATAGACGACCCTGGGACTTGATGGCCTGGACTCGTCAACGAAACCTCCCGTCGTACGAGGCGATTTCCTACCGGGGAGAACCTTGCAACGATCTGGATTCTCTCTGGGCTGCCCTTGATGGGTCCTACAACGCTGCCTCAGATCGAGTAGTCGATCTGAGCATTCTCGATGAACTTGATCCGGTGCCTGAAAGGGCCTGGATCCCGTTTTCCGTTACGGAAATGAAAGAAGCACTAAATGCGTGTTCTTCCCGTTCTGCTCCAGGTCCCGATCATGTTACGTGGTCGCACCTTAAACACTGGTGTAGCAACCCAGAAGTGGCAGGGCTCATCACCCGCATTGCTGAGGTGTGCATCACTGCTGGCCACTGGCCGGCGCACTTTAAGGAATCCCTGTCGGTTATCATCCTGAAGCCGGGGAAATCTAACTACTCCACTCCAAAGTCATTCAGGCCTATCGTGCTACTGAACACTCTGGGCAAACTAGTCGAGAAGATGTTGTCTAGGCGACTTCAGTTCAACAGCGTCGCACATGAGGCCTTCGAACAAAACCAGTTTGGAGGCGTCGCCCAGCGTTCCACTGAGGATGCAGGTATCTACCTTACCCACCTGGTCAGAGCAGGATGGGCTAAAGGGCTCAAAACAAGTGTTGTCGCCTTCGACATCGCTCAGTTTTTCCCCTCCTTGAACCACCAGGTTCTGCTGGAGATCATCTCTCGGTCGGGATTTCCTGCGCAAGTAGTAAACTTCGTCCGTTCATATTTAGTCAGTCGCAAAACGACCTACAAATGGAACGCTTTCTCATCTGGCTCCTTTGCAGCCGATGTGGGAGTGGGTCAAGGCTCTGCCTTGTCCCCTGTCTTATCGGCGTTATATTTGACGCCCATCATGAAGCTCTTCAGAAGAAGCAAAATCGGCAGAGATGTCGATCTCATGTCGTATGTGGACGATGGTACCCTCATCGCCCGCTCTCCACAGTTGGAGGATAATCTCCCCCTTCTTAAAACAGCGTATGGCTGGATTTTCCAGGCATTCACCTCCCTCGGACTTGTGCTCGAACATGACAAGTCCGAAATATTTCATTTCTCAAGGGCGAGGAGGTTCACCCCCCTGCCCATTGATCTTGGCTTTGCCCCCTACACGGGTAACACCCCTCTCAAGCCCAAGGTTACCTGGGGGTACCTCGGATTTTTCTTCGACCGTAAGCTCTCCTTCAAGGAGCATACATGATTCTATTCCACCAAAGCCCTTACCACTGCTAGGGCGATGGGAATGCTCGGCAATTCTGTGAGAGGGTTAACCCCTATGCAGAAACGTCTCCTGTACCGTTCATGTGTCGTACCCATCATGACATACGGACTGAGACTCTGGCACTTCAAAGGCGCTCGCATCAAAGGTGTCATCAAAACGCTGGCCCAGGTGCAGTCCATTGCTGCTCGCTGGATCCTCGGTGCATTCAGAACCACCCCAATCAGTGGCCTGGAAAGTATCGCTGGACTGCTGCCTATGCAGCTGTTACTGCGTCGTTTAGTCGACAGAGGGGTATTCAGGACCCCTCTATTGGCTCCATCACCCCCCCTAAGAGCTATCTTAGGGCCTAATCACGTCGGCACTACTCATTCTCATGAGCTAGGACTCTGGGGAGGGAACGTGCTCGACACACTCAACCTACAAGGGCCATCTGTCGCCTTGGCTGCAGCGCTGGCCCTGGTACCAGGCGATGAATTCGACCCCTTTGGGGAAGAAAACACACCTGGAAACAGAGTGAAGGATCTATTCCCCACTCGTTTAGCGTGCTCCTTGACTTGTTACAACCACCATAAATAGTGGTAAACACCTCTGCTCAACGTTGCACGCGATGTCGACACTTCAATTTTTATCCGATTTTCGATCGGATTTCACCATCACGAACGCTCTCGGCGTCTCCAGGCCTGGCCTGATTTGCTAAGAGATCTGTCCATCCGATCTCCGTGGATGCCCCAGTCATTGTTTTTGACAATGGCTGCTATCTGTCTCGTTCTCCTGGGCTTCGAGGATCCTGACTAGGTGAGTGTTGTTTATGAAAGAGTAGTCTGGGTCCCTCTGGGGGCTTAGAGTGGGTGTGGGATGCCTGCTTCAATGCTCGCCCAAGTCGACACACTCGTTTAGTTGGGGGAGGTCTGGCTTAGGGAGAAGGGACGTTATCACTGGATTGCTGGGTGTCTGGGAGGCTTCTAGCCTCCATGCTCTGTCAGTTTCTATTACTAGAGACATGCTACACTGACTACCTGTTGGAATACACCATCGTTAAAAGGGGCCGGGCGATGGTGCCCCCTGGCGGCTAGGTCGTCACCTTGGTGGCTGCCACTCTCCACCAACTCTCTACCTCCGGTGCTCACTCTTCTAGGGTGTCATGACCCGGGTTCAATATTCTCCCACTAGGCAGCAGGATGTGTGGCTTGCTCGCCCCCTCGGAGTGTTCAGAGGCTGGATCGGGTGGACCCGGAATGTAGATAAGGGACCAGCCGTTATCGATTCCACGCTGCGTATCTTGATTCTTATCATCATCTACTAGCACTAACACACACTCTCTCAATGCCCAAACGGCGAACCAGAGTCCAACCACCACATCGGGGTCTACGCAACCCCGTTCTGATCACGGGCGACATCTTTGATGATGACGTCCAAGACTACGACACCCGGTTCGTGCAAGACGAATCGGAGGTAGCAGCTGCTTTCAGGGCAGCTAGAGATCTATGGGCCGGGGAAGACCTCTCTGACCCTAACGATGATGACGACGACGAGGATTCTCTTGCTATGCAGGAGGCCCTCAATTACGCCGAGAGCAGCCCTAAGCTAGCCTCGAGGCAAACAATCGACCGTGTGCTGTGGGCACAGGACGTCCATATCGCACATAAACGTTGGACTCGCAGTCTCAAACGCGAGGACATGTATACACAGGAGCTCGGCATTGCCGAGCTCTTCTATCCAGAGGCATCCCCTGCCCCATTACCGCCTTTGCCCCCCATCCCTGAGTTGGTGGAGGACGAAGTGCCGCTATCTGTGAATGAGAGGTTGGAAATTGAAGCCACCTCTCATGCCATGCTACACCAACTCGACACGATGACCATGTTCGTTGGTACCATCCGTACGTCCGCCGTTCCCCCTGCAGAGAGGAACGCTTGGCGCCAAATGGCCTGGGAGTTATTCACGACCACTTGGCGACTGTCTGAGACGATGTCAGCGGAACTAGCAGCCGTTCCGACACCTCTCGATCTCACGTCTCCGGCAGCCTTCCGGGCTTCCTACGCAGCGATGCACACTGCTCAGTCAGAGCCTCAATCTGGGGAACCCTCGTCCCCAGCACGGCGCCGTCGTCCTCGAGGTCCTCGTGGACAGCAGCGCTGCAACTAGTACAGGGGCCTATCCCCCTCTACACTCACGGCCACCAAGTACCAACTGGTGGCCATTATCGGGATGGCGACATGGTGTCGCCTCCCTATACCTTCCCCCCACTGCGGGGGGGACGATGTCATCGAGTGCATGCACATGTGTGCATTTGCTCAAGGGGGGCCTTGGCCCCCTACTTACGGCGGTCACGGTGAATAACCAGGTGAACAACCACCCGCCTCGTTACTGTCACTTGTGCACAACACGGTGATGGTCCACCTCATTCGTCTGGGGTGGTCAATCCTTGTTGGCTGGAAAAACACAGACAGTTATTCCTCCCGCAAGGGGGGATTTACAGTGAATTAACACTGCTGCGCCTGGTCTGGCCTTGGTCGGACATGTGGCTGGGGGACCGTTTGCTCCAGTGGGCGATCTAATGGCTAACTTCGGGAGGGGGGGGCGCCCCCTCCAGATTATTGCCTTTCCTGGCTGAGAGGCCAACGTCTGTGGCACTGCCCGCCTAAAGTGGCTAAAACAGGGACCTGAGTGGGAGATGGGCGAGGGGAACGCATAGATAAAGTAGTACCCAAGTTTGTACCTTGCTCCGCGGACTGCGTTCAAGCCCCGCGTTATAAATTCTGATCCAAAAAAAAAAAAAAAAAAAAATTCCCCACGGGTTTCTCCTCTCATCGCCTCACCTCTAAGGAGGATGGAGCGAGGAACTCTTACAGGAGTGACCTCGACAAGGCCTGGGTCTCTGCCCAGGCAGAGGATGAAACTCTCGTCGTTGCAGTGGATGCCTTGGTGCCCACTGATGCTAAATTCCAAGCTGTCGCCTGCGCTCTTGTCTTCGGACAGGGAGAACAGGTAGATCGCGTTGTCTCAGCTTCTGGGAGGAGAACCCCCCCGGAAGTCGAACTCTTTGCTCTCCAACTTGGCGTTTCCGCTGCGTGCAGCAGGGGTTGCAAAAAGTTGGTTATCTTTTCGGATTCTACTATGGGCATTGAGTCCCTAATTGATCCAAAACCACGTTCTGGGCAAATCTTTGCCCTGGACGCTTGTCGCTCCCTTCGCCCCTGGCTAGATGGGGACGGGGAGAGAAACGTTACATTCTGGCATGTCCCCTCGAAATTTGAGTGGAACGTTCACAAGATGGCTCACGATGTAGCTACATCTACCAAGATCTCCGTGGGCAGACACCCGCGGACGTCTTTAGATTACCTTTTTTTTTTTTTTTTTTGGGTCAAAAGTTTATAATGCGGCGCCCGATCGCAGTCCGCAGTAGAGACATACAAACGAAGTACACTACGCCCAGCCCAAGTCCTCCTCCTGCTGATCTTCACACCAACCACCTGGATAGCTGCGATGACCACTAAGGGGGCCCCCTTTATCGAGTAAACGGACTTGCCAGTGGTGGCGTACCAACAACCCGAGCTTGACGATGTCGTGTTCCCCGCATCCCTACGGGTATGAGTGCAAGATTTAGGGGATACTGCCGCCCCGACGTGAGCCTCTCAGCTCGGAAAGGAGAGCATAGTCAGCGTCGAAGCTGTAACGCATAACCGACAGCAGATCTGGAAGCGCTCAGGCGCCTCCCCGAACCGGTACCTAGGTTCGTGTCCCCCCTCCCTGACAGTCGCTCCTGAACATGGGTGGGCCCCCTTTATGAGGGTTAACGGACTCGTCTGGTGCCCAACGGCCACCCGGACATACCGATAACACTAGCTAGAACCAGACGGGGGTCATACGCCCTGCGCGCACAACCTATCCTGGATCCCACGCAAGTGAGTTGAATGACCCAAGGGCTGGGTTGTTGTCCATGAATTCGTTGAAGCCTTCGACGGAGTCGGGGCTTGCATGAGTTTCTTTGCGATCCACCTTGGGGCAGACACGTAGTAAGTGGTCTCGAGTTTGTATCTCAGGACCAAGGCACCAACATTGGTACTCCCCGTTGAGGGATAAACGTTGACGATACTCCCCTATCAGAGCATGGCCAGTGATCATACGAGTTGAACGGGAAGTCAACGTAGTGTTACTCCCCAGAACTTTCAGCCAAGGCCCACCTTTGTGGGTCGAGGGTAATACTGGTTTTCCACCTACTCCTTTGAGTTGGTAGAAGTGCCGACCACGATACGCCGGGTCTGAGAACCGGGTGTGCCAATCCTTACAAACGGCCTTTTCGACCTGGTTTTTAAGGTAATCTAAAGACATCCGCGGGTGTCTGCCCACGGAGATCTTGGTAGATGTAGCTACATCGTGAGCCATCTTGTGCACGTTCCACTCAAACTTTGAGGGGACATGCCAGAATGTTACATTCCTCTCCTCGCCACCAGCTAGCCAGGGGCGAAGGGAGCGACAAGTGTCCAGGGCAAAGATTTGCCCAGAACGTGGTTTTGGATCAACTAGGGACTCGATGCCCGTAGTAGAATCCGAGAATACCACCAACTTCTTGCATCCTCTGCTGCACGCAGCCGAGACACCTAATTGGAGGGCGAAAAGTTCGACTTCCGGGGGGGTTCTCCTCCCAGAGGCTGAGACAATGCGATCAACCTGCTCTCTCTGCCCGAAGACAAGAGCACAAGCAACAGCTTGGAATTTGGCATCAGTGGGCACCGAGGCGTCCACTGCAATGACGAGAGTGTCGTCCTCTGCCTGGGCAGAGGCCCAGGCCTTGTCGAGGTCACTCCTGTAAGAGTTCCTCGCTCCATCCTCCTTAGAGGTGAGGCGATGAGAGGCGAAACGAGTGGGGAACAGATCCTTCACTCTGTTTCCAGGTGTGTTTTCTTCCCCAAAGGGGTCGAATTCATCCCCTGGTACCAGGGCCAGTGCTGCAGCCGAGGTGACAGATGGACCTTGCAGGTTGAGTGTGTCGAGCACATTCCCTCCCCAGAGTCCTAGCTCATGAGAGTGGGTAGTGCCGACGTGATTGGGCCCTAAAATCGCTCTTAGGGGGTGTGATGGAGCCAATAGGGGGGTCCTAAATACCCCTCTGTTGACTAAACGATGCAGTAACAGCTGCATGGGCAGCAGTCCAGCGATACTTTCCAGTCCACCAATTGGGGTGGTTCTGAATGCACCGAGGATCCAGCGTGCAGCAATGGACTGCACTTGGGCCAGCGTTTTGATGACACCTTTGATGCGAGCGCCTTTGAAGTGCCATAATCTGAGTCCGTATGTCATAATAGGTACGACACACGAACGGTATAGAAGGCGTTTCTGCATAGGGGTTAGCCCTCTGACGGAATTGCCAAGCATTCCCATCGCCCTCGCAGTGGTAAGGGCTTTGGTGGAGTAGAACTGCGTGTGCTCCTTGAAAGAGAGTTTGCGATCGAAGAAGAAACCGAGGTACCTCCAGGTAACCTTGGGTTTGAGGGGGGTGTTGCCCGTGTACGGGGCAAAGCCTAGATCGATGGGTAGGGGAGTGAATCTCCTTGCCCTTGAGAAATGAAAGATTTCAGACTTGTCGTGTTCAAGGACAAGCCCGAGGGAGGTAAACGCCTGGAATATCCATCCATACACTTTTTTAAGCAGGGGGAGGTTATCCTCCAGCTGTGGAGAGCGGGCGATGAGAGTGCCATCGTCCACATAAGACATGAGATCGACATCTCTGCCGATTTTGCTTCTTCTGAAGAGTTTCATAATGGGCGTCAAATATAACGCCGACAGGACAGGGGACAGGGCAGAGCCTTGGCCCACTCCCACATCGGCTGCAAAGGAGCCAGATGAGAAAGTGTTCCATTTGTAGATCGTTTTGCGACCGACCAGGTATGAACGGAAGAAGTTCACTACTGGCACAGGGAACCCCAACCGAGAAATGATCTCCAACAGAACCTGGTGGTTCAGGGAGGGGAAGAATTGAGCGATGTCGAAAGCAACAACACTTGTTTTGAGTCCTTTGGCCCATCCTGCCCTGACAAGATGGGTGAGGTAAATTCCTGCATCCTCAGTGGAACGCTGGGCGACACCCCCGAACTGGTTTTGCTCGAAGGCCTCGTGTGCGACACCGTCGAACTGAAGTCGCCTAGACAACATCTTTTTGACTAACTTGCCCAGAGTGTTCAGTAGCACGATAGGCCTGAACGACTTTGGAGTGGAGTAGTTCGGTTTCCCCGGCTTCGGGATAATAACTGACAGGGATTCCTTAAAGTGAGCTGGCCAGTGGCCAGCGGTGATGCACGCCTCAGCAATGCGGGTGATGAGCCCTGCCACTTCTGGGTTGCTACACCAGTGTTTTAGGTGCAACCACGTAACATGATCGGGACCTGGAGCGGAACGGGAAGAACACGCATTTAGTGCTTCTTTCATTTCCGTGACGGAGAATGGGATCCAGGCCCTTTCAGGCACCAGATCGAGTTCATCAAGAATGCTCAAGTCGACTGCTTGATGTCACTCCTTGACTTGTTACAACCACCATAAATAGTGGTAAACACCTCTGCTCAATGTTGCACGCGACGTCGACACTTCAATTTTGGTCCGATTTTCGATCGGATTTCGCCATCACGAACGCTCTCGGCGTCTCCAGGTCTGCCCTGATTTGCTAAGAGATCTGTCCATCCGATCTCTGTGGATGCCCCGGTCACTGTTTTTGACAGTGTCTGCTATTTGTCTCGTTCTCCTGGGCTTCGAGGATCCTGGTTAGGTGAGTGCTGGCAATGAAAGAGTAGTCTGGGCCCCTATGGGGGCTTAGAGTGGGTGTGGGATGCCTACTTCAATGCTCGCCCAAGTCGTCGCATTCGTTTAGCTGGGGGAGGTCTGGTTCAGGAGGAGGGACATTTTCACTGGATTGTGGGTCGTCTGGGAGGCTTCCTACCTCCATGCTGTGTGAGTTTCTACATCTAGAGACCTGCTACACTGACTACCTATTGGAATACACCATCGTTAAAAGGGGCCGGGAGATGGTGCCCCCTGGTGGCTAGGTCGACGCTCTGGTGGCCGCTACTCACCACTGACTCTTTACCTCCGGCACTCACACCCTTGAGGTGTTTGGAACTGGGTTCAATCATCCCTCCCAATCGGCAGCAGGATTTGCGGCCTGCCTGCCCCCTCGGAGCATCTGGAGGCTGTGTCGGGTGGACCCAGAATTGAGATAAGGGACCGTCTGTTATCGTTATCACGCTACGTATCTTGACTTCTACCGTCATCTACTTGTGCTAAATCATCCTCAATGCCCTCTGCAAACCGTAGAGCGCGAACTCGACACCAGGCGGCTCATGGTGACCCCCTCCTATACACAAACGCCGACTTCGCAGACTTCGATGACAACTACCTCCCAGACTTCGGACACGTCTCCCTGAGCGGATGGGACTCTGATGTGGCTAACCAGTTCCACAATCTTTGGGTGGAGGATGACTCCTCCGACCTGCCAGACGACGATGATGGCTCTGCCACCGGCGGAGACGTCGAATTCATTCCAGGTCTCACTGAGCTAGCCTCACAGGAGACGATAAACTGCTTCTTGGCATCACAAGTGATAGCCGATGAGGTGCATAATCTGGCTCTCGAGCTTGGGCTTGAGGCCAACAACAATCAAGAGCTCGGCATCACTGAGCTCCTCTATCCGGAGGGGCAGCAGGAGCAATCTGCGCCGCCCCTCCCCACATCACCGGGTTCATCCGCCATCCCAGAGTTGGTGGAGGATGAGCCTCCGTTGTCGAGAGATGAGAGGGTGGACATAACGTCCACCTCTCATGGCTTTCTACATTTACTGGAGGCTATGACGATTTTCGTTGGTACCATCCAAGTATCCGCCGTTCCGCTCATAGAGAGGAATGCATGGTGCCAGATGGCATGGGAACTATTCACAACCACCTGGCGATTGTCCAAGCCAATGTCAGCAGAACTAGCAGCTGCCGGATTGCCTCTCAATCTCACGTCACCGGCAGCCTTCAGGGCTTCCTACGCGGCTAGGCAGGCAGCTCATGCAGAGCTCCATCATGAGGAACCCTCGTCCTCATCACGACGCCATCATCCTCGAGGTCCTCAGAGACAGCCGTGCCGCAACCAATAGGGGAACACCCCTCCACAACCACACCCACCAAATAATTGGTGGCCGATATCGGGATAGTGACATTTTGTCGCTTCCCTCCACCTTCCCCCCGCTGCGGGGGGGACGTTGTCATCGAGTGCATGTACATGTCGGCATTTGCTCAAAGGGGGACCTCAGCCTCCTGCCTATGGTAGTTCCGGTGAATAACCAGGTGAACAACCAGCTACCACATCTCTGTCACTCGTGCACAAACACGGTGATGGTCCACCCCATTCATCTGGGGTGGTCAATCCTCGCTGGCTGGAAGTAGGCTATCGGTTATTCCTCCCGCAAGGGGGGATTTACGGTGAATTGACACCACTGCGCCTGATCTGACTTCGGTTGGATATGTGGCCGGGGGACCGGTTGGTACCAGTGGGTGACCTAATGGCTAGCTTTGGGAGGGGGAGGCTTCCCCTCCGGATTATTGCCTTTCCTGGCTGAGAGGCCAACGTCTGTGGCACTGCCCGCCTAAAGTGGCTAAAACGAGGACCTGGGTGGGAGATGGGCGAGGGGAATGCGTAGATATAGTAGTACCCTAGTTTGTACCCTGCTCCGCGGACTGCGATCGAGCCCCGCGTTATAAATTGTTGACCCAAAAAAAAAAAAAAAACTATGATTTGCTTTTCATTCAAGAGCCTCCTTGGCGATTAGTAAGACATGCCCCCTCTGCCCACAACAGGGAGGGGGAAGAGGTTATTGGCACACCAATGAGCCCAAATTGGGGTACCTTAGTGCGCCCATCGGGAATCGACTCCCCTCCACGTGTCACTGTCTACTTTGCAAACAGCATCGCTAATCTAAGACCGGGTCTCAGACGAGATCTGATCGACGATCGTGACATTCTCTTGTTCTCACTGGGAATAGGTGAAGATGTCATGCTACTCGCTAACATCTATTCGGATAGCCAACATGCGGCCATCACGCTCTTATTTGAGAACGTCATGATGATCCCACACCTACACTTCATGTGTGGCGACTTCAACGTGAGGCACGCCTCCTGGGATCCCCAGGGGCCTGAACACTCGATCCATGCTGACCACTTAGTGGAAACGGCTATGGCATTAGGCCTAACTAGAGCCCTACCAGTAATGGAGGGCCCCACCCACTTTCCCCCCCAACAGGGCCTTCACCCCACGGTGATCGACCTGATGTTTGTACCTACGGATCTCAGATTTGTATTGTACTGTGAGATCGTACCTGAAGCCAGAGGGACGTCTGACCATGCCCCCCTGACATTAGTGCTACCTGGCCCGGGATCTCTGGTCCCAGTCACCAAGTGGTCCATCAAAAAAGGATCCGAGGAGGAAGCATCATATCGAGATGCTGTATCCTCTGCTTTAACTCCGTGGCTAGAGTGGCACGGAGATATGTTGGCAGAAATCGATGATGTCATTTCGGCAATATCAATGATCTTAAACAAGGCGTGGGAAAACCATGCCAAGGAATCTCGCCTCGGCAAGTCATCCAAAGGTTGGTGGACAGACGAATGCAGTGGTGCCCTAGACGCTTACAGAGCCTCCCGTGATGGGGAGGACTGGAAGCACTACAGGAAAGTCATGCGACATGCAAAGCGTGACTTTTTCGACGACCGTATCCAAGAAGTGGCTACCATGAATAGACGACCCTGGGATTTGATGTCCTGGACTCGCCAACGTAACCTCCCGTTGTATGAGGCAATCTCCTATTGGGGAGAACCTTGTAATGATCTGGATTCCCTCTGGGCCACCCTTGATGGGTCCTACAACACTGCCTCAGATCGAGTAGTCGATCTGAGCATTCTTGATGAACTTGATCCAGTGCCTGAAAGGGCCTGGATCCCGTTCTCCATCACGGAAATGAAAGAAGCGCTAAATGCGTGCTCTTCCCGTTCCACTCCAGGTCCCGATCATGTTACATGGTCGCACCTTAAACACTGGTGTAGCAACCCAGAAGTAGCAGGGCTCATCACCCATATTGCTGAGGCGTGCATCACTGCTGGCCACTGGCCGGCGCACTTTAAGGAATCCCTGTCGGTTATCATCCCGAAGCCGGGGAAATCTAACTACTCCACTCCAAAGTCATTCAGGCCTATCGTGCTACTGAACACTCTGGGCAAACTAGTCGAGAAGATGTTGTCTAGATGACTTCAGTTCGACGGTGTCGCACACGAGGCCTTCGAGCAAAATCAGTTCAGAGGTGTCGCCCAGCGTTCCACTGAGGATGCAGGAATCTACCTTACCCACCTGGTTAGAGCAGGATGGGCTAAAGGGCTCAAAACGAGTGTTGTCGCCTTCGACATCGCTCAGTTCTTCCCCTCCTTGAACCACCAGGTTCTATTGGAGATTATCTCTCGGTCGGGATTCTCTGTGCAAGTGGTGAATTTCTTCCGTTCATATATAGTCGGTCACAAAATGACCTACAAATGGAATGCTTTCTCATCTGGCTCCTTTGCAGCTGATGTGGGAGTGGGACAAGGTTCTGCCTTGTCCCCTGTCCTATCGGCGTTATACCTGACGCCCATTATGAAGCTCTTCAGAAGAAGCGAAATTGGCAGAGATGTCGATCTCATGTCTTATGTGGACGATGGCACCCTCATCGCCCGCTCTCCACAGCTGGAGGACAACCTCCCCCTTCTTAAAAAAGCATATGGCTGGATCTTCCAGGCATTCACCTCCCTCGGACTTGTGCTCGAACATGACAAGTCCGAAATATTTCACTTCTCGAGGGCAAGGAGAGTCACCCCCCTACCCATTGATCTTGGTTTTGCCCCCTACACGGGCAACACCCCCCTCAAGCCCAAGGTTACCTGGAGGTACCTCGGATTCTTCTTTGATCGCAAACTCTCCTTCAAGGAGCATACGCGGTTCTACTCCACCAAAGCCCTTACCACCGCAAGGGCGATGGGAATGCTTGGCAATTCTGTGAGGGGGCTAACCCCTATGCAGAAACACCTTCTGTACCGCTTGTGTGTCGTACCTATCATGACATACAGGCTCAGACTTTGGCATTTCAAAGGCACTCACATCAAAGGTGTCATCAAAACGTTGGCCCAGGTGCAGTCCATTGCTGCTCATTGGATCCTCGGTGTGTTCAGGACCACCCCTATTGGGGGCCTGGAAGGTATCGCAGGACTGCTGCCCATGCAGCTGTTACTGTGTCGTTTAGTCGACAGAGGGGTATTCAGAACCCCCCTGTTAGCTCCATCACACCCCCTAAGAGCGATCTTAGGGCCTAATCATGTCGGCACCACCCACTCTCATGAGCTAGGTCTCTGGGGAGGAAACGTGCTTGACACACTTACCCTACAGGGCCCATCTGTCGCTTCGGCTGCAGCTCTGGCCCTTGTACCAGGCGATGAGTTCGTCCCCTTTGGGGAAGAAAGCACACCTGGAAACAGAGTGAAGGATCTGTTCCCCACTCGCTTCTTGTCTCATCGCCTCACCTCCAAGGAGGATGGAGCGAGGAATTCTTACAGGAGTGACCTCAACAAAGCTTGGGCGTCAGCCCAAGTGGAGGATGACACTCTCGTCGTTGCAGTGGACGCCTCGGTGCCCACAGATGCCAAGTTTCAAGCTGTCGCCTGCGCTCTGGTCTTCGGACAAGGGGAACAGGTGGATCGCGTTGTCTCAGCTTCCGGGAGGAGAACCCCCCCAGAGGTCGAACTTTTCGCTCTCCAACTAGGCGTATCCGCTGCGTGCAGCAGGGGATGCAAAAAGCTGGTGATATTCTCGGATTCTACCATGGGCATCGAGTCCCTCATAGATCCAAAACCACGCTCTGGGCAAATCTTTGCCCTGGACGCTTGTCGTTCTCTTCATCCCTGGCTAGCGGGAGACGAGGAGAGAAAGGTAACATTCTGGCACGTCCCCTCGAAATTCAAGTGGAACACACACAAGATGGCTCACGATGTAGCTACATCTACCAAGATCTCCGTGGGCAGACACCCGTGGACATCTTTAGACTACCTTAAAAATCAGGTTGAAAAGGCCGTTTGTAAGGATTGGCACACCCAGTTCTCAGATCCGGTGTATCGTGGACGGCATTTCTACCAACTCAAAGGAGTAGGTGGAAAACTGGTCTTACCCTCGACTCACAAAGGTGGGCCTTGGCTGAAAGTTATGGGAAACAACACCTCGTTGACTTCCCGTTCAACTCGCATGATTACTGGCCATGCTCCTATAGGGGAGTATCATCAACGCCTATTCCTCGACGGGGAATACCAATGCTGGTGCCTTGGTCCCGACATACAAACTCGAGACCATCTGTTACGCATCTGCCCGAAGGTGGATCGCAAAGAAACTCGTGCAAGCCCAGACTCTGTCGAAGGCTTCCATGAATTCATGGACAATAACCCGGTCTTAGGGTCGTTCAACTCACTTGCGTGGGACCCAGGATAGGTTGTGCGCGCAGGGTGTATGACCCTCATCTGGTTCTAGCTAGTGTTATCGGTATGTCGGGGTGGCCGTAGGGCACCAGACAAGTCTGTTAACCCTCATAAAGGGGGCCCACCCGTGTTCAGGAGCGACTGTCAGGGAGGGGGGACACAAAACTAGGTACTGGTTCGGGGAGGCGCCTGAGCGCTTTCAGATCCTCTGTCAGTTACACGTTACAGCGACTTTAGTCGAATACGCTCTCCTTTCCGAGCTGAGAGGCTCACGTCGGGGCGGCAGTTTCCCCTAAATCTTGCACACATACCCGTAGGGATTTGGGGAACACGACATCGTCAAGTCCGGGTTGTCGGTACGCCACCACTGGCAAGTCCGTTTACTCGATAAAGGGGGCCCCCTTAGTAGTCATTGCAGCTATCCAGGTGGTTGGTGCAAAGATTAGCAGGAGGAGGACTTGGGCTGGGCGTAGTGTACTCTGTTTGTACGTCTCTACCGCGGACTGCGATCGGGCGCCACGTTATAAACTTTTGACCCAAAAAAAAAAAAAAAAAAGGTCACCTGGAGGTACCTGGGGTTTTTCTTCAATCACAAACTCTCCTTTAAGGAGCACATGTGATTCTACTCCACCAAGGCTCTCACCACAATGAGAGCAATGGGAGTGCTCTGCAATTCTGTTAGGGGCTTGGAACCTATGCAGAAATGCCTACTCTACTGCTCATGTGCTGTACCTATCATGACATACAGACTTTGACTCTGGCACTTCAAGGGCGCTCCATCTCACCCCCTGAGAGTGATCTTAGGGCCAAACCATGTAGGCAGCACCTTCCCTCATGAGCTTGGACTCTGGGGTGGAGATGTGCTCAATACACTCACACTACAAGGACCCTCTGTTGCCTCGGCTGCAGCACTGACTCTTGTCCCAGTGGATCAATTCGACCTCTTTGGGGAAGAAAACACCCCTGGAAACAGAGTAAAGGATCTATTCCCTGCTCGATTCTCCTCTCATCGTTTCACCTCCAAGGAGGAGGAGGCAAGGAGTGCGTATAGTGGTGACCTTGACAAGGCCTGGGCTGAGGCCCAGTCAGAAGCAGACACCCTTGTCGTTGCAGTGGACACCTCCACAAGGCCAGCCTCATAATTTCTCCTTTGCAAAATATTATATTTGAGACTAAATTTCTACAAACAGAAATTCAAAAAATTACCCATTAGAAATATACTTTGAAAATCAATATTTCTGGTTAAATTTCTCATGACATTTCAGTGTAGATACTGGAAGTATTTCTGTAAGGCAATGTTTAACTTATCAATTGCCTGGAAGGCTTTCAGAAATTAGATCAGAAAGTTTTATTTTCTGGTCACGCTTTCTGATCCATAAAAGAATTTCTTTCTGGTTGGTCAAAGTCTGTGTGAAAGTGTGACTTTCACAAAGACTTTTGACAAGCCTTTCAGCAGCTGTTCAGTTTAACATTCTGGGAGCAGAAAGGCTGGCTTTCAATCTGCAGGAATAGTTTCAGAAAGGCTGGCTTTCAACCTCGTGATTGGTATAGTGAAAGTAATAATTTCACATTAGGTTTTCAAGATCGCAAAAGGCAAACATTCAGATAGTGATTTCACCATCGCTTCTTGTCTTCCTACCGCAATGTGCACAGCCACAAATATTCTCGTCGACACCGTTTTCAACCTTTGTAGCTCAATCCGTCCTCGATCCCCGCGATCCGGTATAACTAGCGTCTTACCAACGCATGTCTGAAACGTTTTCTAGAAGAGGGGGGAGATCGGGTGAGGCGATGGACGAGGGGAGACCTTCCAGATCCGGTACACCCAGAACTCCTGGTGACGACCCAATTGATTCCCTGTGGCTCTCTTTGAGCCGCAGATCCACACAGAACGCTCCCTCAGTGGGCCCACACAGGACCCAAAGAGGATCACCAACCCCCTCCCCCTATGGGGCGGGCATCGTCACTCTGTGAGCACAACGATTCAGCGTGCCAGTGCTTTCTTCCAGGGATGCTACTGCGTCTCCTGTACCACTGGCTACTCCGTCTACTCCTGCTTCACAGTGGGCTGATGAAGTGACTGATAATCTCTCCTCCCACGTCATTCAGGACATGGAGATGGCTAGCGATGACTGGAGCGGACCCCAGACCTTCGCCAAAGACCTGGGAGAGTATGCTGAAGGATTCCGAATTGTTCTGAACAGGACAGGATCCAGACGACCGACTGCTGAAGAACGGCAGGCCATTGCAGAACAACTGGGCTCAGTGCTGGTAGCAGCTGCTGAGGCTGGTCTAGATCGCAACTCTGGAGGCGCTATGCTCCGGGGAGCTATAGATAGGATGGCTGGGGGCGGCAAACGACCTAGGTCGGGCACTGTCACCAACGACCCCAATGACGTCCTAAGGATGGACTATCTGGAGGGATGGGATGGGCATTGCCCCCCCCCCTCACAAATCAGCAAGGACTCAAGGCCCGAAAGGGGCTCAACCTCTTCCTAAACCCCCAGCAGGGGGTGTCTCTTCATCATGGGGCCGAGGACCACCTCCCCCCGTGAACTGGTCGACCAGGCCTTTGGGCAGGGGGACCTTTGCTCAGGTTGCTCGCTTCCCTGGGGGGTGAACACCTAACACATCCATGGATGGCCTTGTGCATCTAGCCAAGGCCTTCCCTGAACTTCCAACCGACAAGCTGGCAGACATACAGCAGCATGTTGGTCTCTCGAAACTGAAAGCTGCTAAGCCTCATCGCTTCTTGTCTTGGTACCGCTATGTGCACAGCCACCAAAAATATTGTCGACACCGTTTTCATCTTTTGTGGCTCCATCCGTCAACGATCCCAGCGATCCGGTTTAACTAGCGTCTTACCAACACATGTCAGATTCATTCAGTAGAAGAGGGGGGAGATCGGGCGAAGCAATGGATGAGGGGCGACTCTCTAGATCGGGTATGCCTCGAACTCCTGGCGACGATCCCATTGACTCTCTGCGGCTCGAACCGAGCCGCAGATCCACACAGAATACTCCCTCTGTGGGCCCTCACAGGACCCAAAGAGGCTCTCCAACTCCCTCCCCCTATGGGGTGGGCATCGTCACTCCACGAGCACAGCGATTCAGTGTGCCAGCACTATCTTCCAGGGATGCTACGGCGTCTCCTGCACCTCCTGCTACTCCTTCCACACCTGCCTCGCAGTGGGCTGATGAAGGAGCTGATAACTCTTCCTCCCACGTCATTCAGGACACGGAGATGGCTAGTGATGACTGGAGTGGACCCCAGACCTTCGCCAAAGACCTGGGGGAATATGCTGAAGGGTTCCGAATTGTTTTGAACAGGACAGGACCCAGATGACCTACTGCCGAAGAGTGGCAGCTCATTGCAGAACAACTGGGCTCGGTGCTGGCAGCAGCTGCTGAGGCTGGTCTCAATCGCAATTCTGGAAGCGCTACGCTCCGGGGAGCCTTAGATAGGATGGCTGGGGGCAGTAAACAACCTAGGTTGGGCACTGTCACTAACGATCCCAATGACGTCCCAAGGATGGACTACCTTGAGGGATGGGATGGGCAACGCCCCCCCCCCTCACAAATCTGCGAGGATTTGAGGCCCGAAAGGGGCTCAACCTCTTCCTAAACCCCCAGCAGGGGGTGTCTCTTCATCATGGGGTCGAGGACCACCTCCCCCCCTGAACTGGTCGACCAGGCCTTCGGGCAGGGGGACCTTTGCTCAGGTCGCTCACTTCCCTGGGGGGTGAACACCTAACACATCCATGGATGGCCTTGTGCGCTTAGCCAAGGCCTTCCCTGAACTCCCAACCGACAAGCTGGCTGATATACAGCAGCATGTCGGCCCATCCAAACCGAAGGCTGCAAAGCCCTCACCTACAGTCCATGGACCGTCTAGACGACAGGTCCTGGTCCACATTCGTCCCCCCCTTGGGGCGGAGACAAACCCTGCTGACTTCCTGGACCATGTCCGGGCCACTCTCGGGCTGCACCACTCTAAGCTAGTGGCCCAGTCTGCATTGATGCATGCTGGCAATCTGTCAGTAGCTACTGACGTCGTTGCCTCTGAGGAGGACCTTTGCTGCTTTAAGGAAGCTGCTCACAAGGCATTCCCTTTTGCGCTGCAAGTAGACGCAGCATTACCTACTTCCACGTCGTACCTGAAGCTGGTCGACGTGCCATACATTGCAAACGACAAGGCCATAACACCTGACGTCGTGATAGCACACTTGGGAAAGTCTGGGATATCAGACCTCACAGTATTGCAGGTCCCCCCACAGGTTGTGCGTGATTCAAAGATGTCGGATACATGCACTGTTTATCTTAACATCGCTGACTCGGTCAGTGGTGCACGAGCTAAGGCTCTCATCGGGCGGGGCATCCAATTTGGGCGCTACGTCGCCTATGTTAGGGCTGCCAGGGCGAACCCTGGTTTGCCTTTGTGCCAACGATGCTGGAAGTCGGGCCACCCCACCCCAGCATGCAGAGCTCCACAGACCAAGTGTCCGATCTGTGCAGGACCAGGACGCTCCTTGACTTGTTACAACCACCATAAACAGTGGTAAACACTCCTGCTCGATGTTGGTAGCAATGTTGAGACTCCAATTTTGGTCCGATTTTCGATCGGATTTTGCCATCACGAACGCTCTCGGCGTCTCCAGGCCTGGCCTGATTTGCTAAGAGATCTGTCCATCCGATCTCCAGGGATGTCTCGGTCATTGTTTCCAACAGTGACTGCTATCTGTCTCGTTCCCCTTGGCTTCGAGGATCCTGACTAGATGAGTGATGTCTATGAAAGAGTAGTCTGGGTCCCTATGGGGGCTTAGAGTGGTTGTGGGATGCCTGCTTCAACGCTCGCCCAAGTAGAAGCACTTGTTTAGCTGGGGGAGGTCTGGCTTAGGGGGAAGGACGTTCTTACTGGACTGCTGGTCGTCTTTGAGGCTTCCTGCCTCCATGCTCTGTGAGTTTCTACTACTAGAGACATGCTACACTGACTACCCATTGGAATACACCATCACTAAAAGGGGCCGGGTGATGGTGCCCCCTGGCGGCTAGGTCTACACCTTGGTGGCCACTTCTCACCACCATCCCTCTACCTCCGGTGCTCACTCTTATAGGGTGGTATGACCCGGGTTCGATCTTCTCCCACTAGGGAGCAGGATGTGCGGCTTGCTCGCCCCCTCGGAGCATTCGGAGGCTGTATCGGGTGGACCCGGAATGTAGATAAGGGACCAGCCGTTATCGATTCCACGCTGCGTATTTTGATTCTTACTATCATCTACTAGCACTAACACACACTCTCAATGCCCAAATGGCGAACCAGAGGCCAACCACCACATCGGGGTCTACGCGACCCTGCTTTGATCACGGGCGACATCTTTGATGATGGCGTCCAAGACTACGACACCCGGTTCGTGCAAGACGAATTGGAGGTAGCAGCTGCTCTCAAGGCAGCTAGAGATCTATGGGCCGGGGAAGACCTCTCCGACCCTAATGATGATGACGACGACGACTCTCTTGCCATGCAAGAGGCTCTCATTTTTGCCGAGGGGGGGCCTAGGCTCTCCTCGAGGAAAACGATCGATTGTGTACGATGGGCACTTGGTGTTGACGTCGAACACAAGCGCTGGGCTCGTAGCCTCCCTAAGGAGGATATGTATTCACAGGAGCTCGGCATCGCTGAGCTCCTTTATCTGGAGGCATCCCCTGCCCTCCACGCTGACCACTTAGTGGAAACGGCTACGGCATTAGGCCTGACTAGAGCCCTACCAGTAAGGGAGGGCCCTACCCACTTCCCCCTGCAACAGGGCCTTCACCCCACGGTGATCGACCTGATGTTCGTACCTACAGATCTTTTTTTTTTTTTTTTGGGTCAAAAGTTTATAACACGGTGCCCGATCGCAGTCCGCGGTAGAGACGTACAAACAGAGTACACTACACCCAGCCCAAGTCCTCCTCCTGCTAATCTTTGCACCAACCACCTGGATAGCTGCAATGACTACTAAGGGGGCCCCCTTTATCGAGTAAATGGACTT
Source organism: Tricholoma matsutake (assembly GCA_026075535.2). Classification (NCBI taxonomy): domain Eukaryota; kingdom Fungi; phylum Basidiomycota; class Agaricomycetes; order Agaricales; family Tricholomataceae; genus Tricholoma; species Tricholoma matsutake. The sequence goes on along the minus strand of AP026548.1, from coordinate 6,287,642 downwards.
GCCAGTGGTGGCGTACCGACAACCCGGACTTGACGATGTCGTGTTCCCCGAATCCCTACGGGTATGTGTGCAAGATTTAGGGGATACTGCCGCCCCGATGTGAGTGTAAGGGGACTAAGGGGGTCCCCTGTGTGTTTTTCCTATTTTTTATGTTCATCCCATATTTTTCCCCACCTCATTTCCTTCTATTCTTCATTTTCTATGATTTTTCCGGATTTTATTACTAATTTTCCCTTGCTATCATGTTTGTATATGTTGACACTTTTATATTTAGAGGCGGAGTACCCCTTCCGACACATACCCCTTGGTATGATGTCATTCGGCGGCCTTGATCTGCCTATCTCCGCCTTTTTCTATTTTTAGGTTATATTTGATTTTTGTCGTCTTCACATATACTGGGCATCAGCAAGGGGATCCTTAGAGTTTTCTCTTCGGATTTCCCTTTGCTAGGTGCGCCCCCAATGCCTGTATTATGTAGTATAATTTTAACTTCGGATTTCCCTTTGCTAGAGGCTTAGGTTGCCCTTATAGTAGAAAACTCTCCCCTAAGGCCCGAAAATCGCGAACGCGCTGCCCAAAATAGGCAGGTACGGACTGGATGACACTTCCCAAAGCTCCACAGAGTCCCTACACCTTCAATCGAAGCCTCCCCCGCCCTAACCCCATTCCTGCTCGTCAAACTCCCACACCAGCCGTCAATATCCCAGTACCAATGGATGTTGATGCAGCCCGCAGCCGTGCACGTAAGTTGGATCTCTGCTACCGTTGTGGGGAACCTGGACACAGGGCTGGAGCGTGTCCCCATCGTCAGGATATCCGCATGCTCACCCCCGAGGGACGAGACGAACTCCTGCAAGATCTGTTGGCACTTGTAGATGTTGAGGAAGCGAAGGATCAAGTTGCAGAGGAGGTTAAGCTGGAAGTTGTAGAGGAGCAGGATTTTCCTATTCGCAGCGAGTGAATCGTACGCCCTCACTGCCTGTCCATAACCGCTTTGAAGTCTTGTCAGTTGAATCCCTGGAGAATGAATCCATTTCTGTGACTGCTCCCCTTTCTGACCCTTCGAAGTTGGCTAAAGACGTACCTGCTCTCCCCATCTCTCCTTCTACTCCACGTCCCAAAATTAAATCATGGGAGCGTAAACTACCACGCAAGTATATTGTGGCATCCACTCCCTCTGCACATTCCTTAAACCTAGCCATCGAACTGCAGACGACCGACACTGGACAGATACTCGGTGTTTCTGCGCTCCTGGACTCTGGTGCGACTGGTCTCTTCATCGATTCCCATCTGGTACAACAACATCGTCTAAATACTCGCTCACTCTCACGTCCGATACCTGTATATAACGTGGATGGATCCCCAAATGAAGCTGGTGCCATCCGAGAGGTTGCAGACCTGGTTCTCCGTTACAAAGATCATAGTGAGCGTGCCCTTTTTGCTGTCACTCAATTAGGAAAGCAAAAGGCGATTTTGGGATATCCATGGCTTCGAGACCATAACCCAGAGGTCGACTGGCGCACCGGGGAGGTTACCATGAGCCAATGTCCATCCCGCTGTCGGACGTGTTTCACAGAAGCCAGGCAAGAATGTCGTGGACAGAAGGCGGCAATACGACGAACTCAGAAGTGTCGTGCTGGACCCCTGCCTATACCTGAAGTGGAATTGGAAGGGGTTCCTGATCTAATGCCGGACTCGGATGATGATGATGAGGACCCAGAGGAAGTGGAGGAGGGTGATTGGATCTTCTACACTGCGATTCGCTCATCGCATGAGGTGTGTGCCACATCGAACATATCCCAACGCCTCGCCGAGGCCTTCCACAAAAACAACACTGCTAAATCCTCTACTAACTCCTTACTCCCTCATCTCCATGAGTTTGAAGACGTGTTCTCCAAGGAGTCATTCGACTCTCTTCCTGCGCGTAAGCCATGGGATCACGCGATCGAACTCACCCCCGGCGCAACCCCTTCATCCTGCAAGGTCTATCCTCTCTCTCCGGAGGAACAACGGCAGCTTGACCAGTTCATCGACGAGCACCTGGCCTCTGGACGTATTCGACCATCGAAGTCACCCATGGCCTCTCCCTTTTTCTTTGTCAAGAAGAAGGATGGCTCACTTCGACTGGTTCAAGACTACAGAAGACTCAACAACATCACGGTCAAAAATCGCTACCCACTACCCCTCATCTCCGAACTCGTAAACCAGCTCCGTGGAGCCCGATACTTCACCAAGCTCGATGTCCGTTGGGGCTATAATAATGTGAGGATAAAGGAGGGAGATGAGTGGAAGGCAGCCTTTCGTACCAACCGTGGTCTTTTTGAACCGCTTGTCATGTTCTTTGGCCTTACTAATAGCCCTGCCACCTTTCAGACCATGATGAACGACATCTTCCATGACCTCATCCTCGAAGGCGTTGTCTGCATCTATCTCGACGACATCCTCATCTTCACTCGCACGGTTGAAGAGCACCGTCGCATCACGCGCCTCGTCCTAGAGCGACTTCGACGGTACAAACTCTACCTTCGTCAGGACAAATGCGAGTTCGAAAGGACCAAGATCGAGTACCTCAGCCTGATTATCTCGGAGGGTCAAGTGGAGATGGATCCTATCAAGGTAAATGGGGTCACAGCTTGGCCTACGCCCACGAACAAGAAGGAGGTGCAGTCTTTCCTGGGCTTCATCAATTTTTATCGGCGTTTTATCAAGGATTTCTCACATCATGCACGACCACTGTTCGACTTGACAGGAAAGGAGGCATGGAGGTGGGATAATGCACAACAGGAGGCGTTCGAAAAGCTTAAGGAGATGGTCACTTCCGCTCCGATCCTTACCTTTGCTGACGATTCGCGTCCTTTTCGTGTAGAAGCCGACAGTTCTGACTTTGCGACGGGCACTGTGTTGTCTCAGCAGTCTCCGGAGGACCAGAAGTGGCATCCTGTTGCGTTCTACTCCAAAAGCCTTAGTGCTGTAGAGAGAAACTACGAGATCCATGACGAGGAGATGTTGGCGATAATGCGTGCGCTTGAGGAGTGGCGACACTTCCTCGAGGGTGCCCAACACAAGGTGGAAATTTGGACGGATCACAAGAACCTCGAGTACTTCATGACGGCCAAGAAATTGAACCGTCGTCAAGCTCGTTGGTCCCTGTATCTATCTAGATTCGATTTCTCCTTGCACCACCGTCCGGGTCGCAGCATGGGGAAGACCGATGCCCTATCCCGACGTGCAGACCATGGGGATGGCAGCGGTGACAACCAAAACATTGTGCTGTTGCAGCCAGACCTGTTCACCATTCGGGCACTGGAAGGCATCGTACCCCAGGGCGAGGAGCGGGACATTCTACGTGACATTCGTCGCGCAAACCATAGCGGTTTACATGAGGATGTTGTCGCCCGAGCTGTTAAAGAACTGAGGAAGGGATCGACCCTTTCCTTACGTGCGGCAGAGTGGGCTGAAAAGGAGGACTTGTTGTATTTCAGGGATCGCATCTATGTTCCCAATGACCCAGACCTTCGCCGGCGCATCATATCCCAACACCATGACTCACAGATTGCTGGCCACCCCGGACGCTGGAAGACCTTGGAGCTCACCTCACGGAACTATTGGTGGCCACAAATGTCACGGCTCATTGGTCAGTATTGTCGCACTTGTGACCTTTGCTTACGCACCAAGGTCCCTCGTCGCAAGCCTATTGGTGAGCTACACCCTCTTCCTGTTCCAGAGAGTCATTGGGATGTCGTCAGCGTCGACTTTGTGGTGGAATTGCCAGAGTCAAACGGGTTTGATGCGGTGATGTGCACAGTTGACTCAGTGGGAAAACGCACTCACTTCATTCCCACTCACACCACTGTCAGTGCCCTAGGTGCCGCTCGACTCTACCTCCACCACGTGTGGAAGTTACATGGACTTCCTGGTGCCTTCCTCTCGGATCGTGGCCCTCAGTTCATGGCAGAGTTCACTCGTGAGCTGTACCGACTCCTGGGGATCAAACTCCTCGCTTCAACTGCTTCTCACCCACAAACTGATGGCCAGACGGAGCGAGTCAACCAGGAACTGGAGCAGTACATCCGCCTCTTTGTCAATGAACGCCAGGACGATTGGGATGATCTCCTTCCTTTGGCCGAGTTCGGATACAACAACCATGTCCATGCTTCCACTCAACAGACCCCTTTCCTCTTAGACACTGGACGACATCCACGCATGGGATTTGAACCTCGCCAAACTCCCTCACACATCGAGACAGTGAATGAGTTCACAGAACGCATGAGGGATAGCTTGGAGGAGGCAAGGGCAGCCTTAGCAAAGGCGAAGGACGACATGGTGCAATTTTACAACCAGCGCCACTCCCCAACCCCTCAGTACAAGGTTGGTGATCGAGTTTATCTTGACTCCAGTGACATCTCCACTACACGTCCATCCAAGAAGCTCGCTCATCGCTTCTTGGGACCTTTCCCCATTGTCAAGTGCGTTGGAACACATGCCTATCGTCTACGCCTCCCAGCCTCCATGTCCAGACTCCATCCCGTCTTCCATGTCGTCAAATTGCTTCCAGCTCCCCCAGATCCGTTCCCGGGATGCCATTCACACCCACCACCACCACCTACAGTGATCGAGGGAGAACCCCAATATGAAGTCGAGTCAATCTTGGACAGCCGTTTGCGTCGAGGAAAACTCCAGTATTTGGTACATTGGAAGGGTTATGGGTATGAGGAGAACTCATGGGTCGAAGAGTCTGACGTAAATGCCCCTCGGTTAATCAAGGAATTCCACCGACGGCACACTGCTGCACTGCGTCGCATTCAAGTCACGGACTTTGGTCGTATACGATTTCGAATGCATCGGGGCGATGCATCTTAGAGAGGGGGTGATGTAAGGGGACTAAGGGGGTGCCCTGTGTGTTTTTCCTATTTTTTATGTTCGTCCCATATTTTTCCCCACCTCATTTCCTTCTATTCTTCATTTTCTATGATTTTTCCGGATTTTATTACTAATTTTCCCTTGCTATCATGTTTGTATATGTTGACACTTTTATATTTAGAGGCGGAGTACCCCTTCCGACACATACCCCTTGGTATGATGTCATTCGGCGGCCTTGATCCGCCTATCTCCGCCTTTTTCTATTTTTAGGTTATATTTGATTTTTGTCGTCTTCACATATACTGGGCATCAGCAAGGGGATCCTTAGAGTTTTCTCTTCGGATTTCCCTTTGCTAGGTGCGCCCCCAATGCCTGTATTATGTAGTATAATTTTAACTTCGGATTTCCCTTTGCTAGAGGCTTAGGTTGCCCTTATAGTGAGCCTCTCAGTTCGGAAAGGAGAGCATATTCGACTAAAGTCGCTGTAACGCGTAACCGACAGAGGATCTGAAAGCGCTCAGGCGCCTCCCTGAACCAGTACCTAGTTTTGTGTCCCCCCTCCCTGACAGTCGCTCCTGAACAGGGGTGGGCCCCCTTTATGAGGGTTAACAGACTTGTCTGGTGCCCTACGGCCACCCCGACATACCGATAACACTGGCTAGAACCAGATGAGGGTCATACGCCCTGCACGCACAACCTATCCTGGGTCCCACGCAAGTGAGTTGAACGACCCTAAGACTGGGTTATTGTCCATGAATTCATGGAAGCCTTCGACAGAGTCTGGGCTTGCACGAGTTTCTTTGCGATCCACCTTTTTTTTTTTTTTTTTTTTTTTGGGTCAACAATTTATAATGCGGGGCTCGATCGCAGTCCGCAGAGCAGGATACAAACTTGGGTACTACTATAACTATGCTTCCCCTCACCCATATCCTACCCAGGTCCTCGTTTTAGCCACTTTAGGCGGGCAGTGCCACAGACATTGGCCTCTCAGCCAGGAAAGGCAATAATCTGGAGGGGGAGACCCCCTCCTGAAGCTCGCCATTAGATCACCCACTGGTGCGAACCGGTCCCCCAGCCACATATCCAACCGAAGTCAGATCAGGCACAGCCGTGTTAATTCACTGTAAATCCCCCCTTGCAGGAGGAATAACCGTCCGCATACTCCCAGCCAATGAGGATTGACCACCCCAGATGAATGAGATGGACCAGCACCGTGTAATGCACACGTGACAGTAATGTGGCGGCTGGTTGTTCACCTGGTTATTCACCGGAACCATCATAGGCAGGGGGCCAAGGCCCCCCTCGAGCAAATGCGCTGCAAGCACATGCACTCGATAACAGTTTCCCCCCCGCAGCGGGGAGAACGTAAAGGGCAGCGACATTTGTCACCAACCCGACAGCAGCCAGCGGACTGGCGGTGATGGGTGTGGAGCAGAATGCCCCACACAAGTAATGGCACGGCCATCTGTGATGATGACGGCACTGTACTGGGAACGAGGGTTCCCCAGATTGAAGCTCTGCTAGAGCTGTTGGCATCACCACACAGGAAGCTGGGACAGCTGCCGGAGGCATAGGATTGTTGGAACGATCGTCTCTGGTTGTCCGCTTGGGCATCAGGAGCAAGTTAGTACTGGTATATGATGCTAGTGATCGAAATACGCAGCGTGCAGTGTAAGCGAGGGCCTCCTGCCTAGCAAGAAAGTCCTCGTAGTCGTCAGGGTCAGGGAGGTTCTCCCCGGCCCACAGATCTCAAACTGCCTAGGGCAGCTGCTACCTCCAGTTCGTTCTGTGAGAACTGGGTGTCATAGTCTTGGGCATCATCACCAACGATGTCACCCGTAATCAAGGTGGGGTCCTGAAGGCCCCAGTGTGTGGTTTGGTCTCTGTTCAGCCGTTTGGGCATTGAGAGTGAGTTAGCACAGGTAAATGACAATAACAGTCAAAGTACGTAGCGTAAGATCGATAACAGATGGCCCCTTGTCTCAGTTCCAGGTCCACCCGATACAGCCTCCAAACGCTCTGAGGGGGCAAACAGGCCGCGCATCCTGTTGCCTGGTGGGAGAAGATTGAACCCAGGTCATAACACCCCAGAGGAGTGAGCACCAGAGGTGAGGAGTCGGTGGTGAAATGCGGCCACCAGAGCATCGACCTAGCTATCAGGGGGCACCGTCACCCGGCCCCTTTTAGCGACGGTGTATTCCAACAGGTAGTCAGTGTAGCTTGTCCCTAGTAGTAGTGACTCACATAGCATGGAGGTTGGAAGCCCCAGAGACGACCAGCAGTCCAGTAACGATGTCCCTCCCCCTGAGCCAGACCTCCCCCAACTAAATGAGTGCGTCGACTTGGGCGAGCATTGAAGCAGGCATCCCACACCCACTCTAAGCCCCCATAGGGACCTAGACTACTCTTTCATAGACACCACTCACCTAGCCAGGATCCTCGAAGCACAGGGGAACGAGACGAATAGCAGTCATTGTCAAAAACAATGACCAGGGCATCCCCGGGGATCGGATGGACGGATCTCTTAGCAAATCAGGGCAGGCCTGGAGACGCCGAGAGCGTTCGTGATGGTGAAATCCGATCGAAAATCGGACAAAAATTGAAGTGTCGACGTCGCGTGCAACGTTGAGCAGAGGTGTTTACCACTATTTATGGTGGTTGTAACAAGTCAAGGAGCGATGTTTGTGATCCACCTTCAGGCAGACGCGTAACAGATGGTCTCGAGTTTGTATGTCGGGACCAAGGCACCAGCATTGGTATTCCCCATCAGGGGATAGGCGTTGATGATACTCCCCTATAGGAGCATGGCCAGTCATCATGCAAGTTGAACGGGAAGTCAACGAAGTGTTGTTTCCCATAACTTTCAGCCAAGGCCCACCTTTGTGAGTCGAGGGTAAGACCAGTTTTCCACCTACTCCTTTGAGTTGGTAGAAATGCCGACCATGATACGCCAGATCTGAGAACCGGGTGTGCCAATCCTTACAAACGGCCTTTTCGACCTGATTTTTAAGGTAGTCTTACCTACAGATCTCAGATTTGTACTGTACTGTGAGATCGTACCTGAAGCCAGGGGGACGTCTGACCATGCCCCTCTGACATTAGTGCTACCTGGCCCGGGATCTCTGGTTCTGGTCACCAAGTGGTCCATCAAAAAAGGATCCGAGGAGGAAGCATCATATCGAGATGCTGTCTCCTCCGCTTTAACCCTGTGGCTAGACTGGCATGGAGATACATGGGCAGAAATCGATGATGTCGTCTCGGCGATATCAACGATTTTAACCAAGGCATGGGAAAACCATGCCAAGGAATCTCGCCTCGGCAAGTCATCCAAAGGTTGGTGGACAGATGAATGCAGTGGTGCTCTAGACGCTTACAGAGCCTCCCGTGATGAGGAGGACTGGAGGCATTACAGGAAAGTCATGCGACATGCAAAGCATGACTTTTTCGATGACCGTATCCAAGAAGTGGCTACGATGAACAGACGACCCTGGGATTTGATGTCCTGGACTTGTCAATGCAACCTTCCATCGTATGAGGCTATCTCCTATCGGGGAGAACCCTGCAACGATCTGGAGGCCCTTTGGGCTGCCCTTGATGGGTCCTATAATGCTGCTTCAGATCGAGTAGTCGATTTGAGCATTCTTGAGGAACTTGATCCGGTGCCTGAAAGGGCCTGGATCCCATTCTCCGTCACAGAAATGAAAGAAGCGCTAAATGCGTGTTCTTCCCATTCTGCTCCAGGTCCCGATCATGTTACGTGGTCGCACCTAAAACACTGGTGTAGCAACCCAGAAGTGGCAGGACTCATCACCTGCATTGCTGAGGCGTGCATCACTGCTGGCCACTGGCCAGCTCACTTTAAGGAATCCCTGTCGGTTATTATCCCGAAACCAGGGAAACCCAACTACTCCACACCAAAGTCATTCAGGCCCATCGTGCTCCTGAACACTCTGGGCAAACTAGTCGAAAAGATGTTGTCTAGGAAACTTCAGTTTGATGGTGTCGCACACGAGGCCTTCGAGCAAAATCAGTTCGGAGGCATCGCCCAGCGTTCCACTGAGGATGCAGGAATCTACCTTACCCATCTTGTTAGGGCAGGGTGGGCCAAAGGGCTCAAAACCAGCGTTGTCACCTTTGACATTGCCCAATTTTTCCCCTCCTTGAACCACCAGGTTCTGTTGGAGATCATTTCTTGGTCGGGATTCCCTGTGCAAGTAGTGAATTTCTTCCGTTCATATCTGGTCGGTCGCAAGACGACCTACAAATGGAACACTTTCTCATCTGGCTCCTTTGCAGCTGATGTGGGAGTGGGACAAGGTTCTGCCTTGTCTCCTGTCTTATCGGCGTTATATCTGACGCCCATTATGAAGCTCTTCAGAAGAAGCGAAATCGGCAGAGATGTCGATCTCATGTCCTATGTGGATGATGGTACCCTCATCGCCCGCTCCCCACAGTTGGAGGATAACCTCCCCCTTCTTAAAAAAGCATATGGCTGGATCTTCCAGGCATTCACCGCTCTCGGACTTGTCCTTGAACATGACAAATCCGAAATATTTCACTTCTCAAGGGCAAGGAGCTTTACTCCCTTACCCATTGACCTAGGCTTTGCCCCTTACACGGGCAACACCCCCCTCAAACCCAAGGTTACCTGGAGGTACCTTGGATTCTTCTTCGACTGCAAACTCTACTTCAAGGAGCATACGCAGTTTTACTCCACCAAAGCCCTCACCACTGCGAGGGCAATGGGTATGCTCGGCAATTCTGTCAGAGGGTTAACCCCTATGCAGAAACGCCTCCTGTACCGTTCGTGTGTCGTACCTATCATGACATACGGACTCAGACTCTGGCATTTCAAGGGCACTCACGTCAAAGGTGTCATCAAAACGCTGGCCCAAGTGCAGTCCATCGCTGCTCGTTGGATCCTCGCTGCATTCAGAACCACCCCCATAGGCGGTCTGGAAAGTATAGCGGGGCTGCTGCCTATGCAGCTGCTACTGCATCGTCTGGTCGACAGAGGGGTGTTCAGAACCCCCCTATTGGCTCCATCACACCCCCTAAGGGCGATCTTAGGGCCCAACCACGTCAGCACTACCCACTCTCATGAGCTAGGACTCTGGGGAGGGAACGTGCTCGACACACTCAACCTACAAGGTCCATCTGTCGCTTCGGCTGCAGTGTTGCCCTTGTACCAGGCGATGAGTTCGACCCCTATGGGGAAGAAAACACACCTGGAAACAGAGTGAAGGATCTATTCCCCACTCACTTTTCCTCTCAATTTTTTTTTTTTTTTTGGGTCAACAATTTATAATGCGGGGCTCGATCGCAGTCCGCGGAGCAGGATACAAACTTGGGTAGTACTATAACTACGCTTCCCCTCACCCATATCCTACCCAGGTCCTCGTTTTAGCCACTTTAGGTGGGCAGTGCCACAGACGTTGGCCTCTCAGCCAGGAAAGGCAATAATCTGGAGGGGGAGACCCCCTCCCGAAGCTAGCCATTAGATCACCCGCTGGTGCAAACTGGTCCCCCAGCCACATATCCAACCGAAGTCAGATCAGGCACGGCCGTGTTAATTCACTGTAAATCCCCCCTTGTGGGAGGAATAACCATCTGCATACTCCCAGCCAATGAGGATTGACCACCCCAGATGAATGAGGTGGACCATCACCGTGTAATGCACGCGTGACAGTAATGTGGCGGCTGGTTGTTCACCTGGTTATTCACCGGAACTGTCGTAGGCAGGGGGCCAAGGCCCCCTTGAGCAAATGCGCTGCAAGCACATGCACTCGATAACAGTTTCCCCCCCGCAGTGGGGAGAACGTAAAGGGCAGCGACATTTGTCACCAACCTGACAGCAGCCAGTGGACTGGCGGTGATGGGTGTGGAGCAGAATGCCCCACACAAGTAATGGCACGACCATCTGTGATGATGACGGCACTGTACTGGGAACGAGGGTTCCCCAGATTGAAGCTCTGCTAGAGCTGTTGGCATCGCCACACAGGAAGCTGGGACAGCTGCTGGAGGCGTAGGATTGTTGGAACAATCGTCTCTGGTTGTCCGCTTGGGCATCAGGAGCAAGTTAGTACTGGTATATGATGCTAGTGATCGAAATACGCAGCATGCAGTGTAAGCAAGAGCCTCCTGCCTAGCAAGAGAGTCCTCGTAGTCATCAGGGTCGGGGAGGTCCTCCCCAGCCCACAGATCTAAAACTGCCTAGGGCAGCTGCTACCTCCAGTTCGTTCTGTGAGAACTGGGTGTCATAGTCTTGGGCATCATCACCAACGATGTCACCCATAATCAAGGTGGGGTCGTGAAGGCCCCAGTGTGTGGTTTGGTCTCTGTTCAGCCATTTGGGCATTGAGAGTGAGTTAGCACAGGTAAATGACAATAACAGTCAAAATACGTAGCGTAAGATCGATAACAGATGGCCCTTTGTCTCAGTTCCAGGTCCACCCGATACAGCCTCCAAATGCTCTGAGGGGGCAAACAGGCCGCGCATCCTGTTGCCTGGTGGGAGAAGATTGAACCCAGGTCATAACACCCCAGAGGAGTGAGCACCGGAGGTGAAGAGTCGGTGGTGAAATGCGGCCACCAGAGCATCGACCTAGCTATCAGGGGGCACCGTCACCCGGCCCCTTTTAGCGACGGTGTATTCCAACAGGTAGTCAGTGTAGCTTGTCCCTAGTAGTAGTGACTCACATAGCATGGAGGTTGGAAGCCCCAGAGACGACCAGCAGTCTAGTAATGATGTCCCTCCCCCTGAGCCAGACCTCCCCCAACTAAACGAGTGCGTCGACTTGGGCGAGCATTGAAGCAGGCATCCCACACCCACTCTAAGCCCCGATAGGGACCTAGACTACTCTTTCATAGACACCACTCACCTAGCCAGGATCCTTGAAGCACAGGGGAACGAGACGAATAGCAGTCATTGTCAAAAACAATGACCGGGGCATCCCTGGGGATCGGATGGACGGATCTCTTAGCAAATCAGGGCAGGCCTGGAGACGCCGAGAGCGTTTGTGATGGTGAAATCCGATCGAAAATCGGACGAAAATTGGAGTCTCGACATTGCTACCAACATCGAGCAGGAGTGTTTACCACTGTTTATGGTGGTTGTAACAAGTCAAGAAGCAATGCTTTTCCTCTCATCGCCTCACCTCTAAGGAGGATGGAGCGAGGAATTCTTACAGGAGCGACCTCGACAAGGCCTGGGCCTCTGCCCAGGCAGAGGATGACACTCTCGTTATTGCAGTGGACGCTTCGGTGCCCACTGATGCTAAATTCCAAGCTGTCGCTTGCGCTCTTGTCTTCAGACAGGGAGAACAAGTGGATCGCGTTGTCTCAGCCTCTGGGAGGAGAACCCCCCCGGAGGTTGAACTCTTCACTCTCCAACTAGGCGTCTCGGCTGCTTGCAGCAGAGGGTGCAGAAAGTTGGTGATTTTCCCAGATTCTACTACGGGAATCGAGTCCCTAATTGATCCAAAGCCACGCTCTGGGCAAATCTTTGCCCTGGACGCTTGTCGCTCTCTGCGCCCCTGGCTAGCTGGGAACGAGGAGAGGAAAGTTACACTCTGGCATGTCCCCTCGAAATTCGAGTGGAACGTACATAAGATGGCTCATGATGTAGCTACATCTACCAAGATCTCCGTGGGCAGACACCTGCAGACGTCTTTAGACTACCTTAAAAATCAGGTCAAAAAGGCCGTTTGTAAGGATTGGCACACCCGGTTCTCAGATCCGGCGTATTGTGGTCGGCATTTCTACCAACTCAAAGGAGTAGGTGGAAAACCGGTACTACCCTCAACTCACAAAGGTCGGCCTTGGCTGAAAGTTATGGGAAACAACACCATGTTGACTTCCCGTTCAACTCGAATGATTACTGGCCATGCTCCTATAGGGGAGTATCGTCATCATCTCTCCCTCGACGGGGAGTACCAATGCTGGTGCCTTGGTCCCGAGATACAAACCCGGGATCATTTACTACGCATCTGCCCCAAGGTGGATCGCAAAGAAACTCGTGCAAACCCAGACTCCATCGAGGGCTTCCACGAATTCATGGACAATAATCCTGCACTAGGATCGTTCAACTCACTTGTGTGGGATCCAGGATAGGCTTTGCGCGCAGGGCGTATGACCCTCGTCTGGTTCTGGCTAGTGTTATCAGTATGTCGGGGTGGCCGCAGGGCACCAGACGAGTCCGTTAACCCTCATAAAGGGGGCCCACCCATGTTCAGGAGCAACTGTCAGGGAGGGGGGACACGAAACTAGGTACTGGTTCGGGGAGGCGCCTGAGCGCTTCCAGATCCTCTGTCGGTTATGCGTTACGGCGACTCCAGTCGATTACGCTTTCCTTTCCAGGCTGAGAGGCTCACGTCAGGGCGGCAGTTTCCCCTAAATCTTGCACACATACCCGTAGAGTCTTGGGGAACACAACATTGTCAAGTCCGGGTTGTCGGTACGCCACCACTGGCAAGTCCGTTTACTTGATAAAGGGGGCCCCCTTAGTGGTCGTTGCAGCTATCCAGGTGGTTGGTGCGAAGATCAGCAGGAGGAGGACTTGGGCTGGGTGTAGTGTACTCTGTTTGTATGTCTCTACCGCGGACTGCGATTGGGCGCCGCGTTATAAACTTTTGACCCAAAAAAAAAAAAAAAAAAAAAGCCGCTAAGCCTTCGCCTACTGTCCATGGACCATCGAGATGAGAGGTTCTGGTCCATGTTCATCCCCCCCTTGGGGCGGAGACGAACCCTGCTGACTTCCTGGACCATGTCCGGGCCACTCTCGCCCTGCACCACTCTAAGCTAGTGGCCCAGTCTGCATCGATGTATGCTGGTAACTTATCAGTTGCTACAGACGTTGTCGCCTCTGAGGAGGACCTTCGTTGCTTCAAGGAGGCTGCCCACAAGGCATTCCCTTTCGCGCTGCAAGTAGACGCAGCGCTACCCATGTCCACGTCGTACCTCAAACTGGTAGACGTGCCATTTATCGCTAACGACAAGGCATTAATGCCTGAGATTGTCATCGCACATTTGGGAAAGTTGTGGCATATCGGACCTCACAGTGTTACAAGTCCCCCCACGGGTAGTACATGATTCGAAGATGTCGGATACGTGCACCGTTTACCTTAACATTGCTGACTCAGTCAGTGGTGCACGAGCCAAGGCTCTTATTGGTCGGGGCGTCCAGTTTGGATGCTACGTTGCTTATGTTAGGGCGGCCAGGGCAAATCCTGGCTTGCCTCTCTGTCAACGATGCTGGAAATGGGGCCACCCCACCCCGGCATGTAGAGCTCCACAGACCAAGTGTCCAATCTGTGCAGGCCCACACCGTAAGGAGCACCATCGTGCCCTTGCAGGGTGTTGCAAGGGAAACGCTAAGGCAAACCCTCCTGTCCCAGCTACCCCAGAGGGGGCAGCCTGTCCTCACCCGGCTAGGTGCATAAACTGCCGGAAGAATCACGCATCCGACGATCGCTGGTGCAATTTTTGGTGACATCACTTTGACCGTGATTGGATCAAAGCTCGCTATGACGAGGTGAGTGCGAGATGTAACTCTCGCTCCCCTCCTGCTTACCATCCCACAGGACGCGGTGGCCGAACGTAAATGAGAGACAGACTTAGATCTACCCCTCAGCTACGCATATTTAGTCAAAATGTAAATTGAAATTGGGGTTACATGGACTCATTACTGGCAGATTTCGTAGATGATTACAACCTACTTTTTATTCAAGAGCTTCCTTGGCGATTAATAAGACACGCCCCTTCTGCCCACAACAGGGAAGGGGAAGAAGTTATAGGTGCACCAATGAGCCTAAATTGGGGAACCTTAGTGCGCCCATCGGGAATTGACTCCCCTCCACGCGTTGCTGTCTACTTTGCAAACAGCATCGCTAATCTAAGACCAGGTCTCAGACGAGATCTGATTGATGATTGTGACATTCTCTTGTTCTCACTGGGAATAGGTGAAGATGTCATGCTACTCGCTAACGTCTACTCGGACATCCAACATTTGGCCATCACACTCCTATTTGAGAACGTCATGACAATCCCTCGCCTACATTTCATGTGTGGTGATTTCAATGTGAGACACACCTCCTGGGACCCCCAGGGGCCTGAACACTCTATTCATGCTCACCACTTAGTGGAAACGGCTATGGCATTAGGCCTGACTAGAGCCCTACCAGTAATGGAAGGCCCCACACACTTCCCCCCTCAACAGGGTCTTCACCCCACGGTGATCGACCTGATGTTCGTACCTATGGATCTCAGATTCATACTGTACTGTGAGATTGTACCTGAAGCCAGAGGGACGTCTGACCACGCCCCTCTGACGTTAGTTCTACCTGGCCCGGGATCTCTGGTTCCGGTTACCAAGTGGTCCATCAAAAAAGGATCCGAGGAGGAAGCATCATACCGGGATGCTGTCTCTTCCACTTTAACTCTGTGGCTAGATTGGCATGGAGATACTTCAGCAGAAATCGATGATGTCGTCTCAGCGATATCAACGATTTTAAACAAGGCATGGGAAAACCAAGCCAAGGAATCTCGCCTCGGCAAGTCGTCCAAAGGTTGGTGGACAGATGAATGCAGTGGTGCTCTAGATGCGTACAGAGCCTCCTGTGATGAGGAGGACTGGAAGCACTATAGGAAAGTCATGCGACACGCAAAGCGTGACTTTTTCGATGACCGTATCCAAGAAGTGGCTACGATGAATAGACGACCCTGGGATTTGATGTCCTGGACTCGCCAACATAACCTCCCGTCGTACGAGGCAATCTTCTATTGGGGTGAACCTTGCAACGATCTGGATTCCCTCTGGGTGGCCCTTGATGGGTCCTATAATGCTGCTTCAGATCGAGTAGTCGATCTGAGCATTCTTGATGAACTCGATCCGGTGCCTGAAAGGGCCTGGGTCCCATTCTCCGTCACAGAAATGAAAGAAGTGCTAAATGTGTGCTCTTCCTGTTCCGCTCCAGGCCCCGATCATGTTACGTGGTCGCACCTAAAACACTGGTGTAGCAACCCAGAAGTGGCAGGACTCATCACCCGCATTGCTGAGGCGTGCATCACTGCTGGTCATTGGCCGGCTCACTTCAAGGAATCCCTGTTGGTTATCATCCCGAAACCAGGGAAACCTAATTATTCTACTCCAAAGTCGTTCAGGCCCATCATGTTACTGAACACTCTGGGCAAATTAGTCGAAAAGATGTTGTCTAGGCGACTTGAGTTCGACAGTGTCGCACACGAGGCCTTCAAGCAAAATCAGTTCAGGGGCATCACCCAGCGTTCCACTGAGGATGCAGGAATCTACCTTACCCATCTTGTGAGAGCAGGCTGGGCCAAAGGGCTCAAAACCATGCTGGAAGTGGGGCCACCCCACCCCAGCGTGCAGAGCTCCACAGAGCAAATGCCCGATCTGTGCAGGCCCACACCGCAAGGAGCACCATCGTGCCCTTGCAGGGTGTTGCAAGGGAAACGCTAAGGTGAACCCTCCTGTCCCAGCTACCCCAGAGGGGGCAGCCTGTCCTCACCTGGCTAGGTGCATAAACTGCTGGAAGAACCACGCATCCGACGATTGTTGGTGCAATTTTTGGCGACACCGCTTTGACCATGATTGGATCAAAGCTCGCTACAACGAGGTGAGTGCGAGATGTAACTCTCGCTCCCCTCCTTCTTACCATCCCGCAGGATGTGGTGGCCAAACGTAAATGAGGGACAGACTTAGATCTACACCTCAGCTATGTGTATTTAGTCAAAATGTAAACAGGAATTAGGGTTACATGGACTCGTTACTGGCAGACTTCGTAGATGACTATGATTTGCTTTTCATTCAAGAGCCTCCTTGGCGATTAATAAGATACGCCCCTTCTGCCCACAACAGGGAAGGGGAAGAAGTTATAGGCACACCAATGAGCCCAAATTGGGGTACCTTAGTGCACCCATCGGGAATTGACTCCCCTCCACGTGTTGCGGTTTACTTTGCAAACAGCATCGCTAATCTAAGACCGGGTCTCAGACGAGATCTGATTGATGATTGTGACATCCTTCTGTTCTCACTGGGAATAGGGGAGAATGTCATGCTACTTGCTAACGTCTATTCAGACAGCCAACACTCAGCCATCACGTTCTTATTCGAGAACGTCATGATGATCCCACGCTTACACTTCATGTGTGGCGATTTCAACATGAGGCACGCCTCCTGGGACCCCCAGGGGCCTGAACACTCCATCCATGCTGACCACTTAGTGGAAACGGCTATGGCATTAGGCCTGACTAGAGCCCTACCAGTAGTGGAGGGCCCCACTCACTTCCCCCCTCAACAGGGCCTTCACCCCACGGTGATCGACCTGATGTTCGTACCTTCGGATCTTAGATTTGTATTGTACTGTGAGATCGTACCTGAAGCCAGGGGGACATCTGACCACGCCCCTCTGACGTTAGTGCTACCTGGCCCGGGATCGTTGGTTCCGGTTCCCAAGTGGTCCATCAAAAAAGGATCCAAGGAGGAAGCATCATATTGAGATGCTGTCTCCTCCGCTTTAACTCCATGGCTAAACTGGCATGGAGATACATCGGCAGAAATCGATGATGTCGTCTCGGCGATATCAACGATTTTAAACAAGGCATGGGAAAACCACGCCAAGGAATCTCGCCTCGGCAAGTTGTCCAAAGGTTGGTGGACAGACGAATGCGGCGGTGCTCTAGACGCTTACAGAGCCTCCCGGGACGAGGAGGACTGGAAGCACTACAGGAAAGTCATGCGACATGCAAAGCGTGACTTTTTCGATGACCGTATCCAAGAAGTGGCTACAATGAATAGATGACCCTGGGATCTGATGTCCTGGACTCGTCAATGTAACCTCCCGTCGTAAACTCTCCTTCAAGGAGCATACGCAGTTCTACTCCACCAAAGCCCTTACCACGGCAAGGGCGATGGGAATGCTCGGCAACTCTGTCAGGGGGCTAACCCCTATGCAGAAACGCCTTTTGTACCGTTCGTGTGTCGTACCTATCATGACATACGGACTCAGACTTTGGCACTTCAAAGGCGCTCGTGTCAAAGGTGTCATCAAAACGTTGGCCCACATCGCTTCTTGTCTCTCTACCGCGACGTGCACAGCCACAAAAAACTTTGTCGACACCGTTTTCACACTTTGCAGCTCAATCCGTCCACGATCTCAGCGATCCGGTATATCCAGCGTCTTACCAACGCATGTCAGATTCGTATTCTAGAAGAGGTGGGAGATCGGGTGAGGCGATGGACGAGGGGAGACCCTCCAGATCCGGTATGCCCAGAACTCCTGGCAATGACCCAATTGATTCCCTGCGGCTCTCTTCGAGCCGCAGATCCACACAGACTGCTCCCTCAGTGGGCCCACACAGGACCCAAAGAGGATCTCCAACCCCCTCCCCCTATGGGGCGGGCATCGTCACTCCATGAGCACAGCGATTCAGCGTGCCAGCGTTATCTTCCAGGGATGCTATGGCGTCCCCTGCACCTCCTGCTACTCCTTCCACACCTGCCTCGCAGTGGGCTGATGAAGGAGCTGATAACTCTTCCTCCCACATCATTCAGGACACGGAGATGGCTAGCGATGACTGGAGCGGACCCCAGACCTTCGCCAAAGACCTGGGGGAATATGCTGAGGGGTTCCGAATTGTTTTGAACAGGACAGGACCCAGACGACCTACTGCTGAAGAATGGCAGCTTATTGCAGAACAACTGGGCTCGGTGCTGGTAGCAGCTGCCGAGGCTGGTCTCGATCGCAACTCTGGAAGCGCTACGCTCCGGGGAGCCTTAGATAGGATGGCTGGGGGCAGTAAACGACCTAGGTCGGGCACTGTCACTAACGATCCCAACGATGTCCCAAGGATGGACTACCTTGAGGGATGGGATGGGCAACGCCCCCCCCCTCACAAATCTGCGAGGATTTGAGGCCCGAAAGGGGCTCAACCTCTTCCTAAACCCCCAGCAGGGGGTGTCTCTTCATCATGGGGTCGAGGACCACCTCCCCCCGTGAACTGGTCGACCAGGCCTTCGGGCAGGGGGACCTTTGCTCAGGTCGCTCGCTTCCCTGGGGGGCGAACGCCTAACACATCCATGGATGGCCTTGTGCACTTAGCCAAGGCCTTCCCTGAACTTCCAACCGACAAGCTGGCTGACATACAGCAGCATGTCAGCCCATCCAAACCGAAGGCTGCAAAGCCCTCACCTACAGTCCATGGACCATCTAGACGACAGGTCCTGGTCCATGTTCGTCCCCCCCTTGGGGCGGAGACGAACCCTGCTGACTTCTTGGACCATGTCTGGGCCACTCTCGGGCTGCACCACTCTAAGTTAGTGGCCCAGTCTGCATCGATGCATGCTGGCAATCTGTCAGTAGCTACTGATGTCGTTGCCTCCGAGGAGGATCTTCGTTGCTTTAAGGAAGCTGCTCACAAGGTGTTCCCTTTTGCGCTGCAAGTAGATGCAGTGTTACCTACTTCCACGTTGTACCTAAAGTTGGTCAACGTGCCATACATCGCAAATGACAAGGCCATAACACCTGACGTCGTGATAGCACACTTGGGAAAGTCTGGGATATTGGACCTCACAGTACTACAGGTCCCCCCACGGGTTGTGCGTGATTTGAAGATGTCGGATACATGCACTGTGTATCTTAACATCGCTGACTCAGTCAGCGGTGCACGAGCTAAGGCTCTCATCAGGCGGGGCGTCCAATTTGGGCACTACGTCGCCTACGTTAGGGCTGTCAGGGCGAACCCTGGTTTGCCTCTGTGCCAACGATGCTGGAAGTGGGGCCACCCCACCACAGCATGCAGAGCTCCACAGACCAAGTGTCCGGTCTGTGCAGGACCACACCACAAGGAGCACCATCGTGCCCTTGCTGGGTGTTGTAAGGGTAACACTAAGGCTGACCCTCCCATCCCAGCTACCCCAGAGGGGGCAGCCTCAGCGCTCCTTGACTTGTTACAACCACCATAAACAGTGGTAAACACTCCTGCTCGATGTTGGTAGCAACGTCGAGACTTCAATTTTTGTCTGATTTTCGATCGGATTTCACCATCACGAACGCTCTCGGCGTCTCCAGGCTTGCCCTGATTTGCTAAGAGATCCGTCCATCCGATCTCCGTGGATGCCCCGGTCATTGTTTTTGACAATGGCTGCTATTCGTCTCATTCTCCTGGGCTTCGAGGATCCTGACTAGGTGAGTGTTGTCTATGAAAGAGTAGTCTAGGCCCCTCTGGGGGCTCAGAGTGGGTGTGGGATGCCTGCTTCAATGCTCGCCCAAGTCGACACACTCGTCTAGCTGGGGGAGGTCTGGCTCAGGGAGGAGGGACATTATCACTGGATTGCTGGTCATCTGGGAGGCTTCCAGCCTCCTTGCTCTGTGAGTTCCTACTATTAGAGACATGCTACACTGACTACCTGCTGGAATACACCATCGTTAAAAGGGGCCGGGCGATGGTGCCCCCTAGTGGCTAGGCCTACACCTCAGTGGCTGCTTCTCACCACTATCCCTCTACCTCCGGTGCTCACTCCTCTGGAGTGTTATGACCCAGGTTCAATCTTCCCCACTGGGCTACAGGATGTGCAGCCTGTTCCCCCCTCGGAGCGTTTGGAGGCAGTATCGGGTGGACCTGGAATAGAGATAAGGGACCACCTGTTATCGATGGCACGCTACGTATTTTGTTTTCTACCATCATCTACAAGCATTAACTTCCTCTCAATGCCTAAATGGCGAACTAGAGACCACACACCACATTGGGGTCTACACAACCCCTCCCTGATTACGGGCGACATCTATGAAGATGACGTCCAAGACTACGACACCTGGTACAATCAAGACGATCCAGAGGTAGCTACTGCCCTAAGAGCAGTCAGAGATCTGTGGGCCGGAGAAGACCTCTCCAACCCTGACGATGATGATGACGAGGACTCTCTTGCTATGCAGGAGGCCCTCAATTATGCCGAGAGCAGCCCCAAACTAGCCTCGAGGCAAACGATCGACCGTGTGCTGTGGGCGCAGGACGTCCATATCGCACATAAACAATGGACTCGCAGTCTCGAACGCGAGGACATGTATACACAGGAGCTCAGCATGGCCGAGCTCTTCTATCCGGAGGCATCCCCTGCCCCATTCCTGCCTTTGCCCCCCATCCCTGAGTTGGTGGAGGACGAAGTGCCACTATCTGTGAATGAGAGGTTGGAAATTGAAGCCACCTCTCATGCCATGCTACACCAACTAGACGCGATGACCATGTTCATTGGTACCGTCCGTACATCCGCCGTTCCCCCTGCAGAGAGGAACGCATGGCGCCAAATGGCCTGGGAGTTATTCACGACCACCTGGCGACTGTCTGAGACGATGTCAGCAGAACTAGCAGCTGTTCCGACACCTCTCGATCTCACGTCTCTGGCAGCCTTCTGGGCTTCCTACGCGGCGATGCACACTGCTCAATCAGAGCCTCAATCTGGGGAACCCTCATCCCCAGCACGGCGCCGTCGTCCTCGAGGTCCTCGTGGACAGCAGCGCCGCAACTAGTACAGGGGCCTATCCCCCTCTATGTTCACGGCCACCAAGTACCAATTGGTGGCCATTATCGGGATGGTGACATGGTGTTGCCTCCCTATACCTTCCCCCCACTGCGGGGGGGACGACGTCATCGAGTGCATGCACTTGTTTGCATTTGCTCGAGGGGGGCCCCAGCCCCCCACTTACGGCGGTTACGGTGAATAACCAGGTGAACAACCATCCGCCTCGCTACTGTCACTCATGCACAACATGGTGATGGTCCACCTCATTCATCTGGGGTGGTCAATCCTCATTGGCTGGAAAAACGCAGACGGTTATTCCTCCTGCAAGGGGGGATTTACGGTGAATTGACACTGCTGTCCTCGGTCGGACATGTGGCTGGGGGACCGTTTGCTCCAGCGGGCGATCTAATGGCTAACTTCAGGAGGGGGGGGCACCCCCTCCAGATTATTGCCTTTCCTGGCTGAGAGGCCAACGTCTGTGGCACTGCCCGCCTAAAGTGGCTAAAATGGGGACCTGAGTGGGAGATGGGCGAGGGGAATGCGTAGATAGAGTAGTACCCAAGTTTGTACCCTGCTCCGTGGACTGCGTTCGAGCCCTGCATTATAAATTCTGATCCAAAAAAAAAAAAAAAAAGAGGAGGCAGCCTGTCCTCACCCGGCTAGGTGTGTAAACTGCTGGAAAAATCACGCATCAGACAATCGTCGATGCAATTTCTGGCGACATCGCTTTGACTGTGATTGGATCAAAGCTCGCTATGACGAGGTGAGTGCGAGACGCAATTCTCACTCCCCTCCTTCTTACCATCCCACAGGACGCGGTGGCCAAATGTAAATGAGGGACAGACTTAGATCTACCCCCCAGCTACGCATATTTAGTCAAAATGTAAACAGAAACTGGGGTTACATGGACTTGCTACTGGCAGACTTCGTAGATGACTATGATTTGCTTTTCATTCAAGAGCCTCCTTGGCGATTAGTAAGACACGCCCCCTCTGCCCACCACAGGGAGGGGGAAGAAGTTATTGGTGCACCAATGAGCCCAAATTGGGGTACCTTAGTGCGCCCATCAGGAATCGACTCCCCTCCACGTGTCGCTGTCTACTTTGCGAACAGCATCGCTAATCTAAGACTGGGTCTCAGACGAGATCTGATCGACGATCATGACATTCTCTTGTTCTCACTGGGAATAGGTGAAGATGTCATGCTACTCGCTAACGTCTATTTGGATAGCCAACATGCGGCCATCACGCTCTTATTTGAGAACGTCATGATGATCCCACGCCTACACTTCATGTGTGGCGACTTCAATGTGAGGCACGCCTCCTGGGATCCCCAGGGGCCTGAACACTCGATCCACGCTGACCACTTAGTGGAAACGGCTACGGCATTAGGCCTAACTAGAGCCCTACCAGTAATGGAGGGCCCCACCCACTTTCCCCCCCAACAGGGCCTTCACCCCATGGTGATCGACCTGATGTTTGTACCTACGGATCTCAGATTCGTATTGTACTGTGAGATCGTACCTGAAGCCAGAGGGACGTCTGACCATGCCCCCCTGACATTAGTGCTACCTGGCCCGGGATCTCTGGTCCCAGTCACCAAGTGGTCCATCAAAAAAGGATCTGAGGAGGAAGCATCATATCAAGATGCTGTCTCCTCTGCTTTAACTCCGTGGCTAGAGTGGCACGGAGATATGTCGGCAGAAATCGATGATGTCGTTTTGGCGATATCAACGATCTTAAACAAGGCATGGGAAAACCATGCCAAGGAATCTCGCCTTGGCAAGTCGTCCAAAGGTTGGTGGACAGACGAATGCAGTGGTGCCCTAGACGCTTACAGAGCCTCCCGTGATGGGGAGGACTGGAAGCACTACAGGAAAGTCATGCGACACGCAAAGCGAGACTTTTTCGACGACCGTATCCAAGAAGTGGCTACCATGAATAGACAACCCTGGGATTTGATGTCCTGGACTCGCCAACGTAACCTCCCGTCATACGAGGCAATCTCCTATCGGGGAGAACCTTGTAACGATCTGGATTCCCTCTGGGCCGCCCTTGATGGGTCCTATAATGCTGCTTCAGATCGAGTAGTCGATCTGAGCATTCTTGATGAACTCGATCCGGTGCCTGAAAGGGCCTGGATCCCGTTCTCCGTTACGGAAATGAAAGAAGCGCTAAATGCGTGCTCTTCCCGTTCCACTCCAGGTCCCAATCATGTTACGTGGTCGCACCTAAAACACTGGTGTAGCAACCCAGAAGTGGCAGGGCTCATTACCCGCATTGCTGAGGCGTGCATCACTGCTGGCCATTGGCCGGCTCACTTTAAGGAATCCTTGTCGGTTATCATCCCGAAGCCAGGGAAACCTAACTACTCCACTCCAAAGTCGTTCAGGCCTATCGTGCTACTGAACACTCTGGGCAAGTTAGTTGAAAAGATGTTGTCTAGGCGACTTCAATTTGATGGTGTCGCACACGAAGCCTTCGAGCAAAATCAGTTCAGAGGTGTCGCCCAGCGTTCCACTGAGGATGCAGGAATCTACCTTACCCACCTGGTCAGAGCAGGATGGGCCAAAGGACTCAAAATGAGTGTCGTCGCCTTCGACATCACTCAGTTCTTCCCCTCCTTGAGCCATCAGGTCCTATTGGAGATTATCTCCCAGTCAGGATTCCCTGCGCAAGTAGTGAATTTCTTCCGTTCTTACCTGGTCGGTCGCAAGACGACCTACAAATGGAATGCTTTCTCATCTGGCTCCTTTGCAGCTGATGTGGGGGTGGGACAAGGATCCGCCTTGTCCCCTGTCTTATCGGCGTTATACCTGACGCCCATCATGAAGCTCTTCAGAAGAAGCGAAATCGGCAGAGATGTCGATCTCATGTCCTATGTGGACGATGGTACCCTCATCACCCGCTCTCCACAGCTGGAGGACAACCTCCCCCTGCTTAAAAAAGTGTATGGCTGGATATTCCAGGCATTCACCTCCCTCGGTCTGGTCCTTGAACACGACAAGTCCGAAATATTCCACTTCTCAAGGGCAAGGAGATTCACTCCCTTACCCATTGACCTCGGATTTGCTCCCTACACGGGCAATACCCCCCTCAAACCCAAGGTCACCTGGAGGTACCTTGGATTTTTCTTCGACCGCAAACTCTCCTTCAAAGAGCATACACGGTTCTACTCCACCAAAGCCCTTACCACTGCAAGGGCAATGGGAATGCTCAGCAATTCTGTCAGAGGGCTAACCCCCATGCAGAAATGCCTGTTGTACCGTTCATGTGTCGTACCTATCATGACATACGGACTCAGACTTTGGCACTTCAAAGGTGCTCGCGTCAAAGGTGTCATCAAAACGTTGGCCCAAGTGCAGTCCATCGCTGCTCATTGGATCCTTGGTGCATTCAGAACCACTCCTATCGGTGGCCTGGAAAGTATTGCAGGACTGTTGCCTATGCAGCTGTTACTGCGTCGTCTAGTTGACAGAGGGGTGTTCAGAACCCCCCTATTGGCTCCATCACACCCCCTAAGAGCGATCCTAGGGCCCAATCACGTCGGCACTACCCACTCTCATGAGCTAGGTCTCTGGGGAGGGAATGTGCTCGACACACTCACTCTACAAGGCCCATCTGTCGCTTCGGCTGCAGCTTTGGCCCTTGTACCAGGCGATGAATTTGACCCCTTTGGGGAAGAAAACACACCTGGAAACAGAGTGAAGGATCTATTCCCCACTCACTTCTCCTCTCATCGCCTCACCTCTAAGGAGGATGGAGTGAGGAATTCTTACAGGAGTGACCTCGACAAGGCCTGGGCCTCTGCCCAGGCAGAGGATGACACTCTCGTCATTGCAGTAGACGCCTCGGTGCCCACTGATGCTAAATTTCAAGCTGTCGCCTGCGCTCTTGTCTTCGGACAGGGAGAACAGGTGGATCACGTTGTCTCAGCCTCTGGGAGGAGAACCCCCCCGGAAGTCAAACTTTTCGCTCTCCAACTAGGCGTATCCGCTGCGTGCAGCAGGGGATGCAAAAAGTTGGTGATATTCTCGGATTCTACTATGGGCATCGAGTCCCTAATTGATCCAAAGCCACGCTCTGGGCAAATCTTTGCCCTGGACGCTTGTTGCTCTCTTCGCCCCTGGCTAGCTGGGGACGAGGAGAGAAACGTCACATTCTGGCATGTCCCCTCGAAATTCGAGTGGAACGTACACAAGATGGCTCATGATGTAGCTACATCTACCAAGATCTCCATGGGCAGACACCCACAGACGTCTCTAGACTACCTTAAAAACCAGGTCGAAAAGGCCATTTGTAAGGATTGGCACACCCGGTTCTCGGATCCGGCGTATCGTGGTCGGCATTTCTACCAACTCAAAGGAGTAGGTGGAAAACCGGTACTACCCTCGACTCACAAAGGTGGGCCCTGGCTGAAAGTTATGGGGAGCAACACTACGTTGACTTCCCGTTCAACTCATATGATCACTGGCCATGCTCCTATAGGGGAGTATCGTCAACGTCTATCCCTTGACGGGGAATACCAATGCTGGTGCCTTGGTCCTGACATACAAACTCGGGACCACCTGCTACGCGTCTGCCCCAAGGTGGATCGCAAAGAAACCCGTGCAAGCCCAGACTCTGTCGAAGGCTTCCACGAATTCATGGACAATAATCCTGCACTAGGATCATTCAACTCACTTGCGTGGGATCCAGGATAGGTTGTGCGTGCAGGGTGTATGACCCTCATCTGGTTCTGGCTAGTGTTATCGGTACGTCGGGGTGGCCGCAGGGCACCAGACGAGTCCGTTAACCCTCATAAAGGGGGCCCACCCGTGTTCAGGAGCGACTGTCAGGGAGGGGGGACACAAACCCAGGTACTGGTTCGGGGAGGTGCCTGAGCGCTTTCAGATCCGCTGTCGGTTGTGCGTTACAGCTCCAATGCTGACTACGCCCTCCTTTCCGAGCTGAGAGGCTCACGTCAGGGCGGCAATATCCCATAAATCTTGCACTCATACCCGTAGGGATTCGGGGAACACGACATCGTCAAGTCTGGGTTGTCGGTATGCCACTGCTGGCAAGTCCATTTACTCGATAAAGGGGGCCCCCTTAGTGGTCATCGCAGCTATCCAGGTGGTTGGTGTGGAGATCAGCAGGAGGAGGACTTGGGCTGGGCATAGTGTACTTCGTTTGTATGTCTCTACCATGGACTGCGATCGGGCGCCGTGTTATAAACTTTTGACCCAAAAAAAAAGAAAAAGTAGTAGAAACTCACAGAGCATGGAGGCTGGAAGCCTCCCAGACGACCAGCAGTCCAGTGATAATGTCCCTCCTCCCTAAGCCAGACCTCCCCCACCTAGACGAGTGTGACAACTTGGGCAAGCATTGAAGCAGGCATCCCACACCCACTCTAAGCCCCCAGAGGGACCTAGACTACTCTTTCATAGACAACACTCACCTAGTCAGGATCCTCGAAGCCCAGGAGAATGAGACGAATAGCAGCCATTGTCAAAAACAATGACCGGGGCATCCACAGAGATCGGATGGACGGATCTCTTAGCAAATCAGGGCAAGCCTGGAGACGCCGAGAGCGTTCGTGATGGTGAAATCCGATCGAAAATCAGACAAAAATTGGAGTCTCGATGTTGCTACCAACATTGAGCAGGAGTGTTTACCACTGTTTATGGTGGTTGTAACAAGTCAAGGAGCTGATGCATACATCACTAATGACAAGGCCATTATGCCTGATGTCGTTATAGCTCACCTGGGGAAGTCAGGGATATCTGACCTCACCGTGTTACAAGTCCCCCCACGGGTGGTACAGGATTCGAAGATGTTGGATACGTGCACTGTATATCTTAACATCGCTGACTCGGTCAGTGGTGCACGAGCAAAAGCTCTTATCGAGCGTGGCGTCCAATTTGGTCGCTACGTTGCTTATGGTAGGGCTGCCAGGGCAAATCCTGGACTGCCACTATGCCAATGCTGCTGGAAGTGGGGTCATCCCACTCCAGCATGCAGAGCTCTGCAATCAAAGTGCCCGATTTGTGCAGGACCTCACCACAAGGAGCACCACCGTGCTCTGGCGGGATGCTGCAAGGGAAACGCTAAGGTGAACCCTCCTGTACCAGCCACCCCTGAAGGGGCAGCATATCCTCACCTGGCCAGGTGTCTGAACTGCCGGAAAAATCATGCATCCGATGATCGTCGATCCAATTTCTGGCGCCACCGCTTTGATCGTGAATGGATCCTAGCACGCTACCACGAGGTGAGTCTGAGACGTTTGTCTCACTCCCCTCCTTCTCACCCTCCCGCAGGATGTGGTGGTCGAACATAAATGAGAGACAGACTTAGATCTGTCCCTCGGTTGCGAGTATTTAGTCAAAATGTAAACCATAATTGGGGGTACATGCACTCGTTACTAGCAGATTTTATAGAAGATTATGATTTGCTTTTTATTCAAGAGCCTCCCTGGAGACTCATAAGACACGCCCCCTCTGCCCACAACAGGGAAGGGGAAGAAGTTATGTTATCGGCGCACCTATGAGAGCCCAAATTGGGGCTTGTTAGTACGTCCATCGGGGATTGACACCCCTCCACGCATCGCTATATACTTTGCAAACAGCATCGCCAATCTAAGGCCAGGTCTCCGTCGAGACCTGATTGACAACCGTGATATTCTATTGTTCTGATTGGGAATAGGAGAAGATGTCATGTTATATGCAAACGTCTACTCTGACAGCCAGCACTCAGCCATTACGTTCCTGTAGTTGCAGTGGACGCTTCAGTGCCCACAGATGCCAAATTCCAAGCCGTTGCTTGTGCTCTTGGCTTCAGACAGGGAGAGCAGGTTGATCGCATTGTCTCAGCTTCTGGGAGGAGAACCCCCCCAGAAGTCAAACTTTTCACTCTCCAACTAGGCATCTCGGCTGCTTGCAGCAGAGGGTGCAAAAAGTTGGTGATCTTCTCGGATTCCACCACGGGCATCGAGTCCCTAATTGATCCAAAGCCACGCTCTGGGCAAATCTTTGCCCTGGACGCCTGTCGCTCCCTTCGTCCCTGGCTAGCTGGAGACGAGGAGAGGAACGTCACATTCTGGCATGTCCCCTCGAAGTTCGAGTGGAACGTGCACAAGATGGCTCATGATGTAGCTACATCCACCAAGATCTCCGTGGGCAGACACCCGCGGATGTCCTTAGACTACCTTAAAAACCAGGTCAAAAAGGCCGTTTGTAAGGATTGGCACACCCGGTTCTCAGATCCGGCATATCGTGGACGGCACTTCTACCAACTCAAAGGAGTAGGTGGAAAACCGGTACTACCCTCGACTCACAAAGGTAGGCCTTGGCTGAAAGTAATGGAAAACAACACTATGTTGACTTCCCGTTCAACTCGTATGATCACTGGCCATGCTCCTATAGGGGAGTATCGTCACTGTCTCTCCCTCGACAGGGAGTACCAATGTTGGTGCCGGGGTCCCAAGATACAAACTCAGGACCACTTACTACGTGTCTGCCCCAAGGTGGATCGCAAAGAAACTCGCACAAGCCCAGACTCCATCGAAGGCTTCCACGAATTTATGGACAATAACCCAGTGCTTGGGTCGTTCAACTCACTTGCATGGGATCCAGGATAGGCTGTGCGCGCAGGGCATATGACCCCCATCTGGTTCTGGCTAGTGTTATCGGTATGTCGGGGTAGCCGTAGGGCACCAGACGAGTCCGTTAACCCTCATAAAGGGGGCCCACCCATGTTCAGGAGCGACTGTCAGGGAGGGGGGACACGAAACTAGGTACTGGTTCGGGGAGGCGCCTGAGCGCTTCCAGATCCACTGTCGGTTGTGCGCTACAGCTTCGATGCTGAATGCGCCCTCCTTTCCGAGCTGAGAGGCTCACATCGGGGCGGCAGTATCCCCTAAATCTTGCACTCATACCCGTAGGGATTCGGGGAACACGGCGTCGTCTAGCTCGGGTTGTCGGTACGCCACCACTGGCAAGTCCATTTACTCGATAAAGGGGGCCCCCTTAGTGGTCATTGCAGCTATCCAGGTGGTTGGTGCGAAGATCAGCAGGAGGAGGACTTGGGCTGGGTGTAGTGTACTTTGTTTGTATGTCTCTACTGCAGACTGCGATCAGGCGCTGTGTTATAAACCTTTGACCCAAAAAAAATTACGTTCCTGTATGAGAACGTCATGCTAATCCCTCACCTCCACTTCATGTGCGGCGACTTTAACGTGAGACATGCTTCCTGGGATCCCCAGGGGCCTGAACACTCGATTCATGCTGACCACTTGGTGGAAACAGCAATGGCTCTAGGCCTAACGAGAGCCCTCCCAGTCGAGGAGGGACCCACTCATTTTCCCCCACAACAGGGCTTTCACCCCATGGTGATTGACCTAATGTTCATCCCCACGGATCTCAAATTCATGCTGTACTGTGAGATAATTCCCAGAGCCAGAGGCACGTCTGACCATGCCCCCCTGACACTGATGCTACCTGGCCTGGGATCCTTGATCCCGGTCACCAAGTGGTCAATCAAAAAAGGCTCAGAGGAAGAAGCGTCATAGCTGGACGCTGTATCCTCTGCTCTAAACCCATGGCTTAATTGGCAAGGGAACACATCGGCAGAAATAGACGAGGTCATCTCGGCGATATCGACTATGTTAACCAAAGAGTGGGACTCCCACTCCAAGGAATCTTGCCTAGGCAAGTCATCCAAGGGATGGTGGACAGATGAATGCAGAGGCGCACTCAATGCGTACAGAGCCTCCCATGATGGAGAGGACTGGAAGCATTACTGCAAAGTCATGGGACATGCAAAGCATGACTTCTTTGAAGACTGTATCCACAAAGTGGCTACCACTAACAGACGACCCTGGGATTTGGTGTCCTGGACTCGTCAACGCAACCTCCTATCGTACGAGGTGATCTCTTATCAGGGAAACCCTTGCAACGATCTGGATTCTCTATGGTTCTTTTTTCTTTTTTTTTTTGTGGGTCAACAATTTATAACGCGGGGCTCGATCACAGTCCACAGAGCAGGATACAAACTTGGGTACTACTATAACTACGCTTCCCCTCACCCATATCCTACCCAGGTCCTCATTTTAGCCACTTTAGGCGGGCAGTGCCACAGACGTTGGCCTCTCAGCCAGGAAAGGCAATAATCTGGAGGGGGAGACCCCCTCCTGAAGCTAGCCATTAGATCACCTGCTGGTGCGAACCGGTCCCCCAGCCACATATCCAACCGAAGTCAGATCAGGCATGGCCATGTTAATTCACTGTAAATCCCCCCTTGCGGGAGAAATAACCGTCTGCATACTCCCAGCCAATGAGGATTGACCACCCCAGACGAATGAGGTGGACCATCACCATGTAATGCACGCGTGACAGTAATGTGGCGGCTGGTTGTTCACCTGGTTATTCACCGGAACCATCATAGGCAGGGGGCCAAGGCCCCCCTCGAGCAAATGCACTGCAAGCACATGCACTCGATAGCAGTTTCCCCCCCGCAGCGGGGAGAATGTAAAGGGCAGCGACATTTGTCACCAACCCGACAGCAGCCAGTGGACTGGTGGTGATGGGTGTGGAGCGGAATGCCCCACACGAGTAATGGCATGGCCATCTGTGATGATGACGGCACTGTACTGGGAACAAGGGTTCCCCAGATTGAAGCTCTGCTAGAGCTGTTGGCATCGCCACACAGGAAGCTGAGACAGCTGCTGGAGGCATAGGATCATTGGAACGATCGTCTCTGGTTGTCCGTTTGGGCATCAGGAGCAAGTTAGTACTGGTATATGATGCAAGTGATTGAAATACGCAGTGTGCAGTGTAAGCGAGGGCCTCCTGCCTAGCAAGAGAGTCCACGTAGTCATCAGGGTCGGGGAGGTCCTCCCCAGCCCACAGATCTCAAACTGCCTAGGGCAGCTGCTACCTCCAGTTCATTCTGTGAGAACTGGGTGTCATAGTCTTTTTTTTTTTTTTTTTGGGTCAACAATTTATAACGCAGGGCTCGATTGCAGTCTGCGGGTCAAGATACAAACAAGGTACTACTAAGACTATGCATTCCCTATGTCCACATCCCACACCAGGTCCCTTGCAGAAGCCACGTTACGGCGGGCGTACCAGCGTTGTCCTCTCAGACAGGAAAGGCAATAATCTGTAGGGGAGGGGCCCCCCCCACAAAGGCTAGCCATTAGTTCGCCATCTGGTGCTATCTCAGTCCCCCCGGCCACATATCCAACCAAAGTCAGATCAGGCGCAAGCAGTGTCAATTCACTGTAAGTCCTCTCTTGCGGGAAGAGTAACCGTCTTTCACCAGACAACGAGGATTGACCACCCCATGCGAGTGAGGTGGACCATCACTGTGTCCGCGCACAAGTGACAGTGACGAGGCAGCTGGTTGTTCACCGGAACTGCCATAGCTGGTTATTCACTGGAGCTACTGTAGGTAGGGGGTCGAGGCCCCCCCCTCGAGCAAATGCTACTCTGAGCATGCACTCGGTGACATCATCCCCCCCGCAGTAGGGGGCAGGTAAAGGGCGGCGACATATTGTCACCATCCCGACAACAGCCCTGGTGGGCGGTGTAGAGAAGGGGAGGTCCCCTTCTTCAAGCTCGGCGTGGTCGTTGGCGGGGGCCACGAGGACGTCGACGCCGTTCCGGGGACAAGGGTTCCTCAGTTGGAGGCTCTGCCGCTGGTGGAGCAGACTGAGCCGCCTGCATCGCCGCATAGGAAGCCTGAAAGGCTGCCGGAGACGTAAGGTCGAGGGGAGCTGATGCCGTGCAAAGCGACTCCATCATGCTCCCTGAAAATTGCCAGGTGGTGGTGAAGAGCTCCCACGCCATCTGACACCAAGAGTTCCTGTCGTTGAGAGGTACTGTGGACACTTCGATGGTACCTACAAAGGAGGTCATCATGTCCAGTAAATGTAACATGGCATCAGAGGTGGCTTCGATTTCCAGCCTCTGATCCCTAGATAACGGCACTTCGTCCTCCACCAGCTCGGGGATGGGGGGCCAAGGCGGTAGCGGGGCAGGGGATGCCTCCGGATAAAGGAGCTCAGCGATGCCGAGCTCCTGTGAATACATATCCTCCTTTGGGAGGCTACGAGCCCAGTGCTTGTGTTCGATGTCGACACCAAGTGCCCATCGTACACGATCGATTGTTTTCCTCGAGGAGAGCCTAGGCCCCCCCTCGGCAAAAATGAGAGCCTCTTGCATGGCAAGAGAGTCGTCGTCGTCATCATCGTTAGGGTCGGAGAGGTCTTCCCCGGCCCATAGATCTCTAGCTGCCTTGAGAGCAGCTGCTACCTCCGATTCGTCTTGCACGAACCGGGTGTCGTAGTCTTGGACACCATCATCAAAGATGTCGCCCGTGATCAAAATGGGGTCGCGTAGACCCCGATGTGGTGGTTGGCCTCTGGTTCGCCATTTGGGCATTGAGAGTGTGTGTGTGTTAGTGCTAGTAGATGATGGTAAGAATCAAAATACGCAGCGTGGAATCAATAATGGCTGGTCCCTTATCTATGTTCCGGGTCCACCCGATACAGCCTCCAAATGCTCCGAGGGGGCGAGCAAGCCTCACATCCTGCTGCCTAGTGGGAGAAGATCGAACCCGGGTCATACCACCCTAGAAGAGTGAGCACCGGAGGTAGAGGGATGGTGGTGAGAAGCGGCCACCAAGGTGTAGGCCTAGCCACCAGGGGGCACCATCACCCGGCCCCTTTTAGCGATGGTGTATTCCAATGGGTAGTCAGTGTAGCATGTCTCTAGTAGTAGAAACTCACAGAGCATGGAGGCAGGAAGCCTCAAAGACAACCAGCAGTCCAGTAAGAACATCCTTCCCCCTAAGCCAGACCTCCCCCAGATAAGTGAGTGCTTCTACTTGGGCAAGCATTGAAGCAGGCATCCCACACCCACTCTAAGCCCCCATAGGGACCCAGACTACTCTTTCATAGACATCACTCACCTAGCCAGGATCCTCGAAGCCAAGGGGAATGAGACAGATAGCAGTCATTGTTGGAGACAATGACTGAGACATCCCCGGAGATCGGATGGACGGATCTTTTAGCAAATCAGGCCAGGCCTGGAGACGCCGAGAGCATTCGTGATGGTGAAATCCGATCGAAAATCGGACGTAAATTGAAGTGTCAACGTCGCTGGCAACGTTGAGCAGAGGTGTTTACCACTGTTTATAGTGGTTGTAACAAGTCAAGGAGCGATGGGTGTCATAGTCTTGGGCATCATCATCAACGATGTCACCCGTAATCAAGGTGGGGTCCTGAAGGCCCCAGCGTGTGGTTTGGTCTCTGTTCAGCCGTTTGGGCATTGAGAGTGAGTTAGCACAGGTAAATGACGATAACAGTCAAAGTACGTAGTGTAAGATCGATAACAGATGGCCCCTTGTCTCAGTTCCAGGTCCACCCGATACAGCCTCCAAATGCTCCGAGGGGGCGAACAGGCCGTGCATCCTGTTGCCTGGTGGGAGAAGATTGAACCCGGGTCATAACACCCCAGAGGAGTGAGCACCGGAGGTGAGGAGTCGGTGGTGAAATGCAGCCACCAGAGCATCGACCTAGCTATCAGGGGGCACCGTCACCCGGCCCCTTTTAGCGACGGTGTATTCCAACAGGTAGTCAGTGTAGCTTGTCCCTAGTAGTAGTGACTCACATAGCATGGAGGTTGGAAGCCCCAGAGATGACCAGCAGTCCAGTAACGATGTCCCTCCCCCTGAGCCAGGCCTCCCCCAACTAAACGAGTGCGTCGACTTGGGCGAGCATTGAAGCAGGCATCCCACACCCACTCTAAGCCCCCATAGGGACCTAGACTACTCTTTCATAGACACCACTCACCTAGCCAGGATCCTCGAAGCACAGGGGAACGAGATGAATAGCAGCCATTGTCAAAGACAATGACTGGGGCATCCCCGGGGATCGGATGGATGGATCTCTTAGCAAATCAGGGTAGGCCTGGAGACGCCGAGAGCGTTCGTGATGGTGAAATCCGATCGAAAATTGGACGAAAATTGGAGTCTCGACGTTGCTACCAACATTGAGCAGGAGTGTTTACCACTGTTTATGGTGGTTGTAACAAGTCAAGGAGCGCTGAGGTATGGTCCGCCCTTGATGGATCATATAACACTGCTTCAGATCGAGTAGTCGATCTGGACATCTTAAACAATCTGGACCCTGTGCCTGAAAGGGCCTGGATCCCGTTCTCCATCACAGAAATGAAAGAAGCGCTCACAGCGTGTTCCTCCTGTTCCGCTCCAGGTCCCGATCATGCCACATGGTTACACTTAAAACACTGGTGTAGCAACCCTGAGGTAGCGAGTCTCATCACCCGCATAGCCGAGGCATGCATCACTGCAGGACATTGGCCTGTGCATTTCAAGGAGTCCCTGTGGGTAATCATCCTGAAACCAGGGAAACCTAATTACTCTACACCAAAGTCGTTCAGGCCCATTGTGCTCCTGAACACTCTGGGCAAACTGGTCAAAAAAGTGCTGTCCCGACGGCTTCAATTCAATGGAGTGGCACACGAGGCCTTTGAACAAAACCAGTTCGGAGGTGTCACCCAGCGTTCCACAGAGGATGCAGGAATCTATCTCACCCACCTCGTCAGGGCAGGATGGGCTCAGGGCCTCAAAATGAGTGTTGTCGCCTTCGACATCGCTCAATTCTTTCCCTCACTGAACCACCAGGTTCTGTTGGAAATAATCTCTTGGTCGGGGTTCCCTACACAAGTGGTGAGCTTCTTCTGTTCGTACCTCGTGGGTTGCAAAATGGCTTACAAATGGAATGCCTTCTCATCTGGCTCCTTTGCAGCTGATGTGGGGGTGGGACAGGGCTCTGCCCTATCCCCTGTCTTATCAGCGTTATATCTAACACCCATAATGAATCTCTTCAGAAGGAGCGAGATTGGCCGCAAGGTCGATCTCATGTCTTATGTGGACAATGGCACCCTTATCGCCTGCTCAGCACAATTGGAGGATAATCTCCCCCTTCTCAAAGAAGCATATGGCTGGATTTTCCAGGCATTCACATCCCTCGGACTTGTCCTGGAACATGACAAGTCTGAGATATTTCATTTCTCAAGGTCGAGGAGCTTCACTCCTCTCCCAATTGATTTAGGGTTCACCCCCTACATGGGCAACTCCCCTCTCAAACCCAAGGTTACCTGGAGGTACCTAGGGTTTTTCTTCAATCGCAAACTCTCCTTCAAGGAGCATACACGGTTTTACTTCACCAAGGCCCTTACAACAGCGAGAGCCATGGGCATGCTGGGCAATTTTGTCAGAGGATTAGAACCTATGCAGAAGCGCCTACTTTACCGTTTGTGCATTGTACCTATTATGACATATGGAATACGACTCTGGCACTTTAAGGGTGCATGCGTCAAAGGTGTCATCAAAACACTGGCCCAGGTGCAGGCTATTGCTGCACATTGGATCCTTGGTGCATTCAGAACCACCCCGATCAGTGGACTGGACAGTATCGCAGGACTGTTGCCCATGCAACTGCTCCTATGCCGATTAGTTGACAAAGGAGCTCTCAGAACCCCCCTGTTGGCTCCATCTCACCCCCTGAGAGCGATCTTAGGGCCAAGCCATGTAGGCAGCACCTTTTCTCACGAGCTTGGGCTCTGGGGCAGAGATGTGCTCAACACACTCGCACTGCAAGGACCCTCTGTCGCCTCGGTGGCAGCACTGGCTCTTGTACCAGTAGATGAATTCGACCCCTTTGGGGAAGAAAACACCCCTGAAAACAGAGTTAAGGATTTATTCCCTGCTCACCTTTCCTCTCATCGTCTCACCTCTAAGGAGGAAGAGGTGAGGAGTGCATATAGGGGTGACCTCGACAAGGCCTGGGCTAGGGCCCAGTCAGAGGCAGACACCCTCATTGTTGCAGTGGACGCCTCGGTGCCCACTGATGCCAAATTCCAAGCAGTCGCTTGTGCCCTCATCTTTGGACAAGGGGAATAGGTAGACTGCATTGTCTCAGCTTCTGGGAGGAGAACCCCCCCAGAAGTCGAACTATTCGCTCTCCAACTGGGCATCTCTGCTGCTTGCAGCAAGGGATGCAAAAAGTTGGTGATCTTTTCGGACTCTACAATGGGAATTGAGTCCCTTGTAGACCCAAAACCATGCTCTGGGCAAATCTTTGCTCTGGACACTTGTCGATCCCTCTGTCCCTGGTTAGTCGGGAACGAGGAAAGAAACGTCACATTCTCATCACTCCTTGACCTCTTACCGTGATGTGCACAGCCACCGAAATTTTCGTCGACACCGTTTTCACCCTCTGTAGCTCAATCCATCAACGATCCAAGCAATCTGGTTTATCTAGCATCTTACCAA
Source organism: Tricholoma matsutake (assembly GCA_026075535.2). Taxonomy (NCBI): domain Eukaryota; kingdom Fungi; phylum Basidiomycota; class Agaricomycetes; order Agaricales; family Tricholomataceae; genus Tricholoma; species Tricholoma matsutake. The sequence continues at coordinate 6,250,907 of AP026548.1, read as the reverse complement.
TGCATGTCTGACAGTTTCATTCAAAAAGGGAGGAGATCAGATGCAGTGATGGACGAGGGGAGACCTTCTAGATCCGGTATGCCCAGAACTCCTGGCGATGACCCCATTGATTCTCTATGGCCCTCTGGGGGCCGTAGATCCTCACAGTTAGCTCCCTCTGTGGGTCCTCATTGGACCCAAAGAGGCTCTCCAACTCCCTCCCCCTATGGGGCAGGAACGATCACACCGCATGCACAGCGTTTCAGCGTGCCAGTGTTATCTCCCAGGTGGGCTACTTCGTCCCCTGCACCCCCTACCACTCCTTCTACACCTGCATCACAGTGGGCTGACGAAGCTGAGATATCCAACCCCACTCCCATGATCCAGGACGCAGAGATGGCGAGCGATGCTGAGGATGATTGGTCCAGACCAGTCACCTTCGTGCACGACCTGGGGGAATATGCACAGGGGTTCCTAATCGTCCTTAACAGGACAGGAGCCCATAGACCAACTGCTGAACAGTGGCAGGAAATCGCTGATTGGCTAGGGGTGGTACTTAGTGCTGCAAATGCCGTTGGAATTAATCGCGATTTGGGGAGCGACACCCTCCGAAGAGCCATAGACGAGGCGAGTAGGGGTGGCAAGTGACCTAGGTCGGGCACTGCTACCAACAATCCTCACGACGTCCCAAGGACAGATCACCTAGAGGGATGGGATGGGCAACGCCCCCCCCCCCCCCCCCCCCCCCCCCTCACAAGTCTGCGAGAACTTGAGGCCCTAGAGGGGCTCGACCGACGCTCCTTGACTTGTTACAACCACCATAAACAGTGGTAAACACTCCTGCTCGATGTTGGTAGCAACGTCAAGACTCCAATTTTTGTCCGATTTTCGATCGGATTTCACCATCACGAACGCTCTCAGCGTCTCC